>CM072999.1:92525000-94010000 GCA_037038555.1 Rhynchonycteris naso
TGCTCTGCCTATCTGGGGCATTGCTCCTTTGCAACTGGAGCTATTCTAGTGCCTGAGGTGGAGTCTATGGAGCCATCCTCAGTTCCTGGGCCAACTTTGCTCCAATGGAGTCTTGGCTGCAGGAAGGGGAAGGGTGGAGAAGCAGATGGGCGCTCTCCTGTGTGCCCTGGCTGGGAATTGAACCTGGGACTTCCACATGCCCGGCCAATGCTCTACCACTGAGCCAACTGGCCAGGGCCTATTTACTTGCTCTTATAGTCTTCTGCCTCTTTGAGAGGTGGGGAAAGGGAGAGAGATGAGAAGCATCAACTCTTAGTGGTGTCACTTTAGTTGTTCATTGATTGCTTCTCATATGTGCCTTGACGGGGCTCCAGCTGAGCCAGTGACCCATTGGTCAAACCAGAGACCTTGGGCTCAAGCCAGTAAACTTGGGCTTCAAGCCAGTGACCTTTGGGCTCATGACAGCGACCGTGGGATCATGTTGATGACCCCACATGCAAGCTGGTGACCCTGTGCTCAAACTGGTAAGCAAGCCCTCGCTCAAGCCGGTAACCTCGGGATTTTAAACCTGGGACCTCAACATACCAGGTTGATGCTCTATTCACTGCACCATCACCTGTCAGGCAGTATTCTGCCTTCTTAAAAATGTTTCAGGCACTTCTATGTTTGTTCAAATAAATGTTTTCAAACAATCCATGGGTCTGGAAGTCAGAATACAATGAACTTCGCTTATTCATGAGAGGTTGTAAGGCCAGATGCTGTTAGTTGTCAGCTATCAGGACCAACATGATAAAGATGTGATCTGAAATATGGAGTTGAAGGTCAAAGAAGTCCCCTGTTAAAGGTAGAAACTATGCAGAAGCAGAATAGAAAGTCTGTTGCAAAAATTCTCCACAGGCTGTGGAAGTGCAACAGCTGTATTCACATCAGCGGACTTGATGCAGGGCCAGCCTGTTAGGTGGAAGGTGAGCTGCCTGCCCTCCCCCCTGCATCCTGCTTGCCTGGGGAGAGTGCTTTGTTATACTTCTCCCTGAAGAGAATTAAAAATCATAATTGGGGGAGACGAGGAGCGTTAATGATTTTAAAAATTCCCTTGTGGTAATAACTCTCATTTAAAATTTTTCTGTAATTATGGAAGCATTTACCTACATTATTATGTTAAATCACTAGTAGATATGCCTGGAGCATGGTGTTGACTTATGATGGGCAGATATCTTTCTCTCTATTTTACACCCACAAAGAGGTTAAGTGAGGGCACCCTTAAGTGAAAATTAGTGGCAGAGTTGGGAATCTGGTAGGTTCATGGGGTATCTGAGTTGGATGTCCAGAGCTCAACTTTAGTGGATGAAAAACTCTCTTTCCTCATGCTATATGTGTGGATGTTATTTCCTGCAGAAGAATTGTGAGGCTTTGCTAGGGAGAAGGCATAAAAATTCACTTTTTCTTTCTCTTTAGACCTTCCACCTTTCCTCTAATGGTTGCATGTTTCTGAACCAGAGTTATATAAAAATCAATTCTATTACTGGAGTGCCTGGTGGTAGGGACATCCAGCATTAAGAAAAATGTCATGAAAGAGAACAGTGGCCTTTAAAGGGCTTTTTATTGATTTTCAGTGGGTTTAACTGTTATCCCCAGGCTTTCAGACATTATCTCTTTGTATCGAAAATAGATTGCACTTTTTGGTTTTAAGCTGAACTTGCCTACTCCACAGAAACTACTGGAATTAGTCTTAATATATCAAATAGGGGGCAGAACAGTGAGATTCATATTTTGGGGCACTTTAGATACCTATAAGGACCAAAGGAAGTGTGGGAAAAGGAAGAGGAAGACATGGGAATCAAGACAAAGTAATGATAAATTGAACAATAGTTTACTAACTCGTGTGGAATGGAGCACCCTGGCCGGGACTCTGGGGGGCCACCAGTGCAGTGCACTTCTCCTCCCTCCACTACCAGAGTTCCAGGTGTTCAAGGGAGATAAAAGTACTCATGAGGTCTGGGGGAAAAATGAAAAACAGAAAGTGTTTTTCATTTTAACAAAACAAATGACTATTGTCTGGGTTTAAAACAGCTCCACTCTGAGAAAATTTCTGAAGACGCAAACAAGAAAAGGGAAAGAATTTCTGTATGAACTGAAGAGAACAATAAACCACAAACATTCAGGGACTAATGGTCCTGAAAAAGTACCTAGAAGATGGCGTTTACAGCATGTGATATTCTAATTTTTCTCTTTCTACTCTTTTAGTGGTTCATTGATCCTTTTCGATGGTTTATTATTCAGTGTATTTTTCAATAAGGTCCTTCTTAGAAATAGAAAATTTGCATCCATCATTGGAACACAAAAATATTAAAAGGTCTTAACAAAGCCATTAATATTTTCATCTGGAACTAAGATGACTAATGGCTGCAGCTACACCCATGGGAAACAGGTATTACTCAGGTGATTCACCAAACTCAAGATCAGCATTTAAAGGCAAGGACAAGTATTTCTCAAAGTGTGGTTCATGGATCAGAATTTCTGATTCTGCTGTACACTGCAGTGTTGGAATCAGAGAACTCTGGTTGGCCCAACCAGATGGGTCAACCCTGATGACCACTGAGCTTTGCTTCCTGAATTGTTACCTTTCAAGAACTGTTAAAACAATCTGTGCACTTCTCATTCTTAGAAAAATATATTAGAATGCAGGGACCTTAGAGATTATTGAGTCCAATAGCATTTGTGTGTATGTGTGTGTGTGTATGTGTGTGTGTGTGTGTGTGTGTGTGTGTATGTGTGTGTGTTTGTGTGTGTGACAGAGACAGAGAGAGGGACAGAGGGACAGATAGAGACAGGCAGGAAGGGAGAGAGATGAGAAGCATAACAATTTTTTGTTGCGGTTCCTTAGTCTCCTTAGTTGTCCACTGATGGCTTTCTCATATGTGCCTTGACAGAGGGGCTATAGCAGAACGAGTGACCCCTTGCTCAAGTCAGTGACTCTGGGCTCAAGCCAGCGATTTTGGGCTTCAAGCCAGAGATCTTGGGCTCAAGCCAGGGACCATGGAGTCGTGTCTATGATCCCATACTCAAGCCAGTGACCCTGTGCTCAAGCCAGAGAATCTGTGCTCAAGCTAGTGACCTCAGAGTTTTGAACCTGGGTCCTCTGTGTCCCAGTTTGACACTCTATCCACTGCACCACTGCCTGGTTAGGCCAATAACATTTTTTTATAAGGTACATAATCAAGGTTCACAGAGCTCAATAACCTAGTCCTAGTTTATATGTTAGTGGAAGACAAAGAAGTGGATTTAAATGGGAGTAACTGGGAATTCCCAGTACATGATAAAGGTAGTTATTGATCTTGGTTTTGCCACCAAGTGGGTCCCAGACCACCGATTTTTAAATTATTTTTTCCTACCTCTTTCTTGTCCATACTTACTTAACACAGAATTGACCAACTAAGTGATTAATCTGTCATGTGCTAGTGACTAATGATATGTATCATAAGCTCAGGCTTTAATTATTTCTCCTTCATGTCATCTAGTAACAGTTATTTTCTCCAGAGGATAGTAGAGAGGTAGGTTATAAAGAAAACAGTGTGGGATTTGGAGTCAGGAGACCTGACATTAAGTCCTGGTAAGCAATGAGCAAAGCTGCTAGTGTTGCTATTGTTTTTGTTTGTTATTGTTAATAGTAACTGAATGAATAATTTTGGGAGAATAAGGTCTTTAGATTTTAATTCCTCATCCATGAAAAGAAAAAGAAATTTACACTCTTGATTTATTGTAAGGATCCTTCAAAAATATTAATATAAATTATACTATTATCATTTAATTATTCCTAGAAGTAATAGATATACTACTGCAACTGTTTTTAAGATTAAATCATTGATTTTTTTTTTTTCCCCAGAAAGGGTGGCTTCAAAGAGCATAATAAAACAGAAATAGAGAAATATCAGGACCAAAGAAAAAAGGAGGCTGTAAAGGTGAATAGAATGTAGCTTTCATAAAATAGTACATGTAGACACATGAAGGCATTACTTCCATTATACCCTTTGATGTTCCTTCAAATAGCTGCCACCATGGAGATGTTTGTCCTATAGCACTTTTGAAAATTGGTCTTTATGTGCTTAAATGAAGGCACTGAGTTATAACTGGGGAGTTAAAACTCTACTCTCTCTCTCTCTCTCTCTCTCTCTCTCTCTTTATATATATATATATATAGTATATTTATATACTATATATAGCTATAACTCTACTATATCTATCTATCTATCTATATCTATATATCTATCTATATCTATATCTATATCAGTGGTTCTTAACCTTTTTTGAGGTACCGAACCCACCAGTTTCATATGCACATTCACTGAACCCTTCTTTAGTGATAAATAAAATATGATTTTTTTTCCAAATTCAAGACATAGGTATATGTTTTTTTACTGGTGCAAGAACATCACCTTGCTCAAAGAACAAAACCAACAAAGTGCATGAACTCACAACGAATTATGGTATTACTTTATTCTGGTCTCTGCAGCAGAGGCTTCTCCGAACCCCTGAGACCAAATCATTGAACCCCTAGTTTTCGATAGAACCCAGGTTAAGAACCACTGATCTATATCTATATCTATATCTATATCTATATCTATATCTATATCTATATCTATATCTATATCTATATCTATCTAACTCTACTCTGTATATGGAGTTATAACTCTACTATATACCTGGGTTGAGGGTGTCTTATCACTTTGGTTTGTCCTTCATGCCCTTTTGGGTTTCTAGGTGGAGGTGCAGTGTTAAATGACATCCTAATGAACATATAGCCAAGTCACATTTCAAGTCTTTAAGAGATAAGGAAAATACATGAGAAATATCTGTTTGAAAAATCTGCTAGGGAATGCACAGTGGGGAGCATATAAACACAGACTTGTGAACATTTACATAAGTTAAAGGTTTGTAAAAGGGAACTAGGGGTGGAGGAGGTGGTTCATGCTGAGCTCACTTCTTCAAACAGAACATTCTATCACTGCAGTGACAGCCAATTAAAAATGGATAGAACGATAATACCTTATCTTTAGCACAAGATAATTAGACTGAATCACTTAGATATATACCTATGCTCATTGAACTTGACCTTCACTCTCCTAGCAGAAATAAATGTAAATAGACAGTGTGAGGTTTAGGCAGAAGCAAAGAGAATGTAGCAAAGTTGATGTTAAGAGCTACTTTGGAGTTGAAGTGAGAGCTGATTGACTACTAGGTATTGACTACTATGTGAAGAGAAAGAGGGAAAGTGTTATTGATGGTGTTTTCTCCCAAATATATATGTTGACATCTGTAATGCTAGTGGTTGAGGCCAGGCAGGTTCACACTGAATTCAGGCAGACAGTAGAGGAACTATGGAGAAGAAAAGCATAGAGCCATTCCCATTTATTAGTGGCTCACAAAGACAAGTGAGTGAATAAACAAAAAAGGAAAGGATCTAATAAACAAAGGAACACCTGCTTTTCACAGTGAAGGGCAAGGGAGCAGGAAAATTGCACCTCACAGTGGCAGAAGAGCAATCTGAGAGAATTGCCACCAAGGGAAAGCACCCGTAGCCTTATATAGGCTATCCACACATGGCGCTACCAGGTGCTCATGCACTAATTGGGCAAAGTGCTTGCAGCTGGTAAACCAGCAAGCAAGCCTAACGCAGCTGTTTTCCCCACAACATCTTAACCTATAAGGTAATTTTATTAGGAAATGGGGCCTTTGGGAGGTGATTAGGTCATGAGGGCTCTACCCTCATGAATGGGATCAGTGACCTTATAATAGAGACTCCAGAGACCTCTCTTGCCTCTTTTGCTATGTGAGGACACAGCAGGAAGGTGGCCATCTCTGAACCAGGAAACTGGCTTGCACCAAACACTGACTCTGCTGGCACCTTGACCTTAGACTTCTCAGCCTCCATAGCTGTGAGAGATAAATGTTTGTTATTTAAGTTACCCAGTGTATTATATTTTTGTTATAGCAGCCTAAGTGGACTAAGACAAGAAAGGAATGGTAAATGAGAGAAAAGGCCCAAGATTTAAGATGGATTAAGTGAAGAAAGAGGTTCAATGTCTTTATTGGGGCAGGGGATATACATGACCTGAGACTTTTTATTCTGCTTTCCACCTGGGTTTAACAAGCTGTAGTTAAATACTCAGGATAGACTTTTGTGTTCTATATTTTTGATCTGTAAGTGGAAAATTTCCCATGAGCCTTAGTGTGAAGTCAGTGATCATTTTGGTAATTAATGTGATGAAATGATGGATTTGGATATCATCTGAAGATTTTTAACATTAACAGAGGAGAAGGAAAAGTATGGATATTAGAAGAAAGTGTGAGAAAAAGGAAAAAAAATGTGAGTAAGAAGAGAGAGAGAGCACATCACCTGACATTCTCTTCAACTATGGGGAGAATTTCTTAGACATTTAGTGTGGTCCAGTTTGTCTGTAGGGACCTTAGCATCTGCATTTCTTTTTTTCTTTCAATTTTATTTTGTATTGATTTCATTATACAGCTTAGTGGTCAGACTTTACATAATGTTTCCCTCAATGTTTCCAGTACCCCAATTGGCATCATATATAGATATCACAATATATTTTACTATATTTCCTAAGCTTTAGCTACATCGCTGTGACTATTTTGTAACTACAAATCTGTGCTTCTTAGTCCTTTCATCACTTTTACTCAATTCCAAACTCCCCTCCCCTCTGTCATCCACCAGTTTGCTCTCTTTGTCTATGAGTGTTTTAAATTTAGTTTGTTTATTTTGTTGTTTAGATTCTACATATGAGTGAGATCATATGGTATTTATCCTTCTCTGACTGGCTTATTTCAATTATACCCTCGCTTAAAACCCTTTACGTCCATCCAGGATATTGCAAATGGTAAGACTTCATTCTTTTTTATGGCCAAGAACTAGTCTACTGTAGTACCACAGCTTTTCCCTACTCATCAATTGATGGGCACTTGGGCTTCTTTCATATCTTGTCTATTGTAAATAACACTGCAATGAACATAGGGGTTCAAATGTTCTTCTTAATTAGTGTTTCAGGTTTCTTTGGATAATTCCCCAGAAGTGGAATCGCTGGGTCACAAGGCCTATCCTCAATTTATTTGAGGAATCTCCATACTGTTTTCTACAGTGGCTTTTTGAACAAGTTTTAGGATGACACTGATGCAGCTGCTCTGGGAACCACACTTTGATATCCACTGCTATTAGGGTTTGGATTTATCCTGTTTATGGGAATAGAATAGTTACTGCTTTCTGATATAAACTACAGCACTTTTCAGTTTGTTGACCACATTGAAAATAATTTTTAGAGCATTCTCAGAGGCTTAAAACTACAAGTGGAGAGCCTCAAATACAAACAGGGAGGATTAGTGGTTGTTGTATATGGACCCTAAGACTCTGAGCAGTCATTAGGGCTGCCGTATTTTAGTGCTGTGCATAATAACAAGCAAGATTGGGGGTAGTCATAGTTCAAGTGACTTCTAATATGGAGCCTAACAGAATGATATGTGTGGGAAATAAGAAATTGTGACATGAAGTCCACAATGACTTTACATTCTTCTGTATGAAGTCTCAGACTATCTTGTCAAAATTATTTCCTCCATCCTGGTAAAGCAATAGAATTAGTTAAAAATGTCTTCAGCTGCAAAAAATAGAAGTCCTTACCAACAGTGGATAAATAAAAGACTTTTATTTTTGTCTCATAATGGGAAGTCTAGGAGGAGGTGATTACTGGGGTTGGTCAGTGGCTCAATTATGTCAAAGTTGCTGTCTATACAATTTTCTGTACCTTTTCCTTTTACTGCAGGAGGGATAAAGAGGGTGGCACTAGTCACAGATGATTCTTTTACTGATAAAGAAAACACTTTCTAGATTCCAGAAGAGTTTTCCTTACACTTCACTGGCCATAGCGATGCAGGGGAAGGTGGCAGAGTAAAATGATAATGAGGTTGTGTTGGTCTACTTGTGGTATCTGCCAGAGAAATGGATTCAACTCTCTGCACGCTGAACTCGCTCTCCTTACCTCTCACTCATCAGAGACAGCTGTCTGTTTGCTTTTCCAGGGAAACCTTTCCTTCTATTCAAGCTCTTGTTCCATAAACCATCAGTTGACCCTGACAGCCATTTTTTTTTTCAGAGATTTGTATGTGCTCTGAAGAAACATGGCAGTTCATGTTGTCTCAGTGCACTGAACTGTTACCTCCCAGGCAGCCTAGAGGCCCTCATGGCTATGACTCAGTGGGCTTGTCTGAGAGATATTCTGCTTCTCTTTTGATTGATTATTTTTCTCTCCTAGTTTCAAACCATGTAATCCTATCTGTGTTTAAACATCTTTTTTCCTACAGAGAAACTGGTTTGACATGCGAGTAAATCTCATCAAGTTTCTTTGAATTTCCTTATTTTCAAATTAGTTTCAAACATAGGAAGACATGCTATGATCATGATTTTCTTCAGCAGCTGCTTGAACATGCTCATGGATGACTCCACCAACAGCTGAGAGGGGACAGGTCATTACAATGCTTGCCTTGGAGATCCCATGTGTTGCACAAATGGGTACTGAACAAGAAGCCCATGGTTCTCCGGTGCTTCTCACTGACATCTCTACTGTATGCATCAAATAAACAGATTTCATAAGAACTGGGGCTCCACAGGCAACAAAGGCTTGTGGTAGAAGAACAAGACTATATTGACAAATGCACAATTTTATGCTAAGTCATAGGGCTTGTTCTTCCTTTGTACCAGAGAATCAGAATTCACACTACTTTATGACTCTTCCACACGGAGTTCTCAGCATTTGACCTCTTTCTAAGAGAAAATTGTGGATGTTTCCAATAGCCTGGGTATATTTAGAAATGATTCCGGAGTTTGGGGAGGACAGTAGCTTTACATGCTTCTCTGTTATCGCCGAAGAGCCAGAGTAATAGCAGAATTCTCCCACCTGTAAATCCTTGGTGTCTCCCTGGGCTAGGTGGCTCTGGAAATAATTTTGTTCAGAAAATATTTATTTGGAAACTTTTTGTTCTGTTATACTTCTCTGGAACATAAGAGAGACAGTAAAAAGAAAAAAAAAAGCCATGTTCTCAAGAAATTTATAATCTAGATAGGGAGGTAGGACATATATCCTGAAGACAATAAATGAATTAACTTATGATACCAGACAGCAAATCAAATGATAATTACAAGGCAGCATATAGCTAATTGGTACTTCCACTATGGATTATGAGTTTGGAGGGTAAAGAAATCCATTTGGTACAGGAAATCAGAGAAAGTTAGAAAGAGGGGACAAAACTTGGAGAATGACTAGTCAAAGAGAGTAGCCAGGACAACTAGCATGAGCAATGATGGTCTATGCAGAGATGCATGGCCTGCTTTGACCAGAACAGACCTGCTGTATTGTTTCTGACCTTAGGCAAAAGCATCTAGTCTTTTACCATTAGGAGTCACATTATTGTTTTCCAGTCAGAGTACATGGGAGAAGCAACCATCTGCTTCTCCACCCCTCCTTTTTCTCATTCTCTCTCTCTTCCCCTCTTGAAGCTATGGCTCAATTGACTCGAGTGAGTTGGCCCCCAGGCACTGAGGATGGCTCCATGGTCTCACCTAGGTCCTAAAATAGCTCAGTTGCCAAGCAACAGAGCAGTGACTCCAGATGGGTAAAGCATTAGCCCCAGATGGTGGGTGGTTGTCGGGTGGATTCACATTGGGCCACATGCCGGAGTCTCTCTGCTTCCCTGCCTCTCATTTAATAATTAAAAAAAAAAAAAAAGGAATCACATTAGCTGTGGGGTTTTGTAGATGTCTTTTATCAGGTTGAGGAAATTCCTTTCTATTCCTAATTTGACAAGTGTTTTGTTTGTGTATTTGTTGTTTTTCATGAAAGAGCGTTGGATTTTGTTAGATACCTTTTCTCTATTGAAATGACCATAACATTTTGTTTTTATCTTGTTAATATGGTACATTACTTTGATTAATTTTTATATTTTAAACAAACTTGAATTCTTTGGATAAATCTCACTTGATTGTGATATATAAGCCTTTTATGTATCTTTGAATTTAGTTTGCTATTACCTTGTTGTAGATTTTTGAATCTCTATTCCAAAGATATTTTGGTCTTTAGTTTCTTTACTTGTGATGTCTTTGGCTTTGGTATCACGGTAATCTTGGCCTCATAGAATGAGTTGGAAAGTCTTGTTTTGTCTTCTATTCTTGTAAGAATTTGTGTTAATTTTTCTTTAAACATCTGGTAGAATTTACCAATGAAGTCATCTGAGCCTGGTATTATCTTTGTAGGTTAATTTAAAATTACTATTTTAATGTCTTTAGTTTTTATCCATCTATTCAGATTATTTTCTTCTTGAGCTAATTTTGGTACTTTGTGGTTTTTAGGAATTTATTTAATCACCTGTACATAATTTATTGCCATACATTGGTTCAAAGTAACCCCTTGTAATTTTTTTCTTTTTTTTGGTAAGGTTGGTAGCATCTTTTATTCCTGATTTTATCATTTGAGTTTTCTCTTTTTTTTTGTTAGCCAGTCTAATCAAATGTCTGTTGACCTTATTAAAGAACCAAGCATCACTTTCATTAATTTTCTGTATTGTTTTTCTACTCTCTATTTCCACTCTAGTATTTATTATTTACTTTATTAATCATATTATTATCTTTATTTTCTTCCCTCAGTTTGCTTTAAGTTTAATTTGCTCTTCTTTTTCCAGTTATTCTATTTTATTTTATTCAGTGAGAGGAGGGGAGGCAAAAAGATAGACTCCTGCATGTGCCCTGACCAGGATCCACCTGGCAAGCCTACTAGTGGGTGATGCTCTGCCCGTTTGGAGTGTTGATCAATTGCTCAGCAACCAAGCTCTTCTTAGCACCTGAAGTGGAGGCCATGGAGCCATCCTCTGCTCCTGGGGCCAACTTGCTCCAATTGAGCCATAGCTTCAGAAGGAGGGGGAGAGAGAGAGGAAAACGAGAGGGGGTGGTGTGGAGAAGCAGATGGGTCTCCTGTGTGACCTGAATGGTAATTGAATCTTGGACATCAACACACCTGGCCAATGCTCTACAGCTGAGCCAACTGACCAGGGCCTTGCCAGTTTTTTTAAGATAGATGATTAGGTTATTAATTTGAAATCTTGCTCTTTTTTAAAATATACCATCTGTAGCTATAAAGTTCTTCCTAAATATTACTTTAGCTGCACCATAACTTTTATTATATTGTGTTTTTGTTTTTATTCTTCTCAAAGTATTTTCTCATTTTTTTTGTGTGATCTCTTTTTTAACCCATTGGTTATTTCACAGTGTGGTAATTTTTACATATTTGTACATTTTCAAATTTTCCTTCTGTTATTGAGTTATACTTTCATTCCATTGAATTCAGAGAATA
Source organism: Rhynchonycteris naso (assembly GCA_037038555.1). Lineage (NCBI taxonomy): Eukaryota > Metazoa > Chordata > Mammalia > Chiroptera > Emballonuridae > Rhynchonycteris > Rhynchonycteris naso. The sequence goes on from CM072999.1 coordinate 92,536,403, forward strand.
TGCTTTGTATAATTTCAGTTCTTTTAATTCATGGAAACTCGTTTATGGCCTAGCATACATATTCTCCTAGAGAATGGTCCATATGCACTAGAGAAGAATATATATTCTGTTTTTATTGGGTGAGTATTGTGTCCATGTATCTGTTAGTTCTATTCTTCCTTGATTGGCTATTAGGTAGAAAGCAATCCTTGTTTTCTTAGCTGCATGTGCCTATAGTAGAGCTTCCATCACACTGATCTGAGGCTGGGGTGGGAAGAGGCTGGTAGAGTTGTGAGCAAGTCATGGCTCAAATGCTTTAGGTTCTTAATTTTCTTATTGAATTTTAGTAAATTTTATTGAATTCATATTTTTCACTTGTTGGGTGTCCTTAGAATGATTTTTGGGAAGATATTTTTAGCAGCTGAATGGTTATATCACTGGAGAGAGGGTCCACACTCTTCATACCACCACTATGGAAGTCAAACTCCTTCATATATATTTTTAACTTTGAATTTTATCTCCCTAGTCTTTTAGATTGATTAAGTAAATTAGAACTAGATCAGTGAAATTAGAACTAGTGGGTTAATATCTCAAGGTTGGTGAAAAAGAATTAGCTTCTCATAAGAAACATTATTTAAACAAAAATATGTTGATAATTTCTAACAAAAACTATTTCTTACAAAAATATTTATTTTTTTGACAGAAACTAAGAGAGAGTCAGAGAGAGGGACAGATAGGGACAGACAGACAAGAAGGAAAAGAGTTGGGAAACATCAATTCTTCATTGCAGCTCCTTAGTTGTTCAGTGATTGCTTTCTCATATGTGTCTTGACTGGGGGGCAATGGCAGAGTGAGTGACCCCCTTGCTCAAGCCAATGACCATGGCCTCAAGCCAGTGACCTTGGGCTTCAAGCTTGACAAAATATTTATATTCTTAAAGTTATCAGCCAGCAACCCCTGTAACTGTTAAAAAAAATATTTCAATTTTTTCCTTTTAATAAATAGATATAGACGGAATCAATTTTATGGTTACAAGATATTAAATAAGTATAACTATTGCTTCCATTTTGTGACAATTTATATGTAAACACAATTAACATTCCCCTTTATTTTTCATTTTCAACAAAAGTAACTCATAATCTACTTTACATTCTCAAAACACTTCTTTTAATAGCTCTTTGCTTAAAATTTTCATTAGTTACTACTGAAATATATGGCTCATGGGTAAAAAGTTGAATTTGATAATATATTTTGATTTGGTTTTGGAACAGGTGAATGACACAAATAAAAGTAATATAGTTCTTGGAGCATTTTCATATTCACAGATCACTTTCTTTAGATATAATTGCACATTGACTTTTCTTTTCCACACTGAATTTTCTACATACTCCTCCTGCATGAGATTTCCCAAAGGGAACTCAGCTGTAACCAATAGTCATATTGCAGCCAATATACAAGCAGTGCTTTGATCAACTGGGATATGGCAGTGAGTCTTAAAAACCTGGCAGTTATAATGTTGTTATTTAATATAACATAACTCTGTGAGCTAATGGGGGGCTGACTGATGACTATGATCAGGGAGTGAAACAAATGTGCTCAACTTTTATTGTTTGGAGAGAGCTTCCAGGGTTATTGCCAGGTAATATACTGCAAAAGGCCAAATTTACGTCTTTCTTCCATCTGTGCTCTGCTGGCCAACCTCCATCCTGTAACACTCCTGCTCCCATGAGACTCTTCCCATGCACTGAGCAGGGCAAACTTAAGAGAGCTAGATTCTTGAGCATATAGGCAACTTTTGGGTCACTGCAGAAAGATAGAATAGGATCAGACTAAGGTTGCAAATAACAGCACAGTTGTGTCATGCTCCCTCTGATAAGCAGAGTCTCTAAGGAAGTAGAATTGGGATTTTAAAACATTCTGACAACTCCATTTCACTCATGACCATTCAACCTGTGCAGTTTTTGTAAATAATAAAACAGTTGGCTCGATACATGAAGCAGGTGGAGAAACATTAATTGATGGCCACCTTTTTTTGATCTTCATTCTTTTGCAGCTTCATGTCTAACGAGTATATTCAGAATTGTACAAGAAGGCTACTACCCCTGAATTTATTAGCATCATTTACCTAAATAGCTGATGACTTTTAAATGGAAACTGGTGTTGAAGTCTTTTGCTTTTGCTGAGAAAAGCACCATCGCTTTTTGTCTCTTGGTAACTTCAATCCACAGTATATTGCTGCTGCCTTTGTGGTTGTTCCATGTCATTTTTGGCTGTGTCTCTCTGAAGTCAAGAAAGCTGTACCATTCCATGTATTTCCCTAAAGTCACAAACTGATAGGCTAGTATATTCAATAGTAAATATCTGCAATTAAATATAAGAGGTCTGGGATAGCCAAGCCATTGGGTCTTCCTTTTGGGCAGCCCACACCCATTCACTTTCCTGCCTCAGAGTGTATGCTTTCCTACCTGGGCACTTTCCTAAAGAGTAGAGGTGGGGAGGGTAACACTTTATTTCCCCTCTTTGCTCAGGAACATCAATCTCTGAATCTGTCATATATAAGAGTCTTGATTGCCATGTCTTCTAGGAGGCATAGAAGGTGTTCATGCAAATAGAATGACTAAACTCTATCTGTTTCTCTTGGAGACCAGTTTCTCTAACCCAGATCTTTGTCAAATTAGAATACAAGAGAGAATGTGCTATATATCATCATAAAGGTTATTACTGTTTTGAAAGTCCAGAGGTTACTTTTAAATGAGAGAATAAGAGAAAGTTTTATAAAGCAAGAGTTAATTTGTTCCTTGAAGGATCAGTATGATTGTGACATTATGAGGCACAGCAAAAATAATTTCAGAGAGAGGGAACAATAGTAGCAAAAATGAGGAATGAAGAAAGTGTGGAATTGGAGAGTAAAAGGAGCCTAATTTGTTTAGTTCAGGTGGGTTGAGTTCAGAATGCTAAAAAACTACAAATTTCTTCCAGATTCATTACTTCCTGTATTACATGGGGCAACTGTAGAAGACTGAAAAGTGTCTGGGAGCTTGGGTCTGTCAGTACTTGTTTGATGTCTAGACTATCACTTTCAGAGGGCTTGACTTTCCTGAGTTTTTTTAGTGAAAAGTGTCTCTTAACATCATCTGTTGCCACCCAATATTTTGTTTGAGAACCTTTATTTCCATGTCCATCTATGGACTCTTTTTAAAAATATTTTTCTTTGCATGCCTGACCAGTGGTGGCACAGTGGGTAGGGCATTGACCTGGGATGCTAAAGTCCCAGGTTCAAAACCCCAAGGTCATCAGCTTGAGCATGGGATCATCGACTGGCTTGAGCCAAAGGTTGCTAGTTTGAGCAAGGGGGTCACTAGTTTGGCTGGAGCCCCCTCAACAAGGAACGTATATATAAGGAATAATCAAGCCTGACCAGGCAGTGGCACAGTAGATAGAACATCAGACTGGGACACAGAGGACCCAGGTTCGAAACCATGAGGTTTCTGGCTTGAGCACGGGCTCATCCGGCTTGAGTGGAGGCTCACCAGCTTCAGTGAGGGGTGGCTGGCTTGAGCCCAAAGGTTGCTGGATTGAAGCCCAAGGTCACTGGCTTGAGCAATGGGTCACTTGCTCTGCTGTAGCCCCCTGGTCAAGGCACATATGAGAAAGCAATCAATGAACAATAAGAAGCTGCACTGAAGAATTGATACTTCTCATCTTTCTTCCTTCCTGTGTGTCTGTTTCTATTTGTCCCTTTCTCGGACTCTCTCTCTGTCTCTGTCAAAAAAAAAAAGAAAAGAAAAACAATCAGTGAACAACTAAAGTGCCTCAACTACACGATGATGTTTCTCATCTCGATCTGTTTCTGTTTCTCTCTTGCTCACTCAAAAACAAAAAAACAAAACAACAACAATAAAAAAAAAAACCAAAAAACTTTTCTTTGCCTTTGGCAAGAGCAAACTTTCAGTGTGATTTATGAATCAAATTATATGTATTTTCATTGATACTGTATGTTTCCATCAGTGTAGGTGGCAATTATGAAAATAATCTTCAATTACTCACCTTCACATTAATGAAACTTGTTATTCAAGATTACACTGGTAGGAGGGCAACACTTGTGATGCTAATGTTATTATTTTTTTAAAGGTAAGTGACAGCAAGATATGGCCATGCTGGCATCAATGCACAAGAGGAAATTCTCAGTTTTAGAAACAGGTGGAATGAAGCGAGATTTTGCTTTTGGTGTCTTTGTACTCTGAACACTGCAAGCTGGTTGAAATGCAGTTTAAAATGTGCATTGATTTAATAAATTTTGACAACCGATATGCTTTTCAATGTTAAGAATAAAGCCATTGTCACAAAAACTTTTATATATTAAATTTAAAATGTGCAACTCTCTAAATGTGAATATTGAAAAAATACTAAATTTGGTAACTATATTTTGGCTCAATGTTATGGTTCTATTCCATATTTCATGAAAGAAACATGGGCTAAAAATCTTTATTTATTTTTTCAGCTATGAAATTAATGACATTTAACAGTTAACCAAGAGAACCTTCACATTTCCCTCAGCTTAACTAAACTTTAGACAAACTTTTTCCTGACTCTGAGCTCCTAACCTCCCCTTTTTTTGAGAACTTGTAATTGCAAATTTTTCCTCTGCCCCTTTGAGACATAACTTTTCAAAAAAGCTTTTGCCAGCCTGACCTGTGGTGGCACAGTGGATAAAGTGTCGACCTGGGAACACTGAGGTTGCCAGTTCAAAACCCTGCACTGGTTGGGTCAAGGCACATATGGGAGTTGATGTTTCCAGCTCCTCCCCCCTTTCTCTCTCTCTCTCTCTCTCTCTCTCTCTCTCTCTCTCTCTCTGTGTCTCCTCTCTAAAATGAATAAAATAAAAATAAAATAAATTTAAAAAAAAAGCTTTTGCCAGTTTTACACCCCAGAAAAGGTGATATAAAAGATGATTATATTAAAATCATCTAAGATATAGGCTTCCATGGTTTTGTAGCTTGGTTTCAACCATGTTGACAACTTTATTTTCTAAATATATCCTAGATTTTCTGAATATAGAGTTTGCTACTTTTTTTCTTTGCTACACTTATAGTCTGTACTTATATCTTCTCTCTCCTTGAACTTTCTTTTCCCTGTGTTTACCTATCAAAATTCTACCCATGCTTAGGGCCTGGAGGCATGCCAAAGTCACCTTTCTAAACACCCACAGGGGAAGTGTTGTTTCTGTCTGTATTTTTTTGTACACATGTATTTATCATAATCTAATCATGCTAACCAGAATCTAATTTCTATTGTGGTTATGTGGATACATTTCATATGCAGTTTATTAACTTGTAAAAATCTTTCAACGTGGGATTATACCTAATAAATATATCATTGTATTACCTGAATTATCTACTATCAATTTTATTAAAATATAACAGAAAACTTTAAAAAATGTGTTAGATAAATGAACTAAAGCACATTAATGCATGCAAAGAGGTGCTCTCAGCCTCTCCACTGTCTCAGGCAAAGCTGTATCGTAAGTAGTGCCTTAGGGTTTCTGATTCTTCCAGACTGATTTTTGAAAGATTATATGTTTCAAGGAATTTGTCCATTCATCTAGGTTGTCTAATTTTTTGGCATACAGTTTTTCATAGTATTTTCTTACAATATTTTGTATTTCTGTTGTGTCAGTTGTTATTTCTCCACTCTTGTTTCTAATTTTATTGAGTCCTCTCTCTTTTTTTCTTGGTGAGTCTGGTTAAAGGTTCATTGATCTTGTTTACCTTTTCAAAGAACCAGCTCTTGGTTTCATTGATCCTCTGTATTGTTTCTTTTAGCCTCTATGTTATTTATTTCTGCTCTGATCTTTATTATTTCCTTCCTTCTACTATCTCTTGGCATTACTTGCTATTTTTTTTCTAGCTCTTTTAGATGCAAGTGTCCATCAGTGGACGAGTGGATTAAAAAGCTATAGTACAGCCTGACCAGGTGGTGGCGCAGTGGATAGAGCATCGGGCTGGGATGCGGAAGACCCAGGTTCGAGACCCTGAGCTCACCAGCTTGAGCGCGGGCCCATCTGGCTTGAGCAAAAGCTCATCAGTTTGGACCCAAGGTCGCTGGCTCCTGCAAGGGGTTGCTCGGTCTGCTGAAGACCCGCGGTCAAGGCACATGTGAGAAAGCAATCAATGAACAACTAAGGTGTTGCAACGGCAACGAAAAACTAATGATTAATGCTTCTCACCTCTCTTCGTTCCTGTCTGTCTGTCCCTGTCTATCCCTCTCTCTGTCCCTGTAAAAAAAAAAAAAAGCTATAGTACATATATACAATGGAATACTATGGGGCCATGAAAAAGAAGGAAATCTTACCTTTTGCAACAACATGGATGAACCTGGAAACTATTATGTTAAGTAAAATAAGCCAGGCAGCAAAAGAAAAATATCATATGACCTCACTCATTTGAGGAATCCAATGAACAATGTGAACTGAGGAGCAGAACTGAGAGAGAGGAGGGATCAAAGGGACCAGAGGAAGGGAGGACAGAGGGAAAGGGGATTATAGGAGGGGATAAACCTGAAGGAAAGGGAGGAGGGCACAATGGGGAGATGTTGAGGGGAATATGGGGGAGGGAGGAATACATTTGGGCAACACTAGAATCTATGTAAACTCAATAAATTAAAATCAATTAAAAAAATAAGTAGTGCCTTATACTGCATGCCCATAGACCTCTCTTCAATTTTGTGTGTGAATTCTTGGGAGATCAGAACTGCTGATTCTTGTTTTTGCTAACAAGTGTTATAGACACAATTGGTTGAATCACATTCCTAGTTCAGGGAAACATGAATAAAGTTAGAATATAGTAGAAAGAGAATAAATGAGTTTGGGACCATACCCTATTGCTTTTAAGTCAAACTCTTGTCTGACTCAAACAGGAAATTAGAGTTGTAATTGTGTGAGGTAATAGTATATCTAAAACCTTCAACTCCTTTAAAATGTGGACATTAAAGAAAATGAGAATATTTATTTTAGTTGGTTGGACTTTAGTGGTAATGGTTTTTAAGGAAATAGAAGAAAGAATCGGTGTGCTAGACATCTCAGCTAAAGCTCTGGAGGACTTGTGTGTCTTGGGGGCACACACTTATAGCTGTCTATGCTGATTGTGCTCCCTTCTTCCCTACTTAAAGAAGCGCACTTTTGTTCAGTATGGCTGTGTACCTATTTAACTACTCATTACACCAATCTTCCTTTCTAGAAAATGCAGTTATGGACAATAAAAAGTAAGCAAATTCTACTGGGTGAGGTTTCTAGGAAGGCTGTCAGGTGATACATGCCTTTAGCTCTTTCTCTTGCTTGCTGTCTGGATCATAATATAATACTCTAATCACTAGAAGTGTAAGACCATTTGGGGAGCATGAAGAAGTAACATCCTTACTCAGAATGGTAGAGTGGGAAGATAGAAGAATCCTCGGTTTTTGGTGGCACTGTGGTATAGTTGTATTCAAGCTAAACTGTTTTCTTCACTGGAGATCAATTTTTTTTCATCTTCTGTTGCATGAAGTTTTAGAACTGTTTTTATATATTTCTTCATTGCTCTATTCAACTAGAGCATGCACCATGAAATATGTTCATTGGTGCATGCTCTAGTTTTTATACAATTTTAATTTATTTTTGTTACAGTAAATGGCATGCATTGGTTTTTAAATTGGAGTTAAAGGGCAACAACTCTTGGATTGAACAGAACCACAAGGCAATTAATGTTTCACAAACATCACTTTGACATAATTGCAGTTGTTTATAAATGTAAAAAATTATTATCTGATAAAAACACCCTCTTATTTTGTTTTAAGATTGAATCATGGCTTCTTCGAGTAGGCATAAATGTAAGAATAGTCCTAACACCTTCTGTTATATATATGGCTGTTACACACTTCAACATCAAAGGCACAATATTTCATCATTTGTGACACGTGCATATATTGCCTATTTTCAAGTTCCCCTTGGCGAACAAGACAAGAATTGGGCTCCTCATATTGTGTGTCAAAATTGTGAGGAAATGCTTTGTGACTGGACAAAAGGAAAACGCAAAGGAATGCCTTTTGGTATTCCCATGGTTTGGCGAACCTAAGGAACACAGCAGTGACTATTTCTGTCTGATCCATACAAAGGGCATAAGCAAGAAAAAATGGCATATGATCGCATATCCTAATATTTCTTCAGCAATACGACCTATCCCACACTCTGAGACACTCCCAGTTTCAGTTTTCAATGGTTTTATTTCTTCTAAGGACGAAGAAAATGAACATGGTGATCAAGTGTATTTTAATAAGATGCATGAAGAAATGGTTGTAGAATCTGAAGGGTCTTCTTCTGATGCCAAGCAGTCATTAAGCCCTCAGCAGTTTAGCCAACCCTAATTGAATGACTTAGAAAGAGGTTTGGACCTATCAAAGAAAGCAGCTGTGTTCTTAGCCCCCGGGCTTCAAGAAAAGAATGTACTTCACCGGTCAGCTAAAGTATCCCATTTCAGGAAGCGTGAACAAATATTTGTGGACTTTTATTCCAAAGACAAACACTTTGTTTACTGTCATGATATCAGTAGTCTTCTCAGCCAGCTAGGTGTTACCACTTACAGTCCAACAGAATGGCAGCTATTTCTTTACAGCTCTAAACAGAGTTTGAAATCTGTTCTCCTACACAAAGGTGATATTTATGCAGTGGTTTCAATTGGTTATTCAATTCATCTGTGAGAAGATTAGAATGACATAAAAATTGTCCTTGACTTTCTGAAGTATAAGGAGCATAACTGGACCATTAGTGTGGATCTTAAAATGGTAAATTTCCTGCAAGGGCAACAGAGCGGTTTTATGAAGTATCCTTGCTTTCTGCGTTTGTGAGACAGCCAAGCTGGGAGAAACACTGGACACAGAAGGAGTGGCTGAAACGTTAAGCTCTGGAAGTAGGGATGCAAAATATTGTGAATGAACCTGTAGTTAATCAAGACTGGATCATTTTTCCCCACTTCACATCAAACTTGGCTTAATGAAGCAGTTTGTTCAGGCTTTGAATAGAGAAAGTGAATACTTTTAACACATTATTTCCACTTTTCCTGCCTTGTCTTTCGAGAAGATAAAAGCAGGTGTATTCAATAGACCTCAAATTCGAACCCTCATATGTGACGAATAATTTGCCAGGAAGATAAATAAGGAGGAGGAAGCAGCATGGCAGTCCTTTGTGGCAGTTACAAAGAACTTCCTTGGCAACCAAAAAGCAGAAAACTATGAACTTCTGGTTCAAAGGATGCTGTTGGCTTTCTGCGACATTGGATGTAACATGAGCGTTAAGATTCACTTCCTGAACAGTCACCTTGATAAGTTTCCTGAAAATCTTGGAGCTGTTAGTGATGAGCAGACTACTGCTGGAGCATCAAACGATATTGTTCTCAACAAGTACACAAACACAAGAGCTACAAATGCAAATTTTTGCCTGAATAGAATTTGAATAAGTTTTGTGCAAATTTTATGATTAAAATAAGTATTTTAATATGTTTTATTTTGAAATTGTGGACAAATTCTTATGCAATCATATCTTTTAGTGTATTAGTGTATTTACTGCATTATATAAATTATTATATTTTCACAAAGATAATGCCCAAGAAGACATTCTACTTTATTATGTTAAACTAAATGTTAAAAATTTTACAATAAGATGGAAACCTAAAATCTAGAATTGCAAAACAAACTGTAGCTTACAGAGAAAGACTAATGTCAAATTTAAGATGAACACACTTGAATTAGGTAAGAACAAGTGTTTTTGTGGATGCAACAAAATTTTTTTTCCCAGTGTTATTATTATTATTGTGTGTGTGTGTGCATGTGTAGAAAATGAACCCAATTTTTTAGTGCTAGTGTACTTGGTTTTCTGTTATATACAGACTAATGTAAACCTGATTAATATACTGACATATGTAGAAAATGTGTGGATTATTCCACCATTTAGGCAGATCTGGCCCCTAAATGTCTTCTTCCATTTTTTATATTCTCAATGAGTTAAACGTAGAGCATCCAACTGAAGACTTTAAGAAAACAGAAAAGGATACTGGAAACATAAGACATAAGGAACAAGAATTCCTGAACCACATAAGAAATTTATTTGCCAAATATCTGGTTGTTAGCCAGCCATGGACTTTTACTGAGTTAAACCACTGATAGATATTTTGGTGGTGTTTGTTAAGGTAACTAGCATTCATAATTTCAACTAAAACACCACCCATCAGGTAAAGGTCTGAGATGCTTTCTATATCAATTAAAATGCTTTTGGCTACAAGCAACAGGACACTCCAAATCTAATCTACTTAAACAGAATATTTAGTATCTGGAAAACAAAAGATATAGGGCAGTGCCAGCTCTGGCTAATTTAATGAATAAATTATATCTTTAGACTCCATGTTCTTTCTGTCTTTCTGCTATGACAACCTCAACATTTTGTATTTGTCCTTAGGCATGCTCCCCTTCTTATTGTGAGAGGGCTGGAATAGTTCTATAGGTCATAGCCAGCTATGACCACATCTAGAAGATATCATCTTTTCTCATGTGTGTTTTGTTAAGAGTGAAAGAAACGTTTTCCTGACAGCAGACCTCTCTTCATGTTTCATTAAACACAAATACCTTATATCTAAACCAATCACTTGCAAGGTGAATAGGTCCTCTGAAAAATCTCCATTTCTCTAACTGATCATGACACCATAGTTGACACAAATTTTTTTTCCCACTGTTAATTTCATGTCCTCTTTCACTCAGGAACAACTTACCTGCATTTTGTTGTTGTTGTTGGTGATGGAGTAATCTGAATCCTTCTTCCTGAAACTTATGGATCTTTAGTGGCCTTGCTTTGATTAGGTAGTTCTAATCTTCCATTGACTTTTACTACTGGCCACAGAAGTACAGCAAGGTGCCTCAGTATACCTGTGGATTCTGACAGCCTTCTCTGCCCCTGTTGTGTAGCAGCAATGCAATTTCCCTTTGATAGGTTTGTATCATATGACCAGATACCAGTTTTAACTTACAATTTAATAAGACAATTGTGAAACCTTCCTCTCTTGGAAACGAAGATCTACAAACCATCAGAACCCAAGATCTCAAGATAACAATGATGAAATATTATATAATAGGTACAAGAGCCCCCTCTACTTCCATTTTTTAATTTTAGGTTAGGTATTCAGGGGATGGGAGAAATAGCACCTTATATTGATCTCTAATGTAAGACATATTCAACATCTTGGAGGTACATCAACCTCAGTGAATCTTTAGTAAACCATTACTCCTGGTCCATTAAGCCAGCTGCTTCTTGGTCATGGGCTACACAAGATGAGAGAATATGGGTACAAGCCCTTTTACTCTGAAGTGGCATGGGAGGCCCAAGAGGTTTTGGTGCTTCAAGATTATTTTCAGTTTTATCAAAGAGACATAAATATCCCTATCCCAAATCTCACAGCCTCACTCTTATGAATAATGTCCCAACCTTAACATAAGAGACTTGAATGTTCTTGTGTTGAACTACCATAGTGGAGGTCAATGACAGGAACTGGAGGTGTTGAGGAGATGCAGGCCAGCTGGGGTCAACAGTAGACAGAAGAGGGAAGGAGAAGAAATACCCTGGATTCTCTCCGTCATCTATTACATTAAACTGAGTTCTCCTGGGGCAAGTATTTGTGTGCAAGAAAGGATTGCAGAAGTGTGCCTAGGGGAAACTCATAAAGGAGTGGGAGAAGCAGGATAGGAGTGAGGTAAAAGCCAGGCAAAGTTCCCAGAGACTGGACCTGCAGGGAACATTTGAAGTGTCAGCTCTGCATTGGTTTTCTGACCCTAAAGCAAAGAAGTGGGTTTATTTACTCCCACCCACACATCTCAGTCATTTGTCAAGAGTAACCCCTACTTACCCAAGTAAATATGCAGGTATTTTCAGCTTTTTCTTAGCAAAGTGGGCTCCAGTTGCCTAAAAACTGTTTTCCATAAAATAATTGCAGTTGTTCCCTTGAAATTGAAATCACATGCCAGTTGGTAGAAGTTGGGTGAGGTTCACACAAAAACCATAAAGAAGAGGATTCCAGATAATCAAAGTACAGTACTGACCTTGTTGACTGTACCTTACTTCAGTGCTCTGCTGGTGCCCTTCCTTGTCAGAAACTACTGGATGCCACAAGACAAGAAAATGTGTCCTTCAAGACAAAACAGAGCATAGAATGAGGACAAATGGTCTGAGGATAAACAGGCAATTGAACCCCACAATGTATCATAAAAGTTGTCCCCAACATGAAATATTTTTCTATAGCCATTTTAATAATTGTATAATATACCTGTATACAGATGTACATGCTCCTTTGAGTTATCTCCTTTCTGTTAGAAATTAGCTCTTTCCTATTAGAAATATTACCATGAAACAACTCTGCACCAGAGTTTAGTTTATCTCAAGTTTCCTGTTAGGATAAACAGGTATTTAGTAGGGTTTTTGTGAAAATGAGGATAGATATAATGTTATTCACATACTCTAAAAATAGTTGTAAAATTTCTGGTATGAATGCATATCAGTAGGCAACATTTTACATATGGTCTAGATCCCAAATTCAGTGTTTGACAATCAGTACATATTTTTGTACTGAAATGATGATCTAATTGGTATTTAGGTTCCAATATATCTAGAATCTCCATTTACCTCATGAAACATATTGGGAATCTAAATACCAATTATAACATTACTGCAGTTCCTGGCTGAGTGACTCAGTGGGATAGAATGTCATCCCTGTGCACCAAGGTTGAGAAAGCGAGATAGCTGAATTGATGAGTTAAACTATGATAAACTGTGAATAGTACACTCCTTTCCTTCCTTTCTGCCTCCTTTCTCTCTCATCTCAATTATGTCTTCAAGAAAAGTCACTGCCAAGCTATGGAAGCAAAACAACCCTTCTAGTTATTTAGACTTGAATAGAAATTTAGGTTTATTATAAATTATAAAAAATTTATAATTAAGTTTCTGTAATTGTGAGATTCTTTATGCCCTTAGAAAAGATTTTCAGTCACCATGTATAGAAAGATTTATTTTTTTAAATAGAAGAAAATTTTAGTCCTAAATTTATACCTTATCAGTCTTGCCTATGTTATTTTTGCTGTCAGCTAATGTCAATTTTTGTGTTTACTAGGACAAGTAAAACAGTGGCTTTCATTTTGAAAGCATTATTTTTTAAAGTAGACATTTAGATACTGCTACATAGATATGAATAAAAGATTTTGTAAATATAGGTGCATTCTTATTTTTTAGTTTGTTTATTCATATATAATTTTCTGTCCTGCTTTTAGATGCTATCTAGTTTTGTTGAAATATAACTAATTTATAACACTGGGGAACAAAATTGTTGCATCCACAAAAACACTTGTTCTTATCTATTTCGAGTGTGCTGATCTCAAATCTGACATTAGTTTTTCTCTGTAAACTACAGTTTTCTTTGCAATTCAAGATTTTAGATTTTCATCTTATTGTAAAATTTCCAACATTTAGTTTAACATAATGAAGTAGATTGTTTTCTTGGGCATCATCTTTGTGAAAATATAATAATTTATATAATGCAGTAAATACACTAATACACTAAAAATATGATTGCATCAGAATTTCAAAATAGAACATATTAAAATACTTATTTTAATCATAAAATTTGCGCAAAACTTATTTAAATTCTATTCAGGCAAAAATTTGCATTTGTAGCTCTTGAGTTTGTGTACTTGTTGACTGTAATCTCGTTTGATGTTCCAGCAGTAGTCTGCTATCAAATTTCTGTACCATCGCCTCTGATAATGCTTTTCCATTGTCTTCAGATCTTGATGAAAGTGTTCTCCCTGCTCATCACTAACAGCTCCAAGATTTTTAGAAAATTTATCAGGGTGACTGTTCTGGAAGTGAATCTTAACACTCATGTTACATCCAATGTTGCAGAAAGCCAACAGCATCCTCTGAACCAGAAGTTCATAGTTTTCTGCTTTTTTGTTGCCCAGGAAGTTCTTTGTAACTGCCACAAAAGACTGTCATGCTGCTTCCTCCTCCTTATTCATCTACCTGGCAAATTCTTCGTCAAGTATGAGGGTTCAAATTTGAGGTTCATCGAATACACCTGCATTCATCTTCTTAAAAGACAGGACAGGAAAAGCAGAAATAATATGTTGAAAGCATTCACTTTCTCTATTCAAAGCCTGAACAAACTGCTTCATTAAGCCAAGTTTGATATGAAGTGGGGGAAAAATGATCCAGTCTTGATTAACTACAGGTTCATTCACAATATTTTGCATCCCTACTTCCAGAGCTTAACGTTTCAGCCACTCCTTCTGTGTCCAGTGTTTCTCCCCAGCTCGGCTGTCCCACAAACACAGAAAGCAAGGATACTTTGTAAAACTACTCTGTTGTCCTTGCAGGAAATTTACCATTTTAAGTTCCACACAAATGATCCAGTTATGCTCCTCATACTTCAGTAAGTCGAGGACAATTTTTTTGTCATTATAATTTTCTCACAGATGAGTTGAATAACCAATTGGAACTGCTGCATAAACATTACCGTTGTGTAGGAAAACACATTTCAGACTCCATTTAGAGCTCTCAAGAAATAGCTGCCATTCTGTTGGACTGTAAGTGGTAACACTTAGCTGGCTGAGAAGACTACTGATATCATGACAGTAAACAAAATGTTTGTCTTTGGAATAAAAGTCCACAAAAATTTGTTCACGCTTCCTGAAATGGGATACTTTAGCTGACCGGTGAAGTACATTCTTTTCTTGAAGCCCGAGGCTAAAAACTCAGCTGCTTTCTTTGATAGGTCCAAACCTCTTTCTAAGTCATTCAATTAGGGTGGCTAAACTGCTGAGGGCTTAATGACTGCTTGGCATCAGAAGAAGACCCTTCAGATTCTACAACCATTTCTTCATGCATCTTATTAAAATACACTTGATCACCATGTTCACTTTCTTCGTCCTTAGAAGAAATAAAACCATTGAAAACTGAAACTGGGAGTGTCTCAGAGTGTGGGATAGGTCGTATTGCTGAAGAAATATTAGGATATGCGATCATATGCCGTTTTTTTCTTGCTGATGCCCTTTGTATGGATCAGACAGAAATAGTCACTGCTGTGTTCCTTAGGTTCGCCAAACCATGGGAATACCAAAAGGCATTCCTTTGCGTTTTCCTTTTGTCCAGTCACAAAGCATTTCCTCACAATTTTGACACACAATATGAGGAGCCCAATTCTTGTCTTGTTCGCCAAGGGGAACTTGAAAATAGGCAATATATGCACATGTCACAAATGATGAAATATTGCGCCTTTGACATTGAAATGTGTAGCAGCCACATGGATAACAGAAGGTCTCAGGACTATTCTTACATTTACACCTATTCGAAGAAGCCATGATTCAATATTAAAACTAAATAAGAGGGTGTTTTTATCAGATAATAATTTTTTACATTTATAAACAACTACAATTATGTCAAAGTGATGTTTGTAAATTATTAATTGCCTTGTGGTTATGTTCAATCCAGGAGTCGTTGCCCTTTAACTCCAATTTAAAAACCAATGCATGCCATTTACTGTAACAAAAATAAATTAAAATTGTATAAAAATTAGAGCATGCACCAAAGAGCAAATTTCAGATTTAGAATGAGTGATGTAGAAGTATATAGAAAAAGTTCTAAAACCTCATGCAACAGAAAATGAAAAAAAATTGTTCCCCAGTATAATTAGTCTGTATGGATATAATCAGATAATCATTACTGACTTAGCATCAAGTTTGACTTTAAATATTTGTAGCTTTAATTTATTTCTTAGAAAATAAGTAGTTTTTTGACTTACTAAAAATATTTAAAAACAAGTTTGTACTTTAGAATAGAGTGAGATTCACAGGAAAATTGTGATGTTAGTACAGAGAGTTCTCACGTACCCTACTTCCTGTTTCATCTGTTATTGACATCTTACAGGGTGGTGCATTTGTCACAACTAATAAACTATATTGACACATTATTATTAAATAAAGTCCAAACTTTATTCAGGTATACTTGATATTCAATGAATATTATTTTTCACTTTCAGAATCTTACTTGGGTTAGCATATTAAATTTAATCATTATAATTTTTTTGTCTTTCAGGAGTGTAGTTTAATTTCTCCATTTATATAAAAATCAGAGCACCACTAATGATCATTCTGTGAACACTATATGATAAAAATTGCTATCTACCAGAATAGATAACTTATTTCACTTTCTTTTTTAATATATAGGGCAAGAAAAATGGAAAATATTTTTCAATAGTTATTATTTTTTTGATGGGAAAAGTTGTAATCTCTCAAAAAATTTCAATTATACAGTACAATATTATTAATAATAGTCACCATGTTAGACCTCAGACTTTAATGATCTTATAACTGAAAGTGTGTTCCCTTTTACCAGTCTCTATTTCCTTTGTTTTTGATGACTGACCATTGTAAGGAGTGCTGCTGGTCAAGTGTTTTGTAACTGTTCTTCAGCTGAGATTTATCTGATGCTTTCTTCACAAGTAGACTGGAGTTGTGGGATTTGGGGAGGAGGACTACAGAGGTAAATGTGCCATTCTCGTCATGTCATGTCAGGAGAATGTGATTTATCCCTGATGATGTAAACCTTGATCACTTGGCTAAGGTAGTGTTTGTTAAGTTTCTCCACACTAATGCCCATCTTTTCCTCTCCCCTTGCCTGTTCCCCATACTATAGTCTTTGGAAGGAAGTCACTATGCACATTCCACACTTTATAAGTGGGGAGTTATGACCCACTTCTTTGAAGGCAGAATATCTACATAAATTATTTGGCATTAACTCATTTTTATTTCAAATAAAAATAAAGACTTTAAAATATAAATATATATTTTTTAACACTGTAGGTTTGGTTCTGTAAATATAGGTTCAAAATGAGAAAAAGAATAATTTCCCACAATCTTTTTTAAAGTTGAATTGAAACTTTTGGTCATAACATCACACCTTAGGTCACTTTGAAAGACATATCTTAATATCTGGATGACACTGATTTGAAAAGGGAATAATTTCAACAATAAATTTATGTACATTGTGAAGCCTCATTGAATTTTTTCCATTTTAATCTGGTGGACATTTAATAATATGATGAATTATTTAGTACCATATACTAATTTCCAATTAGATTAAGTGAGGAGAAAACCTTCATGCAGAAAGAATTCTTATCCTTTTCTGCGGTTGTATTATATATCTTTATTACTTCCACTGGGAAGAGATGAACTTTCACTGTTGATATATTCTGAATTTTATATGGAATGGAACTTTCAGGTAGAAAAGTGATTTTACTCTTCAACTTGCAGAACTTCCGATATCCATCATAATTCCTGTCATATCCCGTGGATATTATTTTTGACCATTGAAGTCAGAAATTCTGATGTAATCAGTTCAGTCTTCAGGGAGTTCTTTGCATCAAAACCATTAGAAGAGTCCAAATGAGCCCTTCCAGCCACTCTTGCCCCGAGTTTCCATCAGTAATTAGATTTTTTATTCTTGGCAGTTGAGCAAGCCACCCACACTTTTTACATAGGATATTGCAAGATTTGGAGCTTATTTGTCAAATAAAGGGAAGTAGAAAGTGCAGGCCTTTCTGTGGCAATTAAAACTATTTTATATTGACCTTTTTTATTGGCTCAATGCCATTTAACTTTGCATGTTTGGATTTAAACAGAAGATTATCAGTTCATTTTCTGTCAAAGTAAGACTTTATAAATTCTTTTTTTAATCTGTGTTATAGACTTGACCTATACCAAATAAAAAAGTTTTAGTATATTGTATTTATCTTATTTTTTGGATGTGCTATATCTATCTATCTATCTATCTATCTATCTATCTATCTATCTATCTATCTATCTATCTATCTATCTATCTATCATCTGTCATCTATCATCTATCTATCATCTATCTATCTGGTGTATAAAATTGATATATAGATAGAATTGAAAGAAATGAGTGTGATTATTACAGAGGGGATAGAATGAGAGTTATCTAGGGGCATAAGTATAACCCTTTTTAAGATGCTGGTATGTAGAACAGGTATTATATGCTTTGTTTTTAGGCCTAAATCTACACAGGGACAGTTCTATGTATATTACACAAAACGTCTCAGAGAAAATGCATGCTCTTGGTTTTAAGAAGATATGGGAAAAATATCAATTGACTTGGGCAAATTTGCTTTGCCAACTAGAAAAATAACTTTATGAAAATAGTCCTGATTTAATAGGCTTGGGATAGGAGTATATTTATTTTAAGCACAGGCATTTCTGTTCGAAATGCTCCAAGGATTAAATTTTAGTTAACACTATTTTATGATATATTTTATGATAGTTATGCAATCTGGAACCAAGATTCTCTATTTTTTTTTAGTCATCCCAAAATACCCATTGAGGAGAATCTCTAATTCACAAGCAATTGAAATATTGCCTTGATACTTTCCAATTTTCATAGGCTCACCTCAACCTTCACCCCACTCCTGACAGCTCTACCAATTGTTAAAGTACATGGTATCAAGAATTGTGAGGAGTTTGAGATTTTATCTTATTTGCAAGCTAAGAAATTAGCCTGCCATATTTTCATAGATGCTGGCAGAAAATATGAGACTCTTGGATTAGAGACAAAAAAATTTATTTCTCATGGCACAGCAAACATCATGAGCTCACAATTATGTTGGTTCTTTTTGCTCAAAGTCCCACAGAGGAACTAATGGTTATTGATCACTTACTGCTTTGGGGATCAAAAAGATTAGTGGGAGGAAGGTATAATTATTTCCACTTAAGATAGGAAGAAATTGAGACTCAAAGAAGGTAATCACTTGTCATATATTGCACAGCTATTACATGGTAGAGTTGGAATTCAAACCCAGGTATCAGGATTCCAAAGTCAATGTACTTTGACATGACGAATTAGGTGGATTTGGAGCATATTTGATTTTGTCTTAATTATATTCTCCTATATCCATCACCTTACTTCCATCCTAGGCTTCTATACAACCTCAGAACCTAATTTGTACCTAATCCTTGTTCTCTGTTCCAACGTTGTTAAATGGTCTCTGTCAAGTTTGAGATGATAATATGATGAAAATGATAGTTAATGTGATGACTAGATATATATGAGATTTAGAAGGAACTCTTTCTGATTTCTATTAATAAAGAGAGGCTTGTTGACTATTGGGGAGAGAAGTTGGAAATAAAGTCCCATGTTCTGGGCAGACTCTTAGGAAAAAGAATGGGTAACTTTGAGTCTAATGAAGGAAAATAAGGAATTGTTTTCTAACTCTTGAAAGCTGGGTACCAGAATTTTATCCTTTTTGATTGTTTAAAGGTATTTCAAGCTTAACACTTTCACATTTGGGGAAGATAATTCCTTTGTGTGGGATGCTGTGCAGTGCATTGTGATTTGTTTAGTAACATCCTCGGCCTCTAGTCATTAGATGCAAGTAGGAGATCCTGAATTATGATAATAAAAAATGTTTCTTTGGAGATAAAATCACCTCTGGTTGAGAAACAATTATTTAGAATTTCTATGTTTTTCTAATGACCACTTTTACAAAGTCTATTTTATTTTATTTCTTTATTTTTTTAAACTAACACTAGACTTTTTTTTTGAGAGAGAGAAACAACAACTCATGGTTCCACTTTACTTGTGCCATAGACTGCTCCTCATATATACCCTGAACAGTGCTAAAACCAGTGACCTCAGGTTCAAACTCACAACCTTAGTGCCCTGGGGTAGCATTCTATCCATTGTACCACTTGCCAGGGCACCAAAGTCTATTCTATTAAAAACACTGCTATGCAGATTGCTCTGTAAGAAGTGAGAGGAAGTGAACTGCATAAATGTACTTGTGCCCTTGTAATTAGCATGCATCTACTTTCCTGCTTGAAGGAAACATTTAACATTTAAACGGAATTTTCTCTTTGAAAGGGATAAGCCAAAAAGCTGAAAATACAGCCAGGGAGGAAAATAGTTCTTTAGTGAAAATTCAGCTGCCAAGAAGGAATCAATAAATGATTCTTTTGGGGGTTATTCTTCAGTTCCCCTGACAGTATACATAAAATTCATAGAGAATATTATTGGCTAAATTTTCACTTAAAACCCAAATATAAATTACACTATATTTATTGCCTGCTTTAGTATTCAGAATTTTATTGAGGCCCTAGAAGAGCTACAGTTGCTCCCCATCACAGCCTAGACCTGCCCGTCATGGAGCAGCCTCCTTTAATTAATTGTCACCTTCTGTATTTTCTCACTGCCCTTAGCTGGTAGTGTGGAGATGGTTTAGAATTGTCTTTGGTCACGTCTCCTAGATAGTAACACCAGGAGAAGCTCAAAGAGTGGACCGAGTCCTTATAACAGTTCAGTAACTAATGAAGTCCAGCAGCCCTCCTCAGAGTTGTGACAGCAGTTTTAAATGTTATGAATTTTCTTTTGTATCAGTGTGTCTTTCAGACAGCCAAGGTTTTAGGAAAGTGAATATTTTGCCTCTATTATAGAAAAATTGTATGCTCATTGTGAGAAATGTAGAAAATGTATTATAAAAAAATAATAGTTGTCTGTAACTACATTTAATAAGAGACATTCACCATTAAAATTTTAAATGATTTTCTTCTAGAGTTTTACTATGCATTTTACATTGATGGTATCACAGTATAAACTATAATTTAGTATTCTGTTGTTAAAACTTTAAAACTTAGCTTTATATTTTCTGACATTTATAATTCCTTAAACTTGGTTTTTAGAAAAGAATGTTGAATTAATCATTACAGAAATCCTACTCTAGGTAAAGAAATTTAGAATGACTTCCTTTACACAGAAGGAAAGTTAGAGCACAGAGTTGAAGTGATTTTCTAGTATGATATATCCATGTTAATTATTTATGCTAAGAAAAGAATTGGAATCACAGATATTTGCATGATTAGGTTTGTGTTTCAAAAAGGTCGATCACTTTGGCAGGGATGTAGAGCAATGCCAGGTTAGACAGAGAGACCAGTTAGAAAACTTGTAGAATAACACAGGTGCGAAATGAGACCTGAAGAACAATTGAATAGGGGAAGAAAAGGAAATGATGAGTAAAGAGAAATCAATAGTTTACAGGTATCATTAACATTTGGTCAATGGTTTATGTGGAAAGCATGGAAAAGGGAGGAAACCACGCCCTCTCAGGTGTTAATGTGGACACTATCTACTGAGAGATGGAACAATTTGGGAGGAAGGTATTAGTTTTATTTTATGTGCAGTGAAATGGAAATTCAAGTAGGAAGCACACACATGGAAATGCCTGCTTGGCTGTTGTTGGAACTCACCAGAAGCTGGGTGGGGGCAAAGGAGGGAGGGAAATGGAGGGTGGGATCTGAGAGAGAGAACAGACTTGGAGTAAACAGTGATTTAGAAGGTCATTGGCAGCATAGAAATGGATGCACCTACCTGGGGAGGGCATGCAGGGTGAGAGAGGAGAGTCTTAGATGGAGGCTCTCTCACAGATGTCTCTTTTTAAGTTGGTCTCTGGGTTAATCTGTGCTGTAACTCAAGGTCGCATTTCTTCACTGAGATAACTTTTGCTACCAAATGAAAATGTTTTTTCTGATCTCACCAGACCTTACTGCAGCATTTGACATTAGCAGTATTCTCTTTGCTTTTCTGAAGCTCCCTCCTCTTTGACATGAGGTTGTTCCCCCTCTCTTACTGCTTCTGTGAAGTTTCATTTGTTGTTCCCTCCTGTAGATCTAGGTTAGAAATCTCACACTAATCCCAGCAGATAAACAAATACCCAACTTCCTCAGCTCTCTTCTCTTTTGACACTTGTCTGCCCTCTGAACATTTCTCTGTGTTTTCTTGATCTGATTTCTCTTATTCTCCAAGTACCAGCTGAATTGAGGAAGCCAGCTGGCTTTCAAGAAGGGTGGTACCTATTCAAGCATATATTTAAATATTTTTTCAACATCTATGTAGTGGAGGGTGGATTGAAACAACTTTTCTATTAATACAAATGTAGTATGCCTCTGTATTTATAATTTATTCTGACCTCCTTTTCCTCTTTAAACTCTCTTAAAACAAAAAATGCATATGTCTAAGAGCATTTATAATCAATGTAGAATTTAATAAAAATTCCATAGCAGAGGATAAGGGGAATGTTTACATGTGGGGGTGCTGGGCAGATAAAATATATTATACTCACTTTGTTAAAGATGGCTCTGCCAATGGGGAAGTCCATTGCCCAGGTGATATTGGTTGCCCTTATGCTTGGGATGGCTGTAATTATATTATTGTGTGTGTGTGTGTGGGGGGGGGACAGGGTGTAAGCAAGCAGGGTCATTATAGCCCAAGGCTTAGTTTTAAGAGTAAGCTTTTCCCCACACCCTTGACTGATTGGATGATATGGGGTGGTTCACTCTCATAAGGAATCCTCCCATTATGCCTCAGATAAGTGACTTTTGTATCAGAGACTTTCTTGTTTGTAGATTGGATTAAAGGTTTGGATTCCTACACTATAAAGTGGGGCAGACTGGGAGCTTGCTCTCTTGGTTCCTGAGGTTAGTATTAGAGAGGAGTGCAGATGAAGGCCACATGGAGGAGAAGAGAAGCAGCCAAGATGATAGAGTGCTGAGGAAGAAGCCAGTTGGTGCAGAGTTTGTGCAGAGAGAAGGAGATGGGAAACAGAGGTGAATAAGTCTGGTGAGCTAGAAACCTTTGATTCTAGGAAACTCGGATAAGTCAGTAGCTTTGTGAGCACTGAATGAGTGGGTTTTGGAGCCAGGTGTGTGTTTTTACTTGCCCGCGGGTGCAAACTAGTATTAAAGCTGATGGCTCACCAGTTCTTGGCTTTGTTGTTTCATTACTGACTATCCAAATCAAATGCAAACCTGCACTGTCCAGGTGGCTCTGATGGTGGCCCTGACTACTCGCTTTACAGGGGGTACATAGCATTTCCAGAAATTCCCACTGTATATCTTGTTTTTTACTGATCTCGTTCTTTACCCCACAGCCTTGTATTTTCTCTCTCTCTTTCTTCTCTCTCCCCTCCACCAATTGATATATCTGATTTACTTTTCTTTCCCTGCCGCTTTTTTGGCACTCTTTTTATTCAGAGAATTTTTTCTTTTTGGCTTCTATATCCAAGTTTTTATGCCAATATCTACTACTTAATATTGCCTTCAGGTAATCAATAGCCATTAAAAGAAGAATGAAAGTTTTTATTGTTTTTAGAAAAAAAAAGATTCTCCTGCTATCAAAATCCATCCTCCTAAGAAGGCCCCGAGAAATTATATACAACACATACTCTTTAACTGTTAATACTCAAATTCAAAATATATGGATTGAAGGAGAGTCATTTACATTTTGCCAGCTGAGTATGGAATTATGTTGTTTTTCCTAGAGATATTTAAGCCTTTAGTGTTTTTCATCCAGTATAGCTGAGCAGATGGTTTGATATTTAATCTGACTTTACTGCAACTCTTCTTTCTTCCAATGGGCAGAGAAAGTGTAGCTATTGCAAGGCTCAGGGTGTGGGATAAGGAGCATTAATGGGACACACTCTAGGGGTGTAGAAGGAACACCTTCCACAGAGCTGGCAATGGGATTGCTTCATTTACATTATTTTATTCACAGCTTCCCTGTGAGTTAAATATTATTATTTCCACTTTACAAATGAGGAAAGTGAGAATTCGAGAGCTTAGGCACCTGAACTCACAGTGGAGGAGACAAGGTAGCCATGGCCTGCTGCTTCTCCACTGCACCACGCAGCATGCATAGCACACGAGCACAGGGACATTTGCTATTTTCAGCCTCAAGAAAAGAAAACTGCTTTGGATCTATCTTTTTCTGCTTGTTAGTTTAGGCTCCTTTTATATGGTAGTAGAATTAAACTTTCCATGCTTAAAGGTTAAATATCCCACAGACAAATAGGGGAGAGGGTTCTTTTCTAGGTAAGCGGTGGAACTTCTCAAACCTGCCAATTTGCAAAATGATGTTTGTGCCATTTGGGAAAAACTTGTCTTACTTTTAATTTATTTTTAAATTTATTGATGGGAGAGAGAGAGAGAGAAACATTGATTAGGTATTCCACTTATTTATGCATTCATCAATTGATTCTTATATGTGCCCTGATTAAGGGTTGAACCTCCAACCTTGGTATATCGGGACAACTCTCTAACCAACTGAGCTATCTGGCCAGAGCCAAGCCTATTTTACTTTTAACCTCATGATTTAACAGCTGTTATGTTTTATTTTTTAACTTAAACCCTTTAAATTTTTTTAATTGAAGTTGACATGCAATATTATATTAGTTTCAGGTGTACATCCCAGTGATTAAATATTATATAAGTTACTAAGTGATCATCCTAATAAATCTAGTACCTGACACCATACATAGTTATAAGAATATTATTGACTGTATTCCCTGTGCTTCACTTTACATCCCATAACTATTCTATAACTACTGACTTCTACTTCTTACTCCCTTTACCTTTTTACCCAGCCCCCTAACCTTCTCCCATCTAGATTCTGACATATTTTAAATTAAGCCTCAGACATTTGGAAGAGGGCATGTCCACAGATTTAGAGAGAAGTCTCAAAGCAGCCACTGTGCAAGGATGTGACCACTGGCAGACAAGGTTTGCCAGATTCTGTCCGAGATGCTACAATCTCTGTTGTCCTCAGGTGAAGCTGCCACATAATTCTAAGAATTCCAAGAGTACGTAAGCTGCTTCACTCTGTAAGAAGGCCAATTTCCATCCTTTTTTTTCTGAGCTGGACCTCTTCGTCTACGTCACAGATGCTTTCTGATTCATAGTTTGGTATCCATGAAACACTGTATGGGTCAATCACAAAAATGTAGGCATAAAATCCAGACTAGCAAGATGTTAACAAACAAAAATACTTTCTTGTCAAATAAGAATAATGTCTCCAGATTAAGGTGCCCAAGGCAGTGCTGGCAAATAAATATTTATTACATACCTCCCCCACAGAGGTGGATTATGATTGGTTGAGGCCCCGGGCACAGAAAAAAATATTGGGCCCCTTACATTAGAAAGGAAGTGTAAAGTTGGGGTTTTGCGTGGCCCTTCAGGAATCGGGGCCCAGGGCACATGCCTGTTGCGCCTGCTGTTAAATCTGCCTCTGATCCCCCTCCTTTCTGGAACTTTGGCAATAGAAATGTGTTTTTTGATCATTAAGTTGTTTTAGAAATCAGGACTGACACACAAAGAGGCAAACTTTTTGGGAAGATGCAGCCAGAAGAACATAAGCAGTGCCTGTCTGCTAAAGTCTGTCTCCTGCTGGTCAGCTTTGCCCCTCTTAGCAGGGGTTTCAGCTCAAGTAGTTCAATGACAGTGACTCTCTTTTCACTTCAATCTCAATTCCTTTAATATCTTTAAAAAATACTCTTCGGAAGATGTAAAGGATGAAATTTAAATATGACATTACTCTTAATTATTAGGGTTTTGTGATCCAGGGGAAGTGATAATGCAGGTAATTATGACAAAGCAGAGTGTAACAAGGAAAGGTTTATTAATACCATAGACATAGCTCTTGGAAATAAAGGAAAAAATGTTGATTTCCACTGCATAAATATGGGGTGGGGACCCAGTCCGATGTTTTATCCACTACGCCACTGCCTGGTCAGACCATAGTTTTCAATTGCATAATCGGAGATAAACTTGGATGGAAATAACAGATTATTACAATTATTGCATAAACAAAAAAGAATACTAGAATAAATACTACAGGAGAGTTTTCAGATCTGACTTTCTGATTTTGAGAATGTAGGTTTCTTTTTATAACTTTTTGCTCCAATGTTCTCAATATTCTTTAGAAACAGATTTTTATGATCTTATGTATAGCTTTTGTTTTTATTACTTTTCTCTACATTTTCATCTAAAATAACTTATGCCCGGACTAGGGCACTATCAGTTCCTACTTATCCTATTGATGGATGAGACAGTTACACATGCAACTGTCTCCCTTAATTCCATTTTTGCCTTTTCACCTATTTTCCATGCAATGGCCTCAATGATCCTTTGAAAATATAAAAGAGTCTTTTGCTCTTCTGCTTGAAATCCTTAAATAGATTCCTAATACTCTATTTTTTCCTAATACTATTTTTAAAAGTAGTTTTCTGAACATTAAGAAGACTTTAAATAGAAAATAAGCTATTTGTGATATATGTATAAGGAAAAAAAGGACTCATAATACATCTGGAAGAATTTTCTTTGGTGGAGACACAGAGCAAGGCTTTTTTTCAAGGCTTCAGATGTATAAGATGTGATAATAATAGCTCACCATAGCCAGGCACTGCTCCAAGGACACACACACACACGTACACATGCACGCATGCACACAAACCATCTTCACAATTATTATGTGCAGTCAGTACTGTTATCATCTGCACATTAAAGAAGAGTAAACAAAGGCAGAGAGAATTTCTGTTTAAAAACCCACACTAAGAAACAGTCTAATTTGTGGTCTTCAAATACTGGACTGCAAATTATGTCTGTAACACATATTCCACTGACTATTATTTCTTTTTTCTTACTCTTTTTTTACTGAGTTCAATTTCCTTTTTAACTCTACCCACAATGAGGATATGTGATTGGTAATTTTTCTACTCTTTTTCTAAAACTGTCTTTATATATTTTCTACATTTGGGGGGGGGCAAATGATAGTTTGATAGAGTACAGAGTTCTAGATAAATATTTTCTCTGGCATATTGAAATATTATTTTTTTGGATGCTAGCTTCTGTTATTGTAGGTGAAAAATTTATTGTCTTTCTAATTGATGTTCTCCTCTCCAGATGCTTTTATTTATTTTTAAAATTTTATTGATGTAGAAAATAAGCCAATATGTACATAAATCATAAGTGTACAGCTTAGTTAATTTTTATATAAACACACACTTATTTCACTACTGCTAGATCAAAATTTAAAACATTTCCAGCATCTAGAATGATCCCTTCAATATTCACCCTTTTCCTT
Source organism: Rhynchonycteris naso (assembly GCA_037038555.1). Classification (NCBI taxonomy): domain Eukaryota; kingdom Metazoa; phylum Chordata; class Mammalia; order Chiroptera; family Emballonuridae; genus Rhynchonycteris; species Rhynchonycteris naso. The sequence continues at coordinate 92,563,416 of CM072999.1, forward strand.
CATCTGCACCTGACTCTTCTTTTATATAGCAAAAGTTCAGATTTGTACTTAGTTTTTGAAAAAATAGTGCTATTTTATTCAGCATTTGTAAATTTGTTTGTAGCTGGAAGTTTTTCATTTATCTTACTTAATATTTGGTCTTAATTGGAAGTCATAGGAAAAGATTATTCCCTATCACAATCTAAAATAAAATCTCAATTTCTTAAACCTGGCCCATTTGCTCTGTGTGATGGGCTCAGGTGCACTTTGAACCTCATTGCATACAGCTCCTTCCCTTATCCAGGGTGCACTGGCCTCCCTTCTGTTACAGAGCATGGCAAGCCCTCTCCTGGTTCCAGGCAGTTCCTCTACTTGGAATCCTTTTTCTGTTTTGTTTCAAGGTTGGTTTCTCCTTCAAGTCACAACTTCAATGTCAGCTCCTCAGAGCCCTCCTCAAAGTGGCCTCTCTCTTGGTTATTCTATTTGTCATCACTCTATGTACTTATTCCACAGAACTTATCACAGTCTATAGATATTTTAATTTCTAAATTTTATTTGTCTGTTTGTTTCTGACTGCTTTTCCATCATCTCAGATGTCAACTCTCTGAAGTCAGAAAACTTCATTGTCTGATTCATCACTCCTATGTCCTTGGAAAATTATGGAGTAGGTGCTCAATGAATGTTTGTTAAATAAATAAATTAAATAATTCTTGTAACTGTGGGAAACTTTTAACTCCAAAGAGCATACGTGTTATGGATGCTTGGCCATGAGAGCACTTTAGAAGTCCTCCACTTCTACTCTGTAAACGGGATTCTTCAGGTGCTTAAAGCACTGCTCACTAGCTGAGTTAGGTACCCTCTAGAATCCGGGCTAGTCCTTGCAACTTAACAATAGATTGTCTGCACACTAACAAAGAAATGCACTAAATAGCATCTCAAGAAACCTCAGAATGACAATATGTCTGTGGTGTTTCATGGAGAGGGTAAGCCCCATTGATATGGGATTCAATGACCCTTCTTCCCTTGTTTACTTCCCTCTACCTGCCCTTTCTGGGTTCAGTTTTAAAATTAAGTTTAATTTTCCCCTTATTTCTTTTTTTCCTTATATAAGCAACCAGTCTGTTCCATGATTTCAAGCTTTTAAACTATTTCTGCATTTCAAATAGGGTCCTGAAAATTCCTTCTGTAAATCAGAGGGGTTATCTGCCATTTGCCAGGCAACTGACTTAAGAGAATAGGATATATAATTGTGTCAGACCCTTAGGCAGCTCACTATATGTTTAAGTTTATATTTTATTGCTTTAGGAAAACTGTACAAAAGCAGAATCACAAATTCTAACAGCAAACCATATTGACTACATTGAGTGCAGATATTTTCATTGTTCAGTCTTTCACTGTGGCAAAGCTATTTGTGAAAGCAAAGATAGCATAGAAGGTTCTTAATAGATATTTGTCCAATGAACAGATGAATAACAAATATTATAATATTTCAACTCAGGTGATTTATTTCTCTACTTTCCCCTGTTCTCTTATAGTTCTCTTGTGGAATAAATGTGGAGCTAATTGATCAGTATTCTTAATATTTATTGCACTTTAACACTGTGTTTAGCACTTGAATAGTTCTATTATGAATAGAGAGAAGGCAGTGGAGTTAGGAGGTAAAGACAAAACTCAAGACACTGTTTATACATGGATATTGGAGGACAAAATATTAGTATTCAACAACTATTTGGTAAGTACCTAATTATGCTTTAGTTGCTGTGTTAGATACTGGCTATAAATCCTTATGACTTTACATTTTCCTGGTGGGAACTACACATTAAATAAAACGCACTGACAAATTAGATGGTAGATTATATGATGATGAGGAGTAAAAAAAGAAAGTAAGATATATAAGATGTTCAAGGGACGGAGACCTACAATTTTAAATAGGGTTGTCTGAGAAAGCTACAGTGAGAAGTTCATATTTTTTGAAGTTTGATCAAAGACTTGAGGGAGGGTCCAAGCATTGTGTATATCACAAGTTTATAGTTTATATAAAAATTTTAAGATCGAGAAAATTATTTATATTAGTTTCTGAATTAAAAATTAATTTTAAGATGAGCAAGTATCATATTAATAAGTGAAACTACCATCAATACTTTAAAAATCAGCCTGCTTAATAGTATATAAGTTCACTCTGCTAGGCCTTTCCCATCTTGTTTTCTCATCTAGGTGAGAAAGATGTGAATGTCTGGCTGAACAGATGGGCTATTAATAAGCTTGAGTCCTACAGTACCATTGCAATCTTCATTGTCTAGGCAGCGTTAGATGTGTCACAAGGTGAGTCATGAAGCTGGATGAGGCAGATGGCACCTGTCTCTCACTATGGTTGAATTAGACAGCATCTTATGTATACATATGGAAGAGCAGACAGTCAGTGCAGGTGGGTGGGAGGAAACTAACTATCCCAAGAATTTCCACTGGGAGTCTTTTCTCATAGCAGAAACTGAAAGGTTGATCCCCTATATTTCTTTCATTATTCTAATGAGGATCTCCAGAGTATTACAACCCAAGAAAGCATGCCTTGCAAGGTAACTTTTTTTTTTTTTTTTTGCAAGGTAACTTTTTAAAAAACATTTCTCTAAAGAAGAAAGTTTTTGCTCTTTTTGACTGGTTTGGGTGTGACTTTATTATGACTTACTAAATTTCTACTGAATTTGACTCTTTCCTCCTCCTCTGCATGAGAAAGGGCAAGCCTTCTCAATTATAAAATCGGGATACAACTCCCTTGAATGTTACCTGAATGTGTTGTCTGTCCTTCAACATATGGAATAGAATGTCACTTTAAACTTGGCCATTTTATATGATTATTTACCCACTATGCTATATACCTGAAACTAATATAAAATAATATTGAATGCTGTCTATAATTGAAATTAAAAAAAATTTAAATTAGAAAACACCCACACACAAAACTTGGTCATAAGTGAAGATAGAAATATGAAAGGGAGTTGATATGCTAAGAAGATAATTTTAATAATGTTATTTATTTGTCACATGTATATGATTAATAAATGATTATATATATTCCAAGTAGGTTGTAGGGTCTACTACTTAGTCTCATCAAATTTAAATTGTGTTGCTAGAAGTAAGTTTTTTTTTTCATAAAATGTTAGGAAAGATAAATATATTTTATTTCATAATATCTAAATAGAAACACTTTAGCTAAAAGAAAACATAACTATTATTCAATTACTTATGATAAAAATTGCAGTAAGCTAACAAAAAAGATGGAGGAGAAATCATCATTTGTTGGATATTTCTTATGCATTGAGTGCTTCACACACATGATTATTTATTTAAAACTTCTAAAAACACCATGAGGAAGGCATTGTTTCCAAATGAAATTTAGGAGAATTTAAGAAACTTTCCCAACATTGCTCACTAAGACAGTGTTGGAATCTGAATTGAATCCAGGTCTGTTTGACCGTAAACCTCTTCCCACCATGTTGTTGCCCATGGCACAGATAATGGTTTCTGACTTTTGTATTAATACCATTAGTTACTTGTTTATATATTTTGTTGTCTTTTTAGCAGACAATAGGTATAAGACAAAACTGATTAAAACAATGTGGTACAGAAAACAGTATGAGCTTGCTGTATTAGTTGCCTATGGCTATGTAAAATAATTTTATAAAGTTTACTCTTTTAAAGTATACAATATAATGGTTTTCAGTATATTAACAAAGTTGTGCAACCTTCACCAATAATTTCAGAACATTTTTATCACTTCCAGAAGAAACTCTAAACCCATTAGCAGTCACACCTCCTACCCACTTCTTCCCAGCTCCTGTAAACCATGATTCTACTTTGTGTTTCCATAGATTTGCTTATTCTGAATATTTCATATAAATAGAATGTAATATGTAGCCTTTTGTGACTGTCTTCTTTCATTTAGCATGAGGCTTCCAAGATTTATCCCAGTGATAGCAGACATTAGCACTTCATTTCTATTTCTTTTTCTTTTCTTTTCTTTTTTTTTTTTTTTTTTTACAGGGACAGAGAGAGAGAGTCAGAGAGAGGGATAGATAGGGACAGACAGACAGGAATGGAGAGAGGTTAGAAGCATCAATCATTAGTTTTTCATTGTCATCGCAACACCTTAGTTGTTCATTGATTGCTTTCTCACATGTGCCTTGACCGCAGGCCTTCAGCAAACCAACAACCCCTTGCTGGAGCCAGCGACCTTGAGTCCAAGCTGGTGAGCTTTTGCTCAAGCCAGATGGGCCCACACTCAAGCTAGCGAGCTCGGGGTCTTGAACCTGGGTCTTCCGCATCCCAGTACAACTCTCTATCCACTGCGCCACCACCGGGTCAGGCCATTTGTATTTCTTGATCAATATTAATCCATTGTATGGATATAGCCAACTCTATGTATTCATCAATTTATGGACATTTTTTTTTTTTGCTTCCACTTTAGGCTATTGTGAATAATGCTGCTATGAATATTCATGTCCAGGGTTTGTGTGGATATATGTTTTCAATTTTCTTGGGTATTGTTATGGGCTGATTTGTGACTCCCTGCCACCCAAATTCACATGGTAAAGTCTTTACCTCTCCCCCCCAGTACTTCAGAATAGAACTGTATTTATAAATCAGTTTTTTAAAAATATGATTACATTAATGCTGTTAGGGTAGGTCCTAACCTAATCTGACTAGTGTCCTTACAAAAAAGGTAGATTAGAATAGTGGTTTCCAACCTTTATGCACTTAGAGACAAGTGACCAGCCAACTGGAAAAGCAAACATGCAGCAAATAAAGTTTTTATCTTACTGTGCATAATAGTGCAACACGATACATGCTGGTACTGATTTCCGGGTTCACATGTATGATGCATAAAATCCTACATAAGTTTGTCTCAGTGTTTTGTGTCTGTTTTGTGATTTGTCAATGCTCTGCACAGTGTAAAAGTCTGTTCCAATGAACCTTCAAGTTCCAAAGATATCTAAGAAGACCTCATAGTATTTTCATTAGTAATACAGGCTGGTAAGTGGCAATCATGCTTAACATAGGCAATTTCAAGTAAGATCATTGGGCCTATAATCTTTATACAACTTCAGAGGCTTAACTCTTTCGTGGACCAAAGTTTCTGGTAGACCAGCACCCTTCCATGGACTGGCAGTTGAAAAACACTAGATTAGAGCACACAGAGAGACACTAGGGGCAAGAATGCACAGAGGGATGACCATGTAAAGAGGAAGAAAGAGGGTAGCCATCTGCAAGCCAAGAAGAGCTATCTCAGGAGAAACTAGTCTCTCTAGCACCTTGGTCTTAAACTTCTAGATTCCAGAACTGTGAGATAATAAATTTCTGTCCTTAAGTTATCTAGTCTGTAGCATTTTGTTAGGCAGCCTTTGCAGAATAATACAGGTATACAGCTAGGAATGGAATTACTTGTTCAATTGGTAACTCTGTATTTAACATTTTGAAGAACTTCCACGTTTTCCAAAGTGACTACACCATTTAACAACCCAATTCTCTACATATTTGTCAAGACTTGTTATTGTCTTTCTTTTCTTAGTGAGAAAAGAGAGAAAACATGCGGGAGAGAGAGAGAGAGGGAGAGAGATGAGAAGCATCAACTCATAGTTGTGGATTTAAGTTTTTCATTGGTTTCTTTTCATATGTTCCTTGACCAGAGGGCTCCAGTTGTGCCAGAGACCGTGGGCTCAAGCCAGTGACCATGGGATCATGTTGATGATCCCTCCCTTAAGCTGCCAACCTATGCTCAAGCCAAATGAGCCCACGTTCAAGCTGGTGACCTCAGAGTTTTGAACCTGGGTCCTAAGTGTCCCAGGTCAATGCTCTATCCACTGCACCACCACTGATCAGGCTGTCTTTTTTTTTTTTAATTTTAGTTATCTTAGTGGATATAAAATGATATCTCCTTATGGGTTTTAATTGCATTTCCTTAATGATTTAGGCATAATACTAAGCATTTTTCATGCATTTACATTTTAAAAATAGGATTTGTGAATAATTTTTACTCACATTAAAGTTTGAGGAATTGTAGATGTAATCTAAAATTGTTAACCAGCTTAAACCTTTTGCCTTGCACCTAATTATTCACATTACATTAGCCTTGAAATGCTGAGAGGAAAAATCAAGTCCGGTTTCTCTCCATGAGCTTTCAGTCAGTAGGCTGCCATCGTTCAGACAGCTATCCTCAACCTTGAAGGTGCAGTATGGTGAGTTGTAGGAAATTTTGAGATATGGTTTTTAAATACAACAAATTTTGGCAATTTCTACACATTTATATAATCTTGATTAATGTTATTTCTTATTCTGCTATTTTAGATGAAGGTAGGTAGTAAAAGAGGATGATATTAAACCTTTGCATTTCAGAACTCAGATCAGCAGAGCTGGTGAAGTCCCATAAAAACCTGAAAGTGAATGAGCTGGCAGCTTTCAGCAAAATGTGCTCTGTGTTATGATCCACTTTAGTGATTACTTAGAGTTTCTCTGTAAGATACTTCTTGCTATTGCCTGAAACTAATTTAATATTTACTTCTATTTTGTAGAATGAAAATAAAATAGAACGTAAAAATCTGATACACATCGGAGTGGTTAGATTTTCATTTTCCAGCCTCCTTTTCCATTTCTGGGAAGTTTTCCATTATTCATCTAAAAAAGCTGCAAGGCCATGTTCTTTCTTTTCTCTATCCTCTGGCATCCAGGATAAAATAGGTCCCAAGACTGTGCTCCTGCTCCACCTCCCTAAGAGATAGCCCAATATTTTTGGGCATGTTAGGTTTCAGGGGTTTAGTGGACATCCAAAGGGGGAAGATATTTAACAGGCAGTTGGACACATAGACAGCACATATATTTTGAGAACTTGAACAATAAAAATAATCTCTGGATGTTTCTGTTTCATTAACAAAATATTCGTAAGCATTATGTCAAAAAATATGAAATAATGTAAAATTAACCTTATTGATAATTTCTACCTAATCTACTAGGAATGTCTAAGGAAAAGTGGTAACATCAATCCAAATCAGAGAATTGTCATAATAGTTTGGTTATATAGATATATTGTTACCATTTCCTTGATGACCATTGATGATCTCTGTTTATTAGCTTTATACTTAACAGTGATTAAGTGTCATGATGTGCTGGCAGCAGAATAGAATGAGGGCTCAGCAACTGTTTTCCCTTAGTGATCTTATCATCATGCCTTATGTACATGAATTTTCTTGTTTATTTCTTTAGTATGGACTGCAGAACAGTTTGCATTATTATTGGTCATAAATTTTGCCCAGATGAGACTAGTTTTATAGATGTAGAATCAATGACACTTCAACACATTTGCAGCTATGTACTGCCGAATATTGCTCATTAATGGCTTTAAAGGAATCAGTGCATTTTGCTAGAAGCAAAGATATTGAGCCATTGATTATCCCTGCACAGCACAATTTACAGCCTATTTTAATTTTAATGCAATGTTAAGTTAATTTGTAAAAGATCAGAAGCATTGCTTTATTTCCAAACTGTGATTAAGCAGTTATTGAACTTTAGATAACATTAATCAATTCTCATCTCTTCTGATCTCCCAGAGTGCTTTGGAAATAAGATGAATAGCTGATGATCACCTGCACTTCTTGGGAGCCAACAAACCCAGAGGAGAAAGCATGCTTTATAGGTTCAGCTCTAGGATATGAGATGTATCAGGAATGGTCCTAGTCCATGACATTTCTTCTCAAGGTCATATCGTATATGTATTCTATATCAATGAGTAGAGATTGTAATTTTACTTCAGTCTCATGTAGAAATACCTGGAAAAATATAAAAGATACATAGAATGTAATGTATATGTGATTTATATGTTTTTGTTTTAGCTGGGTGACTGTTTTCACTATGCTCAGCCACTCCTATACTCTTGAGTAACTTTTTGAATAAACCTTTAAAATCACTTTTAAATCCCTAACAAATTCATAAGATTTCCACCCTCTTTATCACTTCTTAGCAATATTCTGTTGTTGACCAAGGCTGGCTAGATTAAACATGAATTGTACCTAAGAACTATCACCAGTGTGGCGAAGTGCCCAGGCTACTAGCATAGTCTTCAGGTTCGTTGTTTCAGAAGAAAAGGGCTGATTTATACTGCCAACCAAGCAATTCATAATAAAGCATTCAGGAGAAATCATAGGGAAAGAATGAACAAAGTGGAAAAAGGTGCTATGTAGGTTCAGAGGTCATAATCTGTTCTGAGATGGCAGTGGAAGCCTGGAAGGGAAGTTGACAAAACCATTCTGACTGGAAAATTAGCAGGATGCAGAGTTCTTTAGTACAGTGAGAAGGCAGATCTGCAGCGACTAGGAACTGCAAATAGAGCTTTCTATTAAGCGCAGGGCAAGTTTTGGAATGGTTGGGGTAAGGAAAGTACCTAGTAGGAATTATAAGGTAAAAACAGAATTTATCATCCAAATGGTAGAGTGAATTAATTAGTCAAACAGTTGCATTAGGGGCTCAGACAGAAGCAATGAAGCTCAAAACAGTTGGTCAAAGCCCAGAAATTGAGAATCCAGTAATAATTCACTCTCACAAGTCTAGCAGGACAGTCAGGGAGAGATAAGTTTAGGATTCTAATCTACTCCTATTAAAAGTAAGTAACAGTTTAAAGTTAGAATGAATTTGGTGGTGACATTCCCCCAACATTAGCTGTTCACCACATGTGCTTCTGAAGGGTCGACATGTTGAATTAGATTAGAACTTTAGGTATTTAGAAGTGAGCTATGGACAGAAAAATGTTTCAGATGGTATAACAGGAGCACTCGAGAGGTGGAGTGGCAATTATTTGAAAGTGTCATTTGATGACTAATGGAAAGCTCAGCTGCTCCAAAATGATATCTTGATTGGCCTACTGTTTCACTTAGTATTTTCAAATCTCTTTCCTTTTCTTCTCTAAAGGTTATTTATTGCTTAGCTGATTGCCTGTAAAATACAGATATTTTGCTTAGATAAAAGGTTGTAATTGTTTGATATTGATATGTTTTAGTGTATCAGAGACCCAGGTACAGAGAGAACATAACACAGACAGATCTGCTTTGCACAGAATGTGAGGAAGAGAAAGGCAAAGAACAAGGACTTTGATTTGTATTTGAAGAAGACCTAGGTTAAGGCCCGATAGTGCTGGACAGCTGGTGGATTGTGAAATCTGTTGATGCTGTGGGGGAAAGGAAAATATTCAAATAAGGGAAATCAGGGATTTAGTAAAAGCAAAAAGCAGCTATCTCAATATGTTACCCAAGACCAGTTCTGTGCAACAGTGATCTGTGAGGTAAATAAAGGGTCATTCATGAAGGAAAGAAAAGTAAGAACTTGTATGTTTGTGTGTGTGGTATGATACACAAAATACAAAAATGATGAAATCTGAGTGAACTATATAAATGGCAGGGTATAGTAAACAGTGAGACGCACTAAAGGGGAGAATAAGGTCTGTTTGGGAAGGGATGTTGTCATTTATCTAGAGTCCAATAAAAAAAAGGAAAAGACATGATTAGATGTAAAAAGAGAGATGAGAGACACTTAAAGGGATTCATGTGTTAAGAGGATAAAATGAGGTGTTCATTAAAGGGCTGTAATGAATAACCTAAGGAGAACTTGATAGAAGATTGAGGAGGTATTTAGTAACCACGAATTCAGAATATGGGGTTATAAATTTAATGAAACATTTGTAGCAGCAAGGGGCTTGTATGAAAACATTGAACCCACATCATTGCTATAATTTTTTCTGCATGAAATAGAAGTGCACAATGTATGAGGAAAACTAATTACAGAAGACTATATACCTGTGTATATAAATAGATCAGGATTGACTGGCAACTTCAGAAAGTGAACCATTTTAGCATTCTTAGGAGACTTATCTCTTAAAACTGGCAGGAGTGTGGGGAAAACCTGATTCGAGATCCTATCAATGCAGGAAGCTCATCTCAAACAAATTAATTCCATATTGTCTTAGTGTTATTTTATAATACTTCATTGTATACAGTAAGAAATTGCTTTTTAAATTTATAGATGGGAACTTAAAGTACAATGTCCAAAGCATACTATGCCCTGATTTCTAGCCCTCGTCTCTTCCTACCTAACTTCCTAATCACTCACTTTCCACCAATAGTATCAGATGTCTCCTCTCTCTGAGATATTCCATGTAGTGTAAGATTATTGAGATTACTGAAGATGATGTCACTTTGGATTTACACAGCTTTGGCTGCAAATAATTAAATGTGAATCTGTTTGTAAAATGGAGTCAAGGTTTACCTCATTGTTTTTTCTTACAAGGTCTAAGTGAGATGTAAGTTGCCTAAGACAGTCCCTGGTGCATAGTAGGTCTTCAGTTATAGATGCCTGCTCCACATACACCTCATTTGTCCACTTACCTGTGAATATATAGCAGTGCTGTCTTAAAAACAGGCTGATTTCGAGGCCGCCTGCGGAGGCACCCCGCCGGTTCCCATTGGCCCGCGGTGAGTGTCGGAGGGCAGCCGGACGGAGGACGCCGCCGCCATCGGGTGCGTATCCCTGCAGCAGTATCCCTGCAGCGCAGCAGTAGCCTCAGTCCCCACGGCACCTGGATCCTGGCATGCCCGCATCGTTCGGTGCCCATCACGGAGAGCTGGGACGAGCATCGCGGATCTCTTACTGTCTTCCGAGTGGAGTGCAGTGTCAATGAAAGTGGCCGCGGAGTAGAAGAAGACGCTGAGGTCAAAGGGAGTACGGAAGATGGCGATGGAGTAGGCAGACGTACCAACTTCCAACTCCCAGAACCTAAGTGGATTATAACTCAATTTTAAGAACCATCATCTGGATAAACCAACTTTGAATTAAACTAAGTGGACTCTTCAACCAAGGAACACTGCAGAAGCCACATTGAGACTGGTAGGAATAGCGAAAACGCGAAGAGGGCTGGCCAGCTCCCCGGAGCAAACGGCAGCCCGGAGAGACCCGCGTGGCGGGAGGAGAGTTTGGCGGAGAGGGAGGGACCTGGGTCCCAGGAACCAAGCTCCAGCCTGCAGTCCCAGAGCCTAGAAGAAGCATTTGGACAGTATTGAGCTGTGAAGCAAGTGAGGATACTGTTTGTGAAAAAGAGATAGTTTTCTCAGACCCAAGAATCTTTTTAAAGGGACAGTGCAGAAAACCTCTCTCACAACCACGCATCCGGGGCTCCGGGGAACGGGGACAGAGGAGAGGAACAGAGCAGCGGGAACAGAGAGTGGACTGAAGGCACGGGGACACTCTGAGGGACAGCCACCCTGATCCCTGGGCTAAGTCATTTCCCTAATCGAAAACGAATATTACACCTGGAACTAGCAATACCAGCAAAGGGAGACAGGACTCTAGCCAAACAAGCTCTCCTGTGGCAATTAGAGCAGAGCTGCTTAGAAGGAGGGAGCTCCCAAGCCTACAGTGTGGTAACTTAGGGCAATTCCATCTCCCTGAGGGTTGCTGAAGGGATGGTGGTGGCAGGACGCTGAAACGCGGTCCTGTCGGCGTGGTTGGAGGCACAACCAGTGTGAGCTCGGTCTAGCCCAGCAGGGGCGGAGGGGACGAGCGAAAGCAGTCCTTTAGCTGTGGGCCTGCCTGTAATCCCACCTGTGGGGAAAAAAAACAGGCAGAGATCTGCTCTGCGATCCTGCACAAGCCGGCCCTGACTGCGGGGATGGGGCTAAGACCAGGGACGGGTGAGGGGCTCGTGGCTGAGCTCACGCTGTTAGACCTGCCTGGCCGGAGAAACCGCGGATTGCCATCCTACGTGCCGGAGCTGGATCCGAATGTGGGAACAGGGTAGAGTCCAGGAAAATCCGAAGCTAGCAGCTGAGCTCACGCCAGCAAACACAGCCTGCCCAATAAACGGCGGTTTGCGACCCTGCGCAAGAGGGCCCTGGCCTCGAGGGCGGGGCTAAATTCTGGACGGGCAAAAAACTCACAGCTGAGAGAGCGTCAAAAGCCCTGCTCAACCCGTGAAAATGTGCAAGCAGGCTCTGACTGCGGGGGCTGGGCGTAAGCCTTCCGGAAACAGGCTGGGTCCGCAGATGAGCAAAGGTGCTCACCTCTGCCCTTGGTGCTGAGGCTAGTGGCTTGAGTGACAGCCCCTCCCATGGAGGAGAGGTGGAATTCACAGCAACAGCGGCAGTGAGCCGGCGCTGGCAACGCCCATACTGAACAGCCCTAGGCAACAACAGAGGGGGTGGCAGGCCTGCAGACAGAACACACCTAGAGAATACAAAGGCAACACCTACTGGACTCCAGTGGCCACAACTTGCTTATACTCAGATAAAATGGGCAGGCAGAGGAATGCAAACCAAATGAATCAAGAGAAATCCCCAGAGAATAACCTGAATGAACCAGATATAACCAAACTACCAGAAGCAGAATTTAGAATAATGATAGTTAGGATGTTCAAAGAAATTAGAGCAACAATGGATAGTCACTATGAACACCTAAATAAAGAGATAACAAGTATAAAAACAAAATTGAAATAATAAAAAAGAATCAAACAGAAATGACAAATACAGTATGAGAACTGAAGACCACAATGGAAGGAATTAAAAGCAGGATGAATCACACTGAGGATCGAATCAGTGAGTTAGAGGACACAATAAACAAAGGCACAGAAGCTAGGAAGAAAAAGGAAAAGAGACTCAAAAAATATGAGGAAACTCTAAGGGAGCTCTGAAAAAACATGAAGAGAAACAACATTCGCATCATAGGGGTGCCTGAAAAAGGGGAAAGAAGACAGGAAATGGAAACTTTGTTCAATTAAATAATAGCATAAAAATTCCCTAAATTAAGGCTGGGAAACATTCCACACGTTCAAGAAGCACACAGAACTCCATTAAAGAGAAACTCCAAAAGATCTACACCAAGACACATCATAGTTAAAATACCAAAGCTAATGGATAAAGAAAAAATTTTAAAAGCTGCTAGAGGAAAAAAGACTATCACCTACAAAGGAGCGCCTAAGGATAAAATCGGACTTCTCAACAGAAACACTTGAGGCCAGAGGGAATGGCAAGATATAATCAAAGTAATGCAGAACAAGAACCTACAACCAAGACTACTTTATCCAGCAAGGCTAACGTTTAAAATTGAAGGAGAAATAAAGAGCTTTCCAGACAAAGAAAGCCTCAAGGAATTCATTAAAACCTAGCCAATTCTGCAAGAGATACTAAGGGGCCTCTTGTGAACACTTCAAAGGGAGGAAAGAATATAGCAAAAAAAAAAAAATAATAATACAGCTTTAAAGAACAAAATGGCTATAAACAACTACATATCAATAATAACCTTAAATGTAAATGGATTAAATGATCCAATCAAAAGACATAGGGTAGCTGCATGGATAAAGAAACAGGATCCATACATATGCTGTCTACAAGAGACACACCTTAAAACAAAAGATGCACATAGACTGAAGGTAAAAGGATGGAAAAAAATATTTCACGCAAATGGAAATGAAAAAAAAAACGAGGTAGCAGTACTTATATCTGACAAAATGAACTTTAAAACAAAGGCTGTAGTAAGAGATAAAGAAGGACACTACATAATGATAAAGGGAACAATTCAACAGGAAGATATAACTATTATAAATATCTATGCACCAAATATAGGAGCCCTGACATACATAAAGCAGACTTTGATGGATATAAAGGGCGAGATTAACAGTAATACTATAATAGTAGGGGATTTCAATACCCCTCTAACAACACTGGATAGATCCTCAAGAAAGAAAATAAAGAAACAGCAGACTTAAAGGATACACTAGATCAACTTGATTTAATAGATATCTTCAGAACTTTTCACCCTAAAGCAGTAGAATATACATTCTTCTCAAGCACTCATGGTACGTTTTCTAGGATAGACCACATGTTAGGACAAAAAAAATGGTCTCAATAAATTTAAGAAGATTGAAATCATATCACAATTAACCACAAAAGAAAAACTAAAAAATACTCAAACACTTGGTAACTAAATAGCATGATATTAAATAATGAATAAATTAACAATGAGATCAAAGAAGAAATAATGAAGTTTCTAGTAAAAAATAATAATGAACATACATCAACTCAAAATTTATGGGACATAGCAAAAGCAGTTCTGAGAGGGAAGTTCATTGCACTACAGACATATCATAAGAAGCTAGAAAAAGCTCAAATAAGCAACCAGACCCTGCAGCTAAAAGAACTAGAAAAACAACAACAAATAAAACCCAAGACAAGTTGAAGGAAGGAAATAATAAAGATCAGAGAAGAAATAAATGACATAGAGGCTAAGGAAACAATACAGAGGATCAATAAAACCAGAAGCTGGTACCTTGAAAAGGTAAACAAGATTGATGAACCTTTAACTAGAATCACCAAGAAAAAAAGAGAGAGGTCTCAAATAAATAAAATTAGAAAGGACAGTGGAGAAATAACAACTGATACAACAGAAATACAAAACATTGTAAGAAAATACTATGAAGAACTCTATGCCAAAAAATTAGACAATCTAGGTGAAATGGACAAATTGCTTGAATCATATAAACTTCCAAAAATCAATCTGGAAGAATCAGAACACCTAAACAGACCATTTACAACAGATGAGATCGAAACAGTTATCAAAAAACTCCCTAAAAAGAAAAGTCCTGGGCCTGATGGTTTCACAGGTGAATTCTATCAAAAATTCAAAGAAGAACAAACTCCTATCCTTCTCAAGGTATTTCATAAAATCCAAGAGGAAGGAAGACTTTAAAACTCCATTTATGAGGCGAGCACAATTCTGATCCCAAAACCGGGCAAAGACAACACAAAGAAAGAAAATTATAGGCCTATATCCCTGATGAATTTAGACGCTAAAATTCTCAACAAAATATTAGCCAACCGGATCCAGCAATATATGAAAAAAAATCATACACCATGATCAAGTGGGATTTATTCTGGTGAGGCAAGGCTGGTTCAATATTCGCAAATAAATCAATGTGATACATCACAGAAACAAAAGGAAAACCAAAAATCACATGATAATTTCAATAGATGCAGAAAAGGCATTTGATAAAATCCAGCACCCATTCATGCTCAAAACTCTCAGTAAAGTGGAAATACAGGGAACATTCCTTAACATGATAAAGGCCATCTACGACAAACCCACAGCAAACATCATACTAAATGGACAAAAATTAAAAGCAATCCCCTTAAGATCAGGAACCAGGCAAGGTTGCCCACTTTCACCACTCTTATTCAACATAGTTCTGAAAATTCTAGCTATAGCAATCAGACAAGAAGAAGGAATAAAAGGCATCCAAATTGGAAAAGAAGAAGTAAAACTGTCATTATTTGCAGATGATATGATATTGTATATAGAAAACCCTAATATCTCAATCAAAAACCTACTGGACCTTATAAATGAATTCAGCAAGGTGGCAGGTTATAAAATTAATACTCAGAAATCAGAGGCATTTCTATATACAAACAATGAACTGTCAGCAAAAGAAATTAAGGAAACAATCCCCTTCAGTATTGCAGCCAAAAAATTAAAATACGTAAGAGTAAATTTAACCAAGGAGGTTAAGGCTTGTACTCGGACAATTATAAAACATTGATAAAAGAAATCAAGGAAGATACAAACAAGTGGAAGCATATACCGTGCTCATGGCTAGGAAGAATAAACATCATTAAAATGTCTATATTACCCAAAGCAATTTATAAATTCATTGCAATACCAACTAAAATATCAATGACATACTTCAAAGATATAGAAAACATATTCCAAAAATTTATATGGAACCAAGAAAGAGCACGAATAGTCTCAGCAATCTTAAAAAGAAAAAATAAAGCAGGAAGTATCACTCTTCCGGACATCAATGTTTACTACAAGGCCATTATACTCAAGAGAGCCTGGTACTGGCATAAGAACAGGCACATTGATCAATGGAACAGAACAGAGAACCCGGATATAAACCCACAGCTTTATGGAAACTGATATTTGACACAGGAGGAAAGAACATACAATGGAGTAAAGACAGCCTCTTTAACCAATGGTGTTGGGAAAATTGGACATCTACCTGCAAAAAAATGAAACTAGACCATCAACTTACACCATTCACAAAAACAAACTCAAAATGGATAAAAGACTTAAACATAAGCCATGAAACTATAAGCATCTTAGAAGAAAACATAGGCAGCAAGCTTTCCGACATCTGTAGCAGCAATATATTTGCCGATTTATCTCCACGGGCAAATGAAATAAAAGGCAAGATAAACAAATGGGACTATATCAAACTAAAAAGTTTTTGCACAGCTAAAGACAATAAGAACAGAATAAAAAGACAAACCACACAATGGGAGAACATATTCAACAGTACATCTGATAAGGGGTTAATAACCAAAATTTATAAAGAACTTGTAAAACTCAACACCAGGAAGACAAACAATCCAATCAAAAAATGGGCAAAAGAAATGAATAGAAATTTCTCCAAAGAAGACATACAGATGGCCAAAAGACATATGAAAAAATGCTCAACATTACTAATCATTAGAAAAATTCAAATTAAAACCACAATGAGATATCACCTCACACCAGTCAGAATGCCACTCACCAGCAAAACAACACAGAATAAATGCTGGCGAGAATGTGGAGATAAAGGAACCCTTCTACACTGCTGGTGGGAATGCAGACTGTGCAGACTGGTGCAGCCACTGTGGAAAACAGTTTAGAGATTCCTCAGAAAATTAAAAGTCGAACTGCCTTTTGACCCGGCTACCCCACTTTTAGGAATATACCCTAAGAACACCATAACACTGTTCAAAAAGAAGAAATGCGCCCCCATGTTTGTGGCAACATTGTTCACTATAGCGAAGATCTGGAAACAGCCCAAGTGTCCGTCAGAGGACGAGTGGATTAAAAAGCTTTGGTACATATATACTATGGAATACTACTCAGCCATAAGAAATGATGACATCGGATCATTTACAACAAAATGGATGTACCTTGATAACATTATACGGAGTGAAATAAGTAAATCAGAAAAAAAATACTGAGAACAGCATGATTTCATACATAGGTGGGACATTAAAGTGAGACTATGAGACATGCACAAGAGTGTGGTGGTTACGGGGTTCGGGGAGGGAGGGAAGGGTGGGATAGGGAGGAGGGGAGGGGCACAGGGAAAACCAGATAGAAGGTGACAGAGCACAATTTGACTTTGGGTAATGGGTATGCAACACAATTGAATGATAAGATAATCTGGAGATGTTTTCATTGTACATATGTACCCTGATTTATTGGCGTTACCCCATTAAAGTTAATTAAAAAAAACCAGGCTGATTTCTGTATCTATATGTCCTTTCTAAAGATATAGTTGATTTCTTTTTAACATGTCCCAATCATTTAAACATTTTAGTAGGTTGAAAAGGATTCATAAAATTCTTAATTTTGACGTATATCTAGCTATCATTTTGAACCAGAGATTATTCTTTGAACTACTACAGAGATTTGCATAAGAATTTGATTTATTTGTCTTATACCTTAACTTACATAAACTTGGTATTAGACTTCTACTTAAGTTAGCTGAATTAATTCTGCTTTAATTCAACTTGATCTCTGCCGTGGAAAATGACAGTCATTATTGAGTTCTGTTACACATCTAATAAGGAATGCACACTTCTCATCCTTGCGGGAGCAATTTAATACACTGCAGAGTCTGTCAAAATTCAATTCAAGGTTGAATGACTAATGCGTAAAAGTCAATTTCATATCCTATTGGAGATAAAGCCAGTTATTTCTTTTTATCAAGTAAATAGATGGGGATGCTATTTGGATCTCTAGTTGCAAAGGTTTTAAATTTCAGGTGTTGCAAAGTTAGAGGAGATGTGAGTGTGTGAGTGAGTGGAAAACTCTCAGGAGTGAAATCTGCTTAGAGAAATGAATCAATAGAGAAAGTTTGAGTCAGTCACGTTGTCCTTTGTGTAGGTACAATTTTGTAGCCTTTGAATGAGGGCATGAACTTGGTGCAATGCTGAGAATGGTAAGAAAAAGGGAGATTTTCAAAGGCTCTTAAACTTTCATGGATACAGTTCTAATCTCAACTTATATGTGTAAATGTGTGTATATATATATGTGTGCATGTCTATGGCTGCACATATGTGGTTGTGTACACTAAGTGCATGTGCAAATGCACAAGCATGGGCACAGGTACTGGCACTACAGGTGACATCTATTCAACAACTATTTATTGAGTACCTTTGAGACATTAAATGCTGAAGGAACAGGAGTGAAGGAAACATACAAAAATCCCTCCGTTATGGGACCTTATATTTTAGTGGAGGTAGAAATGCACTAAATAATAAAAATACTAAGTACCTTATATTGCATGTCAAATGTGTTATAAAGAGAAATAAAACAGGGTCAGAGGAAAGGAATATTGTGGGAGATGCAATTACATTAAATAGAATGAGCAGGGAAAGCCTAAGTGACCCATACTGAAGTGAGATATGTGGGGGAAGTGCATGTTAAGCAGACAGAACAGCGATGACAGAGGCCCTGAGGCTGGGCATGCTGGGGTAACACTGGTCAGGGTGGTAGGAACAGAGCGAGTGATGGGGAGTGACAGATGAGATCAGGGAAATAAGAAGGAATCTAGATCTTGTAAGACCTTGAAGGCTTGTTCTCTGAGTGAGATGGTTGCTACTGGGTTGGGCAGGAGTGACATGATCTGACTCGGTTTGATTGCTCAGGCTGCCACATTGTATAGACTGTAGCAAAACACAGGGGAAGTAAGGCAACCAAGTCAGAGGCTCTGAGGATAGAAAACTGGCATGTGTTGATCATGACAATGATGAAGTGTGGCCATGGGAGTGATAGGCTGAAGTAGCCGAGGATGAGGTAACTAGAAGAGAGGAGGCCAAGTTGTCAGAGGGATCTACGTGTCTGAGGTTAAAAGCTGCCTGTTTGGGAGACTGGCTATATAAGACTTGCGGTGACATTCCTACTAAAGTATGATGCCTACTGTCATTGGACCTACAGAAACCATTGAGGGCAGTCACTAAAAAAGACCTGGAAAGTTATGTTAACCAGTGTCACCTTAATAAATTTAAAAAAAAAAAAAAAAAAAAAAGAACCTGAGCAAGCTGACTGGCATTTTCCCTTGGTTGACTTGTACCTGAGGCCCTTCTCATTAGACATACAACACCTAACCTGACAATTAATACAGTGTCTATACATTTATTCAGTACTGCTCTCTCCCACCAATATTCTTCATCTCCTGTCTCCAATATTCCGCTCACTAACTATGTTTTTAATTCTCTTGGTGTTGTGTTCTTATTTTATTTTTTTTGGTGGGAAATTCTTTGTTTTAATAGAGAAAACAAACCTTAAGTAGGCACATTTTTATGTCATTTATCCAGACGGTTATGTCTTTTCAAGTTTTTGTATTATACAAAATGTTCTCCTATTATAAATATAAATCAGCATTTCTTTCATCAATCAGGAAGTCAAGACATTGAATTAATTTCTCATGTAGAGACAGCTCTATATAGCTCTCAGGGAAGTTACAAAGGGATTGAAGATATGATTATTTTTCTTCATGAAACTTATAGAATATTCTGGTGTATGAAGAGAAATCAACAGAACAATAATTGTCAAAGCAGCCCACCAAGCAATCATCTAGCCCACTTTGCAGCAGAAATGTGAACAGAACTGTCCAGGTTTAAAATTACATAAGGCTTAGAAAGAAGGGCATTGAGTGAGTCAGGTTTTGTGATAGGTGAGATTTCAAACCATTCTGGAGGTGAGGAGGGAAAGGAAATTCCAGAGGGAGAAAATAAAATGAGGTCCATGTAGGAGACAGCAAAGTTAGTGTTTGGAGTGAAAGGGGAAAGGAAGAGAAGATTTAGAAATTAACCTGGGGAGTCTTCACTGAGACATTGTTTGGGGATTTGATACGGGAAGCAAAGGACTCTGGACCAATAATGTGCTGTAACAAAAAGTGGTGTTGTAGCAGTCTGGCATGGGCTGAGTAGATGGGATCCAGCACAGTGTTTGGGAACAGCAAAGGTGTGAGATGCACTGGACACAGAAGATAAAAGTTAGAAACCTTGGTGTGAAACTGGATGTGGCAGGGCAAAGTGTGGTAGCATTAATGGGGAGGATAAGGAAGTTCAGAGCATGTGATAAGTAAAGAGAACTGAGATTCAGAGAAAACAAGTTTCACAAGACCGACTAAGACCAAAATCTTTGCCTTCACCATTGACTCATTGCTTATATCCTTAATTCAATCATTTATAAGTCATATGGAATTTATGTTCTCATTATTTACAAACAAACCACTTCCCATCACTTCTACTAGCTGATCGAAGCCATTCTCTCTTGCCTGCTGTATATCAATAACTTCCTGTGTGCTTTCCTATTTTCTCCCTGATTGTCCCATGCTCCACTCACAGCTAGCACAGGTGTCTCAACCTACACCATTGACCTTTGGAGCCAATAATTTTTTGTTATGTAAGTCATGTCAAGTTGCTCCCTGGTTCAAACCTTTTAATATCATTTCATCTTACTGGAGAAAAACTGCCAATTCCTACAATGGCCAATAAGGTCTTATCTAGTCTGTGCTTACCTTCTATAGCTAGGTACCTTTTCCACCTTATCTTCCTGCTTACCCACATCCTTGCTGTTCCCCAATGTCCCAGGTACACTCTCAAGGCAGGGATTGCCCCTGTGCTATTTGCTTCATCTGGAACATTGTTCTCATATATCTTCAGTCTTGCTCCATCACCTTCTTCAGATATTCACCTGAAGATCATCTCAGAAAAGACTTTCTAGATCATCTGTTTAAAATTGCACCCTTTCCCTGCTTTATTTTCTTCACACACAATCGAATGATCTAAATGAACTTTTAAAATTTCCTATTTTATCTATATTTACACTAGAATATAAGCTCTATAAGGCAGGATTTCCAAAGGTTTTACTTATTTCTAGTATCTAGAACATTGTATGAACATAGCATGTGTTTAGCAAATACATGCTGAATAAATAAATGACTGGTGGGCTGGTGGGCTGAATGGCTAGATGGCAGTGACAGGCCAACAAGGAGAAGGAAGTTAAGCCACAGGCCTATAAAACCCCCCTGAACTTTCAGAATCTTGGGCCTTTTGTTAAGGTCCCCTGTTACTGCCCCATGCTGTAGAGCACACTTTTTCTACTTTAAATGTCAAGCAGTGCCAGCCAGCAAACCCATGCTGGGGCACTTGCTAAGCACAACAAATGCTGGTTAGAAACAAAAGAGCCTCTAATGGAGACATCAGCCAATTTGTTAAACAAACCATTAGTTTGGTGGCAGAAGCTGCATATGTGATGAATCTACTAATTTATAGATAATTATTGGACATTAGTTAATTGCCAGGAAACTCCACATCCCAGGAAACACTGGGGAAGCCTCTATTACTAAGGAGAGATTGGATATGTCAGCCCTTAGTAATCACAGGACTAGTATTGCAGAATAAATGAGTGAGTGGGTCCTACATTTTCCTAGTGTTCTGCTGCTACTTCCAGAATTGTTTCTGAGTTTTCATTTTAAAGTAAATGTTATCCTATATGCTGAATATTTAAAAAAATATTTAAAAAGACAGATAAAAATATTAGAATTAGTCTCTACCTAAAGTCACCTACTGGATGAATTTTTAGGCATCACTCACAAATATTATATACATACACATATACACATATATCAGCTATATATTAATTATACATATATACTATAGATATATATTATATAGTATGTATAGTGTATATTTAATAGGTATATATTACACAGTTTCTGCATCTGTGGATTCAACCAACCATGGATGAAAAACATATTTAAAAACTTATGTTGTTTTTAATGTACACTTTGCAATTAGGCCTGTGACAATTGTGTCTGTACTGAACACGTGCATTATTTTTTAAACTATACAGCATAACAACCATATGCATACCATTTACATTGTATTAGATCTTATAAGTAATCTAGAAATGATTTAAAATATGTGAAGAGATGTGTATAGGTTATATAAAAATATGACGCTATTGGGCCTTGACTGGTTTGCTCAGTGGTAGAGGTTCTACCCAGCATGTAGCTATCCCGGGTTCTATTCCCAGTCAGGGCGCACAGAAAAAGCAACAGTCTGCTTTTCCACCCCACCTTCTTCCCTTTCTCTCTCTTTCTCTTCCCCTCCTGCAGCCATAGCTTGACTGCTTCAGGTGCATTGGCCAGGATACTGAGGATGGCTCCCTGGAGTCTCCCTCTCAGGTGCTAAAAACAGCTCAGTTGAAAGCATAACCCTAGATGGGCAGAGAGCATCGAACCCAGATGGGGGTTGCTGGGTGGATCCCAGTCTGAGCTAATGTGGGAGTCTTTCTCTCTATCTTCCCTCCTCTCACTTGGAAAAAGAAAAAACAAAATAAAAAAAATTACTATGCCATTTTATACAAGGGACTTGAGCATCCATGGATTTTGCTATCTGCAGACGGTTCTGGAACCAGTTTTCCACAGATACTGTGGGATGACTACATATTATATTTATACTATAATGTATATACTATATAGAGTAATGTATTCTATATATAGTATACATGTATAGTTTTTATATACTATATCTATATTCTTTCTCTACACACACATACATACACATATGCTCTAAAATGCCACAGATAGAATCTTACTGTTTTATAGTAGAGTTTACTTAATGCTATCTTTAGGGAATTTTTACAGCAGAAACAGTTATAGTCAATTCTTGTTTAATGGTTTTGGTGATATTCAATTTGAATATGTTTAATAATTAATTAATGAAACACCACTGATTATGTCTAGATTCTATTTTTGAGTGATTATAGAGATAACAAAATAATTGTACTTATAAATATACCATGACATAATTTTATGACATAAATTTTTGTCTGTAAGGCAGATTCCTAATAGAAAAAATTTCTGGGACAAGAAATATTATGTTTAAAAATATGAAGCCGCTATTTATTACTCTAAACAGAAGGATATTAGAGTCTCTAATTTCTTTTTCTAACCTTGTATAGATACAGAGAACAGACTGACAGCTGTCAGAAGGGATGAGGGTTGAGGGTAGAGAAAAATGTGAAAGGATCAAACAAAGACCAAACTCATAGACACAACAGGATGGTGATTTCAAGAGGGAAAATGGAGTGAGGGGAGGTAGAAGACGGTAAAGAGGGGATAAATGGTGATGGAGAGAGACTTGACTTGGGCTAGGTCAAAACACAATACGATATACAGATAATGAATTTTAGAATTGTACACCTAAAATTTATATAATTTTATTAATTAATATTACTCCAATAAATTCAATAAAAAGGTTTTGATCTGTGCCAGTCTGAAGGTTAAGAAACATGTCTAATTTAAAATGTATTTATTTATTTAATTCTAAGTATGTTTGCACTTTTTTCCCCCTATACCAATTAGTCTTGTACTTGCGTGTCTGTGTGAAGGGGAAGTTAACCTGTCATTCAAAAGCTTTGCCTTTTTAAAGAGTGTGGTTGCCTTTGGCTGATAATTATGTATTTCTAGATAGGACTTATTTTGATCTATTCTCTTTATTCATTCCCATAGGACTCCATAATAAAAGAACTATAGCATATTTATCTAACTGCCTGTTACTATCCTACAGTTTGGTAGATGGTTGGCTTTCTCTGATGTATGGATATTGTGAAAATTGACAATGAGTCAATTAATGTAGTAAGCACACAGAATAACAAAGTTAATGGACAAAGTGGCAAAATATTAAATATAATGGTAAAAATTTAGATAGCAAAATTATGAAGAAAATTGAGAAGTTTGAAGATGAATAAGTAAGCACTTCACTAAAGACTTACTGAAACTAAATGATCATAACTTTACAGTTTCTGATGCTGCGTGACATTTTCACTTTAGTCTGTAACATTTATAGTAAAAATAATTTATTATTTATTTATTTATTTTTGCAGAGAGAAAGAAGAGATGAAGAACATTAACTCATAGTTGCATCACTTTAGTGGTTCATGATTGCTTCTCATATGTACCTTGACCAGGGGGCTCAACCTTAGCTAGTGACCCCCTGCTCAAGCTAATTAACTTGAGCTCAAACCAGACACCTTGAAATCATATTGATGACCCCTCTCTCAAGCTGGTGACCTCAGGGATTCAAACCTAAGACCTCAGGGTCCCAAGTCAACATTCTACTGTGCCATCACTGGTCAAGCAAAATAATAAGTGTTTTTAATATTTATTATTATTTACTTGAGATCTTTTATTTGTTATTTTTATTCTACCAATGTTGATATTTTCTTTGTAAAGAGTTGTTAGCTGGGGTCAGTGCTCTACCCATCTGGGGCCCAAGCTCGCAACTCAGCTATTTTTAGTGCCTGATGCAGAAGCTCCACAGAACCATCCTCAGCACCTGGGGCCATGTGCTGGAATCAATCAAGCCATGGCTGTGGAGGAGGAGAGAGAGAGAGAGAAAGAAAAAAGGAGAAAGGGTAGAGAAGCAGATGGTCCCTTCTCCTATGTGCCCTGACTGGGAATCAAACCAGGGATATCCACACACCAGGCTGAAGCTCTGCCACTGAGCCAACTGACCAGGGCCAGATTTTTTTAATTTAGAAATTAAATTCAATGAAGTGATATTGATCAATAAGAGTACATAGGTTTCAGGTAAACATTTCTATAGCATTTGACTGTTGATTATGTTGTATACCCGTCACCCAAAGTCAAATCATTTTCTGTCACAAAATATTTGTCCCTCTTTATTCCCCTTCCTCCAACTCCCCTCCCCCTGGTAACCACTTCACTTTTATCTATGTTCATGAGTCTCAGTTTCACATCCCACCTCTGTGTGAAATCACATAGTTCTTAATTTTTTCAGATTTACTTATTTCACTTAATATAATGTTCTTAAGTTTCATTCATGTTGTTGTAAAAGGCAATATATCACCATTTCTTATGACTGAGTAGTATCCCATTGTATATAGGTACCACATCTTCTTTATCCAATCCTCTATTGAGAGACACTTTGGTTGTTTCCATGTGTTGGTCACAGTGAATAATACTGCACTGAACATGGGGGTGCACCTGTCTTTGTATACCAATGTTTTAGAATTCTTTTGGTAGATAACCAGTATAGGGATTGATGGGTCATATGATAATTCTATTCTTACTTTTTTTTTTATTAAGTGAGAGTCGGGGAGGCAGAATGACAGACTCCCACATGCTCCCCAATCAAGATCCACCAGACAAACCCCCCACTGGGGGATGCTCTGCTCATTGGGGGCCACTGCTCTGTTGCAATGCAACCAAGATATTTTAGTGGCTAAGGCCAGGACATGGAGCCATCCGCAGTGTCTGGAGCCAACTTGCCTGAACCATTCAAGCTATGGCTGTGAGAGGAGAACAGAGAGAAAGAGAGAGAGAAAGGGGAGGGGTGGAGAAGCAGATGGTCACTTCTCCTCTGTGCCGTGATAGAGAATGAACAGGGACTTCCACATGCAAGGTTGATGCTCTACCACTGAGCCAAGAGTCCAGGTCATCTTATTTTTTTGAAAGGTTTTAATTATTGATTTTTAAAGAGAGAGGAGAGAAGGAAGGGAACAAGAAATATCAACTCATAGTTGCTTCACTTTAGTTGTTCATTGATTGCTTGCTTGTCATATGTCTTGACAGGGCAAACCCAGAGTTTCAAAAAAGGGACTCAACAATGCTCTATTCACTATGCCATCACTGTTCTTAAATTTTTGAGGAACTACCATACTGTCTTTCATAATGGCTGTACAAATTTACTTTCCGACCAGCAATGAATGAGGGTTCCTTTTTCTCCACAGCCTCTCCAACACTTGTTATTTCCTATCTTGTTAATAGCCAATTTAACTGGTATGAGGTGATATTTCATTGTAGTTTTAATTTGCATTTCCCTAATAGCTAGATAGCTAGGAAAGATGAACATCTTTTCATATATCTATTTGTTGTGTGTATGTCTTCATGGGAGAAGTGTCTGTTCAGGTCTTCTCTTTATTTTTTAATTGAAATGTCTGCTTGCTTGTTATTGAGTTTTGTGAGTTCTTTATGTATTTTGGATATTAACCCCTTATTGGAACTGTTGTTTGTAAATATATCTCCCTGTTTGTTTTGTGAGCTGCCTATTTGTTTTGTTGTCAGTTTCTTTTGCTATGCAAAAGCTTTTTTAGTTTGATATAGTCCCATTTATTTATTTTTTCTTCACTTTCCTTACTTTTGGGGTCAGATTAATAAAATATTCTATATGGCCAAGGTCTATGAGTTTAGTACCTATATTTTCTTCTATGTAATTTATTGTTTCAGATCTTATCCTGAATGCTTTGGTTAGGACTTCCAGTACTATGTTGAGTAAGACTGGAGAGAGTGGGGAACTTTGTCGTGTTCCTGATTTTAGAGGAAAAGCCTTTGGTTTTTCATCATTGAGTATAATATTGGCCAATGGTTTTTTACATATGAACTTTATTATGTTGAGTCACTTCCTTTCTATACTTCTTTAATTGACTGTTTTAAACATAAATAAATATTGTATCTTATCAAATGCCTTTTTGGCATTTATTCATTGAATAATATAACTTTTGTCCTTTGTTTTGTTGATGTGGAATATTACATAGATTGATTTACATATGCTGAACCATCCTTGTGCTCCTGGAATGAATCCCACTCGATTGTGATATATTATTTTTTTAATGTATTGTTATAGTTTTCTTCTTTTGTATTATCCTTGCTAGGTTTTAGTATCAGGGTTATGTTGACCTCATAAAATGTATTAGGGAGTATTGCTTCTTCTTCTATGTTTTAGAAGACTTTGAGAAGAATGGGTACCAAATTTTCTTTGAATGCTTGGTAGAATTTACTAGTGTAGCCATCTGGTCCTGGACTTTAATGTTTGGGGAGGTTTTTTTTATTTTTTTTTTACAGGGACAGAGAGAGAGGGATAGGTAATGACAGACAGACAAGAATGGAGAGAAATGAGAAGCATCAATCATTAGTTTTTCATTGCCATCGTGACACCATAGTTGTTCATTGATTGCTTTCTCACACGTGCATTGACTGTGGGTCTTCAGCAGACCAAGCCACCCCTTGCTGAAGCCAGTAACCTTGGGTCCAAGCTGGCGAGCGTTTGCTCAAGCCAGATGGGCCCGCACTCAAGCTGGCGACCTCAGGGTCTCGAACCTGTGTCTTCCGCATCCCAGTCCAATGCTTTATCCACTGTGCCACCACCTGGTCAGGCTGGGGAGGTTTTTGATAGTTGTTTTAATTTCCTCCATGCTTATGATTCTATTTAGGTTTTCCACTTTTTTGTGATTCAGTCTAGGAAAAATGTATAGTTCTAGGAACTTATCTGTTTCTTCTAGATAGCTAAATTTGGTGAAATATAATCTTTTATAGTATTCTACTATAATCCTTTGTATATCTATAATGTCTGTGGTAATTTCTCCTCTTTCATTTCAGATTTTGTTTATATAAATCATTTCTCTTTTTTTCTTAGTGAGCCTAGCCAGGGGTTTGCCAATTTCATTGATCTTTTCGAAGAACTAGCCTTTGTTGTATTAATTTCTTTTAAAGCTTTTTTGTTCTTTATTTCATTTAGTTTTGCTCCAATTTTCACTATTTCCTTTCTTCTGATAAATTTTGGTTGCCTTTGTACTTTTTCTAGACTTTTAAGATGTAATGTTAAGTTGTTTACTTGGGATCTCTCTTGTTTCTTGATATAAGCCTGTAATGAAATAAACTTTCCTGTTACTACTGCTATCGCTGCATCCCAGAAGTTTTGATATGTTGCGTTGTCATTCTCATTTGTCTATATATATATATATATATATATATATATATATATATATATATATCTGATCTCCTCTTTTATTTCTTCTTTGCCATATTCACAAAGCCCTCTCTGTTATGTAAAACCACTTTACCTTCCTCCTCTTTTCCCCTAACACCTTGAGGAGGAGACACAAGAGACTTGGGAATCCAAAACAAGAACCAGGAAGAGTGAGGAAGAAATGTCTTTTTTGACAGTCCTCTGGATAAGTAGAACTTTTCCAAGTTCATTTTATCAGGCAAAGGATTAGTCCTGAAGCATGAGCTACTCATCAAAAATATAGTCAAGTGAAGTCAAGGTAGAGAAAAACAGGCTCTAGACCATTGTGAAAAGGTCTGAGACCCTGTCGTTATTATTTTAGATTTAGTCAAAGATAATCTGAGTTGCAACTGCCTTTTATAAATTCACTTTATAGCACAAAGCTCCCTGAATATTCTCTAAGAAGATTGTTACTGTGAATCTATGAAATACACAGTAGCATTTTCTTTTGGAACCCATTCTCAAATATCTATTATTGTGACGACTAAAATATGCTAAACATGTACACCATTATCCACTTGATTTTCTGATGAGAATTATTGCAAAGATACCAAAGCAGTTTGATTATCACAGAGAGACTTTATTTTCAACTTTGTCTAGTTGTACATTAAGTTGCTGTGCCTCCATTTAAACATTAAGTTCTGAAATTAAATTATAATACATCCAAGGAAAAGACTCCTTGGTATAAAGCTACAAAAAAAAAAGTGGTAAATTTAGTTTCCTCAAAGACATCAAGCTAAATTTCAATTCAATTCAATTCACATTTTTTGAATGCCCACAGGGAGCATGGCACTATACTAGATATTAGAATTTGAAATACGCAGAGGTTCAAGAGGGTTTCAAAGTTAAGTGTATGACTTTGGGTAGAGAAAAACCAGAATTATTTAAACTGCATTCTTTTTGAAGTCTATACTTTCTTTGATGAATTCTCAGAATACTGTTCAATTTGATGAAGAACTCCCTAGGAATGGGGTTAGAAGAACAGAAGACATTCTTTATTGGTCTTAAATTTGGAACTTATTTCTGTGTCTGGACTCTATTTTGTTTCATTTTTTTTTTGTCTACTCTTACATCCATTATACACTATCTCAAGTACTGTAACTTACTATGAATCCTTTCTATTTGAAACAACCCTGACTTAATTTTTCTCCAATGTCGTTTTGAGTATTCTGTGGCCTTTTTATGTTCATAAAATTTTAGTATCAGCTTGTCAATATCAGCAATAGCAAAAAACCCTGCTGGGATTTTAGATGAAATGCATTTACTCTGCAGAGCAATTTGAGTAGAGCTTTAACTTTGCAATATTGAGTTTTCCGATGAAAAAATTGTATATTTTATCATGTATAGAAGTTTCAACTTTTCTCATAAATACTTTCTGGGTAGAAGTCTTATATAACATAGATATTTATTTCTAGTATTTTATATATTTTTTTGTGCTAGGGTAGAATTAATTTTTTTATTTTTCAATAGTTTATAGTTTAGAAATAAATATACCTTTTTGTATATTAATTTTGTATCTAAAGACTTTCTTAAATTCATTTATTATTTTAATATTTGTTTGTAGACTCTTTTAGCTTTTCTATGTATAAAATGATGGTATCTGCAAATAATGGCAATCACATATTTTCCCTTCTGGTATTTATAACTTTTACTCTTTTTCTTGCATTATTGTACTAGTTAGGATCTCTAGTTCTGTTCACAAGTCAATAGATGATGATAACAATCATCTTTGTTTAATTATTAATTTAAAGGAGAATTATTTAAATACTTTACCACTATGTCGGATATTTGCTGTAAGATTTTTTTTGTAGATGTGGGAGTGATTTTTTAAATATATGTAAGTACAACATTTTCATTTTTTTTCTGTAACTAATAATTGTTTTTAATTTTTTCTTCAGCCTACTTTCCTTCAGTCTAAGACTTGTTTCTCCTCACATCCTCCAACAATTTTGTAAAATGCCTCTCAATACAATGTTCCACATGGTCAAATCCATCATTAATTAGCTCTGTTTTTTTGTTTGTTTGTTTGTTTTTTCCATAGAGAAATGTAGAGTGCATTCCTGCTGGGTGCTTTTGGTATTTCTCTTTGCCATCATTCTGGGAATTCAGGGTTTTTTTTGTTTCCAGATACTACTAGTATGTCTCGTTCATTGATTTTTCTTTCTTCTTGGCTTCCTCCCTCATTTCCATGAGCACTTAAGTTCACAGCACAGAGGGTGCCAGGGCAGGTCTGTGGGAATCTCACTGTTTAGAGGTGAGGCTTGCCTGTGCCAAGGAGCTGTAAGACAGAAAGTGTGAAGGGGAAAAAAAATTTATGACAGATGCAAGGCTGTTTCAATTAACCCAAAATTTGATCAATATTATATTTGAGTGTATAAGTTTTCTATAACACCCTTCAAAATGGCAAAGCATATTTTTAAAAATTGGAGTAAAACATTTGTGGAGTTTCCTAAAATCACTAAAATTTGTTAAAATTTGAAGTGGGTTATCAAAGGCTCTGATGACTTTTTCAGTAACTAATGACTATTCATTCAACCAATATTTATCCAGTATCTTTTCTATGACATAAATCTCTGCCTTCTCACAGGAAGTTAGACAATATACCTAATGAAAAAGTTAATTCTATAAAATGATAGAAGATGATAAAAGATATGGGAAGGGTATGGTGATTAAGTCCTGGGCAGGAAGTAAACGCTAAGTGTAATTTTCAATAACGTGGCAGGGTAGGCTTCATTGAAAAGGTGATATTTGAGCAAAGATTTGAAGAAAGTGAGCGAGTTAGATATGGGCATAACTGGAAGAAGAGTGCTGTAGGCAGAAGGAGCATGTCTAGTGTGTTCAGGAACACAGAGGGTCCTGTGTGGCTGAAGCTGAGTGGGAAAGAGAGAGTAAACAGTGAGATGGAGTCAGAAAGGTAATGATTGTACTAAACCATGTAGGGCTATGAGGGCATTATAAGTACCTGGATTTTCACTCTGAGCAAAGTAGGAGCACAAAGTGAAGGGATCACTTTGAGTATTTTGTTAATAAGAGACTATAAGGGTTGAGGGCAAAATTATGGAGGTTAGGTAAGAGACTACTGAAGTAATTCTGGTTGGTGGTTCCATTCAAAATGGCAGCAGTACATACAGGTGGTGAGAAGTGGTTGGTTGAGTAAAATACCCCAAAATGTAGTGGCTTAAAGTAATTTATTATTTTTTATAATTCTGTGGGTTAGCCAGATGGTTCCTTTGATGGTTTCTTTTGAACTCACTCATGTGGCTGTACTCTCTTGAAGGCTCGCTTGATCAAAGGTCCATGATGGGTTCTGTCACATGCCAGATATCCTTTGGTTTTCCTCTCCTCAACCTCTCATCCAACAGCCTCCTTATGTGGTAGCTTCAAGGTGGTATTTCAGGAGAAGGAATGTGGAAGAATGTGGAGGCTGAAAGTCACATCATATCACTTTACCACATTTTATTTTTCAAAACCAGTCACAAGGGAAGTCAGGTATGACTGGAGGAAGAATAGACTATCTCTTTTTGGGAGAAGCAACAAAATCACATTGCCAAGTGCCCTGCATAGAGGGATAGTAGAAATATATATCCATAATTTTAATCCACTAAAATTATTATTTTGAGAGTATAGGCTGAATATGTGATGTGAGAGAAAGAGAAGCATCATGAGTAACTCAGATTTTTCATTTTTGCAACAGGCAAAAAGGAGTTGCCGCAACTGAGACAGGGAAGACTGTGGGTAGGTTAGAGGAATGAAAGATAGACTCAGTGCTTCAGACTCCATATGCAACTTAATATTAAGTCACAGGTCTTCTGAGGCAAGGTCTTTGAACCTAGGCCAGGACTAGTTTTGGAAATGGGAGATTGAGCAAACACAAAATGGCAAGTAGGTGTAGTTAGTTCAAGAGGAAGGAAGGCGAGAGAAGGCCTCTGCATTCTAGAAAGTAAACTATGTATAGAAGCCCTCCTGGTTATGGATGACAGAAAAAAGTCAATGAAGCCATAGGTATATTCCAGGATTAAAGGTTGAAAGAGGTTTGTAAGAAAATATAGGGAACAGTGCTGCAGAAACTGAAAGAACAACCTTGAAAAAGAACTGAAGGAGCTCTTAAGTATCTTTTGTAAATCTAGGATTCTTAACAACAGAGAGATATAGACCAGAGCATGATAGGCTGAATAATTCCCCATTGCCAAGCCAAGGAAGTCTATGGCCAAGATGCAACTGAATCTTGTCAATATGGAATATGACTCACAAGTTAAGTTACCTTTTTTCTCTTGTCTTGAGTGGGGAAAAATATCATAAGGGAACATTTGATCATCCTCTAGGCATAAAAAGACTAAATTTTTTCCAAGGAAGAGAATTTTTGGGAGGAATGCATTCCATGTTGTATGAATCTTCACTGGCAGGCTTCTGAATGTGAGTTGTGTATGTTGTGTCTGGATGTATTTGGATGTAGGTAGTATATATACATTTGGGTAGTAGCAATTGCTATGACTGACCTTTCTTTGGGTCAAGGGCTCAAATGGTGAAGAGGAAGAAACAGGTTGTCCTGAGATTGGTTGGTGCACATTCTTGGCTAGATTTTTACAAATATGCTGTAGAAAATGAAATACATTCTCATATAGCAGGTTTGACAGTTAACCCAAGGTTAGGGGGATGGATTCAATGACCTTTGAAAGTCAATTTTTATCCCAAGATTTCATATTCCAATTATGTCTGTTAGACTATTTAAATAAATGATGGTTTTCTATTAGGAAAGAAAATGGACTGGAATTCATTCTTTCTGAGCTGCAAAAATTTAAAAATAGGTCAACTCTTAATTATCCAGAGTAATAGGGAACATCTTGGATGTATTATCCTAAACCACAGGTAATTAACAAAATGTGCAAATTAGACACTAATTCATAGCATTTGTTAAAATGTACATTTAAACTATTACTTAAGCAGCCTACATATGTAGATGAGCAAATCAACATGGTAAAAATAATTTTAAGATGGATACAGATATTTTAAAGAAAATGTAGAGTTGAAAATATTGCTGACAATCTGGAATATTTTGTACTCTGAAATTCAAAACATTTAACTAGATCTCCATAGACAGTTGGCAGGTTTTATTACCCCATCTTTGTAAAAGCATGGGAAAGATCAAACAGAGGTGTTATATTACCTGGAAACTCTTCCTGGAGACCCAGGGCTGCGGAACCCGGCTCTATGTGTTGGGGATCAGGCCTACGGGGTCATCTCTCTCTCTGCCCACTTCCATGCGAGAGCTAACAACAGTAGAAAGTCTCAGGCACATAGAGAAGTAAGAAGAAACTAGAGATAAGACAATCCTTAACTGATTATAAAACCAGTATTTTAGTGTGGGTCCTATGTTTTCCTCAAGTGTACCTGCACTAGAAACATCTGTTATTCTGCTAAATTTTTGTTAAGTTTGTTACAATACATATTATGTTATTCTAAAATTATTTGCTGAAATAATCCGTGATATTAGTGCTTTTATTTTTATTACTAATAATTTATTGCAACCTATAATGTGCCTAATACTACACTTAGCACTTTGTTAATGTTATCTCTTCCTTACTTCTTATGACAGACATATATAGTGAGAATTATTCTCATTTTACAGCTGATTCTCAGAGAAGTTCATGATAGCACATGGGAAAGGTAACATTTATTTATTATTAATTGTTGTTAATTGAACTCATTTGGAATGACAATGGTTTGCAAAACCATACAGGTTTCAAATGTATTGGTTTCAATAAAACATCTACGTATCATCACATTGTGTGCCCTCTTCCTCAAGCACAGTCTTTTTGTGTCCCTATTTCCTCCTCTTTGCCCACCTTCACCTAGTCCCCATCTCCCTTTCCCTCTGGCTATCACCATACTGCTGTCTGCATCTATGTGTTATGGATATGTTTTTAGGCTATTCCCTTCACCTTCTTTCTACCCATGGGTCTTATGCCAAAACCATGTTATTTCTACTAGGCCTGTGGTTTTCAAAGTGTGCCCTTCTCTCTAGATTGGCTTTGCCAACCATGCACAACCCTCTACCTGAACCAACAGAATGTGCATTCCCTGGGAACTTGTTGGAAATCTAAAATTTCAGGCTTCACTTTAGACCTACTGAATCAGAAACTCTGAGGTTTGGGTCCAGCAATCTATTTTTCACATGTCTTATGAATCATCTTTCACAGGTAAGTTTGATACATGCTTAAATTTAAGAACCACTGTTTTGAGAATATAGGCTGTATATGTGATGTGAGAAAGAGAGAGACATCATGGATGACTCAGATTTTTGGTGTAATCAACAGGCAAAAAGGAGTTGCCACGACTGGGATGGGGAAAACTGTGAGCAGGAAAGCTGAAGGATAGGCTATGCTTATGCAATGCTTCCTTAAAAGATCTTTATTATTTTTAACTAAAGGTGCAGAATTAATTGTTACTGCTATCATATGAGGAGAGAAGTCAACAGTCTAATTTAATTGAGTTTCTTAACTGAACTTTCTGTTTCCAATTTCTTCCATTCTCAGTTTTCCTATGTGAAGCAACCAGGAAAAACTTCCTTAAAATTATTCAAGGAGAATATTGCATATTCTAAATCAGTGGTCTCCAAAGTGGACTATGTACAATACATAAGTTAGCAAGACCATTCACTGAGTTGTTGAAAGGAAAGAGTAGGATTTCTAATTATATTAATTTGTACCAAAAAGTCAGAGCAAAATAAACTTTACTAATATTTCATATGGGTTGAGAGTGACACATGAATTTACCATAACTTCTCATGTATAAGATGCTCCCATGCATAAGACAGACCTTAATTTTGAGGCCCAAAATTTGAAAAAGAAAATGTATAACATAAAGTTATTGAACTCAAGTTTTATTTATCATAAAATTCATAAAACTCCTCATTACTATCAAACTCCCATCCATAAGCTTGTCCTCTTCTGTGTTTGATGACAAATCACTGTCTTAAACAATGAGTGCAAAAACAAGCACAAAAAAGCAGGAAATGCAAATAAAAAATATCTAGAACCACTGTATAAGATGCAACTAATTTTTTTAACACCAAATTTTTCAGAAAAAAAAAGTGCACCTTATAGCTGGGGAAATATGGTACGTATAAATACGTACACATTGGTGGCAGGCTTGTTCACACACTCTTATTTATTTATTTTTTAAGATTTTATTTATTGATTTAACAGAGGGAGGGAAACAAGAAGTATCAAATCATAGCTGTTTTAGCTGTTCTGATTGCTTCTCATATGTGCCTTGACCAGGCAAGCCCAGGGCTTCAAACTAGTGACCTCAGCATTTCAGGTTGACACTTTTACCCACTGCACCACCACAGGCCAGGCTGGCTCACACACTTTTGTTCCACTTTTGTATTCTGTTGTGTGGCAACTAGCTGTGCACAGGTATAACCTGTCAGCCTCATGCTTCAGTTGCTCTATACCTCTCTCACCTGTTTTCCTGGGCCATCTCTACTTCTGTCTAGCAATTCTCAAGCACACACAAATCAGGAGTGTAAATAACCTCACTCAATGTGAACTGGGAGGCAGTGGATAAATATTTGCCTTTTCCATGTCCCAGATGGTCAGTTCTAAAGTGTATTCTGTATGACTTCTATAGGGTACTTACAATGACTGACCTCATTGACTTTTAACAGTAACTAGTTCAATTATATACTATTGTATTGCCTTTTGACCCTATTTTGCTGTTTTTTTATTTCAGTTCCCACTCTTGTTCTTGGTGGGATCATTTTTGTAAATAAAGTCTCCATATAGAAATCATTGTCTTAGACTCTTTTTGAAAGAGTCTAAGTAAGGAACACACTAAAACATCTTTGTTAAAAGGTGTAAAATAAGCATTTTGAAAAGTACTGATTTAAAAAATTAATTATCAATTTTTTAAAAAGAAATGAATCTATCAGATGATATTCTAATGCTTGTATATGTGTTACACCTCTATAAATGTGTGGCACTTTTATGGTCATATTATCTCTAACTCTCCATCTTCTTATACCACTCGTGGAAGCATATTAGATGCGAGTCAGTAAGAGTGTGGTTATAATGGTGATATTCTTAAATTTACTTCAATTTATAGGTATAGTTAATAAAGTATAGTTTTTAGTACTTTATCATGAATGCCAAAATTCTTTTAACATCTCAATAACTGATGATAACGAACAGATGTGCTGGGATCCTTTGGTTGAAATCTCTGTTTAAAGAGACTTGAAAAAAGCTTTAAAGCAAACAGATCCAGGTTCAGAACCTGAAACTTCATGGTAACAGTTATTTTTTATGTTTAAACAACTTTTTAAATTATTTACTTGTAGACTCTTACATCTTTGTGCTAGAGAATAAAGTAAGAACTTTATACTATTTTATTTCTTGTTCTAAAACAGCTCAGATATGTTATGAGAATGGTACCTTATCCCTGTGGTATTTTCCTGCAAACTCGTAACCTCAGTCTAATCATGAGAAAACATCAGACAACCCAAATTGAGAGACATTTTACAAAATATCTGATCTAATCACAAGAAAACATCAGATAACCCAAATTGAGAGATATTTTACAAAATACCTGTCCAGTACTCTTCACAAGAGTTAAGATTCTGAAAAACAGTGAAAGATTGAGAAATTAGCCCAAAGGAGACTAAGTAGACATGACAACTAAATAGACTGTGATATCTTAAACTAAATTCTGGAACAAAGAACACTAATGAAAAAACTGGTGAAAAAGGAATAAAATCTGTAATTAAGCTAATAGCATTGTGCCAATATTAATTTCTTAATTTTCACAAATGTATCATGGTTTTGTAAGATGTTAACATCAGGGGAGATTAGGTGAATGGTATATAGGCATAGTCTGTATTATTGTTGTAATTTTTCTGTAAATCTACAATCACTTAAAAGAAAATTTATGTGGAACAAAAAAAGAAACAAAACAACTCAGGTAGACTAAACTCTGGCTCCTGTGGACAGAATCTTGCTTACAGGTCACAATAAGAAAGTCTTAAAGGAAAAATGGTCTGTAAAATAGAGGTATATATATAGAGAGAGAAGTAAGGTCTCCACATGCAAATGAAACCACTCAGTGGAGATTGTCAATACTATGAAGAGCTCATTTGTACCATAACAATCCAAAGCTCCTTTTTTTTCTTTATTTAGAAATTTTTTGGTACAGAATTATTTAATTACTTCAAGATGCCAGTGGCATTGTCAAAAATATCTAGCTCTATCTCTTCAGGAGATTAAATGGTGGGTTCATCATCTTTTGTAATTATTTTTCTATTAGCAATTCTCAGTAAATACTTTTGCTGTTGTCTATGGGATGCCAAGATATCCCGAGATAAAGCCCGAACTCTAAAGATGGAAACCCTATTTTTGAACCAAGCATTTAATGAGTAAGAATTCTGCAAAGCTGCAAAATCTTCCCTTGAGAAAACCTGACACCTAAATATTCTGTGGCTTCAACTGATAATCATGCTGTCAGTTAGGCATTTTGCATTTTAAAAACAGTGGAATAAATTTTTTTCTCTATGAATTTCTGTGAAGAAAGTTTGATGCAGAAACTTATAAAAATATTGTTTGCCACATACCAGGAGGCATCAACAAATACCAAGCTGTTGTATAGTAATGACCTGTTCTGCCTGAATTGAAGGGTATGTCTCATGCGAATGTTGGGTCTTTGGAGGGCTCTGCCAGCTGTTAATTTTGGACTTATTTTCACACTAAGTCCAAATATGTGCTTAAAAATCTTCTTGGGTCATAACTAATCACATAAAAAACAACATTTCTCCATCATGAAATTAGATATAATTGGAGATTAAACTTGGTTCAAATAAAACGTATTTTCTATTTTAATCCTTCTTTGAGAAACCTGGTTGTGATAAATGCCAGGTGAGTTTCTGCCAGGTCACAGCAGTAAGGGTGCAGAAGTGCCAGGTTTATATAATGTAAGCATTATGTTTACGGTTACATATGTGTAAGCCAATCCATCAACATCTGTCTGTTCTTAGGTAGGTGACAAAACTAGATCAGGAAATCTGGCACCAATCCCAGATGATTTTCTTTTATTTTCTCCACCATAATCTTGATACTAAAGTTCAAACAGAGCTTGACTGTGGACAATTCTTTAAAAATGGAATTATGGGGAGAAGACAGTTCTTTCAAGTCTGAATTCAGAAATCTTTTTGACAAAACTAGACTAAAGAAAAGCCATAAATATTGGCCTATAGTATAATTTATATGTTTATTATGTAGCAGACCTTTGGAATTCACATAATGAAGTTTGTGACTTTTGACTGTTGGAAAGTAAGAGTGGAGCTGCTATTTTACATATATAATGACAAGAACAACCCAGGATTGCACAACACAGCTCACTGCTCAAAGCCTGCATTTCTCATATTTTGTCACCATGCTGAGGAACAAATTGGAGCCATGGGAGCAATGATGTACAAGTGAGACTTTAACTGGTGAACGTGCCTTACCTACCACCTAGCCATCACATCTCAGGTGACTTGTTATGTATGTAGACACACTCAGGAAGGGATTGTAAAAGTAGATGTAAAAAGAAATCCAATTGCTTGCACTAGTAGTGGTGCTTGCACTAGTAGTGGAAGAGAAAAGAAAGTGAATAAGAGGAAAAAATACTGTGAAATGAATTTGGCTGGTTATAAAGACTTCAGGTTTTATCCTGTACAAATGTCAAGAACTTGCTCTTTAGAAAATAAAATAAAATGGAAAGCATAGAATATAATTTCCTCTGTTATCAGAAATATCAGTAAGCATATATTAAATTACTAATTCTGATTTTAGCACGGTTCTAGGTGCCAAAGATTGAGGGAAAAATGACCAGAGGTGGCATCAATCATCAAAGGTCTTCAAACTTTTTGGGAAGACAAAACTAATCTAGAAGAGACAATTCAAGAATAATAACTGTGTCATTTTAAGAGGCTGACCAGAAAAGAAAGAGCAGCAAGGCCCTGGCTGGTTTGCTTAGTGGTAGAGCATTGGCCAGGCATATGGAAGTCCCAGGATCGATTCCTGCTCAGGGTACACAGGACTAGTGACCATCTGTTTCCCCACGCCTTCCACTCCCCTTTCTCTCTCTCTTTCCCCCTCCTGCAGCCATGGTTCAATTGATTCAAGACTGTTGGCCCAGGGTGCTAAGGATGGGTCCATGGAGCCTCTGCCTGAAGTGCTGAAAGTAGCTTAGTTGTGAGTATGGCCCCAGATGGGCGGAGCATAAACCCCAAATGGGTTGCTGGGTGGATCCTGGTTGAGGAACATGTGAGAGTCTGTCTATCTTTCTTCTTCTCACTTGGAGAAGAAGAAGAAGAAAAGAAGAAGAAGAAGAAGAAGAGGAAGAAGAAGAAGAAGAAGAAG
Source organism: Rhynchonycteris naso (assembly GCA_037038555.1). Classification (NCBI taxonomy): domain Eukaryota; kingdom Metazoa; phylum Chordata; class Mammalia; order Chiroptera; family Emballonuridae; genus Rhynchonycteris; species Rhynchonycteris naso. The sequence continues at coordinate 92,602,711 of CM072999.1, forward strand.
AAGAAGAAGAAGAAGAAGAAGAAGAAGAAGAAGACGACTGAATTAGGAGTCAGGATAGGTGAGTTCCAGATGCAGCTCTTACAATAATCTCTCTTCAATACCTCCCAGAAGTTAAATGGCCCCAGCAACCTGGGCCCCAGTTTTAACTTAAGACCCTTACACACCTGTTAACTATAATTTATTGACCAGACTAGAAAGCCTCTGAGAGTAAAGGGCGCTTCATGGATAATTACTGAACAATTGGAATACATTGGGACTGTTCTGGGCAAACCAGGAGGCAAAATTATCCTAACTCCTATACTTCTAGGCCTTTGTCTAATCTTCTCCACAGGTCTCTTCCCTGTGAAACTCCTCCTCCTTGGAGTATATGTGTGCTTCTATTGAGTGGTAGCTGCTTATATGCATTCCTTGTTTATATGCAAAAATATTTAAAATACCCCATGTTTTTTGAGAATTTTTGAAACTATGTTCTCATTTTGATATTTTTACCCATGAATGAGAAAATTCAGCCTAAAAAGAAGGAAACCTAGTAACTCAAAGGAAATATTTTGATCTAGGTAAAGTCTTCCCATCACTTTCAAACTCCCCCTGCTTAGGCAGCATCAGAGTAGCCCTTTTAAAATAGTCACCGATGCAGATACTAATAATACAAATTCAAAGCACTTACTTTTTAGATTTTAAGTTGATAACAGTATAACCTTATCAGCAAATACCTTTGTGCTTACTCTGCACACGGGGTGATTCTATGTGCACAACATGCACATTGCTATATATGAGCAATGAAGATATAAAACTTGTTTAAAAAAACAAGTAACACATAGCAGCACATGCAAAATGTTTGTTAGAGAAATAAAAAAACCACAGGACTTAGAAACAGAGAGAGATAACTTTAATTGTACATGAACCAGGAAAGTGGATAGAACTTACATGGGGTGGACTACCTGTATAACTGTGTGTTGGGTTGGGGTGGGGAAGACAACCAGATTGTCTATTTATCAGTTAATACATGAGGAGAGGAAAACTTTACTTCTTTAAATTTCGCTTGCCAAATTTTATTAAATTTGAATTGTATTTTCCCCTCAGAAGTTAATTGATATCACCTCAAAATGTGAAAGTCCAATGTGCCAGACAGATTTGATTGGCTCTCTGTGCATTCCATGTGTGTATAATCCATTAGTAAGGTAACTGTGCTCTGAGACAGTTTGGTGGAAATGCTTTTGTCTAAATGGTACTTAGGCTTAACTGTGGTCTTGATGACGTACTTCATATTAAGGTAAATTTGTAGAGAAGCTTCACCTGTGAATGTGTTTTGTAGTAAATACACAGCCAACTGCAGATTTATGAGCATCGTTATACTGCTATACAGATAGTGCCTCCATTGAATTTAATGAGCTGAAATAGGTGAACAGTTCACTCTAATCTCCTGTACCTGAGACTCCCAGATCCCAGGAATCATTGAACATATGTCCTTCTCTTGTTTTAAAAACCTAAGGTGCTTTCTGACAAATAAGTTTCTCTTGAGGGCAATACATGGGAAGTGATTTTGAAGACATTTTCTTCAGTGCATTGATTGAATGCTAACCTGAGGCAGATACCTGTTGCAAAACTGAAAGGTGATTTGTCAAAACCAAGATCCATGGCAGATTTGCTTTAATTGATTCTTGTTCCTTTGCATGAGTTTATTACCTTGAGAATGCCTTAGATTCATTCATCCATAAGTTTCCTTTACTATTAAAAACAAACATTGGCAAGAAAACTCTTTTGTGTCTTTTATGTGATAATTTTGAACTGATTTTATCATGTTTATCATAATTAGATAAAATGTTCATGAAAGGCACGACTACAAAACCTAACCTGAAGTTCCCACCATGTATATAAACCATTAATAAATGAGCTCAGGTAAAGAAATGTAGAGAATAGAACTCCCCCAGACAGACTCCCACATGCGCCCTACTGGAATCCACCCGGTATGCCCACCAGGGGGCAATGCTTCAACCAGAGCCATTCTAGTGCCTGAGGTGTAGGCCATGGAGCCATCCTCAGCACCCAGGCCACCTTTTGCTCCATGGAGCCTTGGCTGCAGGAGGGGAAGAGAAAGAGAGAAAGGAGAGGGGAAGGATGGAGAAGCAGATGGGCGCTTCTCCTGTGTGCCCTGGGCAGGATTCAAACCGGGACTTCCACACACCTGGCCAATGCTCTACCGCTGAGCAACCGGCCAGGGCTGAGAATAGAACTATTTTTTTTTGCACTTTATTATTATTTTTTATTATTATTAATTTTAATGGGGTGACACCAATAAATCAGGGTACATATGTACAATGAAAACATCTCCAGGTTGTCTTATCATTCAATTGTGTTGCATACCCGTCACCCAAAGTCAAATTGTCCTCTGTCACCTTCTATCTGGTTTTCCCTGTGCCCCTCCCCTCCTCCCTATTCCACCCTTCCCTCCCACCCCCAACCCCGTAACTACCAAGTGTCCGTCAGAAGACGAGTGGATTAAAAAGCTATGGTACATATATACTATGGAATACTACTCAGCCATAAGAAATGATGACATTGGATCATTTATAACAAAATGGATGGACCTTGATAACATTATACAGAGTGAAATAAGTAAATCAGAAAAAAAGAAAAACTGAGAACAGCATGATTTCCTACATAGGTGGGACATAAAAGTGAGACTATGAGACATGAGAATAGAACTTTTAAAAATCCTGCAGGCTGGCATTTATACATGAGAAGAACACTGGTGAAGTGAAGCAATTGATATATTTCAATGGCGGTGCTCTTGGCATTTTGAGTGGGACATTTTGAGCATGCGTGTGTGTGAGCGCACCTGCGCATGTGCACATGCAAGTCTGTTTAGCTTATTGTAGAACTTTAAGAGTCACTGGATTCAACATCATAGAGACCAGGAGCACACCACAGTTATTGCAACCACAAAACCTATCTCTCCACAATGATACAAACAACTCTTAAGGTATAATTCATTGTAGGTGGTAAAAAAAGTAAACACTGACTAGATGAGTAATTTCCAATTTAGAAAGTTTATGTTTTCACAGATGGTTTTGATGGGTTAAAATCTGGAACACACTTTTCTATACAACAAAGAATATAAATGATGTCTGTGCCTTTAGGCTGTTGTCGTCTTTGACTCCTAAGTACAAGTCCTACCCCAAGTTCTTAGACTAAAGTCATTTAATTTCAACCTTTAAATATTTACCTTTTTCCTAAATTAAATTCTCAAATTAGATTCTCAGATTTGATCAAAGAGATTTAAAGAAGTTTTATTTCAAGAGTCTATTGGCTTAGGACCAGATTTTGGCCTCGTCAGAACTTATTCTTGTAAGTTGTTACCTTATCCCCAGTGACCTAGTTTCTATCTTGCACCCTAGTTACTGATATATTCCCCATCTGGCTTTCATAATGCTTTCCATCCTACCCCACTTCTCTCTTTGTCACCACTGCCAAACTCCTGAATGCTGTTCCCACTGGCCCCTGAGGAGATTTGTTTGCTGCTCACTGTGAAGAATTTTGTTATCAATCACCACCTGGACATTGGGTTAACCCTTTTCTCCAGGCTATGAATGACATGTCTACTGGCTTATTGCTCTATCTTCCTAAAGATTGTTTTTGGGTGTTGCCTCCATTGCCCTGGCTGGTCTTTAGCCTGTTCTAAAATGGGCTTGGCTGAGCATTGAGGTCAACCCCCATTTCACGCTATTGTGAACCTAATGCAACTAAAATTGGGGACCTGGATGTGGGATATAGTGAAGAAAGGCTGTTAGAGTACAGTGATTAAACAAAATTCAAAACAAATTGAATAAGAAAGAGTTGCTTAATCTTTAAAGCTGGTACTTAAAGTAGTCTTATATATATATATATATTATTAATTCTAATGGGGTGACACCAATAAATCAGGGTACATATGTACAATGAAAACATCTCCAGGTTATCTTATCATTCAATTGTGTTGCATACCCATCACCAAAAGTCAAATTGTCCTCTGTCACCTTCTATCTGGTTTTCCCTGTGTCCCTCCCCTCCTCCCTATCCCACTCTTCCCTCCCTCCCCCATCCAGTAACCACCACTCTCTTGTCCATGTCTCATATTCTCACTTTTATGTCCCACCTATGTATGAAATCATGCTGTTCTCAGTTTTTTTTTCTGATTTACTTATTTCACTTCATATAATGTTATCAAGGTACATCCATTTTGTTATAAATGATCCGATGTCATCATTTCTTATGGCTGAGTAGTATTCCATAGTATATATGTACCATAGCTTTTTAATCCACTCGTCTTCTGACGGACACTTGGGCTGGTTCCAGATCTTCGCTATTGTGAACAATGCTGCCACGAACATGGGGGCGCATTTCTTCTTTTCGAACAGTGCTACCTAAGAACACCAAAGTAGTCTTAATTAGAGGAAAAGAGGAGATACATAAAAATTATTTTAAAAATCTGAATTGTCTAAGCCTTTGAGGCAAGGTCTTCAGAAATTGATGGTTGTAATTATTATGATTAATTTCCCTTCAAAACTTATGGATTTACTCTTCCTTGATATGGAAATGTCATTAACACCACTCTTAGGCTGATCTACCATAATTAGGATAATTTTTTCCTCACAAATGAAATGAAAAGAGAGATTTTCCTCAAGGATAATTGAGTAAAACAAAGAGCAAGTGAACTGAAGGAAAGCACTAAAAATAAATATGTATGTGTGAGTAAGCAACCTTGTAAGGACTTGAATGGAGATGGGAATAACAGATAATGCACCTGAACACAATTATTATTATTATTTTGGGAGAAAAACATTTTGTTTTATTTATATTACTAAATCAAAAGAGACAAAAGTAATGAAAACTAAGCCTTCCTTACATCTTTGTCCTCCCAAGGACCAGGCTGCCTTCCCCAGAAACAACAAATACAGATTTCTCCTGTATCTTTCCAGAGATATTCAACGCATATATATCAGCATTTGTATATGTGCATGCCATTAATACACACACACAGACACTATATAACATATGAATTAAATATTTGAATCAATTTGTGTTTAATTGGTTTTGAAGTATTTGAAGGACCAGAAGGCTCATTTCTGTGGTCATAGTTGGATCCTCTCAGCTTCTGGGCATCTCTGTGAAGGTAAAGGGCAGGGGTCAGGTGATTTGTTGACAAGTCCTGTATTCACATCTGTAGAAACGTCCTTATGAGAGGATCCCTCTGGTTCCCTGTGTGGTGGGATTGTGGGTCTGGGGAAGAGATTGGTGTTTTCACCATTCAGCATGCAGATGGTCTTCAGCCTAGTGCCTCATCCCTTTCCTCCATTGTGCCTGGTTTCTCCAAATTTGGATCCTTCTTAGTTTTATTCTTCTAGAACATAAAATTATCCTCCTGTGGTGATAGGGAAGAATTGTTACCTGGTTATATAGGGTGAGGGAGGAGAACTGGGGGGGTCTAAGTCTTTCATATATAGACTTTCAATTGACCCGATTTTCTGCCCATTCCTCACTCCACCTTCAGAAGTACCTGCTGCTTCCAATTTGAGTCTTTCCTATATTTTCTGGTATGAGGTGGTGTATTAGTTTTCTATTGCTGCTGTAACAGATACCATAAACCAATTGGCTTAAAGCCACACAAATGTCTATCTTATAGTTCTGGAGGTCAGCAGACTAAATGAGTCTCAATGGGACTTAAATCAAGGTATTGGCAAGGCTGTGTTCCTTTTGGTGACACCAGGAGAGCATATGATTCTTCGCTTTTTTCTGGCTCCTGGAGGCTGCTTTCATTTTGTGGCTTATGATCCCACATCACTCCAACCTCTGCTTCTATCATATCTCATTCTCTGACTCCGCCTCTCCTGTCTCCCTCTTCCTAAGGACCCTTGTGATTTCATTGACCCCACCTGATAATTAGCTCCATCTTGAGACCCTTAACTGAATCATACATGCAAAGTTCCTTTTGCCATGTGAGGTAACATGTTACAGTTCTTGGAAATAGAATATAGGTATTTTGAAGGGTATTATCTAGCTTAGCAAAATCAACTTGTTACTTTTTGGCTTTCTCCTCTGCAGCCAATTTGGTAGCAGTTTTGCTACTCTGCAGTCAGTCACCACTCATCCATCTGCTTTGTTATCCTCTGCATTATTGTTGACATGTCTTATCTGCTATTGTCTCCTCTTCCATTCTTTGTTTTTTAGTGTTAAGGGTTTATACTTTTTACAGTCTCCTACTGTTATTTTTAAGGTACGTCAAACCTCCATTTTTAACTGGCAGTAGTACTCATTTATTTTGTAGATAAAAAATGCTGAGAAATTACATGACTTGCCCAAGGTTACAAAGTTAATTAGCGGCAGATATGAACTTCTGTTTAAGAACAGGAACAATTCTAGTACCATAAAGAAAATGGAATTTCAAAGTTGAAATAACACACTGGAAAGAAACCACATTAGTTCCTATTGATAGATTTAGTGTGTTGTTTTACTAATCAGGAGACTTTTGGAGCTGACTTTTGGTTATCATTTCAAAAATATGAATATTGCCCATGTCTCACAAAACTATTGTGAGAGTTAATGATAAAAGTTTCTGTGAAGGCCTGACCTGTGGTGGCGCAGTGGATAAAGCGTCGACCTGGGAACACTGAGGTCGCCAGTTCAAAACCCTGCACTGGTCCGGTCAAGGCATATATGGGAGTTGATGCTTCCAGCTCCTCCCCCCTTTCTCCCTTTCTCTCTCTCTCTCTCTCTCTCTCTCTCTCTCTCTCTGTGTGTGTTTCCTCTCTAAAATGAATAAAATAAAAAGAAATTAAAAAAAAAGTTTCTGTGAAAAACTTAGAGTGTTTTTATTAAATACAAGCAAGCATATTGCCATTTAGGGTATGCTAGAAATATCCTCTCAATGTTTACTTGTAAAATGTGATTTATATATGGGCAAGAAGTAACATGGGACTCAATTTAGTTAGTCACTAGGATGTTTTTCAGAGGAATGTGGTCTACATTTTCAAGCTCAGAACTGACTAAATTCTCTGTTCCATTGGTCAATGAGTAAACTAAGCTTTCACTTGAGAGAAATAAGATGTAAAGGAGAAAAAACAGCAAGAAACTAGTTTTAGGCATTTGTTTAATTTGATGTGCTCTAAAATAGAAATTCCAGGTAGACAATGCAATTATAATTGGTAAAGGAATGTAGAATCCTATACTAAAGAATAATAACTAGGTTTCCCTCCTTACTGTGTGTTTTAAGTCTTCCTAGGAAATGAGAAACTTGTGTCTCAACCTGTCTTGGAATTTGTAAAGAAATGAGAACTAGAGCCAAACATAGAAGTAGTTCTCAGGATCTGGTGGTTGGTGGGGAGGAGAGAGAAGGAGAAAGATAGAGGCGATTATTGAAAATATGTTTATGAGTAAAAAAGTTTAATAATTGTTTTTAAAGTAAACCTTTGCTTTTTAAAGTCTGCATCACTGTCATAATTAGTGGTAGTGATTCCTTTTCAAATGAACATGCACTCTCTTCCTTTTTCTTCTCTGATTGGCATTGTCGCATTCCATAGCCTCCTTTACGCAGCTGGAGGCCATAGTTGACAGCACAGCTAATCATTAACTGGGAAAGGAGAAAGCACAGGAGTCCTGGCATGAATAAGTGCCTTCTGAGCCAAAAATTTCTTTCTTTTTTTTTAATTTAATTAATTGTGCTTACATAGATTCTAGGGTAACCCCGACTGCATTCCCCCTCCCCCATATTTCCTTCTACATCTTCCTTGCCCTCCTCCCTATAGTGCCCTCCCCCCTTCCTTTCAGGTTTATCCCATCCTATCATCCCCTTTCCCTCTGTCCTCTTTTCCTCTGGTCCCTTTGATCCCTCCTCTGTCTCAATTCCTTTCCTCAGTTCTCAATATTCCTTGGATTCCTCAAACGAGTATGGTCATATAGTATTTTTCTTTTTCTGCCTGTCTTATTTCACTCAACATAATAGTTTCCCGGTCCCTCCATATTGTTGCAAAAGGTAAGATTTCCTTTTTTTTTCATGGCCCCATAGTATTCCATTATATATATGTACCACTGCTTTTTAATCCATTTGTCCACTGATGGACACTTGGGCTATTTTCAGCTCTTCACTATTGTGAACAATGCTGCCATAAACATGGGGGTGCATTTTTTTTTTTCAGTCGGTGATATGTTGTCCTTGGGATATATTCCTATAAATAGGATAGCTGGGTCAAAGGGCAATTCCATTTCTAATATTTTGAGAAATCTCCATACTGTTTTCCACAGTGGCTGCACCAGTCTGCATTCCCACCAGCAGTACAGGAGGGTACCCCTTTCTCCACATCCTCACCACCACCTATAAGGTGTTGTTAATGAGTGCCATTCTGACTAGTGTGAGGTGGTATCTTATTGAGGTTTTAATTTGCATTTCTTTAATGATTAGTGATGTTGAACATTTTTTCATATGCCTATTGGCCATCTGTATTTCCTCTTTGTAGAAATTTTTATTCATTTCTTTTGCCCATTTTTTGATTGGATTGTTTGTCTTCCTGGTGTTGAGTTTTAGAAGTTCTTTATAAATTTTGGTTATTAACCCTTTATCAAATGTGTTGTCGAATATGTTCTCCTATTGTTTGGTTTGTCTTTTTATTCTATTCATATTGTCTTTAGCTGTGCAAAAGCTTTTTAGAACCCAGAAATAAACCCACATCTTTATGGACAATAAATATTTGACAAAGGAGCTAAGAGCCATACAATGGAGTAAGGATGGTCTCTTTAACAAATGGTGTTGGGAAAACTGGTCAGCTACCTGTAAAAAAATGAAACTAGACCACCAACTTACACCATTCACAAAAATAAACTCAAAATGGGTAAAGGACTTAAATGTAAGCTGTGAAACCATCAGCATTCTAGAAGAAAACAGAGGCAATAAACTCTACGACATCTATCGAAGCAATATATTTGCTGATTTATCTCCACAGGCAAATGAAATAAAAGACAGGATAAACAAATGGGACTATATCAAACTAATGAGCCAAAGTTTCTTTAGTGTTTTGATAAGCACATCCATGGTTCTTAAGATACGGCCATAGATTACTAGTCACCTAACTCCTATTATATTCCAGAAAAGCTTATACTAAAAATGACCCTTGTGTTCAAACTTATTTATTTTTACATTGAGCCTCTACTCTGCTTTTTTGTTTAACAGAAGGCTTCAGTTATTTGGGTTAACTAACAGTTGAGAATATCACTATTCTGAGAAAGGAAGGAAAGCATATTTACCAAAATCCTCTTGTTCTTTATACTCTATGTGTAAGATGCAGGTAGAAACCAGTGCTGAGTTTCTTTGTGGAAATAGAGTTACATACTGGAACAGTGCTAAGCTGAAAAGTAGGGTGTGATGGAGTTCAAAACAGCTACCCCAAGATATGGCACTTTGGCATCTTGAATGTTTCAATGTGAGAAAATCTGAGAAAATGGTAGAAGTAGGAAGGTCACTTTGACCTTCCCTCATACTTCTTCTCTGAAACAGGTTGTAAGACCTGCATGTGAGAGGGGTCCTTCTTCATACTGGAGGAAAGGTACGCCTTTATCTCTAAGATAGAGGGACCTGAGAATAATCAGAGCGAACAGGCCTTGTTAAGTGCCCCCAGTTATTGCACGCACCCTATACTCTGTTTTATCCTATTTCTCATGGCTGACCACTTTCATCAAACTTAGCATACAACTACTCAAGCTTAACCATGTCTTCAGGTCTTCATTTCCTTTTGAAGACTTCCATGCCTTGTAAAACATATTAAATAAATTTGTTAGTCTGTCTTCTGTTTGTCTTTGTCAGTTTAATTTTCAGATGCAGCCAGTGATCCAAAGAGAGTCCAAGAAGACTTTTTTCTCCTCTGTAGGGACTGGGGCACATTTGGGAATATCGAAGATACAAATACTTCTAGCTAAGGAGGAAAGCAAATAAACACAGAAAAAGAGTGCCCAACTTTAAATGCTTTTCTGTGAAACTAACTATTCTTTGACTTGCTTTATCTCACTGACAGACCAGTAAGTAGAAAGAGCAGGATGACTAGAAGAGCTGTTCTGTCTTATGTACATTCTAAAGGCAGGAATGCAAGAGTATCAGGTTATTTAATGATTAGTTTTTCTCCTACTGCTGCTTCCCAACCCCAGTGTTTCAGGTTTTCTGTAGGTTAAGGAAACTAGTGTGGTACAACAAAGAGAAAAGGTTAAAAATTTTTCCTTAAGGCCTTCCATGCTTGCAGATTTTCTAGATAAGAGTATTAATAACTAATATTCACTGAGTGCTTAACATACACCATGGGCTTTTTAAAGGTCTCTCTTTCCCATGACCACTCTATAAGGTACATGTCCACATCATCCTCATTTTACAGAGAGGAAATTTGAAGGAAAGAAAGTTCATTCCTTTGCTTCAGGGTACACAGCAAGGATGTGGCAGAGAACAGATGTTTTTGCTTAATAAGCAGCCTAACACCAGAAACATTGCTTCTGACCACTATTCATTCATACAGTCTTCTTAAAAGTTTAAATAAGTAAACAATAGTCTTTAATATACTCTGTGCTTTAGTCAAACTGAATTTTCTTTCTGTACAAATAATTTCTCAGCCCTGTTTCATTACTCATGCTTTTCTCTGCTCAAAATACCTTTCCTTTCAAACACTATGTTTTCTTCTTTTCTCTCAAAGCTATTCCCCGCAACTCAAATGGTATCTAGTTCAACAGCTATTCTAAGACATGTAGTAGTAATTAATCTCTCTTTTCCTGAAATTTGGAGGTATTTTATGTTTTCCTCTTTAGTGGTACTGATGATTCTCTACATTTATTTATTTAATCTTTCCTATTAAATTCTAAATTACTTAAAAACAGAGCCATTTTATTTTTTATTGAATGTATTGGGGTGACATTGGTTAATAAGATTATGTGGGTTTTAAGAGTACAATTCTATGATATATCATCTATATATTGCATTGTGTGCCCACCACCATGTCAAATCTTTTGCATTGCTTTATGTTCCTGGCATAGACTGTGCCCATGATTGGTAATAATGTCTATTACCAATAGACATTTCCAGATTATGCATACTGTACTCTAGGGAACATTGAAGCCATGAGCAGTAATTCACATATACTTTCTTTGTTTCTGTGTGTCTAGATATGATTGCCTACACGTAGCTGTCATATAGGGTCAGTTTCATTGTGAGTTCTTCAGAAAGAATTCCACAGATGCAGTTACAGGACTAAAGTTTATTTAATGGCACAAAATAGAATTTCAGAGATGGTATGCAAAGCAAGAGATAACACAGAGATTAGACAAAGATATGGTTTCTTCAGTCTTCCAAAATTTCCTGTAAAGGATGGCTATTTTATTGATCTTGGAAGATATAGTAGAGGAAACTCATAGGGATGTTCAATTGCTCTCTTATTCTGCTCTGTGGCTTGTTTGCTTTCTTGTCCTGTGGAGTGTTGCCAATTAAAGCAAGGAAACAAATTTTACCAAATGTTGAAACATGAGTAAGGGTGAGCCCTGAAGCTCCTCAGCTATTTGCTCCATTTCATTCAATCCATGTTTTCACCTGAATATTTTTTCTTTTTTATTCACATGTTCTTTTCAATTCTACTCCTGTTCCTTCATTAAAAAAGAAAAACAATCTAATTAACTTTCCTTCAGATCCTTAGGGTTTATTCAAAGGTTTGTTGCTTTTATGAGTAGTTCATCTTTCCAGCATCTTGGGAACATTTTTACTCTTTGGTTTCTCTCCTGCTATAGTTAGTCCTTTGTTGCTCACATTTTATTTATTTATTTTTTCAGAGTCAATAACAGAAATACTTCCTTCTTTGTAGGTTCCGTGCTTCCATCAGAATAACATCTTTTTGTGTGAATCTGAATATGGTCTGCAAAGAGAAACCCAGAACTTCAAATGTTTCCAAAACATTCAAGAAATTAATAGGAGAGCCTGACCTGTGGTGGCGCAGTGGATAAAGCTGTCAACCTGGGAACACTGAGGTCGCCAGTTCAAAACCCTACACTGGTTCGGTCAAGGCACATATGGGAGTTGATGCTTCCAGCTCCTCCCCCCTTTCTCTCTTTCTCTCTCTCTCTCTCTCTCTCTCTCTCTCTCTCTCTCTCTCTCACTCTGTGTCTCCTCTCTAAAATGAATAAAATAAAAAAAAAGAAATTAATAGGAGAGAGCTATCAACTGATGATCAGGAAGGCAAGTAATAAATAAATTCTGAAAAATCTTTGATAATCTTGAAGCAAGTACCTGCTTTATGTAAAATGACACTGATGGAAATAGGAGAGAGTAATTAACTCTTAAAATATTGCTGAATATACTTTCACACCATCAAAAATAGTGATGGGCAAGACAATCTTGTCAAAGGAAAAGAGATTATTTTGTTAAACAATGCAATATATTTTTGTCAAGTGCTCTTAGCCTTCTATGGTTTTAAGATATTGGTGTTTTGGGGAAATTTTCTTTGAATGGCTGTGCTAAAAAAAAAACTTCATACAAGCAGTCTCTTCAATCAGTTTACTTTTCTGCCATAATTTGTGCCTAAGTTTCACCTTAATAGCAAGCATACTTAGTTTACCACTATGGTAGAATTCTTTTATGACGTGGCTTATTACATGAATTGGCTACAATACAGTTCAAAACACATGCCTAAAATGAATCCATCACAAACAAGAGAAAGAGATGCCATATGACTGGCTTTTGATTCTATTTCATATTAGAATTCTCCATACAAAGGTATTTAGGAAGAGTCATGGATACTGTGTGGCACATGGAAGTCCTGCCAAACATGATCAGTGAGACTGGATAAAAAAAGGAATATTTTCTTATTAGTTCTGTAAGAATTCTTTAGAGAAGTGGGCAAGTGTAACATTCCTACAAATGCCATTTGGCACTGCCAGTGTATTGTTTAATATATAAATTAGTACACTGTTACCAAGAGATGGATTTGCCATTATTCAGAGTGTATGCATAGAACTGAGATCTCTCTCTTCATGCTCTAGGCCATCTATCAGAAGAGATGTAATGCTAACTGATAGGAACAAAATAGAGCAGCTGAATAATAGCATGAGACCATTTAGCATAACAAGATGCATGTTTCCAGTTGGGTGTAAGATTCACAGGACTGAAAGTAACATTTTCCGTGTGACCAATTAGGCCAATGATTGGGGAAGGATGTCATGAAATAAGGAAAAAGAGCCCAAATGAAGCTAATGAAGAGAACTGACTATTCAAGACTTTTAATTTTTTGCTGTTTGGCTCAGTTTATTAGAGAGAATGAGAGGCAGGTACTCTTAACAAATACTGGGCTCTGAATCAAATTTCTATATTGCTCGCTAGTACATTTATTAGGGTCCAAGGGTTCATGAAACTAATTTATAACGAGAGACCTTAACATGTTTGGTCCCTATAATACTTAAGTCAGAAGTCATCTTAGTGGGATAAAATTCTAATGGATAAAAATACATTTGCAAAGTGCTTTTTGTGAGTATCTTTTAGTTATTTTTAAAAATCACCCATTTTTAGGATTTTACTTCATCATGCATGCTATAGAATTTGGTGAATCTTAATATCCAGATACTTAAATATTTTCTCTAGTATTTAAACTTTTTCTTGTATATATACTTATATGTAATTTTTATATGTTTTATAGATACTTCATTAATTATATTTTAAATCTAACCATACATGGGCATTTTTTACTCCTTAACATCAAAAATATCCTTGCATGAACAACTTTTTACATAAAGCTTTGTCTGAATTTAAAATTATTTCTTCAAGCAAGATAACTTTAAATAGAATCACTGGTTTAAAAACTATAAGCATTTTTAGGCTCTTAATACATATTCCTAATTTTTCCCCAAAAAGAGTAAATTAACAATAAAAAATGATTGGTGCTTCTAATCTCTCTCCATTCCTGTCTGTCTGTCCCTCTCTCTGACTCTTTCTTTGTTCCTGTAAAAAAAAAAAAGAGTAAAGAGGGCCAAATATATGGTGATGGAAGATGATTTGACTTTGGGTGGTAGGCACACGATGCAATATACAGATCATATATCATAGAAATCTACATTTGAAACCTATATAATTTTATTAACCAATATTATCACAATAAATTTAATAAGTACACATAATATAAAAAAAGAGTATAATCTACATTTCTATCAGCAAAAGAGAATTTCCCACCTCACTCTACCTTTATCAGGATTTGGCATTATCTTCTTTTTTAAACTGTGCTAACTTGATTATTAGTCTTTTAATTTTCATTTGGGTTATTACTTAGATTAAAAATATTTATACATGTTTATTATACACTTACATTTCTTTTTTGAAAAATTATATTCCCTATTGAAATATGGAAGAACGTTGTGGTGGATTTTGTGTGATCGTTATCAGTTCTTGAATTTTTATTTTTTAAAGAATGCAAAGACAAGTTCTTACAATGATTCTGAAGATCTTCATATAATGAGGATTTTAGCTTTCTTAATTCTGACTGGTGTTACTTTAACTTTCATAACAAGTAAAACCCATCTTCAGGATAATTAATAGCATGTATTAAATGTGGCTATCTTCATATGGCATTGTGTTAGGGACAAAATGAAGTCAGTTTTTCTAGCCACATGTTCTGTCAATTCCCAAGCTTGGTTCTTGTAAATAAAGCTGGTGAATTGCTGTATTTATTTTGAAAACTAGTTATTCAGTACCCAGTATCTGGACATATTAATGGATACTTTGGTCACCTTGGGATTCAAGTGACTTTAAATACTTTCCTCATTTTTTTTCTCCTCACTTCTCAGCTTTTCCATACAACATTGTTTATACTCTGATAGACAGGCGCAAGCAGAGCCAGGCATTCACAATTGGGTGTCAATCACCCTTCCACCTAAATATAAATTACTCACCATCCAGGATGAATCAAGAACAAGAGCTTTAAATAAAAGATAATTCTTTGTTTTAACTTTGACAACATTTTCCATTTAAGCCAGTGGTTCTTAACCTTCTTTGAGGTACCGAACCCACCAGTTTCATATGCGCATTCACCAAACCCTTCTTTAGTAATAAATAGAATATGATTTTTTTTCCAAATTCAAGACATAAGTATATATATATATATATATATATATATATATATATATATATATATATATATATATATATGTTATTTTACTGGTGCACAAAATGAGCCGTGCATGAACATCACCTTGCTCAAAGAACAAAACCGACAAAGTACATGAACTCACAACAAATTACAGTATTACTTTATTCTGGCCTCCGTGGCAGAGGCTTCTCCAAACCCCTGAGACCAACTCATCGAACCCCTAGGGTTCAATAGAACCCAGGTTAAGAACCATTGACTTAAGCATTCCTCAGTACTATAGGAATTTTCAACCTCTCTGGATTATTAGAACATTATGGGGTCCCAGCCCCTTGATTTTGGGCTGCAATCTTCTTCAACATTGAACTGAAAAATTCCTCTGGGTTTGTGGCTCAGTGACCGTCTTTCCAAAGCCATCCGAGCTGTGCTGCCACATGGGAGCTATTTAAGATCTCTCATGAAGCTCAAGATGTATTTCTTGCCTAGAACAGTGGTTTTCAACCTTTTTACAGTGGGGGAACAGTGACTTAGCTGGCTGGAAATGAAAACACCCAATGAATAAAGTTTTATCTTACCATGTGTAATAGTTGCAACCAGAGGTGGATTTAACAGTGGATACATCAGGTGTGCGCTTTGGGCCCTGACTTCTGAAGGGTCTCGCAAAACCCCAACTTTACACTTTTTTTCTAATGTAAGGGGCCCAATATTTTCTTCTGTGCCTGGAGCCTCAACAGACCTTAATCTGCCTCTGGTTGCAACATAATGCAAACTGGTGCTTGGTTTCTAAACTCTACATGTACCATACATCGAATGCTACAGAAGTTTGTATGAATGCTTTTTGTCTATTTCACATGATTTGTAAATGCTCTACATGATACAGAAAGTTGTTCCAATGAGCTTACAACTTCAAAAGATATCTAAGACAACCTCAAAAGTATTTTCAATGATAACACAGGTTGATAAATGGCGATCACCCTGAGCATAAGCGAATTTGACTGAGAACATTGGGTCTATAATCTTCATACAACATCAGGGTGGTTAACTCTTTTGTGGACTGACATAGTTGGTACACTAGCAGTTCAAAACCACTACTCTAGAAGACACCTCTCAAAGCTTCTGTGTTTCTGGCTAGACAGGTCACCCTGCATCTTGGATCCCATATTGTTGGCAGAGCAAACTGAGATGCCAACCACACTGAGGTGAGCACACCAGGACAGCTGCTCTGAGCAGACACTGAGCCAGATCACATCATGCTCTGACCCTGGGTGACTGACCCTGGGTGACCATATCCTGTAGCTTAACTTTATCTGTAAAATAAGGGAATAGATGGTCATGAAGTTTTCTTCCATCTGTACAGATAAATGAATGACACTCTGCTAGCCTCGATAAACTTTAAAGTTTCTTTTTTTTCTTTTTATCCCTTTACCCTGGAACATTAATTATTATTATTATTATTATTATTATTATTATTTTGTGTGTGTGACAGAGACAGAGAGAGAGGCAGAGAGAGGGACAGATAAGGACAGACAGGAAATGAGAGAGATGAAAAGCACCAATTCTTTGTTGCAGCTTCTTAGTTGTTCATTGACTGCTTTCTCATATGTGCCTTGACTTGACAAAGAAAATTCACTATACTTTGAACTGTCAGTTTCTTCTAATGAACTCTATTTGCCACAGCCCCTCCAAGTCCATGAAAGAGTTTTCCTCTCCTTTGTTTTTCTGTGAGGCTGTGAGGCTGTAAGGCCCTGAGGCTAGATGGCAGTAGAGCCACACAGCAGTAGACACAGACAGAGAAAGTTAAGATATTAAGGGATTCTCACAATCAAAGTGAAGGTATTGGAGTAGGTCATCCAGAGAATGTGACTGCTGGTTGACTTTCAAGCCGGGCAGGCTCCTAGTCTCCTTCCCTTTTCCTGGTATGTATGTTCAGTACACCACTTCCAAACTAAGAGCGTTTTAAAGGATTCAGCCTATGCAAGTAGCTGTTGTTGAGACCATTTGGATTTAACATAAGACTAAACCTTGTTAGGATCTCCATATAAACTTTTCAGATGCTGGCAAACAAATGCAGAGATCTATTCATCTTGTGACCACCTAAGACATGCTTCACATGTTAGTTCCTCTGCTTATTAAACCTGCCACTTACCAATCTGAAAGAAAGTCTGTAGACTCTCTAGTTGAGACAAGACAGTTTTGCATTATAAGACAAGATATTTTCTTGAAGTACAGGACTGACAGCTCCTCTCCACAAAAATAGACATAATAGTACAGATGAAACATTGGAAACTATGACAGTATTAGGAAACTGAGCCAGTGTCATGATAATAGAATTGTAGAGTTTATTCTGAATAAAGCATAAGTTATTTGAAATGTTTAGATGTTTAACAAATTTGTGACTAGTTTATTTAAGGTGAGATTTGGTTTCTTTGTTTATAAAATGCCAACAAAAGAGTTCTATTTAAATATAAGGTTAAGATATGTAAACTGAGGTAGAACCAGTTCTACATCTCCTTAGTGCTATGCTCTAATAGTGACCAACAGATAGTAAGCATCTTTAGCCCTAATGTTACGTATAGAAGGCACCCTGCTTAAATTGGCACCTGCAGAAGTAGTCCTATCTATATGCACCCATACTAGGTTTATCTTGTCAAGGCAATATTTGAAAAATTGGTTAACTATGAATTGACATGCAAAGTGTAAAATGTTTGGTGGATAAGTAAATGTTTCTTTTAGCTGCACTTTTTGCACATCAGTTGCCAAGACAGTGAAATAGCGCGGGCTGATGTCTCATTGCATTGAAACAGATTCTGAAGAGTCTACAGAAGTGAGAGAGAAATGGAGAGTTCAAGAACTAAGAAGAAAAAAAAACAACCCAGAAATCACCCTTAGGGAAGCTAAATTCTGTTTTGAGCTCATGCAAGTGGAGAGAACTCCTGTGGATGGAGGGCTGCAGAGTGTAGGTGAGAAAAAGCTTTTCAAGTGCTGGATTTTTTTGAGCCTGATGCCACTCTTTCACAAGAGAAGTCTGTGGCTAAAGCCAAACACAAATGTGCTGAGTGCCTGTTGTAGTAAAAGGGAGGCGCAAGCTCTGCTAATTGAGTTAATGAAAACAGACTTTAGAGCTAGAATTATTTAAAGACTCATTTACTCACGTGCATGATGGTTGATGCTTGCTGTCAGCTGGTGGTTCCTTAGCTTGGATTATTGGCTGAAACACCAACATGTACCTTGAGGTTCCTCATAAAATGGTAACTGGGTTCCAAGAGAGATCCCACCAGATATTCCACTTTTGGTGGGACAGTCCCAATTTTTAACAATTTGTCCCGCGTCCCACGGTGTTTTAAAAAAGTCCCAATTTAAAAAAAAATATTACAATACTATTTTTGCATTCTATGAAAAAAATTTTTTTTGTTCCATATAGACCAAATTTTTAATCAAGAGTCCCCCCATCAATGGTGTCCCGCATTAGCAATTTTAAAATCTGGTCACCTTACAAGGTAGTTAGACATTTATTGAAGGAGTCACAGAGTTCTGTCCAAGTTCAAGTGGTTGGGAAATAGATTTCACCTCTTGATGAGAGACTGAAATGATTCTATAAGGGTATATAGGACTGAATATTATTGCCAACATTTTTGGAAAATAAATTTGTCACATAAAATTATTTCTAAATAAGGACCAGAAACTGTAAAAGAAAAGTTATCTGTATCAGGAGGTTAGACTGATGGAAGAACTTGAATTTAAATTCAATAGCAACAGCCTGCAGGAACTCTACTTTGACAAGGAATTCAGATATGTTCTAGGCGAGAACTCATTTCAAGGGGAAAATACCAGACAGACAAAATTCGCTCAGGAATAAATCACACCCCATAGTAATTAAAACTGTTTTTTCTTTCTTCTTCTTGTTCTTCTTCTTTTTATTTTTGGAGAGGATGGGAGATGAAGAGACAGATCACCACATATGCCCCGACTGGGGTCCACCTGCCAAACCCCAGTCTGGGGCCATGCTTGCACAGAGCTATTTTCAGCATCTGAGGAGAAGGTTCCATGGAGCCATCCTCAGCACCCAGGCCAATGCACTCTAAATCAAGTCATGGCTGTGGGAAGGGAAGAGAGAGATAGAGAAAGAAGGGGGAGGTATGGGGTGGAGAAGCAGATGGTCAGCTCTCCTGTGTACCCTGACTTGGAGTCGAACTCAGGGCATCCGCACTCCGGGCCTATGCTCTACCACTGAGCTGACTGGAAAACTGTTTTTGAATGCAGTTTTATGAATTGTATTATCAAGGATGACTCAGGGATAAAGCATTTAGAAAAGGGTAAAGTTTACTTGTTAAGATTACAAGAAAGACCAGCCTCTAAAAGAACTAGTTCACAGACCTAAAAATACAGTATTTAAAAAAAAAATTCCCCATGAGGTCACCAAGGTGATCATATTTATCAGTCAGCTCTTGTCAATGTGCTATATAATAAACTACTACAAACACTAATGGTTTAACAAGCATATGGACTGGTCAGCAAGAGCTTGTTACTCTTAATTTGTATTGGGCTGGTGGTGCCAGACTTCATTATGGGCTCAAGTCGGCTCCAAGTGTCCCCTATCCTCCTTGGTCCAGTGGACTAGTTGGGATATACTTTTCCAGTTGATGGCAGAAGCTCATGGGTAAGTGCATAAAGGTGATATCCAAGGACTGCGGTCTAAACTAGCAAGCTGGCAAACTGTCACTTTCAACCCATTGGTCAAAACAAGCTATATGGCTATTCCCAGCATCAATAGTGTGGGGAAGTAGACTCATCTTCAGTGGGTGGAACTGCAAAGCCAAAGTCAAGAAGCAAGTATAAAGAGAGGGATGAAGAACTGAAAACAGTAATACATTCTACCAAACTGGCTGTTCATTTTGGAAAACAGCAATTTTCCTCACGTGATTTCTATATTCACAAACGTTGTGTGCACATGCACAGATGCACACACACACAATTTTTAGACATATTGTTTTTGTTTTTGAGCCATCATCTTATGGGAAAGACTCACTTATTTTTGAGACTAGAACAAGACAAGGGAACTATTTAAACATTTTCAGGGAATCATTACTTGTTTGTTTTTTCTGATTGTGAGAAGTGATAGTCATTTTTATCAATAAAGATAGCAGGTACCCTCTGCTTGATAGAAAGAACTCCTGTCTAATTCTGACATGAGGGTTTGGGGTAGTATTACATAATATGAGGCTGAAAAATATTAGCTGGGATCTAGTTGTGAATTGTATGTTTATCAGGCTAAGGAAGTTGAATTTACCCTTTGAGAAGTGATCAGAAAGCTTTGACTACAGATTTGAATATGTCAGGTTAAACTTTTACAAACTGACTCTAATGACAATTAAGGACTAAATGTATCTTGATTCATGGTAAACAATGAATATTATTCTGAATGAGAAATGTAGCAATGGGAGAGCAGAGTGCAGAGAAATTAATCTCAACTGGAAGATTTTGGGAAGACTACTAAATAAAACAGAAGTCAAAAGGATTTTGATATTTTGGAAAGAAGTGATGGGAGAAGGAATGCAACTAAAAGAAGGTAGAACATTCATTTATTCTGCAAATATTTATTGACTCCTACTAGGTTCTAGGCACTGTTAGGTATTGGGAATGTAATTTTGGACAAAACCAAAATTAATTTCTACCATTGAGGAGCTTATATCTAGTGGAGATTTAGACACTAATCAGACATTAACACAAATAAGTTTAAAACTGTAACTGTAATAAGCCCTGTGGAGGAGAGATACACAGTGCTAATGATCTGTACAAGGAGTTTGTTCAGGTTAGGTTAGGGATTTCAGGGAAGTCAAGACCTGAAGGATTAGCAGGGGTTAAGGTGAAGAGAAG
The DNA here is from genome assembly GCA_037038555.1 of Rhynchonycteris naso. Classification (NCBI taxonomy): domain Eukaryota; kingdom Metazoa; phylum Chordata; class Mammalia; order Chiroptera; family Emballonuridae; genus Rhynchonycteris; species Rhynchonycteris naso. The sequence goes on from CM072999.1 coordinate 92,623,704, forward strand.
AGAGATGATTATCTGACAGTATTTAGGACTTACTATGTGCCAGATATTTCTTAAATGCTTTACATGTATAAAATATTTTCATTTTCAGAATAATTATATGATATACACTTTATTTACATATATATATATACTGAAGGTGTACATCTCTGAGGGTTTAAGATGACAGAACTGGTGACATGGTGCACCTGACATATGAACCCAGATAACTACAGTATTCCAATGCTCCAGTTCTCTGTTCTCAAGATACCATCTCATGAGGCAAGGAAGAGAATCCAGGCAGAAAAAATGACATATTCAAGGCTCTGGTGGAGACATGTCTGGAACTGAAATGAGAAATGGGATGCAAACAGAAGTAACAGAACCGGAGTGAGACAGGAAAGGCAAATAAAGGCCACTGATATGTACAGGGTTTTGTAGTGCATGTGAGATTTTTTTAAAGCAATTATAAAATACTAAAACATTTTAAATAGTGAGATTATATTTTAAATATTCATTTTGAAAATACTGTGGAAAGGGAAGGACAGAGCAAAGTAGATACAAATGGACCAATTTGGTGGCTGTTGTAATATGTCAAGCAAAAAGTGATGGTAGTTTATAAAAGGCTGTTTTGCAAGAGATGGACAGCTGTGGGTGCATTTTAGCTTTTTAGCTGGTAACATTGTTTGCACTCTATGAATTGACTCTCAGAGGAGTAAGGGGAGGAGAAGAGAGGCATTAAAAATGAATTCTTTCTGGCTTGTACAACTGGATACCTGGTATCAGTGAGGACAGGCTCACCTGGTGGAGTATTTTGGGGACTGGGCAAGGCCTGATCTGGTACGTTTGGGGATTGGGCTTATGGAGAAATGAGAAGCAGTCTAGGATCTAGAACAGTGGTTCTTAACCTTTTTTGAGGTACCAAACCCACCAGTTTCATATGCACATTCACCGAACCCTTCTTTAGTGATAAATAAAATATGATTTTTTTTCCAAATTCAAGACATAGGTATATGTTTTTTTTACTGGTGCACAAAATGAGCTGTGCATGAACATCACCTTGCTCAAAGAACAAAACCAACAAAGTGCATGAACTCACAACAAATTACGGTATTACTTTATTCTGGCCTCAGCGGCAGAGGCTTCTCCGAACCCCTGAGACCGACTCATTGAACCCCCAGGGTTCGATAGAACCCAGGTTAAGAACCACTGATCTAGAATGACTGTAGCAGGGAGTGCCCTGCTTCTCTATAGCTTCTTCTCTTACTTCGCAGATTGGTTCTTGTCAGTTACCACAAAAATATAGAAGCAACTAAAAATAGGAAAAGAAGTTGACCACTGGAAAATGACATTAGATATAGAGATAAGAATTGCTTTATTAAGCACAGGTTTATTTCTAGATACATTAGATTTTTCTGGTGTTGGCAACATAATCCAAATGGTAGAAGAACTATGAAGATGAATACCATGACCAAATCTTAAATCAAATATAAGATATTTTTTCATCTAGAGCTTGATGTAATATAGGGTTCTAGAATTAGATGGTATAGTATCTCAAAGGTTTAAACATTCTGCTCCTTTTCCTCCAAGTTCAAATGCATTTATATTGCCATGAGTTACCTTGTTTTTTCCCCTTAAAAATAGACAGAAGAAACTAACTTTTATTAATTTATAGGCAAATACATTTTAGAAATGAGAAAATAAATCTTGCAAGCTCTTTTTTTTATATATATGAAAATAAGATTGATTAAAAGAAATGCCTTGCCTTAAAGGGCAACATTTTCTGTTGCAAAAATTTAATTAAACTTATAAAAGTGCCATGAAATGCAATTGAACATTTTGAGCAAGTAGACTGGAATAGAAGCTTCAGGTGATAAATGGGATACTAAATGTATTTCAAAGTGAGATTCAGATATAAAAGAAACTGCTCCACTAGAAGCTATTTTTGATTATGCTTTATTTTTGGTTCGCTCATACAAAAGTTAATAAGCGTACTTAAACCTATAAATTTAATTTTGCTTTTATGCTTTATTCTTGAGACAGCAAATTATCATGAACTATAAAACACATGGAAGATTATTTTCTAACTCTTGATTGCATCCATTGTTAGAACTTTATAGCTCAATCAAAAACATGGTCTAGGCAATTTTTCAGTGAATTTGGGTTACACAGACAGACAACTAAGATGATTTACCTAGTGGTTTTCACTAATACTTTTCTGATACCCTAAGGATTATTTTTTAAATATATGGAGGCAATTTGGATTGTCACAATGATTGGAGGATCTTACTGGTGATTGATGGGTGGGGCCAAGATGTTGGCTATTTTGCCATCTCCAGCAGTTTTACAAAAAATGTATTTCCCCATATACTGCACTGCATGCACAACCACTGAATATTCTACTGGTCATTCACATAAGTGAGAACCCTCTTTATTATCTGAGCCTATAATGTAACTTAATTTTATATATCAACACAGTGTTTGATTTTTTTCTTTTTAGAGCTTTTAATATAAATTGAAAACTTTTCAGAAATGTTAGTGTAATATATAATAATGCACATTTGACCCCTGAACAATATGGGGGTTAAGGGTGCTAACCCCTGCACAGCCAAAAATCTAAGTATAACTGTGCCCCTCAAACTTAACTATGGTCAGTGTTCTATATCCACAAGTAATTGATTCCAGGACCCCCCTACGCTGAAGATACCAAAATCCACAGAATCTCAAGTCCATTATACAAAATGGCATAGGAAAGCAATGCATATAGTCAGACCTCCACATCCACGAATTTATAACCACAGATGTGAAACCTGTGGATACAAAGGTCCAATAAATACTGTATTTATTGAAAAAAGTCTACATATAAATGAACCCACAACAGTTCAAGCATGTGTTGTTCAAGAGTCAATTGTATGTTAAAGAAAAAAATTGTATACTTTCTTATTTTTAATTTTACAAAAATATGATTTCCACTGATAAATCATGCCATCAATGAAATCCCCTGCTGCTTGTAATAGATAGATTTGAACCTTACACTACAAACTCATCAATAGGCATTTAGTGCTGCTGTCCCATTTATGGTAATTCTATATACAGGTATGAGTTTGATTTCTTCATTATGTCTTCCCAGATAGTGTCATTATTTCAATATAGCTGTGCCTGAGACCTTATGTCCCGAAATACCAATTAATTTATTACACATTATTTTCTGTTTAACATATATAATTTTATATATTTGGTAATTGTTGGTATAGAGATTTATATTACTTATGTAAGTGTTTATTACAAAATGTATGTTACAAAAGGGGAGTGTTAGGTCCAACAGAGTTAATTGACTTTGAACATCACTCAAGCATGTATGTGAATTATATAAATTATAAGAGGCCAAGAAGAGACATTTGAACCCATCACGGTCAGGGACTAGCTTAAAGACAGTAAAAACAAATACCCAAGATTTGAATATAAGTATTGAATAAAATCATATTCAAGTAAAAAAATACAACCAATTATTTACATTATACCATACATACTACATCATAGTCTTCTTTTCCTAATTTTTAATTTAATTTTATTTTATTTTTACAGAGACAGAGAGAGAGTCAGAGAGAGGGATAGATAGGGACAGACAGACAGGAACGGAGAGAGATGAGAAGCATCAATCATCAGTTTTTCATTGCGACACCTTAGTTTTGATTGCTTTCTCACATGTGCCTTGACTGCGGACCTTCAGCAGACCGAGCCACCCCTTGCTGGAGCCAGCGACCTTGGGTCCAAGGTGGTGAGCTTTTGCTCAAGCCAGATGGGCCTGTGCTCAAGCTGGCGACCTTGGGGTCTTGAACTTGGGTCTTTTGCATCCTAGTCTGACACTCTATCCACTGCACTACCGCCTGGTCAGGCCATCATAATCTTTTAAAGATAAAAAGACATTTAGTAAACCATGTATAAGTATATAGTCATTTTAAAAGACACATCCAAATTTATGCCATATAAGTAGATACAGTATATAAATTAGATTAGGCACTTATTTTGGCTTATTTTTAAAACAATTTTAAGTTAAAATAAAATTTATTTTTAAAAATTTGGTATTTAACATAATAAAATATTTAAAATGTTTATATTTATTTCATATATACATTATTGGGCAGAGTATATATTTTAATTCATATAAATATCACACATGCACCAAAGACAATGTAAGCTCAGTCCTTTAGCCAAACTGTCCAAGTCATGACTTTATAACTTAGATATAGATTAAATAGTCCAAATATGCTGCCTAACCTAAAATATATTAGGACATATTTAAGAAAAAAATATCCATTCATTGTACCAGATTTTTCTTTAAATTAAATTTACTAATAATCTCAACTTATATTTTGCTTGTCTGAAAGATTCAGGTAACTAGACAACTAAATGGGTAAGCCAAATAGCTTCTGAAATTTAAGAACTGAATTATTATGTGAAATTCTACAACAGCTAACATTCAGACTTATAATAAATACTTCTTTGTAAAGTAATAGTTTATAATTATTTAATAAAATCTGCAGTTCTTTACTCTTATTGCAACATTTGTATAATCAACATTGAAATAATCAACTTAAACAACCCTAAATTTCTTTTCTTACACTAAATTTACACTTCCAGCATGTCAGCTGAACAATCAACTTTTTTTTTAATTTTTTAAAATTATTTTTATTTATTCATTTGAGAGAGGAGACACAGAGTGAGAGAGAGAAAGAAAGAAAGAGAGAAAGGGGGGAGGAGCTGGAAGCATCAACTCCCATATGTGCCTTGACCAGACCAGTGCAGGGTTTTGAACTGGCGACCTCAGTGTTTCCAGGTCGACGCTTTATCCACTGCGCCACCACAGGTCAGGCCTGAACAATCAATTTTTTCAAAATATTACACAAAGGTGACCAGAAAAGATGTATTCTTTGTAGGTGGTTCCTTGCTGTACTTACTTGCTGTAAAATCATATATGCAATTTACTTCACTCTGCTAAGTGTCAGTTTGAAATATAATATTTTAGCACCTCACAGTATTTTAGTATTAAATGGGTAAATGCATACAAAGGTATTTTATATAGTCCTAATATAAAATAGTGCTCATAAAGATATAATATTCTGTTTATTATTAGCAATAACAAAGGTCACAATTATTTAGAATTTTATTTTATTTGGCCCTTATTTATAAAATACATGAGAAATAACAAAAGTTAAGATGTTACTATATTGCTAAAATGTATAGTCTCACAAAATTAAAATAATGCAGACAAATCTGAAAATTATGAAAGATGGTTTTGAAAAATAACACAATTTATGATTTTATCATACGTTTTAGCTTTCAGAGTGAAACTTTCTCCTTATAAAAATGTTTTCACAGTCATTTTTTTCTTATTTTAGAGAATATATAATACATAAAAATATGTATAGGGGTGGGGGAAGGGAGGGGAGGGTGGAAAGGGAGAAGGGTAGGGGCACAGGGAAAACCAGATAGAAGGTGACAGAGGACAATTTGACTTTGGGTGATGGGTATGCAACACAGTTGAATGATAAGATAATCTGGAGATGTTTTCATTGTACATATGTACCCTGATTTATTGGTGTCACCACATTAAAGTTAATTTAAAAAAATGTATATAACAGCCTATAAATTCTAATTACTAATTTTCATTTCAATTTTTAACTTGTGATGATACTTCAATATCAAATTCATTTGCCATTAAAAGGAACTGAGGTAACACAATGCACAAATATAATTTCTTCTTAACAAACATTTAAAAAAAATTATTAATGTCATTGTCTTGTTTTAACTGACCCCCCTTCTTGATGACACTGTATGAAACCCTCTTTTTTCTAATCCTGTAGCACATATATATTTTAAATTTTATGTTATATAATGTAAGACTTTCAAAGATTTCTATTTTTTTTTTTTTTTTTTAGCTATTTGACTTTATCTTTCTGAGGGATAAAGATAGAATTTTTAAAAGAATATCACCATTATAGTTCAAAGTAATTCATTTTCCCCTAGGAGTTTGGTTCTACATAATTTTCAGTGTTCCAAATTTTACTTTTTATTTGCATGCATAAAGAGATTCTATTGAAAATCTATTGAATCCTTCTTATATATTGACACTAGAAATATTCTGATTCTTCAAGTCAAAATTCTTACATGGTAATTAAAAATTGTTGAGGAAGATAGTGAACAATTTCTTTAAGTGAAGAGACAAAATCAATTTGACTTATGGTCCTATTGAAAATAACATTCAGCGGTGGGGCAAAGTAGTTTTTATAGTTGTGAGTATATAAAACAGGTTATTCTTGTATTTTTTCATTCATTATTGTATCATTTTTTATATGAACAACTGTGGACGTACATTTGCCACACCGTGTATTTGGGCATAGAAAGTAAATGTTCAAAGTTTAATCAGTGAGCTGATTTCTAAGGGCTACAAGCAAATAGACTGACTTACAGTATATAGACTGTTTAACAGAGACTGAAGAACAAAAATTAGAGACATTATCTATCCTTGGGGGATGAGTAGCGAAATCATAGTGAAGCTGACATTGACAATAAGTAATTAAATGCTGTCAGAGTTTTCAGTTTACAGGAGTGAGAAAATCTATTTCATTGGCTCTGGTATCAGGAAGCAATTTTTAGGTTTCATATTTTAAAGCATGATTGAGCTAGAAAAAGTTTTTGAATGCATTATTTGTAAACTATTGGTATTTTGGTAATAATATATATTTTTTTAAATAGGATACATGCCTACTTTCTCTTCATAAGTGTGTGTATGCTGGAAGCCACTGTGAGGATTCTGCCAAGAGCTAGGCAAGTCTATTTCAATTACATTTTCAGGAACTGGGAATGCAACCATAAGGTCAATCATGGACCCACTGGGCCCACTGCAAGAAGAGCTTGAGGCAAAACTCCAGGTATCATTGACCACTGCTTGTCCCCACTTCAACCTGTGGACTACTCTAGTGCTTTGAATTTGTAGGAAAGTGTTAATTCAGCACCTGTGTCTAGAATCCCCTAAAAGGTATTTCTTTGTTTCTGGTATATTTTACTTTAGAAAATGGCCTGTAGTTACTTTAGGGAGAGACTTGGAGATAGATTTTTCAGTACATGTTTGTGCTATATAACATGGTCCTTCCTCAATGGAGTCCAAAATTTTCTCAGTCAAGAGGCTAGAAGTTCATCAACTAGCTTCATTGTGGAAACTATTGTACATGAGAGGTTTTGATTCTTCATTGTGGACATTCAAGTTTGGTTTCTTTATTTCCTTCCCTTTCCTTCCTTCCTTCCTTCCTTCCTTCCTTCCTTCCTTCCTTCCTTCCTTCCTTCCTTTCTTCCTTCCTTCCTTCCTTCTTTCCTTCCTTCCTTCCCTCCTTCCTTCCTTCTTTTCTTTTTTTTTTTTAAATTTATTGTGTTGACATAGTTTCAAGTGTCCCACTCAATATAGCACCATCTACACACCATATCATGACACCTACACTCCATACAAAGTCTCCATCCACCTCCTTTTCCCTCTGCCCCCTTTCCTCTTACCTCTATGCCCCCTTTTCCTCTATCTCTTGCTACCTTGTTGTATGTCTGTATGTGTTATGTATATATACTTTTTGGCTAGTCCCTTGACCTTCTTTGATCCAGTCCCCTCTTCTTTCTTCCCTCTAACAACTATCCATTTGTTCTCTCTGATACTGCCTCTGTTTCTATTTTGTTTCTCAGTTTATTGTGTTCATCACATTCCATATTGTGAGAATCCATGAGTCCGAAAAGACCAGCGTACAGGCTTTAATGAAAGGAAATTTGCAGGGCTGGCTCACAAAGGGAGTTGTACCTAGTACAGGGTTGAGCAAGGCTTTAAGGGTCTTTCGGGGAGGGGGAAGTGAGAAGGGTCGTGGGCATCATCTAATTGGCTGCTGGACAAAGGATTGTCTTTTATGGAAGTTTGTGTATGTTAACTTCTAGCGGGTTTAAATCATCAAGGGCTTCTGGATTGTGACATCAGACATTCCTTTGCGGTCAGTCACCAGCAGTGAGCCCTGAAACAAGGCTCACCTCAAGGGTTAAAGAAATGAAACCTAAGACATATATAAGTGAGATCATATGGTATTTGTCTTTTTCTGCCTGGCTTATTTCACTTAGCATAATAATCTCCAGGTCCATCCATGCTGTCTCAATAGGTAATTTCTTTTTCTTTTTTTATAGCCATGTAGTATTCCATTGTGTATATGTATCACAGCTTTTTTTATCCACTCATCCACTGATAGACTCTTGGACTGTTTTCAGATTTTGGCTATTGTAAATAATGCTGTAGTAAACATGGGGGTGGATATTTTCCTTTGAATTAATGTTTTGGTGTTGTAAATTACCTGTACCTCACTTCCGCGGGTTTATGTAGAGACACCAAATCCAGATGAATTTGGAAGTGTTTTATTAAAGGAGGAAATTTATTAAATATGCCGGCCATATATGACTAACACGGGGCATTGCAGACCTATAAAGCCAATATTCGCGGCCACAATCACAGCAGCCTGGCCAGTGCATGTTCGCATTAGATTTGGACAGTCGGTAATGAAACAACAGAACCAAGAACTGGTGAGCCATCAGCTTTAATTCTAGCTTGCACCCGGTGGGCAAGTAAAAACACACACTGGGCTCCAAAACCCACTCATTCAGTGTTCACAAAGCTGCTGACTTATCCAAGTTTCCTAGCATCAAAGGCTTCTGGCTCACCAGACTTATTCACCTCTGTTTCCCATCTCCTTCTATCTGCACAAACTCTGCACAAACTGGCTTCTTCCTCAGCACTCCGCCATCTTGGCTGCTTCTCCTTTTCTCCATGTGGCCTTAATCTGCTCTTCTATCTAATGCTAACCTCAGGAACCAAGAGAGCAAGCTCCCGGCCTGCCCCACATTATAGTGTAGAAATACAAACCTTTAATCCAATCTACAAACAAGAAAGTCTCTGATCTAAAGTCACTCATCTAAGGCACAATGGGATTCCTCATGAGAGTGCACCACCCTACATCATCCAATCAGTCAAGGGTGTGAAGAAAAGCTTACGCTTAAAACTAAGGTGTAGGCTATAATGACCCAGCCTGCCCACAGCCTGTCCCCCAAAATACATTAATATCAATGGACTTGCATGTGGGCAGCACCATCTTTAACAAAGTGAGCATAATATATTTTATCTGCCCAACAAGACCCAAATCGTGTGCACCAAATACATTTAAGAGGCTGGTTATATACACTTGATCACACACAAGCTGGGGGGAGCATGGCATTATGGCACAAGCTTATAACATTTGTTTAGGGAATTCATAGAAACATTAAAACTTGTAAGGTAACACAATCAAAGACATTTACAAATCTTTCAGTGTCTATCTCCCCTCCTTTGCCTAGAAGTATGTTACTCTCAGGATTCCAGGAAGGGAGGAAGAGCCAAAATCAATGTAGGGTGGTATGTAAATTCTGTCTCTTATTGTAAGAGAAAAGAAGTTCCTCAGACAACTTTTTTTCTATAGTTAAAACTAAATGACCCATTGTCCTTGTAAGTCAGGAAGCTTCTACATTCTTCTCCCTCCTTACCCAAGGAAAGGATGGGACAGACAGCCTGATTTTTCTTCCTAAAATATCAATATTAATTTTGCAACTTTTTGGTACCTTACCGTATTGGGATTCTTGGGATATAATCCTAGAAGTGTGATAGTTGAATTATGTTGGACAGATGGAATATATTATGCTCACGTTGTTGAAGATGGCACTGCCCATGTGCAAGTTCATTGATATTAATATGTGTTGGGGGACATGGTTCACCAGTTCTTGCCCGCCGCAAGCTAGAATTAAAGCTGATGGCTCACCAGTTCTTGGCTCCGTTGTTTCATTACTGACTGTCTGAATCTAATGAGAACCTGCATGGGCTAGACAGCTCTGATAGTGGCCTTGGCCACTGTCTTCACATTTTTTGTTTTAAATTTTTTGAGGAGATGCCATACTGTTTTTCACAATGGCTGCATAAGTCTGCCCTCCCACCAGCAGTGCACAGGGTTCCCTTTTCTCTACAGCCTTGCCAGCCCTTGCCTTTTGTTGATTTGTTAATGGTAACCACTCTAGCAAGTGTGAGGTAATATCTCATTGTGGTTTTAATTTGCATTTGTATGATGATTAGTTATATTGATCTTTTTCTTTTTTAAGATAAAAGCATTTTATTTATATTAGATCTGACCTGTATAGAAGTGTGGTAAAAATATTTGTATCACTTTTTAAAAAAATATTATTTTTAATTTATTTGCTGATATGACTTCAAGTGTCCCACTCAATGTAACACCCTCTTCACACCACATCATCACATTGAGCATTTTTTCATATGCCTATTGGCCACCTGTATGTCCTTTCTGGAGAAGTGTCTATTTAGGTCATTTGCCCATTTTTATATTGGATTGTTTACTTCCTGGTGTTGAGTTTTATAAGTTCTTTATAAATTTTGGTTATTAACCCCTTATCAAATGTATTGGTGAATATATTCTCCCATAGAGTAGGTTGTACTTTTATTTTGTTAATGGTGTCTTTTGCTATGCAAAAGCTTTTTAGTTTGATGTAGTCTCATTTGTTTATTTTTTCCTTTATTTCTCTTGCCTGAGGAGATATATCAACAAAAATACTTTTATGAGAGACATCTGAGATCTATTGCCTATGTTTTTTTCTAGGATTTTTATGGTTTTGTCAATTACATTTAAGTCTTTTATCCATTTTGAGTTTACTTTGGTGAATGGTGTAAGTTGGTGGTCTAGTTTCATTTTTTTGCAGGTAGATGTCCAATTTTCCCAACACCATTTACTAAGCAGACTGTCTTAACTCCATTGTATACTCGTCTCTTTTGTCAGATATTAACCATAAAGGCATATGTTTATTTCTGGGTTCTCTGTTCTGTTCCATTGTTCTGTATGCCTGTTCTTATGCCAGTACCAAGCTGTTTTGATTGCAATGGCCTTGTAATATAACTTGACATCAGAAAGTATGATACCTCCTACTTTGTTTTTCCTTTTCAAGATTGCTGAGACTGTTTGCCTTCTTTTTGGTTCCATATAAATTTTTGGAATTTTTGTTCTAGATCTGTAAGGTATGCCATTAGTACTTTAATAGAAATTGCATTAAATCTAGATTGTTTTGGGAGGTGTGGTCATTTAAATATTAATTCTTCCTATCCATGAACGAGGGTATATACTTATAGTTGTTTGTACCATCCTCACTTTTTTATATATATATATACTTTTCAATGTTGGAAGTGGGGAGGCAGTCAGACAGACTCCCACATGTGCCTGACTGGGATCCACCCGGCATGTCCACCAGGGGGCAATGCTCATCTCATCTGGGGCTTTGCTGCATTGCTGCCAGAGCCATTCCAGTGTCTGAGGGGGAAGACATGGAGCCATCCTCAGCTCCTGGGTCAACTTTGCTCCAATGGAACCTTGGCTGCGGGAGGGGAAGAGAGAGTTAGAGAGGAAGGAGAGGGGAAAGGGTGGAGAAACAGATGGGTGCTTCTCCTGTGTGCCCTGACTGGAAATCAAACCTGGGACTTCCACACACCGGGCTGACACTCTACTGCTGAGCCACCCAGCCAGGGCTCAATTTCCTTTTCAACATCTTATTAATTTCTAAGTACCAGTCTTTTAGTTCCTTGGTTAAATATATTCCTAGGTAATTTATTTATTTATTTGCAATAGTAAATGGGCTTGTATTTTTAGTTTCTCTTTCTGATAGTTCATTATTGGTGTATAAAAATGCCATTGAAGGGGACGGGAAGATGGCGATGGAGTAGGCGGACGTACCAACTTCCAACTCCCAGAACCAAAGTGGATTATAACTCAATTTTAAGAATCATCATCTGGATAAACCAACTTTGAACTAAACTAAGTGGACTCTTCAACCAAGGAACACTGAAGAAGCCACATTGAGACTGGTAGGAATAGCAAAAATGCAAAGAGGGTTGCCCAGCTCCCCGGAGCAAACGGCAGCCCAGAGAGACCCGCGTGGCGGGAAGAGAGTTTGTTGGAGAGGGAGGGACCTGGGTCCCAGAAACCAAGCCCCAGCCTGCAGTCCCAGAGCCTAGAAGAGGTGTTTGGACAGTATTGAGCTATAAAACAAGTGAGGATACTGTTTGTGAGAGAGACAGCTTTCTCAGACCCAAGATTCTTTTTAAAGGGACAGCGCAGAAAACAGAAAACCTCTCTCACAACCACGCACCCGGGGCTCCGTGGAACGGGGACAGAGAAGAGGACCAGAGCAGTGGGAAGTGAGTGTGGACTGAAGTCACAGGGACAAACACTCTGAGGGAAAGCCACCCTAACCCCTGGGCTAAGTCACTTCCCTAACCGAAAAAGAATATTTCCCCTGGAACTAGCAATACCAGCAAAGGGAGACAGGACACTAGCCAAACAAGCTCTCCCATGGCAATTAGAGCAGAGCTGCTTAGCGGGAGGGAGCTCCCAGGCTTACAGTATGAAGAGTTAGGCACTTCCTAATCTGCTGAGGGTTGCTGAAGAAATGGTGGCGACAGGACGCTGAAACGCGGTTCTGTCGGCATGGGCGGAAGACCAACCTGTGTGAGCTCGGTCTAACCCAGCAGGGGCGGAGGGATGCACGAAAGCGGTCCGGTAGCTGTGAGCCCGCCTGTAATCCCACCTTCAGGGACAAAGCGGGAGGCCAGGAATAGGCAGAGATCTGCTCTGCAACCCTGCGCAAGCCGACCCTGTTCGCGGGGACAGGGCTAGGACCAGGGACGGGCAGGGGCTCACAGCTGAGCTCACGCTACCAGCCCTGCCAGGCGGGAGAAACCAAGGTTTGCCACCCTGTGTGCGCGCGAGCTGGCTCCGAATGTGTGGGCGGGGTAGAGCCCGGGACAAGCAGAAGCTTACAGCTGAGCGAATGCCAGCAAACAGGCCGGGCCCAATAAACAGCGGTTTGCAACCCTGCGCAGAAGGGCCCTGGCCCCGAGGGAGGGGCTAAAGCTTCGAACAGGCAAAGGCTCACAGCTGAGAGCACGTCAAAACCCTGCCCAACCTGCGAAACTGTGGCAAGCAGGCTCTGACTGAGGGTGCTGGGCGGAAGCCCGAAAACAGGCTGCATCCACAGCTGAGCAAAGGTACTTACCTCTACCCTATGTGCTGAGGCTTGTGGCTTGAGTGACAGCCCCTCCTGCAGAGGAGAGGAGGAAATCACAGCAACAGCCACAGTGGGCTGGCGCTGGCAACACCCATACCCAACCACACTAGGCAGCGGCAGAGGGGTGGTGGGCCTGGAGACAGACCACACTTAGAGAACACAAAGGCAACACCTGCTGTACTCCAGTGGCCACAACTTGCTTATACACAGACAAAATGGGCAGGCAGAGGAATGCAAACCAAATGAATCAAGAGAAATCCCCAGAGAAGGACCTGAATGAACCAGATATAACCAAATTACCAGAAACAGAATTTAGAATAATGATAGTTAGGATGTTCAAAGAAATTAGAGCAACAATGGATAGTCACTATGAGCACCTAAAAAAAGAGATAACAAGTATAAAAAACAAAATTGAAATAATAAAAAAGAACCAGACAGAAATGACAAATACAGTATCAGAACTGAAGACCACAATGGAAGGAATTAAAAGCAGGATGAATCACGCTGAGGATCGAATCAGCGAGTTAGAGGACACAATAAACAAAGGCATGGAAACAGAGAAGATAAAGAAAAATAGACTCAAAAAATGTGAGGAAAATCTAAAAGAAGCTCTGTGACAACATGAGGAGAAACAACATTTGCATCATAGGCATGCCTGAAAAAGAGGAGAGAGGACAGGAAATGGAAACTTTGTTCAATCAAATCATAGCAGAAAACTTCCCTAAATTAAGGCTGGGAAACATTCCACATGTTCACGAAGCACACAGAACTCCATTAAAGAGAAACCCAAAAAGATCTACACCAAGACACATCATAGTTAAAATACCAAAGCTAACGGATAAAGAAAATATTTTAAAAGTTGCTAGATAAAAAAAAGCTATCACCTACAAAGGAGCTCCTATAAGGATGACATCAAACTTCTCAACAAAAACACTTGAGGCCAGAAGGGAATGGCAAGATATATTCAAAGTAATGCAGAACAAGAACCTACAACCAAGACTACTCTATCCAGCAAGGCTAAGGTTTAAAATTGAAGGAGAAATAAAGAGCTTTCCAGACAAAGAAAGCCTCAAGGAATTCATCAAAACCAAACTTATTCTGCAAGAGACTAAGGGGCCTCTTTTGAACAGTTCAAAGGGAGGAAAAGATATTGCAAAAGAAGAACACAGCTTTAAAGAATAAAATGTCGCCTGATCTGTGGTGGCACAGTGGATAAAGCGTCGACCTGGGAACACTGAGGTCGCCAGTTCAAAACCCTGCACTGGTCTGGTCAAGGCACATATGAAAGTTGATGCTTCCAGCTACTCCCCCATTCTCTCTTTCTCTATCTCTCTCTCTCTTACTCTGTGTCACATCTTTAAAATGAATAAATAAATAAATAATTTTTTAAAAAAGATTACTTTAAAAAAAAGGAATAAAATGGCAATAAACAACTACATATCAATAATAACCTTAAATGTAAATGGATTAAATGATCCAATCAAAAGACATAGGGTAGCTGCATGGATAAAGAAACAGGACCCATATATATGCTGCCTACAAGAGACACACCTTAAAACAAAAGATGCACATAGACTGAAGGTAAAAGAATGGGAAAAAATATTTCATGCAAATGGAAATGAAAAAAAAGCCGGGGAAACAGTACTTATATCTGACAAAATGGACTTTAAAACAAAGGCTATAGTAAGAGATAAAGAAGGACACTACATAATGATAAAGGGAACAATTCAACAGAAAAATATAACTATTATAAATATCATGCACAAATATAGGAGCCCCGACATTCATAAAGCAGACTTTGATGCATATAAAGGGCTAGATTAACAGCAATAATATCATAGTAGGGGAGTTCAATACCCCACTAACAACACTGGATAGATCCTCAAGAAAGAAAATTAATAAAGAAACAGCAGACTTAAAGGATACACTAGATCAACTTGATTTAATAGATATCTTCAAAATTTTTCACCCTAATGCAGTAGAATATACATTCTTCTCAAGCGCTCATGGTACGTTTTCTAGGATAGACCACATGTTAGGACAAAAAAAATGGTCTCAATAAATTTAAGAAGATTGAAATCATATCAAGCATTTTCTCTGATCACAATGCCATGAAACTAGAAATTAACCACAAATGAAAAACTGAAAAATACTCAAACATTTGCAAACTAAATAGCATGATATTAAATAATGAATAGATTAACAATGAGATCAAAGAATAAATAAAAAAGTTGCTAGAAACCAATGATAATGAGCATACATCAACTGAAAATTTATGGGACACAGCAAAAGCAGTACTGATGGGGAAGTTCATTGCACTACAGGCATATCATAAGAAGCTAGAAAAAGCTCAAATAAGCAACCAGACCCTGCATCTAAAAGAACTAAAAAAACAACAGAAAATAAAACCCAGGACAAGTATAAGGAAGGAAATAAAAAAGATCAGAGCAGAAATAAATGACATAGAGGCTAAGAAAACAATACAGAGGAACAATGAAAGCAGAAGCTGGTACTTTGAAAAGGTAAACAAGATTGATGAACCCCTAACTAGACTCACCAAGAAAAAAAGAGAGAGGTCTCAAATAAATAAAATTAGAAAGGACAGTGGAGATAACAACTGACACAACAGATATACAAAGCATTGTAAGAAAATACTATGAAGAATTCTGTGCCAAAAAATTAGACAACCTAGGTGAAATGGACAAATTACTTGAATCATATAATCTTCCAAAAATTATTCTGGAAGAATCAGAACACCTAAACAAACCAATTATAACAAATGAGATCAAAACAGTTATCAAAAATCTCCCCAAAAAGAAAAGTCCTGGGCCTGACGTCTTCACTGGTGAATTCTATCAAGAATTTAAAGAAGAACTAACTCCTATCCTCCTCAAGGTATTTCAAAATATTCAAAATAAAGGAAGACTTCCAAACTCCTTTTATGAGGCGAGCATAATTCTGATCCCCAAACCGGGCAAAGACAACACAAAGAAAGAAAAATATAGGCCTATATCCCTGATGAATTTAGATGCTAAAATTCTCAACAAAATATTAGCCAACCGGATCCAGCAATATTTGAAAAAAATCATACACCATGATCAAGTGGGATTTATTCTGGAGAGGTAAGGCTGGTTCAATATTCGCAAATCAATCAATGTGATTCATCACATAAAGAAAAGGAAGGACAAAAATCACATGATAATTTCAATAGATGCAGAAAAGGCATTTGATAAAATCCAGCACCCATTCATGCTCAAAACTCTCAGTAAAGTGAGAATAAAGGGATTATTCCTTAACATGATAAAGGCCATCTACGACAAACCCACAGCAAACATCATAACTAATGGACAAAAATTAAAAGCAATCTCCTTAAGATCAGGAACCAGACAGGGATGCCCCCTTTCACCACTTTTAATCAACATAGTTCTGGAAGTCCTAGCTTCAGCAATCAGACAAGAAGAAGAAATAAAAGGCATCGAAATTGGAAAAGAAGAAGTAAAACTGTCATTATTTGCAGATGATATGATATTGTATATAGAAAACTCTAAAGTCTCAGTAAAAAAACTACTGGACCTTATAAATGAATTCAGCAAGGTGGCAGGATATAAAATTAATACTCAGAAATCAGAAGCATTTCTATATACAAACAATGAACTGTCAGCAAAAGAAACTAAGGAAACAATCCCCTTCACTATTGCAGCCAAAAAAATAAAGTACCTAGGAGTAAATTTAACCAAGGATGTTAAGAACTTGTACTCGGAAAATTATAAAACATTAATAAAAGAAATCAATGAAGATACAAACAAGTGGAAGCATATACCGTGATCATGTCTAGGAAGAATAAACATCATTAAAATGTCTATATTACCCAAAGCAATTTATAAATTCAATGCAATACCAATTAAAATACCAATGACATACTTCAAAGATATAGAACACATATTCCAAAATTTTATATGGAACCAAAAAAGAACATGAATAGCTTCACCAATGTTAAAAAGAAAAAATAAAGCAGGAGGTATCACTCTTCCGGATATCAAGGTTTACTATAAGGCCATTATACTTAAAACAGCCTGGTACTGGCATAAGAACAGACTCATCGATCAATGGAACAGAACAGAGAACCCAGAAATAAACCCACAGCTTTATGGACAACTGATATTTGACAAAGGAGAAAAGAACATACAGTGGAGTAAAGACAGCCTCCTTAACAAATGGTGTTGGGAAAATTGAACATCTACCTGCAAAAAAATGAAACTAGACCAGCAACTTACACCATTCACAAAAACAAACTGAAAATGGATAAGAGACTTAAATGTAAGCGGTGAAACCATAAGCATCTTAGAAGAAAACATAGGCAGCAAGCTCTCTGACATCTGTAACAGCAATATATTTGCCGATTTATCTCCACGGGCAATTGAAATAAAAGGCAAGATAAACAAATGGGACTATATCAAACTAAAAAGTTTTTGCACAACTAAAGACAATAAGAACAGAATAAAAAGACAAACCACACAATGGGAGAACATATTCAATAGCACGTCTGATAAGGGGTTAATAACCAAAATTTATAAAGAACTTATAAAACTCAACATGAGGAAGACATACAATCCAATCAAAAAATGGGCAAAAGAAATGAATAGAAATTCCTCCAAAGAGGACATACATGGCCAATAGGCATATGAAAAAATGCTCAACATCACTAATCATTAGAGAAATGAAAATTAAAACCACAATGAGATATCACCTCACACCAGTCAGAATGTTCCTCATCAGCAAAACAACACAGAATAAGTGCTGGCGAGGATGTGGAGAAAAGGGAACCCTTCTGCACTGCTGGTGGGAATGCAGACTGGTGCAGCCACTGTTGAAAACAGTTTGGAGATTTCTCAAAAAATTGAAAGTCGAACTGCCTTTTGACCCAGCTATCCCACTTTTAGGAATATACCCTAAGAACACCATAGCACTGTTTGAAAAGAAGAAATGCGCCCCCATGCTTGTGGCAGCATTGTTCCCAATAGCGAAGATCTGGAAACAGCCCAAGTGTCTTTCAGAGGATGAGTGGATTAAAAAGTTATGGTACATATATACTATGGAATACTACTCAGCCATAAGAAATGATGACATTGGATCATTTATAACAAAATGGATGGACCTTGATAACCTTATACGGAGTGAAATAAGTAAATCAGAAAGAAAAAAAACTGAGAACAGCATGATTTCCTACATAGGTGGGACATAAAAGTGAGACTATGAGACATGGACAAGAGAGTGGTGGTTATGGGGTGGGGGGAGGGAGGGAAGGGTGGGATAGGGAGGAGGAAAGGGGCACAGGGAAAACCAGATAGAAGGTGACAGAGGACAATTTGACTTTGGGTGATGGGTATGCAACACAATTGAATGATAAGATAATCTGGAGATGTTTTTATTGTACATATGTACCCTGATTTATTGGTGTCACCTCATTAAAATTAATAATAATAATAAAATAATGCCATTGATTTCTGAATATTAATTCTGTATCCTTTCACCTTAGTGAAATAATTTATCAGGTCTAGTGTTTTTGGTGGCAACATTAAGGTTTTCTATGTACAGTATCATGTCATCAGCAAATAATGACAGTTTTTCCTTTCCTCTTTGACTGCCTTTTATTTCTTCTTGTCTGATCTGTGGCTAAGAGTTCCAGTACTATGTTAAATAAGAGTGGTACAGACAGACATCCCTGTTTTCTTCTTGATCTTAAGGGAAACACTTTTAGTATTTGCCCATTAAGCATGATTTGGCCTGTGGATTTGTCATAGATGGCCTTTCTAAGGTTGAGGTATGTTCCCTTTATTCCCACTATGCTGAGAGTTTTAATCATAAATGGGTGCTAGATTTTATCAAATGTTTTTTCTGCATCTATTGATATAATCATGTAATTTTTATCCTTTATTTTGTTTATGTGATGAATGACTTTTACTGATTTGCAAATGTTGTGCCAACCCTGCCTCCCCAGAATAAATCTTATGATGTATGATTTTTTAAATTTATTGCTGGATCCAGTTTGCTAATATTTTGTCAAGAATTTTAGCATCTATCTTCAGCAGGAATATTGGTTCATAGTTTTCTTTTTCAATTTCTTTGTAGTGTTTTTACCTGGTATTGGAATTAAATTAATGATTGCCTCATAAAATGAGCTCAGTCTTTCATCCTCTTGAATTTTTTGGAATAGCTTGAGAAAGACAGGTGTTAGTTTTTCTTCGAATGTTTGGTAAAATTTGCCTGTGAAGCTATCTGGTCTAGGAGTTTTGTTTGCTGGGAATTTTTTTATTAATGCTTCAATTTTATTGGTTATAATTGGTCTGTTTAGGTTTTTTTGATTCTTCTAGATTCAGTTTTGGAAAGTTATATATTTCTATAAATTTACTCATTTCACCCAGGTTATCCAATTTTTGGCATATAGTTTTTCATAGTATTTTTTTTTTTACAATTCTTTGTTTTTCTGTGATGTCAGTTTTTGTTTCTTCTCTTTCATTTTTAATTTTATTAATTGGGCCCTCTCTCCTTTTTTTCTCATGAGTCTGCTTAAAGGTATATCAATCTTGTTTACCTTTTCAAAGAACCATTCTGGTTTCTAGTTATGGGATTTTCTGTTATACAGATGAGGTAATGTTTTAGAAGTGAGCTGCTCATATTTTTCATTCTTAGGAAAACCGTAATCAATGAGCTATTGTCAGATCCACAAGGGTCAAAACGTTCAAATGCATTGTCTGTTTCTTCCTGCCCATTTTGGAAATTATGCCTAGCTCTCTTTTTGTGGTTAACCACTGTCACTTGGCCAGGATCCCATTATGTCATTTAAAATTAGGGAGCGTATTTCATTAGTGCTATATATTCCATCTTCATTTTGGCCCACCAAGCTTTTAAAAGATAGTGGCATGTCCATCAATAATCTATTTCTCAGTATCTTAATGAAGAAAGTAGCTTTTGGTCTTTCCAGGAAGATATAATGGTTTTGGGAAGTATTAAAGTCTCACAAGATAAATTTACTGTAACATTCTTATATTCCCAACTTTTGGTTTTCTTTCTTCACATTTTATTAAATAAGTTCTGGTTTCTCAACCACAACAAGCAAACTGCTATTGGCACTTCCAGCTATCAGAACTAGCACATGGAATCTAGGATCTCTGGCAATGCACTCATATTAATAAATTCAACCTGATCCAATGTTAAAGTCCCTCTGCTTTAGTTTAACACTCTTATAATTCATTCACATTATATTTCTCAGATTTCTGTCAATATAAATTGGCATAACCTTTAAATTTCTTTGGAGTATAAGTTCTTTTCTTTCTGTCCACACTTTGCTTTTGTACTCTTAGAACATGATAAGATCTGGGTCTACTTATTGGTGTAGTGGCCATGAAGAATGGTGTGGACCTTGGAAACAACAGGTATTCCATTTTAGGGTGTGACTGGAAAACCAAGACTAAGATTTCAAGCTAAAGAAAACTGTTATCTTGTCTCAGCAGTTTCATTCTTATTCTGGGCAGGGGTCACGGGCCTTTGAGCTCATTGGGGCATTTTTAGATGTTTCAAACGGAGTCTTAGAGCCTTGAGGTTTTAGATGATAACTTAGATTAATAGTGACACTGAAATTTTTTGAACATAAATCTAAAAGGCTGACTCCACTGACATTGTCAAGGAAGATTTGTTCTTCCCTGCAACTAATTGGCTTTTAAATAGCTTTATATGTTAAATTCACTCACAGCTCTATTAAAGATTCAAGAAATGCTGAATCAAGAAATTGCTTGAATAAGAGCATTGAAAAAGTCAATCTAGAAGGATAATATAATTATTATAAACTAAAGTTCACATAGTGCCTAGTGACTTTAAAGCACTGAGGTATGTTCCAAAGATTACATCAAAGATACCTGGCTCAGGCACTAAATAGCTATGTGTGACTTTGGGCAAGTCATTTAATCTGAATCTTCAATTTTTATTTCAGAAGGGTAAGGTAATACCACCTGAAAGCCCACAAGACAGTTACAGGATAAAATAAGTGAAAAATTGGCTTGAATTGTACACAATACAGGGCAAAAGTTTTAAGGATGAAAAATGTAAATGTCTGCAGACAACAGTGTTCTTGTTATTTACTGGTTCATGAAGAGAATGAGGTTCATATATGAGTGTAGTAGTCATGTACTTATTTGGTTTGATTTTTAAAATTACAGCTGCCTGTTAAAGCATATGGAAGTTTATTAGGATGCTCTGTCTACCTTTGTTTATGTATGGATTTCACATGATAAAATGTTATAAAATTTAAAAATACAGATTCTTAATTTAGAATAATTCTATATTTAAAGTAGTGTTAAGAAAAATGGTTTTAATTACAAAGGGAAAATTACTAGAAACAAGTAAATTACTAGAAACAGTGAAAGAAAGAGGAGTGATAAACAAGAATAGATCTAAAAGGGTTATATCTGATGCTGGGAAGGAATTCAAAAGGCAAAAGGAAAGCCATTAAGTGGGGTCTATTTTGGGATCCGGCTAACAGCTGGGGGATGGCATGGCACTGAGTAAGGGGGTAAAGGGATGGAGAAAAAAAGACAGAAAAAGAGATAAAAGACTCATGGATAGTGACAACAGTGTGGTGATTGCCTGGGGGGTGGGAGAT
The DNA here is from genome assembly GCA_037038555.1 of Rhynchonycteris naso. Classification (NCBI taxonomy): domain Eukaryota; kingdom Metazoa; phylum Chordata; class Mammalia; order Chiroptera; family Emballonuridae; genus Rhynchonycteris; species Rhynchonycteris naso. The sequence goes on from CM072999.1 coordinate 92,645,503, forward strand.
GGAGGAGGGTATGGAGGGATAAATGGTGAGGGAGGAAGACTTGAGTTAAGGAGAGTCTGAACACTCAACACAGAAACAGAATACAGAAATGTGTTGTAAAATTTGGCACTTCAAGTCTGTATAATTTTGTTAATCAGTGTCAACCCAATAAATTCAATTAAATAAATAAATAAATGGATGAATAAAAAAGAAGTAAAAGGTATAAAATAGTGATGAGAAGAAAAAGAAGAGAGAAGAGAATGCACCCAATAATTTAGTGGAAGGAAAGAGAACCCTCCTGCACAGCTGGTGGGAATGCAGACTGGTGCAGCCACTGTGGAAAACAGTATGAAGATTCCTCAAAAAATTAGAAATGAAACTGCCCTTTGACCCAGCTATCCCACTTATAGGAATATATCTCAAGGACACCATATCACCGACTGAAAAAAAGAAATGCTCCCCCATGTTTATGGCAGCATTGTTTACAATAGCGAAGGGCTGGAAACAGCCCAAGTGTCCATCAGTGGACGAGTGGATTAAAAAGCAGTGGTACATATATACAATGAAATACTATGGTGCCATGAAAAAGAAAGAAATATTACCTTTTGCATCAATATGGAGGGACCTGGAAACAATTATGTTAAGTGAAATAAGACAGGCAGAAAAAGAAATATATTATATGACCTCACTCATTTGAGGAATCCAAGGAACACTGAGAACTGAGGAAAGGAATTGAGACAGAGGAGGGATCAAAGGGACCAGAGGGAAAGGGGACAGAGGGTAAGGGGATGATATGATGGGATAAACCTGAAGGGAAGCAGGGAGGGCGCTGTAGGGAGGGGGGTAAGGGAGATGTTGAGGGGAATATGGGGGAGGGGGGATGCAGTCGGGGTCACCCTAGAATCTATGTAAACTCAATTAATTAAATAAATTAAAAAAAAAAAACAAAAAACTTGGCACTTAAAACCTGTATAATTTTGTTAACCAGTGTCACCCCAAAAAATTCAAATAAATAAATAAATAAATAAATAAATAAATAAATAAATAAATAAATAAATGGATAAAAAAGAAGTAAAAGTATAAATTAGTGATGAGAAGAAAAAGAAGAGAGAAGACAATGGATCCAATAATTTAGTGGAAGGAAGAGAAGAGACTCCCCAGTGGTGCATAAGGCTTCTGGTACTATTTACATATATATTTGTTTCAAATCTATGTGTCTATAACCTTGACTAAGGCTTGATGTTCCAGACTCATATGCCAATGGCCTACTGAACATGTCATCTTGGAGTCCTGCTGCTCTTCAAGCTCATTGTGTCCAAAGCAGCAATTATTTCTAATTTCTTCTTGACCACAACTCTCCCTTTTTTCTCTGTCGCTCCCTTGTACACACACACACATACAAACACACACTTATACACACAGTCACACTCACTTGATCATAATACTTATTCTCCTTTTTCCTATTAATGCCACCCAAACAACCACCATTCCCATATATTTCTTTCTTCTCTATCCCTTCCCACATGCAATTGTTTACTAAGTCTCACCTTTCCTGCCTTCTAAACATTTCAAATACATCATATCCTTAATTTGTATTCTTTTCAAAATTTTTACAGAATTCTCCAGTAATAGAGAATACTTCTAGCATTCTAGACCCAACCTAAACTATCCATAACTGTTGCCAATGATTGTTCTAAAGCCTGGATCTGATGGTGCTACACACACAATGAGTTTTGCTTCACATCATTGGCCTTCTATCATCCAGCCCTTCCCTACCTACATAGCGTGATAATGTGGTAATCCTTACTTGCTGCCTTTCTGCTTATATCAGACTAGTTGCCATTTCTCAAACACAGCCTGCATATTTATGCTTCTGTGCCTTTGCGTCAGTTTTTCTTTCTGGTTGGAGTGTTATTTAATCCAGTTGATGGACTTCTTACTTACACTTTAAGAGCAAATTTAATCTCTCCTTTCCTCTGCGAAGCTCTTGCTGACCCATATGCCAGGATATTTTAAGCATAGCAGAGTTAACATCCCCTCTCAACCCACTGTTGTCCCTTGTACATCATTGTCATGACACTTGATACCATTTGTTTGCATGCGTGTCTCACCAACTAGATTGTGAACTTGTCTAAGTCAGAGACCAGGTTTTCTCTATCCTCAGCAGACAGCTTATTTCTGGAGGGGGCTATGACATCGCTGCTAACAGTTGTGCTGCTTTTTGTTTCCCTTCTGTTTTAGAAATACAGGTGTGCCCATTTCTAGAAAGAAGAGTCATAAGAATAAGAATGTTTATTCTTGTGTGGGTATTTCTTTTATTGTGTATTTAGATAATGACACGTGACTTGATATAGAGATATAGATCTTTGTGTACTTATAAGAGACACCGTTAGTGTGCCTGTGCATTTATAAACCAGATGCTATCTCAAATGCTGTATATGGTTTTTTTCCTCCTTTCTTTCCTAGCCATATAACGTTGATGCTGCACATCCATTTTAAAGGTAAGAAAGCTGAGGGATAGAGTGATTAAAGAGCTAGTTCAGATTACATATTTTAGGTCAGCTGAGTGGCTCCAATACCTGTACTCTGAATTTTTGATGCTTTTCTAGACTTTAAGATTTGTTATTCGAAACACTTGTTATACCACTTCCATGTAGCTTAATAGCTATACCTAACCTCCATATCTTCAGAAAGATTAGGCTTGCCTTTGTACCAGTCATTTACCTGTTCACATGATTTTGGTTTTAACATGGCCTTAATATTATTGTAAGAAGAGATTGGATTGGAATGATTCCTTTTCCATAAGGGTATCTGTTGGTCAAATAAGTTTGTAAATATAATATATATATTTGCTTGCTTATAGTTTGCATTGGGTATAGGGGACAGGCTATAAGCAGGCAGGGTCGTTATAACCTAAGGCTTAGTTTAAGACTAAGTTTTTACCCATACCCTTGACTGATTGGATGATGTGGGGCGGTGTACTCTCATGAGGAATCCTCCCATTATGCCTCAGATAAGTGACTCTGTATCAGAGACTTCCTTGTTTGTAGATTGGATTAAAGGTTTGAATTTCCACACTATAAAATGGGGCAGAGGACCCCATGTTGGGGGAGAGCAGAGAAAGCCCATGTATAGGAGAGGAGAAACAGCCAAGATGGTGGAGTGCTGAAGGAGAAGCCAGTTTGTGCAGAGAGAAAGAGATTGGGGAACAGAGGTGAATAAGTCAGGTGAGATAGAAACCTTTGATTCTAGGAAACTCGGATAAGTCAGTGGCTTTGGGAGCCCTGAATGGAAAGGGAAGTGTTTTCCCACTGTGTGTATTTCTTGCCCGCCGGGTGCAAGCTAGGATTAAAGATAATGGCCCACCAGTTCTTGGCTTCGTTGTTTCATTACTGTCTGTCCAAGTCAAATGCAAACCTGTATGGGCCAGGCGGCTGTGATGGTGGCTGTGGCAACTGGCCATACAGTATCTCTGACAAAAATAATTGCTGCATTTTAGACATGGCCATAATTTTATCTGTCCTAAAGTAACATAAATAAAGTTGGAGTTTCTTTCTTTTGTAGAGGAATTTACTTTATTATAAGATCTGTTTATCACTGAGCTATGGTGACAAACTCCAAACTACCATCTACATTTGACAAATATCAATGGACTTCATTGTTTCTTACAAGTTTAGGAAAACATAAAATCATATTTAAGTAGAGAATTTTTACTCCAACTGCAAGAATTATGAACCACAACATTAAGAGAACTGGTACTGTCAGAGAAAGGTTCTTTGTTTTATAAAAAAAATTTTTAAAAATTTGTCTAAAATGTAGCAGCATATTGCTACAGCAGGTTCAGGGTAGAATCTGAGCTTATCATTTACATCAATATGCCTAACATTTCTGAACCTGATATTTCATTTAATAACTCAACCTGATTTATCAATAGTATATTTATTAAGACAAACCCACCGTCAATGTCATGTAGGAATTTATGGAATTAGTCACTCTTCAAAAATTGTCATTTGTTTTTTTACTGTTAGCCTTGCAGTGATATTTGGGTGGCGATAATTTGTAAGTCAATATAAATGTGATAGTATGGGTAAATCAGAGAGAGAGAAAGTTTAAGAATATAAAAAACATGGTCCAGAAAAAGTGCTACAGCATAAAATCAAAAGGAGTGTCAACCAGAAGATTAGAAAATAAAATACAATATAGAATTATCTAGAAAATTATGAGTATATAAAAGCAGGGCAAAACATCTTTAGATGTTTAAGACACAGAAATAAAATGACAATCAAACAATAAGAAAATAAATTAGTGTATTTCAGCTCTGGTTGCACATTATCATCACTTGAAGAGCTTTTAAAAAATACTATTTAACCTGAGGTGAGATTGGGCACAGTCTTTGAAAGTTCCCAGGCAATTCAAATGTTCATCTAGGGTCAAAAAACTCTAAATTAAATGAAGTTTTGGAAGCTCTTGATAGGTCTCTTACTTTTGAAAGATCAAAATGTGGACTATAAATAGAGACATATTAAATTTTATCTCAGTGACATTTCAATATCTATATCTATATATCTATATCTATATCTATATATCTATCTATATATCTATATATATTTCTTTTTGTGTGAAAGTCCTTAAGAAGCAATCTGACTTATTAGAACAATAAAAACCCAATGGTTTATATTTGTCTAATTCTTTCACATCTTTCCATATTTTTATTAGGGTGATATATTCTTTAAAATTCATGATGATATTTGTTTACTCGTAAAGAAAAACATCATTCATTTTAGAAACAACTCTTAAAAGGCTCTAGCTACATTTCTTAATGTTAATTTAAATAGCAGCTGCCTTGCTCTATTTTCCTTTCTAAAGAAATCATTAGGAGATGGCAAGATGGCGATGGAGTAGGCAGACATACCAACTTCCAACTCCTGGAACCAAAGTGGATTATAACTTAATTTTAAGAACCATCATCTGCATAGACCAACTTTGAACTAAACTAAGTAGACTCTTCAACCAAGGAACACTGAAGAAGCCACATTGAGACTGGTAGGAAAAGCAAAAATGTGGAAAGGGCTACCCAGCTCCCTGGGCGGGAAGAGAGTTTAGTGGAGAGGGAGGAACCTGAGTCCCAAGAACAAAGCCCCAGACTGCAGCCCCAGAGCCTAGAAGAGGTGTTTGGACAGTATTGAGCTGTGAAACAAGTGAAGATACTGTTTGCGAGAAAGAGACAGTTATCTCAGACCCAGGATTCTTCTTAAAGAGACAGCGCAGAAAACCTCTCTCACAACCACTCACCCGGGCCTCCAGGGAATGGGAACAGAGGAGAGGACGGGAGCAGCGGGAAGAGAGTGTGAACTGGAAGGCACAGGGAGAAACACTCTGAGGGACAGCCACCATAACCCCTGGGCTGAGTCACTTCCCAAATCAAAAATGAAAATTTCCCCTGGAACTAGCAATACCAGCAAAGGGAGACAGGATACCAGCCAAACAAGCTCTCATGTGGCACTTAGAGCAGAGCTGCTTAAACAGAGGGAGCTTCCAGGACTACAGTATGGATTGTTAGGGTCTGAGCTGCAGTGCCCCACCCACACTGCTGAGGGCTTGCTGGAGGGACTGTGGTGGTGGGACGCTGAAATGCGGTTCTGTCAGCAGGAGGGGAGGCCCAGCCGGTGTGAGCTCAGTCTAGCCAAGCCAGGGCAGAGGGAACATGCGAAAGTGGTCCGGAGGCTGCGGACCTGCCTGCAGTCCCACCTGTGGGGGAAAAGCGGGAAGCCAGGAACGTGCAGAGATCTGCTGCTGAGCAGGAGCCCGTGGGCACGCTGCATCACCTGGCCTCTGAGGTTTGCGACCCTGCACGAGTGGGCCCTGACCATGGGGGAGGGGCTAAAGCCTGGAACAGGTGGAGGCTTGCAGCAAAGTGCACACAAGCAGCCCTGCCCAGACCGAGAAACCGCGGTTTGCAATCCTGCGCGAGCCGGCTCTGAGCGCAGGGGCTGTGTGGAAGCCCGGGAAAAGGTATGGTTTGCAGTTGAGCAAAGGTGCTCACTTCTACCCTTGGTGCCGAGGCTTATGGTTTGAGTGCGGTGCGCAACCCCAAATGTGGGGGTGAGGCGAAGGCCCAGACAGGCTGAGGCTTGTAGAGCTGGGCATGAGAACACAGCCCCTCCCACGGAGGAAAGGCGGAAATCACAGCAACAGCCGCTGGCTGTAGAGCCGGCACCAGCAACGCCCATACCCAACTGCCCAAGGCAGCGGCAGAGGGAGTGGTGGGCATGCAGACAGACCACACCTAAGGAACACAGAGGCAACACCCATTGGACTCCAGTGGCCATACCCTTCATATGCACAGTGAAAATGGGCAGGCAGAGAAATGCAACCCAAATGAATCAAGAGAAATCCCCAGAGAAGGACCTGAATGAACCAGATATAACCAAATTACCAGATGCAGAGTTTAAAATAATGATAGTTAGGATGCTTAAAGAGCTTAGAACAACAAAGGATAATCATTATGAACACCTAAATAAAGAGCTAACAAGTATGAAAAAGAAAATTGAAATAATAAAAAGGAATCAGACAGAAATGACAAATATAGTATCAGAACTGAAGACCACAATGGAAGAAATTAAAAGCAGGATGGATGAAGCTGAGGATCAAATCAATGAGTTAGAGGACAAAATAAACAAAGGCACAGAAGCAGAGCAGAAAAAAAAAAAAGAGACTCAAAAACGTGAGAAAACACTAAAAGAGAGCTCTGTGTAAACATGAAGAGAAATGACATCCTCATTATAGGGGTTCCCGAAAATGAAGAGAAAGAACAACAGATAGAAAATTTGTTCATTCAAATCATAGCTGAAAACTTCCCTAAATAAAGGCTGGAAAACATTTCACACCTTTAAGAAGCACAGAGAACTCCATTAAAGAGAAACCAAAAGAAATCTACACCAAGACACATAATAGTTAAGATACCAAAGCTAAGTGATTAAGAGAAAATTTTAAAAGCTGCTAGAGAAAAAAAGACTATCACCTACAAAGGAACCCCCATAAGGATGACATCTGAATTCTCAACAGAAAAACTTAAGGCCAGAAGGGAATGGCAAGATATATTCAAAGTAATGCAGAACAAGGACCTACAACCAAGACTATTCTATCCAGAAAGGTTAACGTATAAAATTGAAGGAGAAATAAAGAGCTTCCCAGACAAAAAAACCCTCAAGGAATTCATTAAAACCAAACCAATTCTGCAAGAGATGCTAAGGGGCCTGTTATGAACAGTTCAAAGGGGGAAAAGAATATAGCAAAAAAAGAATACGGCTTTAAAGAATAAAATGGCAATAAACAACTATATATCAATAATAAACTTAAATGTAAATGGATTAAATGATCCAATCAAAAGACATAGGGTAGCTGCGTGGATAAAGAAACAGGACCCATACATACGCTGTCTACAAGAGACACACCTTAAAACAAAAGATGCACATAGACTGAAGGTAAAAGGATGGAAAAAAATATTTCACGCAAATGGAAATGAAAAAGAAACCGGTGTAGCAATACTTATATCTGACAAAATAGACTTTAAAACAAAGGCTGTAGTAAGATATAAAGAAGGACACTACATAATGATAAAGAAAACAATTCAACAGGAAGATATAACCATTATAAATATCTACACACCAAAAATAGGAGCCCCGACATATATAAAGCAGACTTTAATGGATATAAAGGGTGAGATTAACAGCAATACTACAACAGTAGGGAATTGCAATATCCCACTAACATCAATGGATAGATCCTCAAGAAAGAAAATTCACAAAGAAACAGCAGACTTAAAGGATACACTAGATCAACTTGATTTAATAGATATCTCCAGAACTTTTCACCTTAAAGCAGTAGAATATACATTTTTTTCAAGCACTCATGGTACATTCTTTAGGATAGACCACATGTTAGGACAGAAAAGTGGTTTCAACAAATTTAAGAAGATTGAAATCATATCAAGCATTTTCTCTGATCACAATGCCATGAAACTAGAAATTAACCACAAAAGAAAAACTGAAAAATACTCAAACACTTGGAAACTAAATAGCATGATATTAAATAATGAATGGACTAACATTGAGATCAAAGAGGAAATAAAAATGTTTCTGGACACAAATAATAATGAGCATACATCTATTCAAAATTTATGGGACACAGCAAAAGCAGTACTGAGAAGGAAGTTCATAGCACTACAGGCATACCAGAAGATGCTGCATAAAGCTCAAATAAGCAACCTGACCCTGCATCTAAAACAACTAGAAAAACAACATCAAATAAAGGCCAGGACTAGTAGAAGGAAGGAAATAATAAAGATCAGAGCAGAAATAAATGACAGAGAGGCTAAGGAAACAATACAGAGAATCAATGAAACCAGAAGCTGGTTCTTTAAAAAGGTAAACGAGATCAATGAACCTTTAACTAGACTCACCAAGAAAAAAAGAGAGAGGACTAAAATAAATAAAAATAAAAATGAGAGTGGAGGAATAACAACTAAAACAACAGAATTATAAAGTATTGTAAGAAAATACTATAAAGAACTCTATGCCAAAAAATTAGACAACCCAGGTGAAATGGACAAATTTCTTGAATCATATAATCTTCCAAAAACTAATCTGGAAGAATCAGAACACCTAAATAGAACAATTACAACAAATGAGATCAAAACAGTTATCAAAGATCTACCAACAAAGAAAAGTCCTAGGCCTGATGGCTTCACAAGTGAATTCTACCAAAAATTCAAAGAAGAATTAACTCCTATCTTCCTCAAGCGATTTCAAAAAATTCAAGAGGAAGGAAGATTTCCAAACTCCTTTTATGAGACGAGCATAATTCTGATTCTGAAACCAGACAAAGACAACACAAAGAAAGAAAATTGTAGGCCAATATCCCAGATGAATTAAGATGCTAAAATTCTCAACAAAATATTAGCCAACTGAATCCAGCAATATATGAAAAAAATCATACACCATGATCAAGTGGGATTTATTCTGGAGAGGCAAGGCTGGTTCAATATTTGCAAATCAATCAATGTGATTCATCACATACACAAAAGGAAGGACAAAAATCACATGATAGTTTCAATAGATGCAGAAAAAGCATTTCATAAAAGCCAGCACCCATTCATGTTCAAAACTCTTAGTAAAGTGGGAATACAAGGAACATTCCTTAACATTATAAAGGCCATCTATGACAAACCCATAGCAAACATCATACTAAATGGGCAAAAATTAAAAGCAATCCCCCTAAGATCAGGAACCAGACAGGGGTGCCCCCTTTCACCACTCTCATTCAACGTAGTTCTGGAAGTCCTAGCTACAGCAATCAGACAAGAAAAAGAAATAAAAGGCATCCAAATTGGAAAAGAAGAAGTAAAACTGTCATTATTTGCAGATGATATGATATTGTATATAGAAAACCCTACAGTCTCAGTCAAAAAACTACTGGACCCGATAAATGAATTCAGCAAAGTGACAGGATATAAAATTAATAAAATCAGAAATCAAAGGCATTTTTATATACCAACAATGAACTGTCAGTGAAAAAAATTAAGGAAACAATCCCCCTCACAACTGCAATCAAAAAGATAAAGTACCTAGGAGTAAATTTAACCAACGAGGTCAAGAACTTGTACTCAGAAAATTATAAAACATTGATAAAAGAAAGCAAGGAAGATACAAACAAGTGGAAGCATATACCGTGCTCATGGTTTGGAATAATAAACATCATTAAAATGTCTATATTACCCAAAGCATATAAATTCAATGCAATACCAATTAAAATACCAATGACATACTTCAAAGATATAGAACACATATTCCAAAAATTTATATGGACCCAAAAAAGAACACGAATAGCCTCAGCAATCTTAAAAAGAAAAAATAAGACAGGAGGTATCACTCTTCCGGATACCAAGGTATACTACAAGACCATTGTACTCAAGAGAGCCTGGTACTGGCAAAAGAACAGGCACATAGATCAATGGAACAGAACAGAGAACCCAGAAATAAACACACACCTTTATGGACAACTGATATTTGACAAAGGAGGAAAGAACATACAATGGAGTAAAGGCACCCTCTTTAACAAGTGCTGTTGGGAAAATTGGACATCTACCTGCAAAAAAATGAAAATAGACTATAAACTTACACCATTCACAAAAACAAACTCAAAATGTATAAAATACTTAAATGTAAGCTGTGAAACCATAAGCATCTTAGAAGAAAGCATAGTAAGCTCTCCGACATCTGTCGCAGCAGTATATTTGCCGGGTTTATCTCCACAGGCTAATGAAATAAAAGACAAGATAAACAAATGGGACTATATCAAACTAAAAAGCTTTTGCACAGCTAAAGACAATAAAAACAGAATAAAAAGACAAACCACACAATGGGAGAACATATTCAACAGCTAGTCTGATAAGGGGTTAATAACCAAAATTTATAAAGAACTTATAAAACTCAACACCAGGAAGACAAACAATCCAATCAAAAAATGGGCAAAAGAAATAAATAGAAATTTCTCTAAAATGAACATACAGTTGGCCAATAAGCATATGAAAAAATGCTCAACATCACTAATCATTAAAGAAATGCAAATTAAAACCACAATGAGATATCACCTCACACCAGTCAGAATGCGCTCATCAGCAAAACAACACAGAATAAGTGCTGGCGAGGATGTGGAGAAAAGGGAACCCTTCTGCACTGCTGGTGGGAATGCAGACTGGTGCAGCCACTGTGGAAAACAGTATGGAGATTCCTCAAAAAATTAAAAATCAAACTGCCTTTTGACCCAGCTATCCCACTTTTAGGAATATACCCTAAGGACACCATAGCACTGTTCGAAAAGAAGAAATGCACCCCCATGTTCGTGGCAGCATTGTTCCCAATAGCGAAGATCTGGGAACAGCCCAAGTGTCCATCAGAAGACGAGTGGATTCAAAAGCTTTGGTACATGTATGCTATGGGATACTACTCAGCTATAAGAAATGATGACATCGGATCATTTACAACAATATGGATGGGCCTTGATAACATTATATGGAGTGAAATAAGTAAAACAGAAAAAAAAACCTGAGAACAGCATGATTTCATACATAGATGGGACATAAAAGCGAGACTATGAGACATGGACAAGAGTGTGGTGGTTACAGGGTGGGGGAAGGAAGGGGATGGAGGGAGAGGGGAAGGGGAGGGCACAAAGAAAACCAGATAGAAGGTGACAGAGGACAATTTGACTTTGGGTGATGGGTATGCAACATAATTGAACGACAAGATAACCCGGAAATGTTTTCTTTGAACATATCTACCCTGATTTATTAATGTTACCCCATTAAAATTAATAAAAAAAGGAAATCATCAAAAATTCTTTTAGTATTTATATGAGATAAAAACACCAGTTTTGTATAAATTAAAAAAAAAGTTTCCTTATATCTTTTTTTCTCAGAAATATTTCAGTTTGCCATAAATACCAGGTGGAAAAAAAATGACCTTAAGAAAGATTATTTTAAAATATATGCCAAGTCCGAATGCAATCTACTATCTCGTCTCAATTCATCATTCCTGGAGCATCAGTAGGCAGCATCAGTAAGCAGCCTCTCCTCATCCACAGCCTGAGCTTGTCTCACTCTTCACATTTCTTGTTGTGTCCTCTCCTCGTCTACAATGACAGCTTCAAGGAAGAATTATATTTCACAAATGCCTAGGCTCCACAGTTTCCTAAGCCCATTGTAGTTATGGAATAGATATTTGTTACATTAATTAAATAATCCCCTGCCCTTCCTCTGACCTAGTTAAAGGAAAAGGCAGACCTCAATGAAGTGTTCCTGTATGTGTGATAACCAAGGGGACAGAGAAGTTCCCAGATTTGTAGGAAAGGAAAGGCATATTTCCTTTTAGAGTAACAGCAGTTAAATTTTAATGCCAATTCCAAGAATTCAGCCAGTGCAGCAGTGCTGCTTGATCAGTCCATTGCTTCCAAAATGTACCCAGTATAATTAATCAAGATGAGGATGACTCCCAACAGAAGTCGTGCAAGAACTAAACAGAAGCGGGGGCCAGTGAGCTTCAAGTCACTAAAGCATGGTATGGAAATGTACAATCAAAAGGAAACTGGGTAACTTTAAAAAGGCTTAGGATTTTTCTTTCCCAGCATCAGTAAGAATTCCTGACCCTTGGTTTCAGAAGTTACTATCTCCAGTACCTCAGAGCCATGTGGATGGACTGAGTCATTCTCATTCCCTTCAAATGCACTCCCCTTCTCCAACCTCCTCCAACACGCATGAGCAATCTGCTACTTTCTGTCCTGCAGAATGCAATAAGTTACTGAAAATGCTTCTAAAGCAAAGCTTAAAAATCCAAACAGGCAACTGAATCCACTGCAAATCAGAATTTATTAACTTGCCTTACATTTGCATCTGACCACTCTGGTTTCTTCTACCTCTCGAAGCTGGAATATCAAGCAAGTGTGAATACAGCAGCACCAATAATGCCAGGCCATTTTTAGGGCTGAATTCTGCTGTGGGGTAAGGAGGTGAATAATGGAACAGACCAAATTGTGCCAGGTGCTTCTTTTGTATTGATATTGGTGTTTTCCTTTTATTTTTATTTATTTTTTGTAACTTTCAGAAATGAGATATAATTCTAAGAGAGAATCTGAAAGTCTCTGTATCTGCAAATCATACAGCATCAACAACCCATAAATCTCTGGGCTCCTCTCAAAAATATTTGTGGGACACGCAAGGAGAAGGCCAGAGTCAGGGATCACACTTTGCTGTCATGATTGTGCTGCTTTCTCTGCATCTAGAAGTTATGCTGCTTGAGTAGTCTTGTGTCAGTTAATTAGACATTAATAGTAGAATATCCATACCACTCTCCCCTGCTGCCTCTTGGCTCTAACCAGGCTGCCAAGGGTTGGGGGAGAGATGAGCTGCTGATATATGTGTGAAGGCTTCAGGGGGACGTCAGTGGGTAAGCACATCATACCTCCAACCTGGAGTTTGACTGCTTGTTCCCAACTCCTGCAGCTCTGCTGAGCCAGGCGGAGCCCTCCTCCTGAACACGCCTGTCATCAATTTGTCCTTGAAACTCTCCCCAAAATAACTCATTGAATCAGAGTGAGCATGGCTTCCCAGCAGCTTCCCTCTTATGAGCTCCCTGAAAATAAAGTTTTGGGGATAATGGGAATAAAAGACCATTAAGACTTTGTTTTCAGGGGTTGATTTGAGGAGGATAAATTGTGCTTCTATACCTGATAAGCAATGGAGTTCATACTCCATTCCTGTGTCTCTGTTATACTCACATGCCCAGTACAGTCACTTGAATGCAGCTTCCTAGTGAGAATGTTAGTGTGGAGAACCTAACATGTCCCTTGGCGCTTAATCTCTTGGCAATCCCAGTGCTACTCATCTAGAAATCTAGTTAGTAGTCAGACAAGTTACTGTTTGCGGACTATGCTTTTAATGCTTCTTCCAACAAATGTCAAATCCTTAGGACAACCTGTTGGGAAAAGAGCTACTTAAAATATTCATATATTAAATCTGCTTCTCATGAAGACTAAGACTTCCCCTTATTATCACAAACATATATGATGAACCCGTAGCATCTTTTCCCCAAATAAAACCTATGCCAATCTGACCTGGATGGTATAGGGATGATAGCACTGGGCCCAGTTTGGGAAAAGTGTTATCTGTTTCCATTTTGGACAACTTTCATGAGTTACTTGGGTAAGTCAGCTTCAAGCTCAGTCTTCTGATTGGGTTGAACCAGATGATTTCTCAGGTCCCTTCTAGCTTGACTTCCTATGAGTCAAAAGAAATCTGTGAGTTACTTAGTACATTCTCAATAGCTGTTCATTAATTTTATGGCAGGTTCTAGGAAAGATCTAGTCCCATTTTTATTCTTAAAAACTCGGTCTGTTTATAAATGGTCATTCACCCATGAGCATTTCTATCTTTATACAGAGGGTCCTCAGGTTATGACAATCTCAACATACGACATCTTGAGTTCATGAAGCTCACTCTCATAAAAACGTTAAAAAATTGAGACATGAGTGTTTTGATTTATGCCGTTAGTGTTGTACTTACAAACTACAAGGAGGAATTATTTTGGTTGCAGTCAGTGGAAGAATACACAGTAACACAGATATGAGTGAGGGATTTGCAACCCCCAGTATGCTTACCTATGTCATTTTGGACTGCTGAAAGCACAAGTGTTCCATTTGTGTTAGGCTAGGGTGTGTTTTGACTTATACCAAAATTTGGGTTATATCACTGTCGTAGGAATGGAACCATGTCAGAACACAAGCCCCTTGCATAGAAATAGTTTTGTAAAGTGTCTTCACATTTATTATTTCAAATCAGTGCAGGAGACTTTATTGAAAAGAACCCTGGGATTCAGAACATTATGATGTTTGTCCAAGGCATTTAGGGTAATACATTGTTGATGGGGACTAGAATCTACATTTTTCCTTACTTGAAGTCTAGTACTATTTTTGTCTTACTGTAGCCAGAGGGAAAGGGGTGGGGAAAGTAGAAGTGGGCAAAGAAGAGATAAATGGTGATGGAAAGAGACATGATTTTGGGTGGTAAGTGCATGATGTAGTATGAAGATGATGTTTTAATAGGTTGTACATTTGAAACCTGAATGATTTTATTAACCAGTGTCATCCCAATAAATTTGATTATAAAAGAAAACAAACATGTCTGACCAGGTAGTGATGCAGTGGATAGATTGTCAGCCTGGGACACAGAGGACCCAGGTTGGAAACCCTGAGGTCATCAGCTTGACTGCACGTTCATCCAGCTTGAGCATGGGCTCACCAGCTTGAGCGTGGGATCACTGACACGATTCCATGGTCGCTGGCTTGAGCACAAGGTCACTGGCTTGAGCAAGGGGTCACTGGCTCAGTAGTAGGCCCCTGGTCAAGGCACATATAAGAAAATAATCAATGAACAACTAAGGTGCTGTAACAAAAAATTGATGTTTCTCATCTCTCTCCTGTCCTGCCTGTCTATTCCTATCTATTTCTCTCTCTGTCTCTATCTCTCTTGCAAAAAAAAAGAAAGAAAACAAAAAAGAATACTGAAACAGTATAGGCCAGAATATAGTAATATCATCCAAACAGTGTGGACTGTGTTCTATGTATGTCTTTTATTCTTTTTTATTTTTATTTTTTAAATTTTAAATCTATTTTATTGCGTTACAATTTATATACCATAAAAATATAGATATGAAGTGTATAATTCAATCTGATTTAACAAGAACCATGAAACCACTGCCCTAAAAAAAAAAAAAAAACAGAACATTTACATCACCCTAAAGTATCCTTCTGACCTTTCCCAATCAATTCCCCTAACTTGCAATATCTGTCAATTACTGATCTGTTTCCTATCACTATAGATTACTTTTGCCAGTTCTAGATCTTCATATAGATGTAATCATAAAAAATATATACTTTTCAGTCTGGCCTCTCTCACTCAGACAAGAGTTTTGAGTTTCATCCATGTTTCTGCCTGTATCAATTGCAGTATTTCTTTTTACTGCTTAGGAGGTATTCTACTACATGAATATACCAAAATTTGTTTTATCTCTTCTCCAGTTGATAGATATTTGGGGTGTTTCTAGTTTGTGCTATTACAAATTAAAGCTGCTATGAACTGGCAAGTAAAAGTCTATTTGTGGTTATGTGTTCATTTCTTTGGGGTAATTAACAATGGAATTACTGAGTCATGATAAGTGTATGTTTAACTTTATAAAAACCTTTTAAACTGTTTTCCAAAGTGGTTCTACCATTTTACACTCTCATCAACACTTGAAAGCTCTAGTGGCTCTACATCCTTTTGTACATTTGTCAGTTTCTTTGATTTTAGCCATTTTAGTAGGTTTGAAGTGCTATTCCATTGTGACTTTAATTTACATTTCCCTAATGACTAATAATGTTGAGCATTTTTTTCATGGGCTCATTAGCAATTCATATGTGTCTTTTGTGAAGTGTCTATTCAAATCTTTTGGTTTGTCTTTGAAGAGATCATTTATATATTTTGGATATAGATATTTTCTCTGGTTGGTGGCTTCCCTTTTCATTTTCTTTCTAGTGAAAGATTTAAATCCTACTAATTTTTATTAATCCAAATGATTAATTTTTCTTTTATAGTTAATATATTTGTATCCTGTCTTAAAAATCTTTGCTTATGCCAAGGTCATGAAGATTTTTCTCTTAAGGTTTGTATGTGTGTGTGAGGGGGGGAGGTAGTTCTATAGTTTAAGGTGACCAGATGTCCTGCTTTTGGCGGAACAGTCCCTATTTTTAACAATTTGTCCTGCGTTCAGCAGCATTTTTAAAAAGGCCCAATTTTTGGAAAGAATGCACAAAAAGCTAGGGAACAGCGAGAAAACGGGAAGGGAATATACAGTTTTTGGCGGGGAGACCCTGCCTCGACCTGAAAGCGCCCGCACTGCCACAAGAGCAGGCCCGAAACGAAGAACTTCAGGTGGGACGTACCCACTGGGGTGGTGGCTGTCATGTCCCCTAACTACCCATAGGCCCGCATCCTGGATGCCAGCGTGGGGCTCCGGGCTCCGTGAGGTGCAAGCCACTTGGTCTTCAGCAGGTGGCGGGGCTGGACGTGGGGAGTGTAGCCACAAGGATGAGTCCAGGCGGTGCTGCCCTGCCTGCTCCCGCCTGCTCGTGCAGCTCCGGCATCGGTTTCCGGACCGTGTAACCCATCCCTCTGACTCACTCAAAATTTCCCATATAGTAATATTTCCAAAAATGATCTTTTTAATGAGGTATCATTATTAAAAAAATATATATTGAGCCTGACCTGTGGTGGCACAGTGGATAAAGCGTCGACCTGGGAACATTGAGGTCGCCAGTTCAAAACCCTGCACTGGTCTGGTCAAGGCACATATGGGAGTTGATGCTTCCAGCTCCTCCCCCCTTTCTCTCTTTCTCTATCTCTCTCTCTCACTCTGTGTCTCCTCTCTAAAATGAATAAATAAATAATTAAAAATAAATAAAAAAAAATAGATTGATAAGGAAAAGGTTAAATCTTGGCCATCAGCAAAAATCACAATAGAGAAAACAAATGGTTAGAAATATTTCATTATTTTGAAACAAACCATGTTCCATACAATAATGCACTAAAAGTTGTGGAACACACACTGTCTTTACCAGGAACTAATTCTGCAACTCAATGCGTTTTTTTTTACGGTAAATAAAGTGTGGATAACAGAAAAATCACAATTAAGTGTTGAGACTTTGAAAGCCATTTTATGAAAATTTTCATGACCTTTTAAACAACGACAGCAATCTACTAAAAAAAATTCACTCAAATGAGAAATATGCCAAAGAATAAAATAATACTATACATAATTTTTTAATGTATTCTATTTGTAAATTGTGCTTTTGTTGAAATTTAAAACATATATTACAATACTATTTTTGCATTCTATGAAAAATTTTTTTGCTTCATATAGACCAAATTTTTAATCAACAACCCAACCTCCCACCCCCATCAATGGTGTCCCGCTTTACCAATTTTAAAATCTGGTCACCTTACTATAGTTCCAACTCTAACGTTCATATGTATGTCTTTTATAAAGGAGGCAGTGAGTGGATAGGGAAAGTGCACATTTTACTCTCTCTTAAAAGCTTTGGTACATATATACTATGGAATACTACTCAGCCATGAGAAATGATGACATCGGATCACTTACAACAACATGAATGAACCTTGATAACATTATACTTAGTGAAGTAAGTAAATCAGAAAAACCTAAGGGCTATATAAGTCCATACATAGATGGGACATAAAAATGAGACTCAGAGACATGGACAAGAGTGTGGTGATTATTGCAGGGAGAGGTGAGGGAGGGAGAGGGGGAGGGGAGGGGCACAAATAAAACCAGATAGAAGGTGACAGAGGACAATTTGACTTAGGGTGATGGGTATGCAACATAATCAAATGTCAAAATAACCTGGAGATGTTTTCTCTGAACATATGTACCCTGATTTATCAGTGTCACCCCATTAAAATTAATAATAATAAAAAATAAAAACAAACACATGAGAAAAGTCAATACTATAGCCATGGTGGGGATTCCTGCAAGTTACATCTATTTTTAAAGTGCCCCCCGCCCCCCGTCACCAATACATTTGTTTGTTGTTTTTTTTTTTTTATTTGTTTTTATAAACTAGACTTCATAGTAGTGCTAATTGTTTTCCCCACAACTGATGTCATTGTTTATCATTTCCTTTCTTTGGTGCTTGAAATAGATGGTTAGTAACCTTGATAGAGAATGTTAATATCTGGAAAAAACAGAAATTGACTTCTCTAGTATTTTGGGGTTATCCCTATAAGAAATCCTAACCACAGTACTCTTGTGTGTACTAGAAAGTGAGCATTAGGTAAGATATGGAATTACATCAGCTAGATTACTCTTTTAGTCCCATCAAAATAATCAATTGAGGGAATCTCTCTTAAATTGGCATGACTAAGATTACAAACTATCAAAGAGCAGGTGTCAATGAGCGATTGATGGTTTTATTGTTTTTATTATTAAAATTGACTACTAATATGACCTATTCTGCATCTGTTCTGTAAATCTTAATTGAATTAAACCACCAAATGAAGGACAATAGCATTTGAGGTCTATAGAAGTGTTTAATACTCTGGAGGTGAAAAAAGAGAGAAAAGAACAATTAGTTTTTTTGTGTGTGAACTCCATATGAACCTTCTATAGTTAGGAAGGCAAACTGTACTCAAAACTTTATTGCCCAGGAAAGAAGCCTTTGTTTAAAGAGCTAATGTAAATTCAAAGGCTTCAGTTTATTGAATTTAGTTCAATGGCCTGTGGCCAAAAACTTAATGAGGACTGAAACTACCAATATCTCCTACCATTCAACTCTACCACTGGGATTACAGTTGATGAGAGAAAGAGTTGTCTTAAAATTCAAAACAGTTAATGTATTCTATTTGCAACTTCCATCAAAATGAAGTCACCTTTACAACAATGACTTGTAGCTGGATTGTGTCCTCATTTGCCATTTTTAGCTGTATGTTTGAGGGAAAAGAAGGGAAAATAAATCACTCTGTCCTCTTTCTCCTTTTACCTTACGAAGTCAGGAACCTTTCCAAACTTCAGAGAAACAAGGATGAGAGCAAAGGAGAGATCTTTGTAGTAGCTGGCAAAGTTAATTTTAGTGGTTTGCTTTGTGGATACTAGAGGAGTAAACTTAAAATCCTGACTCACTGAATATTTGATGAACAATTCTGAGTGAGTCAAACCAAGGAAAAGAATGAAAAATGAGATGGCAAGAGCCATATAGTTCTTTTTTAGATATCTCTTTATATATTCCTTGTAAGCAATAGACTGCTTTTCAGTTTTTCAGTGTCTACCACTTAATGAATATCAGAAGATTAATACATTACTATGGTATGCCTAGGGCCTCTGAAAGACAAATATGTGATTCCAAGTCCTTTCCACATCGGATAGAGATATACCTATATGAAGAGAACTAGTTTATTTGTGAATGTGTGCACGCAGAGGAGCCTCTGTGTGAGTGTTTGTGTGTATGTATGTGTACATATATTTCTTCTGGGATCTTGATAAGTATCTTGGGGAATAAAAATAACACTTGTCAGGATTAAAAATGAGTAGAACTATCAGCAATCAATATCAAGCTCATAGATTTTTTTGCTTTTAAAGAACAGTCAGGATGCTGCCTTTTTGCTCAGTGTCTTATAGAGTCTGGCTAGAGCAAAACAGTAGACATGGGTATAGAAAATAAACCTGGGCTAGAATGTCATTGGTATTCTTTTAGCTTTTTGCCTAAGGACATATTTTTCATGCCAAGCAACACTAACTCTAGGCAAATTAATAGCAGCTTTTAATCTGAGTCTAAACTAAAGAGATGATGGCTCTATTATTCACATGTGAATACCTGGACCTCAGGCTTTGCCGCTTTAACAAACAACATGGCTCAACTGAAACAGGCTTTTACTGCATATTATCAGGCAGGTGAATTTAATGTGAAGCTTATTTCCATAATTAGAGCTATTGAGAGTGTCACTCTAATTATGGTTACTTTTAAAAAAAGTTTCTTTCTAATTATCATCTGAGGGGTGTGCTCTCAGCGGATTAATATAGCATTACCACTGCTGAGCAGACTCAGGATTAAATATACCAAACATCTGCTGCTGTGACACCTACCAGTGCACTTTATGGTGACACATTACATCAGGCCGTCACTGATTTATCTTTAAAAGCTGTGCTTACCTCTGTTATGCTAGTTCGGAAGTTTTAGTAAAAGTTGACTGAAAGCCTGAAGTAGTGGGAGAAGTCTTTTAATTTCCCACTTTATTTTGCAAGTAGAAATTCAATTCTATGCATGGCACAGGGTAAATGCTAAAGGTTAACTTCATATAAATTTTATTTTAACTTCAAGCATTTTTTCTTTAATATTTTGGAGTGAAACTGGCTAGGATGGAGAATTGATTTTTAAGCTTTTTAATTTTTATTGTAAAAAATATGAATTGACCCAAGGGCAACAGAAATTCCTTGAGGATAGAAGGTCTTTAAATTGTAGACTGAGGCAGTGAAGAAGTAAGATAAAGTATCTCCACGCACATAGGCACTATGGGTCATATTAATTAGAATAGTTCCTTTTTTAGGGAGTAGATCTGAGTTGGACAGGATTCTTAGAATAATTCTGTTAATAAAAATCAATTTTAATTTTAGTTAGGTAATAAATACCCATAAATATTCACTATTTATCTTTAAATTATTTTTAAATGATTATATTCTTTGTAAAGAGAAAAGCTTAGGCTAGAAAGGGCTGAACTTAATAAAGATGCTGGTCAATTGTCATGAGAGTTTCTACCATATATATATATATTACATATATATTGATTTATTTATAATATATATTTATAATATGAGTTTATTTTAATATGACTTGCTCTTATATTTTACTGAGATAGGTTTTACAAGGAATGTTCCAGTTAGTGGCAAGGTAATGAGCCAGTGGAACCCTTATGGGATTTATGTTGGAAAAGATTTTTATGGGTTTCCAGTCCAACCTATAAGGAGCTTAGAAATCACCACTCCATTCTAACAATAAATACAATGCTGAACAAACTGTAAAATCAATAACTTCTCTTATGTCCATGGAAGAAGTGAGCTCACAGAGCAAACTGCTGATGTCCGAACTGGAGACATGGGCAAATGGATACAGAGAATCACAGTTTACAGGATCAGAAACCCATGAGCTGTAAACTCCATGGAAACCAGCTGTAGGGGAGGAAAACCGGACCTGTAACTGATGAATCTCTGGAGGCTTAGTGTGGATAAGCCTGAGAGACAAAAATTCCAGCGGGATCCAGTCGTGAGAGGGCCCCACAATCTGACAGTGTGAGGTCCTCTCAGTGAATATTGAAAAAATTTCCCTCATGCTTCCAGCAGGGGAAGGGGTAAAGAAACCATGTTGAAATCCAAAGTATTCTGTTCTTGATAATGCCTGCCCTCAGGAGAAACTATACTGCTCACAAAAATTAAGAGATATTTCAAAAATGAATGTGAAGTGATAAAATATCCTCTAATTTTTGTGGGCAGTATATTTTTCCAGAGCCTAACCTACTGGGTTTTTAGTATAGCCTAGTAGGAGGAAGGAAAATACCCATTCCAGTCCCATCTAGCCATTCTGTCTCATTTAAGGGAAGTGAAGGAACAAACTGAGAAGCATTGGTGAAGTTTCCAGTTGGAGCATGGGCTCATGGGAAGACTGAGGTATCCTCCTCATGGGACAGTAGAACACTTCCCCCCACCTGCCCTTTGCCACACCGTACCACCACACCACTAAATGCCTATTTACCAG
Source organism: Rhynchonycteris naso (assembly GCA_037038555.1). Taxonomy (NCBI): domain Eukaryota; kingdom Metazoa; phylum Chordata; class Mammalia; order Chiroptera; family Emballonuridae; genus Rhynchonycteris; species Rhynchonycteris naso. The sequence continues at coordinate 92,667,391 of CM072999.1, forward strand.
AGTTCCTTTCACCTAGTACATCATGCCTAGATTTCAATAAAAGAATTACAGGACATAGTAAAAAGTAAAAAATACAGGTTGAGGAGACTGAACAAGTGTCAGAACCAGGTCAGACATGGTGGACATGCTGGAATTATCAGACAAGGAATTTAAGACAGTGATGATTAATATGCTAAGGTCTCTAATGGAAAAAGTAAACAACATGCAAGAATGAATGAGTAATGTAAGCAGAGAGATGGAAATTCTAAGAGAAGTAGAAAAAACACTGTAACAGAAGTAAAGACTGCCTGTATAATGGGCTCATTAATAGATTGGACATAGCTGAGGGAAGAATCTCTGAGCTTGAGGATATGACATAGGAACTTCCCAAGAAGAAAAGCAAAGAAAAAAAAAAGACTGAAAAACATAACAGAATATTCAAGGATAGTGGAGCAGTTACAGAAGGATGAACATATGCACAATTCAAATACCAGAGGAGATATAAGGCAGAAAGAAACAGAAGCAATATTTGAGGTAATAATGACTGAGAATTTTTCCAAATTAATGTCAGATACCAAACCACAGACCAAAGAAGCTCAGGGAACATTATCAAGATAAATGTAAAAAAACAAAAAAGAATAAATAAAATCAAAATAACTCTATACTCAGGCAGATAGTATGCAAACTAAAAAATCTAAGATAAAGAAAAAAATCTTTAAAGAAACCAGAGGGAACAAAACACCATACCTATAGAGGAGCAAAGATAAAAATTACATGTGACTGCTTCTCATCAACTATTCAAACCAGAAGAAAGTGGAATAAAATATTTACAGTGTTGAGAGAAGAAAACCAACCATCTAGAGAGATGTGCTCCTACAAGCACAGGAAGAGAATGCAACTCCTCAGTTTCAGGGCTATCAATTCCCCTACTCAAGGATCTTGAACTTAGAGGGCCCTGCTTAGTCAGATTGCACAAGAGGATACATGACATCAATCCAGGTTTTCCTGCCTGCTCTACTGAGAACATTAAAGCTTTGAAGCTCTGTGGTTGGTAATATATTGGTATAAGAGTCAGAAATTCATGGAGTGTATAGGGAGGGACACAAGTGATGGATTTTCTATAGCAACAGGGATAGAATCTATTGCTCATTGAAGGCTGGAAAGCAGGTCTTTCTAAGAGTCCAAAACAGAAGAAAAATGAGCTTGTAGGGAGGAAGCATATGATAGATATATAGGTATCTTCATAGAAATATAAAAGTTAAGGATTAAGGGCATACGTGAACTTCATTTTGAAATTCTGCCTTCCAGGTAGCAATATTTTCACAGACATGAGAAAGCCCTAGACATAGCCAAAAAATACTTTCCAGCCCTGCTGAATATCAATAAATATTCTGAGGCCTAGTTGAATGACTTGCTCAGGATGGTACCACTAGTGCAGAACTGGATTGGAGGCTGGGATACTCAAACACTTACCACATGAGCACACTTTCCATGAAGTGTGTGTTGCTTCAACCACCCTACTCTCCAGTTTTTCCTCTGCTGAGGTTTGAAACAACACCATAGTGATACTGCAAATGTCCAAATCTATTTTGCTTTCTGTTAGAAAATAATCTGGCATATAATTTATATTTACATTCTTATAATCAAGGGGAAAATGTTGGTTCCTGTGTTTCTCAGATGCAAACTATAAGACAAAGATGTCTTTGAATGTGACTTAATAAGAAATGCTCCCAAAAAAGACTGGTTAAAGGCCTGGGGAATGGGCTAGGAAAGAAACGAGGACACGCAGATAAGGACCCCAGGAAGTGGACTGGTCCAGTTTCCCAGAGGTTTTTGAAGAAATTATATAGGTGACACCTCTGAGCTGTGCCCATGAGTGGTCAGTGGATCAGATGAAATAGTAGACCCAGCACTGAACAATATTGCTGACTGTTTTCTACTAAAGGCCTATGAATAGTCCACTCACCTCACTCATTCTTTAAGGCATCCCTTCAAAGTAATGTTCTATAATTTATTGAAGTTGATACTGCATATGGAAGAGGAGGACCTTCCTAAAGTCTTGTTCATAAGGCAATTCAGTCTTCTTTCATGCTTCCTCTTTAGGCTCTGTGCACTCTGATCTTGGTTCTCCCTACTTGGAATGTCCATGTGCCCCATACCACCAGGTTAAATTCCTACCTCAACCCCAGCATCATTTCTCCTGTAAAAAAAAAAAAAAAAAAAAAAAAAAAAAAGCAGGACCTCCAAGGAGGATAGATAGGGACAGACAGACAGGAATGGAGAGAGATGAGAAGCATCAATCATTAGTTTTTCATTGCCTTGCAACACCATAGTTGTTCATTGATTGCTTTCTCACATGTGCCTTGACCGCAGGCCTTCAGCAGACTGAGCCACCCCTTGCTGGAGCCAGCGACCTTGGGTCCAAGCTGGCGCTTTTGCTCAAGCCAGATGGCCCCGTGCTCAAGCTGGTGAGCTCGGGGTCTCGAACCTGGGTCTTCCGCATCCCAATCCAACGCTCTATCCACTGTGCAACCTCCTGGTCAGGCCATGGAGGCCTTGCTTTGATGACTGGGTTCAATTCTTATTTTGTTTTCTCTTAGAGCCGTGTCTTATTCTTCAGAGCTCTTAACACAACGGCATGTTTATTTTGTGTGATTATCTTGTTAATGCCGGTCACCTCCACTAGGTTGTAACTTTTATAATTGCAAAGATTGCACTCTTCATTATAGCTTTAGAGGGAAAGTGTGGTGAAGCACACTAGTTATTTGGGGTGCTTTCTCTTTGTAGCCCAAAGGAGGACAGGTAAGAGTGGAGCTTCCACTTTTGAGATCACTCTGATTAAGGCAAATGTGCAGCACTAGAAACTCAGAGAAAACCTTGCCTGTCAGTCTACTTATCTCTAGCCCTTATATGTTAGATCTTTTTCACAGAAGCCACTTGACACAAAGTTCAGCAATGCTGACTGACATCATGTTTTCTTCCCATTTTTTCTACTCATCACCTTTTCTCTTTGCTTCATCACTCACCTATATCTCCTTTCTTTTCTTCCTTTATCCTCCCTTTTCTCTAATTGTTGAAAATTTATTCATCAACATACTTTACTGAGCTATTGCTCTATGCTAAACACTGCACTGGATGTGGGATTTACAGACATTGCTTTTATCTATCAGTAGGGGGAGACAAAAGTATAAACAAAGAATTGTGACTCGATGTAATTTTTCCTAATCAGATGCATATGAAGTGGAGAGTGGTGCCTCCCAGAAAGGAATGGGCAATTCTACCTCTTCTGGGAAAAAGAGATTTTTAAAAAACTTTTTATAAATGAGGTGATTGAGTTTTCTTTCTTAGTTTTACCCAAGCATAAACATTTGAAGGGACTTCCCCATTCCCTATTCCCCCCAGAATTTTGTTTCCCATTTAATAAAATATATAGACACCAAACTATGTTGGGCAGCAGGTATGGCACTAGATAAAAAGTCAGTTTACAGACCTGTGTTCATGACGTGTTACGAAACATTTGAACAGCAACAGATGTATGGCTGAATAGAAAGACTCAAAAATAATATTTTCCCAAAGGTTATTCCCAAATGTAAAGGAAGGGAAGTGACTCACATGCTATCGTGGGCACTCATTTTAAAGTGATTTTTAAATTACCATAATTACAATAGGAACAACTAAGATTGACGAAGTCATAAAGGGCCTTCTGTGGTTTGCAGCCTTCACAACACATTACTTAAGAAATAACAGAATATTTGGAAGAAGATATCCAAAAAATAAAAATCTTTATTTTTGTCACTTATATCTCTGCAACTAAAACATAGTAGCTAAGGGTTAGCAGGGTTTTTTGGTTGATTTTGTTTTTTTGTTTGTTTGTTTGTTTGTTTTCAGATTGTAGTTAAGGAGGCAGACCTGATTATGGTGTGGGACTGACATTTGGGAGGCATTACTCCCCTTGACCCCACTTGGCTGATACATAGTGCCGTGTGTCACTTTGGGTAACACTCACACTCCCCTCCTGGAGTACCGTACAGGACAGCAGAAAGACACATAAACTTCAAACAGGAAACTTAGTATTATTCCAATACCTTATAAATGTGAATGCATAGTAGGCTCTGAAAATTGATGTTCTAAGAGTATCATAAATCAACATTTCTTTGGCTTTGAAAAGTTGTCTGGGTGAAATACAATAATACTATTTATCTTTACTCATTTTTCAAGGACTGGAGGAGCAGCGATTTATAGAAGCCTAGAATATAATTTTGCTTTTGTCTCCTGTATTGAGATCTATTCCGATTCTACTGGTGTCACAATGCGGTAATTTTTGGAGAAGAGCCAGGAGAATCTGGGGCAATGACAATACTACATTTATTTTGAAGATAAAAAGGAAAATTATGCCATCAGCATTGAGCTGCAGGAATATCATTCATCATGACAGAGTGATGCAGAGGTACTGGGCCTATTAATAGGATGTTCTTTAGGGATAAAGATGATTTTAGTAAGCATTTACTGATTTAATTTAGAAACAGATTTTGAAATAAAGTGTCAGGCAAAAATGGTAATGTACGTGTAGTGGGCCCCTGCCATTTGAAGTCAGTTTTATATACTTCAGCTCCTGTTTCCTAATGAATTATTATCCATATACTCTGTTCTTTATTCCAACCTTGTATGTCCACATTGGCATATCCAAAGTCAATTTAAATGTATTTATACTGGTATTATCTATATCGACTGTAACCTTTCCATGATGAAGGACCAAGGGAAGAGTGATAAGGACATTTCCCTGGAGGTTAGGAATCCTAAATTCTAGTTCCAACTCCCTGCCTAATAAGCTCTGTGACCTTGGGTAAATCACATAATTTTATTCATCTTCAGTTTTCTCATCTATAAAATGAAGTTGGCCCATATGATTTTGTAAGTCTCTTCCATTTCTGAAAGTATATTGTCCTGTCAGCTTTCATTTTTACTAATTTGGAGGAGCAGTGAGCTGCTGCTATGACACAGTGGATTGATTCTCACTGTTTCTACCTAATTGGCATGGGAAGAGACAGAAACTGGGGAGCAGATTCATCTGAGGGAGCCGCAAGAGGGCACAAGCTGACAGTTTTTAGTATCCTGGGTTTCCTCCTTTTGACCATTATCCTACTTCCCAGATGCTCCTCACCATTCTCAGAGATGAAGTCTGAGCTTGGACGCTAGTGCCTTTAGTGTATGTAATATGTTGATGCTTTTGGGCTAGTGTTTATTACCAGCATTCTATTGGAGAAATGTTTCCACTACCATGGACAAGGAGTGACTTGTTTAAGGGTGTTTTATCTATTTCACATCACGGAGTTACAGACTAAAAGTCTGTGCTGTAGACATCTTTGGCAGTTTAGGTAAGCCTCTGGAACCATATCTCAGGGTAATGTTTACGTATGCATAAAATAACATAGGATTGCATTCAAAGAAACCAATTAAAATTGAAGCAGCTCCATCCATAAAACCTAGGTATCATTTTTCACCTAGTCTATAAACTTCCTGAGACCAGGGATTATGTCTCTTGTTTCGATGTGTCCTAGGTGACTAGCACAGTGAGAGGTTCAGACAGGAAGCTCTATAAATGCACACCTACTCATTTAATTACACTGTTTTGATACTCTCCCTTCTTTGAAAAAGTCTGTCTTCCCATCAGAGTCTAAGTTCATTGGGAATAATGACTGAGGTGTCCATGATTGCCTCTCCGGGTCTGCATGGTGCTTTACACATAATTGTTGCTCGAACACTTTTTGAATGGAAGCCAGAGTTGCATATTTTCCACTCTTCCTGCAAGTTAACATTTGAATTGGGGGACTTAGTAGATTGCTCTCCTTATTAGGTGGGCATCATCCACTCCAAGAGCCTGGAGAGAATGAAAGAGCAAAAGAAATTCACCAATCTAATCTTCTCCCAGCTTCAGACTGAGGTTTACATCCTTGGCTCCCTGGGTTTCAGCCCTTTAGACTCACATTTGTCAATGTAAGAAACTTCCAAACCTGTAAAAAATTTTATGAGTTTATTTGAGCCAAACTGTTCACAATTGCGGAAAAGTTAAGTCTCAAAGGATTGAGAAAGTGCTCTGGAAAGTGGTTTTACCACTTATTTTATACTTAGAATCAAAGACGAAGATGTAAGAAGGCTATATGACATTGATTGGTCATAGATTAGGAAGGCAGGAGAAAGGAAAGTGGGGAAATCTCTGGGATTGGACAAAAAGTAAAACTGTATGTACTGAAAGCCATAAAATAGTTAAGTTAATTAACATGATTATAATAACAATGAAGGGGTTTGTTGGTCCCTGCTCTGGCGGGATGCCTGCCCTGAGTGGGGGCAAGAAAAGAAGATTATCCTTACATTTCAAGACATGTTATTGTAGATCCAAAAGACAATGTTGTAGCTATTTACTCAGTAATTCACTCATTGCTCATTTATTTTATGTTCATTCATTTATTCTGTATACGATAAACAAGGCAGTGTGTACAATGGCTAATAGCATGGGTCCAAGTTAAAATTTTGGTTCATGTATTATTAACTATGTGACCTTACTCTCTATGCTTCACTGTCCTCTGTTTTAAGATGGAGCTAATGAAAATACCTAATTTGCAAATTTTGTTTTAATTATTAAATGAGATAGTATGTGTATAACACAAAAGAATACCTGCTACATATAAATGGCTCAATTAATGCCAGCCACTCTTATAAATATCCCATAAGATTGTTATGAGAATTAAGTAGATAATGAATATAAAGCTTTCAGCTAAGTTTCAGGCACACAGAATCTTTCAATAAAGGTAAACTATTATTACTAAATATATATGTCAGTGGACAAAAAGATGGGCATGACACATTAAGGGTTTTTTCTTTTTTAATTTTAATTTTAATTTTTGTGATAGAGACAGAAATAAAGACAGAGAGAGGGACAGACAGGGGCAGACAACAGAAAGGGAGACCATCAATTATTCCTTGCGGCACCTTAGTTGTTCACTGATTGCTTTCTCATATGTGCCTTGACCAGGGGGCTACAACAGAGCGAGGGACCCCTTGCTCAAGCCAGTGACCTTGGGCTCAAGCTGGTGAGCTCTTGCTCAAACGAGATGAGACCACGCTCAAGCTGGCGACCTTGAGGTTTCAAACCTGGGTCCTCTGTGTCCCAGTCCAACACTCTATCCACTGTACCACCACCTGGTCAGGCAGGATTTTCTTTTTTTTTTAAAACTCCCTCTTGTCTTCCATTACTTCTTATTTCTCACTGAAAAGGAAATGAGGCTAGGAAAACACAAGTTATATTCTTTCTAAGTATAGAAAATGTCTAGAAAATACAGAGCAAGAAAAAAACAGAAGAGTTCCAGAGTCCACTGCATTTCATTAGACCCATTGTAAAATAACTTGTCTCACAGAAAATGAAAGAAATGAATTCATTTTAATTTAGAAGTTTTCAACTAGGGAAAATGATAGACGAGGTGGAGAAATAGTCTTTGAAGATAGACTTAAAATTAATTTCTTTATTTTGATTTTTGTAAGCTTTTAATTAATTTAATTTTAATTCAATTTATTGGTGTGACATTGGTTAACAAAATTATACAGGTTTCAGGTTTCTGAGTCTATAACACATTTCTGTACATCGTACTTTGTGTTTCCCATCCCCAAGTCAAGTCTTCGTCCATTACCACTTATCCTCCCGTCTCTCCTCCATCTCCCTACCCTCATCCCCAGCGGTCACCACACTGTTGTTCATATCCATGATTTTTTTCTTTTTTGTTTGTTCTTTTTTGCTCAGTCCCTCTAGCCCCTCCCCTAGCCACCTATCTCTCTCCACAACTATCAGCCTGCTCCCTATCTATCTCAGTCTGTCTCTATTTTGCTTGCTCATTTTGTTCATTAGATTCCACATGTGAATGAAATCATATGGTAATTGTCTTACTCTGACTGGCTTGTTTCACTTAGTGTAATGTTTTCCAGGTGTATCCATGCTGTCACAAAACTAGGATTTTTGTCTTTTTATGGCCATTTAGTATTCCATTGTGTAAATATACAACTGCTTTTTTAGCCAATCATTTACTAATGGGCACTTAGGCTGCCTCCAAATCTATTTTTAATTTTTTTCTTTTTTTGTATTTTTCTGAAGTGAGAAGCAGGGAAACAAGGACAGATTCCCCCATGTACCCAACTGGGATCCACCCAGCATGCCCACTAGGGGGCGATGCTCTGTCTATCTGGGGCATTGCTCCATTGCAACTGGAGCCAGTCTAGTGCCTGAAGTGGAGGTTATACAGCCATCCTCAGCACCGGGCCAACTTTGCTCCAATGGAGCTTTGGCTGTGGGAGAGGAAGAGAAAGATAGAAAAAAGAGGGGGGAACGGTGAAGAAGCAGATAAGTGCCTCTCCTCTGTGCCCTGGCCAGGAATTGAACCCAGGACTTCCACACACTGGGCTGATGCTCTACTGCTGAGCCAAGTGGCCAGGGCCTTCCAAATCTTGACTATTGTAAATATTGCTGCAATCAACATAGCGGTGCCTATATTTTTTCAAATTAGTGTTTTTAATTTTCTTGGATATATTTTCAGAATTGGAATTGCTGGATCATAATGCAGTTCCCTTTTCATTTTTTTTAAGGTAACTCCATACTACTTTCCAGAGTGGTTGCACCAGACTGCATTCTCAGCAACAGTACGTGAGGATTCCCTTTTTTTGCACCCTCGCCAACACTTGTTGTTTGTTGATTTATTGATGATGGCCATTCTGATAGATGTATTTTTGTTGTTTTAATTTGGATTTCTCTAATAATTAGTGATGTTGAACATCTTTTCATATATATCTATTAGCCATTTCTATGTCATCTTTGGAGCAGTGTCTATTTAGGTCCTTTGCCCATTTTTTAATTAGACTTCTTCTTCTTTTTCTTCTTCTTCTTCTTTTTCTTTTTCTTCTTCTTCTTCTTCTTTCTCTTTCTTCTTCTTTTCCCTCCTCCTCCTCCTCCTCTTCTTTTTCTGGTGTTGTGTTTTATAAGTTCTTTATAAATTTTGGATATTAACACCTTATCAGATGTGCCATTGGGGAACATATTCTTCCATTCAGTGGGTTGTGTTTTTATTTTGATGATGGTTTCCCTTGCTGTGCAAAATTTTTAGTTTGATGTAGTCCATTTGTTTATTTTTTTCTGTGATTTTCCTTGCTAAAGGAGATATATAAAAAATATTGCTAAGAGAAATGTCAGAGATTTTACTGCCTATGTTTTCTTCTAGGATTTTTATAGTTTTGTGTCTAATAATTAAGTCTTTAATCTATTTTGAGTTTATTCTTACATATGGTACAAGAAAGTGGTCCAGCTTCATTTTTTTTTATGTATACATTCCAATTTCCCCAGCATCACTTATTGAATAACCTGTCTTTACCCAATGATATGTTCTTGCTCCTTTTGTCAAATATTAATTGACCATATAGGTATGGGTTCATTTCTGGGCTCTCTATTCTGTTACATTGATCTATATGTGTGTTTTTATGCAAGTACCATTCTGTTTTGATTAATATGGTCTTTAGTATAGTTTCATATCAGGTAGCATGATTCTTCCAACTTTGTTCTTCTTTCTCAAGATTGCTGTGGCTATTCAGGGCATTTTATGGTTCCATATAAAATTTTGGACTGTTTGTTCTTGTTCTGTGAAATAATTGGTATCTTAATAGAAATTGCATTGGATCTTTAGATTGTTTTGGGTAATACAGACATTTTGAAAGGCATCCAAATTTGAAAGGAAAAGGTAAAACTGTCATTATTTTCAGGTACATGATACTCTATAATAGAGAACTCTAACAATTCCACAAAAAATTAGAAGAACTGATAAATGAATTAAGCAAAGTAGCAGGATACAGAATAAATATACAGAAATCAGTTGCATTTTTATACACCAATAATGAACTCTCAGAAAGGGAAACTAAGAAAAACAACCCCTTTCACAATTCTTCAAACAGAATAAAATACTTAGTAATAAATTTAACCAAGGATGTAAAAGACCTGTACTTGAAAAATTATAAGACACTGAAGAAAAAAATTGAAGAAGATACAAATAAGTGGAAGCATATACTATGTTCATAGATAGGAAATACAGTGCTGCCTTGAGATACAAACAGACCAACATACAAATTTTTTAAGCTACAAGCTGCAACTCGGTCTGTATTTTTGTTCGAGATCCAAGAGAAATTCCGAGATACGAGTTGTGATTTGGGAAGCTGCCGCTAGTTGGCGCAATGGCTCATGGGTCCAGTAATGGCAGTTTGATATACGAGTTGACTGACTTATGAGCTCGGTTACAGAACAAATTAAATTTGTATCTCAAGGTACCACTGTATTAATATCTTTTAAAAGGGTGACTACCTGGAGAAGTAGAAGGGTGTTGACTGAAATCTTCCATTAATGAGCAGTGTGACTAAAGAGATATTAGAAATAGTAAATGACACCTAAGTCCTCAAAAACTAGGAACAGGGAAGTACTTCTTGAAATCTTATGGAGGTATATTTGAAAAAACTAAGAGACTGACTTCTATACATAAAGGATAATATATATTACAGAATTTTTGTGTGTGTGACAAAGAGAGAAACAGAGAAAGGAACAGATAGGGACAGACAGACAGACAGGAAGGGAGAGAGATGAGAAATATCAATTCTTTGTTGCAGCACCTTAGTTATTTATTGATTGCTTTCTCATATGTGCCTTGGCCATGGGGCTACAGCAGGCCCTGTGACCCCTCACTTAAGCCAGTGACTTTAGGCTCAAGCTAGTGAGCCTTGCTCAAACCAGATGAACCTGCACTCAAGCCGGTGACCTTGGGGCTTTGAACCTGGGGTTCTTCGCATCCCAGTTTAACACTATTCAGTGCATAACTGTTTGATCAGGCATATTACAGATTTTATTTTTTTTATTTCAAGAAGTAGTACTGTCAAAAGATTTTTGGAGAAATGAGATGGTCACAAATAGTTACTAAATATAGGTGAGTTAGCCTGATCTGTGGTAGTGCAGTGGATAAAGCATCGACCTGGGAACACTAAGGTCACCAGTTCAAAACCCTGTACTGGTCTGGTCAAGGCACATATGGGAGTTGATGCTTCCAGCTCCTCCCCCCTTTCTCTCTCTCTCTCTCTGTGTCTCCTCTCTAAAATGAATAAAATAAAAAAAATAGGTGAGATAAAGGGTGATGTTATGGGGAAAACTCATGTTCTTACAAGATTTCCCATAAGCCATCGGCAACAAAGTCTATGAATAGACTGAAAGTCTAATACAGTGTGGCCTTGCTTATGCAACTGTGGGTTTTTTCCCTTGCTGTTTAAGTGGATCATTGGTTGCTATTATTATGCTAAATCTTTGAGCTCTTATTACAATTTATAAAATTTACATGAAGAAAATTCTACACAGCATTCTCCACTTTAACAACTGAATGTATTAACTTTCTTCCAGGGTATTCATGTTTAGGGTGAATCTAAAGTCTTTATAATGTAGCCAAATACATTTTTTTCTTTTGCTTTTCTAAGATGTTGAAATCAATTGCTCTCTCTAGTTAAAGAATAGACCTTCATAAACTAAGAAATCATAAATAATCATCCTTATTATCCTTTTTGAAAATATGTTATCCTCTTTTCCTTTAACTATGTACTTGACTGTCAAAGTTTTTAATAGTTCTAAAATTGTGGAACATTCTATAGAGGTCTGACCTGTGGGCTCATGTGAAATACACGTCATTCTACTTATCTCCTGAATAACTAAACTTTCATCTATAAGAATATGTATCTTTTCTGATATGTCTCCTTTTGTACACTTCTCTATACCTTCAACCAATGAATTATTTAACACTTCTTTTTTTTACTGCTAGTGTTCCCATTAATTTACTCATCTCAATGCAGTTTTTAAATCATGCCTCATTTTACATTTTCCTGTATGTATGTTGGTACTCACTTCTGTTTAGCCACTTCATTATACTTTCTCACCACCATGCTCTCTTTTATTGGATTTTTTTCTGAGAAAGAGGATATAGAAGCATTTTTGTTCTCCCCCTCTCCCTTTAATATATCCTATATCCTCAGTAAGGATATCTAATTTTTTTGTAGCCATGTTCATAAGATCACTCACTGACAATATCTCTAGGGACTATTCTAGAAATGCTTTCTTTTAAAGTGAATTTTCTGCTTTGGCTGTTTTTTATTCTTCCCATGAACTGTTTACCATCTTAGGAAACTGCTACTATTTATTCAAAATGCTCATAAACTTTATTCTAGTAACTTTTATGGGAGGAGGAAGAAGGAGTTACCAGGTGTTTTAAGTATCCTTATAATCTAGCATTGTTGAAGTAATAAAAAAAAAATGACCAAATAGGCTGTCCATGTAGACTTCACTTTGTGTAATCTGTGTCAAAAAAAAAAAAAAAAAAAAAGAGAGAAAGAGAGAGAGAGTAAAAAAACCCCAGCTCTTATTTTTCACAATATTTCAAACCAATTTTGTTTTGATATATTAGTCTTTCCTTTGATTCTAAATGGAATATCTCTGGCAGGGCAAGCACCTTCTCAATGTTGTCTGTAGAGCTTCTTCTAAGAGGCATATGTCTGATTCCCAGTAAGATTTTTATATACATGGAACAAGCAAACACGAATATGGATGATATGCAGGACCAAAATGCTGCCCACATTTGTATCCCGCATGAGCCCACCATTACTTGAAATTCTCAAGTTATTGGCAAAATATTTTCTCATGGCATTGATTAAAGGTTCTGATGACAGTTGAGATAGAACTAATTAGGAAATTAAAATTAGGATAATTTAAAATGATGTTAGCTACCAGCTGTTGGTGCAGTTTCCAACCTCCCCTTTGAAATGCCTCTATTCAGCTTTTTATCCCTTTATTTATTCACTAAATACTTACTGAGTGCCTGCCCTGTGCCATGGCTCTATAATTTCTGCCCAAACTGAAAAAAGATAAAAATTATACCCCATTCCAAACAGACACAGAGAGTCAATCTACTGACAGAAGATGAAAGAATTTCTATAATTTCGAAGGATAATAAAACTATATGTAGAAAAACACTGAGTAGTCTGCACCTGCCACAACTTCTAAATTAAAGCATCCCTCTCAATCTGGAAAGAAAGGAAGTTATTCATTCTTAACTCCATGAATTCCTTGCCTTTGGGTCAAACCTAAGCTATCCTAAGTTGGGCAGCTGTTCATCTTAGTAAGGTAATTTCCTGTGTCCATTTAGAGACGGAATGCAGTTTGGGTATGCCAGACTGTTGAATCCTGAGCAGTAAAGGTTCTTCTCCTGGGGATCCATAGACTGTGCTGGGGACAAAAGAATCTCCGTGACGTTCTTTGTTGGAGATTATGATTTTGAATGCATTCTAGTTGGATCATATAATCAGTGGACCATGTGGTGGGTTGGAGAGGCTCTCTCCAGCAAAACTTCTGAACACTAGAGGCTGGCCTGGGACCATGGATGTACCTTATGTTTGACTTTGTAGTTATAAGCATGTCAGGTTGCCTTTTAATTATTTAATAAATAATTGATAAACAAAGTTGTTTTATGATACATTTTTGGTCATTCCATTTACCTGATGTCTGTGTCTATTTGTTTTATCCCTGCTGGTTGTTACACGGTATCTTGCTTCTTTTTGCATCTCATTTTTATTCACCACATTTTGCTCAGTGTCCTGAAAGATAACTTTTGGTGATTCTACTTGACTTAATATGACAGTTTCTTTCTCTGGACAGGAAATGGGCTGGCCCCTGCCAGGTTCTGGAGGCACTTCTAGTCAGGAACCACTTTTAACCAAGTTCACAGCTTGGAGTTCCCTGACCCATGAAGAATATGTTAAATGAGCTGGAGGCACACACACACACACACACACACACACACACACACACACACACACACACACGCACACACACGCACACACATGTTTTTTCCCCTTTTTCTCTGTCTTGTATTAGTGACACAGCTGTCTTCACTGAGTTTCTGTGGTGGGAAGCAGGGTGTTTGGTTCTGGTTCACTCTAACCTTAAGGGCTTCATCTGCCCTCTTTTCATCCCATGTGCTCCCCTTGGGAAATTTTATTCAGCTTTGTGACAGCCCACAATCAGTGACAGTCAAATATAAATCCATCTCCCTCTCTATCTGAGTCTCAGACCATGTTTCTAACTGCTCTCTGAACATTTCCATGTTGAGATTAATGCTTTGCTCACTTATTTTCTCTCCATCCTAATTTTCTTACTTATTCTATGCTCTCTTCCTATATTATCATCTTGCTCACTACCTTCAGTGTCCTGTTATTTCTGTACTATTCCACTATAATATTTTTAAGTATTCCCTGTGACTCATTTTAGTGGCCAGTGCCTCAGTTCAGTTTCGCACATACTGCTCAGCATAGAACGACTTCACTGTACAGTCTCCATTTGCTCTTGCAGGACCACTTCCTTCCTTCTTTACAACTTCACTGTGCTCTTCCTGCCCAGAGACCGAGCTTTCTGGCCTGTCCCCTGTCTCCACAGGCACTCTTGTCCTCTGATTTCTGCTAGGCTCAACCAAAGGGAGGCCCTGATAGGAGGAGGATTGTGAGGGCAGGTTATTATCCTATCTTTCCCCTCGGGGTCACCACAGGTTGCCTGCAGCCCTCTCCCAAAGACCATAGCTCCTGCTGGATGATGACTTTCTTACACTTACCCTCTCTAACAGGCAGCCACTCTGACAGGTGCCTTCTATTACAGGTGGCTACTCCTCAAGCCTCTTTGAATGACTGTCTTTCTGTGTCCCTTTAACCCTAGAGGGGTAAGAACTCCCAGTGATTCCCTTTAATATAATTCCCAGGGAAAGGAATCACTCACTGTCCATTGGTTCCCTAAAACCTTCTTACACATTTGTAAACAATTTCTTTAACTGTCTTCTATAATGTCATTTAATTGGGCCATCTGAGTGACCCTGACTGATGCGCTCATACACAAAGCCCTCTACATCTAATCTCCTTTCTCATCTGCATAACCCACAACCTTTCATTCACTTTCTTATCCACATACCCAGCCACTAGGATAGCCTGGGACATGCCATTCTTGAGAACTGAAGTGTTCTTTAACAATTCGCTACTCTTTTATGTGACTTCCTCTTCCCTAGAATGTTCTTCATCCTCCTTCTTCACCTCCTCCTTTTTGTTTTTTTACACCTTATCTGAAAAACTTCTTTTCAGCCTTTTAGACTGAAATCAACCATTACCTCCCTATGGTATATTGTATCATTGTCAAAATAATAGCTGCTCTTCCATCTAAAACCATTCCTATAGCTATTATCCCAGACAGAGGATTATACCTCCCCTCTCATCAGTATCAGGCTTGTTTCCGTGGCTTACTTTAGTGAGTACTTCCATAACTGGAAGTAGTGCTTTCAGTTTTCCCATCAGGAGCTTTAAGAATGATAGCTTGGTTCTGCCATCTTTCCTTTTTCTCTGCTGTGAAATGGTAATGACTTTGACAGAGGTCATCCTCCCACCTTGATCCTTGAGATAGAGCAGAGCTATATTTGTTTCACCATAAAGTAATGTATTGTGAATAAGCAAACTGACAAGCAAAACCTCCCACAACCACTTAATTTTGAGATAAATAACTTAATTTTAAGCCTATAATTTGGGCTGACCTGATTGTTTTACTTCTTCATAATGAGAGAGTTACCCAAAGATTTTTCTTAAAAAATTTTTACTGTTCACTATTTTATTATGGTGTGAATGTGGCTTGGTTAAGTTAGCAAGGGATTTTAAAATAAATATTTCATCAACAGGCTATAACATGAAACATTCATTAAAAATTTATGTTTCAAGAATATTTAATTATAGAGGCAATGTTCATGATGTTATTAAAAAAAACTTTGCCAAATAATATATACTGTAGGATTCCATCTATGTAAAAAGAAAATGAATTAAATGTACATTTTAAAAAATATTTTTAAAGTGTTATATAATAGTCATGCATCATTTTTATATTTAGAAATAAAATGTTATTTAAATATTACTTTCTAATGTCATCCCCAATTTTTCTGGGTGAAACATAATATTCTTTCCTCTCTAAATACATGATGTTATGAGATATTATATTTTTCCCTGTAAATCTATTTCCTTAAACAATAAAAACATACCTATTTCATAATATTATTGGGGGAATGAAAAGAGATAATTCATGTAAAGCAATTCATATAATGCCTTACATATATATAGTAACTATTCAGTGAGTACTATCTATTTTATGATCCTATTTTGTGTTTTAAAAACTTTTAAAAAGTGAATATACTGTTTTGGGGGGTGATCAAAAGTTCAGTGGAAGAATGACTATTGAGGTAATCAGTTATTTCTATTGCCCTTAGAGGGTTGTCACCTTGTATTTGAGTCCCCATCTTTTGATGTGGAAGGTAAAGGCTGTGCCTATGAGATTCAGAAAACATAAGGGGTTGAAAAATAATATATATTTTAAAAAGGTTATATGTCTTACTTGAGTGCCTTAGCATTTTAGAACCCCGATTCTTGAATACACACCTGTGTATTACCTGTTCCCAACATGTTTCATTGGAAGGTGCCACTAGTGCAAAAGATATGACAAGTATACAATTCATAGGACATGAATCAAAACCAATTTATTTCTTTTCTTCAAATGTCTCTTAAAAATTTATTCAGAGTGGGTGGCATTTTTTTCCTGCCACTGGATTAGTCTTCTCCTCACTCATAAATAATGGATATTTTAAATGTAAAAACACATTTTCAATTCAGAAAATTTTAGTGTTCAGCCCAAGACATTAATCAACCCTTCATTCCTCGTTCAAAGGGAAGGTTTCTCCAGACTCTCTCCCCGTGAAGGCTGGAGGCCTGATCTGGCAGCTGGCCCACTTGGGGGGAAGGGACTGTGCTTGTCTTCACTTTCTCAGCTCTGCCCATGCTACCTGGCTACTTTTTAGGTACTGCCAAGTGTAGGGAGTAGGAGGAAAGAAGAGGTCAAGGGATAGTGTAGGAAAGTTCCTACTGTGCTGATTGATGTCTGGTACTCTATCTGGTTTTGAACTTTGCCTGGCAGAGGTTTAAAATGAATGTTCTCATGGATGCTTTTTAGTGTTTCCCTGAAGCTTCCTGGTGGGCTTCTTTGAACCAGTTCCCAGAACTTGAATGAGACCTTTGATTAGGCCGGTCACTTCCCACAGTCTCTGCTTTTCTGTGGTCCACCACACATATAGCATTTTGATGGCAGTCCCTCCCCCCACCTTCTCAGATAACTTCTGAGTCCAGGCCGACTCTCAATGTGGCCCACATTTGGTCCATGGAAAAGACCCATATACAACTGACTTCAGCATGGGTAGTAATGTAATTGTTTAGGAGGCCGAATCCTGTCTTCAGTGTCCCCCTACTATAGGGAACCTATGTTAAGTTCTCCAGGCAGCTTAGTTAGACCTCTGTCCTCATTAGTCTTCAAATGAGATGGAAGGTAGTCCCCAGACTTTCCTATTTCAGGGGTTCTGTTTCATAGCTTAGATTTCTCCAATGATCTCCTCTTAGAAATTCTTCTTCACATTCTAATGACTTTTTGATCTAGCTGAGGGATCCCAAAGTGGTAGATATATTTGTTAAATATTTCCTTGTAAATTCTGCATTTTGGCCTGGCATCTCACTTGAGTATTCTAGGATAATTATATCTTGGTGGCTAGGTGGCAGCTAAAGTGCTGACATATTTAGGCCGTGGTAGAGCATACCAGCAAGACATATGGGTTGAGAGCAGCGGCACCTGGCAAGCTGGAAAGCCAATGGGAGGTGGGATACTTAGTGATAGTTTATAGCCCAGAGAAGCATGGATTTTTATCTTAGCCTTTCCAGTGACTAGCTGTACTTTGGGCAAGTAAATCAACCTCAGGTTTCTCATCTATAAAATTAGGATAATAATAGTACTTGTCTCACAGGCTGTTGTGCGGATTAAATGAGAAAATGCATGTAAAGAACTAAGCACAGTGTCTGACATGTGGCATGGTTCTAGATCATAACTGACAATAAATAAATAAACCATAAGTATTATCAAAATATCATGACCATGCTCCTGTGGCTTTGTGACTTTAAAGCTACTTGTAACAATATCATAAATGCTCTCTGACTCTGGTAGCCATCCTCTCCTCACTCTCTTTTCTGTTCCTGTCACCTATATTTTCCATTACACAAAGTCACGTGTTCTATCCAGCTTTCAGCCTAAGATAACACCTGTACATTGATTCAGGTCAAGTCTGAGGAATGGTTTATCTCAATACTATAATCTTCACAAGAAACCAACTTCCTGAGTGTGTCTGTACACCCTGGCCCTTGCCTATCTAGGACATAACCATGTCCTTCTCAGCCTTGATGCTAAAATGACCTTGGATAACTTTTCCACTCTGCTTATTTATTTATACTTTTTCCATTCTTTACCACTGTCCAATAGGATGCCACATTGATTTGATTAAGATGACAGCTTTGTCATTTGGAGAATATTTTTTACATGGTTCCATATGGCTCTTTATAAAGCACAAAGCAATTTAGTCATTAAATCCTGAATGCTCCCTTTAGTTCCAGTTCAAGATGGCTTTCCCAGAACCAGATGAAAGTCTTCAAAATGACTTCTGACAACTAACTAATAGTGGCATTCCTGCCACCATGTTGTTTGTAATCTACAGGAAACGATGAAAGGCATTAAAAAGAGAATGTAACCACTTTGACTAGAGAATTGTTAATTTTGTAAGGTTATCAAAATCCCAACATTAGCATTTGAATTCTTTCTTTAGAAATTTTTATTCTATAAATTCTTTAAACACATACTTTAGAAGAGGGAATTATAGTAGTTCCTCATCTCCAGATAATCAAGCCTAAACATTTGTTGACACTAAATTGGACCACCTTATATTCAGTTTAGTGGTATGGCAGAGTAGCTCATTTTTATATTAAAAAAAAGAATCTGATGGTTAATGACTATGATAGTTTGTCTTCTTCTTACACATCTGAGAAAATGCCTTTAAGCTACAGTTTCCTTTCAACTGTAGCTGAAAGAAATGTGCATGTAAAATTTGAGTTGAGTGTTTAAAAATACACTTAAGATTAGTATCTTTAGCCTGACCAGGTGGTGGTTCAGTGGATAGAGTATGGGACAGGGATGTGGAGATCCCAGGTTCGAGACCCCAAGGTCTCCAGTTTGAGAGCAGGCTCATCTGGTTTGAGCAAGGCTCACCAGTTTGAACCCAAGGTCACTGGCTTGAGCAAGGGGTCACTCAGTCTACTTTACCCCCTACCTCCGGTCAAGGCACATATGAGAAAGCATTATTTCATTGATACTGTAAAGAAAGAACCTGGCCATCCAGGCACCGTGCACTTGTCTCTGTTATCCGGCTCAGTGCAATCTAATCAGGAAAAGCGTAGAGAAAAATTAATAGGATTTATAGAATATTACCATCCTATTGACCCATGAATCTTTTATAAATGAATGATGTTTACTCATCTAATAAA
Source organism: Rhynchonycteris naso (assembly GCA_037038555.1). Classification (NCBI taxonomy): domain Eukaryota; kingdom Metazoa; phylum Chordata; class Mammalia; order Chiroptera; family Emballonuridae; genus Rhynchonycteris; species Rhynchonycteris naso. The sequence goes on from CM072999.1 coordinate 92,686,897, forward strand.
ATGTTTACCTCCATTTTGCATTAATAGTGGGAGAAATTATGCTCTAAAGTTCCTAATATTTTGAGAATCTGATTTTATCCCTGAGAAACTGTATGGTACTAACCTCACATTTCTGTGTCTTGGGCATGTGAGTTTCTATAAATGAGGAGAGGCAAACAAAGGGCTGCAACATTGAGTGGGAGGTAACAACACCTAGCAACTTCTCTGTCAAGATGCTAATATAGTACTTAGAATGATTAAAATAGTTTTCTCTATGATTTTGTTTCATAGCACTATTGCCCCGATGCTCCTAGGTGTGTTTCTTGTTGTATTTACCATGATGGAGTTTTCTGATACATTTGGAATCTTTGGCTTAAATTTTTTCCTTATTTTTGAAAAATTATCAGAAAAAGTCTCCTCAGATATTGTTTCTACCCCTTTTTTGGTATCTGTACCTCCTGGGGCTCTAGTTACATTAATACATCACCTTTTTATTGTGTCCCTTAGGTCTTTTCCTACATTTTATATAATTTCTTATTCTTTTACTCTGTGTGCTCTAATCTGTATATCCAGTGGACTAATTTTTTCTTCAGCTGTATTTAATTTGATGAAAAGGTGGCTTTTTATGAATATTTGTTTGTTGAACACTACATGTCATGCATGATTCTATGCATTGGGGGTGCAGTAGTGAACAGAATAGATATCTTACTTTTGACACTTATACTCTAGTGGAGGGAAATAGGCTATAAATAAAAATATATAATAAATAAAGATGCTATGTAGTATTATAGAATGTGTTATGTAAGATGGAAAAAATAGAACAGGGTGACAACAGCAAGTCAAGCCTCATCAAGAAGGTAACATTTGACCAAGGAGGTGAGAGAGTGAGTGACAGGGAGACAGCCAGGCAAAGACCCTATGTTTTAACAGAATCAATCTGGCTGCTATTGAGGATGCACTGTTGGAAACAAGACTGAGAAAAAGTAATTATGGGCTATAGAAATGATACTGCCTCTGAGTCAGGTGGGTAGCAGAGGAGATGCTGAGAAGGGACTGAACTCTGGAAATATTTTGATAGTGGTATCAATAGAATGTACAAACAGACAAATGTAAAATGAGATGTCAAGGACTTCAGACTTTTGCCAGTAACTGATATGGGGAAGAGATATGAAAGGAAGTCAAAAGTTCAATTTGGGGCATAGTTATAAAACATTTAAATGTCGATGTATTTAGGCAAACCACCACACTCGTAACCACTTTATCCAGTTTTATTTACTCATTGATCTCATTTTATGTGTTATTTATTGTCTGTTTTCCTATTAGAATATGAATTGTAAGAAAGCAGCTATCTCTTTCAAATTGTGTACCAGTGGGTCCAAGAATATTGCTTGGCAAAAAGTATATGGTCTATAAATATTTAATGAATCAATGAATGCATGTAGTTTTCCAGATTTGCAAAGTGAGGGTTAGATATTATGTTCAAACACATAGATTTTTTCAAGCAAAATATAGACAAAAGTTCTTCTATAGGTCTGTGACTTTTAAAATTAATATTGACAGCTACATTACTTGGGAAGCTGGCTAGCATAGTGATTAAATAAACTGGCTTTGGAGCCAGTGAGACATTGATTTAAATCTCAGTGGAGGTATTTTCTAGCTAAATGACCTTGGTAATATTACTTAATTTCTCCGTGCCTCCATTTCTCCTGAAACTTGGGAGTAATAATATTATCCTTACAAGTTTTTTATAATAACTATTCAATATAATTACGTTCACAAAGGGTATGAGGGCATAGTAAGTGCTCAAAAAATCAGTTATTATTATTTTGTCCCCTAGTTAGTGTATATGAGAGTGTTTTTAAAAGATACTATTATATCTTATCCTTTTTTATGTCTTTTATGCAGACCTCATGTCTTCTCTATTGCGTTTTGTTTTGTTCATTTAACAGGCCTTCTTCTTTTAGCAAGCATCCCACTCCCAATATTGGAAAAACTCCATACTGCACAGTTTTGGATGATGATATTTTCCAAGGACTAAGGATTAGTGGGAAGGACAGTTAAAGGAAAAAATAGCCAAATGAGTTAGACAATGATATTGAGCAAAATTCAATGTCCTGATGTGAAACTCAGGTTTAAGGGTTCTTCATTCCAAAACCAGTAAATGTGCTGAAAATATTGTTTTAAAGGAAAAGAAATCTGCAGGTGAAGTTCTTTCCCTTTGCTTTACACAATCACATAGGGGAAATAAATAAGGTGCTACAATAACACAGAAGGAATTAATGCAACATGTATCTTCTCACTGTACTGTGTGGCCCTCTGCATGCTTATTCTCAGAAGGCTGTCTTATTAACTTAATTGGTTTACAAATCTGTAATGAGTGAGTACACGGGAGGTGAGAGGAGGGGAGGCAGGAAGTGAATGAAGGATGATACACTGTCATGGATTAACTGACTCTGAGCAGAGCTCTTCCCCACTGGGAGCCTGCCTGAAAAGCACATTAGATCGTTTTCTGGAGGGTAAACTGTGAGCCTCCAGTTTGAGCTGTATTAAATGACTAACAACCATCTCCAATGCCACTTTTGTCCTTTTCAAGGGAAATTATCTTTGCTTTAAAATTTGGGGCAGTAAAATCACACACATTGCAGTGTGTAAACAAAGTAATAAAGACAACCTCCGCAGATAACAGTTTTGTGGAACATGGATGGTATCATCTATCACACATAAAATTCAGCACATTTTAAGAAGGTCTCTGTCAAGAAGCTTTAGAATTTAAACAAACAAACAAAAAATGCTCTGGGTCTGTAAATGGTATTCTGGTGAACTCCTTAGTGGGATTCTAAACATTTCTCAGGTGCCAAGGAAGCCTGAACATGGGCTAGGATAGTAGTATTCCTCTTAGAGGCTGGCTCTGGGGCTCTGGCTCTGCCTGTCAGTCATGTCCTGCATGGTAATGAAGTTGTCTAAACACACTGAGGTCAGTTAAGGTGTAATGATTTTAAATACAGCACTGCAGTGATGCAAGACATTATGCCAAAGGACTAAATTTCTACCCTGAGGCACTGATGCCCTGGGCGGTGAGCACAGGAAACAAGAACAATCACCTTGCCCTGTACTCATTAAAGTTAAAAATGTTGACAGGAAATACAGCGATACAGGGTGACACAAGGAGAGAGCTGAACCTGAATTCCTTAACTTCTCTTGCTTTTTGATATGTACCCAGAGGTCCCTGCATAAAACAGATGAAACAATAGCTGCTCTGAATTGTGATTCTCGACCTCACTTGTCCTTTTCTTTCCTCTCACCCCAACCTACTCCATGTTACTAAGGTAAAGGCAAATCATGGATGGGACCATTGTTTTGGGTACAGAGGTAGTTGGCAGTCTGGCATGTCTGCCATTCACGTTGAACAGTGATGATTTGCGGGCTCCTGAGCTTATGCTGTTTGGCTGAAGAAGAGAAAAATGCTCATCATGCTCACTCCTCCCAGGGAGCTGACTGTGGTCTGTGGGGATCCAGGACCCATGGATGTGCTTAGAGGTCTGTGAAAATTATGCACAGTATTTTAATATATGAATATATTAGAATTTTTCTGGAAAGTTTATAGCTTTAAGCGTATTTTCAAATGTGTTCATAAACCCATAAAGGTTAATGACTTTGGCTTGCATATCTCTATAGGTATACCCTTTTCTGCCTATCCAAATCCTACTCATATCCAAAATCAAATCTTATTGTTCATCAACCTACTCAAACCCGGCTCCCATCTCAGAATGTCAATGAAAAAACAAATTACAACTGATGTAAGTACTCCCCACAGGGAGTTCCTTGGTGTCTTAGGGTCATGAGAGGGGCTGCTGTGTGGTGCTTGGGGCGGGAGCGGAGCCGAGGCTGGAGGGAGGGCTGCAGGGAAGAGAAGATACTTCCTGCATATTTTAGATTGTGGGTAAAGTTGCCCTCATTATAAACTCTTGGATATTCCTCATGAGAATGGACATTTCGCAATGCTGGGGACCGCAGCTCCAGCAAGTTGACTCTTGCCTGGGATCCTCTGTGTGGATTCTGCCTACTGTGGGTAACATCTTGCTCTGAAATCAGGACTATTTTTCTTTTCCTTTCTTTTTTTTCTTTTAAAGTCTGTTGTTTCTTTCAGGAAAACATCCCGGCCCCATTCCCAAGATTCGGAATGATTTCAGGGGATGGGGCCGAGGCACTGGTACTTCTTAAAAGCTCCTGAAGTCATTTTAATGAGAAGCCAATGTGGAGAACTACTACTATAAGGCCATTGAGAAAACATTAACAGGATTTTAAAAAATGATAATGTCCAGTGTTGACGGGACATAGGAAATGGATACTCTTATATATTGCTGTTGAGAGTTTAAATTACTATGAATTTTCTGGAAGGCCATTTAATAATAAATTTTAAATATTTTCAAATTTTGAATACATTTTTCTCCATAGCAATTCCACTTATGTGGCCTGTGCTAGGGAAATCTTAGGTATATGGACCCACATCTTATATGAGGTTGTACTTCAGAGTGTTTTTATGACAGAAATTAATTGAAGACAATATAAAAGTCTGGCAATGGGAGGTTGGTTAAATTAATTTTGGTTTAAATTCTCTTTATAAATATATACAACTATTAGAGATGATATAGCAAAATGCTTAGTGCTATGTGAAAGCAAATGATATGTATCATAAAGCGAGAAAAACAGGTAAAAAGTAATATGTACAATGCCTGTATTAAGGAAATGTTGGGAAAATACACAATATTTAGCTTTATCACTATTAAATAAAATTGCAGATTTTTAAAAAAGTTTTGCCTATAGCAGAGCTGCCTAGAGAATTTGATAAAAGTTATTTTTTGATCATCTGAATTTTTCAAAGTCTTTACTATAAACATGTATTATTTTCATACAGAAATCTACAATTTGAACCAGAACACTAGCAAAGGAATGCAGGCATTGTTAGAAGGAGGACTGTTGCCTCATCAGGCATTCCTCCAGGAACAGCATGAAAGAGAAATCCCAACTGGGCTGAACACCAGACAACTGGGCACTTTGGAACCACACAGAATGTTGATTCCTTGTTTATCAAGTTCTCTAGGCAGCTCTGCTATAGGCAGTAATGACAGAGCTGAGTCTCACCACATCTCAGCAGTCTTAGTTATTGTTCCTTCCTTTTTCTAAGTCTCTCATGTTTTTTGATGTAGCTTCAGAGAATCTGTTAATGTTGGTTTATTTTAAGGAACTGAGGGAAAATAAGTCTCACACCCTTGCCCCATGGACTGGGATAGTGGTTTGGAGCTCAATCAGCACTCAGGCCTCCTGGGTAAGTAAACACCACCCAGGATGCATGGCAGCAAGAGCTGGACACCTCCCCTAGAAACAGGTGTTTGTACAGTCTCTGCCAATTATGTTATAGTCACTCAGCTACTCTCTATTGAGGCTACTAGGCATTCACTTTCTCTTTTAAATCAAGTGGTTTCTTCCTACTTATCTATTCTCTTCTTGTGCCTCACGCTGAGTCTCTGTTCTGATCCTTACTGATTTTTCCCAGGTAGAAGCTGCTAAGCAACTTTCTGCTTATTTCTTCAGTGGCCTAGCTTGATGTTGAGAACAAGCACTCCTGTCTGTGGTTCCTTCCTTCGAACATGTAAGTGGTTTGATTGTGGAGGTAATTAAGGGACCCCTCCTCCACCACCACCACCTTGCCTATTTAATATATTTTAATATCAAGTTGCAAATAAGTTTTAATTGCACTTTTTTGTTCAGTAGTATAGAATGGCCTAATTAGGTGGAAGGCTGAAACATTCAAGGTGTGTGACCTGAGTTTGAGGCAGGCTGGTGGAAGCCCCATAAATGAAGTGAGGGGCCAGCTGCCCAGAAAAGGGAAGCACCTCTGGAGAACAGGTGCTAGCGCCCTCTCTCCACAGTCTCCTTCCTCTTATACTGCATTTGTGCAGACCTGATAAACCCAATTTATTTGGGGGGAGGCAATGATTCTCTCTTTATATCATAGAAATTGGAGGCTCAGAAAATCAGTGCCCAGATCTCAGCCCAGGACTTGTGCTTTTCAACCTTGAAGCTTGGAAATTTATTAGAGCGGGGCTTGTTGCTGCTCATGGGGAGGAGACTGTGTAATTCACTTTTCTTTTCGGAGTTGGCACTGCCATTGGCTGAGGCCCATGCAGCCTCCCAAGCCCCCCTTCTATAGAAGCCAGGGAAAAATTTCTTTTACAGGAAGCTGAACACGCATGCTTTCTTCTCAGTCCCCCTCTGAGCTCTGGGCTGGAAAACCTCTTGTCTATGCTCAGATGGCTGCTTTTCTGAGCGATATGTAGCCAGGCAGAAAGCTGAAGGTAGGGGGTTGTTCTTCAGAAGAGAGATTCCCAAGGGCAGGCAGAGGAGAAACCACTCTCTGTCCATGCCTAGAAAAGTGCAAGTATCCAGCAGGAACAACATTAGATTTGTGTCTGACAGTTCTAGATCCCATTCATGGACTGTCTGTTTACTACTACCTAGTGATCTGAGCATGTTGCTTATCCACCTTGAGGTTCAGCTTCTTTTCTCTTTTTTAATTTAATTTATTGGGGTGACATTAGTTAATAAAATTTTATAGGTTTCAAGTGTACAATTATATAGGTTTCAGGTGTACAATTCTATAATACATCATCTGTATATTGTATTGCGTGCTTACCACCCCAAGTCAAATCTCCTTCTGTCACCATTTATTCCCCCCTATACCTTCTTTCACCTCTTCCACCTTTGTTTCCTTCTGGTAATCACTATGCTGTTGTCTGTGTCAAGGAATTTTTTTCCCTTACTCCCTTCACCTTAGCCTCAGTTTCTTCATCTGTTAAATGGGAAAAGTAATACCTCTCCTGTGCCTGAAGGGATTATCTGTTACATTACCTAGCAGATAGTAGATGTGTGTGTACTCAATTTAATTATTTTATTACACATAGCAATACTAATCATTATGATTCTTAATGTCAATCATCTTTATTATTTCTACTTATTAAGACCCTATTACTGTTAATTTATTTTTTCCAATACTTCAAAATAATCTTTGTTTATAGGTTTCTACATTAGAATGATATATAACTTATTTAATACAGTAAATGCAGGCCACTGAATCTATTATTTAGTCTTTTTTTTTTCTTTCATAGGATTTATAAGCACTGGGCACATTGTATACTTATTAATCAATTATTTTCCCATATCAGAATACAAGCTCTAAGGGAAATGGATGTAAAGTTATTAGAATGTTACTGGTACACAGTAAGTTCTTAGAATGTTACTGGTACACAGTAAGTTGTTCAAAGAATTTGTGTCAAATAAAAAAGAAGAACCGATGAACTTATGAATGAATAATGCAAGGTAATATAAGTGCCATGGGTAAACAAAGATAAACTTGATGCTCCTTCCCCTAAGGATCTTGAAGTCTAGCAGCAGACAGTTGAGAATACATAAAAGATGAACAGAGGGGAATAAGTGACACATGCCATAAGGTCGTGAGAGAGGTAACTTTCAACTTAAAGATCAGAGACTCCTTTATGAAGGAAGTGTCTTTATGCTTAGATTTGAAGGGTGTGGGAGCTGTGGATTTGAATGGATGAAGGGCATTTCAGGTGGAGGGACAGCAGAAGGGAAGCCAGGCAAGGGAGACTGGAAGGACACTCATGGGCAGCAAAAGAATCATGACTTTTTTACTAATGTCACCTCACCCCTATGCTCATTGCCACCTTCATCCCCTTTTGAAGCATACATTATTCTTGCTGGAGGCTTATCTGACTTCCCACTTTTCCACTGAAGCTTTCCAAGATCTCCTTAGACTATTTGAGTTTACCTGATATGAATTTTTATTGTTCTATCATTTATTTGGGGCTCACATAGTATCTGTATTATTGTCACTGAGTCTCCTGTTTTATGTCTTACCAGAATAGACTGCTGACAAGCACTTTGAAGGGCAGGGGACAGGGACCTTTCCCTGGGAATTCCAGCTGTGTCTATCTGCATATAATCATTATATGCATATATAGTTGACTGACTTAGAAAAGTAACTTCAAAAAGATCTTGTAAGAAGTCTTTTTCTTTTTTCAACTTCTGTGCAGAATTATTGCCTTCAATTCTATTCCAAAACTTTGGGTGAGCCATGAAGAGCAAGTCCCTTTAGAAATAGAATATTTTAGAGCTAAAAATGTTTACTTATGCAGGGGTTTATTTTATGGATCATGAACTTGAAGGCCATCAAATTTGCTAGTTTTCCATTGTCCTGGATCTAGTTAGACTCATGATGATATTTTGGGCTTCAAAGCTTGAAAAGGATTGTAATACTTGATGTTTTACATTATCCCAGGGAAATCTCCTATGGGGAAGCCAAAACACAAAGCCTTTGAGAAACTCCTGAGTATAAAGAATGTACTCACAGACCCTTTAAACAAAGAATATTTCTGAAACAAGCCTTTTGACTAATAGAGGGCTATTATGGGAACTTGGAACTGGAAGAAAAATTTGGATCAGGGATCTGAGTCATACTCTCTTATTCCGGTTAATTACCACAACCCTGCTTGAGTGAAACTAGTGCTAAGTAATAAAAAATAGATAAGGCCCAGGAAAGAAAGTGAGTAATTGTTATGAAACCTGAAACCATTTTAGAAAGAAATTATATGAAAAGGAAAATCTCACAGAAAAGAAAAATTCACAAAAAAATAAAAATACTATGATATTTTGAAAGGTTATACCTAGAAATAAAACAAAACATAATATCTTTGTTTGCAATTCAAACATTTATTACAATTGTAATAGATTGTTAGCAAATATCTATTTTAAGGTATTTTATAATTGCTAGATCATGACATTTTCAAGTGAAATGGGCCAATCTTAGAATGAAGGCAACAAAAACTCGGACCTGTGAATTCCAAGGAGAAGTATTATTTACAATGGCAGTAGTTACAAATCAACCAGTTGGATCTTCAAAGTAAAAAATGAGCAGGTCAAATGATATTAAGAAGTTGTAGAGCTGTGAATAATGGTAAATTTAGTTAGTTAGTCTGTGCTAAGCCATTGCAGTAACTCATAATAGACCCTTGTACTACGCTGTTGAATTTCCTTTCTTTTGCTGCTTTTCTTTCTCACCTTTTTTCATTCTAGTCATTCCATTGCCTTACCTCTGTCTATCTCTAACTTCACCTGCATTTCAGTATGCATTTTTCTTTACCTTTTTTCTTACTGCTTTTGTTGTTTTTACATCTCTCTTGATTCTCTCCCTCATTGCTTCTTTCTTCCTGTTTTGCTGTCTCCACTTGAAAAATCAAATTGCCATAATACAATATATTTAGGTATCAATTATTATTGATTTAATGGGGCCTGATTTTTCATACCTTAAAGTTTAAAATCAACTTCTCTATATAGGCTTCTTATTTTTGGCCTCTTGAATTTGTTGACTCCTTACTTTATGCAAATCACAGAACTTTGTGAGCATTTGCCGCATCCTTGGGGCTACAAGTGGTGGAGCTGAGAAGGTGCACACTCATTTCTCCTGGCCTTGAACTGCCCTTAGGCGACTGAGAGAATCAGGCTTGTAAGCAGATGTTAGAATGCAAGCATATCAAGTACTGTAATACAAATAGGAACTCCAGGCTGTGAAAGAGAAGAAAAGGCAGAATTAACTTTGACTAGGGGTGGTGAGGAAAATTTCCTAGAAAAGAGTGTACTTGAGGGGAGTCTTAAAAACAAGGATGGGGTACAGGTGAAAAAGAGAAAAGAGGTTGTTAGGTTTTACTTCTATTTAACCCTTAACCAGTTTTTCTCTATAGTTGTTAGTGGTTTTAATGAAAAAGGTTTCACGTTATAGGAACCTCAACCCTACAGGGCCTTTTCAGATTGTGTTTTCTAGGAGAAAATGCATCTAGGAGGAAATGCATTCAAATTATTTCTGTAAGAAACAAGGGTTTGGAGAGTTCTGTGTGGGTTCCATGGCAACTGCAGAGCATCATGAGAAGACAGAAAATTATCACAACTTCCTCCAATGCAGATTTTTCCAAAATGTTTCAAAGAAATATTGATAAATGAAAAATAGCATTGTATGGCCAAATGGTTTGGAAAATAGTGAGGTTACAAAGATGTAATAAGCGGTATTCAGGACTGTTCTAATATGCTAATATTCACCAAGAAATTTTCCCAAAGAGCTACATTAAGAAGCATTTTCCAAACTGATTTGATGTTGGGTCACCCCATCCACACATTGATTTAGAATTGAGCATTCCTAAAACAAAAGCTCATGTTTTTTTTTCTCTAAACCAATTCATAGCATTTTTGTAACCACAGAAGTCTTTCTTCCCTGCTTCCTTCCCAGAGCCTCTGCTCTAAGAAAATACTAGTAGCTCTCTCAGTTGTGTGGCTGCCAGCCTGCTCACAGCCCAGAGAAGAGAATGGAGACAGAGCTGGCGTGGCTCCTTCCAGGGGTTCACTCCTAACTAAACACTGCATGGGCTTAATTGCTTACAAGTTGTGTAACCCTGAGCGAGCCTCATAACTTCTCTTAACTGCTGCTTCCTTCCTTGACACTTCATCTAATGTAGTTAAGAGGATGCAGGTACTGCTAATAAACCTTGGAGATTATACCTTTGCCAAGGATATATGGATTTGGTGAAGGAGTTAGGAAATAGGTATTTCAGAGCCAAAAGATAAAATCTTCTAGAGGTAGATATTTAAGTATTTTTTCAGATAGGAGGAAGTTGGTTTAGAAATAAATGAGTTAACAGTTAGAGGGACCCAGGCTTCCCTAAATCAATATCACAGAGTCTGTTTTATCTATTAAGCTTTTGTGTGAAATTTGGTTTCCCTGATTGTGCTCTAGAAAGGGATGCCCAGGGTGGACCAGAGAGTCAAACAAGGACATAGAAACCCAATTAGTACTCATTCTTCAGAAAAAGGCCATTTGGAGGTTCAGTATCATGTCTTAAAACATTGGCAGCTTTCTTCCTAGAAAGCTACATTTGGTGATGCTTACAGGAGTCATTAAATGGAGCTTGAAATATATGTAGCTCTAAACATTTAAGCAATGTTTGGGAAGATGTTGGGCTTAAAATGTTTCTGGGTAAACCTATAGCTATGCTTAATTTCTCCCACTCTCAACTCCTAAAGATAGTCTTCTGAGTAAAAATGGAAGGAAAGATGAACACAAACAACCAGAAGAAGATCTTTGGCTTTTTGGAGGAAAAAATACAAACCATTTAAATTATTTAATACAACTTATATAACTAATTTTTTTTTATGTGTGGCACCTATGACCTTTGTTTCATTATGTCTTAGCAAGATAAGCTATTAGAAAAATAACTATTGAGGTGTGAATATTTATAAGAATCCATAATTGCAAAGGACAACTGTCTTTGCTTTGAGGAAAAGGGTTAATGAGAGATTGTTCTGTGTTTTCTTTCTTTCTTTCTTTCTTTCTTTCTTTCTTTCTTTCTTTCTTTCTTTCTTTCTTTCTTCCTTTCTTTCTATGGAGAGAGAGTCAGAGAGAGGGATAGATAGGGACAGACAGGAATGGAAAGAGGTGAGAAGCATCAATCATTAGTTTTTTGTTGTCGTTGCGACACCTTAGTTGTTCATTGATTGCTTTCTCACATGTGCCTTGACCGCGGGCCTTCAGCAGACCCAGCAACCCCTTGCTGGAGCCAGCGACCTTGGATCCAAGCTGGCAAGCTTTTGCTCAAGCCAGATGGGCCCTGCACTCAAGCTGTCGAGCTCAGGGTCTCGAACCTGGGTCTTCCGCATCCCAGTCCGACGCTCTATCCACTGTGCCACTGCCTGGTCAGGCTGTTCTGTGTTTTCTTAAGAGTCTTCAAAGTCAAGCTGTGTTGTATTTGTCAGAGCCTCCTACTTATTATATAAGGGTCAGTCTGCAAACCCTTGGTTAGGTCCAGCTTTGGAAAAAAGGAAAGCCCAGAGCTGGCACCAGGGAGTTGGAGTTGAAATAAGATGAAATGAAAGAAAATAAATGTGTTTGGAATGATGGTTTCTACTTTTTGTCACTCTCTAAAATATCTGTAGTTACACAGAGCAAGGAATTCTTGAGAATCCCCAGACATTAAAGAGTTTGTTCACTAGATATCCTTTAAAGCATGAAAGAAAGGTATTTCATCAACTTTCTTCAGTGTTCTACTCTACAATCCACCCTCAAAACTTCCACAGTTCTTTGTTACCATAATCGCATGCTGATTGTGCCCAGGCCAATAGAGCTGAAATGTGTTCCCCTGAAAATCCCCAATAAGGTACTTGGTTTTCTGAGAACTCTGTGTGTACAATGTGGGTAGGTGAGTAAGGAAGAGTAGTATTTGGGGGATATTGCCTATTCAGCCAGAAAATATTGGGGGGAGCCTTAGTGACTTTAAAGCTAATTATAAGCTTCATGGAAACATCTCTAATGCCCTTAGTGAGTATAGGAAGACAAAAGATATTTCTAAGCCCACTAGCCCAGCAGTTACAGAGATATTCCTGGGTTGGTAGAAAGCCCAGCTCCCTTTTACCTGTTTCCAGTTTGTTCTGTTTCTAACTACAGATCCCCCCTTACATCTACACAGCGCTAGTTGAGTGGTAAGAAGTGCGGAGCTAGCCTTCTTGGGGACTGGAGATGCTGAATTTCCTCTTCTTTGTTACCTTAGTGACATTGGAAGCAATGTCCAAAGTGAGATGTCAAAACTGTAGATCTGAAATGAACACATGATGGAAGACTGGCTGTACATGGTTCAATCAGGATGGCAGCAGGAAATGAAGCACTCTGGAGATATAAGACTTTTTTTTTTTTAAGTCAAGAATACAGATTTCTGTTGGTAAACTTTGATTGATGTGATATGTAAGTGTCCAGCTTTCTACCAAGACGGCATAAGCTAATTATAACAAAATTTAAGAGAAGAGGGCCAATTTTAGTCATTCGATTGCTGCAAAGATAGGAGAGCAAACTTCACCTTGACTACAGATAAAAAAGAGTGCCATCTAGAGGCCCTGCTTAGAATTCCACTTCAGTCTCAGGAAGCATCCTTCAGTGCGACCTTGAGCTGTGTTATGCTGTAATTGTGGTGCTCCTGATAAATCAGGGGTCGGGAACCTTTTTGGCCGAGAGAGCCATGAATGCAACATATTTTAAAATGTAATTCCATGAGAGCCATATAATCTGTTAACACTAAATACAAGTAAATGTGTGCATTTTATGTAAGACCAACACTTTTAAAGTACAATAAGTCTCTGAATTCTTTTTAATAACATTGTTATGCTGTTGCTAACCAACGATGAATAAAGTACTTCTTACCATTAATGCTACTTCTGGTGCTGCATGGTTTTGCTGATGGCTTTGTAGTCTGGTTGATATGTGGTGAGGTTAAGCTTCATGCAGGTGTTGAGACTTCCATCTGTTAAACATGATCGTAGGTTGGTTTTAACGTTCTTTAGATGTGAGAAAGACTGCTCACATGCATATGTAGAGCCAAACATTGTCAGTACAGCAATACTCACATGCTGCAGTGTGTGATATATGACAGGAAGCGCATTCCAAGTTTTGACAATCAGCTGGTCCACAGGTTGAAGTTTTTCATTTCTCCCAACTTGTATTTGCTCGCCAACTCTGCTTTCTGTCATGCAAGTCTTTCCAAATCTTCATTCAGTGGCTTGAACTTATTCACCTACATGTCTGAGGCCTTCAGGTCAGCAGCTTATAGCTCAAAATCTCTGATGGAGATACTGGGGATGTAACTCAGGTTGGCGCTGTCCACTGCACACTTGTGTGGATGGGTGATGAACTTAAAAAGATGAGTGCGCTCACAAAATTCTCCAAAGCGCACTTTGAATGACTGCAGGAGATTAGATGTGAAGCCTGCTAGCTGCTGGAGATCAAGATGTTGAGAAGGGTCACTTGCTGTTCATGCATTTTTAAACTCTTCCAGTTTTTCAAAGTGTAGTAAACAACTTGTTTCAATGTCGGCGATGAAGAGTTCCAGCTTGTTTTCAAATGCAAACACTGTTTGTTGAAGGGATAAGACTGTATTTCCAATGCCTTGCATTTTCACATTGAGCTGGTTCAGATGTTCAGTCATGTCTACAAGATAGTAGAACTTTAGGAGCCACTCAGTGTTAGCTAACTCAGGATGCTCAACGTTTTTCATTTCAAGAAAAGTTCGGATTTCGCTCAGACAAGCCGTGAAACAGCTGAACACCTTCCATCTTGACAACCAATGCACATTGCTGTGCAGAAGCAGACCAGGATAATTATTCCCAACTTTATCCAGCAGTGTCTTAAACTGGCAATCATTTAAAGCTTGGGCAACAATAAAGTTGACCACCCGAATGACCAGTGACATCACCTTACCAAGCTGCTTGCCACACATCTAAGCACAAAGCACCTCCTGATGTATAGGATGTAGTGAAAACTTAGAATGGGTCTCTTCATGTTCATGAAGAAGCACTATGAATCCTCTGTTTTATTCCCACCATGCATGGAGCAACATCAGTACACACCAAAATAAGTTTATCCATCCATCAGTAGATTTTTTTTCTTTAGCGAACTCAGTGAAAGACTTGAATAAATTCTCCCCTCTTCTTGTCTCTTATATAGGCAAAACAGCAAGACTTTCCTCACATAGTGTGTCACTGACAGCATACCTTGCAATCACGCTGAACTAGGATAAATGGCTTACATCTGTTGACTCATCCAAAACAAGAGAAAAAAATGGTGCTGCATTTATGTCCTTCACTTGTGTTGCCTCAATTTGATTTGCTATCATGATGGTACGATTGTGAACAGTTCTTGCAGATAAATGCATATCTTTTATTCATTTGATTATCTTGTCTTTATTCGAAAAGTCATCAAAAGTTCACTGGCAACATCAAGCATGAATGTTTTGGCATACTCCCCATCTGTGAATGGCTTTCTGTTTCTCACAATTGCTAAAGCACCAGCAAAGATAGCTGAATTCCAGTCACCTTGTTGGGTCCAAACACGGAGTTGCTGCTAACTAGCTTGCACTCTGCACAGTAGCTCTTGACATGCTTTCTTCCTGCTGTCCCCCGCTGGATATTTTAATGCAAATGTAGTATGGCATGTGTCGAAGTGCTGCTTTATATTTGACCGTTTCATAGATGCAATTTTATCATTGCATATTAGACACATTGCAGAACCTGCTTTCTCCACAAAGGTGAATTCCTCTGTCCATTCCTGCTGAAAAGTACGATACTCCTCATCTTTTTTTCTTTTAGCCATCTTCTTTGTCAAAAGGGTTCTGCAATTAGCTAGTTGACTACTTGATTAAAAGGAAGAAAGTTTACTTCCTGACCTCACAATGACCCATGTACCTTATGCATTATCCAATAAAAATTGGTGTTGTCATGGAGGACAGCTGTGATTGGCTCCAGCCACTCACAACCATGAACATCAGTGGTAGGAAATGAATGGATTGTAATACATGAGAATGTTTTATATTTTTAATGTTATTATATTTTTTATTAAAGATTTGTCTGTGAGCCAGATGCAGCCATCAAAAGAGCCACATCTGGCTTGCGAGCCATAGGTTCCCGACACCTGTGATAGATAATAAGAGAAAGGGGACAGTAGGTACAGCCATATGGTATCAGAGTCTGATATTATGAGGGCTAAATTGTGTTGACTCCGAGTGAGGGTCCAGACCTTATTAATTCCTAAATAATGCCCTTTATCTGTCTCTGTAGGGTGCTTACAGTCAGTTGAGAGCTTTTATACTCTGGTGGTATGCTTCTAGGTTTTAGACCCCCGCCCCTTTTTTTTTGAAAGAGACGTAGTGAGAGAGAGACAGGAACATAGATCTGTTCCTGTATGTTCCCTGACTGGGGGGAAGTTGAACCAGCAACCTCTGCACTACAGGAGGCCTTAGACTTTTAAGTTTAATTTTTCCTTAACAGAATTAAAATGCTTAGAAATTATATTTTTTGTTTATTAGAAAAAGTAAATTCTTGAGATGATACATGTTTTTAAAAAGCCTTAAAGTTGTAGAAAATAAAAAACAACATAGGAACTTCAAACCACCTCTAATTTTGCTTGAAACATCTAATTGTATTAATTTATAAGCCACGTTCCTGAATATTTGTTTATCCCCCAACTTGAGTCATTCAATAGTATAAAACAAAGTATTTCTTAAATTAGTACTGATGTTTACTCTCCAGTCTTCAGGCTCACATGAGCCATACATTTTTATAAGTGATCAAAAAGAAGTTTGATATCAACACAACATATTGTAATTATTATGCTACAGAAAAGTGTGATAGGATTTTCTTAGAAAACCAAACAGTGTATTGGTGATGATATCACCGTCATCATGGTAGTGTGATGGGTGAGAAAACTAGATAGTTACCAAGGTGGAAGTCATCCCCAAAGAAATAAGTGAAGTTGGCAGCAGATCTTGGAGTCTAGAGTCCCTGACTATGAAACTACTTCTAAAATAAATTGCTTCTCCTACAACAGACCAAATGAACATATACATGTTTGAGTTTTAATGTCTACAATGTTAGATTTTTCTAATGTGATTTTCACATAAGAAGTTTGAACAAACTATTTTGTTCTTTAAAGAAAGTCTGGTCTTACAGTAGATGTTTCTGTGTTATGCTAAAATAGGTGAGCTACAAAGAAGCAGTGCAAATGTTCAGTGATAATATTTTTAGAATTTGTCTAGGATAATCCACTCCCCTTGAGATGGTGATTAGTGGTATTCAGTTTACCAGTGATGAACAGAAAAATTATGGTGTCATTTGTCTCCAAAATTCAGCAGCCAGTTGTAAAACCACAGAATTTGTTTGCTTTGTTCTTTCAGCTAATTAAAAAGAAGGTTTTTGTATAGCCTCAAGTGTAGTATAATTTATAATAGGGCTTTCTCTCTCCTGTTTTTAATTACCATCTTTGCATGGTGATGTTGGACCTTTTCCCTTTTAAGGACTACTTATACATAGCTTCCTGAGACCAGCTTTATGGCTGTTAATAGAAAATAAAGAAGTTTCATGAATTTTAGCCATCTTGAGCTAAGCAGAGTGATATTGCCTGATTGGGGTTTATTTCTCTTCTTTTGTCCCCAATGAAAGGGAAATCTTCCCTTCAAAATATTGGTTTTCTTTTCAAAATATGCTATCATGAAGGCTTAGGAACACTGAAATGAGAATACTGATATAAGTTAAAGTTTTTCTGTCACTTTGGCTATTGCATGAGGGAAGCAGGAACTTTCAGGGTTTTATAGTGCTCTGCACAGAGCTCTTGACATTTTCAATCCATTATTAAATAAATAAATGAATGAGTTTCTCTGTATACTGATCAATATAAGGTGAAGAACTCTAATGATATAATTCATGGGGGTGGGAGAAAGATAAAGCAAGAAATAAAACATTAGATATTTTGAAAATACAGAATTTCAGATAATTTAACTGTACGATAAATTTCTTGGTGTTCATCTTTCTCAACTAGCATTAAACAGGCATGTGCAATGAGGAGAGGTAGATACTTCCACGGATTGTACCATGGGCTTTCCTGTAAAGGTGGAGCAGGAAAAGCTGTCAGAGAAGATAATAGCACAGTCAGCTCAGGATATGGGAATGCAACTCTAATATTACATGCTTTCCTCTTTATTCCTTCCTTCCCTTAAAATAAAGGAGAAACCTAAAATAGCAGATAAATTTACTCTGACTCCTCATAGCAGTATCTCAAAGCGCTCTTATAAATAAGAAAGTATATAAATCTTAAAGTGATAAATGTATTGGATTAGTTTTTTGTTTTTTTTTTTAATCAAGTGAGAGGCAGGGAGGCAGAGATACAGACTCCTGCATGAGCCCCCCTCCCACCGGTATCCTCTCTGGGGCTGATGTTCTGGCCATCTGGGGCCCCTACTCTGTTGCTTGGCAACTGAGCTATTTTAGTGCTTGAGGCAAGTCTATGGAGCCATCCTCTGTGCCAGTGGCCAACTTGTTCATTCCAGTCATGGCTGCAGGAGGGGAAGAGAGAGAAAGAGAGAGAGAGAGAGAGAGAGAGAGAGAGAAGGGGGTGGGGGAGGGGCGGAGAAACAGATGGTCATTTCTCCTGTGTGTCCTGACTGGGAATTGAACCCAGGACTTCCACACGCTGGGAGGATGAAGGATGATCTACCACTGAACCAACAGACCAGGGTTCTGATTAGTTTTTGTATTAAAAAAATAGGGTAATGTTGCCTACTTTGAAAGTTACTCTGAGGAGCAAGCAGAAAGATTACATTTTAATTTAATCAGTACAATCTAGAGATATTATTTCTATTTTAGAGATAAAAGAAATTACTCAGTCAATGACAGAATGAAAAATCAAATCAACTTAGCCTACCTGCAAGGACATTTCTTTTTCCTGATTCACCACTGAGATGACAGCTGTAAGCAAGCTTAGAACAGTTTCACTTTCTTTTTTTGGAAGGTAAAATCAAGTTAAGACTTCACCTTGCCAGAGCTTTGCCAATAGACTCACATACAGATGGGAAGACTAGTCTCCTTTTTCTTCCCAGCTACAAATGTGCCCTAAGGCAGCCTTTACATCCAAAGGCACTTTCTTGCCTTCAAATGTGAGGAGAGTTACCTTCCTTCTCAATACAGGTATTGATCAACTTACGACTTATGCAACTTACAACCATTCAACTCTACAACCACAATCGCTAGCCATGACTGCTACGCATCTGGAGCAGTTTTTGTATGCACCTGTATTTTGTAATTTTGTATGTTTCGCAAATATTAAACCAGTTGTACTGGTAATGCAGAAAATTATGATAAAATATGACTTAAAGATTTTTTTATTAGTTTTTTTTTGTTTGTTTTTTTATTTTATTCATTTTAGACAGGAGACACAGAGTGAGAGAGAGAGAGAGAGAGAGAGAGAGAGAGAGAGAGAGAGAGAGAAAGGGGGGAGGAGCTGGAAGCATCAACTCCCATGTGTGCCTCAACCAGACCAGTGCAGGGTTTTGAACTGGCGACCTCAGTGTTCCCAGGTCGACGCTTTACCACTGCGCCACCACAGGTCAGGTCGACTTAAAGATTTTTATAACGTCATTTCATAGTACTGTACATATAGCCTACTCAACTTACGATCAAATCATGTTATGACTGGTCTGTCAGAACCAATCGTGGTTTAAGTCGAGCACTAACTCTAGTTTTATGAATAAAAGTTATATTTCATGTTTCTATCATACTATATACTGTTATCCTGGTACCAACACTCCAAGGTTATTCTAACTCTGTGGTTTTAACATCAAAGAAAATGTTTCTGAAGTCTGTCCTATACTTAGATTTTAGGAAAATGCACTATGAATTTCTGTGGACAAGGCCCACCAGGGGTGAGGATGATGGAAACGCAGAGAGCCAACTCCAGAGACCAGGTTCAGTGATGCAGATCCGCTTTATTCAGGAAGCAAGCTAGCTTATATACACAGGTTCAGCCTATAAGGTGTTACAGCATGTTCTTCAAAGCCAATGGCTAAAAAGATCAGGGAGCTGCCTGGTTGGCGCTGAGTCACTTCTTTACATCAGGTGTGCCTAGGAGGGTTTCAGGCACTTGAGTGCTCTCACAGCATTGTATCAGCCATAGCTGTTAGGAATGCGCTCTGCGCTCTACCTACCTTTCTCCCTTCCCTTTTAATTAGGGCCAGTTGGACTTGATGAATGATAGCTTGCTGTTGTTGTCTCTACAGGCAGGATAATGCCAAGGTGGGGAAAAGCAGCCCAGGCATGGGGGTCTGCTCGCGTATGAGAATTAGCGGCTATTATTAGGAACAGAGTACTAGAGCCTGAGGGCCCATCAGGGGCCATTCTCTGGGCTTGCTCCACTAAAGCCTTCATATTCCCCCCAGGTGATGGGGTGCACACGTTGGCCACGAGGTCTTCTTCTGGAGCACTGAGGACCTCCTCCCCTCGGGCATTCATCCAGGGTACTGGCCTTGTTTCATCCTGGGATCCAAATTGTCTGAGGGCTGTTTTCTGGAAAAACACAAGCACAACCTCGCCCTTGCATTAGAAGAGGGTGTGGACTCCACCACTGTGCCATGGCTGGTCCTTCCAGCATCATTTCGGAGAGAGGGGAGGGGAAGAGAGAGAGCAAGAGATACAGAAAAATAGACAAGACAGACAAATGAGGGGGGAAAAGAAAAAAGACATATGGGGGCGTATAGGCTGGCCCATGGGTCTACAGTGGGAACACGGGTTAGGTTTATAGTCTGAGGAATTGGGCGGGGCCTTGAGCCCCAGCAGGGACTGCGGAAGCCAGCATCTGCTTTTTCCGGTGGCGGAGCTGATAGTGCAGTTATTAATTCAGTTGGTTTCATTTCTGCGCGCTCAGCCACAATTTTGTCAAACTCGGTAGCCCAACCATTTTCCTCCTCCGCAGAGGGAGGTGAATAGGGGGGTAGGGGCTCCTCTGATAGAGGAGTAGCCTGTAGGATCTTAGGAACTGGTGGAGGGTCCTCAGCAGGAGCACCGTTCAGGCAGGCATGTATTGCTAATAGGGCAGGAGTGACGCCAAGAGGGAAGGTCTGTCCTTCATGTATTTAGTGGAATAAACATGTCAGAGAACCCAGGCCCAAGTATCTGGGTCCCAGAGAGGCGCATCCCTAAGCCAGGCTTGAAACCAGAGAGGATCTCCCAGTAAGTACAAAGATCCTTTTCACTAACTTTAACTCGCCTACTCTGCAATAGGGAATGGAGGGCTCGAGCTTGCAGGGCTCATGAGTAAGGGAGAAGGTTTCCCATTGCAGAGGGTCACTCACCCGTCCCTTAGATGCTGGTTGGGTCCCTGTTCCGGCATCAGTTGTGGACAAGGCCCATCAGAAGTGAGGACGACGGGGACACAGAAACCCAACTCCGGAGACCAGGTTCAGTGACGCAGATCCGCTTTATTCAGGAAGTAAGGTAGCTTATATACACAGGTTCAGCCTATAGGGTGTTACAGCATGTTCTTCTAAGCTAATGGCTAAAAAGATCAGGGAGCTGCCTGGTTGTAAGTCACTTCCTTACAGTGGGCGAGCTCCTTTCTGGGTGTGGCTAGGAGGGTTTCTTACAGCATTGCATCAGCCGCAGCTGTTAGGAATGCGCTCTGCGCTCTACCTACAAATTTCAGTCAGTACACACTATTGTAATAAATTCAAGGACTTAAAAGGAAGAGATTCTGGTTAAAGAGTTTTATCTTGCCCTAGATTGTAATATGTTTGAACATGAATTTTCGATTAGTTTGTCAATATCTATCTATCTATCTATCTATATAGGCAACAGGAACCACTAAATCTATAGATAATTTTGGGAATATTTTTATTTTAACAATATTAAGTTTTTTTTGTTGAATGTGTTTCCATTTATTTAGGTCTTTATTAATTTCTTTTAGCAATGGCTTTGCTGTTTTCGGTGTATGTCTTTCACTTCTGTGTATATTGTATCTACTTATTTTTTAGATGCTTTTGAAAATAAAATTGCTTTCTGATTTTTATTTTTGGTTTGTTCATTGATATTATATAAATAGAAATGATTTTTGTATATTAAGTTTTTATCCTATAACCTTGGTGAACTTGTTTATTTGTCTTAATGTTTTTTTTATTCCTTAGGATCTATTAATAGTAATAGTTTCACTTTTTTCTTTCCAATGTGGATGCCTTTTATTTCTTTTTCTTGCCTCATTTCCCTGGCTAATGTCTAGTGTTTAATATAAGTGCTGAGAGCAGACAGACATCCTTGTCTTCTGCTTGATCTTAGAGAAAGTGTCCAGTCTTCTACCATTAAGTATAATGTTAGCTGTGGGACTTTCATAGAGGCCCTTTATCAGGTAGAGGACATTCCTTTCTATTATTACTTTATTTTTTAGCATTATTATGAAATAATAAAATCAAAAAGTAAATTTGCCTTCTCAGACCTAGTCACAGCCTTGCTGTTGGAGTTTAACTAGTTCAACATATAGAATGCCTCTTGTATATTAGACAATAGGAATACAACAAAACTGGAGGATTCCTATCCTATTGGGGCACCTATTCATGATGACTAAGAAAAAAAAGTAAATTATATATATATAAAATCTCTCATGACACCTAACTTAGTAACTTATATACTCTGTTAATAGACATGTTTATAAATATATGCTGAATGCAAGTGAATTCAAATACTTTGTAAGAGTAGAGTAACAGGATTTACTATTTTTCAGTTTTATTACACTTTCTAAGTGACTTGTGATCTCTTCCTGACTGTGACCTTCCATTCCATATGCCAGTGCCCTTGCACGTGCTTCAGCAGGTGCGTTTCTCCACACAGCATGCTGGTGCTGTTGTGACTAGAGGAGGCTCAGGTGTGAGGAACACAGGGGCCTCAGCACTCCAGATTGTGAGAAGTCAGAAAAACTGGGACTAGGGAAGAACAGATTTCTAGGGAAACTGAGACAATTACAGGCCTGATCTTTCTAGGACAAGCAGCCAGTCACTGTGTGCATGGTGTCCAGGAGCCTTGGCAAATGTGTGTTTGCATACACCAGCAATCTTGCGCCCTCTTGAGGTGTATCTCTAGAGAGGCAGAAGCGGTGAGTGGTTCTTCAGTCCAGGCAAGCTGCCCTGTCATGGCCTGGAGGATCCATCTCACATAAGCAGTCCAGTCAGCAGTGCTCATGAGGACCTGGATGCTGGGCAGAACCCCTGGGTGCACACATGCAGCCATCGGCAGCAGGGAGAGTCAGGGATTGGCTAGGTGTGCTCAGAGCTTATCACAGGGAACAGTTCGTTTCTTAGCCTCTGGAGGCAGCCGGGAAGTGTGCCACTTACACCTTTCTCTCTTTGAGACTCAGTTTACCTTCTCTGTAAATTAGGGAACTTACTGACTACCTTGGAGTGTTGTTGGGGCAATTAAATGAGATACTATTCATAATGTACCTTGTTTAGCATGGGGCACATAGTAGGTCCTCAAGAAATGTTTCTCAGCCTTCTGTATGTCTGTTAGTGTGGCACTGAAGCTGCTGTTATGGTTAGTATTAGCTCAGAAATAGCTTCAGATAAATCCACCAGTGACAGCAAGGGCTGCAGAGGCCTGGGGAAGGTTGAGGCAGACAGGTAAGACAGCTAACTAGATATTAGCCCTAGGCACAGCTTGCTTACTCTATCTTGTGAGACCAAAACAAATAAACATAAGTAAGCTGAAAGAGCAACCGGAAGAGAGTAATAAGAAATGATATCAATAACAAATATTTTAGTGCGTACCAAGTAGCAGCTACTGCTCTAAGCACTTTACTTTCCTCACGAAATCTATTGGTAAGTATTGTTATAACCCCGAGGTGTTTGGAGGCTAGGTTATTCAGATTAAAAGCGGCAGAGCTGGGACTCAGACCAGAAAGAAGAATTCCCTGATGGTTTAGAATTTGGGACATTAGAAGGAATGACTAGAGTAGATGTTCAAAGCTTTTAAAGTCTGAAAAGCCTTGTAGATCTGGGAGAGTTGAAACATAACCTTGCCTAAAGCTAGGAGCATGGATCAAATGAGTGGGTTCCCACAAACCAGTCTTTGGATTAGGTGGGACTCTCTGCGTCAAAATCACCCAGAAATCTTTTTAGAAATACCATTTCCCCGATCCCTGGAAGGTTGTAACTCAGAAGGATCTTGTTGATTCCAGGAACCAGTGTTTTCAAAAGCTGCAAGGTGGTTCTGAGAAGCAGCTGCACTTGAGACCCCACTCCCCCCACTCCCCCTTAGCAGCGGGCTTTTCAAGTTAGCTTCCAGGTCCCTGGCTCAACGACACTGCCTTTATTTTCATTGCACCATTTAGAAAAGTAGGCTGTGAAGCTGAGATATGGTCAGATTAGGATGATGTTTTCCTTTGTTTCCGGTTACCTTTCAGATTCAAGCCTGCAAACTGTATTCCAGCGTTTCTGCTGGAGACAGTGCCGAGTATCACGCAGGCAGCAAGGCCACTGGCTGACCACTGGATGGCATCCCTGTCCTTTTCTTGCAGGATTCCTTCTTAGCATTCACTGCTCGTTAAGCTGCTCAGCAGCCTCTTGCCACTGTCTGTCCTTACAATGAGACATAGCCACGGGGTCCACCCACCCCCTTGACCTGCAAGGGAGGGATATCAGACCCAAGACGGCCCTGGTGAATGGACAGATCAGGAACTTTTTAAGCTGAAAGAAGAGTTTTTATTTTTATAAAAGCAGCCTGCTCCATTTCTTTTCGGGATATGCTCACAAGCCATGCTGTTAGTAATAGAGAATGAGAATGTTAAAATAAGTCTAGGAGGAGTGATCAAATAAACATTTTCAGCACTGAAAATCTCTGAGCCTATAATGCAGGTTAATGGAGAAATAAAAATAATTTAATATCCAATTTTATAAGCAGTTTTGTTCAGCGAACAGGTTGTTGGTATGTTTGCTTGTTTTTTTTATTTACTGCCCTCTGGTGGAAATGCATTTAATTTGCTTAAGATATCCAAGATACAAAGGAGCAGAGTCTCCTTTCTAAGACACACAGAATCCTGGCAAGTTAAATAATTTTCTTATTTAGACAGGTACATTTAAAGAAGTTGATTGCTTTGCTCAAAATACAAAGATTAAGCAGAATCTGTCATTTGGTTTAAATTTTTATATTATTCATATAATCAGAGGTTACACAAAAGCTTGACATTAGAAAAATTGAACATTGAAACATGTTAGCTCTAACATGCATTCCTGCTTTCCAGTTTTTTTTTTCATTTTATTTAAATATGTGCCTAGTGAAAATACAGGGTTTGAACATTATTTTGTATTCTGACCTTTGTTTTATTTCCTCCTCAATCTCCTCATATTTTATTAAATATTTATCTTTCTTACAAAGTCCAAAATATCCTTTCCTGGACAAGTTGGTTTTGCTAGAAGACACATTGTGCTGGTCTTTCTTTGAGTTTGTCTTGCTGACAGGCTGTAGTTCTTACAAGAGTCTTGTTAATGTACTAGGAAGAAGGCCAAACCTGATTCCAGGAATTGAACCTCAGGTTTGCCATGGAGAAATATGACTAAATTCTGGATTTAGGGGAAATCTCAGCTCTGGGACTATATAGTATTTGGTGGGAAGAGGGAGAGCTGGACAGCTCCCAAAGCTGCTATCCATATAGCGTTTTATAGTCTGCAGTTTCTTTGGTGTTTTTAGCTCCAGAATAGCAACAGAGACAACACCTAGCAACCAAAGGGAAATATTCAATTCCTCATCTTTTCCCTTTCTTTTTTTTTTTAATTTTATTTTTATTTTATTCATTTTTAGAGAGGAGACAGAGAGAGAGAGAGAGAGAGAGAGAGAGAGAGAGAGAGAGAGAGAGAAAGAAAGAAAGGGGGAAGGAGCTGGAAGCATCAACTCCCATATGTGCCTTGACCAGACCAGTGCAGGGTTTTGAACTGGCGACCTCAGTGTTCCCAGGTCGACGCTTTATCCACTGCGCTACCACAGGTCAGGCCTCTTTTCCCTTTCTTAAGAAAACAAGTAGTAAATTACCTTGCCTTGCTTTGCCTTTCTCTTTTGATATGCGGTACATTTACTTACCACATTAGGCTAAATGCACATGAATGGTATAAAAACTCATCTATTTACTGTCCCTTTAAAAAATTTAATTCCCAACCCCTTAGTGATACTGAACACAGTCAAATTACAATCCAACTCATACTATTGGAATCATAAAGGGCAAAGAGTCATCAGCTGTTTGTCTACTTCCTTGCTGTATACTCTGAGCTCCTTGAATCTGGAAACTATCTCATTTCATCGCTGAGAAAACTAGCTCACCTTGAATAAAGTTGAGAAATGGTTGCTTGGATTGTGTCTCCATGGAGTCTTGTAGATTTGTGACTGTCAGATAACTTTAGAAAAGTCAGAACATTTTTTTCTTGTCATAATGTGTGTCATCCAAATGCCATTTATTTGAAATCTCAGAAACTAGAATATCAATTACATAGAATGCTTTTTTGAGATTCCCGTGCTATGTAAGGTGT
This sequence comes from Rhynchonycteris naso, assembly GCA_037038555.1. Lineage (NCBI taxonomy): Eukaryota > Metazoa > Chordata > Mammalia > Chiroptera > Emballonuridae > Rhynchonycteris > Rhynchonycteris naso. Next base: position 92,712,858 of record CM072999.1, read on the forward strand.
AACAGAGGAAAACTTGTGCAAGATAATAACTAAGAATTATTGAGCACTTGCTATGAGCTGGACAGTGTTTCTATTAATTCTCACCGCAATTCTTGGAGGTTAGTATGTTAACAGAGTTTATAACTCTGCAGTGGTACACGGAAGGCATATAATATAAAAAAGCAAATCTGTCTTGCCTATAGAAGAACAATTAGCCTGTCAGGCAGCTCATGGAATGCAGTTATGTTGAGAATTTGCTGCAGTCCAGGCTCTGCTCTTCTGATCTGCAGACCTTGACATTCTGAACAAGGTATCCACTGAAAAGTGGTGAGGCTGCCTCACATGAACTAGATTTGGGTACAGCCACATGCACTGGTATGTGCAGTGTCAGGTGCAACAATCATTTGTTTCACCTAGCATCTTCCTTAAAGCAAGCTGTGTGGGAAGCTGTGGCGCTGTGAGTCTGAAATTGGGTCCAGAATGAGTTTGCTGTCAAAATTTTAAGGCAGTTTTGGGTCTTCTCATCTGGCACGAAGTGGGTCCAGCCAAACTCTTAACCTCTCTCAGACAGTGGTTGGATGAGTACTACCAGTGTTTGTCCATGTTACTCTCTTTTTAATTTCTGTTCTGCTTACAAACCTCCTGCTGTTCATGTGGTGTTCCTTCAAATATGGTTTAATGCAATTGCTTAGACTTGTGCTTAACTAAATTACAATCCCATTCCAGCCTCACTTCACCTCCTTGAAGTTTTCCCCAGTCACCTTTGTAGGAGTTTGGGACATTCTTGATTCACTGCCACACAATGAGGAAATTTCTGAGTCAGTTCCCATTGGTGGCTGATCATTGCCATCATATGGAGATCTTAACTTTCAGTAGGAAACTCTATTTTAAAGTCTTCGGAGAGAACCTGTGGTATTTCCCATGAATAAATAATGGCATTGGTATGCTGTGTATCCTATTATGCCCTTGTATGTTCTTATTAAAAGGTAATGGTCCCTTTAAAAAAGAACAGTTTGTATTCAGAGCAGGTTAATCCTGCAATGTTCTGGAAACTTGGCAGAATCATTAATAAGGGAACCAGTTGTGTGTAGATTTAAATTAATCAGCAAGCATCCAGCAGCTAGAAACCTAAGGGGAGGGGAGAATCTTTCTCCTTGAAAAAAGAAAACATACTCCCCTCTCATTGGGAAAACATACACAAACACTTATGAAGAAACAGACATATGGTGTGGCCGCAATCTTGTCTCTCTTGTGGTTTCTGTCAAGTTGTGTGAAAGAAAATGTTTAAATCTGTGAAAGATGAGCTGCACCCTCAGGAGAATGATTTCAGGTTTTGAAAGATGGAGAGACTGAGGTAGATTATATTCACCCTTGTGAAGAGAGCTATTTTGACTTCAAGAGCACAGGGAGCCATGTTCAAAGCCCTGTATTAAATTAGGTAAGAGCAGAGTTGCAGGAGAGAGGATGGAGCAAGCTGCAGGGAAATGGGGGTTTTCCCATCACCAATACAATGGGCCAGGCCCTTTCTAGGAGTACAGATTGGTGATAGCTAAGATTAATTCTAACTCATTAGTTTTATTTTCTCTCCTTAGTTAAGGCAAATGGAAACCAGGAACAATGAAAAACTGGGAGTTTGACACTTGAGAAAATTATTTATAGCTTTAGGTGTTTGAATAAATTCCATACCAGTCAAAAATTTTCAAGATAAGTTAGAAATCTATTTTGAAATTGGCCATAATTGATTGAGATTTGCTGAGATACTTAAGTTACCTGTTTGAATTGTTATATATTACTCAATTCTAGTATCCTTTAATATTAATGTTTAGTTATTATTAATAATTACTCCTGTTTTTATTTTAAAGGTATAAGTTAGTTAAAAGCATGTGGCAGTCTCTTTGGCTTTAGTTATTTGGTATTTATGAATAATGTTTCTATACGATTTAAGAGGACATTGCACAGTGGATACCACACTGAGCGACATGCCAGAGGACATGCATCCTAACATCACCTCTGCTTCTTACAAGAAGGTTCCCTTGGGGCAAATCCTTTATCTCCCCGAGCCTCAGTTTCTCATGAAATAAAAAAAAAAACAACCTCTATCTTGCCTTGGACACAAGGTTATTATTGTGTTATTCAAGTGAAATAAAGTCAAATCAATTTAGAAGTGCTTGGAAACTTAGAAATTGCTATAAAAATGCATTTTTTCTGTATTTTGAAGGAAAGCATTTTTAAAAATAAACTCATACCTTTGTTACCATCTCTGTGGTTTTGGAAAGGTTTCTTCACTTCCAAAGACCTTAGTTCCTCCATCTATTAAATAAAAAGATGTCACTTAATAAAGTGAACTCAGGTTGTGAGCAATACTAGCTGTAGTTTATAGGTTCTGGTCTATCCTGGGGGAATAGCATCCACCTTTATCTGATTTAATCAGTCTTCTTAATAAACTTTTCATTATTGAAATGATTCTGCTGCTAAACAGAAAACTAATGTTAAGAAAACATTAGAATAGATTATTTAAATTTTCCTTTCAAAAGTCCACACTTGAATTTCTGTTAACATTTTTGCTGTTGTTGTTATTGTTAATATTACAGGAGAGGCACTACCCTCATTGGTGTCAACATAGTTAAAGGGCAGGCATGGAACTCAAGAGAAAATGTCAGATCCTGAAAAACTGACTAGCTTTGCAAATCTACATGAGTGCAATGGTGGAAAACGTATCAAGCCTTTATTTAGGTCAGCCTAACTGACTAGGAAAGGTGGGTCCCTACTCCAGTAAGAAAATGTCTTTTAGTCTAAATGTCCTGATCACCAAGAGTCTGTTGGTGACATCCTCACATTGAAAGAAGCAGTGTTTTTATCCAGGTGCTTCCTTTCTGAGGTGGTATCAACTATCCTCTAAGGCTCCCTCTTCGCTTTGACTCTGTAGGATGCCAGTCTCCCAATGCTGTACATTTTAAACTACCAAGACATCTAATCTTTCCAAGATATTGCCTTTACTTGTGTTTGTACATTTTATAAAATCGAGAAAAGTTAAGCATAGATAAAAGACTCCAAAAGTAAATAATAACTCTGTGGATAGAGTAAGTGCTGGTAGGAGTAAGTGGCGATATGATTGGAGGAATATTTATGATATCAGATCCTATGTAATGTATGTGATTAATCTCACACAGACATTATCTAGCTATGGGTCCATTGGTCAATCCATCCATAGATAAAATAAGTATATTTGGGGTTAATATAGTATCAAACAGAAGTTGAAATATATCTACATATAAGGAGAAAGTAAAACAATGTATATTTAAAAAGTAAAATATTATTATTATTTTTACTCATATATCTCCAAACCATTAGTACCATTTCATGTAGCATTAACCCTTTTAGGTCAATTAGAGATGGGCAAATATACTCACATGAAATTTACTATTAAGGCACCTCATTGGATTAAATGACTTACTACTGATTTAAAATATTCTTCAGAGCCTTCCAAAATTTTCCAAGAAATTTTTAATGTTTTCTTTTTTAAAAGGACTTTATCCTCCTGGGATACCTTGTTATTTTCCTGCAGATTATACTTCTCCATTATACTTACTGCTTCTGGTCCTCTACTTCCATGGTTTTTTTAGGTTATCGTAGACAAAAAAAAAATGACAAGCTTGTTGCTAGTATTACTAGAATATGGTTTAGCTATTCGAACCACAATTATATAGAAACTATGAACATTTAAAACATATCTGATATTTTCTTTAACATTACTCAATATCATATACCCTCATTGTACTATATTAAAGATCATTAATACAATTTTTATTAGAAAAAGAATATTAAACACTTGGATTAAAATAATGACAAAGCAATTAGGAGTTGAAAATTTCTTGTTTATTAGTATTATGTCCTTATCTCTTTCCTCCAGTTCAACACAACCTATAAGGCTGACAGGGTTGTTATTTTAAATTGCTTCTTAGTGTCTCTGGCTCTAAGACTTGCAATATCTATTAGAAATCTTAATGAGGAGGATTATAAACCTTCTTGGCAAAGATAAACAACATAAATGTTTCGATTAAAATAGATGAACTGAAATGGGATTTGAAGCTGGGATAACAGCAGCCTGCAGGACAGAGACTCATTTCCTCTTGAAAACAAACTTCCACCATTTCAATATGGAGTCTGGAAGTCTGGCTCAGTCTAAGTCTCTTAGAGAAAGTGGTTCAATTTCATTACATAGGGGTGGTTTTGGGTATATGTATCCCTTTAACTGGGCAAGCTCAGGGTTTTGAACCGGCAACCTCAGCGTTCTAGGTCAATGCTTTATCCACTGCCCCACCACAGGTCACACCTTTATTTCTTTAAGAAAAATGTGTTCTATGTGCCCTGAATGCAGAGACATTTCACATTAAAAATTTGCTTTTTACTACATTACTGAAGTTTTGAGATTTAAGACATTATTTTATTTCTGGTACTTGGAGAGCATATAAAGAAAGCTAATTAAAGCTCAATCATTTTTTTCCCTGTTGATTCTAAGGAATGATTTTGAGCTACATAGCATGAAAAATATGATAGATCCAAGGAAAGCTTTCTTGAATGAAGGTTTGGCTAACATGTGTGTGTGTGAACATATACAATTATATAATATTCATATATAAGTAATTAAATGAAAGCTTGAACCATTTTCCATGTTGTTTTATAATCTCATTTTTATCATAATTTTATGCAGTCTTCATGTATCAGATTACTATATCATCTTTGCCTGTTACATGAATACTGTACTCAATATTTTTTAAAAGACTTTATTCAATTCTTTTTTCAGAGAGGAGAGAGAGAGGGGGAGAAAGAAGGAGAGAGAGAGAGAGAGAGAAGGGTGAAGGAGCAGGATGCATCAACTCCCATATGTACCTTGACCAGGCAAGCCCAGGGTTTTGAACCAGCAACCTCAGTGTTCCAGGTCTACGCTTTCTCCCACTGTGCCACCACAGGTCAGGCATACTCAGTATTTTTTTAGATGAGTGTTTAATGGCTATGAAAGACAAGATATTATATATATATATATATTTTTCCAATGGGCTACATGCTTTATACATTGTTATACCTTAAAATTAAAAGGAGGGAGATAAAATATATGACCTCTAATATTCTAGAATGCATTTTTACAAAAACTGATCTATATGCTTTATAAAATCCTGCCAAATTTTTGAAGTACTTATCAGCATTTTTTTGTACTGATGACTATTTGGAATATATTTTCTTCTACAAAGAAAAATGAGGTTAGGCAGTTGGAGGGAAATCTGAAGATCCAAAATAGATTTCTGGTAGTATCCGTGCCAGTTAGTCAATCGATAAATCAAGTTTCAGGTGTATGCCCATCTTATTTCCAGCACTTATTAGATATTGAAGGTGCTATAGAAATGGTGAGACATGATTTGGACTCTCTTGGTTGACCTGTTTATGGTGATCAATCTTACTCATTTTTCAGAACTTAGTTCAGGTCATATGTATTGCTCCCACTGATCATATTTCTTCTTCCAGGCATTCAGTTCAACAATTTTTGCTCACATACCTCCTCCTTATGATTTCATGTTTTGGCTCTTGCCACATCAACTTCACACAATCTATGCTTCAATGACACAAATCTACATATAGTTTTCTAAAACACAATGTTTTCTCTAAGTGTTTTTTTTCTCTTAAATGACTTTCCTAATTCCCTTGTTCTTTTTTGTTTGTTTGTTTTGTTTTGGTTTTTTTGTTGTTGTTCTTTTTTGTGAACTCTCAATTATATTTCAAAGGTCAGCTAAAATATCGTCTTCTCTGGAAAGCCTTCTTGGGACCTCCCTAGGTAAGTAAAATTAATAATTCCTTCCTTGGTGCTTCTGTAACACTGGTATCAGTAACTTTTTTTTTAACATTTATCACAGTGCTGTGATTATAATTTGTTCATGTTTGTCTTCCTAGTTTTAATTTGTCTTTTTATCTATAGTACTGAGAGCACAATCCCTGACAATAGGAAGTACTTAATATAACTGGTATATGACTGGGCCTCAATGGGGAACCCCTGCTCTAGAGCTAGCATTAGCATTGAGGAAAAACTCTGCATTTATAAAATCTTCAGAAAACAAATCTAACTTCAGAAAGCATTAGCAGTAATACAAATTTTATTTAATATTTTGGAAGAGAAGAGGACTGGGGCTTTATATCAAGCACTAAATCTAACAACTTGATTAAAACATTTACCTTTTTTCTTCTTATTTTTTTCTGTCAAACTTCTCTTCTGCATCCTCCAAGCAGAGGGAACACATCAGAGCCTACATGTAGGTATATGGGGGTTCTTGGGTTACTACAGGCTCGACATATGATGTTTCAAGTGTACAATGCTCTTTCCCATAAAAGCTTTAAAAAATTGAGATGTGAGTGTTTTGGCTTATGCCATTAGTGTCATACTTATGAACTAGTTTGGTTGTGCTCGGTAGAAGAATATGCAGTAACGCGGAGTATGAGTGAGAGAGTTGGCCTCCCCAGTATGCTTTCCTACACCATTTTGGACTGTTAAAAGTGCAAGTGTTCTGTTTGTGTTCAGTTAGGGTGCATTTCAACTTACACAAAAATTTGGGTTATATCGCTGTCATAGAAAAGGAACTGTGTCATAATGCGAGGACCCCCTGTATAATCAGTGGTGAAATTCAAAGAATTTAACAACTGGTTCTCTGCCCTAATAACCTGTTTTAAGTGTATAAAAAGATATACCAAAAGGTAGTTTATTATTTCATGCAATTAATACTTAAATAAGAACAATGAAAGAGGTACACAAAACTAGATTGGGTTATAAGAAAAAAATTTTAAATATTAATGAAAAAATATTAAATAATACCTAACAAAAAACAATAAAACTTTTATTTAAGATACTTCCATATTGCTTCTTGATTAGCATCCTCACTTGCAATTTTTTCGCCTATGGATGAAATGAACATTACTATGGGTGCTTAGTATATGCTGTTGTACAGATGAATGTTAAAAAAGAGTAAGAAATGTAAATTTGTGATTTCCACATTGGGCAGTTGCCCAGGTGCCCACCTTAGAGAGAAACCTGATTACAAGTGCCATTTTAACAATTGGTTCTCCGAACTCAACAAAAATTAGATATTAGTTCTGTTGAACCAGTGTGAACCAGCTGAATCCCAGTACTGTGCATAATGGTATTGAATTTGGTGGCTTGTATGTCAAATAGGCACATTTTTTGAAAAATTTAAACTGCTTAAAAATGACCACTTGATAACTGTGTATGAGTATGTAAGGCCCTCCATGACTGGGACCCCCAACTCTGTAGCCCTAACTGTTGTCCCCCTCATTGCCTATTATGCTTATAGTTTACAGTGCATCACAGAATGTCTAACTATTCATATCTCAAATAGTGATACTATTTCTTCATCCATGTGCTCTCCTTCAAATTCTCTAAGAATCTTATTGAGAAATTACAAGTTTTCTTGCTCAGTCCCTTATGTATAATGGAGCATTAGTGGGAGAAACTGCTTTATAGAAAGAGTATAGCATGAGCAAAAAAATCAAAATGACAATGAGCATGTTTTTTGCTACAAACTGAAAGGAAAACATGTAGGGAATAGAGGTGTGAATATTGATATGCTCTGCTTCATAATTTTGCTGGCCTTAGAGCTTCTCAAAGGTAGATAGTAACTTATGGATTTTTTCCTGGTATATATAACTACTTAATAAATATATGTGTTGAGGCCCTGTATGGTTGGCTCAATGGTAGAGCATTGGCCTGGTGTGTGGAAGTTCCGGGTTTGATTCTCAGCCAGGGCACACAGAAGTACCCATCTGCTTCTCCACCCCTCCCCCTCTTTTTTCTCTCTGTCTCACTCTTCCCCTCCTGCAGCCAAGATTCCATTGGAGCAAAGTTGGCACAGGTGCCGAGGATGGCTCCATGGCCTCCATCTCAGGTGCTAGAATGGCTCTGGTTGCAACAGAGCAATGCTCCATATGGGCATAGCATCACTCTCTAGTGGGCTTGCCAAGAGGATCCCAGTCAGGCACATGTAGAAGTCTGTCTCTCTGCCTCCCTGTTTCTCACTTCAGAAAAATACAAAAAATAAAAAAAGACATAAATAAATAAATAAATAAATATGTGTTGAAATGAACTACAGTATATCCCAAGTAGAATGTAAACTTTTTCAGGGATTACAGCTTCCATGACACTTAACTCTTAGCACTTGATGTACTGACTAGAGATTCATTATTCAACAAATGTTTTTTTTATTGAATTTACAAGTTCTCTCTATTTTTTTCTACCAAAATTTGCCAATCATATCAATAGAGATAAATCTCCAAAATGAACTTTCACAATAAAAAATGTATTAGAATAGTTTACAAGAAATTAGGTTGTAACAGGTCAACTCAAAATTTTCAACTTGTTAATGGCAATCTTTGTCCTTAGTTGGACCGAATCAAACCTGCTATTAAAACTAAACCTACTTTGTTTTGATGTATTTTTAGATTGTTAGGTGTGGTATGTTTTTGGTGATTTGGATATTCAATTTGGTGCCTTTAGAAAAGTTTGTCATTATTTAAACCAACAGGAAAGCTCTTTATTCTGTCTGGCTTTGGGAAATTTCTTAATCACTTTGAAACTGTTGCATTATGGCAAAACTGGAGATGATACCTCTGTAACTACCCAAACCATATGACTGACTCACTTAGGTTCCATTGAGTTTAAAACATTTGATTTAGCTTCACTAAAGATCAACAAAGTGTAGCTGTGGTCTGAATTTGGGCCACCGCTTGTTTTTGTTGACTCAGTTATACTGGAACAGAACTACTCCCCTTTACATAGTGCCTGTGGCTGAATTTGGTAGTAGAGTTGAGTAGTTGTGTCAGAGACCCAGAGACTGTGATTCACAAAGACGAAAATATCTACTCTCTGACGTTTTCCAGAAAAAGTTGGGCAACCTCTGATCACATCTTGTTTTTACTGCTCTACACTGATCAAATACATAGATCAAATAGTTGCTGCTATAGGCTCACTGTGTCCCCCCTCCTTCGCCCAGAAAATCATATGTTAAGATCTAACCCTGTGCCCGACCAGGCGGTGACGCAGTGGATAGAGTGTCAGCCTGAGATGCTGAGGACCAGGTTTAAAACCACCAGGTCACTGGCTTGAGCGTGGGCTCATCCAGCTTGAGTGCAGGGTCGCTGGCTTGATAGTGGGATTATAGACATGATCCCATGGTTGCTGGATTGAGTCCAAAGATCACTGACTTGAAGCCCAAGGTTGCTGTCTTGAAGCCCACAGTTGCTGGCTTGGGCCCAAGGTCACTGGATTGAGCAAGGGGTGGCTGGCTTGTTTGGAGCTCCCCTGCATCAAGGCACATGTAAGAAAGCAATCAATGAACAACTAAGGTGCTGCAACTATGAGTTGATGCTTCTTATTTATCTCCCTTCCTATCGGTCTCTCTCTCAAAAAAAAAAAATCTTATCCCCAATGTGATGGTGTTTAGAGGTGGGGACATTAGAAAGTGATTAAGTTTTATGAGGGCTATACCCTTATAAAATGATGCATCCTTATAAAACACTTTAGAACCTCCATTACCCTTTCTGCCCTATGAAGACACAGAAAAAAGACAGCTATCAATGAATCAGGAGGCAAGCCCTCATTAGGCAGTGTCTCATCAGAATCTGCTAGTGCCTTGATCTTGAACTTTCCAGCCTCTAGTACTGTGAGAAATACATTTCTATTGTTTATAACTCACCCAGTATGTGGTATTTTGTGATAACAGACCTAATACGCTAAGACAGTTGTCAAACTACACTTGGAGTTTTATACATTCTCCCTGTAGTACACAACTGAAATTAACTGTAATAAAGCAAAATACACTCCTCACAAAAATTAGGGGATCAGGGAACGTGCAGATACTCCAGCACTTTCAGCCTTTTGTATAGTACATTTTCACCAATGAAATAAAAGTTGGTTTTGTATCTCATTTGCATAATCAAACAACTTTCTTTGACTTGTCGTTTGCTTTCTGATGTTCTTGTTCAATTAAAATAAATTAAATGCTTTTTTTTATCGCTTCATATTCACTTTAAAATATATACCCTAATTTTTGTGAGCAGGATAAAATGAATTTTAAAAACTAAATGTTTGATCTACATAATACTGTATATCACCATATTTTTTAACAATTGGACTTTTTCTTTCTCTCTGAATGCTGGTATGCAAATGGCTCTAGGATGCCATAACTTGATGTTCCCTTTTAAAATGTGAAGATCCAATATTACTGTTTCTTATCATTCAAAGTGAATTTAGGCCCTGGCTGGTTGACTCAGCGGTACAATGTCAGCCTGCCATGTAGAAGTTCTGGGTTCAATTCCTGGTCAGGGCACACAGGAGAACCAACCATCTGCTTCTCCACCCCTCTCCTTCCCCTTGTTTCTCTCTCTGTCTCTCTCTCCTCCCCTGCAGCAGCCATGGATCAAATGATTCAAGCAAGTTGGCCCCCAGTGCTGAGGATAGCTCCATGGCCTCAACCAGGCACTGAAATAGCTCAGTTGCTGAGCAATGGAACTGTGGCCCTAATGAGCAGAGCATTGCCCTTTAGGGGGCTTGCACAGTGGATCCTGGTTGGGGTGCATGCAGGAGTCTGTCTCTCTGCCTCCCTGCCTTCCCACCTCTCACTTAATTAAAAAAAAGTGAACTTAAAAGTCTTATCTCTCCTCTCATTCATGAGTTATTATTTTATAATATTCCTGATTCCTGTTCAGACCTCAGTTACTTTAGTCTTATGCATGTACTATGATATAGTTATACCAACTAAAGTGCGAGATCCTTCCTATGTTTTATTAAAGATTAAGTACTGACAATATCAGTTGTGAATAATATAAATCCAACTTAACATAAGTATAAAGAATATAGGGGAAAAATAAGAAAATCTAATACTGATAAAAGAGCTGATACTCATACCCCCGATCAATGAGATCATTCAACTAAAACTGTAAATCCATAGTCAAACAACAGATGTCTTCTATGAGTTATCTCTCTTGGCAGAAGCATTAGGAGCCATTTATAAACTTTCACTCAGATGCATAATTTGAATATCTTTGAGAAAATATGGTATTTATTTTCACTGTATTCTGACAACCTACCCATGTGATTATACATTATGGTTATTTTCCTTTTCAGAGACCTTATCACATTGTGCAAAATTAGTGTAGTTTATTTGCTATCACAATTTAGTTAAAATTGAACTTTTTGATCAGTAGACCTAACCAAACAACCTTATATTCTTTGCATGTTTTTCTATCTGGGAAAAATTGAGTGATTTTTTCTTTTGATTTAAAGAAATAAAAAAGGAAAAAGGAAATAAAAAAATAATTGTCTACAAAAGTAAGCGAGATGTCAAAATAAAAGCTTTCTGATACTCATCACCATTATGGAAAGATGGATGGATGTTAAATTTAGCAGTCAGATATTTTGAGATAGAAAATCTCAGCATTTTTTTGGAGATTACATTTGCCTTGATATTTTCCATTGTATTTCTTTCTTTCTTGTGTTTGAGTCATTCCCTTTCACAGCCATTTTTTCTTTTACCCCCAATAATTGACTTTTCTTCTTCTGGGAAAATGGGTCTAAGAAAAGAAATATTAGATCCAAGAAAATAATGTTAAAAACTGAGCTAATATTTAAAATGTATTGAAAGTACAGTCTGAAATTGGTCTTAATCCCTTAGTTGTTGTCCCCTATTCAGCTCTGCCTCGGCAGGTTGGCCTTTGTTTGTTTAGAGTCTGGCATGATGGATGAGCTGGTACCAGGCCAATGTGTTTAAGAAAAACCTGGGAGTTCCTGGGTTAGCAGAACACAATTCATGTAAAGCCTTGGGACCATCCAGCGGCTGCATTGCTATTTGTACCATCAAGGAAACTAATTGGCCCAAATCACATCTTATTTTTATTTTCAGGAGAGAAGAAAAATTTGAGAGCACTTTCTCAAACTTTGAACCTAATTCTTATTCAAGCAGAAAACTTTGAATTTCCTCGTAAGAAACTATAACAGAAGCACATGGAGAATTTATAGTGAAGAATACTCTAGGCTCCAAACTCATTACAGACTTTTCCATCTGGCCAAACATGGTAAAAAGAATTACTTTCATTTCACAGGCAAGAAAATAGAGGTAGAGAGAGAATAAATGATTTCAGCAAATTGGAAAGGTAGGAAATTGAGCTTTAGTCCCCCGGCATTCATTTATCTATCCTAGAATAATAAACTTCTAGCATATAAAGATTGTGTTTTGTTGTTACTATGTTGTTGTTTTTGTGTATATAGTCCAGATGTCATTGAATGTATAGATTTTACTATATTCTAACTTGGGCACACAGTCAATGATTGAAATCTACAGTGGAACAACCCATTCAATCTTTGCATACTTTTGATTATTAGAAATTCACTTTTAGATTAATTAAAATCTCTCTGTTGTATCTTCCTTTCAACAGTTCTAATAGTTCTAGTTCTTGGAGCCATATAGGACAAATTTAAATCTGTGTCACATCCAAGCCGTAGTAATATTTAAAGATGGTAATCATATTCTCTTTAGGTTAAAATATCCTATGCCCTTCAGTGTTTCCTCACTCAGTTTGGACTCAAGGCTTATTTTTACTGCTTTATTTTCCTGAGTCCCTTTTAACTAAAATCTCTTTAAATTAATGCAAAGTCCAAAATAAAAATATAGCTCTCCAGCAATTGTCTGAACATAGAAGTATAGGTTTCTAAATGTCTTTATTCTAGATTGTGTGCTTCTGTGATTATCACCTTGAATTAAAAACCTCAGTCTTTGTCCTGTGTTTCTCCTTTACTCTCACTTCTACCACACTAACAATACTTGTGACACCAGATAATCTGGGTCCTCTCCACATAAAGCAATTCTGCAACATCAGCTAGATGTCCTACAATTTAACTCAATTCTAACAGTCGACCTGTAGATAGATGGATAGCTTCAGATCCCACAGGTTAAGGGATCAGTTCCATGAAACTTCCCCCAACTTCAGATGCCAATCACAAGTAGTAGGTCCTCCAGTAACCCACACTTTTTGTCTGACTTTTCTATAGATCAGAGATCCCCATGACCACCATCTCTTATGTGGATTCAATTATTTTGTAGAACAGCTCACAGAATTCAGGGAAACACTTGCTTACATTTACCAGATTGTTAAAGGATCTGAAAAAGGACACAGATAAATAGTCAGATGAAGAGATACACAGGACGTTTTGGCAGTGTCCAGAGCACAGGAGTGTCTGTCCTTGTGGCGTTGGAGTACCTCACCCTCCCAGTATGTGGATGTATTCACCAACCTGCAAGCTCCTCAAATTCTGTACTTTTGGAATTTTAATGAAAGTTTTATCACATAGTCATGATCAATCATTAATTCCATCTCTATTTTCTTTCTCCTCTTTGGAGAATGGTGGGGAGGGAGGGGGTAAGGCTAAGAATTACAAACTTCTCATTGTTACTTGGAGTTTCTGGTGACCAGCTCCCACCCAGTAGTCACTGAGAAGCTCACCCAAAGTCACCTTATCAGAACAAAAGATGTTCCTAGTGCTCTTAACATTTAAGAAATTACAAGAGCTTCAGGAGCCCTGTGTCAGGGATGGGGTCAAGACCAAATATTAAAACAAGAGATACTCCTAGTGTTCTTTTTTTTTTTATTTTTAATGTTGCCTTACACATTTTTTTAAATATATATATTTCATTATTATTAATTCTAATGGGGTGACACCAATAAATCAGGGTACATATGTACAAAGAAAACATCTCCAGGTTATCTTATCATTCAATTGTGTTGCATACCCATCACCAAAAGTCAAATTGTCCTGTCACCTTCAATCTGGTTTTCCATGTGTCCCTCCCCTCCTCCCTATCCCACTCTTTCTTCCCTCCCTCTCCCCATCCCACAACCAACACTCTCTTGTCCATGTCTCATATTCTCACTTTTATGTCCCACCTATGTATGAAATCATGCTGTTCTCAGTTTTTCTTTTTTTCTGATTTACTTATTTCACTCCGTATAATGTTATCAAGGTACATCCATTTTGTTATAAATGATCCAATGTCATCGTTTCTTATGGCTGAGTAGTATTCCATAGTATATATGTACCATAGCTTTTTAATCCACTCGTCTTTTGACGGACACTTGGGCTGGTTCCAGATCTTCACTATTGTGGACAATGCTGCCACGAACATGGGGGCGCATTTCTTCTTTTCGAACAGTGCTATGGTGTTCTTAGGGTATATTCCTATAAGTGGGATAGCCGGGTCAAAAGGCAGTTCGATTTTTAATTTTCTGAAGAATCTCCAAACTGTTTTCCAAGGTGGCTGCACCAGTCTGCATTACCACCAGCAGTGCAGAAGGGTTCCCTTTTCTCCACATCCTCGCCAGCACTTATTCTGTGTTGTTTTGCTGATAAGTGCCATTCTGACTGGTGTGAGGTGATATCTCATTGTAGTTTTAATTTGCATTTCTCTAATGATTAGTGATGTTGAGCATTTTTTCATATGCCTATTGGCCATCTGTATGTCCTCTTTGGAGAAATTTCTATTCATTTCTTTTGCCCATTTTTTGATTGGGTTGTTTGTCTTCCTGGTGTTGAGTTTTATAAGTTCTTTATAAATTTTAGTTATTAACCCCTTATCAGATGTGCTGTCAAATATGTTCTCCCATTGCGTGGTTTGTCTTTTTATTCTGTTCCTATTGTCTTTAGCTGTGCAAAAACTTTTTAGTTTGATGTAGTCCCATTTGTTTATCTTGCCTTTTATTTCAGTTGCCTGTGGAGATAAATCGGCAAATATACTGCTGCTACAGATGTCGGAGAGCTTGCTGCCTATGTTTTCTTCTAAGATGCTTATGGTTTCACGGCTTACATTTAAGTGTTTTATCCATTTTGAGTTTGTTTTTGTGAATGGTGTAAGTTGATGGTCTAGTTTCATTTTTTTGCAGGTAGATGTCCAATTTTCCCAACACCATTTGTTAAAGAGGCTGTCTTTACTCCATTGTATGTTCTTTCCTTCTTTGTCAAATATCAGTTGTCCATAAAGCTGTGAGTTTATTTCTGGGTTCTCTGTTCTGTTCCATTGATCTATGTGCCTGTTCTTATGCCAGTACCAGGCTGTCTTGAGTATAATGGCCTTATACTAAACCTTGATATCTGGAAGAGTGATACCTCCTGCTTTATTTTTTCTTTTTAAGATTGCTGAGGCTATTCGTGTTCATTTTTGGTTCCATATAAATTTTTGGAATATGTGTTCTATATATTTGAAGTATGTCATTGGTATTTTAATTGGTATTCCATTGAATTTATAAATTGCTTTGGGTAATATAGACATTTTAATGATGTTTATTCTTCCTAGCCATGAGCACGGTATATGCTTCCACTTGTTTGTATCTTCCTTGATTTCTTTTATCAATGTTCTATAATTTTCCAAGTACAAGTCCTTAACCTCCTTGGTTAAATTTACTCCTAGGTACTTTATTTTTTTGGCTGCAATAGTGAAGGGGATGGTTCCTTAATTTCTTTTGCTGATATTTCATTGTTGGTGTATAGAAATGCCTCTGATTTCTGAGTATTAATTTTATATCCTGCCACCTTGCTGAATTCATTTATAAGGTCCAGTAGTTTTTTGACTGAGACTTTAGGGTTTTCAATATACAATATCATATCATCTGCAAATAGTGACAGTTTTACTTCTTCTTTTCCAATTTGTATGCCTTTTATTTCTTCTTCTTGTCTGATTGCTATAGCTAGGACTTCCAGAATGATGTTGAATAAGAGTGGTGAAAGTGGGCAACCCTGCCTGGTTCCTGATCTTAAGGGGATTGCTTTTAATCTTTGTCCATTTAGTATGATGTTTGCTGTCGGTTTATGGTAGATGGCCTTTATCATGTTAAGGAATGTTCCTTGTATTCCAACTTTACTGAGAGTTTTGAGCATGAATGGGTGCTGGATTTTATCAAATGCCTTTTCTGCATCTATTGAAATTATCATGTGATTTTTGTCCTTCCTTTTATTTATGTGATGAATCACATTGATTGATTTGCGAATATTGAACCAGCCTTGCCTCTCCAGAATAAATCCCACTTGATCGTGGTGTATGATTTTTTTCATATATTGCTGGATCCGGTTGGCTAATATTTTGTTGAGAATTTTAGCATCTAAATTCATCAGGGATATAGGCCTATAATTTTCTTTCTTTGTGTTGTCTTTGCCCGGTTTTGGGATCAGAATTATGCTCGCCTCATAAAA
The DNA here is from genome assembly GCA_037038555.1 of Rhynchonycteris naso. Classification (NCBI taxonomy): domain Eukaryota; kingdom Metazoa; phylum Chordata; class Mammalia; order Chiroptera; family Emballonuridae; genus Rhynchonycteris; species Rhynchonycteris naso. Next base: position 92,729,125 of record CM072999.1, read on the forward strand.
GGAGTTTGGAAGTCTTCCTTCCTCTTGAATTTTTTGAAATAGCTTGAGAAGGATAGGAGTTAGTTCTTCTTTGAATTTTTGATAGAATTCACTTGTGAAGCCATCAGGCCCAGAACTTTTCTTTTTTGGGAGTTTTTTGATAACTTTTTCTATCTCATTTGTTGTAATTGGTTTGTTTAGGTGTTCTGATTCTTCCAGATTGATTTTTGGAAGGTTATATGATTCAAGAAATTTGTCCATTTCACCAAGATTGTCTAATTTTTTGGCATATAGTTCTTCATAGTATTTTATTACAATGCTTTGTATTTCTGTTGTGTCAGTTGTTATTTCTCCACTGTCCTTTCTAATTTTATTTACTTGACTCCTCTCTCTTTTTTTCTTGGTGAGTCTAGTTAAAGGTTCATCAATCTTGTTTACCTTTTCAAAGAACCAGCTTCTGGTTTCATTGATTCTCTGTATTGTTTCCTTAGCCTCTATGTCATTTATTTCTGCTCTGACCTTTATTATTTCCTTCCTTCTACTTGTCTTGGGTTTTATTTGTTGTTGTTTTTCTAGTTCTTTTAGATGCAGGGTCAGGTTGCTTATTTGAGCTTTTTCTAGCTTCTTATGATATGCCTGTAGTGCAATAAACTTCCCTCTCAGAACTGCTTTTGCGTTGTCCTGTAAATTTTGAGTTGATGTATGCTCATTATCATTTGTTTCTAGAATCTTTTTTATTTCTTCTTTGATCTCATTTTTAATCCACTCATTATTTAATAACATGCTATTTAGTTTCCAAGTGTTTGAGTATTTTTCAGTTTTTCTTTTGTGGTTAATTTCTAGTTTCATGGCATTGTGATCAGAAAAAATGCTTGATATGATTTCAATCTTCTTAAATTTATTGAGACCATTTTTGTGTCCTAACATGTGGTCTATTCTAGAAAACGTACCATGAGCGCTTGAGAAGAATGTATATTCTACTGCTTTAGGGTGAAAAGTTCTGAAGATATCTATTAAATGAAGTTGATCTAGTGTCTCCTTTAAGTCTGCTGTTTCTTTATTAATTTTCTTTCTTGAGGATCTATCCAGTGTTGTTAGCGGGGTATTAAAATACCTTACTATGATAGTATTGCTGTTAATCTTGCCCTTTATATCCATCAAAGTCAGCTTTATGTATGTCGGGGCTCCTATATTTGGTGCATAGATATTTACAATAGTTATATCTTCCTGTTGAATTGTTCCCTTTATCATTATATAGTGTCCTTCTTTGTCTCTTACTACAGCCTTTGTTTTAAAGTACATTTTGTCTGATATAAGTATTGCTACCCCTGCTTTTTTTTTCATTTTCATTTGCGTGAAATATTTTTTTCCATCCTTTTACCTTCAGCCTATGAGCATCTTTTGTTTTAAGGTGTGTCTCTTGTAGACAGCATATGTATGGGTCCTGTTTCTTTATCCATGCAGCTAGCCTATGTCTTTTGATTGGATCATTTAATCCATTTACATTTAAGGTTATTATTAATATGTAGTTGTTTATTGCCATTTTATTCTTTAAAGCTGTATTCTTCTTTTGCTCTATTCATTCCTCCCTTTAAACTGTTCACAAGAGGCTTCTTAGTATCTGTTGCAGAATTGGTTTGGTTTTTTTGAATTCCTTGAGGCTTTCTTTTTCTGGGAAGCTCTTTATTTCTCCTTCAATTTTAAACGTTAGCTTGCTGGATAAAGTACTCTTGGTTGTAGGTTCTTGTTCTGCATTACTTTGATTATGTCTTGCCATTCCCTTCTGGCCTCAAGTATTTTGTTGAGAAGTCCGATGTCATCCTTATGGGGGCTCCTTTGTAGGTGATAGTCTTTTTTTCCCTAGCAGCTTTTAAAATTTTTTCTTTATCCATTAGCTTTGGTATTTTAACTATGATGTGTCTTGGTGTAGATCTTTTTGGGTTTCTCTTTAATGGGGTTCTGTGTGCTTCTTGAATGTGTGGAGTGTTTCCCAGCCTTAATTTAGGAAAGTTTTCTGCTATGATTTGATTGAACAAAGTTTCCATTTTCTGTCCTCTCTCCTCTTCTTCAGGCACCCCTATGATGCCAATGTTGTTTCTCTTCCTGTTGTCACAAAGCTCCCTTAGAGTTTCCTCACATTTTTTAAGTCTCTTTTCCCTTTTCTTTTCTGCTTCTGTGCCTTTGTTTATTGTGTCCTCTAACTCGTTTATTCGATCCTCAGCGTGATTCATCCTGCTTTTAATTCCTTCCATTGTGGTCTTCAGTTCTGATGCTATATTTGTCATTTCTGTCTGATTCTTTTTTATTATTTCAATTTCGTTTTTTATACTTGTTATCTCTTTATTTAGGTGTTCATAATGACTATCTATTGTTGCTCTAATTTCTTTGAACATCCTAACTATCATTATTCTAAATTCTGCTTCTGGTAATTTGGTTATATCTGGTTCATTCAGGTCCTTCTCTGGGGATTTCTCTTGGTTCATTTGGTTTGCATTCCTCTGCCTGCCCATTTTTTCTGTGTATAAGCAAGTTGTGGTCACTAGAGTCCAGTAGGTGTTGCCTTTGTGTTCTCTAGGTGTGGTCTGTTTGCAGGCCCCCCACCCCCTCTGCCGGTTCCTAGGGTGGTTGGGTATGAGCGTTGCCAGCGCCGGCCCACTGTGGCTTTTGCTGTGATTTCTGCCTCTCCTCCATGGGAGGGGCTGTCACTGAAGCCACAAGACTTAGCACCAAGGGTAGAGGTGAGCACCTTTGCTCAGCTGCGGACCCAGACTATTTCCGGACTTCCGCCCAGAACCAGCAGTCGGAGCCTGCTCACTACAGTTCCGCGTGTTAGGCGGGGTTTTTGACGTGCTCTCAGCTGTAAGCTTTTGCCCGTCTGGAGCTTTAGCCCCGCCCTCGAGGCCAGGGCCCTTCTGCGCAGGGTCGGAAACCAAGGTTTATTGGGGCGGGCGTGTTTGCTGGCTTCCGCTCAGCTGCGTACTTCCGCTCGTCCCGGACTCTACCCCGCCCCCGCGTTCGGAGCCCGCTCGTGCCCGTAAGAATGCAATCCGCGGTTTCTCCGGCCGGGCGGGGATAGTAGCGTGAGCTCAGCTGCGAGCTTCCACTTGTCTCGGGGACTACCCCGTTCCCGCGCTCGGAGCCCACTCTTGCACGTATACTGGCCAACCGCGGTTTCTCTGGCCCGGGGGTTGGGGGGCTGGTAGCGTCAACTCAGCTGCGAGTCCCTGCCCGTCCCTGGTCCTAGCCCGGTCCCCGCGGTCAGGGCCGGCTTGCGCAGGGCCTGCCCATTTCTGGCCTCCCGCTTTGTCCCCGTAAGTGGGATTAAAGGCGGGCCCGCAGCTTCCAGACCGCTTTTGCGCGTCCCCTCCGACCCTCTGGGCTAGACCGATCTCCCACCAGCTTGGCCTCTGCCCACGCCGACAGAACCGCGTTTCAGCGTCCTGTTGCCCCAAACCCTTAAGCAGCCCTCAGCAGAGTAGGAAGGGACCTAATACTCCACACTGTAGGCCTGGGAGCTCCCTCACTTGTTTCACAGCTCAAAACTGTCCAAACGCCTCTTCTAGGCTCTAGGATTGCAGGCTGGGGCTTGGTTCCTGGGACCCAGGTCCCTCCCTCTCCACCAAACTTTCCTCCCGCCCCGCGGGTTTCTCCGGGCTGCCGTTTGCTCCAGGGAGCTAAGCAGCCCTCTTTGCGTTTTCGCTATTCCTACCAGTCTCAATGTGGCTTCTTCTGTGTTCCTAGGTTGAAGAGTTCACTTAGTTTAGTTCATAGTTGGTTTATCCAGATAATGGTTCTTTAAACTGAGTTATAATCCACTTTGGTTCTGAGAGTTGGTAGTTGGTACGTCTGCCTACTCCGTCGCCATCTTGCCACCCCTCGTAGTGTTCTTATCACTTAAATTTACAAGGGTTTTAGAAGCTCTATACCAGGAATGGGGAAAGAAGGCCAAATATCTATTTCTTATTATAAATCATAATATACAATATCATATACCTGTCTTACTTTCTTTTTTTTTTTTTTGGAAGAGTCACATTATTCATTTTACTCAAACTCAGTGTATTGTTAATTAAAATCCTTAAGAGCTAATCATATGTCATACTGTTGTGTCATATTATTATGTCATCTTTTCCGGTTTGGTTGCTTTTCCACTCCAAAATACATACACATTTATATCTGTTGACCTTTATCTTATAAAGACCCATTTTTTTTTTGTCCCAGCTAACAAACACTTTAAAATTCGATCCTAATATTTAATGTACTTATTATCCATTGTGGACTCTGTGTTATCTGAAAATGGGATGAGTTACCATCCCAGACTTAGAAAACAAGAAATAATGCCAGAACTAAAGGGAAGAAGACCTGTTTACTTATCTGTATCCATTGCTTAGTACCCTATAGGTCTGGATATTTAAAATTTGTAATCTTGCACCAAAAATGTTCTTATTTCTATTTCAGTACTGTCAAGATCACAGTGATTGACCTCATTAAATCTTTTGCTAAAGTCCAAGCATATCATGTTCATGTTTGCTATGCTTCCTGCATGCTAAGGCTATCCAATAATCCTTTTAAAGTAAAGAAATTAGATCTATTGGCTGTAACTTCATCATAATTAACCTAAGTTAAGTCCAAGAGTTCTAACTCTAGTGAAACTTTATGGTGAGTAAAATGTAGTAAAAACTTAATGAAAATAATTAATTATGACTCAAATATTATTTAACTCTTTGGGTTTTTTAGTATTTTTTAACCCACTACTGAAATCTACTATTTTACGTTCTTTAATTTATGAAAAAATTAAGTACTTAAGAAGCTGATAATACTAAAATTTTAAAATAATTCTAATGAAGTATTCACAATTTTGGGGGGGTTATCAAAAAGTAATATCTCAAACATCCAGAAATATATACATCTCAAACAGAACTTATGTACTGCAGAGTTAACCACCCATTCAGAGGACAGACAGATAAAATCTATGAAATCCATTTGATCCATAAGTTGTTAATGACTTTCTGGTAATGAATAAGGGGAAATGTTTTCAGTTAGCCAGAAAAAGATTTCCTTTAATCAGTCTACATTTCAAAGCAAGTAGGGGGGAATCACTGGCCTTATTTATTTATTTTTTCCCTTCTCTTTTTCCCCTGACCAAGCAAGTGATTGCTCTGTTCTGATGGACATGAGGAGGAAGAAAGAATGAGTCTGAAAGTCTGAGAACAAAACCAAAGGGCCATATAATCTTTGGGAAAATCCTTAGATGTCACCAAGTTCAACATTCCAACAAGGTCATAATTCTGCTTGGGTCCAGAAAAAGGAAAAGGCATGCCACACTTAGAGAAAGATCATTGGTGGTAAAACAGTTGGCCTTGAAACCAACGGGCTGAAATTTACTTCCATTTATTTACATGTGGAGTCCGCAGTCTATATGCCTTAGTTTTACCTCTGTAAAATGAGACTGAGGGTATTTTTCCTAACTGAATCAGAAGAATGTTATTGGGATGTGATAAAGGAATAAATGATAAATATCTTCTTAAAAATTTTTGTAGACATATAATCAGACTTAAGAGAAAAACCAGAAGAAGCTGTATCTGTGCCCCTGACCAATGATCTGCATTCTCCATCCGGCGCTTTTCTTGTGCAGATAGAATGGAATTCCTCCCTCTGGGCTCACTCTGTCCTAACTACATCTCTTCTTTCACTATTTTCATCTGCAAGTCTCATTTACTTGATTTTGATTTTTCCTAGACTCTCAGCCAAGAGCTCTAAAATCATTCTTTTAATTGTTCAGATCCTCCTATTCATCCCCAGTCAGCAGTCGCATTTCTATTAGAAATAAAATCTTTAAAATTTTCAAATCATAGCTTCTATTCTGTTTAGTCCCAGCCTATTTCACTGTAATTGCAATGTTCACAAATAGATTTAATCCTTAATTAATATGAAGTAAAATACAAACTTCTTTTGGGTTTGCTATATATCACCTTTTTCTTTCTTCTCTCCCTCAAACCGCTTACTCCTGCTCTATAATCCTTGCTCCAAATCCTGCATTCATATTACAAAAAAATCAAATACCTACGCCTTCTCCTGCTAAGACCTTATTTCTAGTTTTTATGACCTCTGTTACTGCTCAATACCTAGTTCCATTTCCAATTTAAATCAGTCTTTCTAAAGGAATAATGCTAGTCTTTTAATCTGCATACTGGGAGTATAACCTCCTAAGGGGGTTTTAAGAAATAAAACCCCAAAAGCTTTTAGAATTGGTAGAGAGAAGCGATTCTGCATTGAGGATGCCAAATCTTGTTGTTTAAGAAGCACCAAATCTGGGCACCGGGTTGGAATGTTTGGGATAAGAACAAGTTATTCAGGTCTTAGTGCAATCACTTCCAAGGTATAAAGAAGGCCAGGGCAAAAAAGAAAGTGCCTGTCCTAACAGACATTATGCTTTTCCTGCTATAATGTCATTACTGGTGATGGTAATCACATTGCTCTGAAAAAGAAAAACAGATTTCCATTTTATTTCATGGTCCTAATGAATAGATCTCCATTTATGCTACTGCAAAGTCGTTTCAGGGTATGGGTTCTTCTCTTTCACAGTAGTTAGAATAATGGATGATCTTTTCTGCAATTACTTTGAAAATAATTAAATCTGTGAATTTTGCTGACGACTCTAACAGTTGGGCATTCAAGCTTGTTCCTGGAGGTTTATTATATCAATCGAATGGCAGCTCTGCCTAACTCTGACTCTATAGATGGGCTTATGGATTTATGATGCATAGTGCTCTTTTCAGAACATCCTTGGTATAACTGAGAACAGTTAAGGAGGAAAGGGAAGCATATTTCTGTTGGGATATATTCTAGTTGTACTTTTACTATGTCTGAGGAAGGGAGAAACCTGAAGTGATTTCATATGAAATAAATCTGCTTAACTATGCAGTAAACATCTAAGGAGGAAAAGAACATCTGGATTAACCAAACATAACTTGTGGGCAGTGGTTCTATTATTCCTTTTTGTATCACTGATACTTATCATGGGGATTGGTATATGAAAAATTCCCAATCAGCAATTATTAAATTGAGTTATGCCTGGGAAAAATCACACCAGAACTAGGCATCTTGATTCAATATTTATATTTTCATAGTATCATAAGGTTAGAAGACTACCTAACCCTCTCTGTTTGGGTATAGCATTCCTACATGAACACAGAAGAAGTTGCCTATTTTCATCTAAAAAACTTGTCTGCATGGCTATCCTCAGAAGCTGTAAATACTTCTAATAGCTTGACAATCTAACCCAAACACCTAACCCAAATCTTTCAACACACATCAACATTATTCTTTTTTGTTTACCCTTGCCCTCAGTGGAAAATCTTTTCCTTCAAATATAATACCTGTAAAATTCCTTTACTAGAAAATAAACTGTCTAAAATTCTTCTCACTTCTCTCTCTACTTTCCTGGAGAATAATAGCAATAAAAAAGCAGAAGAGAGTAAATTATAAATGGAGTATAAGAAGAAGGAAGAAAAGAAAAATCATAGCTTCCAGGGATCTTACTCTAAGAACAAAAAGAAAAGGAAGTCTAGATTTCTAACATACTTAGCGTATAGTATTTATTGCTGTTCTCTTATCCTGGCCCTACAATTCTTGTTAAGAAGAGTGATTGTCCTAGATGGCTAGTTTCTTTTTCAGAGGCAACAGAATATTAATTCCTTTCTCAAATCACATCATTGTCATTATTTCCATCTTAACCAATGCTGAGTTCTGCACATATTATCTAAATGATCTAAAATAGGACAGAGTACACTAGGAGTGTGCTTCTATATTACTACAACATGCACTTTTTGACCCATTGACTTATCTCCACGTGTAACCTAGCCAATTTCCAATCACATTATTGATTTATCAATAGAAAGTGAATTTCAGTTGGCAAAGGTGACTCTTCTTCAATTTTACTTAGAACATTAATTTTTCACTCCCTTCCATCTTCTTGTCATGATGTTAGACAATTGAGAAACAATATTTGCTCACCCCAAAACTAAGTTTCTATGGGAAAGCCAATTTTTTTCCTTTTTATTAGAACTAGATATTTATATAGATACATTTGAAAGAAGGAATGTAAGTAAGGAATCTTGTTGAGATCATTCTTCGGCTATTCTAAAGTTTTATTTTTGGGTAAGTGAGTAGGAATCATGTAATGTGAGTGATAGAAAACATTTATGCATTTGAGGAAGACCTCTTGCTTACTATTAATTAACTGGGTCTTCTTGTTTTCTAACTTCTAGAAGGCATGAGTTTGAGCAATTGTTTGGTAAGAGCATTCTTTTAGTTGCAAACCTATAGAAGTAATCATAAATATTGATTTTCCCTGTAACAGAGTGGGAATATAAGAAAAGTTTATAAAAAGAAGGCTACAAAAATAGTAATATAGCAAACGTGAAAATATTCTAGACTATTTAAGGAGGCTGGCTGTGGTTATAAATACTCTTGGTGACCAAGCCTGGTCTCTATGACAGAAGTTCTTAAAGGGTAGTTCTTGGGCCAGCAACATCAGTAACCCAAGAAAATTGTTCAAAGTGCAGCTTTTTGGTCCCACCTCAGACCTACTGAATCAGAAACTATGAGGTTAGAGTGTTTCTGATGTGATTTTCAGTTTGAGAGTTGCTGATCTAGTGAAGGATGTTTTGCAACATGTAGACCTGGACTTAAAATGGCACCTCTTGCACTTGCAATCTCCAGACTTTGCGGAGATTACATGGATCTCCTGAAGCTTTAGTTTTCTTATCACTATAAGGTGGTAATTACTTCTTTCTGCAACTGTTGTGGAGGTTAACTTAACATTAATTTAATACTTACTCTGCATCAAGCACTATTCAAAGGACTTTACATGAGATGACTCATTTATTTCTCACAACATCGTGATGAGACATGACATATTACAGATGATGAAATGGAGGCAGAAAAAGGGTAAATCATTTGGCCAAGCTCACATAACTTGTGAGTGCTGGATACAGATTTGAGCCAGTCAGAATCCAGAGCCTTTTCTTTTAACGACCTGCTATTTATAAGGTTCCTGACACATAGTAGGGACCTAATAAATGTTCATTCTCTTTCCTATTTAATCCTTCTTGGATGTCATTATAATTAACTATGGAGAATTAATTAATTGCTTGTTCAGTCTGGTTAAATTAATAAGAAAAATTTAACTTTAACTGAGTATAAATTAAAAATGAGATCAATAGAGATTTAAATTAGTGCTTGCAATATGAGTAATTCCTGGGCATTGGAGGAGTTGAATTATTTATATATTAAGCCAGTATAAAGAACCCTAGGATCTTGACCTTTGCTTTCCATCTCTCTCTGCATTATGAGTTTAGCACAGAAGAATTAATTAGAAGCTAGGTCAGGGGTTTGCAAACGTTTTGGCTCCAGGTCCCCTTTGTACTCTTACAAATTGTTGAAAACCCCAAAGAACTTTTGTTTATATGGGTTTATCAATCAGTGTTTACAAGTTAACATATTTAGTGAAGCATAACTATGCTTCTAAAAGAAAATTATTATGAGAAGAGAAATATTTTTCTAAATCATTATAAACCTCTTTCATGTCTGGCTTAATAGAACCCAACTAGATTCTCAATTGCTTCTGCATTCAATCTGTTGCGATATTACATGCCTGGTAGCTCTGGAAAACTCCCCTGTAGACTTATGAGATAAATAATTTCTTAGTATTATAAAATACTACTTTCTTATAATTTCTTAATATTATAAAGTAATTTCTTAGTATAAATTAATTATTAATTTACTAGTATAAGTAATACTTTGTATTAAATATTCTTAAGATTTTTAATATTTTAATTTTTTAGTATTATAAAATAATTTCATAGTAAATTTTTTAGTATTATAAACAATGTTTTAGTATTATAAAAATATTTTAGTATTATAATAATTACTTATTTTTTTATTTATTCTTTGATTTCAGAAAAAGAGAAAAGGAGAGAATAGAGAGAGAGAGAGACATAAATTTGCTATTCCACTTATTCATACATTCATTGGTTGATTTCTTGTACATATCCTGTCCAGGGATCAAATCTGCAACTTTGTTGTCATCAGAACAATGTTCTAACCAACTGAGCTACACAACCAGGGTATCATTTCTTAGCATTATTATAAAAATAGCAATTTTTATATTACAGGTCCTCTAAAAGGGTCCTGGGATTGCCAAGGGTCATTGCATCATACTTTGAGAATCTTCTGGGCTAGTTCATAGTTCAAAAGAAGTGCAGAGTTAATCTAGAATACTTGCACTGTAAGTCTTTCTCTTTCATCTTAGTAACAATTTCTGGGCACTGGTTTATCAGTTGAGAATTAACCAAAGTCAATTTATTTATATAAAACTATGCCAGGAAACCCGAAGAGTAATACACAATAATGTAGCACAACTGCAAAATATGAACAAACTTTATTTTGATTAGCTTATCATTATTAACTTTGACAGCTGAATAAAACCATTTGCAGCATCAATGGAAGTAGAGCAGAAATAAGATAATAAAAAAGAGGATAGATGAGTTTCCATGACAATAAACAGGAGTGTGTATGTGTGTACATACTCATTGCTCATAAATGTTTCAGAATACTTGAAAAATATACCTGTCCCTACTTGTGTTAGGGGATATGTAGAAGCTTAGTATGTATTTCTGTTCTTATTAAATAGTGCATACTTGAAATTGAGTTTAAAGAATATCTAACGTTTGCTAACAGTAAAGTAGATCTGTTGCAACAAGCATTATTTAGACACCTGTCTTCGTGCAAGAAAATGAATAAACAGCTCCCCTTAACCTCCTGGAGGCTTATGATTAGTCAGCAGAGATGGTGTGAAGTGAAGATGACATGATGGAGTAAAATAAATGCTCACCAACATTTGCTTTATATTTAGGCAGTCTGCAGAGCGATTTTTTTATTTTATTTTATTTTTTTAGTAAGAGAGAGAGGAACAGACAGACAAGAAGGGTGAAAGATAAGAGGCATCAATTTTTCATGGTGGCACCTTAGTTGTTCATTGATTTCTTTCTCATATGTGACTTGACAGGGGGGCTCCAGTAGAGCAAGTGACCTTAGACTCAAGCCAGCGACTGTGGGCTTTAATCCAGTGACCTTTGTGCTCAAGCCAGCAACCATGGGGTCATATCTATGAGCCCACAATCAAGCTAGTGACCTTGTGCTCAAGCTGGTGAGCCCACACTCAAGCTGGTGAGCTCAGGGTTTTGAACCTGGCTCCTCAGCATCCCGGGTTAATGCTCTTTCTACTGTGCTACTGCCTGGTCAGGTCTATAGATTTTCTTTCCTAGAAAATCTCTCCTACAGAGAGATTTAAAGCAGTGGTTATTTATTCTCTTTCCTTCTGGTTAAAATAACTAAGAATTGCAGTACATCAAGAAAAATATTTAAATAAATTTACCACAGCATCTTTGCTATTTCATATGCTGAGTTTCTCAAACTCTATACTCTATATGTAAATATTACATACTTATCAACAACTGTTTTGACGTGAAGATAGAATATAATTTGCTGTACAACTATAGAAAAAGTTTGCATACTTTATACTAAATAAAGATATGATATCCTGATTTTATTCCAGGGTCATTATTGAGTTTGGTAAAATCACAATAGGTTAAACATGATGACTCATGCATAATTTAGCCAGAAGTGGTACTTAAAATATATACAATGAACATAATGTTTAGTATAGTATAGATTATATTTGGCATGTTTGGTAGGTATTTTATAAGCACATCTGAAATTTTATATAATCTCCAACAGATGGGAAATAAACCGTAACAGGAGCTGTTAATTTTTTTTTATTATACATTGGGAGAAAAGGAAAAACATACTGAGGCCAAAAAAGTATTTCAAATTTTTTTTTTGAAACTTATTTTAAAATCTTGAGAAGAAATAAATAAAAGGTAAGTTGAAATGTTTCAACATCTGTTATCAGTAATGGCAGCCCTAAAATAATCAGTTGCTGGTAGGTAAGAAAAATATTTTCTGATTAAAAATAAGCCAGCTGGTTTTTAAGATGCTTGGAGCAAGTTTTTGCTGAGTAGATAAAGTGAAAGGAAACGTAAAAAACTCAAAGTGTGGGGCAAATTAAGACCAAGTTTTTGTCTCAAAGACTGGTTTAGATTTAAAAGCAATTGGACACACATGCGCACACCCAGACACATACACAATGAACCAAATGAGGACATGTTCTCATCTTGTCATCTTTGTTCAAGCTCTCACTCTCTCTGATTTTTTCTACTTTCTGCCTCCAATCTGGTATACCAGAATCATTTCCCTTTGCACTTACCCTTCCATATTTCCTCCAAAGTGATCTTCTTACAAATAAGTATGGTCATGTCATTGCTAAGTTGACTAGGCTTTGTTGGCTCTGGTTATCTCAGCATGTCCTATAAGACTATTTCTGACCAATAGACTTCTCCAACCTCATCTTGGACCATCCTTGCTGTATCTGCCATGCAACCACCATATTTTTCACATACTGAACACTTAACATTTTTTCTGTTTTATGCATGGTCTTCCTCCAGTCTGGAGAAATGTGTTTCTCCATGGACAGCTCTATTTTTGAAGGTCCTGCTCATCTCATAAGATGTTGTCTAAATATTTCTTTCCTAGAAAAATATTTCCATGTCTCTCAGGCAGGGTCCCTCTGCCTCAATCAGGTCTCTTGACAAGAGGATGCTACTCACCACTCTATGGAAGCGTTTATTACATTGTGTATTCCTTATAATGTTTACAGTTCAGTTAAAAGGTAAAGTAAGGTATATTTAAAAAACAAGTTTATTTGATCAAAAATTGGTTTCAATCATGCAGCACCAGGCCAGAAGTAGTGAGGAGTGCTGCACCTGCAGGAGCTTGGGGAGAGACTCTTGTAGGGAAAAGCAGAATCAAGGTAAGGAACTTACTAATTGGCTACAGTTTATAGCCTTGTTGTCCTTTTGTGATTGGTAGTCTTTATGTTTCAATTTTGTAACCTTGAGGCATTTCAAGAGTTAGCTTTTGGTTGGTTATGTAGGCCATGGAGGGGAACTGAATTTGTGAACCCCAAACATTCCTCTTTGAGATATGAATTACTTTAACCTGGTTATTTTTCAGAAAGAAAAGATTCAGGAAGAATCTTTGAACTTCCCCTTAACTGCCTAAAAGAAATTAAGATAAAGGACCTGCTCCAGAAATGGAACTATCATTATAGATAAGTGTAGTTTAATATGAACTAGTGTGTGATAAGGAGTGACCTAGGAAGGCCTCTTTGATTGAATTTCTTTCTGTTTCCTATTATTAAAGATGGGCCAGCAAACATTCATTTATCAAACACTTTCTTTTCCATCTCAAAGTGAGATGCCTCTTTACTCTTTAAAGTCCCATACCACAACCCCTCTTTCTTGTAGATCAAGATGGCATATAAGCTGTACTTGCCTGATTTGTCCTCAGATCCCATATTTATGTGGAACCCCTGTTTGTACATATGTGGTTAAATTTGGATGTTTTCTCTTTGGTTATTCTATCTTGGGTCCTTTTAATTGTTGGGCCAGCCAGAAGAGCTAAGAGGGGAAAGAAGACATTTTCTATTGCCCAATAGCCACCTCAGCATTAGAGCCAGCTCAGTCTAATGGCCTCCTGGTTTATTTAATTTTATATTTTCCCTTGGATTGTAAGCTCCTTCTGTACAGAATCTTGTATTTTCATCTCTGAGCCCTAAAAGAGGCACTGCCTTGGTGATCAAGAAATATTTGTTGATTGTATGATTAACTGGTAAGAATCTCTGAAATACCTTTAGCAGTCACAAAAGCCTATTATTCCATAATTACAAATGAAGTTATGAATGTAAATCTTAGTGAGAGAATAATTGAGTGGTAGTGGTGTTGAGATTAGATTGAAAGCAAAGGTCTAATATCCTTCTGTCAGTCAAAATGGGTTTGTAAATATGATATATATATTTGCTCACTAATAGTTTGCATTGGGTGTGGGAAACAGGCTGTAAACTGGCGAAGTCATTATAGCCTAAGGCTTAGTTTTAAGACTAAGCCTTTCCCTTCCTTTTAATACTAAGATCTTTTCAAAACTAAGTTTTTCCCCACACCCTTGACTGTTGCATGATGTGGGATGGTACATGTATGGCCAGGAGCCACAATTGTGGCCATTCACACGCAGGTTCCCATTGGATTCAGGCAGATGGTAAAGAAACGGCAGAGTCGGAGGATGGTGGGCCATTCTGTTTATTGGTGTCTCACCAAGACAGGAAAGCCACAAGAGAAGACAAGGGAAAAGCAGAAAACCTGCTTTTCCCATGAAGGGCAAGGAATCAGGGAGGTCCCTGCAATGGTGATAGCAGGAACCGAGAGAGAGCAAGCTCACGGTCTGCCCCACTTTATAGTATAGAAATCAAAACCTTTAATCCAATCTACAAACAAGGAAATCTCTGACCAATAAACTTCTCCAACCTCATCTTGGACTATCCTTGCTGTATCTGCCATGCAACCACCATATTTTTCACATACTGAACACTTAACATTTTTTCTGTTTTATGCATGGTCTTCCTCCAGTCTGGAGAAATGTGTTTCTCCATGAACAACTCTATTTTTGAGCCTGCTTACAGCCTGTCCCCTACACGCAATACAAACTATAAGTGAGCTAACATATATATCATATTTACAAACTTATTTGACCAACAGTACACTTTTATGAGGAATCCCATTTATGCCTCAGATAAGTGACTTTGTATCAGAGACTTCCTTATTTGTATATTGGCTTAAAGGTTTTGACTTCTACACTATAAAATGGGGCAGACTGGGTGTAAAGCCAGTAGTCAGGGCCATTATCACAGCCGCCTGGCCAGTGCCGGTTTGCATTAGATTCGGACAATCGGTAATGAAACAACGGAGCCAAAAACTGGTGGGCCATCAGCTTTAATTCTAGCTTGCACCCAGTGGGCAAGTAAAAACACACACTGGGCTCCAAAACCCACTCATTCAGTGCTCACAAAGCTACTGATTTATCCGAGTTTTCTAGCATCAAAGTCTTCTAGCTCACCAGACTTATTCACCTCTGTTTCCCATCTCCTTCTCTCTGCACAAACTCTGCACAAACTGGCTTATTTCTCAGCACTCCACCATCTTGGCTGCTTCTTTTCTCCTCACATGGCCTTAATCTGCTCTTCTCTCTAATACTAACCTCAGGAACCAAGGGAGAGTAAACTCCCGGCCTGCCCCACTTCATAGTATAGAAATTCAAACCTTTAATCCAATCTACAAACAAGGAAGTCTCTGATACAAAGTCACTTATCTGAGGCATAATGGGAGGATTCCTCATGAGTGCACCATCCACATCATCCAGTCAGTCAAGGGAGTGGGGAAAAGCTTACTCTTAAAACTTGCACATGGGCAGCACCATCTTTAACAAAGTGAGCATAATATATTTCATCTACCCAACACTGGGGGCTCACTCTCTCTGGTTCCTGAAATTAGCATTGCATAGGAGAGGCAGTCAAGATGGCAGAGTGCTGAAGGAGAAGCCAGTTTGTTCAGAGAGAAGGAGATGGGGAACAGAGATGAATAAGGCTGGTGAGGTAGATTCTAGGAATCTCGGATAAGTCAGTGGCTTTGGGAGCCCTGAATGCAAAGGGAAGTGTTTTTCCACTGTGTGTATTTCTCGTTTGCTGGGTGTGAACTAGGAGTAAATGTAATGGCCCACCAGTTCTTGGCTCCATTGTTTTATTGCCATCTGTCTGAATCAAATGCAAAACTGCATGGACCAGGCAGCTGTGATGGTGGCCGTGGCTACTGGCCTTACACCTTCCCCTAAGAATTCTAAGCAGAAAGGTATAGAGAAAGAGGAAGATCTGGGAAAAGGGTGAGAGTGGAGTGGGGGAAATTTCGCAGAAAATGGTGGCTAAGGACAAGCCTAGGGAGAGATGGTTCTCTTTGTATTAAGTTTCCTTCTCTGAAGGACAATCTGATAGAGGCCTTTAGAATTAAAAGGGGAACATTTCATTTGTAAATTGTGCTTAAAATTGCTAAGTGCTTTGTTTTCATAAAAGGTGGTAGACCTGGCAAAGAGTTAATGCTATTTAAGAGAAAGGTGATAAGAACAGATAACTGTAATGTAATTTTTCATTGAGATAACAAAACCCAGGGAGCCTTATTGAATGCAGATGTGAGGACACTTTTGTCCCCTCTGTGATGCTTCTTTGGCTTAGTCAGTTGCTTGAGCTGACCCATTCTGTCTTCTGTGGTTAAAAACAATATCTATTTTCCATTTGGAACCAAAAATTGCAAAAGCTTGCACTGTAGTTTTAGAGATTTGAAGAAGCCTGGCATTCTCTCACGTTCAGAGCTAGATAGTGGAATTGTCTGGGTAACAGTATTGCAGTGTCTCCCATCCCCTCCAGGTTTTCTAGCCTACCCTCATAGCTGTTGACCTCCAGCCCTGCCTTGCTCTCTCTCTGCCTCTAAGATTAGAATGCCTGTCTGAAATAGTACCTGACCAAGCCAATCAATTAAGCTATCAGAGACTGAGGGAGCTTAATCTCTTTCCCCTCAAACTAGGAATCTTTCTCAAAGAAAATGTATTGAAAAGAAAACTGTTACCAGAGAAGAATGAAGTACTAATAATGGCTTTCAAGCCTTAATTGGAGGGTGGATTTGCCCTCTAAATATGCAATATGGTTAGTGGCTTAGTTTGTCTATGCACATGGATGACCTTGCCCATTATCTTTACATTATCTTTGTATATAGTTCATATGGGTACTAAAGGGAATTTAAAAAATGTGTTCACGCATGGGAAAATACTGAACAGATCGAGCTAAGGTAAAATATATTCTGGCATTATTTATCTGACTAATGAGAGTCTACTTACTGAGGGTGAAAAGAGAGAGCTGTGACTGGTTCAGTCAACACTGGGAGATGAAGGTAGGCTGACCTTCTACTCATTTGTGAGTGGCAAGGGGTATATATGTGCTTCTGCAGGCAGCCCTCTTCTTACCCAGGCTGTAATAAAGCTCAGAGGAGCTCAGCTCTGCACAAGCAATTGAGCTATGCATATCACCACTAATTCCTATGAATCTAGAAAAGGTAGCTAGGGAAGCAATTAGAGAAGAAAAAAAATTTTTTTTTCAGAATCTAATTGCCTTTTGTACCAAATCAGGGTTTTGTTGCTTGTGTTGTTGTTTTTTCCAGCACAGAGCCAAAGGAAATAAAGCAGTCTATGACTTCAATGTCAAATTTCTGCTTTCAAATTACCAGAGGAAAAAATACAGTATGGTATAGAAAATACAGTATACAGATGAAAAAGTTTGCACACACAGACGCAAAACACATATGTTTCAAATTATAAATTTTTATATATGCAGTTTGGTTTTTTTATATCATATTAATTTATTTGCAAAACACTGAATTATATGTATGAGAGAAGAAATTAGCCTTGCATTTTGAGAGATATAATGGAACAAGGACCACAGATAAGAATCTCCAACACAAGGATTTAGCAAGGATGTATAATAATAATTATGAAAATATACCAATTAGGACACACCTCTGAGTTCATCTTATATCCTCTTGGCTTCAACTCCTCCCAGTCCCTTTGCAGGGACCAATTCTATTCTCTGTCATCAGTCTGCTTTGTACAGGCATTCTAACTGTGCCTCGCCTTGCCTGTCCCTTTTTGCTTCTTGCTCTGGGTCTGATATGAAGTAGTGGTATACCTGTGGGAAGCCCCTGACTTGTGCCTGTATAATGTGAAAATGTGAGGAGTTAAAGCGGGGATGGAATGGAATACATCTTTAATCAATCAGGGACAGGAGTTGATGGATAATTTCATTTCTCCTATTGTCATGCAGGACACACAATTCTGAGGCACATTTTGTGGGTTTTTCCAGGAGGTCTGTGCATTCCATCTTGTTACTTGGTAATTGTAACAAATCCTGCTATTGGGTTGCCATCCTTCCTATAGTCTTTTTTATTTTTTAATTTTGTATTTTTGTGACAGAGACAGAGAGAAACAGAGAGAGGAGCAGAGAGGGACAGACAGACAGGGAGAGAGGTGAGAAGCATCAATTCTTTGTTGCGGCATCTTAGTTGTTCACTGATTGCTTTCTCATATGTGACTTGACAAGGAATGGGGGGGGAGTTGGGGGCTCCAGCCGAGCAAGTGACCCCTTGCTCAAGTCAGTGACTTTGGGCTCAAGCTGGTGAGCCTTGCTCAAACCAGATGAGACTGCACTCAAGCCAGAAACCTCAGGGTTTGGAACCTGGGTCCTCTGCATCCTAGTCTGACACTCTATCTACTGAGCCACCACCTAGTCCAGCTATCCTTCCTGTAGTCTTAATTCCTGGATTTACTTCCCAAGAAATTTACACATACATGTGCTTTATTTTCAGGCTACACTTTCAAGGGAATCCAGGCTAAGAAGAATAATAGTATTTAATATTTTTCTGCATTTACTATATATGAAACAATACATTGAGCACTCTATAGTGAAATAGTTAATTCAGATATTTCTTACATTAAGAGGAAGCAGTGTTATTCTCAGTCTGCAAATAAAAAAACAGGCTTACAAAGTTTAATAATTTGCCTAAAGTCATACTGTTAATGACACTGCTCAAATTTAAATGCAGGTTTGTTTAGCATTAAAGTCTAAATTCTCATAGCAACAACAAAAAGTTTAAAGGTATATACTGTTGGTGTGGTGGGCATTGTGGTGCTCTCCCCAACATCTGTCCCATTTCTCTGTGTATAGTCATGTATTTTGGATGGGTTTGGCCATTGGCTCTTAGGTGAGGCTCCTGATTTATCTAAACCTGATTAATCCCACTCTTTTTCTATAGTGATTCCTTCAGATATGCCACATACCCAACCATCAAAACACAGCATTTCTCAGGTAGTTCACAAATAAGCTTATAACCCAAGATGCTTCTATCAGAGATTTCTTACTACATGCTTAACAGTGTAGGGTTCAGAACTCAATCTATGGGCCTCTCCTTTATCTGTACTCACTAATCCCATGGCTTTAAATAACCATGCATATACCTCCTGCCAGTGTTTATGTCCAGCCCAGACCTCTTCTTTAAACTCTAGACTTATTTGAACATTAACTACCTCTTAGATATTTCCACTTGGGTGTCTAATACACATACAACACTTAAAATGTCCAAAAGTAAACTCTGCATCCTCTTGTATCAGTTAATGCCAACTGCAACATTCTAATTGCTAAGACCAAAACTATGGGGACCCTTGATTTTTCTCTTTTGCTCACATTACAATCACTCTTCAACAAATGACTGGTTTTACATTTAAAGTGTAAGGTGAATCTGACCTTGACTCTGCACTGTACCACCACCACACAACCCAAGCCAACACACCTTGTGCCTGTGTGTGGTGATGGTGGGGGGCGGGGGGAGAAATGTTTTTCCCTTTACCCTTCTAGGTTTTTGACTGAGACCCTCTGTTACACAAGGAAGATTAGCAGGAGAAAAACAGACAGCAGTTTAATAGCATGTATACTTCCTGTATACATGGGAGAGACCCAGGAAAACTGAGTAATTCTCAGAAAGGGTCCACAGAATTACCTTAAATACTATCTCCAGCTAAATACAAAAGAAGATACGGGGGCACGGGGGGGGGGGGGGGGTTTCGGGAGGGGAAGGCCAGTTATGGGAGGTTACCAGTGAAAGCACATTAAACAAGGGTAGGGCTTTTATGCTGATTTAGGTCATTGCCTTCTCCACTGATGAATTTCTAGAGATTTAGAGTCATCTTCCTCTTCCTGGTACAGAGAGGGAGACAGACATCCTTACAAGTGGAGATATCCCTTGTAAATATAAATGACTCTTACAGAAGGGTAACTTCTCCTCAGTTTTTAGATTTTTTCCTATGTCTGCTATTTCTTAAAAAAAAATAGCATAATACAGTGACAGAAAATGATTTGACTTTGGCTGATGGGCACACAACACAATCAACAGTTCATACGCTATAGAAATGTTTACCTGAAACTGATACACTCTTATTGATCAATGTCACTTCATTAAATTTAATTTTCTAAATAAAAGTAAAAGAATAGCCTAAAATAATCCTTATGCCAAAGACATATTTTGGAGTGGTAAATTTTGTTCCCTTTCATCTGGATTTTTGCCCAGCTGGCTCCTCTGTCCTTGCACAGCCTCCCTCCTCCCTCCTCCTGTTATAGCACTTGCCTTACCCACTTTAACACTTGTATTTAACCTTTAGAAAATGCTCCCATTATTCATATAGAATTAAGTGGTTATGAATTCAAGGCTGAATTTTGTATCTATCGTCAGCATCTCGATTAGGCCTTTAATGCGAGGTAGTTTTTTGATGATTGTTGAAAGGTTCTGGAGGCTTACAGGACAATATTAAAATAACATTTGTGACAGGGAAGAGGAAGCTGTTTCTGTCTTGAACTGACTCATATCCTGAGAGGTAAAAAAATTACTTGGGACAGTTTTTATATATTCATCTAAACCTTGGATACCTTAATACGTATTAGGGAAAGAGCTCTAGGTCAGGATTCAAGGGAGCTGATATTACTTCTGCTTAATTAATTATTTCCCTTACATAAGTCACTTGTGTTTTTGAGTTATTTAATCTCTTCATGTATAAAATGAGAAAAATAATACTTGTTTACATACCTCACAAAACTTTTGCTCATTTGAACTGTTATAATTTATAATGAGAAGTTTTGAACTGGTTCCCATGAAATCCTGCTGAAAGATGTGTGGGAACTCCTAAGTTCTCTGAATTGTGTGTTATGTTATGTGTCTCTGTGTGCATAATTCTTTCTCTCTCTCTCTCTCTCTCTCTCTCTCACTCTCTCTCTCTTTTTAAATGTGGAAATAGAGTCCTTGCTCCAGTTTTAATCACCTTCTCAAGATGACCCACATGGGAGTGCAAAAATAATTTTCCTCTTATCTTTCTAAATTCTTCTGGTTGGGCTAATATTCAGATTTACACGAGACAGATTAACAGAAGAAAATAACCAAATTTAATATATGTGTGCACGTGCGGGTGGTGCTGTAAGATTATGAGACCCAAGGACAGACACATTGGACAGCTGAGTTTTCCATGCTATTCTGAGCTAGAGAGAAGGATGGTTGTGCTTTGGGAGCAGGTTCTCTATCTAACATCCTTTTAGTCGGTTAGGGGGAACATCAAAGATTTTTTCTGAGTTTTTTTCTTAAACATTACCAGCTTAAAATAATATCTCAAAAGGCATACTTTTGGGTGGAAAACTCTGCTTCTTCTCACTTAAAGGAGATCAAGATCTTTTGATAGAGGTACTTTGTAAACTATAAAATACCATTTACATAAAACTGCCATCTACTGGACTTCTTAAATCATCCACAATGATCCTGTTGTATATGTGGACAAGGATTCTTTAGTAAGAAATTGTGGCTTTGGTCTTTAAACCCAATAACTAATCAATAAGCTTTGTGTGTCTAGAACTGGTTAGTAAGGTTGGTAAACACATCTTCACAGAAAGTTGTCCAACCCATGTAGTTCAACAATCCTGATAGTGCTTTGATCTAGACCTATGAAGTTTTGAAGTTCATTAAGGTAACTACCACTAAAATATCTGTATATTTCTCTTGTAATTCTTCAGACAGAAATGTTTACTACATAGAAAATTTTTGTCCAGTCTGGTTTTCTTCCTCTCTTATTCCTCTATCTTCCTTCCTTCCTTCCTTCCTTCCTTCCTTTATTCCCCCCTTCTCTCCCTCCCTCCCTCTATTCCTTCCTTTCTTCCTTCTTTTCTTCCCTAGATATGTGTTGAATGCCCAGTACTGGCATCAGTTCCTAGAGGAGCCTGTCCTGTGAGTGTGGAAAAGCAACACTCTGGTCCCAGGAAGTAAGTTCAGGAGTGGGAGGCTGAAGCCTATCTGGGAGCCCAGCTCTGCTATTCAAATCAGTCTGTGACCCTCTGTCTGTCACTTAACCTGCTGTGCTGCTATTTGCTCATCTGTAAAATTGCCTTCCCTCTTGGGCTCCTTGTGAGGATAAAAGAAAATAATAGGTGGCAAAGTGCACTGAATGGTAAAAGTCTAATACTAAATCAAGGTATTATCATTTTAGAAGTTTATCCCTGAATAGTGCTGACACCGACATGTGGAAGTTAAAGCTGCAATTAGGGGACTGCTTCATCTTTAATCCACCAATAATAAAGCATTCTTCAAGCAATGACCCAATTTCAGGAACCCTGTGATTATTTGCAACTTTTCTTCTTATTCTTGGTATAAGTTCAGCAACTCAGTTTCTGAGGACAATTCCAATATCAACTGGTCTGTAGTCTTGCTTCCTTAAGTATGGATTCAAAGACTGTGTCATTAAAACTGTTGGGAGCTTTATTAATGGATGTAGGCTTGTGTGATAGTTTTGTTTAGTTTAATAAATTTTGACTGAGGCCTGTTTTGGGACAGACATTGGGGATACAGAGATAGTAGATATACATCCTAGACCAGAGAAGATGTATTAAGAAAATATCTTCGAAGTACTGGGGATATACTTATAACAGATCTTTTTTAGTGAACATTTACTATATGATAGGCACAGTGCTGGAGATTTTAATAAATTATTATTTTTAAGCCTCCCAACAAGAAAATGAGGTAGGTAATTTTATACCCATTTTTAGGGGGGGCACTTGAATCTCAAAAATGTTAAGTAGCTTGTCTAGGATCATACATCTTGTAGTATTCAGCCTGGATGGACGTAAGTTTTATCCATTGACTTATGGGTGCTGTAAGAAAGCAGAGAAGAGCACTTAGCCCCCCAGGTTAAGGGGATTAAAGGATTGCATTGAATACTCAACTAAGCCATGTACCTGTCTAGTGCTGGAGGATGGGACGTGTTTCCTTTAACATTTGATTTTGGAAAACCAGATACATGTTAATTGAAGAAGCCCTATAATCATCTGGATAATTCTAAGATACAAACAAGTATAGGTAACCCTAAAGTTTTCATCTCCAAATATCAAATTTCTAAAATAAAAAATAATTTTATTTTCTCCTGAAAGTTACACATTTAATAAACAAAGCTATTTAAGTATTAGGTGCGTTAATAGGTGCCCCTTGTGCACTCAACTCTGACAATAAAATTTGCAAAGACCCGATTTGGCCAGGACGTTATTTGTGTATTTCTTGCATTTACAATATTCTTTAATAATGATGACTCCTTATTCTCATTATAATTACTCATTCCCAAAGCTCCACTGTGAGAGTTTAATTTTTTTCTTTTTTACCTGAGAATATTGGACTCTAATATGTTATAAGTATATCCTAAGACCTTTTAAATCAGAGACTGGCAAACAATGACCCATGGACAAAAACTGACTGTGACCTGTTTGTGTATAATTTGTAAAAGCTAAGGACGGTGTGTATGTATGATGTATGTATGTATGTATGTATGTGTGTATGTATGTATGTATGTATGTATTTATTTATTTATTTATTTTTAGGTGAGAGGAGGGGAGATAGTAAGACAGACTCCTACATGTGCCCCAACTGGGATCCACCCAGCAAACCCTATCTGGTACTGTTGCTTGAGTACTGAGCTATTTTTAGCATCTGAAGCTGATGCGCTCCAACAAAACTATTCTCAGCCACCTGGGCCACGCTCAAATCAATCAAGCCACTGGCTGCAGGAAGGGATAAGAGAAGAAAGAGAGTGAAGGGACTGGAGAGAGGCAGATGGTTTATACTCATGTGTGCCCTGACCAGGAATTGAACCTGGGATATCCATACACCAAGCCAATGCTCTATCCATTGAGCTACCAGCCAGGGCCAGTTTTTATATTTTTAAAAGATTTATTTTTTTCAAGAATATGTAACAGAGATCATATATATATATCAGACAAAGTCTAAAATATTTACTATCTGGTCCTTTAAGAAAAACTTTCCTGACCCTGCTTTAAATTATGACTAATTTATTTTCTCAGGGATAGGTAGGTTTTTGAGGAAAAGAGAGAAAAACCTTGTGGCTCCTGATTATATGTTTCCAACCAACTGAAGGGCTGTGAGAGAGAGGGTGGTACCCCATGCTGCCTCCCTTCAGAAGAAAGCTTGCTTTCTCAGGGAGTGCCATTCTGTCTGTAACTCTTCCAGAGTCTGACTGGCTACTCAGGCTAAGGCCATGCTTCTCCTGGGCAGTGGTTGGTCTTAGAATGTGCCACCCCAAAATAGGCCTCTTTGGCATATGGATTATTCTGAGCCAAAAGCTATTGAGAATGAGCAGATGCAGGAAAAGCTTTAAGGGGTACAACTTATCCTTTTTTTTAATCTATTTTTTTTTTTACAGGGACAGAGAGAGAGTCAGAGAGAGGGATAGATAGGGACAGACAGACAGAAACAAAGACAGGTGAGAAGAATCAATCATTAGTTTTTCATTGCCGTTATGACACCATAGTTGTTCATTGATTGCTTTCTTACATGTGCCTTGACCACAGGCCTTCAGCAGACTGAGCAACCCCTTGCTGGAGCCAGCGACCTTGGGTCCAAGCAGATGAGTTTTTGCTCAAGCCAGATGGGCCCGTGGTCAAGCTGGCGAGCTCGGGGTCTCGAACCTGGGTCTTCTGCATCCCAGTCTGATGCTCTATCCACTGCGCCACTGCCTGGTCAGGCACAACTTATCCTTTTTTAAAGGAAAATTCCATTTCAGAAAGGTGTATCTCTTGTTCTGTAGCAAGAAGAGGGTGACTCTTAACAACTCTTACCCATGGCAAAGGCACCAACTTAAATCTCTATAAAAATAAACTTTACTAAACAACCCTTGTTTATCCACCTTTCCTGGGCACCTTTCTATAATGTGCCTCCTTTGGCCAGAAGCCCAAATGCCCCTTTCCTTTGTTTGGCTTGAGATGGTTTACAAGCCCAAGTTCTAAATACTTCTCTGGGTTCCTCAGCGCTGGGTTCTCCCATGTGGACATGTGTGGCACACTGTCAATAAACTTCTGTTTGTTTTTCTCTTGTTAATATGTCTTTTGCCAGTCTGATTACGGATCCCCATCAGAGAACCTAAAATGAGTTAAGAAAAAAGTTTTATTCCTTTTCTTACAGCGGCCTCAGCCATTGTCTGGATGTGACAAGTGTCAAATGGGTTATCCTAAATTGTAAGTAACAGCTTTACTTACATTGGACTGAACATAGGAGATGATCAAGAAAGGAGAAAAGATATCAAGATAAGATACTTTGGGGATGGCAAAATATAATTTGACTTAAACATTATATGTCAGTCAGTTGCATAAGTTAAGGAGGTTATCTGTAGGGTTGCCAGATTTAACAAATGAAAAGATAAGATACCTAGTTAAATGTGAATTTATGGAAAACAACAAATCTTTTTGTATATATATATATATATATATATATATATATATATATATATATATATATGGTCCTTAGCAGGTGCAATTCTCGACTGAGATGCTGGAGTAGTTGCCTGTTAGATAAAACCTGTACTGGATAAAGAAAAAGAAAAATATTTTAGTATGTTTATGTCCCAAACATTGTACAGGTTATACTTTTACTAAAAAAATATTCACTGTTAACCTAAAATTTAAATCTAACTGTGTGACCTTTATTTTGATTGGCAGCTCTAGTTATGCTATTATCTGCTTAAGAAAAATCTATTGAAACACAAATTATGTCTTAATTCATCACAAAGACTAATCTTTTAAGATTGGGTGGGAATTTGAGATTCTTTAGTCTATCATGTTTATTTTTAGATGAGAGTAGAAAGTGAGTTGTTCTAGGTCACAGAGGAAGTTAGTTCTCAGAACTAAGAGTAAACCCTGAGCTCTGTGACTCAGTTTAGAGCACTTTCTATTCCATTACTCAGTTCCCTTCCAAAAAAAAGACATGTCTGATACCTGTGTTTCAGCCCCATTCTTTTTAGTTTCATTTGCCTCTTCTTCTTTCTGTCCCCTTTCTTATCAATAGATCTTCATCATGAAATGCCTTTTTCTTATCTTTGTTGACAGACAATCTGAGTAGTGAATAAGTAGACTTCACAGAATGATAAACTTGTCTGCTTGGGTTTATATATCTATATTTCTATTTCAAGATTAAAGCAGTTATTGAATAAAATTTAGAAAGTATAAAAAAGTACATAGAAAAGAAATAAAAATTACCCATAATTTCCCAAAGTGTACTGAAGACTGGGCCGGTAAATAGCTGTTGAGCAACATATGGGAGGATGTCTTTCCTGCAGCTTTGCAACCACAGTTATTGACAGTTAAAATAAAAGTGTTCCAAAGAGAAGTAAAACAATGATATAAGGTAATTTAATTTTTATTTCATTGGGTTATAAAAGTGAGGTCAAAAATATATTGTTTTTGTACATGTATAGGCCATTTTTATTTTTTTATAATAAATTGTTTAGCTTTCTTTTTACTTGCATATATATATTTTTCATATTAGAATGTTCATTTTCTGACTAGAATTTAAAAACTAAGATTCTTAATCCTTTGTTTTATTACATGCCAAAAAATATTTTTCTAGTTTGTTAATAGCTTTTGAATTTTATTTGTGAATGTTATTATGCAAAAATTCTGAGTTTGTAATTAATTCTATCAATTCTTCTTCAGTCTTTGAACTTATGCTTAGCAAGAGCTTTCATTTGCATTATATATTCATCTGTATTTTTCTTCATTTTTTTTAACTAAAAAATTGAGTTGTTTGCATTTATTTAACTCTTTTAACCCAGCCTGAGTTTTTTTGGTATGTAATTTTCTTCTTGGTTTTTGAAATCTGAGCATTTTAAACATGTTTAAAGAAAAATAATATGTAATAAAAACATATTTTACATGTAATCATATCCTCCATTTTTTGCATATAAGAAGTACATATGCAAAGACTGTATAAATAGGTCATGACCCCCAGGGCCATCTCAGGAGAGAACAGTTTTTTAATGTCTTTACTGCTTTGTGAACAAAGGCTTTCTTTTTCAGTTGACCTATTATATTTGCATAATCTTTTCTGATGTCACATGAAAGAAGAGAGAAAAACTTGCTATGGCATCAGAAGGCAGAACTAGGACAGATGGGTGAAAATTACAGAGACAGAGCTGAGCTCAAAGTGAAGAAGACAAAGCTGCCGAGAAGTCATTACTCTGACCTTGCAGCCGAAGTCTCTGCTGAGGCCGTGTGTGCCTTTCCTCATAGAGGTGCCCTTCTTAGGATGCTTTGTGATTAGACTTAATTGTTAAGTTCTTCTTTATCCTGAGAATAATGTCTTTTAGTTAAACAATGTGAACTTCACTGTTCACATGGATAATTAACAATAGTTATATTAACTATTATTAACTCAATAGCTTTTGGCTACTTAATAATTAACAATAGTTATATTGTTCTAGTTACTAATTTTTATCTTAAGACTAGATGCTAAGAGAAAACTTTTACTTTGCTCACAATTTGTGGGCCTGGAATTAATGTTAATTTTGGCTTGGGATCTCTCAGGGTATCACAGTTACTTGTTGGTGGGGCTCCAACATCTGAAGACTCAGTTGGGCTGGATGTTCCACATGGTTCAGACTCATGGCTGGCAGTGGATTCTGGCTGCTGACTGGAGCTCAGTGAGGACTGTGGACTCCTACATGTGGTCTCTGGAGCATGATGGTCTCAGGGTAGACAGACTTCTTAAATGGTACCTGGCTTTTGCCAGAGCAGGTATTTTCAAGACAACCAGGTAGAAGCTAAATGGTCTTTTCTGAAGTAGCCTTGGGAGTCATGTAGCACCACTTCTATTTTACTCTATTGGTTGAAACAGTTGTGACCCGCCCCCCCATCCCCAGATTCAAGAAGAAAGGATAGGGTAGACACTCCACTTCTTATTGGAAGAAGTATACAAATATTTTAGACGATTTTTTAAAATACTGCCACATCTGTTGACATATGTTTTCTGTTTCCTGCCTCTTCTTTCCCCATGGTTCATGTTTTAATGGCTTCTCATCTTTGTGACTCTACTATGCTTTGTTCCAGTGCAGAGATATAATATAGGATTTGAAGGAATTTGCCAAAGGGTGACATGTAATCTCTGTTTGTTTACAAGATGTTTCAAGCAAACCATTTGAAGAATTTTTCATTTCAATTTTACACTTTTACTGTATTTAGAATTGTTGAATGTCAAACACATAATCATTCTCCAATTTCACTATGTTGTTCATTTATTTCCAGACACACTCTAACTTAACTAGGCAAAGATGATGCAAAAATATTACACTGTTCCTGGGCTCTGTTTAAATGTTCTACATCAGGCCCTGGCCAGTTGGCTCAGTGGTAGAGCATCCACCCGGTGTGTGGAAGTCTCAGGTTTGGTTCCTGGTCAGGCCACACTGGAGAAGTGACCATCTTCTTCTCCACTCCTCTCCTTACCCCCTCTTAACCTCCCGCAGCCATGACTTGATTGATTTGAATGTTTTGGCCCCAGCCCTGAAGAGGGCTCCATGGAACCTCCACCTCAGATGCTAAAAATAGCTCAGTTGAGAGCATGGCTCCAGATGCACAGAGCTTCAGCCCCAGATGGGGATCACTGGGTAGATCCTGGTCAGGGCTCGGTCAGGTATCTGTTAATCTCCCCCCTCACATAAATAAAAAAATAATTAATAAATAAACGAACAAACAAATAAATAAATATTCTATACCAGAGTTCTAAGGTTGATCTTGGTGGCTGGCCTGTACCTGTCCAGGTGACGGGCTGAATATGCTGTTCCTTTATGAATTTCTGGGATTGATGCTCAGTGACTCCAGATTTGGTTAAGCATTTGGTCAGAACCCTTGTATACAGGTTACTTAACACAAGGAATGCTATAAAGAATTTCTTTCCTGGATGGGATACCCCTTAAGTTTCTATATTCTTTTTATATAAAACATTTAGAAGCTAGATAGGCTAAGTAGACAAAAACCCAAACATTTAAAGTGGAGAACACTGGGTTACAGGTGAGTATGTAATTCAAGCAGCATTATCATAGCTTGGATGCCAAGGAGTCAGGCAGTCAGTTTCTGTATTTGCTGTCTGGTTGCATCTGCAGAGCTGCTGTGCCCGCTTTAATTAGGGCACATTTACAGTTCCAGAAGCATATGAATGCAGCATCTATTTTGTTCGTTTATGTCCCAGTAACATCACACTGACCTAGGTTTATTTGAACCAACTGCTCTGAATGTAAATGGCTTTTGTTACCTTGCTCTGCGCAGCCTGTCAATCAGGGCCCGAGCAGTGGCTGGAGAGGGAATGAAAGTGGGCAACGGCGGCTGCAGTGCTGAGCTGTGCTGCATCTTTTAGGGGGTGGCAACCGCGAGCACAGGCTTTGACCTAATGAGACAGTGAAAACCAGATGTGGTGAATTAAACCTCCTTTCTTTCTTTTTTTTTTTTTTCGTTGAACTACTTTATAAGCCTTTCTGCTGTTCAAGTTAAAAAATAAATAAATGGGCTAAAAATACATTTTGTAAGTTCAATTAACCATTTTAAAGAGCCATTTCTCTCAGTAAAACATTCATTTGCCAAATTTTTGCTCTGTGATATATAGTCATCATCTAGGAGTCAGACTTCGCTTTGTAAGGAAGAACTTTGCTATGTACCCTTTGGCTCCCTAATCTGTCCACTTTGTTCTCACATAATATTATACCCAGCCCCTAGGTTACCTCAATTTGGGGATTGTTTTCTGCCCTAGGCAGAAAAGGCATCCGAGTTCTCTCACATTAGCAAATATTGGCCCAACACAAGGCAAATTTCCTGAGACCTCTTATGTATTCATGAGTCACGGCTACCCAGACTTTCTTTTTAGTTTTAGATCTTTATCCTGCGTTGACAGTGGAAGCTAACCTAGTGCTCCTGGCTTTGCCATCCTTTTCTTGAGTTCATCACCTATTTGCCTCTTATGTCTCCATATAACACCCAGGAATGCAGCCACTGAACATTGTTCAGCTGTCAGATTGTAGCTGCTTAGTTCGAATACTTTTCTATCAATGTAATAAAGAACAGAGCCTGTGTAATTCTCCCTGGAAGTCAGGAATTGGGTAGGATTATGTTTTTTTTTATAATTTTGAGGTCTACAATTTATTAATTCATCGAATACAGACTTGTTGTGTGCCTACTATGTGCCAGGTGCTGAAAAAAAAAACATCAAGAAAATTTGACATAAAAAGTGCTATGAAGAAAATTTAAACAAGACCATGCAATAGGGAGTGGCCAAGGACCAAGGGTTGAGAAACAGTTATAAAATTTGTAGTTAGAAAAGGCATCTTTCATGGAGTAGAGACCCACAGAATAAGCGACTAGTCAGGCAAAGATTCCAGGGAAAGAATATTCCAGGAAGACGAAATGTGTAAAGGTCCTAAGGAGAAAATGATTTTAATGAGTGCACATAGGCAGGGATGAAGTGAAATGAGGTAGAGAAGTTGACAAGATCTTAAAGGTTTCGTAGGCCGGGGTGAGGAGTTCAGATCGTGTCATCATGCTAAGTCATTGGAGGGTTTTAAGTAAGAGAATGGTACTGTTTGAATTTATTTGGGGTGAAGACTGGAAGCACAGATAACAGCTTACAGGCTAGAACTGTTTTTCAGGTAAGAGATGATGGTGAAATACATGAGAGTGTAGAACCCTACTAGAAAGAATTGGTCAAAGAATGAATAGGACTGGGTGAATTTAGATAGTGAATGGATGAGAAAGAGCAAGGTGAAGGATGGCTTGTAGGTTTTCAGCTTAAGCAGTTAAATAGGTGGTATTATTTACTAAGGTGGTCAAGACTGCAGGGGAAGTGAATTTGGAACTTGTATTTGGAATCCACAAGAAAAGTCAGATTTTGGAATTGTCACTTTATGCATGATATCTAAATCCATTAGACAAGATGCAATTAGTGCATTGATTAAAGTGTTATAAAAAATTCAGAAGACAGGGTAAAGAAATAATTAACTTATAAAAAGAGGAGTTTGAGAAGTGGCTTGATGCTTCTTTTGTATAGAATAGTGAACAAAGAAAAAAGAGACTTTATCAGAAGCAGAAGAGGTTTATTGGAGTTAAACTGAACCAAATTTAACACTTGAAAGGAAACTAGAACAAATTTCACCATGATTTTTTCAAACTACATGTAAATGTACAGCTAAATGCATATGCAATGTGTGTGTAATTCATTGTATTTTCAAATTGTCAACAAACAATGTTACCAGTACTACAGAAACCCACCAATGTCCTACTATTAGTAAAGTGACTTCTAATAGCCTAGATTAATTTTGCTTCTTTTAAAAATTCATCTGAATGGAATCATATGTTATATACACACACACGTACACACACATACATACATACACCCACAGGGGGTCCTCCTCGAGTTATTACAGTCTCGACATGTGACATTTCGAGTTTATGATGCTCACTCCCATAAAAACTTTAAAAAATTAAGACATGAGTGTTTGGGCTTATGCCGTTAGCATCATACTTACAGACTATTTGGGCAAACTAGTTTGAAGGAGAAATCATCAACTTCACACTAGCCTAGAACAATTCTTTAAGAAGGTAAAGAGGCCTGCAACAGATCCTGTACCCTCTACATCAGCTGCTTGTTGAGATGAAACACCTGTAGTACAAGTAGACTCATCTCCAGCATCTCCTGCATGTTCTTTAGGTAATCCTGACTCACTTGACTCAGTATCTCCAGCACCTTCTGCAGGTTCTCCTTCATCTCCAGTTTCTTCCCCCCAATAGGTCATTATCTCCCACCTTGCAATGCCCCTTCCAGTGTACAAGCCAACCACAGGAATAAAGGTAAGAAATTTTTTACACTCATTTTTTGTGTTACTACAGGACAGTGTACAGTACAGTATATTTATGTCCTTTTCCTTTTTCTATGACTTAGTTATATTTTTATGTTCTAGATTATGATTTTACAACTGTGTTAGGATAGGTGACTTAGGATAGGGTGTGTTTCGACTTACACCAAAATTCGGGTTACATCACTGGCATAGGAAAGAAACTGTGTCATAACCTGTGGACCCCTGTATATGCTGTTTTGTATCTTCTTTCATTCAATATTCAGTTAGTGAGATATTCTAATTTATTTATTCATTCTACTGTTGATGGGCATTTGGGCAGTTTCCAGTTTAGGAATAGTATAAATAATGTTATCAGAACCATTCTAATATACATCTTTGGTGAACATATTTCTGCTGAGTACACAAGTAGCAATGGAATTGCTCAATCATAATGTCTGCTAAGGTTTAGCCTTAGCAGATACTGCCAAATATTTTTTCTTTTTTCTTTATTTTATTTTTATTTTTTTATTTTCTTTTCTTTAAAAAAACTTTTTTTATTAAAGTATAGTTGGAATACAATTTCTTTTTAGTAGTTTCAGGTGTACAACATAAGGATTCAACGTTTATATATCTTATAATGGCCACACTAAGTCAGTAACTATCTGCTGCCATGCAATATTATTAATTATTAATATTATTTATTGTTCTGTTCATTAATTTGTATTTAATAACTTAACAAAATTTATTAATTATATTCGTTAATATATTTATAATTCACATATTAATAAAATATTAAACATTTTTCAAAGTAATTGTAACAATTTACACATGCATTAGCAGTTTATGAGAGTTAAGGTTGGTCAAACCCTTGACAATACTTGGTATTGTTGGTCTTTTCATTTTTAACTATTTTTATTACACAATAATAAAAATAGTTAAAAATTAAAAATTAAAAAAGTTAAAAATTTTTATTAATTTGAACACATTTTTATATTTTATTATCTAGTTGGGTATTCTCTTTTGTGGATAGTCATTTCAAGCCTTTGGATCATTTTTTATTGAATATTCTTTCTTTTTCTTACTAGATCATAAGAATACTTTTTATATTCTGTCAGTGTTTTATCAGATATGTGTGTTGAGAATATACTTTTTCATTCTATCTGCTGCCTTTTCAATCTCTTAATGGTGTCTTGTGATAAACAGAAGTAATTTATAATAATATAGTCAAGTTTTTGTTTTATACCTTTATGGTTAATTTATTTTGTTTTATTTATTTACATTTTTTTATGAATAAGAGAGAGTAAAAGCTAATGAGAGAGAGACAGGAAGGGAGAGAGAGAGATAAGGGAGGGGAGAGATGGGAAGCATCAATTTGTAGTTGCTTCATTTTAGTTGTATATTGATTGCTCATATGTGCTTTGACCAGGGGGTTCAAGCAGAACCAGTGACCCCTTGCTCAAGTCAGTGACCTTGGGCTCAAGCCAGCTACTTTTGGGCTCAAGCCAGTGACCTTGAGATTATGTTGATAATCTTGCGCTCAAGCTGACGACCTGGGGGTTTCGAACCAGGGACATCAGTGTTCTGGGTCAGCACTCTATCCACTATGCCACCACTGGTCAGGCCCTTTATGGTTAATTTTTTTAAATGTCTTATTAAAATCTTTGTCTACCTCAAGATTACAATATTTTTATCATATATTTTCCTTTAATACGTTTTCTTTTTACATTTAATTGTACATTGTATTCAGAATTGATGTCTCTGTGTGTGTCTTTTCTTCCCTCTGTGGATAGTCAGTTGACTCAGTACCACTTTTTCAAAAGTTTACTCTTATTCAGTGGTGGGATTCAGTCGGTTCTTACCGATTTGGCAGAACCAATATCTAATTTTCTGAGTTCAGTGAACAAGTTGTTAACATGGCACTTGTATTCAGCGTTCTCTCTAAGGTGGGCACCTGGGAAGCCACCCAATGTGGAAATCACAAATTTACATTCCTTACTCTTTTTTAATGTTCATCTGCGCAACATTGTATTCTAAGCACCCATAGCAATCAATGTTCATTCCATCCATAAGTAAAAAAATATTTGCTGGAACTATTCTTGTAATATTTATTTATTCATTTTATAAAACTCATTATACCTTTGATGAAATACTATATTTTAATTCCCTCATATTTGTTATTTTAGTAAACAAACATATGTAAAGAGAAAAAGTGCCAAAGAACCTGGGGTTGACAAGGTGTCATCTGAAATATCTTAAATAACAGTTTTTTTGCTTTTGGCCAGGTATTATTTAATATTTTTTCATTAATATTTTAAAACTCTTTCTTATAACATAATCTAATTTTGTGTACCTTTTTTGATGTTCTTACTTAAGTTTTAAGTGAATGAATAAACTACCTTTCAGTACATAGTTTTTTAATACTTAAAACAGTCAGTAGAGTGGAGAACTAGTTGTTAAATTCTTTGAATCCCATCACTGCTCTTATCCCACCATAGCACTGTGTTACCTTTGTCATAACTCAAGTGACTATAACTGTGTATGTCCATAAAGAGCATTGAACTGAAGCTTACCGCTTCCTCCTCAAATGCTAACCATTACAAACAGATACTTAACACTGAATAAAAGGTCTTCTAGTCCAGTGATTCTCAAAGTGTGGAACTGAAGCAGCAACAGCACCATTTCCTGGGAACTTGGTAGAAATGCAAATTATAGGGCTCTACCCTCGACCTACAGAGTCAGAAACTCTAGGAGTAGAGCTCAGAAATCTGAATTAACAAATCCTCCAGGTGCTTATTTTTTTATTTTTTATTTTTTGTTCTATCCCTCCAGCTCCCTCGCTGATGTATTGTAGAATTGGGCACCTGAAACCCGGTACTTATGTTAACTAGTGTCAACCTAATAAATTCAATTAAAATTCAATCATCTTCCAGGTGATTCTGATTCAAATTTAAATTAGAGAAAATTTTAGTTCATCTTCTATTTACAGATGAAGGTACTGAGGGCTATTCAAACAACAGGCATTTTTGTTTTAGTTGACAATTAAATGAATGAAAAAAATTATTTAATTTTACTGTTCTGAAGCAAATCTGAAAATTTAAAAATATTTGACATATCATCTAACCTGTTCACATGGTTAGTACCTTTGTATAATAGAAATTTATTATGAGTGGAGATTTTGAGTGCATGGGTTTAGAATCTCTTTCTCTGTGCCACTGCATGCCCCAAATATAGTTTGAACCAACAGATGAAATGCCCCAAAGCCAAAAAGTGGTGGGCTAAGATATTTCTCCAGGATTTTTTAAACTATTGTTTATGAAATGTACCTATCTTTCAGAGGTAGATTTAGGCCGGTGCACCAGGCGTGTGCCCTGAGACCCAGTTTCCAAAGGGCACCGCAAAACCCCAACTTTACATTTTTTTCTTATGTAAGGGGCCCAATATTTTCTTTTTTGCCTGGAGGCTCAACCGACCTTAATCTGCCTCTGCTATCTCTTAAAATCTTTTCAGATCTATTTCTGGTCTGAAGTATAGATTTATTGGTTGAAGAATAATTTTTTAAAGTTTATTTTTTTAAAGATTTCATTTATTCATTTTAGAGAGGAGAGAGAGAGAGAGAGAGAGAGAGAGAGAGAGAGAGAGAGAGGAGAGAGAGAAAAGGTGCAGGGAGAGAAGCAGGAAGAAGCATCAACTCCCATATGTGCCTTGACTAGGCAAACCCAGGGTTTTGAACCAGTGACCTCAGCATTTCAGATTGACACTTTATTTATTGCGCCACCACAGGCCAGGCTGAAGGATAATTTAATTATCCTTTGCTATGTATACTAATATTTAAGTGATTGTAGTCCCTCCTCCCAGAACACAGAGATGGGAGCACCTCCTCCGTACCAGGTTTTGTGAATTGTTGGTCTTTCCTAAGCAGCCTGTTGATGGATGATGTAGTGAAGGCTCCTGCTCAGGCTGTCCATCAGCATGGTCACCTCCTTCAGCTCCTGGAATGAGCTCTCACCCCAGAGCCATCTACAAGTTTCTTGTGAAGAGGAGATTTAGCAGATGTCTAGAAGAACTCATACGAAGTGTTGCCCATTACTTCTTCCTTCCTGAAGTCACATGGTAAGTCTCTACTACCTAGAGCAGTGATGGGCAATCTTTTGAGCTTGGTGTGTCAAAATTTGCCAAAAAACTGAGCATAACTCAGGTGATATGTCTCTTTGAGAAAAATGGCCTAACCAGAAGTCCCAGAACTAGATGCTCTGTGCCGGAGTTCTGTTGTTTTGACCTACAGACCTCCGGCACAGAGTGTCTACACTACAGCAAATGTTTTATCCTCAGCTACTGCACCTGGCCATGCAGGAGCCAAGGATGAAACGTCCTTCTTGGCATGTGGCCCCATATTTCTCCGGTATGTGGCCGCATGCGGCCGTGTCATCGAAAATGGCTACACGTGTCAGTGCTGACATGCGTGTCATAGGTTCACCATCATGGGCCTAGAGACTGCTTTCTGGAATGCAGATAAGATGATGTGGGAATTGCCTCTGAAATACTTCTAAAACTCCACTGATTAGAATGAGTAGATACAAGAGCAGAGAGAGGCACTGAAGGCTTTTCAAACTAAGCTCAACTTCTGCTCAGATGCTAGCTAGACAGTTGATATTTTGCCACTCATTTGCCTTACTCTTACTGCATCTTCAGGAAAGGCAGTCTAGGAAATATGCAAGTCAATTAAAAAGATCTGGATTCTCTCTTTCTCCCTTTGTTCGGAGAATTTAAGACACATATTCTAATTCTCTTGCTTTCTTGTGCCAGACTGGAACTGTTTCTTAGAAACTTAGCTTTGTGGCACTTTCTAATGAAAAATAAATCAGTATTTCCAAGACTGCACATGAAAAGAAAATCCTAAATCATAAGGCATTATTAGTATTATTGTTATTAAATTTTATCTTCTTTTGGAAATTATTTTTCCCTGTTTGCTTCTATTTTAGTATGCTAGCTTTTCATAACCTTCACAATATTTGTTTGCAGAGTAAGTAGAGTTAATGCTTCACATTTAACATAGAACTTTTCATCTTCAAAGAATTCTTTAAGTAAGCTAATTGAAAGGGAGCTAACAGAAGAGAACAAAATTAAAATTTTTAAAAAGCTTCTAAACATGGACCTAGACAGATAATGGCAAAATGCACATCAATCAAAAACATTTATGAGAATAAATTGAAGGTTTGTGGCAAAGTCTGGATGGAGGTCAGATGCCAGTAAAGATAATGTACATGTCAGGTGTGTATGTTTAGACACTTTTGCATTTTATCAGTTAGGATTTTCTTTTTTTTTGAGAGAGAGATGGGGAGATAGTGAGACAGGCTCCCACATGTGTCCCAACTGGAATTCACCTGGCAGTCCTTGTCTGGACTAATGCTCAAATCCACCAAGATATTCTCAGTATCTGAGGCCAACGCTCAGACCTACCAAGCCACTGGCTGTGGGAGGGAAATATGGAGAAAAAGGGAGAGAGAAACAGATGGTCATCTCACCTGTGTGCCCTGAGTGGGAATTAAACGCAGGCTATTCATAACCTGGGACAATGCTTTATCCACTGAACCTCCTGGCCAGGGCCCAGTGAGGGTGTTTAACTTTGAAAAACTTCCATTTGTGCTACTGATGAACAATTTTAAGACCATCCAATTGTCATTTTCTTACCCTCTTGCTACCTGTAGCCACAAATGATAAAATGGAAGTTCATTCAATGTCAGAGCTGGATGCTTGAAGTATCTCTAAAGTCTACTCTTTTGGAAAGTTGGGTTCCATTTGAGTGAACGACTGATCTGACCTTTGTAAATGGTACTTGTCATCTTTGATTCAGTGGTTTGATTCTGTTGGCACTGTGCATAGGTATTTTTCAAACTCATGATGGAAGAAAATAGCACATCTGAGTTGGAGAGCTCCAAGCATCTGTAGGTAATGTGAGGCCAGATACCTTCACTGCTCTGTCTCAGTGTCTAGTACATCTCCAGTTCAGGGAATACATTCACTTGATATTTGTAGAGTGAATAAATAAGTTAATGAATCATCTTGGGTCCCGTGTAAAACTCTTGGGTGGTTAGTATGAAAGGCAATGCTTGAACTTCCCTTTTAATGGGAAACTTTTAGAAAAAAGAACTCACTCAGCAGCTAGGTTTCTTCCTGTGTATTGTGATTATAAAGTCCAAATGTGCTACTTACCCCATATGAAATATTAGCTTTCTAATGGAAGTCTCTTCTGTACCCAGAGGCGGATTAAGGTCAGTTGAGGTTTTGGGTGCAGAAAAAAATATTGAGCCCGTTATACTAGAAAAAAGTGTAAAGTTGGGATTTCGTGGGTTCCTTCAGAAGTTGGGGTCTAGGTGTGCCCAGTGCACCCGCCGCTAAATCCATCTCTGTCTGCACCCCAAGCCATAAAAGTTGGCCAGAGTGCTCATTGAGAAAAATAATATCTGTTATTAATAAAACCTGGACTCTTGGTGGTCGGTAGTAGAGGGGAATGAGAAAGATCTTTGAGGCTCTAATTTTTGTCTCTTGAATTTAATCTGACTGTTGGGTATCTCACATAGCTTATGCCTGGCACCTCCATACAGACCTTCCATATACTTCCACCTCTTTAACATTCTGGCCACATGTGGATACCTGTTACATATTATTGTATAACACAGCGGAGACAAGGCTAACAGCAAAGTTTTTGTTTGTTTGTTTTCCCTTGTGCAATACAGCAAATGTTTAAGAATGTTTCTAGCATTGGTCACTCACGTTCAAGTTACTGTGTGTTAATTTTTCATGGTTTGACTCTGGGCAGGTCACTTTACTCCTGTGAATATCACTTTCTTCATCTATGGTATAGGGAAGCATATAACACCCATTTCCTGAGATTATTGTGAGCATTGAATTAGAGGAAAGAATAGCCTCAGCAGGAAAATAACAGAATATAGCAAAACAAGTCTAATACCCATATAAGAGGTACCTGTAAATAGCAGCAATGGGGACATTTCATTTTATCTGAAACTTTTTCTCATTATTCTGAGATTTTCCCTATTACCTTCAAATGTGCTCTCCCACACACAATTAAGAGAAAGTTATTTTGTGTTCCATTCTCTTTCTTGAATTCCTTCTAGGCAGTATCTTCTTTGGCAGAATAGATTTTTTTCCCCTCCAACAGTAACATAAAAGCAGGAAACAGGCAACAGTGAACAATAGCAAGAGTGACCTCCATGGCATGCCAGATGGAAGGGGCATGACTTGGACACTATTGAACAGTCCTTGCTACAAGAGCTAATTTTAACACTTGGAAGCCCTAAAAAAGAGAAAAAGGCTTTTCTCCTTGGTAGAACAGATACTATGAGGGTCGTCAGTGATCCTCTTGCTACTACCCTATTCTAGAAAAGATTAAGAGTATCACAGAACAAATTTTAGTTGGAAACTTTTTTTGTGCTTATCTCAGGGAGTACAATGGAAATAAAAAACTGAATTTAAAAAATGCATTATTGACCATTGAGAGTTGCTGCATACAGTCAGGACGTATAGAAAAAGAGAGACTATGGGGAAACAGAGGTAATAGACATTAAGGCAAAGACTTGTAATGGCCTGGGTTCCAATCCAGACTATACCTTTTAGTAGCTGTTTCATCTTGGGCATATTCCTTAACCAGTTTAAACTGTAGTCTTTAAAAAGGGTAATAGCATCTACCTTATTATAGCTATCTACCTTATAGTAGATATTGTGAGACAGTGCCAAATAGTATTTACCTTATGGTTGTTAGAGATTAAATAAAACAATGCATGTAAGCACTTGGAATTTTACATTGCTCAATAATAATAATTTCTTTTTACTTTCTGAGACCCAGAGGAGCTCCTAGAAGGGAATAGGGGCCTTTAAAAGCTCAGGAGGATGCTGAGGGTGTCAGTTAACAGTTTTGGCTTGGAAGTAACAGCTTCTGCTAGTGATAGATACTGTTCTCTAAAGTCATCTCAATGCTCGTGAGAAAAGCTGTGATTCTTTGCCTTTCCAACTCATCCCTTTTCTGTGGTATAATATCCTTTAAGTAACTTCATCTCAAAAATATACTATAGTTCAGGAAGCAATGTGTATTTTTAGATGGCTGACAACAGATTATTCCTGGATGTGTCTGTGAGAATGTTTCTGAAAGAGGTTAGCATTTGAATTGGTAGACTGAATACAGAAGATCACCCTCACCAATGTGGGTAGACATCACCCAATCAGTTGAGGGTCTAAATCAGAGGTCCCCAAACTTTTTACACAGGAGGCCAGTTTACTGTCCCTCAGACCGTTGGAGGGCCAGACTATAAAAAAACTATGAACAAATCCCTATGCACACTGCACATATCTTATTTTAAAGTAATAAAACAAAACGGGAACAAATACAACATTTAAAATAAAGAACAAGTAAATTTAAATCAACAAACTGACCAGTATTTCAATGGGAACTATGGGTGCGGATGCATCCTGTGCTCTTCTCACTGACCACCAATGAAAGAGGTGCCCCTTCTGGAAGTGCTGCGGGGGCTGCATAAATGGCCTCAGGGGGCCACATGCGGCCGCGGACCTTAGTTTGGGGACACTGGTTTAAATAGAACAAAAAGATGGAGGAAAGGCAAATCCATTCTCTCTGCTTGAGCTGAGACATTCATCTTTTCCTGCCCTGGACCTCGGTGCTCCCAGTTCTTGTACCTTTAGACTTGGACTGAAATTAACAGCATCCATTTTCCCCACCCACTTTCAGACTCATACTGTTTCTTATCCCACTGGCTCCCTTAGTCCTTAGGCTTCAGTTTTTTTTTTGTTTTTTTTAATTTCTTTTTATTTATTTATTTTAGAGAGGAGACACAGAGTGAGGGAGAGAGAGAGAGAGAGGAAGAGAGAGAGAGAGAGAGAGAGAGAAAGGGGGGAGGAGCTAGAAGCATCAACTCCCATATGTGCCTTGACCAGACCAGTGCAGGGTTTTGAACTGGCGACCTCAGTGTTCCCAGGTCGACGCTTTATCCACTGCGCCACCACAGGTCAGGCCAGGCTTCAGTTTTGAACTGGAATTATACCCCTTGCTTTCCTGGACCTCCTGCTGGCAGATGGAAGATCTTGGGACTTCTCAGCCTCTGTAATCATGTAAATCAATTCCTCATAATATCTATCTATCATCATCTATCTATTATCTATATCTATCTATCTATATATCATCATTTATCTATCATCTATCATCTCCCTCCCTCTCATGCTCCCATCTATTGGTTCTGTTTCTATGGAGAACCCTGGTTAATGCAGGTAGAATAAATCCAGGAAGATCTTCCTGGCTTAATCCACTCAGAGGATCCTTGGAAGAGTTTTTTTATTTGTCCTATTAACAATACTTATGGAGTCAGAGTGGCTTCAATCCCCCTGTATTACAAGGCAAACAGAAAAGATTGTCTTTTTTTTAGAGAAGTATCTTTTTCTTAAGATCAGCACTCATCCCTTATGTCTGTGATTCTGAAAGCTTGGATTCTGGGCCTTGCAAGCTGAGACCAGTGGAACTTTTTGTTCCTCCTGATTTTTCTATCTTATGTGGGGTCAAGTTCTTATATACTAAGTTCTTGGCTTTGTCATCTCTTCCTACAGAGTCAGACCCCCTGGCTTATATATGAGTCAGAATTCAGTTTAGAAAACAGAAACTAGGTTTTGTTTTTTTTTTCCTTTGGCAGAGACAGAGAGAGTCAGAGAGAGGGACAGACAGGAAGGGAAAGAGATGACAAACATCAATTCTTCACTGCAGCTCCTTAATTGTTCATCGATTGCTTTCTCATATGTGCCTTGACCAGGGGGCTACAGCAGACCAAGTGACCCTTTGCTTGAGCCAGTGACCTTGGGCTCAAGCTGGTGAGCCTAGCTCAAACCAGATGAGCCTGTGCTCAAGCTGGCGGCCTCGGGGTCTTGAACCCAGGTCCTCCACATCCCAGTCCAACGCTCTATCCTCTGCGCTATCACCATATTTTAAGCCACAAATGATTAAACACAAGGAATTAGATGTTTCCCAAATCATTAGAAGATCTGCGGGAAGAGGTTCTAACCTTGGATTCCAGAGATGACTCCCAGAATACTTGTATTGCCTCTGAAGCATCCACTAGAACAATTGACTCCAGAAGATATTGGCAAGATTGCAATCTATGGATCAAACAGCGTCCATTGCTGTCA
Source organism: Rhynchonycteris naso (assembly GCA_037038555.1). Classification (NCBI taxonomy): domain Eukaryota; kingdom Metazoa; phylum Chordata; class Mammalia; order Chiroptera; family Emballonuridae; genus Rhynchonycteris; species Rhynchonycteris naso. The sequence continues at coordinate 92,771,086 of CM072999.1, forward strand.
CCACTGCCATTGGAGAATGGCTCTTTAGCAAGCTGGTGATGGAGTCTGGCTACCATCTCCCCTTTGTGGTCCTCTCACATCCAGAAAACTGCAGAATGAACACGGGAACAGTGTTGTGGGAAAAGTTGGTAATCCCATGGCCTTGTTGCTGCAAAGGACTGTCTTTCCAATCTCGTCCAAGTGCGTCTGATATATACAATCTAATTCATATACAGCATCTTGGTTGCATGAGAGACTGGAAAATCTGGTTTTTAGCTTTTCTGCCCCTGCAGTATAGGAAGGCACACTAAAGGAATCCTAGAAGGTAATTAGCTAGTGCCTGAAAAAGGAGATAGATGATTAGGGCAGACCAGGAATTGAGTTCTGGTTGTTCATCAATCAGCTAAAGATATAGAGTAGAACGATTACCAGGGAACAGGAGGTAATGGAATCACTCAAGAGAGATGAAAAACCAGCTTTGGGAAAGTGGGTGGCAGATGGTTGTGAGCCTAGCTTAAGGGTACAGCCAAAAGTTGGCATGATTTAAGCAAGGGGCAGGGAAAAGATAATGTAGGCCTCATAACAGAAATGGAAAGTGACCAAAGCCAGCCATTTCTGGAATTGTGGGCACTGGTGCCCTCCTTGTCCATAACCTCAGCTTACCTAAAGTATGAGCAGGCCTGAACCTGCAGGTGGAAGGACACAGGACTGTTTTGCTGGAAGAGGGAAGGAGAAAGGCAGAGAGCAAAGCAATCTGGACACCAAGTCACAGCCTCCACCTGACCCTCAGAACCTTCTGGCTCCTTCTACTGGCTGGAAGAAGTTGGTACTATAACCACACCTATCTCTTCTACTTTCTGCAGTGCTCTTCAGAATGCGAACTCTTAAATATACTCCTGAGGTCTGTGTAATTATAAATGCAATGTAGTTGTGTTTTGAGTGTACTGGTGGAAGATACTATGGACAGGACTATATGTGGAGCTGACTGAGTGATATCACACATTAACTACTCTCTTATCAATAAAAACAAAATACTAAGCATCTTTAAGAAGCATATTATTTAAAAATTTCCAAAGTAGAGAAAATAGTTTATACCAACTTCAAAACAGTTATAAGCTTTAAAATGAAAACACAGGAGGTAATAAAAATGAATTAATATAATCAGATGCACATGCACATAAGCATATATATTATTTCAAAATGAATATGAAGCAATAAATATCTCCTAATTTTTGTGAAAAGTATATATATCAGCATGTGTGTACACACACACACACATACACACACACACAAACATACATACAGAAATGATTTTAAATTGTGACAAAGTACAACAACAAATTCTATAACCTAAATTCTTAGGACTTAAAAGCCGTACTTACATGCCAAAAATTATTCTCTTGGCAAAGTAAGGTCTTTTTAGGAAAGAAGTTTTTCAGCAAACACATTTTGACAATTGATACCCTATGAACACCATTTGCACAAAACTTCTTTTTTTCTCTTTAATTTGATAAAGCAAGAAGTGGAAATCGAAGAGATGTTGCCAAATTCATTTTTTGGCCATATGTCTGGTCTTTCTCTCCTTTGCTCCTACTATATAGTGGATCAGTGATAGGAGGAGCCCAGAACACAATATATAGATTTTTTTTTTCTTTTTACTAGCACAACAAAGGAAGCAACAGAAAACTTTTAACTCCAGAAATATTTTCAGCACCATGTAGTAGATTTGCTATATAGCAGAACAGGCTTATTTCTAGCTCAAAGGTGGGCTGTGAATTTATATAATACCCCAGAACTTCAGGGAGAACCTTCCTTCATCCCTAGGGCACTCATCATTACCTCTCAGTACTGTCAGTTTCCATGACAACCAAACCAATGTCTAGTTTGGTTTTACAAATACTTCCCAAAGCCCATTAGGCCTAAAATCTTCTCTATAGGATCTTAAATCTGCCTTATATTTTACCCAACTTTCCTACTACATCTCCCTTTAATCTTCCTCAACTCGTGAGATGAAGAACATAAGAGTTTATAGAAGCAAATATACCTAATAGTCACATAAGACAGATGTTAGGAAACACAAGGAAAAGGGACTAAAGTAGCATCCAGGTCTGCTCTCCTGATAGTTACTTCATTTGTTTCATCTTGTTTTAGTCCCTGGGATGCTGGTCCTGTGTGTATTTGCTTGATTATTCTGAGTAAATATGTTCCAAGGGGGTAAACAGTAATGATGCCTGCAGTAGTAGGGTCATTGTTTTAGGAGTGGAGAGCAGAGCTCTGTCCTTGAGTTTCCATCTCCATGACCTTGAGCTGTATTGTAAAAGGAAGAATAAGATATATGGTCTCTGGAGGAACTTTTTAGCTTTATCATTCTATAACTTCGTGGGACTAGTTGCCCACTTTTGAAAAAATGGATGGTTCCTTAATCAAATGTTTTTCTGGGTTGGAAACACATCAATCCTAGTCTTGACTCATAAATAAAATAGAAAAAAAAACAAACAAAACTATTACCTTAGAGCGCTTCTAAGTATTCCATCAAAAGGACACACTTTATTTCACAGTTCAGAGTTGAATGGAACTTTTAGAGGTATCTTTAAATATATAATATTTATCTTTCATTTCAACTATGCTCAGACATACCTGACAGATTTGCTGCTGATTTAAATATTTTAAAATTATTCCATATCTATTAAATAAATGGCTTATAACAAAACCTTATCAGAAAACATGCTATAAAACAAAGTCGTTTTCAGAAGTAGTTGGTTCAAAATATAAATATGTTTACTTCTCCTGCGATTCTGCTCACCCCTGGACATAATACTAAGTGACCCTTGGGGGTCATTTATTTTTATGTGACCCTCATTTGTAAATAACATCAGTTGTTTTCACACGAAGCAGTACACATTTGTTAGAGCAGTGTTATAAGATCATTTTCTTAGTAACACTTCAGATATTTCCTCAGGTAAACGCCATATGAGAGCAAGTTTCAGAGTAGATTTGACTGAAATGAAACCTGGGGAGTCTGGAGGAAGAGGTGCTGTGGTGAAGAAAGTTGCAGCCGTAGGACAACTTGAGGATGCTGGGCCCCTCATGGAGCTTAGAGGGCTTCTTTTTTTTTTACAGGGACAGAGAGAGAGTCAGAGAGAGGGATAGAGACAGACAGAAACAGAGAGAGGTAAGAAGAATCAATCATTAGTTTTTCGTTGCCCTTGCAACGCCTTAGTTCTTCATTGATTGCTTTCTCACATGTGCCTTGACCGCGGGTCTTCAGCAGACCAAGCCACCCCTTGCTGGAGCCAGCGACCTTGGGTCCAAGCTGGTGAGATTTTGCTCAAGCCAGATGGGCCCGCCCTCAAGCTGGTGAGCTTGGGGTCTCGAACCTGGGTCTTCCACATCCCAGTCCGATGCTCTATCCACTGTGCCACCACCTGGTCAGGCTAGAGGGCTTCTTATTGAGTGCCTATTTGCCCCAACTGATTGTGGTGAAGTCCTACTTTTTATTTTTCTTGGAGTTAAAGATTTCTTGATTTTTTTTGTATTTTGTGATTTCTGACTTTTTAATTGTTGTGTATTATAAACATCAGAGGAGAGATTATGAAATAGGCAAATATTGCATAAGTGTTTCAAAAAATCTTCTAGCTATGAACATTTAGAATGTTGTCTTCGGGAGGCCTGAGTCCCTTTTTGAAATCTAGGCAACCCCCACCTGTAGATACATTTAGTTTGATTGGGTTAAATTTTAAGCCCATGCCATCTTAATGAGCCATGTTCAGATGCTTTTTTTTGTAAAGTGTTACATTTTATCATGGAAATGTTAGATCATTGGGAGTGAATAAAGGTCAGTAGATATAGAAAAATTACGGCCTTTGGAATCTTGGTGATAAATGAACATCTTTTCATTTTCTTAAGGTTACCTGTATTGCTTAAGAAGTAGGAGGTATTTTGTGTGGAAGATTAAGGATTTTGCTGAATGCTTTGATTTTTCACTGTACTAGGTCCTAAGACAGCCATTTGATTATATTTACACACGCTAAAAATATAAAGCCTGAAGAGCATTGTTTCTGTTACCTGAGATCTTTAAAATATGAGCTAAAGGCTCAGTAACTAATCAGTTTTCAAACAACTGCATTAATCCAAGAAAGAAGTTTTTCATCACTAATGTCCCCAAAGGATGGGCATATTCAATGTTCTGTTGCCATTTTGCAGACCTTTGCCTTGGTAGGTACTTTTATAGTATTGCTCAATGTTGTTGGAGAAAAGTATGAAAGAGGCTTATACATCAAAGTGCAAGAAAGCCAACTTAAGCTTTAGAATAAATACCCAAATCTCTTATCTTTTCATATTAATTATTTGCTCTAATCCTTACAAAGTGACCTCTAATTGAGAGGGGAGGGGCTGGGAAATGAGGAGGAAGGGAAACTACTGGATTTAAATATATGATTAAAAACAAAAAAATATGAGAATTCCAACATTTTTAAAATGTGAATTGGAGACTGAGAGCGGGTAGAGAAAGATGGGAAGATATTAAAAAATCCATATGGTCTTCTTATATTAGATTATATCTCCCAATGAGAACAGTTTTTCATAAAAATTCACTGTAACCTAACTGATGGATTCTGATCACCATCCAGAGAAATAAAGACAGAGTCTTTGTTATGTTTGTGAGATAGAGATCTAAATAGTATCTAGCATCTACCACATAGTTATTTGATTTGTTTGGTATGTATTAAATTTGGTTAATATATGTAAAATGACTAGAATAGTATCAAGTACATTATAAGTGTTATGTAAGAGTTTGCTATTATGGTTGTTATTTTTGTTGTTGTTATATTATTAATTAATTGTATTATTTTCCATGTCAACTACTGTAAACCTATTTTTGCTCTATCTTATATACAAATTTTTAAAAAAATTTTAATTTATTTTATTTACATAGATTCAAGTGTCCCACTGAATATAACTTTCTCACCCCCCATCCCTTGTCCCCCATTCCCTAATTTCCTCCCCCCTTCCCTCTAGGATTTGCTGTTCTGTTATCTATATCTCTGTGTTATGAATATACTTTTACTAATCCCTTTACCTTCTCTGATCCCATCTCCTCATCCCCGTTCCCTCTGAGTGCTGTCCATCTGGTCCCTGTGACCCTGGCTCTGCCTCTATTCCATTCCTCAGTTCACTTTGTCCATTAGATTTCACATATATGTGAGATCATGTGATATTTTTCTTTCTTTGCTTAGCTATTTCACTTAGCATAATAATCTCCAGGTCCATCCATGCTATCACAAAAGGTAAAAATTCCTTCTTTTTCACTGCTGTGTAGTATTCCATTGTGTATATGTACCACTGCATTTTTTTTTTAATTTCTTTTTATTTATTCATTTTAGAGAGGAGACACAGAGTGAGAGAGAGAGAGAGAAAGAGAGAAAGGGGGGAGGAGCTGAAAGCATCAACTCCCATATGTGCCTTGACCAGACCAGTGCAGGGTTTTGAACTGGCGACCTCAGTGTTCCCAGGTCGACGCTTTATCCACTGCGCCACCACAGGTCAGGCTGCGTTTTTGTTATTATTAATTTTAATGGGGTGACATTGATAAATCAGGGCACATACGTTCAGAGAAAATACTTTCAGGTTATTTTGACATTTGATTACATTGCATACCCATCACCCAAAGTCAAATTGTCCTCCGTCACCCTCTATATGGTTTTATTTGTGCCCCTCCCCTCTCCTTACCCTCTCCCACACCTCCCCCTCCCCCTGGGTAGCCAGTACACTCTTGTTCATGTCTCTTGAGTCTCATTTTTATGTCCCATCTATGTATGAACTCATATAGTCCTTAGTTTTTTCTGATTTACTTACTTACTTCACTCAGTATAATGTTATCAAGGTCCATCCATGTTGTTACAAATGATCCGATGTAACCATTTCTTATGGCTGAGTAGTATTCCATAGTATATATGTACCAAAGCTTTTAAATCCACTCATCTTCTGATGGACATTTGGGCTGTTTTCAGATCTTCGCTATTATGAACAATGCTGCCATGAACATGGGGCGCATTTCTTCTTTTCGAACAGTGCTATGGTGTTCTTAGGGTATATTCCTATAAGTGGGATAGCTGGGTCAAAAGGCAGTTTAATTTTTAATTTTTTGAGGAATCTCCATACTGTTCTCCACAGTGGCTGCACCAGCCTGCATTCCCACCAGCAGTGCAAGAGGGTTCCCTTTTTTCCACGTCCTCGCCAGCACTTCTTTTGTGTTGTTTTGCTGATGAGTGCCATTCTGACTGGTGGGAGGTGATATCTCATCGTGGTTTTAATTTGCATTTCTCTAATGATTAGTGATGTTGAGCATTTTTTTATATGCCTATTGGCCATCTGTGTACCACTGCTTTTTAATCTACTCGTCCACTGATGGACACTTGTGCTGTTTCCAGATCTTGGCTATTGTAAACAATGTTGCAATAAACATGGGGGTGCATTTCTTCTTTTGAATCAGTGATTTGGTATTCTTAGGATATATTTCTAAAAGTGGGATAGCTGGTTCTAAAAGCAGTTCCATTTTAAATTTTTTGAGGAAAGCCCACACAATTCTCCACAGTAGCTGCACAAATCTGCATTCCCATATGGTTGTTATTTTCAGTAGCAATTGTAACTAGCATTTAATGATTCATTAACACAGGTTTTCTCAACCTTGTCACCACTGACATTTTGGGATAGATAGTCTCTGTTGTGGAGGGCTGTCAGGTGCATGGTAGGATATTTAGCAGCATCTCTGGCTTCTATTCCTTAGATGTCTGTAGACTCCCACTCCATCCAGTTGTGACAACTAAAGATATTTTCAACACTGCCAAATGTGCCCTGGAGGGCCAAAGCCACACTCAACTGAGAAAGACTGCCTTAATGCACCCTAGGCACTATTCCCAGTGCCTTACCTAACGTATCCATTTAATAGGTACTATTTTAATCCCCATTTTATAGATGCAGTAACTGAGGGAGAGAATGGTTAGGTGATTTGTCAAAGTCTCATAGCTAAAAATGGTAGCACCAGAATTCAGAATATAGTCTGATGTTATTCACTATGTTATAACATGTGTAAAGCTCTTAGCATAGCAAACAACAATAATTTTTTTATTATTTCCAAGGTGGTGTCTTATTTTTATTTTGGGATAGTGATGAGGCTTTTAGATAAGTTCTAGAAACAGAAGAGTTGTCATGTCCAGCCTCTTGTTACTAACAGGCGCAATTAAGATACTTCATTGGTAAAATAATGATATGACTATGTTAGAGCTCCTCAGGTTTTCTATTTACTTCAGCTTTCAAAATAATGTCTTTTGTCACAATTAAATAATGATTGAGCATCTAAAAAACTGAAAATGACTGGCTCCTGTAGTGAAACCTGTGAGTTTGCCAGCACCTGGCTTTGAAGATTCCTGCCCGGCCCCATGATGCCTTCAACAAGGAAGCCCTGCATCCATCCTGGGAGCTCCTGTCCCAGGGCTGGGGCAATGCATCTACCACGTGATAATTTAAGTCTTAGGATACCAGAGGACCTGTGTTCTGCTTCTTCTAGGGATGAAGGTGTGGGATAGAATTATGGGTGTTAGAGGGGGTTGGGTTTCCACATTGTGCAGCAAGGCCATCTGCAGTAACAGACTAACCCCACATGCAAAGAGGGACACAAATGAGAGACAAAGTCTTGCAAGTCGTTTTTCTTTTTTTAAAATTTTATTTAGAAAATTAGCTTTAACAGGGTGACATTGATCAATAAGACTACATAAGTTTCAGGTGACCATCTCTATAGCATTTGAACTGTTGATTATGTTGTACACCCATCACCCCAAGTCCAATCATTTTCTGTCACCTTACATTTGTCCCTCTTTATGCCCTTCCACCCACCTTCTCCCCGTTCCCCATTCACTGAAGTCCCCTTCTCCTTTCCCCATGTTCCTTTCCCCAAGGTGACCATTTTATTTTATCTGTGTCTATAAGTCTCAATTTTGAAATCTCCAGCTTCAGCTGTTTCTAAGGCTGGGCTGCATTTCTGACCCTGACAAAGCTGGTGGCTCAGCCCATCCTTAAAAAACCTGCACCAATGAAGTTCATTTGGACTGCTAGCCAAAAGTAGCCTATCCTTTGCAACCAGGAGAGTACTAATTAATGTAGCAGCTATCATTAAGGAGCTTGCAGGGCTTGAGAGGTGTTTGGTGGTGCAGGTTACGGAGGCTAAAACAGAAGTGTAGGGAGAAAAAAAGATGGAGTTTCAAAACAGCATAAGATCAAGAAGAACTGAGGCAAATTGATGAAGAGAAGGAGGTGTTGTGTAAGATTCTCTTAGTATACAATCAGGAATCAGAGAGTTGAGGCTAACAGCTGTGTTCCTTTGGGAACCTTGGGTAACTTAGAAGCTAGCAAATCCTAGCCTGGCTGTAAGTAAGATATCCTTGAGCAGATAGAGATGAACAATGCATTTATCCATTCAACTAATATTTATGAAGAACTTACTATATGCAGACACTTTTCTGAATGACTATATAAGTAAGAGGTCCACAAAAACAAAAATCTATGTCTCCTGGACCTTACCTTCTCACAGAAGGAGAGATGGACAGCATGTGCAGATTTGAAAGTATCAGGGGAAATCTGCACTGAAAATCAGGTCCCTTTGAAAAGAACATTTGTCTCTCTCAAAGATGCATTTTAAACCAAGACACGGTAGACACAGGAATCCTCTGTCCTCAGCATAGTGGTTACAATGTCACTGCAATTTCATTCCTCGCTAAACATAGCACAATAACCTACTGTTATGGCCCGATGGAAGGAGATGCGAGATAGGTAGAGACGGGATGTATTATCTCACTACTGCAATGTTTGCCCTTTGTCCTGGACATTATCTCCATCTCCTTAGTGACTTTCCTCCATCTGTCATAACCACAAAATTATCTGTCTTTATCACCCACCTATCATGGAATATGGACTGCTCCCAGATTTAGGGGCAGTAGGTACAAATAACCAGAATTATATAAATTCCACATAACTAGTAGGAAAAAGGGGAAAAGCGTTAAAAGACAATGCCAGATCTCAGGCCGTCACCCAGTACATTGGCTTAACAGATATAAAATGAAGGCAGGAACGAGGGTATTACTTACTGTGGACCAGCACTGTCCAACAGATCTCCATGCACGATGAAAGTGTTCTCTATCTGTGCTTTCCAATACAGTAACTTCAAGTAGCTGTTGTGCATTTGAAATATGCTCGGAGCGTATTTCAAAAATAAAAGCAGCTCAGGAGCTATACTTTAGTTTAATTTTGATTAATTAAAATTAGCTAATGAATGGCTACTGGATGGCTAGTGCAACCTTGGCCCTTGATTTTTACATGAAGAGTCCAGAATGTTCACCTAATCCTAATTGAAGCCACTGTAACAATATTTGTCATTCATTTTGAGATAAAAACTTCTAGAAGCTAAATTATATTTTTAGGCAACTAGAAGCCTCTATCAACAAAAATGAGTTCTTATAGTTAGCCTTCTGGGAAGGGTGCCAAGAGAGATTGAGCTCACCCTGTCCCCCAGTTGATGCAGACTCTAGAAAAGAAGCCATGCTTAGAAGTTTACCAATGACAAAAATGCACACTCTCCAGGACCCACACCAGGAGCAAGGAGGTTTTTGGTTCCATTTCTGGTGAGGCCACACTGTACCCCCTCTGGGGGTTTCTAATTTGGGAGTCACAAAGGTTGTGGGATATATGTGGATGGCTGGGAGCAATGTCTGTTTTTTCTTTCTCTTGTGAAGTTGCCAAAGCCATTTCTCTGTGCTTTCAATGTATTCTCCTACCTTTTCTTTCCTCTCTCCTCTTCCCTGAGGAGAGATAATTGGACTGTGTGATTTCCATTAAATGTAATGTACCACATGTAGATGAAACACAATAGCAAAATGCATTAAGGTTGAATCCCTTGGAAAAAATGGTCTGGGTGTTTTTCCATTTGTTAAAATTAACTACTAAATTATTTTTGTTTTTGCACAATTAAATGCAAAAGTTTCATTTACTCTTTTTAAAGGTATTTGCATTCCTACTCTTGTGAACAAATGATCTTGTTTTCATAAGAGAAACAGCACTATTATTTTTTGGGTTTTTTGGTCATATATATGTATTTATATTTGATATAAATAAATAAATATATATATTTAAAAATACATACATATATTCACATACTCACCAACCTACCACATAGTGGTGCTCTAAATCTGTCAAAATCACAGAGAAGAGCTCTGCGGTTGTTAAATGAAACTGCAGTGAGTCTGATTGCAGTTAGAATTCTCTCTGAAATGAACTACTGATAAGTTTCCTTTAAAAACATGTTTTCCAGAATTTATCGTTTGATAGATCCTTTGTACACACTCTAAAATAAGTTGAACAAACAGCACTAAAGGAGAAAATGTCATTTGAGAAGGCCCTGTCTCATCTGTAAATTGGAAATAACCATTATTTTCCTTCTATCACTATCATATTATTAGGTTTTAATTAGGTTCATGATGTAGTACAATGGTTCAGTTTACGAATCAAATACTCTGGACAGAAGGCAAAATGAGTTCAACGGTATCTATTTCAGGCTCCTATTTCATCAGTCTCCTTGTCCCCTCCCAAACTGTTGTGGCTGACAATTGTACTTGGGTAGGCTATAAAACAGTTTAGAATGTCAGGGTCAGAGTATTCTAGTAGCAACATGTGCTAAGCAGCAACGAGGCAATCTGCTTTATTCTTTGAGGGTGCATGGGTTTTACCAACCAAGTAGAGGAAACACGAACAGTGAAACCTGTGACATAACATGCATATAAAAATACAGTGCGATAAAAACCACACTCCTTTTTGGCTAACCTGCATGTGCTGGGGACTGTTATATGTTCAAAGGCAATTATCTTTTTCCTTTTTGATTTAATGACTGGCCTTAACTATTACTGTTATATCTGTAAGGTACACTTTAATTCACATATCATTTAATTTTGTTTATAATTGTGGTAGTATTTGATTGGTAGGGAGCAGAATAAATGCTCTTTGCTTTCTTTTGGTGATTCAGGAAATGTGTGGAAATTGTAGTTCAGTAGGGATTGGGAAAGGTTTTGTCTTATATTTTGGAGGTTTACAAATCAAATGGTCTATATATCAGTTGTCTATTGCGACATGAATGCTGTGTAACAACAACTAAACCTAGTGGTTTAAACATTAAGCATTTATTTTTCTCATGAATATGCAAGTATGCTGGGTGAGTTTTCTAGTCTCAGCTAGGTTTAACTAATCTCAGCTGGACTCTTTCAGGTGTCTGCAGTTAGATGCTAGTCGGCTGGCTGCAGGCTATCGAGAATGAATGAGATCCAGCAGACTAGTCCAGGCTTGTTGACATGATAAAAGATGGGCTCCTAGAGAGGGAGAGGGCAGAGGCATGCTAGGCCTCTTGGGTGCAGGTTCAGAGCTTGTACACTGTCTCTTTTGCCACATTTTATTCATCACAGCAGTCCAGGTTCAAGAGGTAGAGAAGTAGACTACACTACTTGATAGAAGAAGAATCAGGGCTATTTTGCAATGAATCTGCCATAACCTGTTTTCTCTTACAAAGGTAACAGAGAGAATTGAATTATAAAAATATATTGGTACCCAGAGAGGTCTTAGTTTGAGATTTAAGCCTTGTCTGTTGCTACCAGAGCAGGTGGGATACTTAAGAAATAAAGATCAGCAATCTCTCTTTCTCCCTCTCCCTCTCTCTCTTTAATATTTATTGTATTGATTTTAGAGAGAGAGGAAGGAAGGGAAGAAGAGAGAGACAGAAACATCGACCTGCTCCTGTATGTACCCAGAGCATGGTCTAACCGGCAATCTCTGCACTTTGGGATGATGCTCTAACCAACTGAGCTACCCAGCCAATTCCTAAAGAGGAACAATCTAAAGGAAAACAGTACTAAAAGTTAACTTTTTTATGATATTGATCACCTTAATTACTGAACTACAGCAACATTTGTTCATACCGATATTGTATTTTATAGCATTTATAGGCTAGCTCAGAATGCCAATGAAACCAAAGTATTATCCATCAGAAGATAAGAATCTGTGTCATAAATAAAGCTGCATAGTTATAATAATGGCTATTTTCTTGTGACGTGGACAAACCCAAAACAGAAAACCATTAAGCTAGAATATTTACAATATGGACAAAGAAGGGGTTCTGTAATAAATTGACAAATTCAATGATGGGATATTAACCTCACAGGGTGATCTTATCATAAATTCCTAAATGGGCAGGTCATGATGAGTAGTCACCCCCCAGTCAAATAAATATTAGTAAAGGGTTTATTTTTGCCTTAAGCAACACCTGCCCATTGTTCTTGTGCACCTAGGTTAATGCATGTTTGAAATATCAGAGCAATCCTCCTTTTCAGACCACTCAGAAGCATAGCAACCCTCAAGGGAGCACATAATCTGGGTAACTACCCTGTAATACAGTCCTCACCTTGTTTTATCCCACCTTTACGTAGTCTTTCCTACTGTTCCCTCAATTCCAAATGCCTAAAAGAAACTGTGAACTGTCATTTTCTAGAACAATTGAGATCTCACTTTCTGACAATTATAATCAGTTTAGCTCAAATAAGTTCTTATAAAAATTCTCTATAGGTTTGGATGTCCTTACATTGACAAGATGAAATCCTTCCTGGCATCAAGCTCATGTGACACAGAGATTTACATCATAACCCTGGTATATTATCTAGGATAAATAAGAGTTTTCCTAATAAAGATTAAGGTTAACTTGTGCGGCAGGGATTAGTTCTGTTTGCCACTGAATGGAGTTCATTATTATATTCATTTTTCCTCTGTTCTCAACATTAAACTATTTTAATCCCAACATAGGAGCAAAAAACAAAAGTCAGCCTGACTTCTCTAGCAAGCCTTTCTTCTTGTTATTAGGTCAAATTTTTTCATATGAAAGCAGATGGAGGCTGGTAGGTACCTGTGTGAACTTCTGCTCTTTCGCTCTAATTTCAGGATGTCTAAAATAAATATGAAGTCTATGATGACCCCTTTGGTCATTTGTTTTCAAAATTGGTAGCACATTAGAATCACTTGGGAATGTTTTAAAATATTTATATCTGTCTTTACCGAAGACAAATTAAATACGAATTTTTGAGGAGGTGTTCCCAGGCATTTATAAATTAAAAAAATTTTTTTCCTGGTGATTTTAATGTTTGGCAAAGCCTGAGAACTACATTTTAAGTGAGTGATACCATATTAATTTGCTTCAAGATTTAAACTTACTCATGTATATCTTGCCTTATTCTTGTTTTTTATTTTAGTCTGCAAATATACAATGTCGCTTGAACATCTAGATTAAAAGTTAAAAATCAAGTCAATTATATTTGTGTGTAGACAATTGGTCATTTTGCTTCTTATCCAGATACTTAAGTTCTTAGAAACAGATATCTAAAATATATCCATTGTCTCTGGCAGACAGAAAATTTTCGAAATAATTTAGGAAGATTTTCTCTCTGGCAGCCCCTTTCAAGACATAAGTAAAATTATAAGTTATGATTTGTAGACTGTGACCTAGTCTGGGAGGCCTGAAGGGCCTGAAGGAACTGCAGGCTCTCCCTTATTACTACTCAGCACTCCTAAAGAGACAGAAAGGAAAAAAAACTTAGCAACAGCAAAGTCTCCTTTATCAGCAGGCTGAGACAAAAGATGAAAAAGGACCAGAAAGCTGGAAGAAAAGTTTGCCTTTATTTGCTTTGTTTTATTTTAAAAGGCTTACTCTAAAAGATTCTTCTTTCTGGCATGGCCAGGTGGTGGCTCAGTGGATTGAGCCTCAGACAGGGATGTAGAAGACCCTGGTTTGAAACCCTGAGGTTCCCGGCTTGAGCATGGATGCTCACCAGCTTGAGCATGGGATCATAGACATGACCCCATGGTTGTTGGCTTGAGCCCAAAGGTTGCTGGCTTGAAGCCCAAGATCGCTGGCTTGAGCCAGGGGTCACGAACTCTGCTGTAGCCATCTGGTCAAGGAACATATGAGAAAGCAATCAATGAACAACTAAGGAGGTGTAAGAAAGAGCCGCAAGGAAGAATTGATGCTTTTTATCTCTCTTTCTTTCTGAGATAGAAAGAAAAAATATATATATATATATTTTCTTTCTATCTCAATATACATGGAAAAGAAAAAAGAAAGAATGGGTTAGTAGGAGCTTTATTGTCATTGTAAAGCTTTAAGAGAGAGAGGACTGTGATGAACCACATGGAAGCTCCCAGAGTCTGGGACCAATGGCCTGACTGGCAAGTAGTCTGGCCTTTCACCTTCCAAGCAAATCAGGATGAACTAACATCCATTGTTCAATGTCTTGTTTAATACTCAGTATCTAACAGACTTGTTCAATATATTGATACATTTCAGTGGAAAGAGAAGTTAACAGAGTGATTGCTGTGTGCCTTGGACTGGGACTGTGCTACATACTTTTTCATGTATCTTGTTTAATTCTTATAGAAGTACTACAGAATAGGTACTGTTATTATCCACCTTTTAAAGATATAGAAATGAATAACTAGGAGCTCAAATAACTTTCCCAAGGTTGTTTAACAACTCATCTAGCTGGTGAGAATATTAGTTATCTAAACCTGTATTATTTTAAACATTATATTTTAAACAGTATATCAGGTATGCAATCTAACCATGTTTAAAATCCAAGGAAACCCTGATATTGAAATTTCTTTAATGTGTTTTTTGGAAGTGAGTGTAGATCCATAACATACATGCACACAATTATGCTGCTCTGTTTCTCAGTGTATTACTTTCCACCGTGACCAGAAAGTTAAGTGAAATTGCATTTTTACATTTTCAACCTCTCCATTATCTTTGTTTTCTCTAAAAATAATATAGTTTTTTTTTCAGGTGAATTGTTTCTTTTACTGTCTCTGCCTTTCAGAACTTGGAAATTTGAGAAAAACACTTTAAAATATATGTTCATTCTATTTCTAGACTTATGAACACTGAAGAAGTTAAGGCAATTAGTTTGGTTTAGTATTCTCTTTTTATCTCTAAGTAAAATTGGTCTCCAGTAGAATGACCTTGCTCTGTTTTCCCCAAAGTTCCAAATACACTGAGAAATTCATTTTAGGGAATCACACTTCTTCTCAATTCTAAGGAACGCTCTAGTTTTTGGACCTCTCTTTTGATATCACTTAGGCCAGCTTGTTTGGCCCACCATGCAAAGTTGAATATCCTGGAACAGAATTTGCTCAATGAGCTGTCATCGTTACAAAAATTTGGATGTGTTTTCAAAATAGCAAATGTGTATTTTGGAAGCCAATTTTTGAAAGGTCAAAACATTGCATTTTTAAAATCTGGAATAGATTTTTGTTTCTATACACTTGTTCTGGCATATTTAGTTATCTGTAAAGGGTAGGCTAAATGTTTTGCCATGTCTCCTATTAAAATTTACATATATGTATATGTGTATATATATACATTTATATTTCTAAAATGCAGTACATGAACATGTTAGAAGGAAAAATATCAAAGCAAATTGTGCTATATCTAATCTTTATTTATAGTTGAAATGCAACTAGTTTCTTCTAGTGATAAATCATTGGTACAAATAACTTGGTGGAGCAGAAACTAGTCTTATTATAAATGAATGGCTGTTGGATTGGCTGCATATTATGCCAAATTTGGTTCTCTTCAATAATCAGAATGTAGTTGCTCTATCATACTATAAGCTACTTCAACTTGGCTATACAAAGATCTATTAAAGGAAATGATTACATCAACATGCATCATTTGGTCCAACAGAAATGAAGCTGCTGTATTAGAACATTTTCTTACAATCAATGTTTTTCAATTTGCTTCGACATTTACTTTCAGTAAATATCTAGCCTCACCTTGGCATTTATCTAGCAGCAGGGAACCATTATCTTGTGACAGTGTTCCAGTCCAATGACATTATATTTCATATGTATATTTTAAAAAAATATCTGCAGTAATGAGGAATATATTACAAAGAGGCAAAAATAATGAAATAGCAAGATAAATGACAGTGTTATTAAGATTAAAATTCAGTAAGATAAAAACAAAATAAAAACATGAAATAAATTTTGAAATTTAGGTCAATAAATTTGCTCAAATGGTCCACAATTTCTCTTACTTAGGTCAAATATTTTCTTGTATTTCTCCTTTCTTTTGTCATTTATTTGGACACCAACAATAAAAGCTGTGTAAGTTTTGGTGAAAATCTTCCAATATTTAATGATGAAATCATGAGAACTTATGTTTCATCTCATACTAGATGCATCAGGGAAGAGTATATACACATAACTATTTATTCTTAGGAAAAAGATCAAAAGTTGGCCTAATTCAAATGGATAAATCTGTAATAGCTTCAGGGCTTAGTCAACTGTAAAAAGGACACCAACCTATTCTCATGTACGGGGAAGCTTAGAGGCTAGCTATTGCTTATTCCATCCTTCAGGCCAATTTTGTCTTTTTTTAAAAATTTTATTTGCAAATTATATTCCTTTGTTTGAAGTTGGTAGTTTTTCTTTAGCATAAACACAGGACATACATAGTAGATATGTGATATTTGTGTTCCCAAATAAGCAACCCAACTTAGATAAATAGCCAATAGATTTTAAGGATATGTGAGTTCTAATCCACATTCTATAAAATGGACATCCCTAGCTATTTGATGTCTTAAGTCTTTCCATTGTTATCACTATATGAGTATATAGTATGCTTTTTCTTTAATTCATTAACACATCAAAATTATTGGGAGTCAACAGCATTAACATTCTGATTAAGTTGTTATTTGGGAAACTTCCTTGCATCCTATTATCTTTTCAGAATATAATTCGGTGTACTTACTCATTCAGTACCAACATGGGAGTCAGCCAAAGTATTGTAGCTAACCTAAGTTTTCATTTTCTTTTTACCATATGAACCAACTATCTATGAGCTGTGTTGTTATTGTTGTTTTCAGAGGTCATAACCCATGTTTTGCTGGTCAGGTTGCAATATTCTATAGTATGTGAATTTGATTGCTAGATGTGTCTCCTCCTGAGCAGTAGTAACAAATTCTCATAGATAAGTGGTACTCTATATTTGAGGATTTCTGAAATCTTCTCATTTTTCATGTAGATACTCGATCATTGCTGTTAGATAAGATAATATGCCAAGTTGAAATAGCAATGCAAGTAATATTGATGGGGTGATGATATGATTAACATCACAAGGTATCAGGACATCATAAAATAAAGAAGCATGCTGAGTAAAGTCAAACCTTTCATTTGTATTATTTTTAGAGAATTTCACTTTGGACTTTGGGTTTCTTTTATTAGAGGTGAATGTTTTACTGGATGACTTGACCATGACTCATTAAAACACAACTTTGGAGGAAATGTTACTGGAGCCAGTGAAATTAATATAAATAGAAGTCTTGTTTTCTTAAATGGAGGTCTTTTGTTAAATTAGAAGCATTTCTAGAGGGGTCTACTGCTTAAGAATTAGAAAAAAAATTAATGAAAATAACTTAAGCAGGGTAAATATAATTAATTAATTCTCATCTTATTGAGACAAAATAATGTATCACTTCTGTACTTTTTTCTGTAGCATATGTAATTTCATTGTATTTTATGTTACCAAACACATTTATTGAATTGTATTCCTTTATAGTTTCTCAATTTATTATCTCAGAGATAAAAGCAATTAGAGTACATTAATTACAGCTAGGACCAAGGTAGTGTTTTTACCCAGTTTTTAAATCTCCTATTTGCTTTATAATTACCAAAAGAACAATTCTGCAAAATCATTCTGTGGCTAATGACTTTGGGCAAAATTCAAGGTGAATCACCTAATAGTCTCATTAACTCAGATCACTGGCAAAAGCTATCCCACATCCAGATTCTAAGGCTTTTTATTTTTGGTGTATCCTGAAAATACAGTCTTAAATAGAATTTGATTCATTATTTTAAATAATTGTTAACTGTAGTCAAATTAAGAATTATCTCCTTTGATTGAGCACTATTATTAAACTCAAAGAAAGAAACAAGGCTTAAACCCTCTGTGTTGACCCACTAACTTGTCCATGATGTGGTGGTGTTATCATCTGCCATCTCAGACCGTTGAGAGAAGAACACAGGTAACCTGCCGGTAAACATTTCAGTTCTATTTGACTCCATTTAGCAACTATTTATTATGTTTCTACTGGTTGTCAGGGTTGTAACAGATATATATATTTTAGAACCTGTCTTTTAAGAATCCATAATCCTTTTGAGAGGTTATAATGAGACTGTGTATGTGGGCATGTGTGTGTATCTATATGTGATAATATAACACATACAATGATAATATAAACTAAAAATATAAATGCTATAAGAGTGATACAAAATGAAACTAGAGTTCAAAGGAGGGAATAATATTTAGTTGGACAGGACAGAAGAATCTCAGAGACTAATGGTATGACAAGCAAAAATGAGGGAACAATAGCAATAGCAAAAGTGGTGTGGGTCATATGTGGGGAGCAGATCATAATTCTGGTTTGGCAGTGGTCTTTATCAGAAGCCAGCCAATAAACATCCTAGGATTCATGGGGCATTTGATCTCTGAAATAACTACTCTGTGTGTGTGGCATGAAAGCAGCCTTAGATAATACACAGAGACAAGAGTATGCATGTTAATAATCGGCCTAAAAACGTGATGACAAACCTATGACACGTGTGTAAGCACTGACACATGTAGCCATTTTCGATGACACGGGGCCGAATGAGGCCGCATACCAGAGAAGTATGGGGCCACATGCCGAGAGGGACGTTTCATCCTCAGCTATTGCACGGCCAGGTACCGTAGTCGAGCATAAAACATTTGCTGTAGTGTAGACACTCTGTGCAGGAGGTCTGCAGGCCAAAACAACAGAACTCCGGCACAGAGCGTCTAGTTCTAGGACTTCCAGTTAGGCCGTTTTTCTCGAAGTGAAACACCACCCTAGTTATGCTCGATTTTTTGGCGAATTTTGACACGCCAAGCTCATAAGATTGCCCATCATTGGCCTAAAAAATAGTACAAAAGGGTGAGTTTGTAACTAATAATATATAAATAAATAAGTTTGGCTGTATTCCAATAAACTTTATTTACAGAAATGATTACAGTATGGATTTGTCCTGTGGGGTGAGCTGTAGCTGAGCTCAAAATATGTGTCAGTGGGAGATAAAACAAACTGGGCTAGGTTTTTAAATGTCTTGAACATCCTGGTTAGGAATCTGTCCTTAAGTCAGCGGTAAATAGAGAGTCATTGTTATTGAGTAAGGAGAATCGAAAAGCCATAGCTGATGTCATGTCATTCTTGTTAAGTACTAGATACCATGGTATATACTTTCTAAGATGGAATTTGAAACAAAGTTAACTGGCTAGTGGGGAGATTTCCCTTGAATTGGCATCTTTCTAAGTTCCCTTATATCATACAACTGAGCAAAAGCCTTTGTTTTAAAGACTATTTGTAAATCTACCCAGAGAACTTTGTAGTTTATTAACATAAGCCAAATTAGCTAAATAAGAATTTATGATATTCCTATGATATGATATGATATGATTGCTGTGACATAGTAATCCTATGATACCATGTGCCAGATAATGTGCTGACTATTGTGGATGCAGAGATGATAAGGCATCAGACCTTGCTTCATGGAGCTCACAGCCTAATAGAGCATACAGATACTTAAATAATTACATTGTTAACTGACAATAGCAGAATGTGCAAACTGAAATTGTACAAATTATAAGGAAGTGATTCTGTTTAAAAAGGTCAAGAAAAGCATCACAAAAGAAGTAATATTTAAGATGGATGTTGAAGAATTTTTAAGCATATGTCTCCAGGGAAAAAATGAGAGTACCCCAAGAGAGTATACAAAACACTTAGGTATCAAAGTTGATTAAATGTGGCTACTGGTTCAGTGTAGCCTTTGTAACTTAATGTAAAGAATTTTAGCTAGGCATAAAGTTACTAACTAGGTAACAGAAGGAAAGGAATATAAAAAGCAGAGTAATTTACTACAGAGATAGTAATATAGGATTTAAAACTAAGGGAGTAATAGGAAAAAATCAGAAATATTAAAACCTAGAAATTTGGAAAAGTGTCCCTGTAGACCTGGGGTTCAGAAGGCTGAGGACAAGGCAGATGGTAGCTAGTACTGGTGTCTCTGAGGGGCCCACTGTAAGGCTGGATGTGCAAATGGTAGAGA
This sequence comes from Rhynchonycteris naso, assembly GCA_037038555.1. Taxonomy (NCBI): domain Eukaryota; kingdom Metazoa; phylum Chordata; class Mammalia; order Chiroptera; family Emballonuridae; genus Rhynchonycteris; species Rhynchonycteris naso. Next base: position 92,791,315 of record CM072999.1, read on the forward strand.
ACATGCAAACAGAATTCAGCTGCTTTTGAAGAAACTTCCACTTCTCAAGCAAAGACGTATTGCTAGGGTGCTGTTCACAGTAACAGGAAGCAAACAGGAAGTAAACAGGAAACAAGGAGTGATTTCTTACCTCCTTCTCTAGTATTGCAGCCTCCATCTATTGTGTCTCCTATTGACAGAACTTAAAAAGCCAACTCTGAAGTACAGTATTCTTTCAAATTGTCAGAGGGATCTAAAGTAAAGCATAGGAAATATAGTCAACAATATTATAATTACTATGTGTGGTGCCAGGTGAGTACTTGAAATATTGGAGTGATCACTTTGCAAAGTGTATGAATGTCTAACCACTATGCTATACAACAGAAACTGCTTCAAAATGATCTTGGATGCAAACTGTAATTGAAAACAATTTTTTTTTAAAGGAGACTGGCAATGCAGTAATGCTATTTGCAAAGGCTATTTGCAAAGTCCCAGCCTCAGCATAACAAAGCCAACTGTATAGAAGGGTGATTTTGGAGCTGAGAGACAGAAGTGTAACAACTAGCACCTTCAGTATATCTAGTTTATAAGCAATATATTTAAAAATTAGGCCCTGGTCAGGGCACATACAGAAACAGCTCAATGTTCCTGTCTCTCTCTTTTTTTCAAAAGAAAGAAAGAGAGAGAGAGAGAAAGAGAAAGAAAGAAAGAAAGAAAGAGAGAGAGAGAGAAAGAAAGAAAGAAAGAAAGAAAGAAAGAAAGAAAGAAAGAAAGAAGGAAAGAAGGAAGGAAAGAAAGAAAGAGAGAGAGAGAGAGAGAGAGAGAGAAAGAGAAAGAAAGAAAGAAGGAAGGAAGGAAGGAAAGAAAGAAAGAAAGAAAGAAAGAAAGAAAGAAAGAAAGAAAGAAAGAAAGAAAGAAAGAAAGAAAGAAAGATTGAAAATTAGGTAGGATGTGTGGTTTCCTACCAGGAGAGGGGGTTAGAATTTGTTTTGTAGGCAGTGGAACTACCTGACAATGAATGGAAGAATTACTATAGAATCATTCCTGGTTTCATAACATAGTGTATTCTCAGTCCTGGCAGAAGCTTGCTAGTGTTTTGTCTTCAAAATGTCTTGGTAATAGTAACAAGTATTCTGTATGTTCTTGAAGAGTTACCACTAATGAAGGATAACAGGTGGCATAGCAATGACTTTGTCATATGTTTTGAAGCTATTAGTGACTATAGTATTAAATTTGTTTTCACTGAGGGATAATCCACTGCTGACTCAGTGACTCTTCAGATTTCAGCATTTAGCCTTCTATTTGTAAGCTGAAGCTATTTTTAGTTGACCTGTTTTGGAAAATTCTCTGTCCAAGATGCTACATGCTCAGGCTAGGCTGTGTATTTTTTATGCAAGACAGAGAAATAATAAGAACAAAGGAGAAGAGAGGTGAGCAAATCATGACAGTACAGCTGGGCAGAAAAAAGATGTGTGGTCAGTGAGTGTCCCAAAGAATTAACACCTTCATTTGTCTTCTCCAGAAATATTACACTGGGCTGAAAAATACTAGAAAACATTTAAAAGAGTTTGGAATTGAGCAGACCTTATACTGGAACAAGAAAGACTAAAAAGAGACATAAAAGAGTTAAGAATGGAGGAGGGGGGTTTTGAAGAACTCTTCTACATAATTCAAAGGATAGGGATAAATCCCATTCTTACTCATTAACTTGATTTTTTAATACCTTAAGGTTTTCATATAATTTTAATAAGGACATTTAGAATGTGATGGGCTAGCAGAAGATTGAAACTAATAAGTAAATTCAAAATTGTTAACATGGACAGGCTGATGGTCTTTGTTATTCTAAATGGTTTCCCTACTCTTTTTTCATGACATATTTTTTAAAATAATTATCAATGCTTCCAAATAATCTTAAAAGGACTAAAAAATTCTAAAGCACAATTATTTCTTCACTATCGAACATTTTTCTATGCCTAGTGTGTCATCATTTAATGGACTTGATATTAATAAATTATTGCAATAGAATCTAATAACAGTGAATTCCTAAGTGACAAGAACAAATTTTCATTGAAATGAGAACATATATTATATTCAGAGACAGGGTCTTGAATTGAAGATCATCACTCTATTAAAATAAAAAATAATGAAAATGATACTTGAAAAGAAAAACATGTCAAGTGGAAGCATGCTATTAGGCATAGATTAATCTAAAAATATTTTTTTTATTAACTCTTCATATTACTGAGGATTTTAAGATGCCAGCATTTACTCCTAAAAGGTATCAGAGCTTATAAGGCCTGTCTCAGAATTATAGGTAATTTGACTTGCTTTGATTTGAAGCCTTTGATAGAAACCTGTTGATTTCTAATAAACAAAAAACAATTCCAAAATACAAACCCTAATTAAAAAGCACAGTTAATGACCACAATAGTAAGCTATAAAATGAAAAATGGGTGAAAAAGAGACACAGCATTTGTCCCCCCACCCCCAATTTATATGCTGAAATGATAATGCCCAATGTGATAGTATTAGGAGGGGGACCTCTAGGAGGTGCTTAGGGCATAAGATTTGTAACCTTATAAAAGACCTCACAGAGATCCCTCACCCTATCCACATGTGAGGATATAATGATAAGTCTACGATCTAGAAGAGGGTCCTATTGGACCATGCTTGTATCCTTATCTTATTCTTGCAGCCCCTGAGAAATATACATTTCTGTGTTTATAAGTTACCCAGTCTGTGGTCTTTTGTTATAGCAGCCTGAACACACTAAGATACTTGGGTTTACTACTGTATATAATGAATGGCTAATGGTCATTCATTTCCAGTGTTTCTCACCTACCTAGAAAAGCAAGATTGGTGAAATAATTGATGGGCCCAGTGCAAAATGAAAATATGGACCGTTTTTTCAAAATGATGAAGAATTTCAAGATGATAACCGCGTAGCATTAAGCTAAGCATGGAGCTCTGTGCATCTGCACAGCTCTCATGCCCATGAAACTGGACCTACAGGGGATAGGTTCAGATTTGTTTCTTCATTTTGTTAATTTACTCATTTTAATAGTGTATATTTAGCATGTTATGGCCTTGTAGTCAGTGCTAAGTATACTGCAGGAAATGAAACAGATAAGTGCTCTGTTCTTAGGACATTTGTATTTTGTTTATGTGGTTGTAGATATTGGGAATATTAGATGATGTGGTTGTGGTCTTTCTCTAAGCATTTCTAAACCATATTTCAGAAGTCTTGAGACTACTAGAGTCAACATAGGGTAAAATATTTATTTCATTAACATGTATGTGTATAATACTGCCTGCTCTAGCACTTACTCCTGTATAGTTATCCTAGAAATCAGTTGTCCTAAGAGCAAAAGAAAAATTCCCAACCATTTTTATTCTCTTGGGTCCATCTACTTTTACTTACCTGTTTGAAGTATGTATACCAGTCTCCCTTTTTCATCCAGAATCCCGTCTACAACATGGAATGTGAAATACAACACATTTATTTGGGTTTCAGTTCTTAGGTCCCTAAGAATATTAACGTAATTGATTAACCAAAAGACATTTTCTGAGTACCTGCTCTGTGTCTGGCACTGTACCAGCTACTGTGAAGATTACTGAGCTGGTACAAAGCCATATAGGAGATCAGGCACAGATCACAAGATCAGAATCCCAAAGGGTCAACATTGAAAAATGTTGTAAGTGAGGGCAGTAATGTCCTTATTGTGCACTGACCCTGTGCTAAATTTATCTATAAATTCTGTCACCTACTTTCACATATTTTATTTCAATTTAGTGAGGTATTTTGTATTACTAAAGATCAAAGGGAAAAGTTATTTTTGTCAAGGTTATACAACTAACAAGTGTCAAATTAAGTGGCATTTATTTAAGTGCTAAGTGGAACATCTTTTTGAAATAGCTTAGTTGGGAAAGTCTTCATGAAGGAAGTATTACTGGAATTGAGGGATGTTCCCTTTTGATGTTCCCTTGTCTGAGAAGGCCCCTGCCCCTCCCATCCAATGTGTGGGACCATGTTTGTAGCAGGAGACACCATGTGCCTTTTGTGACCTCCATTGTTTGAGCTAAATTTATACCTGATTCAATGTGGAGCCATTAGATTCTCTCTCTTGGAAACTTAAAATCTGGACTCAATTTAATTATTCTTAGTTTTCTGGGTAGTAATATAAATAAAGACTAAGGCTTTTATGTTTGCTTTTTTTGTGTTTGAAAGTGAAAATTCAGTCTGAGGTAGGAACAGGAAAGAGTGGGAAAGATAGAGCCTTGTAAAGATAGAGAGAAAGAAGAAAGAAAGAAGGAAAGAGCAAGAAACACACACACACACACACAGAGAAAGGCACAGAAAAGGGAAGAAAGAGATACCTCATGTGCATGCTGAGCACAGAGAGAGAGAGATAGAGAGAAGACAGAGACAGAAAAAGGAGAGAGAGAACCGAGAAAAGTGGCCTTTTCACTGACACAGACCCTAAGTCACTACCATCTACTCTCTGTATGATAACCAAGATAAGTTTCCAGTGTGGACCAAGGAGTTGTATATCTCCATATTCTCTGAAACTCGCAACCCATTACCCATACTGTACAATTTTTCGGATTGATTTTACACTATGTATGTAGAAGTATATTTTTTATCTTCTTTCTGTATTTTATTTTGTTCCTCTATAGACCTTCACAGCTATTTATTTGAGTGTTTTTTTATAGCTTGAAAAATATTTAGGCATGTTTACCACAAGTGGGAATCTGGAGGCAGTTTATGTATACACATATATTGACACATTTCTTTTTTGAACCTGGTAACTAATAAGCACATTAATTTATTGTTTTATATATCAGATTATTAATATACTATAGCAGTTTATAATAATTCATGTTATTTCCATCAGGATCCTCCTGTCTTTGAAAACCAACGCTGTTCTTTGAAAGTAACATTTAGTAAGATATGATTAAGAAGTCAAATGCCACATAATTCTGAAAAGGCTTTAGTTTCTATGGAAATAACTAAGTAAAACTTAATTCCCTTATCGGGTACTAAAAGCTTAAAATGATTCATATGAAACTGACAAATGCAGTCATAGGTTCCTCTTATCAGAAGAGAGCATCATATTGCTTGTTCTTTCACTGCTAAAATTGCTCTGCTTTGCTTTGTAAGTGTATTCCCTGCAATGCAGGGTAGAGCTCTTTCTAAGTTGGGACACATTCTTCATGGCCTGAGGTTTGGGGAAGCATTTGCGTGGATTCTTATTTAGTTGAGTATGGCTCATACTGCTTCCTTTAAGACTGAAAGATGGATCAACACAGATCTCATAACAGGTGTGTGAGTATACAGATTTCCATCACCATGTGCCATTTTTTAGGGACTTCATGGTTATTTCTTGCTAGGTGAACATTTTGCTTATCATGTTTGTTGGAAATGCTCTGCTCTGCTCTATGAGTCTTCTGTATACTAAATATATCATCGAAACTTTTCAGAGAGATCTAGTTAAAGGATCAAGTGTTTGTGGAACAGCAAGAAGGTCACCAGCCCTATAGGGAACTGAACAATATTGTTGTGATTGTGAGGAAACCTTAGAAGTCAAGGTGTCACATCTTGAAACAGCAAAATTACTGACTATTTGTAAGAGATCCAAAGTTAGGTGAACTCTAAGTAGGTAATCAAAGGTTAAATCCAAATAGGTCCAGGGAGATGTGGAGGACAGAGATGTTGTATATGGCTTTGATCTGAAGATTTGTCTCAGAAGAGTTCTTCATACCTAATCCCAAAGAGAACCTTCCAGATTTATTACTGTTTGTTATGCTATAGTCTGAGGGTTTCAAGAATTGATAATGCTCTTTAGATAACCTTGAAAACACATGTATTTGGGATCTGTTACACATCTATTAATTGTTATACTTTTAGAATTTGTCTTTCTGTCTTTGTAACAATTAGAAGCAGTACATTTTAGGGAAAAAAGACAGTTTTCTAAGTTATATCTCCCTTCTAAATGGATATAAAATATTTATTTAAAATATTCAAAATTGACCTGTTTCTGGTGATTTTTCCTTCCTTCCTTCCCTCACTCCTTCCTTCCTTCCCTCACTCCTTCCTTCCTTTCCACTCTTTCCCTCCCCTTCTCTCCCCTCTTCTCCCCTCCCCTCCCCTCCCCTCCCCTCCTCTCCCCTTTCCTCCCTTCCCTTTCCCTCCCCTTTCTTCTCCTTCCTTCCCTTTTCCTTCCCTTCCCTTCCCTTCTCCTTTTCTTCCCTTCCCTTCTTTTCCCTTCCCTTCTTTTCTCTTCCCTTCCCTTCCCTCCCCTCCCCTTCCCTTCCCTCCCACCCTTCTCTCCCCTCCCCTCTCTTTCCCTTGCCTTTCCTCCCCTCCCCTCCCTTTCCCTTGCCTTTCCTCCCCTCCCCTCCTCTCCCCTCCTCTCCCTTTCCCTCCCCTTTCCTCTCCTTCCTTCCCTTTTCCTTCCCTTCCCTTCCATTCTCCTTTTCTTCCCTTCCCTTCTTTTCCCTTCCCTTCCCTCCCCTTCCCTTTCCTTCCCTTCCCTTCCCTTCCCTTCCCTCCCCTCTTTCCCCTCCCCTCCCTTCCCTTTCCTGCCCCTTTCCTCCCCTTTTCTCTCCTTCCCTCCCCTCCCCTTCCCTCCCATTTCCTCCCCTTTTCCTTCCTTTTCCTTCCCATCCCTCTCCTCTCCTCCCCTCCCCTCCCCTCTCCTTTCTTTCCTTTCCCTCCCCTCTCCTTCCTTCCCTTTCCCTTCCCTTCCCTTCCCTTCCCTTCCCTTCCCTTCCCTTCCCTTCCTTTCCCTTTCTTTCTTTTCCTTTCTTTCAACATCATAGGCTCTCTTTTCTAACCAGATGGCATGGCCACACTCAGAAGGAAAGTGTAAATAAAACCAGTGTTTATAAAGTCTTGTGTGATGAGGAAAGGAAGAGGTGCACTGATCAGTGAAAGCCTGTCATATCATTTTTTCAGTGTGTGTATTACAATGAATACTTTGTAAAACTTGAAGGGCACATAATCTCTCTTGTGAGGCACCACCATCATCACCTCCTGTCTCCATGCCTTTATACATGCTTTTCCCTCTCTGGAAAATTCTCATCCTCATTTGATTTCCGTATTAACTTCTACAAAATTCATATCATTGTTACTTCCTCCATGAAGCTTTTCCTGAACTCTCTAGAAAGTGGCAGTCACTCTCTTCAGGACCAGCAACCAATTACTTACAGTGTGATACAAATTATTAAGGCATAGAGATCAATTTACTCTTGAAGTTGGGTAATATGCCTTGATCATCTTTGTCACATTAGCACCTATAACTGTGTCACATGATAGATGTTCAATATATACTTGTTCAATGAATACACAAGGAATTTATTACATAAATTATGATTTGGCCTTTTAATAAAAAACTTTGCAGGTATTAGGAATTATGTGGAAAGTATTTCTAATGTAATATTAAGTAATGTCTGCAGGTTATAAAATAGTATTTGCAGTATGATCCAAAATATGTTCATATATATATATATATATATATATATATATATATATATATATGAACAGAAAAAGACTCTAGAAAGATATAAACACACTAAAATGTTACAGTATTTTTTTTTTTGGTAGTAGTGTTTCAGATGATTTAGTTATTTTCTGAATTCTTACACTGAGTGTACCTTTTGTAGTCGAGTAAAAAATATTAATTATAAACAGAAATGCAAGTCATTTACTAGTCCTGACTGTCTGGACAGAAAGTTCCCTTTATACTATTACTTGGCTGTCATTTTTAATCCCGTATGGCATTTTACTTTGCTTGACCAGGTAGTGTTTTGACTTGGTGACTGCCCTACTGTCCTAGAAGCCAGTTGTACAAATGGATGTCCACTGTGAATTCTTTCTAGTTTAGATGGTTCTGATAATTATAAATTAGAATAGAGCATATGATATTTTGTCTAAGAGTGCAGTTTAAGCAGGGAGATAAAACAAGTGAAGACAGAGAAGAGCGGGACAGAAGGGTCCGTGGAATTATTCACTTAACCCCTCTGTGATGTTTTAGTTTTTAATTTTCTAAAGGAATAAGTCCTAAAGTAAATAGCAGCCTTTCTATTTTGTGCTATTGCTTTAACTGTTGTTTTTATTAAAATTGCATTGTTGCCATTTCAGAGAAGGATTAATACCCCCACATCTCATTACTGTGCCATTGTTCCCTGATGGTTTCTTTGTCTGCACATTGTAATTATGGATAGCATTAATTGTTCACAAAACTGCCATTTCTCCTTGGTATTTGTGCATATATTTCAAATACCCATGATAAGTTTTCCATGTTCTGTATAGTGAAGATTCTATTTATGTGTGCGTTTTTCCCACTATCACAATGTATTTGTCTTCTGCATTGCCCTGCATAGGGTTAGAGCAATTTGTAAATAATCAGCATTATTATTTTGGAGCAGAGCCGGGTATGGGTTTCAGTGTAAATCTCCTCACAGCCTTTCTTGCCATAGTAGCAGCATTATTTTTTCCAGAGATGACATAATTCTAGGTTGCATTTGTTGCTTCCTTGGCCACCAAATGTCTCATCATTGCAAACTGATGGCAGTAAAATTGACCTTTATTATTGCCTTTTTACTTGCTTAACTCAGAAGGATTTACAGCATTTTATTTTGTTACCACATTGCCTGTTAATGGGAACTATAAAAGAATGACTGGATTCTACATATCCTTTTTATTTTCTAATGGCTTTGACATTATTGACCAACTGCACTTTTAGATTTTAAGATTGCTGCTGGATAATTCAGGAAGAGGTTTTTTGTTTCTTTAAAAACCAATGTTCTCTCCTTTTCAAAATGCACATTTCACTGTGTATTGTCAAAATAATTAAATGCTTGTTACAAATTTTGGCACTTAAAATGACAAAATTATTGCCTGCCGAAAAATGGAAGAAAAAAAATCTAGAAATAAATACCCCCAAATCTCACAAGGTAATTCAAACTGCTTCATCTGTAAATAATGAGAATTTAATGAGGCTCATATTCCAAAACCTCTCATTTCTAAGTGCATAGTGCATTTATTTTCATATTGATCGTCTTTCTCATTGCATTCTTAGGATGATGTTCACAGATGAAAGTTACATTCTTTAGGCTGGAGGTGACAACCTGTGGAGGCCGAGTATGCAGCCTGCCAGAACTTGCAAAATGGAAAGAGGACACTCTGGGTTTCAATCCTGGGCTGTAAGGGCTGAGTCTTCCTGTGTTGTTATCAGAGAAAAGGAGAATAACTGTTTCTGGAGGCATGGAAGTGAATGAACTCCAGAGGTGTGGTTGTGTGGGCCTGAGTGGGTTTTTGTACCTCATCTCCCTCCGATTGAGTAGAAACAAGAGACTAGAGAGGCCTGAGTGTGAGATGTTAGCCACTGCAGGGAGGGAAAAGTGGCAATTTCAGTCCACAGACTGTCTCCAGTAACTCTATCAATGAGCATGCCTGTAAACTTGCTGCCATTTTAACCAGGAGTCTTGTACTAACTATCCAAATATTTTTTTGGTTTTCAAAGAGGCAGGCTTTTTAAAAAAAAACATACAAAAAAACTATATACCCTCTTTCTCTTTCCACAACAGCATTTCATTTTCTGAATCTTTTAACATTGTAACCTGAAATACCACTAGATAAATAGTTGTTTATGCTTTTGAATTAGTTTTTAGATATTTCATGTTATGCATTTTACCTTTTAATTTTTAGTTTTAAAAAAGTAATAATTTGCATAGTTTAAAAACAAAATCTTCTAGACTCTTCACAAAGTCAAGGTTGTAAGGGAAAAAAAACTTCAAAAGTCTCAAAACACTCAAGCAAAAAGAAAAATAAAGATCTAAGTACACAATACTAAAAATAATTTTCAAACCAATTTAACAAAAGATGTACTGAGAAGAATTACTTTCATCTCTTCCTATTCTCATTTTCTAGCCCCATGTGCCCTAGAGATAAACAATAGCTTGTAATTGTTCATGTTCACGTATTATTGTGAATTTTACTAGCTCCATACTGAAAAACTCTTAGGCAATTTTTAAATGTTTGTGATTACAATCAATATTGTAATGAATAGGTTTGTGTATACATTATTTTATTCTTTAATATTTTATTTATTAACTGATTTGAGAGAGAAAGAGAGAAACATCAATTTTTTTATGCATCTGTTGGTTGAGATTCTTCTATGTGCCCTGACCAGGAATAGAACCCACAACCTTAATGTGTCAGGATGACTCTCTAACCAACTGTGCTACTGTCATGTGTGCTGTTAAATCTAGGATAAATTGCAAGGGTTAGAATTTCTGGGTCAAATGCTAAATTCATTTATTATTTTGTTAAATATTCCCCAAAATTGCCCTCTGCAGGGCACTTCCAACAGCAGTACATGCAAGTGCCCTTTTCCCTACAACCTTGCCAATGGAGCATTTTGTTAAAAATGCTGGTTTTGCAAAATCAATAGGCAAAAAGGGTATGCCAGAGTATTTAAATTTGTATCCTCTTATTATTCATGAAGTTGGACATCTTTTCATATATGTAAGGTTCATTTACATTGTTGATTTATGTTAACTGTCTGTCTATGGCCTTTGCTCATGTTTCTGTTGGGTTGCTAGTTCTTTTCTTACTGATTTCTAGGGTTTCTTTAAACATTGGGACTAGTAGCATTCTTTTTACATTTATCATTTGACATTTGTCTTTGTTTACAACAGTGCTGGTGTTTTGTTTTGTTTTGCTTGTTTTGCTTGGCAGATATTTTTGATTTCCATGTGTTCAAATTTATCAATCTCTTCTTTTATAATTTCTGAATTTTGAGACCCATTTAACAAATTTTCTAGTGATCTTTGATCTTTGTAATTCATTCTTAATTTCTTAGCTGGTCTTTTTTTCTTCTTTTTCTTTTTCCTTTCTATTTCTATCATGAGGTCTGCTTATTTATTTTATATCCTCCTGTTTGCTTATTTCCTGATCTCTTTGCAATCTCAATGACTTCCTTAGATGTTTCTTAATTCATATTCACAACTTTCATCTTCCCTTGGGCAGCACTTTGATAGTGGGTTTATAGCTGTAGGAATACTGCATTGCTCTTTATATATTTTTATCTATATGGGATCTATTTCTTTCTTACTATGCATCGTTTTCATGGATTACTAAGAGACGAATTCTGCAGTGTGTGGGGGCCCAGGCATTCTGGAAGATGGCACCTCAAGGACTTTACTGCTGTGGCACCAGAGGAAATGGAAAAGCTCACCTTAATATATATATATATGCACACACTCTTTCACCCCCCCCCCTTTTGAGACTGTACAGCAATGATTTTCAACTCTAGTGCTGCAAGAATTTTTAAAACATGTAATAATACCTGACTGTTTAGTCAGGGGCACTGACCTTTTTTCCCTTAGATTGTCAAATGGAAAAATGAAAAGCCAATACAACAATAGCCTTCCAGTGTGAATGAGTCAAAATTATACCTATTCTTTTTTTTTTATCAGATCGTGAAAAAATATACCTTTTGGTGTGCTGCAGAATTTTAGTAATTCGTTTTTGTGTGCCTTGAGATGAGAATGGTTGAAAATTGCTGCTGTCCAGGATAGAGCATCAGAGCAGCAGGCAGACTTCCTGGATTGAATACTAAACCAGTCCTTTATTAGCTGGGCAAATGTGTGCCTCAGTTTCCTCACCAGTAAAATGGGGGTAAAAAGGGAATGTACATCTTATGGTTGTTGAGATTAAATAAGCTAATACATGTAAGTGTTTAGAACAGTGCCTGGCACATTATAAGTGCTCTTGCTCTGCAATGCTGAGCAGATGAGAATGGACCCAGGGATCTCCTTCTGTGCTGTGTCTGCTATCTCTAACCTTCTACCCTGCCCAGTCCAGAACCTTGGCTTCCTTCTTTGCACTGTCACAGAATATAGCGCTTGCTCACCAAAAGAAGCAAACACTTTTAGAAAATATTTTTGAAGAGTCTGTCAGAGATTTGCCCCCGGAGAGTCCTGTGGACATTTCCAGGACATTCTCTCTCTGTTTTCCTTGCTGACAGTGCCCTGTGCAACCTCAGTGCTTCTCACAGCAGCCCCTTCTCAGAAACCTTCTATTTCTGGCAAATGTCATTTCTGGAACTTTCTGAACTCTCACACCACTTGGCCACCTCCTATTTTTCCTGGCGCACACTGAAGACTTCTCAAATAGGCATGCTGGTCAGATAAAACTTAAGCCATGCCCTCTTACAACCTGGAGTTCGTGGGTATTATCTCTGTTACTCTGGGTGGTTTCTAAGGCAAAGAAGTGGGAGATTCCCTGCTGAGCTTCCACTATTCTCTTACTAGAGCTGGTGTTAATTTTGTTTTGGGTTTTGCTTCTCTTCTCGATATTTCTTTTAAGGACCTGGCTGGGAGTTTTGATTTTTGGCGATTTCCCCCACAGCATCCAACATAGTGTAAAGTAAATGGGCAAGTGAGTGGAAAAATGTCCATGAAAATCTCTGATAATGCACCCTTCTCCTCCAAGTTCAGATCTTTTGTGGCACTGGGGGTCTCTGGGGGCCTGGGGACCTGGACACTTTGCATGGTGTTCTCTCTGTACTTCATGCTGTCCAAGTCCTGTCCCTGAGTGGTTTCACAGAGTCCCATGACTACCACAGAGCAGAAGTTCATGACCTGGAAGTGACCAGAAATTTTTATCTTTGTGGTTCATTCTGGATTGGGGAAAGAGTGACTCCCAGGACATTGGCTAGTCTGGGAATTCACTGGGTTTCGCAATAGTATTTATACTTTTCATTTGCCTTTTTCCCCATCTAAAGTTTTGGATGCTTTACATAACTAACCAATGCTCAAACTTGGATACAGAAAATTCATACACCTTTCCCAAAGGCATATGGCTAACAAACAGCAAAACTGGGATTTGAACTTAAGCAGTCTGACTCTAGAGCTCTGTAGCCAACACATGCTTTATTCTTCTTTGCCATTATTTTTGACACTCATGGAAACCAAGGACTGTATGAATAGCCCCAAGTTACACTTGAAAATTAGACAGGTGAACAGAAAGGAAAGGAGGATTCTAGAAATATTAAGAGAGCTCTGTTTGGGTTAGGAGTAGCAGAGGTACACGTTGCTGGGTGTGTGGGCAGGAAATCTGGGTTGTTAATGGATACAGTTTCAGTGATAATAGGGTGTAAGGACTTACTACAAACGTGATACTTTTCTAAGCACTTTATTCATCTGCCAATTTGACCTTGACAGCACTTGTATGGGATGGGCAGTATTATTTTGTCCTAGTCCAATGAGAAATCTGAGGTCAGAGGGAATAAGTATCTTGCCCAAGAGCACGAGGTAAAGTGGCAAATCTCAGAATATTTCCCAGGCAGTAGGGCTCCGGAACACACTTTCTTACTCACCATGCTTTATTTAGCCTTGCTCTGTGATGGCCAGTAAACATATATGGGTTTAAGAACTCAGTGGTTTGCATTCACCCATAGTGGACTGTTACTAGTTAAGAGATTTGATTCATAGCCTATCTCTTTGTCTCAAAAGAGAATAACAAACATTTGGACTAGCACAACCTAGAAATGTGTATATTTTATAGAACATGAAGTAATTCTCAGGGGAATGGTAAGACCATAATTTCAACAAAAACTGTTTAGGAACTGCTTTCATTAAAGAACATCTTCACCTTTCAAAGAGAATTACATATACAGATGGTAGGGATGCAGCCACTTATGACATGATACATTATACAGATATTTTTATGATTTCCTCATGTCTATAACCTTTACCTCTAAAACATATTCTTGGACTTTCAACCAGTAATGATCTTCGTTTCCACAACAGTCATTTCAGAAAACAATATGCTTCTAGCAGGTAAGGTTAAGGAATATTACTTTATTTTCACTGTAGTCTTTTATCCTTTGTTGGTTTAGTTTCTAGTGATTTGTCCACAATAACAACACATGTGACTTGGACAATATATGAGGAAAGAAAGAACCAGAGGATGGTTAATTACTTAAAAAATCTGTTTCTCTTTTACACTGAAGAAAGAGTTGTTACCCAGCTCAGGATGGCAAAGATTAAAAAAAAAAGTGTAAAAGCTGAACACATCTGTTTCTTTGTTTGCTTTAAGAATAGCAGTCTCTTTTTTTTTCCTGTTAATTTCACAAGGTAAGACACTGAAGAAGTATATGCAGAGAGGCTTCATAAAGTAATTCAAAATAATGATGCATTTCCTCCCGTCTATTGTGGTCCTGCTCTCTATTCAGGCTTAAACAATGAGGAAGCCTTTTGTGTGATAAGCATCCAGCTTGGCCTTTATAGATCTACGTAAGAAATAAGGACTTTGTCCTAGAAGGTTTACAGTCTAAAGCAGTTTATATTATACTTAACTAATTAAAATGTAAAAAAAGAATTCAGAATATGTCCTATATATAATGTTTGCTTGCAAAAACAAATATCTTGACATGAAATTAAATTGACAGATTTTTTTAATGTACAGTAGGTATGCATACATAGTTATGTTTGTATGTGTGCATGTTATTTATTATTGTGTTGCTTAGGGTATTACATAGCCATTATATCAACTGTGGATGGAAGACAAATCAATTTTGGGAAAAATATAACAATTCCATCATCATGATTAATTTTTTAAAAATATTGTTTATTTTTGAATATATAGACTGTGAGAGGGCATTTAATTTATAATTGTTCAGTTAAACTGAGGATATAGTTAATTATTGAATTTCTTATATATTTTATTTCAGAATTTTTTAAAATAAATTACTATTTTCTATCTGCAAACCTGTTGTGATGTGTAGGTAGCATTAACTAGATTTTCCAATTTGTTTTAAGTAGTAGCACATTTAAAAAATTGCTGGAAGATCCCAGTTGGCTATTGACTAGTGGGGACATATTGATTCATACCTCAGGCTTTTAAACACATTGTTTACACATGGACACATGTAGTTCTCTCCTTCCTCCTTTTCAGTCCCTTTATCATTGTCTCTGTGACAATCTAAAATGCCTGATGTGGGGGAGAATCTAATAATAATAATAAAAAAAACCTAGGCTTATTTTAGTAGTAGGGTATTAGGTACTATAGGGACTACAGAGAAATACATGTGTAGTCTTTTATTGCTAAAATATACCCAAACAAACAAAAGAAGTTGGAGAAACAGTACTCTTAGCAGATGAACAGAAACCAGCAATTTAATATAAAGCTACAGAATGCCAGCTGTGTGGTCCAGATAAGGCGTGGGTGGGAGCTGCTCAGAGGATGGCCTCTGCACTGTGACTGGGAAACACTTGGGCCAGGGAGAGCTTTTCTGAGGAAAGAGGGCTTATGGAAGGTCTTGAAGGAAGAGAGGAATTTAAATGAGAATTATTTTCATTTAATTTAGGCAAAATATTAAGTTATGATTTATGCTTATAGACTGTTCTATGTAAATACAATTTCTAGTTCTTTAAAAGTTCATATTCATTCTCTGTCCAGCAACACTGGCCTCCAAATAATACTGAATAAAAAGAAAGTTTCAATCTTTCTGCTCTTGAATTATTGAACAGTCTGAATATTCCCCAGGCCTACTCTTTCTGAAAATACATTCCTACCATATGCAACTGTCTGAGAAAATCTACTTGTATGCAGTAGATTGCTGTTATTCATTATTCATTACAACATTATTTAGTTGAACAAACTACCAAAGAAAACTTGGTTCTGTAGGGGGAAATGTACAAACTCAGGGAACTAAATTATTTTACTCTAAATGCTTTAAAAAGAGCAAGCTTTATAGTCCTCATTATTTGGTCTGTGCTGAGGAAAACAAGTTTTCTCCAATGTAAAATAAGCCATAAAGGACAAAAGCTATGTGATCCAGTGAATTCAATAAAAGTTGGAGTTGTAGATTCTGCCAGCAAAGCTCTAAATGAATAAAGATCATTAAGGTATTTATGGTCCTCAATCAAATAATAAGCATTTCTTGAGTAGCCATTCAATAAATACCCAGGACTTTTTATTTCAAGAAACACACATTTTACCAGGTTGATGTCATGCTGCATTGATTCTGACCCTCCCTGTTCCCCCAGTTAAGGTGAATAGACTTTTTCGACACCACTGTCTCTGCAAACCCACTGTGTCTTGTTTTTTCTTTACTCTGGGAGAAAGTCTAGGGCAGGTCCTTTAGTTTCTTTGCTCACTCTCAGGTAATGCATATGCAATTCAGTCTAATCCTCAGTTTCCAAGCCGTCATCCAATATAAAATGTCTCCCTTCCTTGACTCTCTTCACTAATTTTCTCACTCCCCCCCCCCTTCATTTCCATGGTAGCTCTGAGTTGTGTGCCTCAGGAGGTCCATTATCCTCAGTCTAACCCTTGGGAAATTCCCTTGCCTTAGCAACTTGGGTAGCCTTCCCAAAACAGCTGCCTCTCTTTGTTCTAACATCAGACCATCATGAATGTGTGACTTCCAGTTCCTGTGTTCCTCAAAGTGCTAAGTCATTCTCTCAAAAAATACTTCACTTGACTTAAGAGCACCACTTTATCTTGCCCCATGGCAGGCATAAAACATTGACAATTCTTCCCACAGGAAACATTACATCTCTTCCACCAGTCTTTTAGCCTGCCTCTAAGACTTTTATCTTCTAGTCCAGGGGTCCCCAAACTTTTTACACAAGGGGACAGTTCACTGTTCCTCAGACCGTTGGAGGGCTGGACTATAAAAAAAACTATGAACAAATCCCTATGCACACTGCACATATCTTATTTTAAGGTAAGAAAACAAAACGGGAACAAATACAATATTTAAAATAAAGAACAAGTAAATTTAAATCAACAAACGGACCAGTATTTCAATGGGAACTATGGGTGCGGATGCATTCTGTTCTCACTGACCACTAATGAAAGAGGTACCCTTTTCGGAAGTGCAGTGGGGGTGGATAAGTGGCCTCAGGGGGCCGCATGTGGCCCACAGGCCAGGCCGTAGTTTGGGGACCCCTGTTCTAGTCCAATTGTTGGCAATGAACTAATAGTTAAAGAGTTAGCTTCAGATCTCTTACTACTTGTTTTATAGGTGAGTCAGCACCTCAATTTAGAATGGGGGACATTTCAAATATGCTTTATTGTTCTTGATCTTTGGGACAGGAAAATTACAACAAAAAAAGACTTCATTTAACATGTTACACATTTGCATTTTTCTTCTTAGATTAATGGGTATTGTCTTAAGTTAATTTTTTAGAATTTCTTGTTAATGAGCATAAAAATATGTTGAGCAGTTTTCTATTGCAAAGAAATATACTATATTGGCAATAATCTTTGAAAATAAATGCCAGGTAAAATTACAACAACAATACAATAACGAGTAGTAAGAAATGAAAGAACTTTTGAAAGAAATAGGCTGTAGAAAGAACACTCAGAATATATTTTATTCATGCTTTTATTTATATTTTATACAATATATATTTTATATTGTATACAATATCAATATGTAACATATATTTATATAATATATTAATATAATATATTTATAGATGATGATATATTAAGTTATTATTTAAATATTAAATATATAATATATAAAACAATATGTGTACCATATATAACAATTCTCATATCTATTCACATATATATTTTAGAAATGAGATTTTTAAAAAGTGCTATATTTTTTAGTTTTATTTATGAGAGAGACAGGATGGTGAGAAGCATCAATTCATAGTTGCCTTCACTTTAGTTGTACATTATTGAGCTTCTCATACGTGCTGGGCTAGTGTCCCCCTTGCTCAAGCCAGTGACCTTAAGCTTTTCATTGGGATCATGAATAATCCCCCACTCAAGCCAGGGACCTTGGAGCTTTCAATCGGTGACCTCAGCATTCCCAGCTTGAGGTTTTATCCACTGCACCACCACCAGTCAGGCAGAAATGAAATTTTTTGACTAGTTCGGAAAATCTTTCAAAGTAATAGATTTGTGTGTATGTGTTTGAACACCTTTGATACAAAAATACAAGTGCTATACTCTTCAAATAGTTTTGTAGTACAACTAAGTAACATCATAGAAGATGAAATTTTGTAAGCTGAACTTCACAGATATAAAATTGATGGTTGGGAAAAAAAAGTGATTTTTTTCATGATTCAGTAATCACAGCCAAAGGTGGTGGCTTCTGTCTTGGTTTCCTGTGTCTTTTTGAAGTTTCTCTTTCAGCTAAGAGAACTGACATAAAATTAACTAGGTATACCAATAGAGTGACTTTTGAATCAGACCTCTAAATTATTGTCTTCCAAAATATTTGCTAAAATTTTCCAATTAATAATATGCTGAATTACATATTATTTCCTAAAAATATTATTATTGATAATTTTAAGTGGCTACAAAAGGCTTTTTGAACCAATCATGAAATAATGTTTAAAACAGTGGTTCTTAACCTTTTTTGAGGTACCGAACTCACCAGTTTCATATGTGCATTCACTGAACCCTTCCTTAGTGATAAATAAAATATGATTTTTTTTCCAAATTCAAGACATAGGTATATGTTTTTTTACTGGTGCACAAAATGAGCTGTGAATGAACATCACCTTGCTCAAAGAACAAAACCAACAAAGTGCATAAACTCACAACAAATTATGGTATTACTTTATTCTGGCCTCCATGGCAGAGGCTCTCCGAACCCCTGAGACCGACTCATTGAACCCCTACGGTTCGATAGAACCCAGGTTAAGAACCACTGGTTTAAAATTATGATTAAGTTAGCCTGACCTGTGGTGGCGCAGTGGATAAAGCGTCGACCGAGGAACACTGAGGTCGCCAGTTCAAAACCCTGCACTGGTCTGGTCAAGGCACATATGGGAGTTGATGCTTCCAGCTCCTCCCTCCTTTCTCTCTTTCTCTCTCTCTCTCTCTCACTTTGTGTCTCCTCTCTAAAATGAATAAAATTTAAATAAATAAATAAATTAATTAAAATTATGATTAAGTTAATTGTGTATCATTATTTTTAAAGCTTTTTAATGTGTTTTACATTGATGTATTATTAATACAGTCATTCATGGATAAAATAAATATACTACTAAATAAATGTATATGCAAGCACTAAAGTATACATAAGAGGAAAGCAAGGTTTTGAGACCACTGATCTTCGTCAGCTGGAGGAACTGCTCTGAAATACCCGCCCATTCCCTCCATGGCCCTCCTTACCTCTATTCTTATGGCTCTGCACTGCTTCCAGCAGAGATTTCCAGAATAGATTAGTATGACACACAAGGCATACATGGTCTGACTTTGTTTCTTTTCTCCACTCTTCTCTGGCTGTGTTCTCTCTGCATCATTCCTTCTGGATACACTGAACTATTTACAAATAGTTTTCTTAATGTACAACACTATCTCATACTTTGTTGTCTCTGTATTTTTGCAAATATTGCTACCTCAGCCTGAAACTCACAATTTTATCATATCACTTATTCCTCCCTCACACCCCTGTCTCTGTCTTTATTTGTTTAACTTTGAGACATTCCCCAAGATGTGCCTAACTCATTTTTTCTAGCTCCAACATAGATGGTACCTATCACCTTGTGTCAGGTAGTACCTATCACTCTGTGTAAGGTGGTACCTATCACCCTTCTTAAGATAACACCTTTTGCTAATATTCCTTCCTGATTAGACTGCAAGTCCCTTTTGGAAACAATATAGGTGCAGTGTCTCTGCACTTCTGGAACCTTGGCTGTGTACATTAATTTTTAATAATAACAATAATAAACATTTGCTGAGTTTTTACTATGGGACAGACACTTTATTTAAGTTGGTTTATGTAAGCCTCATAAGAGCTTCATGAAATATATATTACTAATCCAATTTTACAGATGGAAAAACAGCCAAAAGGAGATAAATAATTTACCCAAAGAAACACTGATATTAAGTGGCATAAGTGGGGTTTAAATTGGACAGTTTAACTCTAGAATTATACCTTTATTAAGTTTACATTTAGTGCACTGAATAGTAGACCTGAAAAGATATCTCTAAGTCCTAACCCCTGGTACCTGTGGACATCACCTTGTTTGAAAATAGGATCTTTGCATATGTAATTAGTATAAGAATCTGAGACCGTAATAGATTAGTTACCATCTAGATCATGGTGGGACATAAACCTAACATGACAGAAACAAAGATATTGAGAAACAGAAGAAAGAAGGTCATATGAAGGTGAAGGCAGAGACTTGAGTACTACAGCCACACACCAAGGATGCCAGGAGCTACCAGAAGTTAGAAAAAGCAAGAAAAGATTGTTGCCTAGAATCTGAGAGGAGCATAGCCCAGATAACACTTTGATTTCTGATGTCTGGCCCTCATAACTGTGAGAGAGTAAATTTCTATTGTTTTAAGCCACTAAATTTACGGTAATTTGTTATGGTAACCCTAAGAAACTAACAGACTGATCTCTTTTGAACTTTTAAAGCCATTTAATAAATATTGTTAAATGAATGCATTTATGGAGTGTGTCTGTACTCCAGGCACTATGGTTGACACTGGGAATAGAAAGGTTATCAAAAACTATTTCCTTTTGTCTAAGATCTTACTGTCTAATATCCTCAAAGTCTTTCTCTTACATTGCTTCTCTTCTGGTTGAGGTTTGTATTAGCTTTAGTCTTGTCTAATACAAGAGACTGCTAACATTTCTCTTTTCTTTCTTCTCTTCAAATTACCTTCAACATTCCTGCTAGGGTTAGAAACTTTATCTTTCTAAAACTATTTGAAGTATAGTTTCTTTCTACTCTTCAGAAAACAAAGTGTAAGCTGTTAGTATGTCATTCAAGGCCTCCTTCATGTACCAGATCTTTCCATGATCTCTCTTCCTACTTCCCTTTAGCCTTCCTTTATAGTATCTACATCGACCCAGTGCCCACCTGGCCTAAGCCACCTCATCTTAGACCTGGATCACCACAACTGCCTTGTAACTGGCCTCCTGCTGCATAAAGACATCAATTCAGATTGTGTTGCTCCTCTTCATGGCTCTGATTTTGCCCAGGTCTATTTAATGCTCTATATGTTTCTATTCCTACCTGACCCCTTTGTTTCCTCTGCCCAACACCCTGGCCTTTGGAGAGGTCATGAGACATGCTAACCACAGTCCAACTTTGTGGCCTTTTGCTTGCTCTTTCCTGACCTATAATGATTTTCCCGAAAGAGCCACCTGGTAACTTGCCTTTGTATCTTTCGGGTCTTGACTCAAACTTCACCCTCTCAGAGAGGTTTCCCTGGCCTCACTGTCTAAAGTTTCAGCACCCCATCCCCATGGCAATCTGTGGCTTCCGTCTCTGCTTATATTTTTCTCCTTAGCCTTTACCATTAGAAAATATACTTTATATTTTCCTTATGTATCTTACCTGTTGTCTGTCTCTCCCATGGAAATGTCAGCTCTATAAAGGGAGGGTTTTGGTCTGTTTTGTTCGTGGTTCTATTCCCAAAGCCCAGAACAGGGCCTGGTACGTGGCATGGTACGGTGCATATTTGTTGAATGACTTATCTGCTTGGTATTCTGAATAGACCAAGTTTCATCATACCCAGAGAACACTTCAGCTTAGCTCTGTGAACAAGAGAAGGATGTGTTTAAAAAGAAAAGGACTGACAGAGACCTAGAGCCATTTAGTCCCCAGGAGAGTTGGTTTATCTCCACTGGGATGGACATGTTGAAGCTGAGGAGGTTGAGTCTTAACGGACAGGATTCTGTCCCAAGTCTATGCCAATAGACAATTGGGAGTAGTCCTGTCAAGAGGCTGCAGGAGCATATATGGCAATCACATATTGAGAGACAGAAGAAAGAAGGCCACTTGAAGGTGGAGGCAGAGGTATTTGGAGACCGGTAAGATTTACAGGCAATGAGCATCAGGTAGATCTACCAGCAGGTGGCGGCCTTCACTTCATTATTCCAGGCCTCGGGCAGATTCTCAGGCACTAGCTGAAGGTGAGAAAAGCAGATGGCAGGGCACTGATCTGAAGAGTCTGTGTAAGTGGATGGTCTGGACTGAATGACCAGCCAGTTACAGAACTAGGGTTCTTCGTGTTAGGAATATGTTAAATTTTCGTTATAAAATTTAATAGGATACCTTGAGGGGGAATAGGTTCAAGGTAAAATTTTCTGTTACCATTCCTAGAGGAGCAAAGCCAGAACTAATAGGAAAAAAAATTTTTTTTGGATGTTGAGTCCCAGTGTGGGAGGCTCAGTTCTTCTAAACACCTCTGATATAAACCCACAGGTTACAGGATTAAGATGAGAAGTGGACTGAGAGGAAGGATGGCAGTCAGGGGGCAGACAGTACTCTGGCACTCACCATGTTCTCCTTTTTTGTCCTGCAAAGCTTTCTTGATCATTCCGTTTCTGACTAAATAATGTGCATGTGACAAAGGAAGGCCAAATCCAACCCACAGCTATATTTTGTTTGCCAAGAAATAGTTTAAAAATTGACTTTGAAGTTCTTCCTATGGGGCATTGATGATGGTACAGTTTCCTGCAGATCCAGCCCTGGGTGCTTCTCATATTTCTGTTCCAGGCTGGCCCTGAAGGCATTTGTTGTTTATGCCCTTTAATCATTTTTCTTACTCTCTAACGCCCAACCCAAGGCCATTCTGATTTTGTTCTTCTTGAAATTAATTGCTCTCATCATTTGTTATTGCAACTTGATCACCTTGTATTGTTTTTCACACTGGGAGTACCTGTTCACATCTGCTGAAGATGGAAAACTTGAGGCCAGGAATGAGGTCTGAGTCATCTTTGTGCTTCTTCAGTGTCTCATACAGCATCTTGCACTTAGAAATGCTCAATAAATATTTCAATTGGATAAATTACTCAGAGTAATCTTTGGTCATCCTGAAAAAGAAGAATTCTTCAGCGAGTCACCAGTTTATCAATTTTTGCATCTCATTTGTTATTTATGTCATCATTAAAGTTAATCACAGAGAAGAAGATCAATTTGCATAGATGCTCAATCCAATCAGGCTGCTTCATAATTCAAATTACTGAATCGTGCTGGTTAAGGTCAAATGAATAAACTAATTGGATTGGATGACCACTTTTTAAGGGAGCAATCCCTTTCTCACCAACAATCTTTGAATAGCTAAATGCAGCTGAATTCATACAAATAATTGCAGCATCCTGTGACTCAGAAATAACACAAACTGCATTTTGGGATTTGTGTAGACACAGCTCTAGATTTATTTGCTGTTTTCTATTTTTTAGAGGGGGCTCAGGGCAGGGGACAGGGATAGAAAAGAAGGTTATATTGACAGAAAAACGACATGCTCTGCCCTGGTCCTGGATATCTGGTAGCTTGGTGCTGGAATGAGTACAAAAGAGGTTTCTGACACACACACACAAAATGTGTCTGCATTGATAAAAAGGCAAACCTACAGATCAGAAGGAACACCCCAGTGGTAGCTCTGATCTGCTCTCTGTTCTTGGATGGGCTGGGACTGACACGGGCTGTGCTCCCGAGCTTTGTGCTTGGCTGCTGCCCTGCTCTCTAAATCTAGTCTTTTCACTTACATTGTTCTGGTGACAACTAAATGAGCCACTTTATTAACTGCAGAAGCTACACAGAGGGAGAGACTAACTTATTACTTAATAGGATGGGGAATAATGTGATGTGTCAGTTACCAGCTTCCAGAACTTTAAAATTTTGTGGAAACATTAGAGACTCCCCCTCACCCCCGCTGGTTGCTTTAAATGAAGTAGAAAAACCCACCTGTATAAAGTGAAGTCACATTGTTATCTCCCAAAGTATCAGTACATATTATTTTATATGACTAACTCTCAATTATTCATCCAAAGAACGGGAACTTCAAACATTTTTATTTGTTTGGGAAGTGAATCATGCCTTTTTCTGATAAAAGTTTTTCTGCATAAATATCTTTGGCTTGGACTGGTAATAAAATCAACTTGAATTCCCTGAGCTCACCCCACCGATGGTGGTAAGAAACAATCTGAAATGTGCTCGTTGGCAGGGGAAGGAGCCTGGGTGAGCAAACATGGCAATCACATACTAAGGGATAGTCAGTTGATTGTTTCTTTTTCTATTCAAGTACGCCATGATTAACTACTACTTTTTTTTTTCTGTTAATGTGTTTTATTACTGTTGTGTTTTCTGTACAATGTTCAGTGTAAGAGCCTTCTTTACTCAATGGGGGGAAACTGTAGCTGCTCATTTAATTGACAACTTGAAGCATAAATTTTACTTTCCTGGCTAAAGCAGAAAAGGACAACACATCCCATTTCACTTATTTCCTTTGGATTTATTGGCTCTCTTCTGCCCTCAGGGATATGCATGAAATCTAGGCAACTGCAGTAATTACAAGGTTTTGGGGAGAAACCAGCAGTTGCAACAGCAATCATCATACAGCAAATAAAAGTACAATTTGCCTTTTATGTAGACTTTGATTTGCTGTATGTGAATAAAGGTTGAAGTGAGAACCAGGATGGGAATCAGTTTCAAAAGTGACAGCAACTGCTGGGTCTTTTATTGTTCTGGGGATTAATCCCATGACTTTCGTATCACAGCGAATCTATCGTTGATTAAGAAAACACTACAAAAATGTGCCTTTGGAGGGGGAATCCTCAGATTTAGAAGCTGTAATAGAGCTTAAAGTTTTTCTAATCCAACTCATTCTACAAATGAGCTTAAAATAACACTTAACATAGTTTCCCAAAGTTGCTTGTGAATAAGCAGCTATTAGAAGGTTGAAAGGAACCATGTGATCTGGGTGAGGAGGGGCAAGCTCAGAGGGCCAGTCTTGTAGCACAGCCCCTCCCTTTCCTTCAGTGCTGTCACAGTACCTACAGGATTTACCATTTCTCTTTATGGGCTGCAGTAGGGAGGTGGGTCCTCTCAGATAGGGGGACTAGGAGTCTTACCTTACCCCAGAGGGAGTGGAGATGCTGATGGCCTTTCATATCTCAGGATCCTACATTTACCTTCTCCTTGGCCATATTTCCTGCTTTGAATTCTTCTATGCCTATGCCATTAACATTATCAGAAAAATTACTTCTGAGAGTTTCAGAGAGAGAATCAGAAAGGTTCAGAAATCTTTCCCTTCTGTGTTGCTTATTCTGCCAACTTCCCTTAACTCTTCTGACTTGTGTAGCCATTTGACTTTTCTGCTGGGCAGGTACTAGTAATTTGGGGGATCCCTAGTTAGATTCCAGCAGCCCAATTCCCTGGTTCATTTACCCTGAACCACCTTCAAATTGAATTGGTGTTTTTCTCACCGCCAACCCAAGCAGGAGTGGATTCTGGGGAATTACACAGAAATAACAGGCTTCTCTCCCCTTTCCCATTCTCTGACTCATTCGCCTGCCCTTTTGTGCCTCTCTTCCATTATGCCTTCACAACCACATGTTCTGCGCCTTCTGCTTAAGCTATCTGAGCTCGTTTCCTCCATGAACCATCATGATGTACAACACGTACAGTCCCAGGGCCAGATAAATGGTTTTCCATTAGAAGTACATTGTGCCATCTGGGGCACCTGGGAAGATAATGCCACAAAGACGCCCCCATCTTTCAAACACTCGGAAGGGAAGATTTATACCGTTCTGCCTCGCTTGCCTGGACTACCGCAATGTAACCTGCTCTTCCCGAGTTCTGAAACCTGCATTTGCTCTCCCTTCCTCATTCTCTGCAATATCTCAGTGCACAGTGTGGCTTGGGGCCGGCGGTCTCAGAATGAGATGCACTGTGCACCAAAAGGTAAAACACAATGTCAATGCAAACCGTCCACACACATAAAATGAGTCTCTCCATTAAAGCAACCAGGTTAAAATATTTGCTTTGGAAAAGGGCCTAACGAACAAGAGGACTCTTATAAAGCAGGGCTTCTTCACTGGGCCACAAAATTAGTGTTTTCTTATTCTAGCACATTATTTCTTCTATGATTGAAAGTGATTGGTGGGAAGAAATCTTAATTGCTGCATAAAGCCTTCTTAACTGATTTCTTTGTGTGTGTGCATGTGTACACCTCTTTTTCTTTTATTTATTTAATTTTTTAATTTTTTTCTTTTTATTCATTTTAGAGAGGAGACACAGAGTGAGAGAGAGAGAGAGAGAGAGAGAGAGAGAGAGAGAGAGAGAAAGAGAGAAAGGGGGGAGGAGCTGGAAGCTCAGCTCCCATATATGCCCTGACCAGACCAGTGCAGGGTCCCGAACTGGCGACCTCAGTGTTCCCAGGTCGACGCCCCATCCACTGCGCCACCACAGGTCAGGCGCACCTCTTTTTCTTTTAAAAATTAATACAATGCAGTTGCCTTAAAAAAATTCTGATTGGTATTCTGCATAAGGTACAGTCCTCATTGCAGTGGATACATAAAATCTATCTTCACTTTCACCACCTGTCACCTGAGAATTTTAGAATGCTCCAACTTTGCGATTTCAGGAAGCAGTCTTTTTGATTCTCATCTTGACTCCTGCCCTCTGCATACTACCCACCCCCAGTTTGGTATTGGCGCTGTGACCATAGTGAACTCTAGTCCATTTTTATTCCTTTGTCAAATGCTTTTATTCACGGGAAACTGAAGGCACATGTTTACTAGGGGTAAAAATAGAAACATAATAAAAACCAGTTTGATAGATGATCTAGCCTATTCTTCACACTTTCCTGTTGTTTTATTGATTTACAGAACACAAAGACCAATCTGAATTTACATTGCTTGTATTTCCCCTGATCTCAAAGGACTTGTTCCCCTCTGCTCAGATTAACCAAGCCAATTTTTTCTTTGTATCCAGTAGCCTCTGTGACAGTTGAATAGCCTGTCCACTAATCAATTTATGCTGCAAAAACTCATTTTTACTTTAAACAAACATCCTAACATTGTGTTGACACAATTAAGTGATTTCTGCATTATACCATATATCTAACACATTCCCCAGGGAGCAGGTAAGAGCTGCAGCTGAAATCACGTGCATGTGCTCCTGCATCAAATTAAATACTTTCCCCATAATCCTACCACCAGCAGCTGTTAGGTACTGTGGCTTATTGCATATGGCCTATGTAATGAGACTGATCCAGGCGTTCAGGCTTCTCCTCTGAATGCCGAGTAGCTCTCTTCCCCCCAAGGACATTAAGAGTTACTGCTATTGAGAGAAGTTCTCAGCCCAATGAAGACTTTCAGCATACATGTTTGGAGATAAGGGAAGAAAGCATTTAAAGCCGGAGCTTCTACCTTGATTAAAATAAAAGGGACTGGCGCTTAGTAAGGACTTGAAACTGGCAAACTCCCCAGAGTTATGGCAGGATGAAGAGGGAGAAAGGGTAGGTACTGCCAGAGAGGAAATCTTTGCTCTCATCGAAACCTGTCAAAAAATTAGGTCAACATGATTTTGTATTTTAATGAAATAACATAAGGGTAAGCCTGAGACATGGAGGCCACTAATACTTTTATGCTAGAGTGGCTTGTCATGCTTGACGTAATGTCTGGCTCTGTATGAGAAGTATCGAAGCTAATGTTCTCCATGGCTAATCGGCCTTTAGCTGCTCCTGTCCTTTTAAATTCGCAGTGGCTGGTGCATCAATATGAATGTTCCTATCTCTAGCAGTATAAACACAGCATAGTCTGCACATCATCATTTCAATTGTCAAAACAGATGAAAGGATTTCTGATACTCCAATTAAACTAACCTGGAAAAATCATTTTAAAATATGCTCCATAAAATAACCTGAATGTTAAAACATCACAACCTTCCAAATGTTACCTCTGGCGGCATCATTAGCATCAACCACCCACCCCCCCTGCCCCCAGTCCTTATCTGATTTGATTACTTTTGGAATGAATTTGGTTTTGAACATGAAAGCTGAGGAAGCTAAATTGGAAGAATAATGGCTTGGCATTTTATGTCATTTGGTTGAAATTGCAGGTGTGGGAGTCAGGCCTGCTCCTCTAGCTCCTGCTTGGCTATTTCCCCTTTAATTTACCGAATTTGAAATGGATTGCCGGTTCCAAATTACACTACACTTAAGGGACTTGCAAAGAACGCTTGTGATTTAGGATCCTACGTTATTGCCTTGATGAAAAATTATGCAGACACACTCACAGCCCTACAAGAAAACTACTTCTTGTAAAACAAGAGTATTTGACAAACACCAGGAAGCCAAAGATGATAAAATATATTTCCAGCTCCTTTTCTTAATAATCAAGAGGGGATACTGTGTAAATAGCGGCCTGCAGTATCAGCGATTTTCAACTTTTCTCATCTCATGCCACACATAAACTAGTTGCTAAAATTCTGCTGCACATCAAAAATATATATTTTTGCCAATCTGACAAAAAAAATAGGTATAATTTTGATTTATTTACATTGGATGGCTATTGTGTTGGCTGTTGTCATTGATTGATTTATCTGACTATCTAAGGGAAAAGAGGTCAGTGCCCCTGACTAAATAGTCAGGTATTACATATTTTAAAAATTCTTGTGGCATGCAGGTTAAAAATTGCTGTACTAGAGAATCAAGGTCAGAAAGAGTAATAATCATGGTCTGGATAACTAGAATAAAATTCTCTCATTTGAAGCCACATAGACTAAGGAATAGTTTCTAAATAGCAGGATTGCAATTATGTACTTTGAAGTACCTATAGTAACTTGCACTATATTCAACAGTATTTCCTAGTAGAACTGCATCTCAATGAAAAAGATACTTGTTTTTGATTATCAGTAATACTTGCTTTAAAGTGACACATGCTTTAATTCCAAAGTTTTGCTTTTTATTCTGGCTTTAACCCTTGTATTTTTAATATTAGCTTGTACCTGTAAGATTGATACAATAGGGTGTGTTAGATATTCTGTATAGGTCAGAGGCAAATTGGGAGTTGGATTTTTCAAATTTCAAATTAGTCACTCAACCCTGAGCAGACTTTTAAGCAGCCATTCTCACCCCTGGAACACATAATGCTTCTGAAACACACGAAAGAGATAAATGGAGAAACAAGAAGCATTTGTTTTAACGTCTAAACATGGTCCAGAATATGGCTGAATTTACTGATATGCCAAATACACCTGAAAAGATTATATATTCTGTTGTTTGTGGGCAAGCATTTCATAACGTTCAGTAGGTTAAGTTGTTTGATGTTTCTCAGGTCTCCTATATCTTTGTTGATCATTGACCTACTTATAGTATCAGTTACTGTGAAAGTAGTCTTTAGGTCTATTAAGTTTAACTGTAAACTTGCCTATGTTTTCTTTAGTTCTATCAGTTTTTGCTTTATATATTCTATGTTCTCTGTTGCTAGATGCATACACATATAGGTTCATTGTCTTTTTAGTGAATTGATTCTTTTATCATTATGTAATGTAACATTTTATTCCTGGACATTTTCCCCATTTTTAAATCTACATATTTTTTCTTTTTTTACAGGGACAGAGAGAGGGATAGATAGGGACAGACAGACAGGAACAGAGAGAGATGAGAAGCATCAATCATCAGTTTTTTGTTGCGACATCTTAGTTGTTTCTCATATGTACCTTGACCGCGGGCCTTCAGCAGACACAGTAACCCCTTGCTCGAGCCAGCAACCTTGGGTCCAAACTGTTGAGCTTTTGCTCAAGCCAGATGGGCCCGCGCTTATGCTGGCGACCTCGGGATCTCAAACCTGGGTCCTCCACATCCCAGTCCGATGCTCTATCCACTGTGCCACTGCCTGGTCAGGATACATTTTCTAATATTAACATAGCCAGTACATTTTAATAGAAATACCATTGAATCTACATGGTATGTATACATAGTGGAATACTATGTAACCATGTAAAAGAAGGAAATCTTTTGTGATGGCATAGATGGCCCTGGAGATTATTATGCTCAGTTAAATAAGCCAGGCAGAGAAAGACATATGCCATATGCTCGCACTTATATGTGGGATATAATGAACATGATGAACCTGAGGAATGAAATAGAGGCAGAGGCAGGGTCATGAGGAGCAGAGAGATAGCTGTCAGAGGGAAGGGGGATGAAGGGATGGGATCAGAGAAGGTGAAGGGATTAGTGAAATTATATATGCATAGCACATAGATGCAGATAACAGGACAGCAAATCCCAGAGGGAAGAGGGGGAAGGAGTCAGGGGATAAGTGCAAAGAGGGCATAATGGGGGGTACTTGCTGGGGGATGATGTTGATGCTTAAAAAATATAGCTGGCACAGCTTTTTTTGATTAGTGTTTTCATAGTATCTTTCTCTATGTTTTGAATTTCACTATATTATTATAATTAAAGTGGGTTTTTACAAACAATGTCTAGTTTGATCTAATTTTTTAAATTAAATCAACCTCTATCTTTTATTATTTTTTACCATCATAATAATTTCATTTATTTTTTATTAAATTTATTGGGTTGACATTGGTTAATAAAATTATAAAGGTTTCAAATATACAATTCTATAATATATCATTTGTATATTGTATTATATGTTAATCTCTGTCTTTTAATCAATGCCTTTAGTGCATTAAAGTTCAAAATAGTTATTGATATGTCAGTATTTAAGTCTACTTTTTAATTATTTTTCTGTTTGTTTCTTCTGAATACTTTTCTCTGTTCTATGCCTTTTGCCCTCTTTTAGGTTAACTGAATATTTTTTAGTATTTAATTTAATTTCTTTATTAACATTTTGATTATATCTTTTTATATTAAGTTTTAGTTGTTATTCTAGGAATTATAATATACATACCTAGCATTTTAGTCTACTTATTCATATTTTACCACTTCAAGTAAAATATAGAAGAAAACGTAAAATAAGTTATATTCCATGTAACTTTTCTTTGTTATAGTTTCCATACATGTTACATCTACACACATTAAAATCCTCCCCCCCCCAGATAATGTCATAACTTTTCCTTTCAAGAATCACATATATTATAAAGAACATAATAGAAGAAAAATTGTCCATCTACTTACCCAAATATTTATTATTTCTGCTGCTCTTCCTTCATTCCTAAAGTTTCAAGTTTTTCTTCTGATACTATTTTTCTTCAAGCTGATAAACTTCCTTTAGAATTCCTCTGATAGTGGTCTGATGGTGACAAATTTTCTTTGTTTTTCTTCATTTATATATTTCACCCTTATTACTGAAGAATATTTTCTCTGGATATAGAATTCTGGATTGATAGTGTTTCTTTTTTTATTTGGTTTGGTTGTTTTTTCTGACATTAAAAGATGTTTCCATTGTTTTTTTAACTCCCATGATTGGGAAATTTGCAATTATTTGTTTCTGTCATTTCCCTTTCTGTAATGTACTGTTTTTATCAGGCTACTTTCAGAATTTTTTCTTTATATTTTGTTTCCTTCGGTTTAGTTATGGTGTGTGTGTCTTGGCATGGTTTTACTTTGCCTTTATCCTATTTGGGTTCATTGAGATTCTTGAATCTTTCTTTGTGTCACCAATTTACTTTCATATAATTCACTAGAAAATGCTACCTTTACAGCTATTATAGACTTCCTAATCAGGGAGGGAAATTTATAGCACATTCTTCATATTAAATTTTAGAATTGATAAAGCTATGGATATAACAAAAATTCAAAAGTATAGTTTTCAATTGTTAAAATATGAAGAGGGGTAGAAAAGCAATATATAAACAAACCAAAGAAATTGTCTACATTCTTATATAAGTTTAAAAATATGGGTTATTATAAAAATGTTAGGTTCAGAGAGAGTTATAAGGACCATCAGGAACCAGAATGAATTCACTATGGGAAAATCATATGAAATAAATCCAGTTTCTTTTTTATTAATTTTTTTTTAGAGAGAGAGAGAGAGAGACATAAATTTGTTGCTCCACTTATTTATGCATTCATTGCTATGTGCCCTGATTGGGTATCAAACATATAACCTTGGTATATTGGGACAACACTCTAACCAACTGAGCTACCTAGCCAGGGCTCCAAATTTATTTTTCAGATAAACTTTTTAGGCTCTAAAATTGTAGAATTGATCACAAGTAACATACTTTTTTTAGCAACTGGGCAATAAGTCAGATTTTCCATGCCTTTGAGCAAAAGGGAAAAAATTGAAGAGAATATTAACCCCATTAAATGTATCATAATTGGTTTGGCAGCTATACCAAAGGAATGCTGGTTAGTCCATTGATTTCAGCCCTGGAAAGCTATTTCTTATTCATCTGTCAAGACTTCTATTTTAAATCTGCAATTGGGCAAAACTAGTAAAACTGGAAGATTATAACAAATATTTTAGGTGACTGAATTAAGATCTACAATGACATTTACCACTTGACTAGGGCCTATCAGGTAGTGTTCGAGGAGCTGGAGATTATAGCTGATCTGTGAATGAATCCTCAAATGACCCAATCTCTCAGCAGAATTCAACAGAGTTCAGTGATAATTGATTTTTCTTTCTCAAAACTCTCTTTTTCCTGCAGGATGTCATTCTCTGTTGTTCTCCTCCTACTCCATTGATCTCTCTTTCTCTTTTTTGAAGGAGACTCTTTTTTATTCTTATTCTGTAGGAAACTTAATAAGTCTCATGACTTAAGCACGTCTATATCTTTGAGCTTCCAAATTTATATCTCCAGTCTAAACCTTTCTCCTGAACTGCTGGCATGTGTTTCCTACTGCCTAGTTGACATCACCATTTCATTGACACATTTGAAAAATAGAACTTGAACACCAAGCCTCCATTTATCAAATTTTTCCCTCCTGCAGTCTTCATAATTTGCTAAATGGCACCTCCATTCTTCCAATTGTCCTTCAAAGGATAATTCCTAAATAATTGACATTTCATTTCCTGTTAACAAAGGAAAGTGAGACCCAGAGAAGTGAAAGGTCTTTGTCAAGATAACACAGCCAGTAATGAGTAGTGTCAGGATTACACCTGAGCTGGTCTGAGGCCCACTCTCTCCAAATGTTTCCAGTCTTTAATAAGGTTATACCAAAATTTTGTGTTTGTGTCAAAACTTAAAAATCAACAACACTATGAATATAGTTCAGGAAGGCATAGTTCTATAACCACAGTCCCTGGTAAGGGAGTTGGTTTAATATCAATTTCCTTCTGTAGGAGGTAGCTGCCAACATGGGATAATTTTATTCTGGGCTGTTATTTGAAGCATAATCTATAGGTTGATGGAGCTGACAATACAATATACTCTGTACTTATGTAAACAAACTTATAATATTCTGTTTTATTCAAGGCAATTACATAACTAGAATAAAACTTATTCAGTGGGAAAGCACCAGGATGACAATAAAGTTCAAAGTTATAACTAAAGAGAGATTCTAGAAAGCCTGGAGAGCAGATGGCTTGGAAGGTACTATTTTTAGGTTTGCATTTCAGTTCCATCCAATAAACACTGAATGAAATCCTACTGTGTGTTAGTTGGGCATGGTCATAGGCAGTAGAGATACAAGGTTTGAGAAGCATGGTTCTCGTCTTTCAGTATCAAAGAATAGGTGTAGAAGTTACAGAGGGATAGAAAGATTTGTCCTTTGGCAAAATCTAATAGAATTTTTCAAGGGTAAAATTAGCTAGCCTTTTGCTATCACTAAAGATATTCAAGCACATGCTGCCAGTCTGCTTGGTATAAGAAGAAGGCTATGGATTAAATTAACCATTGTATGAATGATTGAACTATAGAACATTTAAGCACTTCCAACCCTAAGATGCTATGGTTCTTTGTGTTTTTCCTGTCCCTTAATACCACAAATTATTGAGATATAACTGCAAAAAATTGCATTTACATAGCAAATGTAAATCATTCACTTGCTTGGGTCAGACCTGTCCTTTCTATTTTAAGTTTACATCAATTAGTGTGTCTTTCTTTTATCCTACAGTAAATTATAGAGTACATAAACTAAAACAGATACACCTATCAAAGTTGTGAGTGAAAGAGGTTCAATTGTACGAATGTCTGTATATGTTTATATTTCTGTTCCTTAATTGCATCTAAC
Source organism: Rhynchonycteris naso (assembly GCA_037038555.1). NCBI lineage: Eukaryota > Metazoa > Chordata > Mammalia > Chiroptera > Emballonuridae > Rhynchonycteris > Rhynchonycteris naso. The sequence continues at coordinate 92,825,177 of CM072999.1, forward strand.
AGAACCAAATAAAAATTACATAGATAAAAGATAAACCTAAGGTGCTTAGGAAATACCTTTTTAAAAGTTTATATGACAATAAACTAGAAACCGACATAATTTTAGCATTTAATTTTGTGCCCCTGAAAGATTACTTTGCTCAGATTAAAACAACGGTACTGTTTCTGATCATGGCCATCTCTAGTGTTCTCATCATTTTAGCAGCAGGTGAGCCCATTACTTTCTGTGAATTTTACAAGTCAAGACATTCTGTAAGATGATTAGATCAGGTGGGGAATAAAGGTGCACCAGTGAATTGACAGAAGAGTTTTGGAAAGAATGTAGAAGAATTTGATCAGTTCCCATGGTTTTGTAACAACAAAGGAAAATGATAAGATTGAAATTTTTGAGAAAAATGATAAAGGCACAAAAGAAAGGCAAAGAAACTTATTAATTCGCTATACATCTTGAACACTTTTGAATATAATCATTCCAGTAAGTCACACATGTAGTTTCAGATCCTAGTATGCATTATTTTATCAGGCATTGTACAATGGCTGCTTTACTTTTGAAATGGTCTCTCGGTTGAGGGAGGTGACAGAACTGTAATATAAATCACACCAGGCTATTTAGACACTGACTCAGAATTGACCAGTAGTCAAGTACACAGATAAATGCATTATCAAGCAACTACTTTATGCTGCTATATGCAATTTTATATAACCCCAAGAACAATTCTTGGAAGTTGGTATTGCTACTGCAGTTTTACACATAAAAATATATAATATTAAATAGTTGCCAAGCCTAATTCTTCGGATTCCAAACTTGTAGTTATTGCACAGAATCAATGCTGGCAAATTAGGGCATAGATTGAGAGTTCATTTAATTTAGTACTGATATAATTATTTGGGTATTTTACTTCTCCTGATGAATATCAACCAGTCAAGCTACCTTCCCCTAAAGTATATTTAGAGGGTCTAGCATGTAATCTCATCTCTATAGTGTTCTGAATTTATGCCTGCAGGCTAAGACTATTCCTGGATTTCAAGTCGGAGATCGGTCATTTGCTAGATTGGAATGAGGAGGAACATATCACAGATACACTGAGAGATCCCTAGAAGAATTCAAAATTGAATTTGGATCATGTGCAAAGTGGCAGACTGGACAGCTACATACTTGTGAGGACCCAGTGCAAAAGGAAAATTCTGGGCCCCTTGCTCAAGAATAAAAAAAAAGCAGCACTATTAAAAAAACTAAACACAAAGCTTTCATCTTTGTTTTGTGGTAAATCTCTTGACTTTTCACAAACTTTATTTTGCTATTTAATACTGTTCTAAATTTTAAAAAGTTAAAATGTTAAATTATTAGTGTGACTTTCTCCGTTTATATTTATATGTGCAAGGCAGGTTTTAAATGCAAACATAAAAACATTTAATTTGTATGCAGAATCATTGAAGTCATATAGTTCACCAATGCATGTGTATTTTGTTTACCAGAGTAATATAAATGCTGCACAAAACTAACTCCATTTGTTTTATTTTATCTCTTTCTTTGATCACATTCTACCCTTACTCTCTAGTTTGCCTTACTGATAAGTAAGGAAGGTCTGAAAGGAGAAAGAAGTATTTCATAAAGATACTATCTAATAAAAGAACTATTATCTTTCCCTTTTCATTTAAGTAATCATTTTCAGTGTAAATTGTTGGCTAAACTAGGGAAGTAACACTAGTTGAAAGGATATGATAGGATTCCTTGGTTATTTGTGTTTCTCCAAATGCCATCATCTTCTTCCTGTGTTCAAAGTAAATTCTGGTTCTAACAAAAAGTATGGCTTTTAGGGATGTCAGCCGCCCTGCTTACTCAGTTACAGATATAACTCACCTTGTACTTTTTTTAAGTAGCACTGAACTCCATGCATTGTGTATCTACTGGGACATTATGAATGCTACATGCTAACAGGGGCAGCAAGAAATCATAGTAGACACACATATTGTGTGGGTCTACTATGCTCACCCACATACTCATTTATCTCTCTGAACTTCACTCATACAAATTCAAAGATAAAAATCATTAAGAATTTCAAGAGGCAACAATAGAGCATTAACCTAAGGACAGGGTCCTTCTAAGCACTGGGTTCCATGTGCATGAAAGGCTGGCACAGTTATGAAGCTAGTGGACTTCCAGTGACAGAGAAAAGAAGCCAGGACTTTTGGTGCCTGCCAAAATGGAGCAGGACCAACAACTAAAGCTTGGTTAAAATGCAAAAACCAGCTAAGGACAAAAATATAAACAATAGCAGGTGGATGAGAAGTAAAGTCAAACTTGGAGAAAGTCAAACTACTTACCAAACTAGTAAGGTAGCAGTGAGTTGTTCATCCCTACTACTTCTTTTTGCCTCAACATTGACCCCAAAGCAGACCAAATCAGGAAACTAATTTCTGGGAGAAGCCAGTTTTCCTGACTAGAGGCCTGAAGCAAGGATTCCATCCTGTCACCCTGAGAAAGCAGGAAAATCTCTGATTGTTCTCTCCTGGCCCCGCACCAAGGCTAGCTTAGTCACTGATCTGCACTGTTGTGGTGACAGTGGCAGCCACAGGCACCTAAAACCTAAGGGGAAAGCTGTCTTTCTGGATTGATTATGTAGGAGAAAGTCCTTGTTTGTAGGAAATACACACCAAAGTATTGAGGGTGATGGGCTATCATGTTGGCAATGATTCCGTGTATATTTACTTCTACATTTATCTATGTGCTTGGAATATCTGAATTCACATGGATGCGATCAATTCCAAATCAACACCACATGCTTTATTTTAGTATTCTCTCTATTTGTAACCTCCTCCTTCAACAGTGAGAAACTTGGTTCCCATCGGTCTTAATATTTTCACTCCTTGATCAATCCCTCTGTGTGTAATGCCCTGCTCACCCTGGTTAGTTTGTGACATCCTGCTGTGGTCTGGACCACTCATCTGGATACCCTCTTCCCCCACATGCAGGCTCTGAAACCCCATGGCTACTCTCTTTTTCTCCATTCTCATTTCTCATTCTCAAGACTCTACTACTCAGCTCTGAGAAAGTGTGGCTCCCCCAACTACCACCATGGATGGTCCCACCTAATGGCTTTCAGATTAAATTTTCCAGGAAAGGACAGAAAAGAAAGAACTTGAATATTGAAATACTTTCTAGTGACCTCTCTCCTCAAGATGGTCTGTATCAACACAGGTATATAATTTCTCAAGCTCTTTTATATTGTCATCACTTACTGTAGTATCTAGCAAAGGGTCCAACATCTCTTAGGCTCTCAAAAAAGTTATTTATTCAGTTAATGTTGACAAGATCAGGATTATGATCTCATTTGCACTCAGTACCTAATGACACAATCTCTCTGGTTCGGTTAAAACTCAGAGATCAGCACTGGGTTTGCTGGGATGACAGAATGCTTTCAGGAGCCATTAGTTCTTGCTTTGTCAACCCCTTTAGTAGTGGAGAACATGGAGTGGGGTGGATATCCATTTAGGAGCATATTGAATGGGGCTTATAAACACTTCTTCTAATGGGCTTGTTTGTAGTCAGTAGGGTATAAATTTCAACTGGTCTTTTTTTTGTTTGTTTGTTTTGTGACATAGATAGAGACAGAGAGAGGGACAGATAGGGACAGATAGACAGGAAGGGAGAGAGATGAGAAGTATCAATTCTTCTTTGTGGCACCTTAATTGCTCATTGATTGCTTTCCCCTATGTGCCTTGACTGGGGGGCTACAACAGACTGAGTGACCCCTTGCTCAAGCCAGTGACCTTAGGCTCAAGCTGGTGAGCCCGAGCTCAAGCCGGCAACCTCAGGGCTTCAGTCCTGGGTCCTCTGCATCCCAGTCCAATGCTCTATCTATTGCGCCACTGCCTGGTCAGGTTCAACTGATGTTTTAATCATGAGTATCAGATCATCAAATTTTAGTGATTATTGTTTATTTTTATATATTTTATAATCTCAATTTTGTCTGATTTATTATTAGATCATCTAGTATTGATAAAAACTTCTTTTCAAGTAATTTTTTAAATATAAAATAATTAGATGTTGTAACTCTTTAGTTCTTGTGGTGGGAGCATCAAACACGATCCTTTCCTTAGTAACTGGCTATACAATTAAACCTGGTAGTGTTTCATATATTTATTTTAAAGTTGTCTTGATGAGCTCAACTGCAAATTCTTATTCCAGTGAGCTATAAGCAAACCTATTATTTCTAAAGTATGTATTCTTTTTTCAGTCAAAACCCCAGACATCATTTGGAATTAGTAAGGGAGTCAACTCCCATTCTTTTATGACTTCCAGTTTCATGCCCAGGACTTCCAAGTTCCTAGGAATTCATTCTACATTTCTCCTGGAAGTGTTCATTTGTTTCCATGTAGGCTTTGACACCAAATACACAATAAAATGTGTTTCAGAAAAGTCTTTGTTACATATCAGATGCATGTGCTGGTACTTGGGAAACCATCTTCTTCCTCAAAACTTGGTTTTCTTTAACACGGCCACAACTTCTTTTTTCTTCTAGAACTATGAGTAGTTTTGTCTTGTTACATTTGAGCATTCTTATTGTTTGAGCATCTTCCTTAACATATGAACATGTGCTTGGGTAGACACTCCTGTCTCCTCTGTGCCCAGTCTGGGTGCAGCAAATGGGTGTTCTGATTAAACCTGTTGGTTGCGGAGCATATAGCCCAGAGGAGGTGAGTTGAGTGACAGCATCTTGTGGAGATGAATTAAAAAGCCAGAGAAACCATCAGATGGATTTGTCAGCTGAAAAAGGATAGACAGGTCTGGGAAAGCAGATCACAGCTGAGATGAGCAGAAGGTGGGAGGAATCATCTGAGCCCCTCGGGGATTTTCTCAGAACCCTCTAGGCTCTTCTGATGAGGACAGGATGGTGGCTGTTCAAGCTGCAGAGGCAGTGTGGGTCCTCCTTTGTAGTCCCTGGGGTGCTGGCCTTTCCTCTTTTATTTCTGTGGCCATGCTTCCCTGTTATCCTGTTATGTCTGAGTTCCCTCCATTTCCTCATTGTGTTGCCATGGAAAATGGGTGCTTGATGTAAACTCTAATATTTTCTTTTTCCTAGGAGAGCTACTGCTGCTTCATCCTGACCAGCTCCTTTAAGGGGCACAGCTTGTGCATGCCTGCCGTCCACCTCTCCTGCTTCACCCACAGCCTTCATCCTGCGTCACTTGCACTGACCCGTTTCACACTCTCTCCTACATTCTGAAGTTAAAATTCCTCATTCTGACCTTGTCTCTCCCTTCAGGCCCTAGTACTATCTTTCCAGCAACAAACCTGGCTTCTTTTCTTGACTGTAATTTAGTTTTTCTCCAATGTCACTGCCTCTGAAAGTAAACAGCCAACCTGGTCAGCCCAACCTGAAACTGTCCATCAGCAGAGTTCCCCATGCTCTATGAGCCCAGAAAATGCTCTTGAGTTCTCCGAGTGGAACCCAGCCGCCTCTCTCCTACTGAGTCATCCGTCATCCTCTTACATTAGTAGGAGTGTAGAGAGGGACTCTTCAAACAGAGGGATCAGCTATAGCATTTACACTCTCAAGGTGGCTGTTTACCTCTGGCAAGAAGACAAACAGCACACCCTCTACAGGGCACTAGAATTGATTCCTTCAGCCTCCATACCTTTGTGTTGTCAAGTGGAGTTATTGTTCTTCATGGTTTTCACTGCTGGTTTCCTTAATGGACTTCCAGAAAGCGAGGTGTATAATACAAGTTCCCTACATCCCTGCTTCTGTAAAAAGTTAGCTTTAAATTTTTTTCTTCTTCATAATGTCTTTCATTCCTTTTTCTTATTATGCTGGAGCAATTTAGGGGGGAAATTTTAGCAAATTACCTCAATTATCTTTAGCCTGTTGGTGCATTGCAGCAAGTCTACCTTGTCTTCTATCAGCAGACAATGCAAGGAACCCGAATAAACTTGGAAATGCACAACTACTCCACAATCATTATTTTTTCCTTTAACTTGAGGATTTCCTTTCAAGTAATTCTTCATTTTAATGATTACCAAGAAATAAAAGGAAGTGCTTATATTTTATTTTAGTTACCTTCTCATTCATGATTGTAGATAGCAAGAACGATAAGAAGGATGTGTGAATGTATTCAAGAAAATTTATCTCCTACACACCAGACACTAAGCTAAGAAATGGCTTCATGGAGATAAAAGAACAGTGTCTATTTCCCAAGAGTTCATGGCCTAGTGGGGGTGGAGACATGCAAATAATAAAATATATTAATTAGAAGAAGAGTATTTTAAGTGCTGTGAAAACATAGGGAAGAACATTCAACGTTACTTGAGGAAGAAGAGAGCTTGGGGATAGCTCCTGACAGGTGATGATGCCTGTGCTGAGTCATTGAAGAATTAGAAGAGATTGACTGGATGTAGGAGGAGTTCAGACAGAAGGAACACCCCGACAAGAGTTGGGAGCAAGAAGGACTGAGGACTATGCTGGAAGCGCAGGAAATTGGCTTGTGTAAGGCATGGTTAATATGGAGATGCTCAAGAGGAGAGAGGGTGGGAAGAAGAGAGGCTGGAGCTGAATGGTGGGGGGACCTTACACAGCCTTCCTGTGAAATCTGAGCTATATAGCTGAAGGGCTGGAAATCCATTGACAGAGTTTAAGCTGGAGAAGAGCATTTTGATATTTATGCATTTGAAGAATTTTTGCTTCATTGTGGCTCAAGGTTGCAGAATGGGACAAGTCTAGAGGCAGGAAGATGATAATTAAATTCATACAGGGGAGAGTTATAAGTTAAAGGGAAGATGTGAAGGTGGTTAAGGGGGTTAAGTTGACAAAATTTGGTCGCACTCTGCTTATGTGAAGGTGACAAACACGGAAAATACAGACTAATTCTCAGATTTATTTATTTTTTTCTGCTTAAGTAACTGGATAGACTTGATAATAATGAATTCTATTGTAAGAAAAAAAAGTATCTGACATATATTGAGCACTTTCTATGTGCTAAGTAGTTTAAGTATATTGCCTTACTTTCTCTTTAAAATAACACTTGGAGTAGATACTATTAAGCACATTTTACCAAAAGGAAAATGAAGGCCTGGAAACAGTAAGCATCTTATGCAGGATCACACAAGTCCAGTCTGGGACTTGAATATGGGCATAGGCACCTCCAGAATATGGTGTTTAAACCTTATCCTATTTTGTCTGCAAGAGACAGAGTGGGTTCAGAGAAGGGCTATGAATCCAGTTTTGGATATGCAGGGGAATATTTCGCAGGCAGTTGTGATATGGGGTTGAACGTTGAGTGATCTGATGTGGAGATGGATATCTAAGGAAGGAGCCAGACAGAAAACCTGGATTGCACTGAATGATCTAAAATGTGACCTGCTATGCTCCTAACTTAGTTTATCTTTTGTTCATCCACAAAAGAAGGAAAGCATGCCCTGGCTGGGTAGCTCAGTTGGTTATAGCATCTTCCCAATACATCAAGGTTGCAAGTTCAATCCCCATATAAGAATGAACCAATGAATGCATAAATAAGTGGAACAACAAATCAATGTTTCTCTTTCTCCTTTTTCCTTTCTTCCTTCCTTCCTTTCTTCCTTCCTTTCTTTCTTCCCTCCTTCTTCCCTCCCTCCCTCCCTCCCTTCCTTCCTTCTTTCCTTCCTTCCTTCCTAAACTCTCTCTCTAAATCAATCAATCGACAATTTTTTTTTTAAATGAAGGAAGGCATGATCATCTTCAGCAGTGTCAGGCAAAGCTGTCACAGCCTGTTTCTTTGCCTCAGCCCATCTGATCACCATATGCCTCTGTGATAGGAGTGGGTTAAGTTTGCTCTACTTTCTCTTTTCCTTATGATGATTTTTATCATGAGAACACATTAATCTTGTGCTATTTTCTATTTTCATTACAATCTTTGTCACACAAGTGGAGCATCAGAATGTTAATGCCTCATATCTTCTGTGAAGGATAGTAGAATTCTCCATTGCTTTGACCTTTCCAATGTTCTGTATTTCGATTGGGTCTGGAAGTTGATGATTAATGATAATTACAATAATTACACCAAAGGACTCGAAATATAAATTACCAAATGTTCAAAGGAAGCCACTTGAAATCTTTAATAGAAGCTTGAACAACCTCTGTCCAAATGTTCCCACTTCCTCCATCAGACATCCCTCGGTGAGTGGGCTGGGAGAGATTCAGTCTAGGTTGCAGCCAGAAGAATAAAAGAGCTGTGATTTGTGAGCCATGTTTTAGTTATATGAAGGGAGGGAAAAAAAGAGAAATCAATTTTTAAATCAATAGAATGGTCCTTCGCCCAAATAGCTTTGCTTAACAAAGAGTGAGCATTCCATAAAACAAGACTTCTCTTTCGATTCAGATCATTAACTACGATTCCCATTAGGCAGGAGGTGCCACGGGGGAAAAGGATATTTACTTGTCTCTTCTGCTCTGGTTTCTTGGCTTTAATTTTAGGGAGGTGTAGCTTTCCAGTATAGAGGGGTTAGGACTTGATGTGGCCTTTGTACCTTTACATATGCACAATACCCAAATCCAGCACCAATATTAGTACAATCAGATTTTATGTGAACCTTTGCAATGGGGAAGGTGCAGATTTTTGAGGGTTTTTTTTTTTTAATGATAAGAAGTAAGAAGCACTGGAATGAGGATTTTATTTTGAGACTCATTGTTATTTTCTTCCTGCTGCAGTCAATTCTGCCTTATTTTAAGGTACTGGAATAGCACATAGAGTAACCCATTCTCTCTCCAGAAAGTTGGAGAAGTTGCCATCATGCCAGACTTTCCAGGGAAGAATCTGTGAGGATAAGACATCTGAAGATATCTGTGGTGGGTCGCTGTGGGGTGTATTTTTATATGATGACAGGCTGAAAAGAACCACCTCTTGCTACAGTTTTGACACACTTAGATACACAGATCATGTCTATCTTTGACTATATCAGTGTATGTTATAGTGTACACTAAATTTAATTCGCATCAGCCAGACTCTTAGCATTAGAAGTCTATGTATTGAAATGTTGTAGGCGAAAGAAGAATGTCTAAGGGAGACTGACGGGAAGTCCTAACGATGTCATTCTCATACATAGGACACTATCAGAGGCGGATTACGATTGGTTGAGGCCCCGGGTGCAGAAGAAAATATTGGGCCCCTTAAAAAAAAGAGAGAGAGACAGGGAAAATAAAAATACATGTTAACCATATTTTTAAATAAATAAAAAATATTGTGTACTATTAATGCTAAAATTGCACATATGAAACCAAACTTAGTGTCATTTAAAAAAGTGTAGGCCTGACTTGTGATGGTGCAATGTATAAAGTGTCGAACTGGAACACTGAGGTCGCCAGTTCAAAACCCAGGGCTTGCCTGGTCAAGGCACATATGGAAGTTGATGCTTCTTGTTCCTCCCCCCTTTCTCTCTCTCTCTTGCTCTCTCTCCTCTCTTTCTAAAAATAAACAATAAAAATCTAAAGACAAAAAATAAAAAAGTAAAAGTGTAAAGTTGGGGTTTTGCAAAGCCCTTCAGAAGTTGAGGTCTAGGGCTCATGCCCAGTACACCCACCATTAAATCTGTTTCTGGACACTATGAGTTTTTATTGAGGCCAGAATTGACTGAAACTGGGTGTTATAAATGAGAGCCTTTGTCATAGGCAAGATAAAAATTTCCTGAGTTTTGTTTTGTTTTAAACATAATAAGAGGTATGCCACGTAGGACAGATCTTCTGGCCAGTGGACAGCAGTCCTCCCTCTTGCATGCTCTGGGACAGGCAGGGGCCTGGCTGTACCACCTGTACTCTCAGAGGCACATTGCAGTGGCAGTTTTGAAGTCTCCTGTCCAGGTAGGTTGACTCCTTCAATTCAACTGATGGTTGTGGTGTGTTGGGATGTGAATCTTTTTGTGAGAAGATCTCATTGGTTTCCAGAGATTTTTAATGAATCAGTCTGGAGTATTCCTAGCCAGTTTCAAGTAATTTCTAACTTTGAAGAGTATTTTATATTCATGAAGAATGTGATACGAATGTGTATGTGCATGTATGTGGGTGCATGTATGTGTGTGCTGCATGCATATTTCCCCTGATCCTAAATGTCCCCCTTTGTGAGGTGCCACACTTCTTTTTGGCCTACACCATATCCTAGAGCAGGTAGGTATGCGATTGGAGTTTTAGTCCATGATGTTAACTGGGGCATGACCATTTGAGTGAAGTTTTTTGTTTTGTTTTGTTTTGTTTTGTTTTATCATTGTGACCACTTCTATCCTGTATGTCGCTTTGGTAACAGAAATAAAGCCTTAGAAGATGAACTTGAACTCAGCCTGTATGTCTGATTAGTAAATAAATTAAACCAGAAGCATTGGTAAGTTCTCTTCAAGTGGAGATAAGCTTTTTTGGAGCTTTTTATTCTGCAGATATATATTCAGAGCTTGTAAACACGAACTCAAGAAAATTTAGACTGTGACAGTTGATCTTGTAACCTGGGCAGTTACTACTATATTAAATTGCATTCTGATTATTTGGAAAGTACAATGCTTTTGATCAGCTATTGAGGTTATGTTTGTGGGGTCAAGTATCTCATTACACTTGTATTTTCTTTCAAATGGATTTGTACATTTATTTTATTCTGCTGGTTGTTTTTCTGGCTATTATTACAGCCTAAATTGCAGCCTTAAAAATAACTCTTATTCCCACTCCCAGAAGTTAAAAGCAACATTGCTAAAACAATAAGTGAATCTAATGAAAAAGTTAATAACTAGTTTTCCCCTTTGTGTGAATGTGTGTATGTGTGTCTGTGTTTTGAAAGAGAGTTAGTTAGAACATATTTGTACTTGAATTCAGAGTGCGTGAAAGCACTTCACTCTTGTCTTAGGAGAGTGAAGAGAAAGCGGTATTAGATGTATAAGAAAAACTGTCAGTATTAGAAGGAATATATGGCATTATTGGGCAATATGCAAGGAACCAATGCAAATGCCACGAGCCAGTTGCTGTTTGGCAACTGCCTAAGGAGTTTGGAAAACTACCCAGCATCTAAGGTTTTATAACTGCCTCACTCAGCTTTGATTTGTATAAATAGTCACATTTGTTCCAACCCCTGTCTTCATTTCTGTTAGAAATATTGGTCAATTTATATATGTCATGTGGGAAGTACATTAATTTAGATTCCCTGAACATCTGCTCGTCTCTGGATGGACTTGAACTGAAATTAAAATTATTGAGTCATTCACCCCAAAAATATTTACTGAGCATACTGGGGCCTATGCAGGCTGTCAGTCAGCTCTCCCAGCAGCTGAGGCACTCTGTGTAACACCCAGGAGAATTATGAAAAGGAATAAAAAGTCAGTTAAAGCAGGCCCTAGAGAGTTCACTCATCTCTCCCTTTGTGACCAGTATTGTTCCTATGACTTTTGATATAGCGTGGTGTTTAGATTCCTGGTTTGTATTTGAGGCTGGCTTTTCTGGGTTTGTCTTGCTTATCTACCTTTGTTTGCAGATTAACTCTTTCTCTAGCTACCCTGTATTTTTGTTTAGACTGATTTGATTTCCTGACTCTATACTCCAGCCATGCTAAGTTAAAATCCTATTTTTTGTTTTTTCAATGTGGAAATTGACCTGGAATTGGGGAGCTGAGGACAATCGGGAATAAGATGGAGTCTACACTATCAAGTAGCTGTAAATTAGGTGCTTTAAATATATATATATATTAGAGAGGGGAAGAAAGAGAGAAAGGAAAGTGAAACCCTGCTTTGTTGTTTCACCTATTTATGCATTCATTGGTTGATTCTTATATGTGCCCTGAGTAAGGATCAAACCCACAGCCTTGGCATTTTGGGGTAGTGCTCTAACCAACTGAGCTATAGAGTCAGGGAAACTTGGTGCTTTTTTACCAGGCAACAAAACAGGCTCATGTTCTAAATGAGGGAGAAACAGCATAGCCTGGATGTACTTGGCTAGTCCTGACGTCATGTCAGTTTGGGTGTAACTGAAAGATCCTGTGGCTCCTTCCTCCAGGCCCACCTTTGCAGCTTTTAGTCAGTGCTGATAGTACACTGACGTGACCATGGGGCGTTGCTCAGCATAAACTAACCTCAAAGGAGAAAGAAGATAAACTTGTTTCTGATACTGGCTCTCTGCAACACTGCTCTCATGCTTCCCTGCCCATATACCTTAGGGTGTGATAATCACCTGTACATTGATTCAACATCTTCTGGTGCCCAGAAGAAGCTAGAGTAATCAATTGAGGTCATGAGCATTCTATTTGTTTCATTGCAGCAGCATCAAAATGATACCCTGCCACTGCGAAATAGTTAATTCAGTTGTTGAAGTAGCCCCTCTTAACACTGAGATTAAGTGATTTATTGTGGTTTTTGGTTTTTTTCTTTCATATGTACTGTTGTATCAATAACCCTGAGGTTCTGTTTTAAATGATCACCATAGTCAGTGCTTGTATAGATGATACACACATTTACCAAGTGTTGTGGCTGTTAAAATGAACAGAGGTGTGCATCTTGTGTTGTAATTGTACTTTGTGAACCAATAATGGATATGAAATAACTAACGATCATTACTAGTGAATCCTCCAGACCCAAATTACTCAATTCAGTGAACACCTTCAGCGTCCTGGTTTTTTCTTGCTGTTCTTGGTAGTTTGTAAATGTGACACTGACATTTGAGATTTGTATATTTTCCTTATTCATTGGGCTCTTGATAGCTTACTCTTCCGTGACATTTGAGATTTGTATATTTTCCTTATTCATTGGGCTCTTGATAGCTTACTCTTCCTTGGCATTCACTTTGTGATTTCTCTGAAGACTGAAAACTGAAAACATTGAGCAAACTGCAAAGTCAAAGCCAAAGCCCCTTGTATTGATGATCATTAATCACCGGCCCCGTGCGTGTCAGAGCTCTGTGCCACTGATTTTGCACCTACACCCTTCAGGCCAAAACTGCATCTTATTCATGTTTTCTGGAGCACCCAGTACACTGCCGGAGCTCCATAAATAATTAATCTCACCAAGAACAGTGGCAAAGAGAGGCTTCCAAAAGCCTTCCTTTCCCCTGTTCTGTGAAACTGGTGTTATGGTATTTTGACTATCAAAACAATGATTAAGCAGCTATGGCACACTTGATGTTTGGGCTAAATGAGATTTTGCTAATGTACCATCTCATTCCTCCCTCCCCCAACACTCGTATTTTAATGATTTCTAATTAATATTGTAATATTTCTTGAATAATTCATGTTTTTAAACAAGAAAGGCTGGCATATATTTGTGTCATTCTGTTTGTGTATTGCAGTGCTCTGCATAACAAACAAACACAGTCTGCCTCCCTTGGAGACACAGGAAGGGGCAGCAGAAAAAAGAAAGTGTGGGGCTGGGATTCTCATTTCTCCCCAGAAGGGAGGCTCCCCCCGATACCCACAATGCCATCTGAGGTTCCCAGGCAGGCACATTTGTCTTTACTGTCACCCCCTTATTATTTCATTTTTTCTCTTGACAGGGGTCTGATCCCACAAGCTGCCCTTCACTCCCCCAACCCTCCTCTCCAACCTCCCTAGGTGTTTCTGGACTTCATGTCCCCTCACCTCTGGCCCCATCACAAACTTGTCTTTTTGCCTCTCTGGACATGGATCAGAAAGAGGCACAAACCTTAATCTCTAGTTTATTATAGCCAGATTAGTCAGGGCTCAGTGGATAACTAGTCAGGGGGGGTTTATCCATTTAGACAAGTATTTAATAGGACCTGCCACTCCTTGGAACCACACAAAATCTGAGGGCACTGGATGGGTTGGTTATTGGGAAATCTTGGCTGAGTAACACAGTTGCTTCTCTCCAGGGGCTCTGGAAGAACCCCTGTGGGACTCTCTGGAAGCTTAAGGGAGATTTCTTTAAGGGAGACCTCTGAGCCAGCTTCTGGGGGGCTGATGATTCCATGTTCACATAGCTCAGGTCATAGTTGTCCTATGATGGAAAGCCATGGGTAAATTTTTATATTTCATTTATTTTTTCAGGAAAAAACACCCCAGAGACTGGAAGAAAGGTTTTAGAATGGCCCCAACCTGACCTTATCTTCCTTCTCCAAACTCCATATGGTGATGCTTTCCTTCACTTTATTCAGGACTAACTTCACATTCTGTTACATTAAAGATAAAAGGACTCAGAGACCCTGGAACAGAAGCCCATTTTCATGCGACCCTCTCCCCCTCTCAGGTTTGGTGGCCCTGCTGCTTTAGAGGGCTGCTTCCATGGGATAGCTGCTATCAAACAACTTTCATTTCTCTCCTTCTTCCTTGGGGATGGAGAAAAGACTTTAATATTTATCATTTCTGCCTGTAGTATGGCACTACTAATGCTGTGCTGACCCTGCTGTTGGGCCATTAATGTGTGTCACTGTTAATTAGCAGCCAGTAGAATACCCAGGCCAGCGACATGGTTCACTGAGATGGATGTGGTTGTTTTTATTCCATCGCTATTGCTAAGCTAACTATCATTTGTACTAATGGTTTCCAAGTAGGTGGCAAAAGGATAGGAGGAAAATGACTTAATTTGATTCCCCACCCCCCACACTATCTCTAAGAGTAATTTTAGTGGTAAAAATACTCTGCGAGTCATCAGTTCCTGAATTCCTTGCAGGCTTTAGAAAGAGAGATTGTTATTAACTAACCATTTTGAGATAGGGAGTGCTGGTTATTATGTATATGGTATAATCTTTCCTGAGTGGAGATAACATACCTGCCATCTGCTGGACTGCCAAAGGACACAGTCATCCTGCAGACAGAAGGGTCACACATTGCTGTTTTTGATCCTAATAACATTTAAAAGTAAAATGTGGAGTTGCAAGCGAACACAAAGTGGTAGGGAGAGTAGTTACTGCAGGCAGGGAAGTTCGGCTCCTCTTTGCCCTAGAGCACAGCAAGGCGGAGTGGAACTCAGAGATGACTAAATCTTCATGAGGGTAGTCTCTTAGTGACTGAAAATGTTCACAATGCACACTTTCCTTCTTGTCTCCTCCAATGTCCCCCAGAAAGTCCTGTCTCTGTGCTCAGTTATACTTAATTATTAATGAGGAATTTTTGCATGTGTCCCTAGTAGTGCATTTTCTATCCCCAGCCATTGCATTTAGGGACTCTTCCAAACTTCTTACTATTCTCTAATTTGGTCCCGTCACCTCCTCTCTCACGTTTCTCATTTAGCTGTCTGGGAAGAACACTCTCAAAATTACCACATTATTTAAAATATCTCAGTTTACACCCATCTTCCACCAGTTCAAGACTGTGCCTGCCTCCATGGTGGGAATAGTCTCTTAACTCCTCTGGGCTGTGCTCACATTTCTCCCTCTCTAGATTATTCAACCTTGCCAGCTTCTTTAGTACCTCCCAAGTTTCTCTCATTATAAAAGAGAAATCTTAAAATTACCTCCCATTTTCCTTGAGCTAAAACCCTGTTATTTCCCCTTCCCTTCATAGAAAAGTTTTTTGAGATAACAATCTACAGTGAATATCTCCACTTCACTTTATGTTTGTTTCTTAGAGTTAAGCTCTGTCTGTCATTCCATTAAATTGCCCAGCAAAGACCACACACAACTTCCATGTAAGCAATCACAATTGGTGATGTTCAGTTCTCAACTGACCTGTAGAACTGGACCCAAGTGGCCAACCCCAGTCCTGGAAGGTTCTTTTCCTATTTGGATTGGTTTCCATGACACCTCTCTCTCTAGAATCATTCCCTTAATCCTTGGTGGATCCTTTAGACCTTGTTTGTGGCATGATCATAGTATCTGTCATTTAGATGCTATATTCCTTGAGGGCTCTATCCTCTGCTCTCTTTTTAACACTTGTGGATTTTTTTTAAACGTTGTGGAAAAGCTTATTCAAGACTTTGGTTACCACACAAGCTAGTATTGTCCACTGACCTTTAAAAATTCTTTGACTCTCTTCTTAACATTTTAACTAAAAGAACAAGGCTTTTTCATTGGGACCCAAAATCTTCAACACATTATACTCAAAAGCAAAACAATCATCCCTTTCTCTGAGCCTCCCCTTTTTTTTCCATGCCCAGAGACCGACAACCATCTACCCAAATGCTCAGACTAGAAACCTAGCTCTGTCTTACCTCTTACCCTTATTCAGCACATCCAGTGTCTAATTAAACCCTCTGGACTCTGTATTTCATTACCTTCATTGTCACAGCCCTATTTTTAATCCTCCTAATTTAAAAATATTTTTTTAAACTTTTATAACATTTTTCTATTTAGAATTCTTGAATCCTCCTGTTTCTCATGAGATAAAATAGCTGTTTTGTCCTTTCTACCTCGCTGATCTCAATATTCACCATTCCCCCACCCACATCATACATTCCACCAAGCTACTTGCAGTTCCTGGGCATTTCCATGCCTTTTTATTGGTCCATGCTGGTTCTTCTGATTGAACGTCCTTTTCCTGTCCAGCTCCTGTTCTTCCATGTTCTAACTAAAAATCTTCCTTGCCGATCAAGCTTGCCATGATAACAAAGGAAAGATTGAAAGGTCTTTCTGTATTTTGTGCTTTTCAAACTCTGGGGTTATTATTTTTTTGTTTTGTTTTGTTTTATGCATCTTTCTATCTGCTGTACTCAAAGCATCTGGAAGGAATAGATCTTTATTTTTATATTTGTTATACCTGCTCACTGTCTATCGAAGTGTATATGCTAAATAAATGTATATTGAGCCAGGCTGCTGGTGGTATACTGAATTGAGTGTTGATCCAGGATGCTGAGGCCCCAGTTCAAACCTTGAGGTTACCAGCTAGAGCACAGGCTCATCGGCTTTGGTGTTGGGTTGTTTGGTTGAGTGTGAGGTCACTGATTTGAGCAGGGGCTTGGTAACTTGAGCGCAGGGTCGCCAGCTTGAACACAGGATCATTAATATAATCCCCAGGTCACTGGCTTGAATCCAATGGTCATTGTCATGAGCCCAAGATCACTGGCTTGGGCAAGGGGTCACTGGCTCAGCTTGAGTCACCCCTGGTCCAGGCATGTATGACAAGCAATCAATTAACAACCAGAATTAAGTAACAAAATTTGTGGTTTCTCATTTCTCTCCTCCCCTTCTTCTTCTTCCTTCTTCTTCTTCTCTCTCTCTCTCTCAAAATAAATAATAACATTAATAATTAATAAATATATATTGAAGTTACATAACTATTTCTCCCTTACTGAAGGTCATTCTGTGTTCTTATCAACACTAAATTCACCTTTTACTAAAATAAGAGAAAAAAACCTACAATTTCTAGATAGAAAACTGGGTTGTAGATGTGTCCTTGTGTCTTAAAAGATATATTACCTGCGATAAAATATTTGCTCTTTCTGGTCCTCCGAGGAGGCGTAGTATGAGATCAAGATTTTTAAATTGTTTCCTGAGGAGACCTGGGTTTTCTTGAAGGAAGAAGGATAATGAAAATGAAGGACTCTGGCCCCTCCTTATTTCTTTGTTTCAAAGGGCAGCTCCACTTTCATCAATTTTTTTATATTGTGATCCCATGTAGCATTTTCTTTAAACCAAAGATTCAACTGCTAAAATATAATTTGGAAACCACTTCACAGGGTTATCTCTAATTCTCTTCTAGCTGAAAAAATGTCTGTGTTTGTGTGAGCTGCATAGTAATAATGGCCTGACAAGGCACATCGCCAGAGGCACAATGAAGCGCATTTCATAATCTTTGTATAAACATTCAATTTTACACTTTCTATAGAAAAGAGTAGGCATATCAGGTGCGAGAAGGAAGCAAAGTGGAAGAAAAAGGGAGATAGGAGGTCAGTGGAAGGGATGGCAAAGAGAAGGGAAAGGTGAATTAACTGCAGGCAGGGGAGCCCATGCTTCCACTCCGTGAGCATCTGTTGTGGAGAGTGTGCGTGTCAAGAGTGCAGATGAGCCAGACGAAAAGAACCTGCTGTTCCCAGACACCTTCCAGAGTGAGCATCTCATGGTGCTGAGTGTAAGTCCAGTATTCAAATATATATTTGTTGGGCAAATAAGTTTGTAAAATCTGTATCTTCTGGTTTTGCTCACTTTTATTGTTAAAAATAGCCGCTGACCACGTGATTGCATTGCCCAGGTGATAATGTTAATTATCTTTATGCTTGAGAAGGTGGTTGGTTATGCTAATGTGTGCAGGGGGAGGGGCTTTTGCTGTGAAAAGTTTTAAAAGGAGGAGCTAGGAAGCCATTTTAGAGAGGAAAGCATGTTGTTGGGGGATGGGTGGAGGCCACGTTGTTGCAGAGGAGGGAGGCAGGCAGCCAAGATGGAGATGTGCAGATGGGAATCAGAGGGGACTGAGTGAGCTGGTGGGGGCCTTTGATTCTAGGAAAACCCGGATGTGTCAGTAGCTTTGTGAGCGCTGAGTGAGTGGGTTTTGGAGCTGTATGTGTTTGTGTGTACTCGCCAGCCAAGTACAAGGCTAGAAATAAAAGAGCCACTATTTCTTGGCTCTGTTTTTTCTCTACGATCTATTTGAATCTAATGGGAACCTGCATGTGCCAGGCGGCTGCAATGACCACCATGACTAGTGAACTTATAATATCTATATATTTTCATGCAACACAGACCCAAAGCACAAGCCAACAACTTCATTTCGTGTTTAATAAAGGAGGTAGTAATTTTGTTCCAAAGCTGGAGGACAAACTGTATTGTACTTTAAAAGACACTCTTTGTCTCTAAAATGATGTTATGGAAACCATGTTTTATGTGCAGCTTAAGGGGTGTTTAATTTTCTGTGTAGAATTGAACATAACATACAACTCCATTATATAATATGCCTGGAAATCTAGAGTGGTGTGGTTTTTCTGTTATTGTGAATCATCATGATTTTTTTTTAATGCAGATGCTGCTTTACATATAACCTGTCACAATGTTTATTTACTTGGTGTAAATAGTAATTAGAATACAGTGTAGATTGTGCTGGAATCTGTGGAGGAGGTGCATAAATCCTGGAACCAAGACAGTGATCATGTCAGCTCTGATTTACATCATCACATTTAAATGCAAGAGGAAATGTTGATGCTAAAGAAGAGCAAATACATTAAATACAAATACATTTAAACAGAGCTCTTTGCAATTTTAGAACTTAATAAACAAAACAAACCTGAAATCTACATCCTTCTTGTTTAATTATCCTGGATAGAAATTTTGCTTAATCATGGAATTGAGAAAAAGACAAATTCAGATACCAAAGAACAGAAAAGGAAATGCTAAATAATAATTTTATAATACAGAAATATTTTTCCTTAAGAAGTACATTTTGAAATCCCATTGAAAATGCCGTGTAAAGTTGAATTGCTCTCAGACTGAAAAATAATATGGAAGATGGCTAGAATTTCAAGATGGGAAATTGTCCATCTTTTTAGCAACTCAATTTTATAGTTGAACTTTATTGAAAAGCTTTCTGAGGTTTCTACCATTCTTTAAGAAACTTATATGTTGTTGTCAGTTTCAGTTAAGGCATTTACCTATTAACACTGCTCTAGGAAAATCCAGAGTAGTTAAGCAACAGCAGATTTGAAACTTATTTTGCTTTGTAAGAAAAATGTTGGCAGCTGAGCAAGAGATTGGGTATACACTTTATTAGAGCAGTTTATGTTTATTATTCTGCAGTCTTTATAATCTTAACGTGTTCCTAGCCACAAGTTAAATCAAGGGAAGACCTTTCAGAAGCAGCAAACTGATGTATTCTTTGCAAAGCATAATTTCAGTTTTTCTTTAATCCATTATAGTACATTGGAAAACTATTTACTTTAAAGCCACATTTCAGAACCTTGCTTTGCTCATACCAAATTTATATGTCATAACAATCTGTTGTAGTAATATAAGGTTATAGTAATTAAATATATAGAAATATAAAAATATGGAAAATATATAAAAGTAATTAAAAGAATATTAAAAATAATTATTAAAGTTATGTCATTTGGATAAAAATTAGTATAGAAGCTTAATGCCATAACTCTGTAATGTGATAAACAGACTCTGACTTACAAGCAGGGCCCAGTTAGTATGTGTGTGAAGTTATACATAGATAAGAAGTAACTTGGTGCTATAGTTCTGTAATGTGGTCAACAGACTCTGACTTTCAAAAAGGATCCAGTTAGTATGTGTGTGAAATTATACCTAAATAAGAAGTAGCTTGGTGTTAATTAGATAAACTTTGTAAACTGACATAAATAAGAACATCTTAATAAGTGGTTTATTTTTTTATATTTTATTATTATTAATTTTAATGAGGTGACACCAATAAATCAGGGTACATATGTACAATGAAAACATCTCCAGGTTATCTTATCATTCAATTGTGTTGCATACCCGTCACCCAAAGTCAAATTGTCCTCTGTCACCTTCTATCTGGTTTTCCCTGTGTTCCTCCCCTCTTCCCTATCCTACCCTTCCCTCCCTCCCTCCCCCCATCCCTTAACCACCACTCTCTTGTCCATGTCTCATAGTTTCACTTTTATGTCCCACCTATGTATGAAATCATGCTGTACTCAGTTTTTCTTTTTTCCTGATTTACTTGTTTCACTCCATATAATGTTATCAAGGTCCATCCATTTTGTTATAAATGATCCCATGTCATCATTTCTTATGGCTCAGTAGTATTCCATAGTATATATGTACTATAGCTTTTAAATCCACTCGTCTTCTGACGGACACTTGGGCTGTTTCCAGATCTTCGTTATTGTGAACAATGCTGCTACGAAAATGGGGGCGCATTTCTTCTTTTTGAACAGTGCTATGGTGTTCTTAGGGTATATTGCTATACGTGGGATAGCTGGGTCAAAAGGCAGTTCAATTATTAATATTTTGAGGAATCTCCAAACTGTTTTCCACAGTGGCTGCACCAATCTGCATTCCCACCAGCAGTGCAGAAGGGTTCCCTTTTTTCCACGTCCTTGCCAGCACTTCTTCTGTGTTGTTTTGCTGATGAGTGCCATTCTGACTGGTGTGAGGTGATATCTCATTGTGGTTTTAATTTGCATTTCTCTAATGATTAGTGATTTTGAGCACTTTTTCATATGCCTATTGGCCATCTGTATATCCTCTTTGGAGAAATTTCTATTCATTTCTTTAGCCCATTTTTTTGATTGGATTGTTTGTCTTCCTGGTGTTGAGTTTCATAAGTTCTTTATAAATTTTAGTTATTAACCCTATATCAGATGTGCTGTCGAATATGTTCTCCCATTGTGTGTTTTGTCTTTTTATTCTGTTCTTATTGTCTATAGCTGTGCAAAAACTTTCTAGTTTGATAAAGTCCCATTTGTTTATCTTGCCTTTTATTTCATTTGCCCGTGGAGATAAATCGGCAAATATATTGCTGCTACAGATGTCAGAAAGCTTGCTGCCTATGTTTTCTTCAAAGATGCTTATGGTTTCATGGCTTACGTTTAAGTCTTTTATCCATCTTCAGTTTGTTTTTGTGAATGGTGTAAGTTGAAGGTCTAGTTTCATTCTTTTGCAGGTAGATGTCCAATTTTCCCAACACCATTTGTTAAAGAGGCTGTCTTTACTCGATTGAAAGTTCTTTCCTCCTTTGTCAAATATCAGTTGTCCATAAAGCTGTGGGTTTATTTCTGGGTCCTCTGTTCTGTTCCATTGATCTATGTGCCTGTTCTTATGCCAGTACCAGGCTGTCTTGAGTATAATGGCCTTATATTAAACCTTGATATCTGGAAGAGTGATACCTCCTGCTTTATTTTTTCTTTTTAAGATTGCTGAGGCTATTCGTGTTCTTTTTTGGTTCCATATAAATTTTTGGAAGACGTGTTCTCTATGTTTGAAGTATGTCATTGGTATTTTAATTGGTATTGCATTGAATTTATAAATTGCTTTGGGTAATATAGACATTTTAATGATGTTTATTCTTCCTAGCCATGAGCACAGTGTATGATTTCACTTGTTTGTATCTTCCTTGATTTCTTTTATCACTGTTTTATAATTTTCCAAATACAAGTCCTTAACCTCCTTGGTTAAATTTACTCCTAGGTACTTTATTTTTTTGGCTGCAATAGTGAAGGGGAATGTTTCCTTCATTTTTTTTGCTGACAGTTCATTGCTTGTATATAGAAATGCCTCTGATTTCTGAGAATTAATTTTATATCCTGCCACCTTGCTGAATTCATTTATAAGGTCCACTAGTGTTTTGACTGAGACTTTAGAGTTTTCTATATACAATATCATATCATCTGCAAATAGTGACAGTTTTACTTCTTCTTTTCCAATTTGGATGCCTTTTATTTCTTCTTCTTGTCTGATTGCTGTATGTAGGACTTTCAGAACTATGTGGAATAAGAGTGGTGAAAGAAGGCACCCCTGCCTGGTTACTAATATTAAGGAGATTGATTTTAATTTTTGTCCATTTAGTATGATGTTTGCGGTGGGTTTGTCGTAGATGGTGTTTATCATGTTAAGGAATGATCCCTGTTTTCCCAATTTATTGAAAGTTTTGAGCATGAATGGGTGCTGGATTTTATCAAATGCCTTTTCTGCATCTATTGAAATTATCATGTGATTTTTGTTTTTCCTTTTGTTTATGTGATGAATCACATTGATTGACTTGAGAATATTGAACCAGCCTTGCCTCTCCAGAATAAATCCCACCTGATCATGGTATATGATTTTTTTCATATATTGCTGGATCTGCTTGGCTAATATTTTGTTGAGAATTTTAGCGTCTAAATTCATCAGGGATATAGGCCTATAATTTCCTTTCTTTGTGTTGTCTTTGCCCGGTTTTGGGATCGGAATTATGCTCGCCTCATAAAAGAATGTTGGAAGTCTTTCTTTCTCTTGAATTTTTTGAAATAGCTTGAGGAGGATAGGAGTTAGTTCTTCTTTGAATTTTTGATAGAATTCACTTGTGAAGCCATCAGGCCCAGGCCTTTACTTTTTGGGAGTTTTTTGATAACTGTTTCGATCTCATTTGTTGTAATTGGTCTGTTTAGGTGTTCTTATTCTTCCAGATTGAGTTTTGGAAGGTTATATGATTCAAGAAATTTGTCCATTTCACCAAGATTGTCTAATTTTTAGGTAGATAGTTCTTCATAGTATTTTCTTAAAATGCTTTGTATTTCTGTTGTGTCAGTTGTTATTTCTCCACTGTTCTTTCTAATTTTATTTATTTGACTCCTCTCTCTTTTTTTCTTGGTGAGTCTAGTTGAAGGTTCATCAATCTTGTTTACCTTTTCAAAAAACCAGCTTCTGGTTTCATTGATCCTCTGTATTGTTTCCTTACCCTCTATGTCATTTATTTCTGCTCAGATCTTTATTATTTCCTTCCTTCTACTTGTCCTGGGTTTTACTTGCTGTTGTTTTTCTAGTTCTTTTAGATGTAGGGTCAGGTTGCTTATTTGAGCTTTCTCTAGCTTCTTATGATATGCCTTTAGTGCAATGAATCTCCCTCTCAGAACTGCTTTTGATGTGTCCCTTAAATTTTGAGTTGATGTATGCTCATTATCATTTGTTTCTAGAAACATTTTTATTTCTTCTTTGATCTCATTGTTAATCCATTCATTATTTAATATCATGCTATTTAGTTACCAAGTGTTCGAGTATTTTTCAGTTTTTCTTTTGTGGCTAATTTCTACTTTCATGGCATTGTGATCAGAGAAAATGCTTGATATGATTTCAATCTTCTTAAATTTATTGAGACCGTTTTTTGTCCTAACATGTGGTCTATCCTAGAAAACGTACCATGAGCACTTGAGAAGAATGTATATTCTACTGCTTTAGGGTGAAAAGTTCTGAATATATCTATTAAATCAAGTTGATCTAGTGTATCCTTTAAGTCTGCTGTTTCTTTATTAATTTTCTTTCTTGAGGATCTATCCAGTGTTGTTAGAGGGGTATTGAAATCCCCTACTATGATAGTATTGCTGTTAATCTCACCCTTTATATCCATCAAAGTCTGCTTTATGTATGTCGGGGCTCCTATATTTGGTGCATAGGTATTTATAATAGTTATATCTTTCTGTTGAATTCTTTCTTTTATTATTATGTAGTGTTCTTCTTTATCTCTTACTACAGCCTTTGTTTTAAAGTCCATTTTGTCAGATATAAGTACTGCTACCCCGGCTTATTTTTCATTTTCATTTGCATGAAATATTTTTTTCCATCCTTTTACCTTCAGTCTATGTGCATCTTTTGTTTTAAGGTGTGTCTCTTGTAGACAGCATATGTATGGGTCCTGTTTCTTTATCCATGCAGCTAACCTATGTCTTTTGATTGGATCATTTAATCCATTTACATTTAAGGTTATTATTGATATGTAGTTGTTTATTGGCATTTTATTCTTTAAAGCTGTATTCTTCTTTTGCTCTATTCTTTTCTCCCTTTAAACTGTTCACAATAGGCCCCTTAGTATCTCTTGTAAAATTGGTTTGGTTTTAATGAACTCCTTGAGGCTTTCTTTTTCTGGGAAGCTCTTTATTTCTAATTCAATTTTAAATGTTAGCCTTGCTGGATAAAGTAGTCTTGGTTGTAGGTTCTTGTTCTGCATTACTTTGATTATATCTTGCCATTCCCTTCTGGCCTCAAGTGTTTCTGTTGAGAAGTCCAATGTCATCCTTATGGGGGATCCTTTTTCCCTAGCAGCTTTTAAAATTTTTTCTTTATCCATTAGCTTTGGTATTTTAACTATGATGTGTCTTGGTGTAGATCTTTTTGTGTTT
This sequence comes from Rhynchonycteris naso, assembly GCA_037038555.1. NCBI lineage: Eukaryota > Metazoa > Chordata > Mammalia > Chiroptera > Emballonuridae > Rhynchonycteris > Rhynchonycteris naso. The sequence goes on from CM072999.1 coordinate 92,849,840, forward strand.
CTCTTTAATGGAGTTCTGTGTGCTTCTTGAACATGTGGAGTGTTTCCCAGCCTTAATTTAGGGTTTTCTGGTATGATTTGATTGAACAAAGTTTCCATTTTCTGTCCTCTCTCTTCTTCTTCAGGCACCCCTACGATGCGAATGTTGTTTCTCTTCAGGTTGTCACAGAGCTCCCTTAGAGTTTTCTCACATTTTTTGAGTCTCTTTTTTTTTTTCTTCTCTGATTCTGTGCCTTTGTTTATTTTGTCCTCTAAATCGCTTATTCGATCGTCAGCATGATTCATCCTGCTTTTAATTCCTTCCATTGTGGTCTTCAGTTCTGATACTCTATTTGTCATTTCTGTTCGATTTTTTTTTATTATTTCAATTTTGTTTTTTATACTTGTTATCTCTTTATTTAGGTGTTCATAATGACTATCCGTTGTTGCTCTAATTTCTTTGAACATCCTAACTATCATTATTCTAAATTCTGCTTCTGGTATTTGGTTATATCTGGCTCATTCAGGTCCTTCTCTGTGGATTTCTCTTGATTCATTTGGTTTGCATTCCTCTGCCTGCCCATTTTGTCTGTGTATAAGCAAGTTGTGGCCACTGGAGTCCAGTATGTGTTCCCTTTGTGTTCTCTAGGTGTGGTCTGTCTGCAGGTCTGCCACCCCCTCTGCCGCTGCCTTGGGCGGTTGGGTATGGGTCAACCACCCTAGCCAGCACCGGCCCACTATGGCTTTTGCTGTGATTTCTGCCTCTCCTCCGCTAGAGGGGTTTTCAATCAAGCCACAAGCCTCAGCACCAATGGTATAGGTGAGCACCTTTGCTGAGCTGCGGACCCAGCCTGTTTCCGAACTTCCGCCCAGAAATTGCAGTCAGAGCCTGCTCGCCACAGTTTCTCGGGTTGGGCGGGGCTTTTGACGTGCTTTCAGCTGTGAGCTTTGCCCTTCCGGATCTTTAGCCCCACCCTCGAGGCCAGGGCCCTTTTGCGCAGGGTCGCAAACCAAGGTTTATTGGGGCCGGTGTGTTTGCTGGCTTCCGCTCAGCTGCGTTCTTCTGCTCGTCCCAGACTCTACCCGCCCCCATGTTTGGAGCCCGCTCACGCACATAGAATGGCAAACCATGGTTTCTCTGGCTAGGAGGGGCTTGTAGCGTGAGCTCAGCTGCGAGCCCCCACCTGTCCCTGGTCCTAGCCCCGTCCCCGCGGTCAGGGCCGGCTTGCGCAGGGTCGCAGAGCAGATCTCTGCCCATTCCTGGCCTCTCCTTTGTCCCCTCAGGTGGGATTACATGCAGGCCCGCAGCTTCCAGACCGCTTTTGCATGTCCCCTCCACCCCTGCTGGGCTAGACCGAGCTCACACAGGCTTGGCCTCCGCCCACACCAACAGAACCGCGTTTCAGCATCCTGTCGCCACCGTACCCTTCAGCAACCCTCAGCAGACTAGGAAGGGCCCTAATATCCACACTGTAGGCCTTGGAGCTCCCTCACTTGTTTCACTGCTCAAAACTGTCCAAACGCCTCTTCTAGGCTCTGAGACGCTAGGCTGGGGCTTGGTTCTTGGGACCCAGGTCCCTCCCTCTCTGCCAACCTCTCCTTCCACCACACGGATCTCTCCGGGCTGCCGTTTGCTCCGGGGTGCTGGGCAGCCCTCTTTGTGTAGGCAAAAAACCCCTTTTTGCTTTTTCTACCAGTCTCAATGTGGCTTCTTCTGTGTTCCTTGGTTGAAGAGTCCACTTAGTTTAGTTCAAAGTTGGTTTATCCAGATGATGGTTCTTAAAATTGAGTTATAATGCACTTTGGTTCTGCGAGTTGGAAGTTGGTATGTCTGCCTACTCTGTCGACATCTTACTCCTCCTTAAAAAGTGGTTTAATGTAAGCATTTCAGTAGATTGACATAGAGGAGATTCTCCCAAAAAGTTGATTTGAAGTGATAATACTGTAGATTGACACCTGTTAGAATGCGTTGGCCAGAAAAGGTACTATAGCTGAGGGGCCCCCCTGCTGCAGTAGTCGCCCAGACTCCAACGTTGATGTGGACTGTCTCTACACTGCTCTGAGCTCTGACCAAAGCCAGACGAGAGGAATGTGCCAAGGGAACTTCTTAAGCTGTACCCAGGCACACCAAAGGAATTTGTAAGTAATAAATTGCCTGTGTGATTATTGAAACTAATTTGTGTGTTGGTCATGTCTTTTCTCTAGTGACACTTAACAGCAGTATCCTCATAGCTGCCTCAAGAGTAGTCTCAAAGAGGCTTCCAGCCCTGCTGATAAGCAGTAGTTCCCACTCCACGGGGAAGTCGAGTCAGGGACACCTGATCGATGTAATGCTTGGGCTCTACTGGGACACAATCTGATTTGAGAAGCACAGAAGAGTTCATGCATTTGAAGTGGAGTCCACATTATAGTTGGCACTCCCAAGTCCATTATACTTTGTTTCTTATAATGAAGAAAATTAGTCAGTTTCTCAGGAGCAGATAGACCTTGTCCTAGTTGTGTGTGTGTGTGTGTAATTCCCTCTGAGCACTGAGGATTAGAACATTGCTCCATTTGGAGCATCATCTATCTTCCGTTGCCTCAAACTGCATCTTTGTTTCTTTCAATATCCTAATTATCCATATTGTTGGGAGACTTTCCCAATTATATTTCAAGTTATGTGACTTCTCCTTCCCACTTTCCAGATTTCCCAGCACATCAGTTTCTCTTAAAAATAATCTCTGATTTTTTTTGTCTCTAAAGGGTATGCATAAATTACTTAACCTCTCCTATTATATGTTTATCAATATGTTTGTGTTGGAAATTTCATGATGTGACAAAATTTTCCAGGGCAGATATTTTTGCTTTCTGTTAGCAATGCAGAACTTATAATGAACAAAACATGAGGTTTGGGTTTAACCATCCTGGTTCATCTTCTTAGTCACCACTCAGATTGCAAATCTCTGGCTCCTCAGAGATGACTCCCGGTCTGTGATAGGTCCCCTCTTTTCTCTATCAAAGTACTTGGTACTTTACTTCAAAGCACTTTTCAGAGGTGTGCCTTTATATTTACTTGCATGATAATTTGATCAATGCCTTTCTTTCCTGCTAGACTCTGCATCACGGAAGCAAAGACTGTGACTGTTTGCCATTTTAATCCATTCTACATTATAGACTCTGGCGCAAAGTGAGTATAAAATACAATAAAAATTTAAAAAAAATAAAATTTGTAAAAGTTTCTATTACTATTCAGGCTCTGCTATAACTTATAGGACAATATGACATAAAACTATTACAGTCAACAGCTTTTAGAATTTTTAGGGTGGAAGATTTCTACCTATTTTGTGGATTTTTATTTCAAATTTTCTGGCAGTTCACAATATATGGAGCTCATAGGGAGGTGTGTCAGTTCTAAGGAGCAGATTGCAGCAGTGGAAAAAGTCACTGGGAGTAGGCGGGTGAAGAAGGGCATGTGACATGGGATGCATCACTTTTGCTCAACAAAGATGGTAATAACAGACCACTATTGCAATTATGCATTTAACTGTGGCCATTCAGCTTTGAAAAGGATGCTGACAAACTAGAGAATGATATGAGGACATTGAAATCTAGTAATGTCATTGAGGAATGTTTGAAAAATACGTTTTAAAAGAATTCAGGTTAGGGCACAGGTATAATTGTCCCAACTATTAAAAAAGGTGTGATGTAAAAGAAGCATTAGCAGTTTCTATGGTCCCAAAGCATAGTAAGGAACAATTCATGTCAGTTAAACAGAGTAGCTGGCACTGTCTGAGGATGGAAGAGAAGCCTTGTAAGATAGTGAACTTGTTCCACTGGTGGTTACCGAGGGCTGGCCACTGCATTTGGAGCAGTGCTGATATAAAGGAGAGACTGGGTTCTAGAGCACTGTGTCACCTTGTAAAGTCTTGATCTTAGCATTAGATACCTCAGCTGGCAGTCACTGAAACTGCCAATACTCAGATTATATTCATTTGAAGAATGGAAAAGGAACCAACTATATCACAGGCTCTGTGGATACAATGTGACAATTTTTAAAATTGGAAAGCTCGGTATGACTTTTAAATCTGTATTGGGTAAAATAAATATCAGATGTTATTAAGTAAAGATAAGTCAGTAATTTTTTTTCTTGATTTCAAAGTTTGACAGTTATACACATATAAGCCAGAGCTGTCATTTTCTTTTTCCATGTATCTCTGATTCAGTCCCTTCCATCCATTGCCTAACATTAGAAGGAATGCTTTTTTAAGAATATTGTATGGGGTACTCCAAACCCACAACATATCACTTATCAACTTGTTCCCAAAATAGTGATACGTGTTTTCCAGATTCTGTTTCATAGTACCCTATCTGGGCATATATTGTGTTAGGTTGTGGATGTTTCATTATGTTTTACTCAAAGGATTATGGACAAAAATAATGTATGCTGTTTCTGAGACTGTTTGTAAACCTTGCTTAGTTTTCCATACTTTATGTCTGCCTTTTGCAAATGTCTTGGGGGCCAGTTATTTAGTATGTTTGTCAAACAATATAGAAATATGCTACATCCTAACTCACCATTTGGAGAGTAATTGCCCGAGAGTGACACACATCACACTGACTTGAATAAAAAAAATCAACCTTTATTGTGTTAAATCCCTGAGATTTCAGTTTTATTTACTGATTTTAAATTTTTTTTAAATAATTAACTTATTTTTAAAAGAATTTATTTGTTTATTTTTAGAAAGGAAAGAGAGAGAGAGAGAGAGAGAGAGAGAGAAGGGGGAGGAGCAAGAAGCATCAACTCCCATATGTGCCTTGACCGAGCAAACCCAGGGTTTGAATCAGTGAACTCAGCATTCCAGGTTGACACTTTATCGACTGCACAACCACAGGTCAGGTCTACTGATTTATTTTTTAACCACAAACAAAATTAGTAACAAACAGATTGATAATTAAAACAAACACCTCAAACATGAGGCACTGGTATAGGGTTGGAAGGTAGGTGACCCTGACAGGAGAGTTTATTGTTCTTATAACTTTTCATGCCTAAGCCTCAATCTGGGGTATATTATTATTTTTAGTCCCTTGGCAGTTTTTGAGGTTAAAGGGCAACTAAAAAATTAATAATCTTTATTGAACAGTTACTATGTGCCAGGCCCTGGACTATATAAATGCATTACCTTAATTAATCCTCACAAAAACTTCACAGTGAAGACACTTATTTTCCTTTTTCACAGATAAAGAAATTGAGCGTTAGACAAACTCAGCTTCCATGTTATCCAATCCACAATGAGGTACCTGGAAAATTAAGATTTTCTCATTCTAAATTATCTGGATATAAGAAAGGAGAATATCCTAAGGCAAAGTCCTTACTAACCTAACTTACTAACTTAGATTACATTTAACCTAGTAAATTGGAATGGAGCAGAGCTCACTGAGAATAGTTAATATCTTAGTAAAGCCATAGGTGCAATACTCAGGAATATTTCAAATTGGAGAAAATCAATCTCTCTTTCTCTTTCTCCCATTCTCTCTCTCTCTCTCTTTCTCTCTCTCTCTCTCTCTCTCTCTCTCTCTCTCTCTCTTTCACACACACACAAGCAACATGTTAAGATATTACAGAAATCTCGTAACAAATATCTCAGTATAGAACCCAAAATGGAGCCCATAGGATTTGGGGTAGATGGCCTTGGCTGTAGTTCTGGTCTTTGGGCTAGAACTCTGTTGTCTGATATACTGAGCACTGCTGTGTGTCTACTGAGCATTTGAAATGTATCTGGTTCAGACAAAGATGTCCTGTAAATGTAAAATGCACACCAGATTTTGAAATTTTATTACAAAATGTAAAATTGAATGCTATTTTGGGTTAAATAAAAGGCTTTATTAACTTTACCTGTTTATTTCTATCCCCTTTATGTGTCTAGTAGAAAATTTACAACACATCTGTAGCTCTCATATTTCTGTTAAACATGCTGGGCTAAAGTTTCAGAAATTGGGAAACACACGATAACCTGTAGAGACGGTTTCTGTTCCAGAAATAGTTCAGCTTTTAGTGAAGGTGATGTTTTGAGTCAGTTTTGGAAAGAGATTACTGACATTTTCATTTGGTCTTTTGATCTATTCTTCTTGAGTGCCTATCCTGGTCTCCAGCTATACAAACCATCTCAGGTCTTCTTATAAACAATGTCCTTGCTTATATCAAGCCCCAAAGCAGCTATGGCCAGGCCAATGCTTCTTAAATTTAAAGTGCCTGGAAATCATGGTGGTCGGAGGCGGTCTTGTTAAACATGGAGCCTAAGTTATCATGTCTGAAAATGTTCCTGAGATGATGCCAAAGCTGCAGTCTGAGAACCACACACGAGGAAACAAGAAGCTAGAACAGAGACCTACCAGCTTTCAAAATTTGGGAACAAAGAAGGGATGTGAGATGATTATCATAAACCATCAGAGTGAACTGTCTGTTCTCAATTTACTGTTTTTTTCTCTCAGATTGAGCTGTATCTATAGAAGGTAAAATGAACAGGCCACAGCACAACTAATTTGCTCAATTCTACTGTTGCAAAGATTGATGGAGACCATTGTGTGATCAATTTGGTCATGACACTGGGTATCAGTCATGAACATGACTGAAATGAATGGAATCACTTTATTCCAATCTGGTTTGCTTTAGTTGTGTCAACTTAGCTGATCCTGAGGGCTGGGGTCAGGGAAATCAGCGCTATACCTAAATCCACTAACCTTCCTGAGATAATTTATTAGTAAAAAATTAGCATGCTCACGCATATTAGTTATCATGTGAAACAATCAGTCAAGTTGCCTGCCTTGCTCATGTTCTTTTCTCAGAGGATGTGCTTACTTCCTTTTGAAATTAGAAAGTGTCACAATTTAATATTTATAATAATAAAGTTTGTTATAAGATAATAAAATCAATCTAATTCATAAAATCAACTATAAAACAGCTTATAAAGAATTAAAATGATTGGAGTAGTTTTACAATATTTGGTATATTAGTTTATGCTCTTCTAAATGGCTACTTGAAAGAAAAAACACTTCTTGTAATTTTTAAAATATTTAAAAATAATCTTAGTTAAGTATCAATTTGTATTCCTTTGCAGTATGGATATAGTCAGCTATGTCATAGTTAAGAAATAAATTTTGCATGACACTGAGGTTCTCTGAATGGAAACTTTGAATTCCTGTGACCTCGGGTCTCATTTTCCATCATTCCTAAAGTCAAATTACTTTACTGTTCTTTTCCTTGTTATTGCTGCAGTGGCCTCCTTATTTGAATTCAGGTCTGGTTCAAAACATTGGCTGCTTCTCTGACCTACAACTGACATTTCAAAGGCTGAAGAATAATTAGTGAAACAAAAACCTCATAATTACTTTCTCACACACACCCACATAAAGCCTTTTGTTGAGCTGGCAGGATGGATTGGAATTTTTGTTGTGTTGTGTTTTGTTCTAAATGATTGAGCATGGAACTAAAGTGAAGTGACAGACATTTCTTGAATGCACAAAATAATATGAAAGTTAGGATACTCAGTGTTTCACCTAACAGTATTGAAATCTTACTTAAGAATCAACTTCATTTAATATCAAATTTTAAACTTTAAACTCTAACAAAAAGAAGTCTTATTTTTGGAAATCACTTTATAATAACAAATACCATATAATAACAATAATTTGGTTAATATTTTTGTTGGCTTTTGACTATGCTGGAGACTAAACAGGGAATTATTCTGATTCAGATATAAGGTGGCTCCAGCTATTCATTTGACTGCTCAGAAAAAATTTCCTCCTTGTAATTAAATATACTGGGGTGATATTGGTTAATAATATGATATAGGTTTCAAGTGTATATTTCTGTAAAACATGAACTGTACATTGCATTGTGTACCCACCATAGCAAAAGAAACCACCAACAAAACAATAAAGCAATCAACCAAATGGGAGAAAACATTTGCCAACAACAGCTCCAACAAGGAGTTGTTATCCAACATATATGAAGAATTTATAACTCACCACTGAACAAACAAACATTTGAATTAAAAAATGGGCAGAGGACCTGAACAGGCATTTCTCCCAAGAAGCTATACAAATGGTAAACAAATACATGAAAAAATGTTCAATTTCTCTAGCTATTAGGGAAATGAAAATTAGAACTACAAGATACCAGCTCATTATATTATTGTCAGCAAGTCAAGTAATAGCAAGTGTTGGAAATTTTTTCTTACAGTGTAGACATAATGCATTTGTTTGTATTGCACCCGCTCTTTCCTTTTAATCTGATTTGTTGGTTTGGCTTAGACTTATGAATGTGGATCTATTATTTGTTGTAACCAAGTGGGATCTTGCTTGTGCCTAGTTGCCCAGTCAAAGAAGAGAAAATGAGATAGAAAATCAGATAGATAACTATTGTGGATTGGGTCCACTGTGAAAGATTCATCACTGGGTCTTTGTGATCCACATGTTGTTTCTATAGAAAAATATCATTTTAATGGGTGGACAATTTTCTTATAAAAATGAGTATCTTCTACAGTATTTCTCATTTGTAAGTTAAGTAGCTCGTCCTTGATTTTGCAGTACAGGTTTTGTTTAGTTTATTTTGTTTTAGATAATTTTTATTTTTTTTGTACTATTTACAGAGACTGTTTATAATAGTAGTCAATATAATCAATATGTTGAACAAATGTGCTCTTTTTTAAACAAAATACAATTTAAAATAGTATTTTTCAAACATTTTGGTCTGAGGGCTCTTTATATTCACAATACCAAGGACCATGAGATGCTTTTGTATTTATGTTATAATTATTGATTTTAGAAATTAAAATAGAAGAATTTAAAACTATAACACACATTACATGTTAACAAAATAATTATTTTTATTAAAAACATATATTTTAAAAATTAGTGGAAAGAGTATTTTATGTGTTTGCAAGTGGTTTTTTTTTTTTGTTTTTTTGTTTTGTTTTTTTTTATTCAGTGAGAGGAGAAGAGGCAGAAACAGACTCCTGCATGTATCCTGACCAGGATCCACCTAGCAAGCCCACTAGTGGGCAATGCTGTGCCCATCTGGGGTGTTGCTCTGTTGCTCAGTGACTGAGCTCCTCCCAGTTCCTGAGGTGGAGGTCATGGAGCCATCCTCAGCACTTGGGGCCAACTCACTCCAATAGAGCCATGGCTAAAGGAGGAAAAGAGAGAGAGAGAGAAGTGAGACAGGGAAGGGTGGAGAAGCAGATGGGCGTTTCTGCTGTGTGCTCTGACCGGGAATCAAACCTGGGACATCCACACACCGGGTCAATGCTCCATCATTGAGCCAACTAGCCAGGGCACAAATTTATTTAATAACAAACTTGATAGGCCTGATTGGTGGTGGCACAGTGGATAGAGCATTGACCCAGATGCTGAGGGCCCCAGTTTAAAACCCCGAGGTTGCCAGCTTGAGCATGAGCTTGTTGGCTTGAGCGCAGATCATTGACAAGATCCTATGGTTGCTGGCTTTAGCCCAAGTTCACTGGCTTGAACCCAGTGTTGCTGGCTTGAGCAAGAGGCTTCTGTCTTGAGCAAGGGGTCACTGGCTTGGCATAGGAACCACCCCTACTGCCCCCACCCCTGTACCCCAGTCAAGCCTTGTATGAGAAGCAAACAATCAACAATTAAAGTGATGTAACTACAAGTTGATGCTTCTTATCTCTCTCTCCCCTCCCTTTCTGTCTATCTCTCTCTTAAAAAAAATAAATTGATAGAAGAAAACTATTATAACTATATCAAAGGTCATGTAGCCTTTGGAAATTTCTACTGCATAAGATAAAACTTAAAAAGATAAATCATGTATTATTAGTATTATTATAAAAATAGTTTTGACCTTGTGGATCTTGAGGACCCCCTCTCCAACAAGTACCTCATACCACACTTTGAGAAATCTTGGTCTGATGATGAAACTGACAGTATGAATGAAACACCCTTTATTAAAACCACAGGAAGATTTAAAGTGTCACCTCACATAGGAAACATTCCTTAAGAATCTCAAGAGTATATTACACATATCCCCTCAACAAACAATATGGCTACTATAAATGTTAAGCATATAGGCCTAAAGGAGCTTTCTAAGAATCTTGAGGTAATAAAAGACTTATTTGTGGGTATGAATTTTGTCTACTGGAATGAAGCCAATAGCTTTATAGGAAGCCCATACGTTTTTAAGGGAATTATATTGTGGTAAACACTGTCATCTTGAATTCAAAACAAAAAGAGTCCTTTGGATGTCTGAATTGCTAAAGGCAGGTTAAGAAAACTATTCATCTGCAAACACTAACCATTTATCATGGAAACAGAAGGTTGACTCAGGATGAAAGGAAGAGCCCAGAGGGCTGAACCAAGAGCTGTGAAGATCATTTACAGAGAATAGGGCCCAGACCTAATTAAGAAAGGCCAACACATGCCTGGCTGGGTTTCAGAATTTTAAACCAATGATTTCTATGTACCTACTATTTTCTCTTTTTATTTTGGAATGGATCTAGAGCAGTCATCTTATGTTTCTCCCACCATTTTATGTTATGTGTGTGTGTGCATGTGTGTGTATGCAGATACCTTGTCTATCTTGTCATTTTAGTTGATAGGTAATGAGATTCCACTACTCAGGAGTAGAGGAAGCACAGCTAAGGAGCCACATTTGTATCTGGGCCTTATTTATTTAATAAAAATCTAGATAGTTTTGCTAATGGAATAAGACTCATGTGGGTCTTTGGATTGGCTCAGTATGTTTTACATGTAGGAGTGACATGAAACATTTAAGAATATGGGACAGATTTGGTAGCCAGCCTCCAAATTTGCTTTTATTAATTCTTGCCTCTTGGTCTTTATGCTCTTACATGTGTAGTCTCCTTTATTTTATTTAGAAAATTAGTTTTAATAGGATGACATTAATCAATAAGTGTACATAGATTTAAGGGAAACATCACTCCATCATTCGAATAGTCAGTTATGTTGTACATCTATCACCTAAAGCCAAATTATTTTCTGTCACCTTATATTTGATCCTCTTTACACCCTTCCCCAGTCTCCCCCCTCTTCCTTACATCTCCCTCCCCCTGGCATCCACTGCACTCTTATCTATGTCCATGAGTCTTAGCTTTGTATCTCACCTATTAATGAAATCATACAGTTTTTTAGCTTTTCCTGATTTACTTATTTCACTCAGTATAATGTTATCAAGTTTCATCTATGTTGTTGTAAATGATCCTATGTTGTCATTTCTTATGGCTGAGTAGTATTTGATTGTATATATGCATCTTCTTTATCCAGTCATCTATCAAAGGGCACTTTGGTTGTTTCCATGTCTTGGCCACTGTGAATAATGTTTCAGTGAACATGGGATTGCATGTGTCTTTACATACCAATGTTTTTGAGTTTTGAGGTAGATACCCAGTAGAGGGATTGCTGGATCATAAGGTAGTGCTGCTCTTAATTTTCTGAGGAACCATCATACTTCTTCCATTATGGTTGTATTAATTTGCATTTCCATCAGCAGAGAATGAGGGTTCCTTTTTCTCCACAGCCTCTCCAACACTTGTTGTTACCTTTCTTGTTAGTAATAGTCAATCTAACAGATGTGAGATGCTATCTTATTTTAGTTTTGAATTGCATTTCTCAAATAGCTAGTGAAGATGAGCATTTTTTCATGTATCTGTTGACCATTATTGTGTATTTTGGGGAGAAATATCTGTTTAGGTCCTCTCCCCATTTTTTAAATTTGATTGCTTGTTTCTTGCTGAGCTTTCTGAGTTCTTTATATATTTTGGATAATAACCCCTTATCGGAGATGTTGTTTGCAAATAGCATCTCCCATTTAGTTGGCTATTTGTTTTGTCGTCTGTATTTTTTGCTATACAGAAGCTTTTTAGTTTGATATAGTCCCATTTATTAATTATGTCTTTACTTCCCTTGCCTTTGGGGTCAAATCCATAAACTGTTCTCTGTGGCCAAACTCCATGAGTTTAGTGCCTATGTTTTCTTCTATGTAATTTATTATTTCAGATCTTATGTTTAGGTCTTTGAACTATTTTGAATAATTTTTGTGCAGGCAGACAAACTGTAGTCAAGTTTTATTCTTTTGCATGTGGCTTTTCAATTTTTCCAGCACCATTTATTGTAGAGGTTTTCTTTTCTCCATTGTATGTTTTGGGTTCTTTGTAAGAGATGATTTGATCATATATATGTGGTTTTATTTCTGGGCTCTCAATTCTGTTACATTGGTCTGTGTGTTTATTTTTCTGCCATACCATGCTGTTTTGATTATTGTGGCTCTGTAGTGTAATTTGAAGTCAGGTATTGTGATACCTCCAGCTTTGTTCTTTTTTTCTCAGGAATGCTTTGGCTATTTGAGGTTTTTTTATGGTTCCAATCAAATCTGGCAGTTTTTTGTTTTATTTCTTTACAAAATAATATTGGAATTGTGATGGGAATTTCATTAAATTTGTATATTGCTTTGGGTAATATGGCCATTTTAACTATGTTGATTCTTCCATTCCATGAACATGGAATATTATGACATTTTATTGTGTCTTTTTCAATTTCCTTTAATGATACTTTGTAGTTTTCAGTATATAGATCTTTTGCATTCTTTGTTAAGTTTATTGCCAGGTATTTTTTGTTGTTGTTGCAACTGTAAAAAGAATTATTTTTTAGTTCATTTTCTGAAGTTTAATTGTTTGCATATATGAAATATATAGACTTCTGTATATTAATTTTGTGTCCTGTGACCTTAATGTATTGGTTGATTGTTTCTATTAGTCTTTCTGTGGAGTCTTTGGGGTTTTCTATATACAGGATCATATCATCTGCAAAAAGTAAAACATATACTTCTTTTCTTCCAATCTGAATGCCTTTTATTTCTTTCTTTTGTCTGATTGCCCTGACTAAAACTTCCAGCACTATGTTGAATAGGAATGGAAAAAGTGGGCAACCTTGTCTTATTCCTGATTTTAGAGAAAAAGCCTTTATTTTTTTACCATTTAGTATAATATTAGCTGATGTTTTGTCATATATGGCCTCTATTATGTTGAGGTACTTTCCTTCTATACCCACTTCATTGAGTGTTTTAAACATAAAAAGATGTTGTATCTTCCTTATCAAATGCCTTCTCTGAATCTGATAGAATCATAATTTTTGTTTTTTGTTTTGTTGATATAATGCAAAACATTAATCGATTTATGTTTGTTGAACCATCCTTATGCTCCTGGAATAAATCCCACTTGATCATGACGTATTATTTTTTTAATGTGTTGTATTTGATGTGCTAGTATTTTGTTTAGGATTTTTGCACCTGTATTCATGAGATATTGATCTGTAGTTTTCTCTTTTTGTAATGTTCTTGCCAGGTTTGGGTATGAGTGTTATGTTGGCCTCATAAAATGTGTAGGGGAGTATTGCTTCTTCTTTTATTTTTTTGAAGACTTTGAGAAGCATATGAATCAATTCTTCTATGAATGCCTTATAGAATTCACTAGTGTATCTGGTTCTGGACGTTTATTTTTGGGGAAGTTTTTGATAGTTGTTTCTACATATTTCCTCCCTGCTTATGGGTCTCTATAGACTTTCCATGTCTTAGTGACTCATTCTAGGAAGATTGTGTAGCTGTAGGAATGTATCCATTTCTTCTAGATTGTTGAATTTAGTACCATTAAATTTTTCATAGTATTCTACAATGATCTTTTGTATATCTATGATGTCTGTAGAAATTTCTCCTCTTTTTTTTTTTTTTTGGATTATGTTTATATAAATCTTTTCTCTTTTTTCCTTAGTGAGTTCAGCCAGGGATTTATCAATTTTATTGATCTTTTCAAAGAACCAGCTCTTTGTTGTATTAATTTTTTCTATAGTTTTTCTGTTCTCTATTTCATTTATTTCTGCTCTGATTTTTACTATGGTATTTCCTTTCTTCTGCTGATTTTGAGTTGCCTTTGTCCTTCTTTTTCTAATTCCTTAAGATGTGATGTTAAGCTCTTTACTTGGGATCTCTTTTGTTTTCTTTTTTTTTTTAGTAACTTTTTATTTTATTCATTTTTCAGAGGAGACACAGAGTGAGAGAGAGAAAGAGAGAAAGGGGGGAGGAGCTGGAAGCATCAACTCCCATATTTGCATTGACCAGACCAGTGTAGGGTTTTGAACTGGCGACCTCAGTATTCCCAGGTCAATGCTCTATCCACTGTGCCACCACAGGTCAGGCTCTTATTTCTTGATATAAACCTATATGATATAAACTTTCTTATTGTTACTGCTTTTGCTGCATCACAGAAATGTTTATATGTTATATTGTCATTTTTGTTACTCTGTTTATACCTTTTGATCTCTGCTTTTATTTCTTCTTAGACTCTGTCATTTTTTAGAAGTATATTGTTTAATTTCCCCAATTTCTATGGGTTTATTTACTTTTTCTTTTTGCAGTTAAATTCTAATTTTAAAACCTTATGGTTAGAGAATATGCTTGATATAATCTCAATCTTCTTGAATTTGTTGATGTTAGTTTTGTGGCCCAACATATCCTCTATTCTTGAGAATGTTCCATATACACTAGAGAAAAATGTATAGTCTGAAGTTCTGGGGTAAAAAACCTGTAAATCATTTTTATATCCATTTGGTCTAGTGTGTCATTTAAGGCCGATATTTTTTTATTGACTTTTTGTTTGGATGATCAATCTAGAGATGTTAATGGTGTATTGATATCTCTAAGTATAAATATGTTTTTGTCTGTTTCTATTTTTATATCAGTTAGTAGATGTCTTATATATTTTGGTGCTCCCTGATTTGGTGCGTATATATTAAGAAGTGTTGTGTTTTCTTAATTCAATGTCCCCTTTTATGTTATTGTTGTTGCAGATTATCCTTGTTTTTATTGTGATCTTGTTGGAGCTTGTACTTGTAGTTTTGTTCATTGAATCTGGTCAAATAACCTTCTTTAGTATTTCCTGCAGTGGGGGTCTTCTGTTGATAAATTCTGTCAGCTTCTGTTTGTCTGTAAAAATTTTTATTTTTCCTTCATATTTGAAAAATAGCTTTGATAGATATAGTATTCTTGGCTGGTAATTCATCTCTTTCAGTACTTTGAATGTTTGGGTCCACTCTCTTCTAGGTGTAGGGTTTCTTCTGAGAAATCTGATGATAACCTAATGGGCTTTTCCGTATATGTTATATTCTTCTTTTCCCTAGCTGCCTTGAGGATTCTTTTTATGTCATTGATTTGTGACAATTCCATTATGATGTGCCTTGGGGTAGATCTGTTTGGATTGAGGTAACTTGGGTTCTGTTTGCTTCTTGGGTCAAGGTTCTAACTCTTTCCATTGGCTTGGGAAATTCTCAATTATTTGTTTAAATAGGTTTTTCATTTCCTTTTGCCTCTCTTCTTTTTCTGATATACCCATTATTCTTATATTGCTCTTTCTGATGGAATCAGCCATTTGTTGTAGAAATCTCTCATTTCTTTCTAATTTGTGAGTCTCTTTTACTCTCTGTAGTATCTCTAGTTGCCTGTCTTCAATGTCACTGATTCTTCTATTTGGCCTGTTCTATTAGCTACACTCATTACCTCATTTTTCAGTTCACAGATTGAGTACTTCACCTCTGGTTCTCTTTTTAAAGTTTTAATCTCCTCGGTGAAGTACTTCTTTTGTTCATTAATTTGTTTGTTGAGCTCATTATTTGCCTATCAGTGTTTTCTCACAACTCATTGAGTTTTTTTAGAACTTCAGTTTTGAATTCTCTGTCATTTAACTCCAAGGTTTCCATGTAATTGAGATTTTATTTTTCTGGAGATTTTTTATTACCTATTTAAACTATGTCATTTTTTTATTATTATTAATTTTAATGGGGTGACACCAATAAATCAGGGTATATATGTACAATGAAAACATCTCCAGATTATCCCATCATTCAATTGTGTTGCATACCCGTCATCCAAAGTCACCTTCCATCTGGTTTTCCCTGTGCCCCTACCCTCTTTCCTATCCCACCCTCCCCTTTCTCCCCCCACCCCGTAACCAGCACTCTCTTGTCCATGTCTCATAGTCTCACTTTTATGCCCCACCTATATATGAAATCATGCTGTTCGCAGTTTTTTTTTTCTGATTTACTTATTTCACTCCATATAATGGTATCAAGGTCCATCCATTTTATTGCAAATGATCCGATGTCATCATTTCTTATGGCTGAGTAGTATTCCATAGTATATAAGTACCATAGCTTTTTAATCCACTCGTCTTCTGACGGACACTTAGGCTGTTTCCAGATCTTCACTATTGTGAACAATGCTGCCACGAACATGGAGGCGCATTTCTGCTTTTCGAACAGTGCTATGGTGTCCTTAGGGTATATTCCTATAAGTAAGATAGCTGGGTCAAAAGGCAGTTCGACTTTTAATTTTTTGAGGAATCTCCAAACTGTTTTCCACAGTGGCTGCACCAGTCTGCATTCCCACCAGCAGTGCAGAAGGGTTACCTTTTCTCCACATACTTGCCAGCACTTCTTCTGTGTTGTTTTGCTGATGAGCGCCATTCTGACTGGTGTGAGGTGATATCTCATTGTGGTTTTAATTTGCATTTTTCTAATGATTAGTGATGTTGAGCAATTTTTCATATGCCTATTGGCCATCTGTATGTCCTCTTTGGAGAAATTTCTATTCATTCTTTTTACCCATTTTTTGATTAGATTTTTTGACTTCCTGGTGTTGAGTTTTACAAGTTCTTTATAAATTTTGGTTAACCCCTTATCAGATGTGCTGTCGAATATATTCTCCCATTGTGTGGTTTGTCTTTTTATTCTGTTCTTATTGTCTTTAGCTGTGCAAAAACTTTTTAGTTTGATATAGTCCCGTTTGTTTATCTTGCCTTTTATTTCATTTGCCCGTGGAGATAAATTGGCAAATATATTGCTGCTACAGATGTCAGAGAGCTTGCTGTGTATGTTTTCTTCTAAGATGCTTATGGTTTCACGGCTTATGTTTAAGTCTTTTATCCATTTTGATTTTTTTTTGTGAATGGTGTAAGTTGATGGTCTAGTTTCATTTTTTTGCAGGTAGATGTCCAATTTTCCCAACACCATTTGCTAAAGAGGCTGTCTTTATTCCATTGTATGTTCATTCCTCCTTTGTCAAATATCAGTTGTCCATAAAGCTGTGGGTTTATTTCTGGGTCCTCTGTTCTGTTCCATTGATCTATGTGCCTGTTCTTATGCCAGTACCAGGCTGTCTTGAGTATAATGGCCTTGTAGTAAACCTTGATATCTGGAAGAGTGATACCTCCTGCTTTATTTTTTCTTTTTAAGATTGCTGAGGCTATTAGTGTTCTTTTTTGGTTCCATATAAATTTTTGAAATATGTATTCTATATCTTTGAAGTATGTCATTGGTATTTAATTGGTATTGCATTGAATTTATAAATTGCTTTGGGTAATATAGACATTTTAATGATGTTTATTCTTCGTAGCTATGAGCACGGTATATGCTTTCACTTGTTTGTATCTTCCTTGATTTCTTTTGTCAATGTATTATAATTTTCCGAGTACAAGTCCTTAACCTCCTTGGTTAAATTTACTCCTAAGTACTTTATTTTTTTGGCTGCAATAGTGAAGGATATTGTTTCCTTAATTTTTTTTGCTGACAGTTCATTGTTTGTATATAGAAATGCCTCTGATTTCTGAATATAAATTTTATATCCTGCCACCTTGCTGAATTCATTTATAAGGTCCAGTAGTTTTTTGACTGAGACTTTAGGGTTTTCTATAAACAATATCATATCATCTGCAAATAGTGACAGTTTTACTTCTTCTTTTCCAATTTGGATGCCTTTTATTTCTTCTTCTTGTCTGATTGCTGTATGTAGGACTTCCAGAACTATGTTAAATAAAAGTGGTGAAAGGGGGAACCCCTGCCTGATTCCTGATCTTAAGAGGATTGCTTTTAATTTTTGTCCAGTTAATATGATGTTTTCTGTGGGTTTGTCGTAGAAAGCCTTTATCATGTTAAGGAATGATCCCTGTATTCCCACTGTACTGAGAGTTTTGAGCATGAATGGGTGGTGGATTTTATCAAATGACTTTTCTGAATCTATTGAAATTATCATGTGATTTTTGTCCTTCCTTTTGTTTATGTGATGAATCACATTGATTGATTTGCGAATATTGAACCTGCCTTGCCTCTCCAGAATAAATCCTACTTGATCATGGTGTATGATTTTTTCATATATTGCTGGATCCGGTTTGCTAATATTCTGTTGAGAATTTTAGCGTCTAAATTCATCAGGGATATAGGCCTATAATTTTCTTTCTTTGTGTTGTCTTTGCCCGGTTTTGGGATCAGAATTATGCTTGCCTCATAAAAGAAGTTTGGAAGTCTTCCTTCCTCTTGAATTTTTTGAAATAGCTTGTGGAGGATAGGAGTTAGTTCTTCTTTGAATTTTTGATAGAATTCACTTGTGAAGCCATCAGGCCCAGAACTTTTCTTTTTTGGGAGTGCTTTGATAACTGTTTCAATCTCATTTGTTGTAATTGTTCTGTCTAGGTGTTCTGATTCTTCCAGATTGATTTTTGGAAGGTTATATGATTCAAGAAATTTGTCCATTTCACCGAAATTGTCTAATTATTTGGCATATAGCTCTTCATAGTATTTTCTTACAATGCTTTGTATTTATGTTGTGTCAGTTGTTATTTCTTCACTGTCCTTTCTAATTTTATTTGAGTCTTCTCTCTTTTTTCTTGGTGAGTCTAGTTAAAGGTTCATCAATCTTGTTTATCTTTTCAAAGAACCAGCTTCTGGTTTCATTGATCCTCTGTATTGTTTCCTTAGCCTCTATGTCATTTATTTCTTCTCTGATCTTTATTATTTCCTTCCTTCTACTTGTCCTGGGTTTTATTTATTGATGTTTTTCTAGTTCTTTTAGCTGAAGGCTCAGGTTGCTTATTTGAGCTTTTTTTAGCTTCTTATGATATGCCTGTAGTGCAATGAACTTCCCTCTCAGTACTGCTTTTGCTGTGTCCCATAAATTTTGAGTTGATGTATGCTCATTATCATTTGTTTCTAGAAACTTTTTTATTTCTTCTTTGATCTTATTGTTAATCCATTCATTATTTAATATCATGCTATTAATTTCCAAGTGTTTGAGTATTTTTCAGTTTTTCTTTTGTGGTTAATTTCTAGTTTCATGACATTGTGATCAGAGAAAATGCTTGATATGATCAATCTTCTTAAACTTATTGAGACCATTTTTGTGTCCTAACATGTGGTTTATCCTAGAAAACGTACCATGAGCACTTGAGAAGAATATATATTCTACTGCTTTAGGGTGAAAAGTTCTGAAGATATCTATTAAATCAAGTTGATCTAGTGTATCCTTTAAGTCTGCTTCTTTTTTATTAATTTTCTTTCATTTGGATCTAACCAGTGTTGATAGTGGGGTATTGAAATCCCCTACTGTGATAGTATTGCTGTTAATCTCGCCCTTTATGTCCATCAAGGTCTGCTTTATGTATGTAGGGGCTCCTATATTTGTTGCAGAGATATTTATAATAGTTATATCTTCCTGTTGAATTGTTCCCTATTTGGAGAGTTCCCTATTTGAATCATTATGTAGTGTCCTTCTTTATCTTTTACTACAGCCTTTGTTTTAAAGTTCATTTTGTCATATATAAGTACTGCTACCCCGGCTTATTTTTCATTTCCATTTGCATGAAATATTTTTTTCCATCCTTTTACCTTCAGTCTATGTGCATCTTTTCTTTTAAGGTGTGTCTCTTGTAGACAGCATATGTATGGGTCCTGTTTCTTTATCCATGCAGCTACCCTATGTCTTTTGATTGGATCATTTAATCCATTTACATTTAAGGTTATTGATATGTAGTTGTTTATTGGCATTTTATTCTTTAAAGCTGTATTCTTCTTTTCTATATTCTTTCCTCCCTTTAAACTGTTCACAAGAGGCCCCTTAGTATCTCTTGCAGAATTGGTTTGGTTTTAATGAATTCTTTGAGGCTTTCTTTTTCTGGGAAGCTCTTTATATCTCCTTCAATTTTAAATGTTAGCCTTGCTGGATAAAGTTGTCTTGGTTGTAGGTTTTTGTTCTGCATTACTTTGATTATATCTTGCCATTTCCTTCTGGCCTCAAGTGTTTCTGTTGAAAAGTCGGATGTCATCCTTATGGGGGCTCCTTTGTAGGTGATAACCTTTTTTTCCTTAGCAGCTTTTAAAATTTTTTCTTTATTCATTAGCTTTGGTATTTTAAGTATGGTTTGTCTTGGTGTATATCTTTTTGGGTTTCTCTTTAATGGAGTTCTGTGTGCTTCTGGAACGTGTGGAGTGTTTCCCAGCCTTAATTTAAGAAAAATTTTTCATATGATTTGATTGAACAGAGTTTCCATTTCCTGTCCTCTCTACTCTTCTTTAGGCACCCCTATGATGCGAATGTTGTTTCTCTTCAGGTTGTCACAGAGCTCCCTTAGAGTTTCCTCACATTTTTTCATTCTCTTTTTCTTTTTCTTTTCTGATTCTGTGCCTTTGTTTATTGTGTCCTCTAACTCGCTTATTCGATCCTCAGCATGATTCATCCTGCTTTTAATTTCTTCCATTGTGGTCTTCAGTTCTGATTCTGTATTTGTCATTTCTGTCTGATTCTTTTTTATTATTTCAATTTCGTTTTTTATACTTGTTATCTCTTTATTTAGGTGTTCATAATGACTATCTGTTGTTGCTCTAATTTTTTTGAATATACTAACTATCATTATTCTAAATTCTGCTTCTGGTAATTTGGTTATATCTGGTTCATTCAGGTCCTTCTCTGTGAATTTTTCTTGATTCATTTGGTTTACATTTCTCTGCCTGCCCATTTTGTCTGTGTATAAGCAAGTTGTAGCCACTGGAGTCCAGTAGGTGTTTCCTTTGTGTTCTTTAGGTGTGGTCTGTCTGCATGCCGGCCACCCCCTCTGCCACTGCCTAGAGTGGTTGGGTATAGGTGTTGCCAGCTCCTGCCCACTATGGCTTTTGCTGTGATTTCTGCTTCTCCTCCACTGGCAGGGCTGTCACTCAAGCCACAAGCCTCAGCACCAAGGGTAGAGGTGAGCACCTTTGCTCAGCTGCGGACCCAGTTCCGCCCAGAACCCGCAGTCCGAGCCTGCTCGCCACAGTTACATGGTTTGGGCGGGGCTTTTGAAGTGCTCTCAGCTGTGTGCCTTTGCCTGTCCGGACCAGAGCTTTAACCCTGCCCTCGAGGCCAAGGTCCTTCTGCACAAGGTCGCAAACCACGGTTTATTGGGCCGGGCGTGTTTGCTGGCTTCTGCTCAGCTGCGAGCTTCCGCTCGTCTTGGGGTGTACCCCGCCCCCTCGCTCGGAGCCCGCTCGTACACGTAGAATGCCAAACCATGGTTTCTCCGTCCAGGCAGAGCTGGTAGCGTGAGCTCAGCTTCTAGCCCCCGCCCATCCCTGCGGTCAGGGCCGGCTTGCCCAGGGTCGCAGAGCAGATTTCTGCTCGTTCCTGGCCTCCCACTTTGTTTCCACAGGTGGGACTACAGGTGGGCCCTCAGCTTCCGGACCGCTTTCACACGTCACCTCTGCCCCTGCTGGGCTAGACCGAACTCACACCGGCTTGGCCTCCGCCCATGCTGACAGAACCGCGTTTCAGAGTCCTGCCTCCACCATACCCTTCAGCAACCCTCAGCAGAGTAGGAGGGGCCCTAATACTCCACACTGTAGGCCTGGGAGTTCCCTCACTTGTTTCACAGCTCAAAACTCTCCAAAAGCCTCTTCTAGGCTCTGGGACTCTAGGCTGGGGCTTGGTTCCTGGGACCCAGGTCCCTCCCTCTCCACCAAACTCTCCTCCCGCCACGCGGGTCTCTCCAGGAGCTGGGCAGCCCTCTTCGCATTTTTGCTATTCCTACCAGTCTCAATGTGGCTTCTTCTGTGTTCCTTGGTTGAAGAGGCCACTTAGGTTAGTTCAAAGTTGGTTTATCCAGATGATGGTTCTTAAAATTGAGTTATAATCCACTTTGGTTCTGGGAGTTGGAAGTTGGTACGTCCACCTACTCCGTCACCATCTTGCTCCCTCTCTCCACTCTCTTATGAACCTTTCCCACACTCTTATAAACACTTCTTATGCTCTTAAACACTTTCTACACTCTTAAACCTACATAATTTTAATAACATATAAAATTCTATATGGGTACTCACCAGTGAATATACTACAACTTTGATTTAATATTCTTTTAATATGCTTTAAATTAACATTTTTGTATTGTTTCAATTTTTTTTACACTAAAAATGCTTATTTACCACAAAAATAATTAAAATAATTAATATATAAAAATACCTATATACCACATAATCCCACGATATAGCAAATAATCTTTGATAAAATAATTAGATATATACAATTAAAAAATCCGTGATACAGTAATTCCCTGAAAAGTATACCACAATATGGTGAGGGACGACTGGAGTCCATTGGTGGGAGGGGTGTGTTTTGGGGGTTGTCTTGTGGCTGGCTTTAGCACCAGAGGTTTCAGGTTTCTCATAGTCCTGCCCACCATGTCTCAGCAGACTGGGAGGATAATATGCAGAACACTTCTACCTCATAGGGGAAAGAGTAGCCCCAGAGAATCATCTGTTGGGGACCCACCACCACCCCTCTTTGTACTGCTTGGGGAGAAAGGTAGTATCTGGGAAGCGGGGGGTGCACACTTTTGTTTTCTGTGACACTGCACAAAGCGCGGGCAGCTGATAGAGCACCAGTGCTGGTTATGGCAAGTGCGCAGCACCGCATGGGCTGGTCTTCATGGGTTAAGCACCTACTGATGGAGTGAATGCCTCCTGCAAGATCTGGGCACAGCCCAGAGTGCACTGATGTAGTTTGCGCCTCTCTGAAGAGCCAGGCCCTTTGGGCTCAGCTCTCCTCCATGGAGCAAGCATTGCAGGCTGAGCGTGGGCCCGCACAGATTGATTGCATGCCAAGCGATGTGGGCCAGTCTTCAGTAACCCTGTATCTGATTGTGCTTGCCTTAGTTCAGCTCCTACCCCCAGCCCTCTAGTCTCTCTGCCTCTCCCGGTTCAGAATAAAACTCTCTTTCTGAGCCCAGAAAGGAGAGAGAAAAATTCAGTTCTCTGTTTCCTCTCTTCTCCAGAGCTGATAGAGAATGTTTTACCTTCCGCCCCTTTTTTTCAACCCCTCCCACCTTCAACCCATTCTTTGGGAGGATCATTCAAGCACACCCGTGAGCCCAGCTGGGGTTCTATAGTTATTCAATTTGTTGAAATTTTAAGAGAGAGATTAGAAGTATCTCTCACGCTGCCATTTCTCTGATGTCACTCCTGTAATCTCTTTTTACATGTAATTAGAATTTGTGTCCTATGTAGCTAGTAGAATATGATGGAAGAGACATTATTTTCTCTGAGTTTAGGCTATAGAAAAAATTAAATCTTCAGCTTTGGTATTTTGAATTTCTCACTCTAGGTATAACTAGCCACTTAGTGGACAGGTCCTTGTGGAGAGGAACTGTGGTTCTAGGTAATAGTCAGCAGCAACTTGCCCGTCCTGAGAGCAAAGCAGTTCTAGGAAGTAGAACATCCAGCTTAAGCCTTCAATCCACTGCAACTCAAGTCAACATGTGACTGAACTTCATAAGATACCTTGAGCCAGAACCTCTTCCCCCAGCTGAGTGGCTCCCAAATTTCTGAAAGGCAATAAATAATTAATATTTTAAAACATTAAGTTTTGATAGGATTTTACAACATAGCAATAGATAATTTACACGTGGGTTAGACAGGATATCTTTTTGTGTAACACAGAATGTAAAGTAGGAATACTTATGACAATGGTTGCACCATTATTTTTCCTCCTCAAATAGTCAAGGCATGTTTCTAGTTCTACAAATATCCAAGGGTCTGAATCTTTCAAAATCTTTGATGTAATTTCCACTAATTTGAATTAACTACATTATCTTGTATCAGCTCTTCATTTCTCAACAGTTGTAACCTTCCACCCAGATCCAGCGTAAGTGGAGGGTGTGTTTTCCTTCTAGGTAAGAATTAAAAATGCAGCATATCACCAAATTTATTCTTAATTTAAAACATACAACTTGACCTTAAAGTTTTACATCAGCAATAGCCTTGGATTTTGGCTGTTATTGTTTAAAAATATGTTGGCTGTTATTGTTTAAAAATATGGCTAAATAAATAAACATTTATTTATTATAAAGCATTTACCATATTTCCCCATGTATAAGACAAACCCATGTATAAGGTGCACCTTAATTTGGGGGCCTGAAATTTGGAAAGAAAATGTATTACATAAAGTCATTGAACTCAAGTTTTATTCATCATAAAATTCATACAACTCCTCATCACTGTCAAGACTCCCATCCATTAGCTTGTACTCATCTGTGTCTGATGATGAATCACTGTTTTCCACAAGTGCAAAAACAAGTGCAAATATGTGGGAAATAAACTAAAACCACTGGATAAGATGAACCCAGTTTTTAGATCCCAAATTTTTAAAAAAAATATGCATCTTATACATGTGGAAATATGGTAAATGCCGTATAATAACAAATAAAGGTGTGAGATAAATGGGATAAGAAGTTTTGGTTGGAAGAATGTGTGCTTAGTTTCAGCAGCATCATCATATTAATATTTGTAATCCGATCTGGCAGATTTATTTCAAATTATTCATAGTGTTTATTATGTGTTCTATGTTTTACTCAATGATGGGTAAATTCTGAAGGTGATTTGGGCATTTAAACAAATTTCTGCATTTATATAGCAAGGAGAAGTAATGAAGAGGAACTACTGTCCTTTCATATTACGATCTCTTTAATTCAGCAATAAATATTCACCAAAGTGCATGCTATCTTGAGAAAAGGTCACTTTCACCATCTATTCCATTAAAAATATGTTTATTTTACTTACAGGTGTCATCCATTAGGACAGGCAATTGACGTTTTAGCTAGTGGCCTTTGTCAAGGAAATAAAGCTTATTTTTAATGGAATGGAAGTTTTTAAATGACCCAGTCTCAAGAAGCATAAACTTTGGTGAATATTTATTTATCATAAACTAGTCAGCTTAGAATGTGATGCAGAAGATGAGCTTGTTATTTATGAATAACATTATATCAGTTTTGCTTATCTAGTTAGAAAAACTCTTTGAGGTACTTAGAAAATCACACAGGCATTAAACATTTTTTTCATGTTCTCTTTTATTTAGATATGTTTTCTTAATGCTCCTTTTAATGCTTGTGTCTTTCTCCTGCCCTGATTTATTCTGTCTTTTGCCTGTTATAGTCTCCCAATTTTTCCATCTTTTTTTTCCTTATTAAATTTGAATCACTTTTTTTCTTCCAGAAAAAATTTAAGAGGTTATAATATGCACACATTTCCTTATACCCTGGTCTCTCCTGTTCCCTTGTTCTCCCTTTTCCAGTCTTCTTACCGTTTGCCTCTCAAGGTCAGATAAACTTATTTCCCTGTTGCTCCAAGGAGGGAAAAGTGACCCCACCTTTGCAAGAGTAGGCTGGATATCAGTCCAAAGAAATGTAAAGGCAATATTTCAGCCAAAAAAAAAATTAAGAAAAAATGTCAATTGTTATTTTTCAACTTTCCGATCATTGAGTAACACTTTAATCTTAATATTTCACATTCCATTTGATTTTGATGATATTCTGGCAATACAATGATCAGAGTTAGATTTTCCCATGTTATTTAAAATCAAATTAGTAGCCAACTTTACAAATATTTTCTTGCTTGAAAGCAGTTGGGAGCAGTCGTAACACATATTTGGCCTGGCTAATTAATTAATGGACAAAGACTACTACTTCTATGAAAACTGTAAAATGGACTTTCTCTAGTTATATTGTGGTAACATAAGGCAGTGGTAACCAAAAATTTCAAAATCTCAATGATATAATACAATTAGAACCTTCTTTATTAATACAATAAATATTCTTTCTTTCTCACTTTGGGTTAGCTGGGGCTTTGGGTATTATAATTACTCAGGGGCTCAGGCTAATGGAAGCTGTTTCTCAACATATGCTTCCATTATTTCTGTGGTGAGTGTGCTGGCTCTTGTGTGTTTCATCTATAGGTAACACATGATTACCTCCGTTCATATCTCATTGACCGAAGAGACTTATATGCCCTCACCTAAGTTCACATGTGTTGTGAAGTAAAGTCCTGACATAAGCCTCAAAGAATTGAAAAGAGAAGCATGTATGCGAGCCACATTTACTACACAGGACTTTAATAAACTCATGGAGTTTCTGGAATTCGGGATCATGGGTTCAAATGTCACGACACAATTAGATCTACTTATGTAAATACAAGTAAAACAGGAAGAGAACCCAAGGGTCAAAGAAATTGAGAAATAAATAATTAGAATTATAAGACTTTAAGGGACTATAAGGAAACATTTAAGATGATGTATAAAATATCTTGAGCCCTAATAATCTCCTTTCTCTGAACTTTTGTCATATTTGATTAATACTTATGATATATTTATTGTCTTGTATTTATATACCTGTATGTGTTTACGGGCCACTGAGGACAGGAAACATGTATATTTTATATTCCCACAGAAAGTGCTCAATATGAAGTTGGTCAGCAAAAATGTTTGTCAGGTCAAAATAAATATATAAAAGAGAATAGTCTTAGAAATGACATTTGTAAAATACATCCTCTCATTACTTTTTGGTCCATATAAGACAAATCAAATGCCTTATAAAATATTTGATAGACTATCACTGTAGTATCTATCATTAATTTTTTAAAGAATTAAACATTGAAGAAAAATAGGAAAAAATGCTACAAAGCTCATTTTGGGAAAATGCTAGTGATATTTCATTAAAATCAAGAACAAAGTAAATATATTTAGTAGCTGATTTTTGTTTAACAAAATTTGGAAATTCTGGCCAATGTAATAATAAGTAAGTATACATAACCAAAAATAAATTTTAAACAAAATTTGGAAATTCTGGCCTGACCAGGCAGTGGCACAGTGGATAGAGCGTTGGACTGGGATGCGGAAGACCCAGGTTCGAGACCCTGAGCTCGCCAGCTTGGACCCCAAGCGCGGGCCCATCTGGCTTGAGCAAAAGCTCATCAGCTTAGACCTAAGGTCGCTGGCTCCAGCAAGGGGTTGCTCGGTCTGCTGAAGGCCCGTAGTCAAGGCACATGTGAGAAAGCAATCAATGAACAAGTAAGGTGTTGCGATGGCAACGAAAAACTAATGATTGATGCTTCTCACCTCTCTCTGTTACTATCTGTCTGTCCCTATCTATCCCTCTCTCTGACTCTCTCTCTGTCCCTGTAAAAAAATGAAAAAAAAAAAAAATTTGGAAATTCTGGCCAATGTAAAAATAGTAAGTTTACATAACCAAAAATAAATTTTAAAGATTATTATTTGCAAGTGATATAATTTGTCATGTTGAAAACCTAATATTAAAACTTTATAACTAATGTGGGACTGTTACAATATAAATATACAAAAATAAGTATGCCTGCCAGCTATCAGCACTATCCAACCAAACATATAACAGAAGAGAAATCCATTTTCTATGATGTTTAAAATATAAAGTATAAGAAATAATTTTAGCAGGAAAGGTAATTGCCTTTGTATCTGCTTGTTATAAAGCTGCTAAAACATTGAATTTCTATCTTATCTATTTACAACTCTCATATCATATGAATTTGTTCTCCTCGTAGGAATAATCCAAGGGCCTGGCACTTAAACAAGAGAAAATACACTAATTTGTTTCTACTTTTATTTAGGATTATTCTATTGACTAATTTAAATCAGGATTGCATTTACTCATGTTTTATTTAGGATATTTACTATTACATTATTTTGTGCTATTGTGGTAAGATTGTAGTATTGGGGAACTATCCTTGATAATTTGTGAGAACAATACATTATGTAAGGCCAGTGTACTTAATGTGGTTTCTATCAGAGAGAGAAATATAAAACAAAGACAAACACACTTAGACATAGTTCTCTGCAACTAGCTAGACTAGATCCTGCCAATATCTTTTCTAACTGGATGCAATATTATCATAACATTAAGAGAAAATGTATCTCGCCTTTAGAATTAATCTAAAGTAATACCTGGAGCTCAGAGTATAGAAATGCCTTCTGAGAATAAGTACATCTTCCAGTAGAAAATTTTTCTCAGTTTAAGTTTGGAATATGTCTGTAAAGAAAGTAGGCCAACTTTCACTTCACTTCTGGTTTTTGTATAATTAGTAACTGTACTAATTCAGATTAGTATATCTAACTAAAAATCTGACCTTGGCAATATTCTTTCACCAAATATTCATCCTGTACTCCAGCATCCTTTGTGCCAGCAAAATGCTAGGTGCTGGGTAGGAACTGAGAGACTAATGAAAGAAAGTTGTTCCTCATGCCAGCTCATGAAACTACCTTATTATAAGAGCAGATACTTCTGAGGAAGAACAGGAACTGGTGTCAATGGCTTTAAAAGAGCTCTAGAGTAATTAGGAAGACAGACTGGTTCCAAAGGAGACCATCATGCTGAGAATTCTTAAAAACATTGATCATTTAGAAAAAGATTTTAAGCTGACTCCTTATTTCAAATAAAGAATGGAGAGCAGAGCCATAGGGTCTGCTGAATTAAAAGTGTGGTGGTTCTTCAGCTTTATTGTGCATTAAAATGAGCTGAGGGGGTTGGGAAAGCTCCTGATGCCCAGACCTCATCACATATTAATTAATTAAGAATCTCTTTTATTGCAACCCAGGCATTAGTCATTTTTAAATCTCCTCAACTGATTCCAATGTGCAGGCCAAGTTTGAGAACCGCTGCTCTATGCTTCTTTAATAGCTCTACTGAATCATCTTGGGGGTGAAAAAGGGTTGTTTTTACAAAGTTTCATTGTCTTGTTCTCATCAAATATCTTATAAATCAGAATCTCTAGGTCTGTGTCTGAGCTCCACAAATAATCAGTATGAATAGTTAAAAGAGCAGATTTGCTATGTAAGGCCACACTGTCAATATACTTGTAATTAACACACAATTCAGTGTACAGAAATGTGTTGTAGAATTGGGCACCTGAAATCTGTATAATTATGTTAAGTAGTGTCACCCTTATAAACACACACACACACACAGACACACATACTAATAATTTACTGAAGTACTCATGAGAGCTAACTTTTCTGATAAATTCTGGGAAATTAATGACAGTCCCCTTTTTAAAGGTTGAATTAAATAATTTGTATATTTAATATACAAATGGATGATCTTATGTGACAATTACAATTGTTTTCCGAGATAGTGACAAAGATTATTAGCATCATTTACACAGGTGATAAAAAATTAAGACTACTCAAAGTGAAAGAGCTGTCTAAAAATTACTCAACTTTGGAGACATGCACTAAACTTTTTTATCCTCCAGATCAGTGGTTTTCAACATTTTTACATTTGGGCACCTATGAAAAAAGGCGAATTATTTCAGGGACTGATAATGTAGAAGTCACCCTGAGCGTAAGTGAGTTCAACTAGGATCATTGGGTCTATAATCTTCACGCAACATCAGGGTGGTTAAACTCTTTTGCCAATGGGCACAAAATTTCTGTGGACTGTTCCACAGACTGAGTTTTGAAAAACACTGGTGTAGCCTGACCAGGTGTTGGCACAGTGGATAGAGTGTTGACCTGGGATGCCGAGGACTCAGGTTTGAAACCCCAAAGTCACCAGCTTGAGCCTGGGTTCATCCGGCTTGAGCGCAGGATTATCAGCTTGAGCACAGTGTTGCTAGCTTGAGCATGGTATAATAGACATGACCCCATGATTGCTGGCTTAACTCCAAAGGTTACTGGCTTGAAGCACAAGGTCACTGTCTTGAGCAAGGGGGTCACTGACTCAACTGGCGCCTCCACCTTCCCCTGGTCAAGGCACATATGAGAAAGCAATTAATGAACTACTAGTGCCACAACTATGAGTGACGTTTCTCATCTCTCTCCCTCCAGTTTGTCTATCCCCATCTATCCCTTCCTCTCTCAAAAAAAACAAAACAAACAAAACAAAACACTGCTGTAGATCACTACCACATCATTTTTAATGCATATACGGTGAGTGACCTCTGGATTTCTATTATATAAAAGACTGGTAATTTACCACATATGCTAAGGTCTCTCAAGGTTTTTAATTCACAAGCAAACAATCTTCCTTGAGAATCATGTAGGGAATTGTTTTTATTTAAACCTTTACTCTTGTTAACTGATGATCAGTTGATACACAATAGTAGATACAGAAGACAGTAATGTTAAGGTGACATTAGGGTCAAATAAAGTTACCAATAATAGTTATTATTTCTTGTAGAGAAACTCTGTGCAAGTGATTGTGATAAGAATTTTCTATGTATCAAGCTCATTTATTCCTAATGATATGAGAAGTATTAGTACCCCATTTTTTTAGTTGAGGATATTGATATTCAGAGAAATAGTAGGTTCTTCCCCAAGATCATCAAGTATTGGTGCAAAGGAGATTCTAATTTAGGTCTGTCTGAGGCTGAAGACTGTGCTTCATCCACTGAGCACAAACCTGCAATACAGCTATGTTAGCTAGATCACTAGCAGTTAGCTAGATAAGCAGTCAAACTCATTGAGACAAAGTACAAACATATCATTATGTACAGGCTAAGGAGAAAGAAAACCAGCGATTTTCATTGGGTTATTACAAGTTCATGATCAGGGCCTACATCTTCTTATGTCTTTATGTATTGTCACTTGGTAAGGCAGTGGTTTCCAACCCTTGGTGTGTATCAAAATCACTTGCATAGCTAATGAAGAACACAAAAGCCTAGGCTTGCGAAAATAGGATGAAGCCAGTGTCTATGTTTTTTTACCAAGTTCTTGAGGTGATCCTGCTATACACTGAACTTTAGGAAACACTGTAATGAGGTTTTAGTCAATGAATCACTTGTGCAAGTGTCATTAGTTCTGGAAAGCAATGCAGAGCTGCAAGTAAAATAAGTAGTGGTAAATAAAGAACGATATATAGATGTGAA
Source organism: Rhynchonycteris naso (assembly GCA_037038555.1). Taxonomy (NCBI): domain Eukaryota; kingdom Metazoa; phylum Chordata; class Mammalia; order Chiroptera; family Emballonuridae; genus Rhynchonycteris; species Rhynchonycteris naso. The sequence goes on from CM072999.1 coordinate 92,880,844, forward strand.
TATAGATATTTATGTATGTGTATAAAATACAACAATGCAAACATTCTTAAATTGTGCTGTATAGTATACAAGTTCTGGACGCAGTTAATATACAGTCTGTGATCAGAATATGTGGCTGATCTATTGAGAAATGCTGCAGGCCAGACTTCTTTCATGAATATGCATATTACATATAAAAGGCTTTAGTAGTCCTGAAATAAGAATGCAATTTTTAATTCAATTAGCTAATTTTTATTAACTAATTAGTTGATTTTTATTAACCTGTGTACACATATAAATTTATTATTAACCCAGAGTTATTTGAATTTGCTTTTATTGCCTATTACCATCCCCAAGGTACCACCTTTGACAAGCATCAGTATCACATAGAAATTTAAAGACATATAAACACTATTTAAAAAAAACCCTGTTTTGAAAGTATGTGGTCATTCTTGTTATACATAGAAAACAAAAATGTAGTGAAGTACTGAAATTTTGCAAGTAGACAGTTAATAATAAAGGGATATATTAAAATAATAAAAAGTATTTTAATGAGATGTGTATTTGTGATGTGGTGGCAGGATGCGTAAGATACAAGAGGATAGTGAATTATGTAGCTTCCAAGATTTTAATGAGATTCATGAAGAGTTCTATGTAATAAGACATATATGTTAAAAAGCTGTAATGTGATGAATATGTAAGACAGTTTAATGAGCTTTCTCAGGAAGTGTCCTATAAGATGGGCATCCTTCAGGGCTGAAATGAGATGGGTAAAAGAAAAAGTGTAATGAGCTGGTCACATAAAGGAGAGAAAGTATAATTAGATGCATAAAAGAAGGAAGGGAAAGTATATAAATTTTCAAAATATGTAAAATATAATGGGAACTAGGTTTTAATGTAATAAGATGCAGTAATAAAATGACAATGAGATACAAAAATGGAATCATGTAATGAGATATGTAAGAACTGTGTAATGAGATGTGCATGTTGAAGGGGTGTAATGAGATGCAAGATGGGAAAGGTGTAATGAGATGAGCACGTTAAATAATCTAATGAGGGGCATGAAGAAAATGATGTCATGTAACATGAAAATTGAAGAAAGTAATGAGATGTACATTTTTAAGGACTGTAATAAAATGAATAAAAGAAACTAAGGAGAATGAAGAGATAAAGAAATCAAATCTTATTATTACAATGTGAAAATAAAATGCCAAAAGGTAATGAGAGAATGTATTTTACAAATGTCATTTCTAAGACTATTCTCTTTTATATATTTATTTTGACCTGACAAACATTTTTGCTGACCAACTTCATATTGAGAACTTTCTGTAGGAATATAAAATATACATGTTTCCTGTCCTCAGTGGCCCGTAAACACATACAGGTATATAAATACAAGACAATAAATATATCATAAGTATTAATCAAAAATGACAAAAGTTCAGAGAAAGGAGATTATTAGGGCTCAAGATATTTTATACATCATCTTAAATGTTTCCTTATAGTCCCTTAAAGTCTTATAATTCTAATTATTTATTTCTCAATTTCTTTGACCCTTGGGTTCTCTCCCTGTTTTACCTGTATTTACATAAGTAAATCTTAACTTTAAAAAAAAAAAGTCTGGTTTAACTATCTTATCCTCAAAGTAGCCTAATTTTATTTCTCTCTAGCTTAAAAACAAAACAAAAACAAACTTTTATAATACTTTGTACTTCTCTTATGAACTATATCATAATATACCATATTCTGATGAGTAATGGATATTAATTATATTCCTGTCTGTGTGCTCTTCATGGTCAAGACCAGATATGATTCAAATTTATTTCATCCACTGTGACTAAAACTTCCACAAGGTAGGAGTTGATAAGAATTAATAAAGTAATTCTTGATTGAATGAGTGGGTAGGTATGATATATATAACCCATCAAACTCTATTTGTGAGAATGCAAATAATATAATTAATAAACAGATTCTTAAGACTGATCCAGTTACATTAGAAAAGTTACAGTCAACCCACTTGTAGGGAAGACTCCCTCACACAATCAGAATTCTTCAATATAAAGAAATATTGCATTCATGAGTTTATTGAGGAGATCTGGTTTCACTGTAAAGACACTGACCTCTGTCGGAGCAGGCCCAGACTTATTTTTCACCAGACATCTGTTTGCTTCATTTATAAGCAAGCACTTCAGTATTTTCAGGAACTCAAGTGCTATTTTAATCAGTCCTGGAAGGAAATAACAGAGTGATTCATTACTGCTCATCAACCTGAGGAACTATTGTTTCATATGTCATTCTTGAGTATTCTTCATTACAAAATGGTCTTCACATGATAACAAGCTCAGATGGAACGACATTGATCTCACTTTTTATTTTATTTTAATGTGTCCTATATTGAACTCACCTGGGATGTAGTCTGTGGCAAGAAAATCTTCAATTATTTATAAACTGGATGCAGCTGTGAGGTGCATGTCGCAGTAATCCTAATCATTTATATAGAAATTTTCCCCCCACAGGACATGCATATGATGGAATAACACTCGTCAGTGATCAAAGTCCCAGAGACAGCCACAGATCACAACACATGAAGCATATACTTGTTGTTAGCTGGATGAGAAAAATCCATCTTTACTCCAACAGTCACATTGACCTTCTGTTTTCTCTCGCTGACTCTCTCAGCAAAAACATGCCTGCTACCTTGGTATTTGCGACTTCAGAATTCCTCTAAATCTCTAGGATATTGATTATTTTCCAAATTGTGTTTTAGGTTTCTCTACATTCATTCTCCTGACCTTTCTACTAATACTGATGACAACTTATCAGATGCTCCTTGAAACACCTTTTTTCTCACCCAGGCCATTGTTCTCTTGCTGAGGACAGGTTTGTGTTCTGTTCCCAACAGGGGGTGGCTTATTTCCTCCCATCGCATTGAATAGTAGCTGCAGCATTAACTGTTCTATGAACTATACTTTTCGAATGATCAATCATTGCTTTCTCTGTCCAATCGAGACCCATCATCTTATTTCAGACATCCATAGAAATGATACTCTGAGTACTTCAGGATCTGCACTTCCTGTAACTAGAATGTGCTGGGAAGAATGTGGAATTGTTGGGTAAGGGCTATCTTCACAGTATGGATGATACCCATCCCCTTACTTGCAGACAACCATTGTACTTGAGCCATCTTTGCTTACCTGCCCTGTGAACCCCAAATCCAATAGATTGTGATTTTTAGAGGGCAATTTTACTCTAGAAGCAGGGAGGGCTAGTTTATTCTTGGACTCCTGCTATACCTGGATCTTCAGATGCTCATCACCACCTCATTCTCCAAAGAGAGCAGTCATTGGAGTACTAACCCATCCTTTAAATAGAGCAACAAGTTGAGCTTCCTGATTATCTAGTTTTGAACTTTGGCTTCTATGTTAATGACAGAATTTCTACCACATTTTCAGTATGCTATCCTTACTTTTACTCTAGCTTTAATTACTGGTTTCTTTTTTTTTTTTAATTTTTTTAAAATTCATTTTAGAGAGGAGACACAGAGAGAGAGAGAGAAAGAGAGAGAGAGAGAGAGAGAGAGAGAGAAAGAGAGAGAGAGAAAGAGGGGAGGAGCTGGAAGCATCAACTCCCATATGTGCCTTGACCAGACCAGTACAGGGTTTTGAACTGGCAACCTCAGTGTTCCCAGGTCGACGCTTTATCCACTGCGCCACCACAGGTCAGGCCTAATTACTGGTTTCTTATCATATACTCCTTGCAAAAGCTCATTTCTTAATAACTTGCTTACTATTCCAGTTCCACAGGAATAGAAATTTAATATTGTACCCTTAGATTAGCTGAAAACGCTTCACAATGCTAACTGACATATATTTTAGAACCCACAGTGTTATGTGCTCTTGTACCAACCTTCTGATAATCTTGTTCTTCCTGGATATTAAAAAAAAGGACAAAATTATTATTATTATAGAATTTTAGTTGAAGAAAGTCATTGTTGAAACTTGAATTAATGGTCTAAAAATCAAAAGATAATTTAAAGCACAAGAAAAAATCAAAGGACTATAAATCTGGGGGGGTAGATGAAATACTTAGAAAGAGATACAGACAAATTGATATATGAACAATAGGAGTACCAGAAGTAAAAAGTGAAAAACAGATGGAGAAAAGTAAATAATTAAACAATTATTAGAAAAACATTTTTCTGAATATCTGTGAAGAGAAAATCTATCACCTGTGTAACAATCTGATAAGATACTCAATAAAGTATTCTAACTAAAAATACATGGCTTAAATCAGAGTCCTTAGAATTGAAAAGATGTAGTATAAGGTATTGGAAAAGATGAACAAGGACATATAGGATCTCTCTCTCTCTTTCTCTTCCTCTATCATCTCTCTGTCTCTCTCTATATCTATCTCCATAACTCTCTGCAAATGAATAATAATAAGTGATGGGATATATTTATGTCATACTGCAAAGGAATAGACTTGAGCTAAAAATACAAAACTTTCTAAAAATGACCTAGGACACTGGAGAAAAATAAGTGTTCAAAGATCTCATTCTATAAGCATGAGTATGGGAAACTGTGAGGAAAATAGTTCATCTATTTTGGTGAGAAGAAATAGTTGAATAATTGGTATATTAATAATAAAAAAATATGTATTTAAATGTGAGAATATGGAAATAAGACAAACACTAGTAAAATAAAAATACACAGCTCACATGTTGTAAAGGGAGAAGAGCAAAAACAAAATTTGAAGAAGGTAGTCAAAATAAATAAATAAATAAATAAATAAATAAATAAGACAGAAAATTGAAATAAAGTTTACCAGTGCATAATCCTAGGTGTGAGGGTCCTGATGGAACTTGTATGAACAAAAATAGGGTCAAATCTAAGCATAAAAATACTAAAGAGGATAAAGAGAAGATTTTGTGATCTCTGAAGCTACAATTTATAATGAGGCCACCTCATTAGCATAAATTCAGATGTAGTTAAAAGGGACTTATTAATAACAAAAGATACCTTTATCAGTCCCATCATTTGGGAAATTCTGTGTGTTTTAAGAGCTCTGTGCCAAGAAGTGAGGCAAAGAACAAATATACATATATTAAAATTTTTTAATGTTTATTTTATTGATTTTAGAGACAGAGAGGAAGAGAGAAAGAGAGAGAGATAGGAACATCAATCTGTTCCTCTATATGCCCTATCTAGAGATTGAGCCAGCAATCTCTGTACTTAAGGACGATTCTCTAACCAACTGAGCCATCCAGCCAGGGCCAAATATATATTTCTTATGATAAATTACAATATCATAAAAGGCAACCAGGTCTTCTGTTCATTACCTATCTGCAGGACACTGAAACCATCACTACAGTTTTGTCATTCCACAATATCTTGATTTCCTAAAACTTGTGACTTTCTTTGACCTTTGATCTGTCAGGTCTTCTAATTGTTTTGGAAGTACCTATTTGTCTATATTAGATTTTCTGCTGCTTGGAATTCCTAGAAAATACCAAGAGGAATAACATTTTTTCTAACTGATCCAGTGAGAGGGACTTTAGTAATTTGTCTTCCCTGAAATCCATGTTTCATAAGCATATAACTGTAAATAATGATTTGACAATATACACTTTTGTTTTCAAGCACATCATTTATGAAAATTGTATGTATACTACGCCTGGAAGTAAGTCTCAAAAAATTTTTGAGAGAATATCATGTATCAGCTCTCTGACCAAAATGCAAGTAGGTTAGAAACTGATAATGGAAACATTTGAAAATGATTATAATTATTTAAAATCTCTTTCCAAATAAATAATGGGTCCAAGAAAAAAATCACAATGGAAAGTAGAAAGTAATGAGTGATCATGAATAAACTATATATTAAAAAACTATTTAGGATGAAGTAAAGTATTACTGTGTTGGGCATGGTTAAGACAACCCTTTGGCTCTATTTCCTAGGAAGACTCCCAGGACTCAATGTACAGTGGTACTCATGGCTATCATTCATTAGAGAAAACCAGTCCCAAGCACAAGAAGCAAACTGAAAAAGTTCGGGTGACAAACTTTAGGGGAAACCAAGAGTGAGTTCTTTCTCAGTGGAATAACATGAGACACACTTAATTCATCCATCAAAGGCTTTTGACAACACATATGAGACATTGCCAGTCAGGAATCACAGAGACCCAATGGTCAGGGTTTTTATTGGGTCCTGGTCACATGCTTACCCTTTGCAGAGGAAGTACCAAAATCCCAGTCCCTCATAATGAAAGTAGGTATTCAGAATAAACTGTATTGTTTGCACAGTTTAACCACAGTGAGTCACTCTTATCCGTTAATTGCAAGAACCCTCCCAAAATTCAGATTCATAGCTATATAAATAAATAGCTGTGATGGAATAAAAATTCTTTGACATTCTTATCTATAGATCTATGTCTGTTGACCTTAATTCTGGAAGAACTCTTAAAATAATTTGACCAATAGATTATGGAGAATGATGGTGTTTCTTTTCTGGACTCAAACTTTAAGAGACTGGCAGTTTTCATTTCTTGTTTCCTAGAGAACAATTGTTTCCTAGAGCCAATTCATCTTGCTTTATTGAATCGATGCAATTCTGTTGAGATACCCACAGGGAGTACAGGTACCCACCTCATGTCCAAGCAGAGAGTTTACCAGTCATATGAGTGAGCCATCTTGGAAGTGAAACACTCAGCCTCAGATATCCTTCCCTGTTAATGCCATGTGGAACAGAATATGTCCTACAACTAAACCCTACCCAAATTGTAGATTAGTGAGCACAATAAAATATTACGCTATCTTAAAGACTTTTTAAAATAATTTTTTATTGATTTTACAGAGAGAGGAAGGAAGAGAAATAAACAGAAACATCCATCTGTTCCTGTATGTGCCCTGACTGGGGATTTAACCTGCAACCTTTGTTTATTTGGACTATAACCCATAAATTAGATGCTCTAGCCAACAGAGCTGTCCATCCAGGGTGATTATTGTGTGTGTGTGTGTGTGTGTGTGTGTGTGTGTGTGTGTGTGTGTGTGTTTTAAGTCCACTGGATTTTAGAACAGTTTGTTACATAACAGTTATGGAACAGAACAGAACTCGACAATATTAATAATCCCATAGGAAAATACAATTTTCTGAAGTTTACTCAAGATAAATTAGTCAGAATAATCCCAATGCTGTTAGAAAAATCAAACCATAAGTTAAAATTTCCCCCTCCAAGAAAATACAAGTGAAATCCAGAATTTATACAGATATATCTATCTTCCAAGTAGTAAATAAGTTATTCCTATTTTTATACAGACTCTCCAAGAGAAGAGAAAAAGAGGAGATATTTTGCTACTTATTTTAGTAGATTAATTTAACTTTGATACTACACCAAGCATAGTACAAAAAAAAATCTAGACCAATGTCACTCGTAATTATAGATATAATAATAGTCCCAAGGAAAATATTTGCAAACCAACTGTAAGAGAACAAAATTTGTCACCCCAAAATGTGTCTGTTTGGATTGAGGACTAATTTAAGCTTATTCTTCTTAAGAAACAAAAGACTTGAGAAGTTTTTCTTGTTACCTCCCCCCTATCTGCCTAAAAAAATTTAGATAAAAAGCCTGTTTCTAAAATAGAGCTACCACTAGAGATATCTATAAAGGATATGGGCTGGTGGTGGGGGCGACTCCCGGGGCCTAGATATCACAGTCCACTCTGTGTTCCATCATCTGTGCAGAGCTCAGCAAACATTTATCATCCATGTGCTCTTTGTATGTGTGTGTGTGTTGACATGGTTTCAAGTGTCCCACTCAATATAACACCCACTACACACCTCATCATGCCCCCCATGACACATGCAAAGTCTCTTTCCACCCCCATTTTCCTCCTTTGTCCCCTCTCCTTTTGCATTCACTGCCCCCCTCCCTCTGGCTATAGCTACCTGTTGGGCAGATAAAATATATTATGCTCACTTTGTTAAAGATGGCGCTGCCCATGTGGAAGCCCCTCTCCCAGGTGATATTAGTTGCCCTTATGCTTGGGATGGGCATAATTATATGATTGGGTGTGGGGGACAGGCTGTAAGCAGGTCGGGTATTTATAGCCTAAGGCTTAGTTTTAAGAGTAAGCTGTTCCCCACACCCTTGAATGATTGCATAATATAAGGTAGTGCACTCTCATGAGGAATCCTCCCATTATGCCTCAGATAAGTGACTTTGTATCAGAGACTTTCTTGTTTGTATATTGGATTAAAGGTTTTGAATCTACACTATAAAGTGGGACAGACCGGGGGCTTGCTCTCTCTCAGTTCCTGAGATTAGCATTAGAGAGGAGAGCAGAGAAAGGCCACATGGAGGAGGACAGGAGAAGCAGCCAAGATGATAGAGTGCTGAGGGAGAAGCCAGTTTGTACAGAGTTTGTGCAGAGAGAAGGAGATGGGGAACAGAGGTGAATAAGGCTGGTGAGCTAGAAACCTTTGATTCTAGGAGACTTGGATAAGTCAGTAGCTTTGTGAGCACTGAATGAATGGGTTTTGGAGCCCAGTGTGTGTTTTTACTTGCCCGCCGGGTGCAAGCTAGGATTAAAGATGATGGCCCACCAGTTTTTGGCTCCATTGTTTCATTACCAACTGTCTGAATCTAATGCGAACCTGCATGGGCCAGGCGGCTGTGATGGTGGCCTTGGCCACTCGCTTTACACTACCCTATTATCTGTATATATGTGTTGTGTATATATGATTTTGGCTACTTTTTGATTTCCCTGTAAATTGCCTTCTTCCCCTTTAAAGCCTCAGTCACTACCCTCTTCTTCTTAGCTCAAGATGTCATATTAGCCCAAGTGCCCAATTTTTCTTTGCCCCTCCCAATATTCTTGTGGAGCCCCCATGATTTTTTCTTGTTAATTTGTGACATGTCAGTTTTTTCTTAGACTAGCCAGAAGAACCTACAAGAGGAAAATTCATTCTTTCTGACTTAACTACTAAAGTATATTAAAATGTTAGTAAAACTTGACCAAGTTTTATTTATCATAGAAATGGAAGAATAGTTTAGAAAAGAATATCTAGAAGTATAATTCACAACATTTATATTTAAGTGGAAAAGTAGACTTTGATCTCAAGCAAAACAAAAACAAAAACTCTGAAAATTATTCAGCTTTCAATAAGAAAGAAAACCAGGTAATATTTCTTTAATGTGATACAGGGCATTCATAAGATATCTAAATAATTTTATAATTTTAGTTTTAATACTTTAGTACTTTATTACATTAATTTAAATGTAATTAGTATATTTGGGATCAAAACTTTTAATTTTCCAAATTATTATCATTTATCAATACCATTTATGAATAATTTTTCTTATTAATTTGAGTTCTGTCTTATCATTTATGAAGTCTTTTCATATTTTCTAGCAATTTCTAAACTTGTTTAATAGTTTGTTTTCATATGTGTTAGGATATATACTTTCAAAGTTATTTTTTATTTTTTAAAGAAATTTTCTTATGACCTTTAGGATTAGAATGCTCAGTTTAACAAAACAAAACAACCTTTATTGTTATGGGGTCACAACAAATTTATAGATTAAATTAGATAAAGTTTATACTTTTATAATATTGTGTCTTCTTATAAAATATAACATGCTTTTCCATTTGCTTATTTTTTATATTACTCAGAAGCAATGTAAAATATTCTTTGTATAGATCATGCTCATTTTGGAAGCCAAATTCTTGATATTATTTAGTCTAGATTTCTAGTTTGCTCTATTCAATCTACTGAGTGGCAGAGAAAATGTCTATATATTCTCTACAAAGAAATATATGCTTACTAGAATAAACAGAAGACCTCACATATCAATACTCCTCTCTCATTAAAACTATATAAATTCATCTCCCTTTTCTTTTTTCAGTGAGAGAGAATGACAGAGAGAGGGGCAGATAAGGATAGACAGGAAGAGACAGAGATGAGAGGCATTAATTCTTCGTTGCTACACCTTAGTTTTTCATTGATTGCTTTCTCATATGTGCCTTGACTGAGGGGCTCCATCCAAGCCAGTGACCCCTTTCTCAAGCCAGCAACCTAGGGCTTTAAGCCAGTGACCTTTGGGCTCTAAGCCAGTGACCTTTGGGCTCAAGCCAGCGACCATGGAGTCATGTCTATAATCCACACTCAAGCCAGTGACTCCACACTCAAGCTGGTGAGCCCCTGCTTGATCCAGATGAGCCTGCACTCAAGCCAGCAACCTCGGAGTTTCAAACCTGGGTTCTCAGCATCCCAGGCTGCAACTGTATCCATGGTGCTACCACGTAGTCAGGCTAAATTCATCAATTTTGAAAACACTTTTATTTTTTTTTCTATTTTTTGAGGTATCATATTAGATAAATGGCTTTTCCCAAGCACAACTGTTCCAGTAAACCAGAATTTTTATTTTCTTTTTGATTCTCATTATAATTGGTCAGTACAAGCCCCTTTAGGTTTTTTTCTCAGTACCACTTCAGGGATTTTAAAAGCATTAGAGAGAAAAATACAAATATTGTATGATTTCTCTTATATGTAAAATTCTGGGGGGAAAAACACATAAAAAACCCAAGCTCTGGCCCTGGCCAGTTAGCTCAGTTACTTAGGAGTGTCATCTGGAAATGACAAGGTTGTGGGTTTGATCCCAGGTCAGGGGACACACGGGAAGCAACCAATAAATGTATAACTAAGTGGAACAACACTCTCCTCTATCTCTTTAAAAAGGAAAAAATTAAACCAGCTAGATAGCTCAGTTAGTCAAAACATCATCCCAGAGCATGGAGGCTGCTGGTTCAATTCCTGGGTCTGGGAAGTAAGGCAGTACAAGAGCAGCTCAATGTCCCTGTCTCTTTCTCTTGGCTTCTCCCTCACCACAAAAACAAACAAACAAACAAAACCCAAGCTCATAGAGAAAGAGGGCAGATTGGTGGTTCTAATAGGCAGGGGAAGAAGCTAGAGAAAATTGTCTGAATTTTGTTTAGTTTAAATCCATTGAATAAAAAATTTTAAATTAAAAAAAATTCTTAAAAAATTATTTTGTTTTCTAGCAACAATATTTTCCAGGCCCATCTTGAGTTTTATCCTACCCCAAAGAATAAGGTTGCTTCTGATGAAAAGTATCAAAGATAAAAATTTAAGTGCTAGAAAAACAGAGTAGCTTGATTCACATGGATGTTTGGTAGGTAATGTGACTTTCCCTGGTAGACCACTTAGTGATAGACAATAAAATGTGTTTCCTTTTCAAAGTTTTTGTTTAGGTTATTTTTTTAGTGTCTATAATGGTACCTACAGTTTAACTCCAGTTGCGGCATTGCTAAATCCTTTTACACTCAATTCTGATACAATCATGTATTTCTATTCTTTGTAACATTTCTGTTTGTATTGTTAGCTCCTCATCCAAGTTGCAGTTATGTTGCCTTCCATTATACTGTCCTCCAAGACTTTGCATTACATTGACTGTGATAAGACAATAAAATTAAAGTACATTTCAGTAACTACTATGAAAAAGAGAGATATAATCATCTTTTATCCTGATGATATGATACCTTAAAAGTTCAATACTCTGGTAAAGAAAACTAGTAGATTTAATATGGGAATTTGATAAGGTAAAAACATTATACCTTAGTGGATGTTATTAGCTTTATTTTTATTAGAAATAACACACCAGAAATAGAATTAGGGAAATAATTTATTTCTAATAGAGGCAAACTATTTGATAAAGGACTTACTTCAAGAAAACTGTAAAATTATATTACGGAACATAAAAATATCTAGATAAAATGGAAAGACATGTAATATAATTCTAAAAACAATTTAATTTTGTTTTTTAAAAATATTCAAATTATATATGATATTAAACTTCTTGTGAAAGAATATTTATCTGAATAAGGCCAAAGATATATAAAAACAAGTATGTATGGGTTCCCTTGCTAAATATTATTCATATAGTATCACTCATAGTTTGTTGCCATGATCATGCATTACAAACAGTTTAAAGCTCTACATATAGCAGCAAGCAATTTATTTTCTTGTGTGTTTACAGGGATGACTTTTTCTCTGCTTATCTTGAGTTGGTTTGAATCCAGGTTTCTGGATAGTTTCAGGTCTGTCTTCACAGCTTCTTGTATCATATGGGGCATGTTCTTCTTATGGTGATTAACAGGAGGACAAAGCCTTGGCTTGAAACTAGAATTGTCATTCTGTCCACATTCTATTAGTCAAAATGAGTCACATGGCCAGGCCTATCTATGGGATGTGAGAAATATACTCTGTCTACTCTTGTGAATTGCAAGGTCACATGGCAAGAAAAAGTAAAGAACTGAATACAATAGTCTTACTGCCTCCAGTCACAATTATAAAAACAGGATAGTATTAGCTTATCCTTCCAGTAATTATACAAGTTTAATATATTACAAAGCAATAAATTTGGTAGGAAGAAAATGGTTTAATTTATAAATGCACTGGATCAAATGACTAAACATCTGAAAAGAAACACATTTAACCCCCTATTTCACTCTATATTCAAAGAAATTGCAGCAACATTATAATTTTAACTAGAAAATGAAGGTTATAATATTTCAAGAAACATAAGGGATTTGAGATAGAAATTTTTAAATAAAAATATAATACTAAAAATTTAAAAGAAAATATAGCCGTATTTAGCTATGTAAAATTTAAATACTTTTGTGTGTGGAAAAAAGCAAATCTAGCAGATAAACATGAGTTTGAGAAAATATTTTCAAAGTACATTATAGTATACATAGTTTATGATGACCATCTATAATATAGAAAAGTTCTTAAAATTGATAACAAAGAAATAAAACACCCAGTAGAGAAAGAAGTAAAAATTATAAATAGCCAACCATTTTAAAAAAGAGCAAATTCAAATCACAAATGCCTATATCTAAATAAATTGAGCCCTATCCATACTGAATTTTCAGGGAAATCAAAGCAAAATAATGTTGAGAATTTATTTTACACTCATCATATTGGCAAAAATGACAAAAAGAATGATAACTCCTATTGCTGATGAGGAGCATAGAAAAAACTTCTTAAAATATTAATGGTGGAAATACTCATTATTGCAGGCTCTTGTGAAAATCAATTGGGCAGTAGTTATTAAAACTAAAAACACATCTTTCAACAAAACATACTATATAATGGGACTCTATCCTATAGAAATAGAAGTATGAATGCAGAAATATATCTATATATCTATATCAGTGGTTCTTAACCTGGGTTCCATTGAACCCTAGGGGTTGGATGAGTCGGTCTCAGGGGTTCGGAGAAGCCTCTGCCGCTGAGGCCAGAATAAAATAATACAGTAATTTGTTGTGAGTTCATGCACTTTGCTGGTTTTGTTCTTTGAGAAAGGTAATGTTCATGCACGGCTCATTTTGTGCACCAGTAAAAATACATATGCCTATGTCTTGAATTTGGAAAAAAGAAACCATATTTTATTTATCACTAAAGAAGGGTTTGGTGAATGCACATATGAAACTGGTGGGTTAGGTACCTCAAAAAAGGCTAAGAACCACTGATCTATATCTATATATAGATATACAGAGATATTTTTGTGTGTGGAGGGCATTATCCATGAAAATAAAACTTGGGAATCAGATAAAAGTTTGAAGTAGGAGCTTGCACAAATCATGGTATATATTTTTACAATGTTATTTTCATGGTATAATTGCACAGCCTTATTTTTCTACAGCTATTAGTAAGAAATATATATGTTGTAAAGTAAGGAGAAATAAATGTGAAAAGAGAGAAGACGTGGAGGAGAAGTAAGGAAGCAAACACTGTGGGAATGAATGGGGATTGTGACTGGCAGACAATGATTTCATAGTAGTTAGGAGAAAGAGCAGGTCTTGGTTGGGTGTTTATTGTAACATATGTAAATAGTCACCAATCGCCAATAGTGGCTAGGAAATTCATTATAAAATCACACACCTGACTTGGAGAGAACTCTTGGAGGCTTATTGGTTTGTAAACTGTCTGGCTGCAGGTTTGTTCCCCACAGGTTCTGTAAGATCTTGGTAGGGAGTGTGTGTTTGTGTGGGTGGGGGCCTGGCCCAGAGATCAGGAAACTAGAGAGAGTATGCAGTAATGCCTCATCCAACTCCTGTGCATGGGATTCACATTCTGATTCTCCTTACAGGTAACCATAGGGAAATTATAGGACTTTAAATATGAGTTCAACTACTTCATTTTACCGAGGAAGCAACTGGAGTCCACATGTTAATTAATTAATTTATATTTACCTTCTTAGAGGCAGATTCAGGAGTAGAGTTCTTATCTCTCTATACCTTGACTCTGTGTTTTCATTTCTCTGACCAATTTGTCATCATTCTTTACTTTCCTGCTACTGAATCTCATTTATTTCTCAATATTAATTACCTTCTGTTTTGAAGTAGCTATAATGGTTACAATTTACTGAGTAGCTATTCCATACCAGATTCTTTGCATAAATTGTCACAAATCCTTGCAGCAACACTATAATTTGAATAGTACTATACCATTTTACCACTGATGAAACAACCATGGAAAGATAAATAATTTTCCCAAGATCTCATAGCTAAGAAATGGTGCAGAAGGGATCTGAACGGATTACAGAGCCTGAGTTTTCTCTACTTCTACTGCATTGCATTCAGTCCACCCTCTTCAATCTAGTTGCTTCATTTTTGGGGTGATAATGCTTCTACCTTTTTTCTAAAGCAGTAGTTCTTAGTCTATGTGACTATGAGGAATATTTTCTAACATTTAACCTTTTCTCAAACCAATATCTGATAGTAGTTATATATTTGTATTTGCAATTATTCAGAAAATACATAATAAAAGTTGATTCCTATGAATTCAATTCAATAATACATTTTAATTAATTTATATTGGATTAATCTTATAATACAGACATTTAAAAAGGGTAGTAATATATTATAAATATATTATCATTTGAAAATGCTTGGAATGCATATGGATCTGAACATTTCTAATGATAATTCAGGAGCTTCCTGGGAATTCTCAGTTCTGAGATGAGAAGTCATTGCTCTGTAAGATGCCAGGATATGGTTTTTTGTGTTTTTCTTTTCTCTCATGTTATCAGCCTCCATTTTGTACAGGCTCTTATCTTATCCATTCTGATCTTTCACTTATTAATTAGCTCAGTTCCCAACTTCCTTTCTAATTCATTGCATGATCAATGACCTGATAAGATAATAAGTGGTCTGCACAAGATGATAGAACAGGATGATAAGGGACCCAGCATCTTGCTTATAAGTGCTTCTTGGTTCTAGAGCAGCCAGTGAGCATGGACCTTTCACTCTATTCCATCTCTACAAACACTTTCCATCTCTCCAACCTCTTAGCAATTTATTTCAGAAAAGTGTCATTTCTCTATGTCACTAGCCCCTGACATATTTACCTGGTCCATGCTATTTCTACCTTTCCCAGCTCAATTCTGACATAATTGGGCTTTTTGATTATATTACCTATGATGTACATCAGTGTCTATTCTTAGTGTAACCTGGGCTTTAGGCAGAGGCAGAAAGTGGCAGGGGGTTCTATCTAGTGCTTGTTAAGCTGTGATATAAATCCATGCTTCTTGTTTATCTGATCTGTAATTCTAAAGTGATAACTTTTAGACTCTTATTCAGTTGACTTTCTACAAATTTTTTACTTTCTCTGAGTTAAAGACCATTTCCATAGGGATCATTCATATAAAGAGCCCATGTTAGAACTCCTGAACCCAGTTCTCACCATGTTCACCATCATTCTCACATGGCTGTGTGGTCCAATTTACAATACTATTTTTCAGCTCCATTCCATTATGATTAGGTTCCTGAAGGCAAACTATTGTGCCTTTTCTTTTTTTTTTTTTTTAAACTATTTTTTTAAATTTATTTTTTTATTCATTTTAGAGAGGAGACACACACACACACACAGAGAGAGAGAGAGAGAGAGAGAGAGAGAGAGAGAGAGAGAGAGTGAGAGAGAGAGAGAGAGAGAGAAAGTGGGGAGGAGTTGGAAGCATCATCTCCCATATGTGCCTTGACCAGACCAGTGCAGGGTTTTGAACTGGCGACCTCAGTGTTCCCAGGTCGACGCTTTATCCACTGCGCCACCACAGGTCAGGCCTGTGCCTTTTCTTTAATTATTACACACACACACACACACACACACACTTTACCAGTGTTACTTTGTTTTTGTTAATTTCCTCTAGATGCTGGATTATAGGTTTTTAGCATATATTCACTTATCAGGAAAGTTGTGCTGTTTCATGTTATACCTTCATTCTCTTTGCCCTAACTGTGAATGAAGTTGACCATAATTTAGGAAAACCATGCTTAGTATCTAAATATGAAGGAGCAACTCTGTAAAGCAGCAATAGTCAGCAGTAGGTAAAGGTAGAATTTTTTTTACCCATAGTCTATATGGGTCAATGGGAGGAGGTTGACCAATAGTGAATTCTTAAGAGACTTGGGTATAAGCTGGAGAACCGGCCAAAATGTAATCAATAAATTTAGTGTGTAAAAAAAGAAATAAAGCCAAGTATGTACAAGCAACAAATATCCAGGTTGTCAATTCCAGGAAGGTCAGATAAAATAAATGAAATTGAAATATAAAGTCAGGATCTAAAAGGAAGCCAAGACAATAAACTAATGGGTACAGTAATTACTGTAAATGAGTTCATGTGGGAGTAGGACTCCTTCAGAGCCTAAGTAATGGAATAGTATAACAGTTCTGATGATCATGGATGGATGTGTATGCATAGTAGTTAAAAAGTATACTTGGACATGCCAAACTTTCCCATCTAGATATTATATGTTGGCTCTGCCTACTAACAACTATTTACTGTTTTGGTGGGTAGATCCATTGCCAAGCACCATACCCTGTCTTGTTGTAAGAATTACTATATTTTGCCTAAGAATGCTAAGATTTGCTTTCAAATATTTTGGCTACAACCCAAAGTAAGCAATATATTTTCTACCTTCTACTATACCTCTGTGTGTATGTTTATATATATGTATATGTGTGTGTGTGTTTATGTAAAAAAAAACCAAATTTCCAAAAAATGACATTTATATAATTATTTGATACACACACACATATATGTTTAGAAATTTTAATTGTGACTTAATAAATGATTTTACTATCCACTAGTGGCAATCTTTAATCTAAAAAATGCTGGAGTAGACATAATCCATAAAAGAAACAATTGATAAGCTAGACTTCATTAAAATTAAAGACTTCTGCTCTATGAAAGATAATATCAAGAGAAATAGAAGGCAAACCACAGAAAAGGAGAAAATATTTGCAAAAGACACATTTGAAAATGGACTGTTATCCAAAATATACAAAAACAACCTCAGAAAAGTCAACAATAAGAAAATAAAAAAATCTAGTTTAAAAAAGGGCCAGACTGACCAGTGATCGCGAGTGCCAACCTGGAACACAGAGGTCTCAGATTCAAACTTTGAGGTTGCTGGCTTGAATGTGGCCTCATTCAGCTAGAGTGCAGGCTTGTTAGCTTGAGCATGGGCTTGCCAGCTTGAGTGTGAGATCATGTCAATGATCCATGGTCACTGGCTTGCGCCCAAAGGTCACTGGCTTAAAGCCTAAAGTCACTGGCTTGAGCAAGGGGTCACTGGCTTGGTTTGAGCCCTTCCCTACCCATCAAGGCACATATGAGAAGCAATCAATGAGCAACTAAAGTGTTGAAATTATAAGTTGATGCTCTCCCTCCCTTCCTGTCTCCCATTCTCTCGTGTGTGTGTGTGTGTGTTAAAAAAGGGGCAGCCAAAGACCTTAGCAGACACTTCACCAAAGATATACAGATGAAAATAAGCATATGAAAACATGCTTCACTTCAGATATCATCAGGGAAATGCAAATTGAATTGAGATACCACTGTACATCTATGAGAATGCCCCAAATCCAGAAACTGACAACACCATATGCAGATAAGGATATGGAGCAAGAGGAATTCTCAAACATTGTTGGTGGGAATGCAAAATGGCCCAGCTACTTTGGAAGACAGTTTGGCAGTTTCTTATACAACTAAACGTACTGTTACCATATGATCCAGCAATCATTCTCCTTGATATCATCTCAAAGGAGTTGAAAACTTAAGTCCACACAAAAACCTGAACACAGCTGTTTCTAGCTGCTTTATTAATAATTCCCAAATCTTGGAAGCAACCACGATGTCCTTCAGTAGATGAATGGGTAAGTTGTGGTAGATTTATACAATGGAATAGTAGTCAGCACTATAAAGAAATGCACTATCAAATCATGAAAGGATATGCTGTAACCTTAACTTCATTTTACTATGTAAAATAAGTCAATCTGAGAAGGCTACATACTGTATGATACTAGCTAACTATATAATATTCTGGAAAGTCAAAATTATGATGACAAAAAAGATCATTGATATCCAGGGGTAAGATAGAGGAGAGGAAAACAGACAAATCACAGAAGATTTTTAGGGCAATAAAATAGTCTGTATTATATTATAATCATGGATATTTGTCTGCACACATTTGTCCAAACCTAGAGAATGTATAACACCAAGAGTGAACCCTAAGGTAAACTATAGACTTTGTGAGATGATGATATATTTATATAAGTTAATTCTTGATTTTAAAAATGTGCCAATGTTGCTTAACCAGGCAGTGGCGTAGTGGATAGGGCATTGGACGGTAACATGAAAGATCTAGGTTTGAAACCCCAAAGTTACTAGCTTGAGCACGGGCTCATCTGGTTTGAGCAAGGCTCACCAGCTTGAGATCAAGGTCACTGGCTTGAGTAAGGGGTCACTCAGTCTGCTGTGTAGCCCCCTGGTCAAGGCATATATGAGAAAGCAATCACTGAACAACTAAGCTGCTGCAATGAAGAATTGATGCTTCTCATTCCTCTCCCTTTCTATCTGTCCTTATCTGTCCCTCTCTCTGTCTCTCTGTCTCTGTCACACAAAAGAAAGTGCCGATGTTAATAATGGGGAAAGATGTTTACATATGGAAGCTGTTAATATATGAGAAATTCCTGTACCTTCCTCTCTATTTTATTGTAAACCTAAAACTGTAAAAAAAAAATAGTCTGAAAAATTACATTGCCTGTGTTCTGATATTAGTAATTTAAAAAATAAAATGCGCCTGATCAGGCAGTGGTGCAGTGATAGAGCGTCGGACTGGGGTGCGGAAGACCCAGGTTCGAGACCCCGAGGTCGCCAGCTTGAGCGTGGGCCCATCTGGCTTGAGCTAAAGCTCGCCAGCTTGGACCCAAGGTCGCTGGCTCGAGCAAGGCGTGGCTCGGTCTGCTGAAGGCCCGTGGTCAAGGCACATGTGAGAAAGCAATCAATGAACAACTAAGGTGTCGCGACAGCAATGAAAAACTAATAATTGATGCTTCTCATCTCTCTTCGTTCCTGACTGTCTGTCCCTATCTATCCCTCTCTCTGACTCTCTCTCTGTTCCTGTAAAAAAATAAAAAAATAAGAAAATAAAATGCTCAGGTGTCATAAGGACATTAAAACAAAACACCTGGGTGAACCTAATATACAGTTTAAAAAACCCTGCACATATAAGGTGAAAAGCATAGTAAAAGTGAGTGTTTTTTTAAATACAGCCAAATCAAAAATTTAACAATCAGCATATAACTTACAGAACTAAAAGAAATAATGTTTGTGTAGATGAAAACTGCGTTTTTCTTACCGGTTTTTTACAAATACCACTTCCAGATCGTTTTTCTTTTATGTGCTGATTTCTTTTATTAGAATTTCTATTATGGCTCAGATCTAAAGTTTGTATTTTTTCCCATAAGTTATGCTTTCAAAATAAGATGGATGCTCTATTTAGTTTGCAATGATTTTAAATATTCTGAATAATATATTGTCATTTCTAAGCTGCTATTACAACTATTTAGTTATAATTTTAACTTATAAATTATCAACCTCAAAACAACTTACTGTTGCTACTTCAGGTGTTTTAGGGAAGTTACACAAACCTGCCACAATTGCTTATCTCTTTCCTCATTTAACTTCCATTGACAAATCTCTTTTGTAGGTGAAGAAATGACATGAGCATTAATGAAGAGTGATCTAACATATGGTTGAATACTTGCTTAAAGTTTATTGATGGATTTATCAATTTAAAAAAAGTTTTCAATTTTACTAGAAGAATTTGTAGTTAATCCTAGTCAGTGTAACTTAGTCCTAGTCAATTTATTCATTGAAGATATAGAGATACTAAACAAAATATTACTTGAGATAGAATTAGCAATAATTTATGATGTTTTGAATTTCATAGTCTGATCAGCGGACTTAAAGCTTAACAGTAATAAATATGAAATCCTACATTCAGATTTAGCCAATTAAAAGCCTAATTACAGAATTTTAATTTCATTGGCAATTATTATGTAACAATATAGCAAGCTATAATTACTATTAAAACAACTAAGAAAAGAAGAATCAGAGTATTTATAAAATATTATATTTTCACAGACATAGAAGAGCTTTAGAATAAAAAACAAGCATGTAAACTAAAATTATATATAGTTGGAGAAGTTTCCACAGTGAATTTTGTTCACAAGGCATTTTCTTCCATGAGGAAATTTGCTGTGCCTGAATGGGCTGGGCAGAAGGATTCAACTAGGGGAAGAGAAACTGGCAGACTTTTTGATGGCTACATGAGCTAGTGTGAAAGTTTGGCATCTAGTGGGATCTTAAACTCATGGCCTGTTTTCTCCACAGGATATTTCAGTGATAGAGTAGTTTGTGAGCCTCCAGGGGCTCGGATAGAGGAAAGGAATAAAATCCCCTGCTGTCTCATGGTGCTTTGAAAGGAAAGTCCCTGAAAAAGAGGAGCTTGCCACATGCATCTTACAGATTTCCTGGAGAAACTTGAAGCTGGAGGTGGAATGATTCCAATTAAAGCTAAAAATAGCTTTGACTAAGTTCAATTCCTGATAGAATTGCTGGGATCAGCTTCTCAACTCATCTGCCCAACACAGGAAAAAGTAAACCTTTTCTTGGAGAAAATTATATCAATTATAGACTTTATTTTATATATAATATATAGTACATAATAAAAAAGTATAAAAGATATGTGAAACAGCAAGAAAATTTCCCAATAGTTAAGGGGAAAATATCATCAATAGAAGCAGATATACATATATTCAGACATTGAGTTAACAGACAAAAGCTATAAAATAATTACTATAAATAGGTTAAAAATAGGAGAAAAGAATGACAAAGGGGATAAAATGGATTTTACTAAATAACTGGAAACTATAAAAAGAATAAATATTCTAGAACTAAAATAATAAAGATTTAAAATGAATTTTGACATCAGCTTGAATAAAGCATAAGCCATGATTAAGGACAGTTGAATAAAATGCTCAAACTGAAACAGAAAACAACTGAAAAGAATAACAAATAAAGCATAAGAAACATAATGAATACAGACAAATAGTTTAATGTTTGTATAACTGGAGAATCAGAAAGAGATGAGAGAGAGAGAATGAGGTACAAACAATATTTAAAACAATAACAACTAAGAATCTTTAAAAACAGATAAAATACATCTGTCTACAAATTTAAGATTCACAGCGAACAGAACAACAAACAAGATAAATACAAAGAAAACTGCTAATTATAGGTAGTATCAAATGGGTATGTAGTTCACATTTTATTGGTCAGAACTGATGAAATGACCTTATATAACTGCAAGGTTTGAGAAGAAATGAAAGAGAAACAGCATTCTGGCAACAGTAATAAGCCTCCACATATCTACACACGTATTTCTACACTTTTAACTTATGCTCATTACATCATTCTGGCCTATATAATCTGCTTAACTCATCTCTTTCAGAACCTTTTTAAACCCCTTGAATTTGATTTCTGTGTTTGAGAGTAAAAGAAATTTGAATGTGGTAAATTTCATAATTGGGAATTGCTACAGTCTTTACTTCCCCAGCACTTGTGTTCTGCCATGTCACTGTGGGCAGCTGGTCAGTCACTTCCAGAATCTCTTTCTTGATTGTCATACTTTGGTCTAGATTCTAAGAATAATGCAGTTAATACAAAGAAAGATTTCTACCCTTGTGGACCATATATTATTTTGGGAGGAGACAAACAATGAACAAAATATAAGCAAAATATTTTATATTATTGGGTATAAGGCTGGGAAAGACAATGAAGACTTTTGGTTTAAACATGTTTGCCATAGAGGCATCACTGAGAAGGTGATATCTGAAGAAAGTAGGGAGTAAACAAAGGAGATTTCTGAAACAATATTTAAAAAGATAATGGCTAAAGATACATTTGAGTAGATAGGAGCAGGAAGTACAAAATCTCTGAAGTAGGTTTGTTTGTGCTTGGTGTGCTCAAGAACAATAAATCAGCAAATATGAAGAAAGAGTAATGAACAATGTGTGTTGAGGGGCAGAAAGTACTGAAGAGAAGGCAGAGAGCCAATGTAGGCCGGGGCCATGGGAAGGATGATGTGATATCTCAATCATTGGCATTTTCTCTGGATTAGGGAGGAACCTCCTGAAAGGTTTTAAACAGAGAAGTGATATAATCTGGTTTACATTTAACAAGATCACTCTTATTTATGTGGGAAAAAAAGACCAGAACAGAAGCCGATTCAACAGTTAGGAAGCAATTGAGATGACAGATGAATGTTGGTTGCGATTTTGACCAAGTAGGAGTAGTAGAGGAAGTAAGACCTTATTGGATTCCCTCAATATTAGAAGGTTGTGTTGATGAGTATGCCTACAGATCTGAAGTATGAGAGAAAGAAGGAATGCAAAAACTCCAAGATTTTGGGTCTGAATGATTAGAAAAATAGGAATACCACAGAAGGAAATTGGAAACTCAGTCTTGGGCTTGTTAACTTTGACATGACTATTCGACACCCAAGTGGAGATATAGGGGAGGCAGTTGGATATAGGATTTGGAATTCATTAGAAGGGGCCTTATAAGAAATGCTGAAAGGAGCTCTTCAAGCTGAAATTAAAGGATGCTAATTAGTAACATGAAAACATACAACACAATGGCAAAGGTAAATGTATAGTCAAATTAAAATACTCTAATAGTGTAATATGGTGTGTATTAACTACTTAACTCCAACATAAAGTTAAAGGCCAAAGTATAAAAAATACCTTTAGCTAGAATAATTTGTTAATGATATGCAATAAAAAATGGTAAATTGTTACATCAAAACAGAAAATGAGTATAAAAGAGTAGTGATTTTATATGAAATTGAGGCTAATTGTTATCAGTGTGAAACTGACTATTATGTGTAAGTTTTTCATAAGCCTCATTGTAACCACAAAGAAAAACCCTACAGTACATACACAAAATATAAACGGAAGAGTATCAAAGCACACATAAAATCATTAATTCACAAAGAAAGACAGCAAAAGAGGGAAAAAGAAGCAAGGAAGAACTGCAAACAACAACAACAACAAAAAACAAAAAAAACCCCAGAAAACAATTAATAGACAACATTAGTAAGTCCTTACCTATCAATAATTATTTTCAACATAAGCAAATTAAATTCTCTAATCAAAAGGCATAGATTTCCTGAATGGATTTTTAAAAAGGACCCAATTATACTCTGCTTACAATATACTTAATTCAGCTTTAAGGACACAAAGTAAGGCTCAAAGCAAAAAAGATGGATAAAGATATTTCATGCAAATGCAAACCAAAAGAGAATGAAGTGGATATAATTTCAGCAGACATCATAGACCTTAAGTCACAAACTATAAGAAGACACAAAGAAAGTCATTATATAATGATAAAGGGGTTAATTCATCAAAAGCAAACAACAATCATAAGAATATATGCACCCAATATTGGAATACCTGCTATATTAGGCAAATAGTAATAGCTCTGAAGGGAAAAAAAATGACAATACAGTAACAGTAGAAGACTTTAATGCCCCTCTTTCAACAATGGATAGCTCAACCAGACAGAAAATCAATAAGAAAACATTGGACTTGAAATATACTTTAGGTCAACTGAATCTAGCAGACAAATACAGAACATTCTGTCCAACAGCAATAGGATACATGTTTTTTCTTTTAAAAAATTTGAAATATTGATTATAGAGAAAGAGAGGGAGAGGGAGAGAAAGAGAGAGAGAATGAGAGTTATCATTTTGTTGTTACCCTTATTTATGCATACATTGGGTGCTTCTTACATATGCTCTGACTAGGACTAAACCTGCAATCTTGGCATATTGAGATGATGATCTAACCAACTGGACTACCTAGGCGGGGCAGAATACATATTCTTTTTTTTACAGGGACAGAGAGAGTCAGAAAGAGGGATAGATAGGGACAGACAGGAACAGAGAGAGATGAGAAACATCAATCATCAGTTTTTTGTTGCAACACCTTAGTTTTTCATTGATTGCTTTCTCATATGTGCCTTGACCATGGGCCTTCAGCAGACTGAGTAACCCCATGCTTGAGCCAGCGATCTTGGGTCCAAACTGGTGAGCTTTTGCTCAAGCCAGATGGGCCCGCGCTCAAACTGGCGACCTTGGGGTCTCGAACCTGGGTCCTCTGCATCCCAGTCCAATGCTTCATCTACTGCACCACCATCTGGTCAGGCCAGAATACATATTCTTTAGCAGACATGGAACATTTTTCAAGACCATACATTAGATCATAACAAATAGAAGATTAAAAACATACAAGTATCTTTTCTGACCACAATGATATGAAACTAGTAATAGAAGGAAAACTGGAAAATTTAGAAATATGTGAAAATTAAACAACACATTCCTGAATAACCTCCTTTATGTTGGTCTTGGCAATGACTTTTTGATATGACACCAAAGCATAAGCAACAAAAGCAAAATTAAACAAGTTCAAACTAAAAAGTACTACACAGCAAAAGAATCAACAAAATGAAAAGGTACCTACAGAATGGAAAAAAATATTTGCATATTATGTATCTGATAGGGAGTTGATATGTAAAATATATAAAGAATTCATACAACATGGCCTTGGCCAGTTGGCTCAATGGTAGAGCATTGGCTAAGCATGTGAATGTCCTGGATTTGATCCCCAGTCAGGGCACATAGGAGAAGTGAGCACCTGCTCCTCCACTCCTCCCCCTCTCCCTTTTCTTTCTTTCTCTCTCTCTCTTCCACTCTCTCAGACATGGCTCAATTGATTTGAGCACATCAGCCCAAGACATTGAGGATAGCTCTGTGAAGCCTCGGCCTCAGATGCTCAAAATAGCTTGGTTGCAAGCATGACCCTAGATGAGCAAAGCATTGACCCCAGAGGGTGAGGGTTGCCAGGTGGATCCCAGTCAGAGTGCATGCAGGCATCTGTCTCTCTATCTCCCCTCTTCTCATTTGGAAGAGAAGGGGAGGGGGAATTCATATGACACAGTAACAAAACCAAAAAATTTGATTTAAAAATGAACAAATATCTGACCAGGCGGTGGCGCAGTGGATAGAGCGTTGGACTGGGATGCGGAAGATCCAGGTTCAAGCTCACTCAGCTTGAGTGCAGGCCCATCTGGGTTGAGCAAAAGCTCACCAGCTTGGATCCAAGGTCACTGGCTCCAGCAAGGGGTTGCTCGGTCTGCTGAAGGCCCGTGGTCAAGGCACGTGTGAGAAAACAATCAATGAACAACTAAGGTGTCGTAAGGGCAATGAAAAACTAATGATTGATGCTTTTCATCTCTCTCCGTTCCTGTCTGTCTGTCCCTATCTATTCCTCTCTCTGACTCTCACTCTGTCCCTGTAAAAAAAAAAAAAAAAAAAAAAAAAAGGATCCCGGAGGCTGACAGGTCAATCCTTTAAAAAAAAAAAAAAAAAAAAAAAAAAAAAGGACAAATGAACAGAGTACCCGAATAGACATTTTCCCAAAAACAACCCACAAATGGCCAACATGAAAAGGTGCTCAATATCGCTTGTCATTAGAGATCCAAATGAAACCATAATGAGTTATCACTTCACATCTGTTAGAATGGTTAATATCAAAAAGACAAGAAAAAAACACAAGTGTTGTTGAAGATGTAAAAAAAAAGTGTTGTTGTAAAGAAAAGGAAAACTTTGTACACTATTAGTATGAATGTAAACTGGTACAGCCACTATGGAAAACAGTATGGTATTCCACAAAATATTAAAAATAAAACTATCATATGATTCATCAATCCCACTTCTGGATATATACTATATATAAAAGAAATGAAGTCTTGGAATATGTGCACTTCCATAGTCATTTAAACATTATTTACAATAGCTAAGACATACTAGCCAAGAAACAATTTAAGTGTCCATTGCTAGACAAGGCTAAAGAAAATGTGGTATACATGCACACATACACACACACACACACACACACACACACACACACACACACACACACACTGGCAAGCTAATCAATAATTTAAAATATTCTCCCATTTACAACAATGAACCTTGAGGATATTTTGCTAAGTGAAATAAATCAGAGAATAAGAAACACTTTTGTTGTTAAAAATTTAATTATACAATACACTGGTATCAATTATAGTCACCATGTTTTATGTTAGATCCTCACACTTTATCCATCTTACATCTGAAAGTTTATACTCTTTTAGTGAATCTCTCCTTATTTTTCCTAGCCCTTGGCCCCTGGCAATAATTTTTTTTAACTCTCTGTTTCTATAAGCTTGACTTTTTGTTTGTTTGTTTTTTCTGGTTGATTTTTGTTTGTTTGTTTGTTTTTTAGATTCCATATATAAGTGAGACCATACAATATTTTCTCATAGAAACAGAGTGATTGCCAGGGACTGGGGTGTAGGGGAGATTTCGGTTAAAGGGTGCAAACTTCTGGTTATAATATAAGAAAGTTCTGGGTATCTGATGTAAAAGAGAGGAGCCAGTAAGGAGAATGAAAAAGGGAGTATGTTGGAAAGGTGTTTCAAAGGGGAGGGAGTAATCAACCCTGGCATATGTTGCTGACATTGCAGGTAAAATAAGGAATGAGAATTGGTCAGTAGCTTTAACCTCCTGGGAGCCACTGGTGCTGATGAGAAGCAGGACCACCGTGAACATGCTGGTTATCCCTTATACAAAGTGCCTAATTGAGTGGGTGAGTAATAGTGAAGTTCTCCTTGTATCCTGCTACATCCATGTAGAGGGAATAGCTATTTATAATTCATCCATCCAGAGGGGCACCATTTTCTAATCTGTGCAAAGGCATAGATAGTATTTGTTAGCTGAGACTCTGTGGACAAAAGCAGTTTCTGGGCCATTGCTTAGTTGGAGTGGGTTCAAGAAAGAATAGGAGGGGAGGATTTGAAGAGAATGAGTACGGACAGCTATGACTCCAGAGTAGCCAATAAAAAGTAAGAGAAGGTTGAATTGGTAACTAGGAGTGGATATGTAATCAAATAAATTGTATTGCTATTATTTTAAAATGAGAGATCAGTCAGTATGTTTGCATTCTGATGGGGAATGCAGTACTAAAGGGTGCTGTGAGCTTGTTTTATACTAAACAGTATATGTATTCTCATTTATTTCTTCCCATTGGAAAGGTAAGAAAATAGGGGGAGAAAGTTAAAAAAAAAGCATACTCATGGCTATACACTAGTTTACTACTGGGTTCCTCTTGCCTAGAAAATGCCCAGCACATAGTAGGCAGTCAATTAATATTTCCTAAATATTAACCAGAACTTGAACTTCTATTATCTAATTCCAAATCTTGAACCCTTAGCAACTGGACTTTTGTAACTTTTACATTCAGATGTGTGTACACAGCAGCAGTTTATTTGGACTACTTTTGTAGTGAGACAGAGGATAGGACACATTCATCCACAAGACTAATCTCCCTGCAGACCAGGAGCCTTCCCAACTTTGTACGTGACTTAGGACCATGTTTGTCATAATATAAGTATTCAATACAATCGAGGACTTGTACATTCAAAAGTCACTTGATTATGTAAATTGGATTACACTTATTATCCTGCCAAGTAATTCATTCAATAAATTTGAATTTAAATGCTGTTTTACTGATTATAACGTAATATATACTCATTATACAAAATGTAGAAAATTCAGAAATGTAGAAAGAAGGAAACCAGTTCACCTTTAATCTTGGTATTGAGACAGTTTTGAGAAATTTGGTGCATTTTCTCCTGACCAATAACTATAACTTCATGGTTCTGAAAGTTATCACAATAATAGTAACCTCACTTAAACTTTACAACCAGCCTGTGAAGGAGTTACTTCTGCAACATATAAATGAGAAAAGTGAGGCTCAGAAAGATGGAGCCACTTTCTCAATGCTCTAAGTGCAGTCATATCAATGCCCTTTAATTCACCCCTTTGATTTCAAGTGCTATTAAATCTAATTTTCTCTCAGGTTGATAAGGGTTTGTTCTTCTTTTAAGTGTCTGTCATGCACTCTTTAACAATTAAATATTTTTCTTGAAAGCCTTCATTGATTGAGGCCCCTTGAAGATTCCTGGACTTCCTTTGCCCTTGCTCTCTGAGCTAAACTGCCTGCTTTGTAAACATACAGTTGCTTCATGAGCCTATTGTTCTCTTCAACAATTCTCAAGCTCAAGGAAAAAAATATTCATTCAGATTCTCCCTCTTTCTCCTTTTTTACTTTGGCAAAAACAAACAAACAAACAAACAACCTGATGCAAATTCTTGACACAATAGAGGTCCTGAGTAAAAATAATTGCCTAATTGGTAAGTCCTTTCACATCTGCAGCCTAATCTTTATGGTAAATGTTGGGTCTACTTACTCTCCTTTGGCATGGGGTCTGGGGTAGGGTGAGATGAGAGAGAGAATAATTGAGAAATTTTCTTTCTGTTTAATTACCTCCTTTAAGATTTAAAAGAAACCCAGAATTTTGAAGGTAGAAGGCAGAAGAAGAAGAGTGTTGTCAGGCATGGCTTGGGCATTTAATGCACTGTGTGGATAATAACAATGGTCAGTTGTTAAGAGCATCAGTGGTTCTCTCATTGGAGCTTTGTTAGGCTTATTTGCTGTCAGTGATCCCTGCTGTGTTAAAAGGAGAAATACATATTCTACTCTCATTTTAATATTATTTTTACTAGGGAAGAGAGAATCATTTTTTTGAGACACCCAGCTTTTTAGCAACCTGCCAACGTAACTGTTACTGTCATTTGTTATACTGGCTTTAAAAAACAAACAAAATATCCCTATATTCAGTATGTCTGTTCAGATCTATTTTACTTTTAACATTTAGTCATGCCTCCACTGAACTCTTCTTGTACTGCTGTTGTGTTGGCATTAGCTTTGCTATTTACGATTTCTGCATTTCTATTATGAATCTCACATGTTCTTTATTTCATTGCAAAGATATATTTGGCCTGTCCTAAAACACCTGCTTATTTTAATCCAAATCCTTCTGTAGTTGTTTCTGCCTGTGTCTTCCAAATGTTGGTGACTAAATCCAGATTGGAGAAGAAAGGAGGTTTTACCTCATTTTGAGTCCCTGAAGTGAAGTATTCATTTTTCTTTTTCAGGTCTCCAGGAAGGAAGTCATCAGTTTGGAGGAAATAGCTAACCATTGTTCACCCTTGTGAATCAGTAAAATCTATTTGCATTTAGGTGAGAATATTAGAGAAAATTACTGCCCCATTTGTATATGCTGTCAGATTGGCCAGCTCCTGTCATTATGTTGGGGAATCCAAAGTCCTCTTCTCCATTAAGGATAAAGATCAGAGTTCAAAGTCTGGTTCTACTACTTATTGGCTTGAACTTCTCTTGTTGAGAGAACACAAAACACAGTCATGTTTCCGACCTGCTTTGATTCCACATGAGTCCTTTCTACAAGTTCCAACATTGTAGCCTCTGCCTTGGGCATTTGCTACCCACTGTATACCTCTCTTCTCAAACTAATTACAGGATGATGTGTTAAGTTTACTTTTACCTGTTGTTTCTTATCACCCCTAATCACCTATATATTCTTACTCCACATGCTTTTATGTGCCCAGTGGCCAGCAGTTCTCAACCAGGGGACTTTTTCCCTAAAAGGACATAGACAATATTCAGAACTATTTTTTATTGTCATAACTGTAGTGGGAGGAGTTCTACTTAGTGTCCGAGGCCAGGTATGCTACTGAACATCTGATAGTACAAGAGAGCCCCACCCCAACAACAAAGAATTATCTGACCAAAATGTCAACAGTGCCAGGTTGAGGTATCCTTTGCTGGATCCTTAGTATAAAAGTTGTATAAAGCATAAGACATTGATTTAAATAAAGTTCTCCATGGAGGGCCTCATTCACAATTCCAGGTCACTGGTAGTATAGTACAGGGGCTATAACATAAGACAATATTGTTAGGGTACAAAGGACATAAAATGAGTTAGGCTAGAACTAGAGTTGGGGTGAGATGTCAAACATTTTTTATTGAAGAGCTAATGCTTTGTCTGAGACTTGAAAAATGATTGGGCATTTTTTCGGAGTTTTTTTTTGTCATGTAGGAATGGAGTGAGGAGTGTCTGTAAGAATGGAGTGAAGTGGGCTTACAAAGTGACTAAATCAAAAGCTGGAGGGCAAACAAGCAGGTCAAGTTTGGAGAACAATGTCACGCAGAGGTGTAGCACAGAACCTATCAGAAGTTTCCATGCAGTGCCTCACCCACAATTCCAAGTCACTGGTAATTTTTAAAAATTTGTATTTAAATAAAATTTTTTATCTTTTTAATTACTGTTTATATTTAATATTATTTTGTAATAGTTTCAGGTGTGCAGCCTAGTAGTTAGTCATTCCCCTCGATATTTTTAGTACCCACCTGGCTCCATAATTAGTTATTACAATATTATTAACTATGTTTCTTCTTTTTTTTTCTTCAAAGAATACTTAGGAGCAATGTGGGGAGAAATATCTGAATTGAGTATTTATAGACTGGAGCCAGGAAGTCAGTTAGGAAACTGTTGGTAAGAAATGATGGGGCTGGAGGGAAAGTGCCTTGGACTGTCAGCTAATGGAAATCCACAATGACTATCTAAGGGCATGATGGTTTTCTGTATAACCGTCTCCTCCACAGCTTGTGTGGATGATGTGCCAGGTTGCTGCAGCTGAAATTAATTAGATCATTTTCTCTTAGGTCAAAGAAACATTTACTAGAAGGAGGCTGTAAAGCATGTAGTGAAGGAGGCTATGAATCCAAAAGTTTATTGCTCTTTGCCCGTCATATTCTAAATAGACTTCCCAGTTTCTGACAGAGAGGTTAAGTTGATGATAGTGTACTTGAAAAGGAAATGAATGCAGGCAAATGGCAAATGTAGGGAATGGTAATATGCTCACTGAGATTCCTGTGGAGGATTTAGGAAGAGGTACTTATTATTATTCAGGAAGAGAATGTTAATGATACTTGATTTGGAAATCATTTTAAAGAGTAATAAATAAATGACATATCAAGTAAAGATAATGTATAGAGAAATAAAAGGAAATAATTTAGTATGGAAAACTGAGAGGCACTGCTCTTTAGGGTCCAGCAGAATCAAAATTTTCAGTGAAAAACATGGTGAGGGCTGATAAACAATAAAAAAAGATTGGTGTCGGAGAATTCAACAGAGATGAGTCTTTCAACCACTGTTTATTCCCAGGAAGTAGACTTTGGAAAAGGTAGATTATTGCCTTTTTACATACTTCTATTGACTTGTTATGTTTTTGTTTAATTTATTTATTTTATGGAGGAAAGAGAGAGAGAAGAGGGCGAGAGGAGCAAGAAGCATCAATTACCACATGTCCCATGACCAGGCAAGCCCAGGGTTTTGAACCGGCAACCTCAGAGTTTCAGGTTGATGCTTTATCCACTGCACCTTCACAGGTTAGGCCTTGCTTTGTTTTGTTTTAGTTTTCCCATTGATTTTAGGGTGGGGAAAAAGAGAGAGTGAAAGAGAAGCATCAACTCATTGTTCCATATAGTTCTTCCATTTAGCTGTGCACTTATTGATTGCTTCTGGTATATGCCCTGACCAGGGATCAAACTTGTGACCTTGGCACACTGGGATGATGCTCTATTCACTGAGGAACCCAGCCACAGTGCAATGAGTATTTTTTAAAAAGTCACTCTAATTTACAAATTCTTTATAAATTTTGGTTATTAACCCCTTATCAGACGTATTGTTGAATATGGTCTCTCATTGTGGGGTTTGTCCTTTTATTTTGTTCATATTGTCTTTAGCTGTGCAAAAGCTGTTTAGTTTTATATAGTCCCATTTGTTCATTCTGTCCTTTATTTCACTAGCCTGTGAAGATAAATCAGCAAATATATTGCTGCGAGAGATGTTGGAGAGCTTACTGCCTATGTTTTCTTCTAAGATACTTACAGTTTCACGACTTACATTTAATTTTTTATCCATTTTGAGTTTATTTTTGTGAATGGTATAAATTGGTTGTCTAGTTTCATTTTTTTGCAGGTAGATGTCCAATTTTCCCAACACCATTTGTTAAAGAGACTATCTTACTCCATTGTATACTCTTACCTCCTTTGTCAAATATCAATTGTCTATAAAGGTATGAATTTATTTCTGGGTTCTCTGTTCTATTCCATTGATCTATATGCCTGTTCTTATGCCAGTACCATACTGTTTTGAGAATAATGGCCTTATTATATAACTTGATGTCCAGAAGTGTGATACCACCCACTTTACTCTTCTTTTTCAAGATTGCTGAGGCTATTTGTGTTCTTTTTTGGTACCGGAAAGATAAACAATACAATCAAAAAATGGGCAAAAGAAATAAATAGACAAATCTACAAAGAGGACTTACTGATGGCCAATAGGCAGATGAAAAAATGTTCATTACTAGTCATTAGAGAAATGCAAATTAAAACCAGAATGAGATATCACCTCACACCAGTCAGAATGGTGCTCATCAATAAAACAACACATAATAAGTGCTGGTGAGAATGTAGAGAAAAGGGAACCCTCCTGCATTGCTGGAGGGAATGCAGACTGCTGCAGCCACTGTGGAAAACAGTATGGAGATTCCTCAAAAAGTTAAAAACGAAACTGCCTTTTGACCCAGCCATACCACTTTTAGGAATATATCCAAATCACTGATTCAAAAGAAGAAATGCACCCATGTTTATTGCAGCATTGTTTACAATAGCCAAGATCTGGAAACAGCCCAAGTGTCCATCAGTGGATGAGTGGATTAAAAAGCAGTGGTACATATACACAATGGAATACTATAGGGCAGTGGTTCTTAACCTTTTTTGAGGTACTGAACCCACCAGTTTCATATGCGCATTCACTGAACCCTTCTTTAGTGATAAATAAAATATGATTTTTTTTTCAAATTCAAGACATAGGTATATGTATTTTTACTGGTGCACAAAATGAGCCGTGCATGAACATCACCTTTCTCAGAGAACAAAACTAACAAAGTGCATGAACTCACAACAAATTACTGTATTACTTTATTCTGGCCTCCGTGGCAGAGGCTTCTTTGAACTCCTGAGACTGACTTATTGATCCCCTAGGGTTTGATAGAACCCAGGTTAAGAACCACTGCCATAGGGTCATGGAAAAAAGGATATCTTACCTTTTGCGACAACTTGGATGGACCTGGAAATTATGTTAAGTGAAATAAGCTAGGCAGAGAAAGAAAAATATCATATGACCTCACTCATTTGAGGAATTCAATGAACAATGTGAACTGAGGAATAGAGTGGAGTCAGAAGCAGGATCAAAGGGACCAGAGGGAAAGTAGACAGCGGGAAAGGGGATGAGATGATGGGATCAGAGAAGGAAAAGAGATTGGTGAAATTATATATATATATAAAACACAGCGTTATAGAGATCAGAAAAGCAAATCCTGGAGGGAAGGGGGGAGGGGATTTGGGGATTTTGGGGAGGGAGTAAAAGGGATGTTGAGAGGAACACGGGTGGGGGTAGATGTATTCGGTAGGGTACTTGAATCTATGGAAACATAATAAATTAAATCAATAAAAAAGTCACTAATTTATTATAGTATAATTTATATATAATAAAATGTGATCTTTTTAGGTGAATAATTTGATGCTCTTTTTGAGTTTTATTACCCACAGAATTTAATTCTAATCAAAATATAAAATATTCTATCAACCTAAAATTTCTCTTGGGAACCATTGCAATAAAGATTACAGTATCAACTTCTTACCAAGCTTCCAGCCTATTGGCCTGTCCTATAGGTTTCAGACTTGCCAATCTCCACAATCATGCAAGCAAATTTTAAAAATCTCTTTATATATAATATAAATATAAATATCAGTTTGCTTGTCTTTTTCGCTTTGTTATTAGCTAAATACACATTCAGCTTTGTTGTGTGTGATAAATCGACACTTCCATTATAAAGAAATGTCCTTGTTTTTTATAATGGTCCTTGTTCTGAATTCTCATTAGTCTATTAATATAGCCACTTTCACCTTATTATGGTGTTTGTATACCTTATTTATTTATTTATAATTTTCTGAAGTGAGAAGTGGGTGGGTGGGGGGAGGCAGACAGGCAGACTCCCATATGCACCCAAATAGGATCCATCCAGGATGCCCACCAACAGTCGATGATCTGTTCCCCTGGGGCGTTGCTCCACTGCAATTGGAGCCATTCTAGCACCTGAGGTGGAGGTCATGGAGCCATCCTCAGAGTCTGGGCCATCTTTGCTCCAATGAAGCCTTGGCTACAGGAGGGGAAAAGAAAGAGAGAAAGGAGAGGGGCAAGGGTGGAAAAACAGATGGGCGCGTCTGCTGTGTGCCCTAGCTGAGATCGAACCGGGGACTTCCACACGCTGAGCCGATGCTCTACTGCTGAGCTAACTGGCCAGGGCCTATATTTCTTTATTTTTAAATCATGTTTTTTCTCTTTATATTTTACATGCAATGTTTTAAGAGTATAAAAAATATTGGGTTTTTTCAAAAATTATATCTGATATCTGCTTTTTAATTAGGGTATTCAGATAATTTATATTTAATATTATTATTGATATGGCTAGGTTTATATCTACCATTTTGTTATCTGTTTTCTACTTATTACATCTGTTCTTTTGTTCTATTCTTGTGTTCTTCTGGAATAATCAAGTATTTTCCAATTTTACCTTAATTTTTTTGGCATTATTAGCTATAACAATATATTTTTTTATTCTACTGATTGTTTTAGTATCTATATATACATCTTTAACTTATCAGAGTTTTCCTTCAAATGATGTTATGCAACTTTACATATAGCATAATATTCTTACAACAGTACATTTCTATTTCTTCTCTCTACACCTCCATACTATTATTGATTTGATTTTTATACGTTATACATGTCATGCTAGATTGTTATTATGTTTAAATAGTCAATTATCTTTTAATTATATTTAAACAGAAGGAAACCTCCTATATCATCACTTTGTGCAGGTCCATATTTCTATATGGTATTATTTTATTTCTGATTGAAGACTTCCTTTAAGATTTCTTAGAGTGCAACTTTGCTGGTGATAAACTTTTTCAGCTTTTGTATTTCTGAAAAACTTCTTCTTTTACTTACATTTTAAAAGATATTTTTGTTGAGTACTTTAAAATGTTGCTCTTCTTTTTACTAGTATTGTTTTTAATAAGAAATCTGTTATTTACACTTATGTTTTTGTTTATGTACTGTATCATTGCCACTGTGCTAGAATTAAAGTTTTTCATTAAGTACGGGTCTTGAGAAATTTGATTATAATATGCCTTGGTATAGTTTTCTTCATGTTTCTTGTGTTTGAGAGTCATTGAGCTTGTTGGATATGTGGGTTCATAGTTTCCCTCATGTTTGGAAATATATTTTTCCTTTTGTTGGGCAGATAAAATATATTATGCTCACTTTGTTAAAGATAGAGCTGCCCACATAAAAGCCCGTCACCCAGGTGATATTATTTGGCCTTATGCTTGGAATGGGTGTGGGGGAAAGGCTGTAATATAAGCAGGTCGGATCGTTATAGCCTAAGGCTTAGTTTTAAGAGTGGGCTCTTCTCCACACCCTTGACTGATTGGATGATGTAGGGTGGTGCACTATCCTGAGGAATCCCATTATACAGAGACTTCCTTGTTTGTATAATTGGATTAGGGGTTTTGATCCTACGGTATAAAGTGGGAGAGACCGGTAGCTTGATCTCTCTCTTGGTTCCTGAGGTATTAGGGAGGAGAGGAAGCAGCCAAGATGGCAGAATGCTGAGGAAGAGTTTGTGCAGGAAGAGATGGGAAACAGAGGTGAATAAGTCTGGTGAGCTGGAAAGCTTTGATGCTAGGAAACTCGGATAAGTCAGTAGCTTTGTGAGCACTGAATGTGTGGGTTTTGGAACCCAATGTGTGTTTTTGCTTGCCCGCTGGGTGCAAGCCAGAATTAAAGCTGATGGCTCACCAGTTCTTGGCTCCATTGTTTCATTACCGACTGTTCGAATCTAATGTGAACCTGCCTTGGCCAGGCGGCTATGATAGTGGCCGCGACTACTGGCTTTACACCTTCCAATATATTTTTCTCTCTCTCTCTTCTGGGAATTTAGGCCACTTGAAGTTCTCCCACAGCTTATTGTTCATTTAAAATTTTTCATCTGTGTTTCAGTTTAAAGAGGTTCTATAGCTGTATGTTCAAGGTCATTAATCTTTCAATGTCCTCTTCTGCAATGTCTAACCTTCCAATGATTCTATCCATTATAATTTTTACCTCAGATATTATAGCTTTTATTTACAGTAATTTTGTTTCAACATTTTTAAAATTTTTTATTTATTCATTTTAGAGAGAAAAGAGAGAGAAAAAGAGAGAAATGGGGAGCGAAGGAGCAAGCCTGGGGTTTTGAACCAGTGACCTCAGCTCTCCAGGTCGACTCTTTATCCACTGCACCACAATAGGTCAGACTGTTTCAATATTTTTTAAAGCTTTCATTTTCTATTTAATTTTTTAATATATAAAATGCAGTTAACCATCAGTATTTGTACCACTTTTGTGGTTTTTTTTTTTTAATTGAGTATTCCCTTTATTACAGACTGTATTCTTGTGTTTCATGTCTCAGGTTCTGATTGAAAGGTAAATAGTATTAACTTTTTATTACTGACTGTTAAATAATGAGAGTTTACAGTCTGGCTGATAAGGGCAGGTATTATTGTCAACCGTCTCTCAGTCGCCTGCTCTATTTCCTCTAATACTTGGGTGGTTCTTCTCTAGCCTCAGGTTGTTATCACATGCACATTTATAGATGAAAATTCTGCGGAATAGCCAAACATAGTAATAGTTAAATTTAAACACTTTTTTCCTCCAGGAAATTTAGAAGACTTTTAAAACATTGTAAAATAGTTTCTGATGTGCAGTGATTACAGATGTCTTGATGGTCAGGATAAAGGATTCAAAAGCTGCTTATTCTACCCCATATTACTTGCATTCACTAATTTATATTGAGATAGAAGACCTCGTGGGATAAAATAAGACTTGGACTTGACCACCAATGAGGTTCAGAGGTATACTCACATATCAAATGGACTACTATAATTCTAATGAAGGCCTTTTTTGAAAAGGATATAGGACCCCTTAGAGAAATTCCATGATAGAACAAATAAGACTGAAGAAGCGAGCCAGACAAAGTAGGCCAAAAGGAGATAGGGAGTACTGATTCTAGCATAGCGAGGTGGCTTATACCAGAACTCATCCCAACTCAACCACATATGGGATGAGGAGTGGGAGAGAGGAATATGTGGGAGAAAGTGGCTATATGCCTGTATAAATGGAAAGAAATAAATTGAGCTCATATGACTTTGCCAAGGATACACTCTTAGGACAACCATCAGATTCCTCACCATATCATCTTTGCCCTTGTGAATGAGAGGGGAGCTATATTACAATGGTGCAATAAGGCAACTTGATTAAGTAGCACTTTTTCATGTGAAATGAACCCAAGTTCCCCAGCAAGGCTAGTTATAGTTAGTAGCAGTGTTGGTGATATCATGGCTCACTTGCTCCAGGCACTGGTGGTGGCAGTAGAGACAGCAACAACAGTGCTATGGTTTAAAGCAACCAGGCGCCTAACAGCAGCAGCAAGGCCAGACAGCTAGATATGAGTGGCCTCTCTGTGGGACTAAGAGCCTGCACTGCAAAGCAATGGTTTTACTAGCTATGGCAGGGGGTGAAAGCTATTGCTAGCTACTGTAAAGCTTTGCAGTTCTGTGGCCAAATTAAAGGGCTTACTCCCACTTCCACCTCTACTCACATCAGTTAAAAGCATAATGCAGAAAAAGGTGTATCCTTCCCACTTAAAAAGCAATGAGAAGGATTTCTGATCTCCTGCTGTGACAGTGGCAGTAACAGAATCAGGAATAGAGTTCCAGCCTTGATGGGCTCCTTAGCTGGGCTAAGTAGTAGCCCAGTACCTGGGCTGTCTGATCTTTACTGGAAAGCAATTCATACAGTGACCATCAAGACAAATTCATAGACATATGTTATCACGGTTGGAAATTCTCAGAAATATTGGTATAATGGAATTCTTTAAAAGACTCCCACCTCCTTTAACAAGTGGGGTTTTGGGGCTTTGATATTTGAAAGTGAATAGTAATGTCAATCTACCTATACTTGCTGTCTAGGGTAAGCTCAATACTCAAGCTACACAATTTAATATATAATTAGTTAATTTAATAAACTAGATAAATCTTGATTGAGGTCTGTTTTGTGTGAGGCATTATGTTAGCCCTCATAAAGGGTTAATCAGTTAAGATATGAACTCTGTTATATGTTACATGTGACATTATTATGCTTTTAATTTCACAAAAGGAGCTAGATGAGTGCAAAATGCCCATAGTATAATATCAAGTGCAAAAGGAAATCAGTGTATGTTCTTTTGCATACGATAAGCATACATTTTGTTAGATACTTAGAAATTGGTTTCAATGTGAGACGTGAAAAGTCCCAAGGAGGAAGCAATTCAATCGATGTAATTTAGTAATACTTTTTGGGGGAGGTAGGATCTGAGCCAGCACTTGAATGGTAGATCGTATGTTGGATAACACAGATGAGGATATAAGAGCATTTCAGGGAGAGAGAACCATGAAGGCATAAAAAGTATAGGTCTTTTGTAATCTGGAAGATTACTACTATATGTACAGATTTGTTGAAGGCAGGGATAGAAAGGTAGGTTGAGGGACATGGGATGGATTTCTTTGACAGTTAAAGGCAATAAAGACACAGTGTTTTTTGAGCAGAGAAACATAGGCTTTTTTACCTCTGTATTATTTCTCTAGTTCCACAAAACTGGACCCATTTAACTTCTTTCCTCAGAATATAATCCTGCCCAAGTTCTCATACCAGACTAAATAAAAAGCAGAGAATATTTCAATAGACCCTGCATTTCTACCCCTAATTCCAATGAGGATTAGCATTGGCCACCCTTCATGATTTCTGGAGTTACCCTATTATTTCCATTTTTATTTCTAATGCATAAATTTGGGAACTTGATTGTTTCTTTTGGAAACTCTTGTGCTATCTATGCTTGAATCCTGACTGAGCTTGCCATGACCTTGGAACACTATGGACTATGTGATTTTCCCAATTAACAGTGGTATTCAGTCTTGCTTTTGGTGACCAGCATTAAACCAGTTTTTATTTCTCTTCCTCTTTTTTTTCCATCTTATTTGTTAAACAATTCTTTATCTTTGGGTCAGATTCATAAAGCATAAAAATGACAAAAGGTATTACTTTGGAAGCAATGTAGGAGAAGGTATGATACAAAAATAAACAATTGGGAAGGCAATACAGAAATCCAAGCAGCAGGCAATAAGGGCCTGAACTGCAGTAGCCTCCAGGGGGAGAAAAAAATGGAAACAGCTAGTAATAAGAGTGGCACATAGAAAGCACTACTATTACTAAATTAATTTTTTTAAAAAGAGAGAGAGAGACATTTGTGGAGGAAGAGTATTTTAAGACTAGGTAATAAGGTTCAGGGGATGGTGGGAGGGAGGATCAAAAGTGACTTGAAC
Organism: Rhynchonycteris naso; assembly: GCA_037038555.1. Classification (NCBI taxonomy): domain Eukaryota; kingdom Metazoa; phylum Chordata; class Mammalia; order Chiroptera; family Emballonuridae; genus Rhynchonycteris; species Rhynchonycteris naso. The sequence continues at coordinate 92,920,798 of CM072999.1, forward strand.
TTCCACACTAGGGTCGTAAGGAAAGGAGTGATGTGAGCAAACTGAGCATAGCTCCTCTCCATCAGACATACCAAGCCCCCCCCCCCAAAAAAAAATATTTGAGAGCCATGTAATGTCACTTGGATTGAATCATTCTCTGCTTGAATAAAGTGAATAAGTAGTTTAGAAGGGGCATGTTGGTTCTAGCCCAGGGGTCCCCAAACTACAGCCTGCATGCGGTCCCCTGAGGCCATTTATCGCCCCCCCCCCCCCCGCACTTCCAGAAGGGGCACCTCTTTCATTGGTGGTCAGTGAGAAGAGCACAGGATGTATTCGCACCCATAGTTCCCATTGAAATACTGGTCAGTTTGTTGATTTAAATTTACTTGTTCTTTATTTTAAATATTGTATTTGTTCCTGTTTTGTTTTTTTACTTTAAAATAAGATATGTGCAATGAGCATAGGGATTTGTTCACAGTTTATTTTATAGTCCGGCCCTCCAACAGTCTGAGGGACAGTGAACTGGCCCCCTGTGTAAAAAGTTTGGGGACCCCTGTTCTAGCTGGTGGATCAGTGGATAGAGTGTCGGCCTGGTGTATGGATGTCCCAGGTTCAATCCCCAGTCAGGGCACACAGGAGAATCAACTATCTGCTTCTCTACCACTACCTCTCCCCCTTCTCTTCCTCTTCCCTATCCGCAGCCAGTGCCTGGATTGGTTCCTGAGTTGCCCCGAGCACTGAGGATGGTCAGAGTGTCAGCTAAAAATAGCTCAGTACTTGAGCATCAGTGCCAGACAGGGGTTGCCGGGTAGATCCAGGTCGGGGCACATGCTGGAGTCTGCCTCACTGTCTCCTCTCCTCTCACCTTAAAAAAAAAAGGAAAAAGAGTGGGTCATGTTGCACTTCATGATAATTTTTTTAAGCCTGAAGGAATATGTTTGAGGAAGATAGGTAGCATATAGGTTGAGTTGGGAATCTCAGATTTTTGTGTGATAAAATATTTGCGATAGAAGAAATGGTATATAGCAAAAAAAAGAGGGTCTGGAGGCAAGATTTAAAACAAAACAAACCACGGCCCCCACAGGCTTTCAGTCGTGTATGTGACAGAAAAAGCTAGCACAGGGGTTGGCATCAGTGGTAGTGCAGGGTAACTGGGGAGTAAGGAGAAGGAAGCATTCCAAATAAGCATTTAATCTAAGTAAAACTGGTGTATTTGCTAAGCAAATGAAGTCTCCTTGTAAGTTCCGTATATGTCCCCTGCCTCCTCCACCAAAGTAACATATCTAAGTACTTCTTATATAGAAATTTTTAGCTATCATTGTCTAGCTTCTCAAGCCCCCAAATATTATATGATTTATGTTGGGCAACACAAAATTGCCAAAATGTTTGAACATTTGGAATTTGACACGGTGTGACCTAACGCCTCAGTGGGTTTCAGATGCAGATGTGTGCATCAAGCTCTCCAGGCAAGTCAACAGTCTTGGTTCTGCAACCCCGACCAGTTTACCCCTGTGAAGTCTAAGACTTTATCTTCCTTGGGAGAAGAAAGCACTGTTAGCTCAAGTAGGTTTCTCTCTGCTTCCAAGCATTGTTGCCTTCTCCTATGACATGATCCCAGGCTTCTTGTCTTGTGCCTGCAGTTGTCCTGGTCCTGCCAGTGTGTGTGGAGAATGGTGGGTGTTGGCACAGTATAAGTCTAATGGAGACCTGGCATTTTTATGGACATGGACAAGCATCACTCCAGCTGGGCCATCTCTGGGCAAGTAGTTTAGAAGTAATGGAAATCCTCTCCAGAAATAATAGAAAGGACACCATTTGGTCTGGCGCATGTGATTGATGGTCAGGTGATCTGCTGGATGGATCTAGTTCCCAGACACCTTCTGGATGCTCAGACAGTGTCTGTCAGCAAGCTCCCTACAGGTCGTGCTTGTAAAACAGACTTAACCAATGTGGCTTATTTTCCTAGACATTCAACTCCCTCCCTCTCTCTTGTTCTTTCCTGAGCCAGGCAGAAACTCTGCTTTTGTCCTGTATATTTAGGAGGTCCTTCCTGTTTTGCCTTTTCTGTAATGTCTCACCATTCCTCAGGTTCTTTTGTAATGAATCTTGTTGATTCTTTATAATCAAAGTTAATCAGTCAAACAAACAAACAAACAAATGTCCTTCACCTTGAAGGCAAAGATCACTTAATTTTAAAGTTAAACTTCTGAAACAAAGGAAGAAAAGTAAAGTTTAATTTCCATATCAAACAACCTTGAACATTTTTAACCTGCCACAAGAGGTTATACTAAAAAATTGGCTAATAGCAGCAAGTTGTCTCCATCCTGTGTGAAAGAGGGTGCATTTAGAGACTTCTCTTGCATACACTAGAGCTGTACTGCTAGAAAAGTTTTCTGTACAGGTTCAATAGACTAAATAAGGAACACAGGGAGATAAAATCTTTCTAGGAGTAAATTGTGTTTATCCTGTAAAGTTTTGAAAGATTCTGATCTGCTTATTGAAGGGGCTTGGTCATTCTTCTTGCTTCTCTTATCTGATAGGCCACTAAATGATATCTTCTAGAATAAATGGATATTTTCAAAATTACACTACTTAAAAAAATGCTGAGTATTTTTACAGCAAAACTGACAAAACAGGAGGCCATTGTGTAAGCACATATTCTGTGGGGAAAAGTACTGGCATGGGGATTTGGGCTTTAAGGGCTGAAAGGCAAATTGTTTCCATCCATTGCTCTAAATTTAAACATGCCTGCCACGGTGTGTTTCCTTGGAGGAGAGAAAGCCTGGCATTTTATTTGTAGCCAGTTATCTGAAAGAAAAGGCAGGATTTCTATGGAAGGAGATAATGTCTGCTCTGTGCATTGTGAAGAATAAGGATTTAAGCAATTTAGCTACTCTGCTTGTTGTCTGGGGCAAAGGAGAGTAGATAGCAAAGTTGTGTTGAGAAGAAAAGTGGTCCTCATCTCTTGGCATTCCTTCTTCTCTTTCTGACTTACTGGTTCTTCACACACACACACACACACACACACACACACCGCGCGCGCGCGCGCGCGCGCGCACATACATGTCACTGAGACACTTGCACGGTGGTCTGAGCCAGGCAGTAGGTTTTAGTGCTTTTTGTGGAAAATTCTATATGTAGTGTTCATTATTATTAGCACAAGCAATTGATTCTAATCCACCCAGAGCAATCCTGGAGGCATTTGGCTGACTTCAGAGCAGCTGGTCTCTGCTCAGACCTGTGTGGCACTGTATTCACTATTTTCCCTTCACCTTGTGACTGTCAATGTGTTTGCACCCTGAGGCCTTCTAAATATTTTGTCTGTGACTGAAAGTTACAGTCATTTTTCTCAGTAATATTTCTGTCTTCCTTTTGGTCCTTAAATTCATTTTTTAAGAGGCAGAGAGGTAAAGAGGGAGTTGGAGATGTTGAGGCTTTAGTCAGGGAAGGCAGAATTGAGAATGGGATTTTACCACATCTGAAACTCAAAATTCTCCACCCAGCCCAGTGCAGTTACTGACATACCCATCAAGTTTCATAGGTGAAACAGGCCATAGAAATCCAATAAGCTACATTAAGGTCATAAAGGGGACTGATTTCTGAAAAATGAATCATAGAGGGGGAGATATTCATAATCAGTTCTCCATCTCTCAAGTGAAACATCTGCTTTTTAAAAGCAAGAACATGTCCCCCCCCCCCCCAACATTTCAATATCCTCATAGATGGCTAAAATGAAACTTTGTGAAGATGAAGTAAATAATCATTTTGACAGTAAAGATACTGGCAAATTAGAGAATCTTTTGCTGTAAAAGGTGGATTCTGCCAAATTAAACGAAGCTGCATTTAATGGGGAGGGTGATGACCCTATGTGAGAAGAGACACATTTGAGGCATTCAGCTTGTGCCGTCACCATCAAGCGACAGCAATCTGGCAGCATCTCAGATGACGATCTACTTTGGCACCCATCCCTCTGGAACCTGTGCAAGTGCCCTATTCTCTGTATGGATTTTAGTAATTATTCTTAGAGCTTCACTTTAATCTTAAAATGAAACAGGCATTTTAGGATACTCCTATATTCCTAAGAATTTCTGGCTTCTCTCTTGTCCTAAATGTTCTTTTTAAAACAGAATGATGTGTATGTGTATATGTGGGGTGGCATACATGTGTGTACACATGTGTTGAAGAAGGAGAGGCACTAACAGGGAAGGTAGACCCTTCCTTTGTTTCTAAGACGTTAGTAGTGATTAGTTAATCAACTCTAACTAGTGTGGTTCATGAGAAAGATTTTGAAAAAATAAAAAATAGTTTTAGAAGGTACTTTAGAAAAATGTCTAGTCTATTTAAAGTTAAGCAAGCCAAAGAAGTTAGGAGTCTTGCCTACTATCTTGGTTCTTTCTTTTTAAAATTTTTTTTATTTATTTGAGAGAGGGAGAGGAAGAGGAAGAGAGAAAGTGGGCAAGGGAGTATGTGTGTGTGTGAGAGAGAGAGAGGGAGATAAAGAAGCATCAACTCACTGTTCCACTTAGTTGTTCCATTTAGTTGTGCATCCATTGCTTGCTTCTTGTATGTGGCCTGACCAGGGATTGAATCTGCAACCTCCACATGCTGGGATGACACTCTATCCTCTGAGCAAGTGTCTTGCCTCTTATTCATAGCAGAACCACTACAAGAACATCAGTCTTTCTCCCAGGAAAATGATTTATTGAACACTATAGTAGTCTACCTAGAAACAGGTACGGGAAATGAGAGCTGGCTTCACCACTGTGAATGAAGTCATGTCAGGCAAACGCTTACCTTCTCCACACTTGCCTTTCCATCTCTAAGATGAAGACCAGAATGACAGTCTTAGTGATCTCTTGGCACTCTTGTGACAATCAAATGATGTGATGTAAGTGAAAACTTTTTAGAAGCATTTAAGTTGCAGTGTGGATATTAGAATCCCTTGCCTCAGTTAAACCTTTTTGTAGGCTATATTTTGGAGGTAGAGTGGTGACTGTGTTTGGGCTTTTGAAACAGAATCCTTGACAACATGTGTAAGAAGTACCAATGTTGAATGGCTGTTCTAGTTAATATTTCAGTGTGTGTGTGCATGTGCGTGTACAGAGAGAGAGAGAGAGAGAGAGAGAGAGAAAGAGTGTGTGTATGTGTGTGTGTGTGTGTAGTGATAAAAGTCTCAATGTATCCTTCCTATAATATAAAGATTGGTATTTAGAGTGGGATGTGTCACTAAAATAAAAAGAACTTACTTGAAAATATAGGATGAGGAGAATAGGAACACAAGTCTTTGTTCTTTTTTTAGCTAAATGAACTATTGTTCTTTGGCCTATGGGCTTCCTTAAAGCCATGTCTCTTAATGGCCATCACTGCAGCACAAGCCAGCTGTGAAAGCAGACACTGGCTTGTTCCAGATGTGAAATACTATGCAGAAACACCAGAGGGCAAGTTTTAAGATCTAGGAAAAGTAATGCAATAAAAAAATTTGAAAAACACTTTGTTTACTCAGTGTCTGTCATTTTAAGCATTCCAAAATGCAGTGTTCTCTATCTGCATATAGAGTCAAAATCCTAGCATAGACTCTAATTCCCAACTCTAAGTCCTCATGGAGATACCCAATATAAGCAAAGGTTCACTCAGAGTTCCCAATGACTAAAAGAACAAAATAAAAATAAAAATAAAGGAGGGGGGAGGGCATTTTTTAATCAAATGGCTTTGTACCTTTGCAGCAACTATCTTTTATGAAAATCTTGGGATATATGGTATTTGTTTACATTGAAACAAGCAGGCACTCCACGTAGGAGATGCTTTGGTGATGAATTACAAACAGGACAGGAATGGAAAGGCCAGTGGGAATCTTTTGTGACAATCAGATAATACAAAAATGTTTCCGCACATCAGCTCTTTCGGAAAGCCTCAAATTTGGAAGATTATTTATTTGGGGGAGATGAAACAAATAGAGTCAGGAAGACAGTGTGACAATTCTTTTCTTTTCCCTTTTAAATACAAAGTATATTATCTGAACCTGAGCAGAACACAGAAAAGGAGATGGTATGCAGAACGCAGACATCCATCCTACTGCCCTGGTACATCCACTATAAGAAAGCACCAGCTACATGCCATAAGATCTAATTATCAAGAATTGCCTTTCCTGCCCCACAGCAATCATTTTGATGACAGGCTTCTCTGCACTGTAAAACAAAATGGGAACCTGTGCTGCGTAAACCACCTCAGCGCTTCCTTCCCCTCCTCTGCTACCAGCCTCCCCATCTCATTTATTTTCCACACATTAATAGTAGCAGTCACCTTAAGCCGGTGATGCAGAATAATTTTCACAGAAACCTTGATCAGAAACCATAAATCAGCCTGATGTGCTTTTATGGTCTAATAACATTCCGGTGCTCCTACAGGCCTGTATGTAAAACCGCATTGCAGTGAGTCCTTTGGATTTTTTTTTCCGCGGTTAGTGCAGTGTATGCGCTTGCGCTCTCGAGCGCTCTCCCCCGCCCCCACCCCTTCTTGTCTCCCTGTCTACCTCTCTAGGTATAGTATTTATAGACAGGCCTGTGTGCGTGTGCACTTAACTCACAGGATGCAGTTCATTTCTAGCAAAGCCATGTTATATGGCGATATGCATACATCATTGTGGTGGCAGATTCTCTCAGGAGGATGAAATGATGCATTCATTGCATCTTCAGCGGTGTCATAGCAAATGAATTGTTTCTGACCAAACAATAAAATGACATGACTTTTATGTCATTATTTTAGGGCTACTGAGTCCCTTAAATAAGCAATTATTTTTCCTTGTTAGGACAACTGGATGCCACACCCATATGGACTCTTGCCCCATTCCTGAGGGCTGCACTGTGTGGCTTGGTTGACTGAAAGCTGAGTTGCATCTGACTCTGACCTGTGGTCTGCAATGTCACCTACCACCTAATGGCCTTCTGCTCCCACCACTCTCAAGGAGGTTTAAATGATATAAAGTAGACAAGGTTAGTGGAGTGGCAGGAAGCCATTCAGTAGGTTTGAGGTAAGGGGCAGAGTGAGGCCTGGGTGAATGTTCCAGGGAAACAGTGAAATGCGAGTGGAGTTGGCAGTATAAGGAGCTCTGTTGAAAGATGGACTGCTGGGCCTGTCACCAGGGGCTGACAGCGACGCTGGTGCTGGCAGAAACACTCCAGTGTCTGATTGGACAGTTGTGGGATCAGAGGTATCATAACACATGCATCTGAGTTAACCATACTGACCATCCACGCCAGCCTCTGTCAGTAATCTGAGCGATCTAGGCACTTCCGCTCAGTGACTAACAGCAGCAGCAAAAGCAAATCAGCTCAGGCCTACTCCATGCTTCTTATACCTACTGGGAGCCTGCCAGCGGGGCATCCCCTGGGTGGGTGCCCATCTGGAGCATGCAGCAATTTCTAGTTCAGAATGGAGAGCCTCTCAAAGCTGTGTTTCCACAGAATAAAAATATCTACAGCAGCAGCGGCACTCCTGCATTACTACTTGGTGAATCAGTACAAGAAATTAACAAAGACCATTTGACTCAAAGTGGGTGAATATTTAGCTTTGCTTTGTAAGTGTGGAAAGCTGGCAATGATCTCTGATTTTTCACTGCTAATGCATTGAGTGATAATTGCTCCCCAATAGACCTACATAAATTCCAACATTCTTAACTGATGCTTCATGAATGTACCAAGGGAAAAAAAGTACCCTCAGGCATTAATCAAATTTGCCAAGATACTACTCCTTGCTTGGTTAAGAGATACATCTCCAATTATGTATACATACATCAATTTTTACATGTCTACCAACACTGCTGGTGCATGCATGCACATACTTGGCATAACAGCATGGTAAGCATTTGTGAGGACATGCCGAATGTCAGTATAGGGGTAATTTGAGGAACATGGATCCCACCTTCATTTGTAGGGTTCTTTGTTTTCAACTGTAAATCATGATGTCTAATTCCCTCACTTTACATGTAATGGTGCTTCAGGTTAGGCAGTGGTCACAGAATTTGTTAAAATTCATTTTCTGTAAAGTTAAAGGGGTTTTTCTTTTCCCACCACCAATATCTCAGGGAGCTGCACGCAATCAGTCCTGTACCCTGAAACTTCAGTAAAAACTCTGTTGAATTTTCAGAAATTGACAGGCAATTTCTCCTTGTGCAATAGCCTGAGCTTTTCAGGACTGCAGGAGCAAAGGCTAAATGTGAAAAGGAAATGGGGGTGGGCAAAAGCCCTCTCTCTCCAGTGTCCACGGCCCTTCGATTCACAGACCAGCATTTGTTGTCTGTTTTGGAGCTATTTCTAAACCCTCCTAGCTGGAGGCAATGTACACCAGACCAGTGGGGTGGGAGCAATAAAGGAGAAATGCAGTAAAGAACAAATTCTTTTCAGATTAGCTGATTGGCAGTTGTGAATAATGCAGCTCTAGCACTAAAGCAAGAAAGAGCAGCTTCAACCTTGGCACTCATTATTTTGCTGTAAGCCTTTTTTGCTAAGAACATTTTTCTCTTTCAAGTCTTAAACTATATTAACTCCTTATGATCCAGCCATGTGCCCCAAAGGGCAAACTATCTAGACCCAATGTTGAAAGCTCTAAATTGTGGATGTGAAATGATAGCGGGAAACAATGGCTTTCTCAAACACGCTTCTCACCTGCACTGAGATTAGGATTAAAAAAATTTACCCTGTGGGTTAAATACCATTTATTCTGTATCATACCTCACAGACATCCTTGAAAAATATGTTAAAGAAATTGGGCACACATGTGGCTTATATATATGATCACATAAGGAATTCAGACCACTTAAAAGTGGAAAGAAAGTATATAAAATGGTCATTCAGTAATTTTAAAGCTATCTCTTTTTTTTTGTTAGTTATGAAAACACCATCAGCCAGAGTAATCTTTAGATCCTTTGATCTAAATATTCAAGTACATTATCAGATCAATTATAGGCTGGATTTATTTTAAATTGTTGTTAAATAAATACAAAGTAAATTAGCCTTTTTCTTAATTATTCTTATGATTTCACAAAAATACATTTGTGTTTAATCATGACATTTATTGAGACAAGGAATTGAAATTTTTTAAATCATTTGTTTCTTTATGTATTTTTATTGACTTTTTAAAATATTTTTGAAAATATTTATAATCAAATTGTTTATTTTTATAATTTAGGCCCAATGATTATATTATATTTAAAATATTGCTATTTTTCTTATAATTATATATTATATTTAAAATATACAAAATCCATGGAGCCATTACAAAATCAAAAAAAATGTTTTAATAAAATTCTAAATGGCTAGATATATAAGTTTTAAAAGAAAATCTGATCTGTGAGACTCAATTTGTTAAAAATAAGAAATTACCTAGTTTCAATGTTATTAGTGGCAATATTTGCAGAAGGAATTGATGTCTTTTTAATGGCAAAACCTCTTCTACTCTTCTTTTGCTTTTTTGTATCCAAAATGCTGAAATTTTATAAGCAGGAATCCTAGTTCAGTTATCTTCACAATAATCTCACCTTGTTTAAAGCCTGATTTATATTTGCCGATCAATATACATATTTTGAATATAATACATAAATAAATACTAGAATATGGCTAATTAACAGCTGAGATAATACTATATATTCTCAATGCATAAAATTATACAATAAAATAACATATTTCTAGATATCTTTATACAAAAAGCAATTTGGAAAAATATATTGAACTTTTCCCAAACCATTTACATATGTTTTGATATGCCTGCTAGGAATTAAAAAGGCTCTGTTTCTGTGTGTTAATATGTAAATATCAGAGAAGACTATGTCTTTATTATTTTTATTTATTTATTTATTTTGTTTGTTTGTTTTTTCCCAAAATGAGAAGCAGGCAGAGAGACAGACTCCCACATGCGCCTTACCAGGATCCACCTTGCATGCCCACTAGGGGTTGATGCTCTGCCCATCTGGGACACTGCTCCGTCACAACCGAAACCATTGTAGCACCTGAGGCGGAGATTCATGGAGCCATCCTCAGTGCCTGAGCAACTTTCCTCCAATGGAGCTTTGGTTGTGGGGGAGGAGGAGAGAGATAGAGAGAAAGGGGAGGAGGAAGAATGGAGAAGCAGATGAGTTCTTCTCCCGTCTTCCCTGGCCAGGAGTTGAACCTGGTACTTCCACATGCCAGGCTGATGCTCTACCGTTCTTATTACACTTATAGCTCCTGTGCATGGGCCTGTGGTGAAGTCATAATGGGCATTTGTTCCCTTTGACATTGACTGTCAATGTTGTCTTTTATATATTTGTCTACAATTACATACACAGAAGTGAAGAGTAGGTCATGCTGCTATTCTTATGCCTATTGATGGACATGTTCTAACTGTGTGTTTACTGCTACCTCTAAAACCTAAACTTTTGCCTTTATTAGAGTTAGTTTACATTCATTTTATCTTTTCTCTTTAGTCCTTTCAGAAGATAGATGCTGTTTCATTCATCTTTTTTTCTGGCTCATGTAGTATAGAGTCTTGCACATGACTGTGCTTCCATAAAGATTTGAGTTTAAATAAATTGAATATAGTCTATGTATAGGATATAAGGTGAGACAAAGAAGACATTAGTTACTTATTTATAAGTTATTTCCAGAATCCAGTTTGGTGATTAGATGGTTGAAAGTATAAGAATACATAAAATATAGCCTCTTCTCTCAAAGCACTTACTATATAGAAGGAGGCAGGCTGATAATTCTGATAATATATAATTCAGTATAAAAATTAAGATACTGGAGATAAACACAGTCTTTTATGAGAACTCATAGAGGCAGACCTACTAGAAGAATTTTTAACTTATTCCCCTCTTCTTTCAGAGGTGCTTCAGGCTTATGAGAAACAGAAATGGAAGGAAATTATTTTAAAAAAGTAAAAAAATAAACAAAGAAAAACAAAATAACAAGGGAAACAATAAAAACAAGATGAGAGCAAAAACAACCTTGGACATACTTGAATGCATTAAGTGTGTACATGAGGGAGTGAACTAGCCCACGTACTAAAAGGTGAACTTCTAGGTTTATGTAGAATGTGCCCTAGAAAGATGCTCTTCTCTCCATCTCAGCAAGGACGGGAGAGCAGAGCAGCAGCTATCGTGTAGTGATTTTGCATCCCTGGTGTCAATATTTTCATCAGTTGCCAATAACAACTTAGAGTTGTGCAATCACTGCCCTGTAAAAAGCTAACATGAAATTAAAAGCATTATGAGCTTCCAAATACTCTCAAATTCTATCTGAAAAAAAATCCCTCAATTTCTTTGACGATTATCTTCTTTTATGTGTGGTGTTTTGTTAGGCTTAATTTCCATAGCAGAAAAGTAAATTTAACCCCTCTCCCAATGCCTTGCTCATAATGTCACTTAATAGATACTTGTTGAAAAATAAATAAACAAATGTGAAGATGAGATATGTCAGCCTATTAAAAAAGAGCGATCAATACATTTTTCATCTTAGGACAGTTCAAGTTGTAGAATAAAGGAATTCAGTGTTCTTTATAACTCACCTAGCAGTCATTATTATCCCAGGCAAATGGGCATATGGCCATTTCTCAGGATGAATCAGGCCATGCTTTAATAGTTAGTTTCAGCAGTTCAAAGTAAAATGGATTTATTTAGAGAGGCTCAATAAAACCTCATTTTGAAGGGTCTAATAAAATGTAAGGATGATAAAGAACACTGTTTTTCATGATAAGGAAAATTCTGCCTTTCAAGGGAGACATCATAATTTCTTCTAATTATAAGAAAAATGTTGCTGCCTTGAGTGCTCTTATTCATGTGTACAGCTAAAGAAATTCTCTGAATAAAAGAGTAATTAGATTCTATCCCTTCATACTAAAAAAGAAAGAAAGAAAGAAAAAGAAATCAGCTATTTTTCTTTTCTTTTATATACGATTTCTTTCTCACATATCCTTTGACTTCTACTGTGCTGAATCTTTTATGTGTCATGGAAGGAAGATTTAGAGGTGCTTTGATTTCTCCAATTCCTTTGGTGGCTGGCAGTATGTGCTGTGCTGAATTTGGAAGTGCCTAATTTGGGAGTTCTGTTCATGTTGGGCTATAAACTGATCAGATTTCATTTTATGTGTGAAGATCATTTTCAGTCCATGGATTTAAACATTTTATTTTTCTGAAATACATTCTACATAATGTGCTGTGGGTTTTTACTTAGGAAAGCTCTTAAACTTTATTTTAGAGACAAAGAACACACTGGGAAGGTTCACCTTTTAACCATTTGAATTGAGAAGAGGCTGAGGTTATGAGAGGGCTGAGTCACCATCATTTCTGTGATGGTGAAGTCTGATCACATTTGGAATTACTGCATTATAAAGGCAGGTGTATGAGGAAGATAGCCAAACACAATTAGAACTTTTTCTTGAACTGATTTTTGCAGCCCATAATTTCAATTGTGTAGGTAAGTGCTGGGAGAGGAGAGATATGCAACTGTAATAAAATTAATTCAAATCAGAATGTCAGCAAAGTATAAAGAAGGACTGTTCAAATTCATAGTGAATGATAATATTGTTTGAACCTTCTAAGAGATTAGAATTTGTTAGATTTCAAGATGGAATATGATCACTGGCTTTAAAATAGAAAGATCAATGATAAATACAGACAGAAAAAGAACTCTTAGCTAAGAAAGTTTGGTAGCTTTTGAAATACTAAAGACAGTAGCCACCATTTACTGAGTGCTAATTCTGGTGTTAGGGATTTATGAATATCATCTCTCCTTCCTCCGGCAGGCCTGGAAAGTGGATAAATTGAGAGGAAAAGTGACCCATTGGCCAAGATCACATGGCCAAAAAATGGTGGTCAGACCTCATTCTTAAGCTGTTTTACATCAATATCATGTTCAACCCAGCACTGAAAGAAAACCAGGCTTGACTTTTTTGTTTGATTGTTATAGAGTTTTGTTACTTGAGCTAGGTATGAAGATGTTTATTTTGGGTTAATGGCTCTTTGAAATAATAATTGCCAAAGATCAGTACTAGAATGGGTCACCACATCTAGTTATAACATGAAGACAACCTGCATACTTTCTTGAGGAGAAGCAGCTTCCATTCAATTATTGAGGTGGGGAAATCCTTTTTCTCATAGCTGCTCTTTTTAATTTCTTATTCTTTCATTTCGCTGATTTTTTTTCTTATTAAGCTAAGTGTTATCTATAAAGTTTCATGGGCTATTTCTATTATATCAGAAGAGAGAAATGAAATCACTTTGGACACAACAATTGTCACATCCAAGTAGGCAGGAAGATAGATACTAGTCTTAATATAACAGTGTTCTGTGCTTCGAGTGACAGGAGAGCATGGTGCTTGGGAGCAGGGACCTGAGAGCCAGACCAGCCTAAACTGTCCAGTGACTACATATATTATTTGCACAAGTCATTTAATCACCTGTCCCTTATTTTCCTCACCTGTGAAATGGGAATAATGATAAAAATAGTACCTCTCTATCATTGAATCCCTACCATATCCCTAAAAGAAAATTCACATTATATTTATTTTACAGACTAGTAAATAAATCTCACAGGAATAATCTAATATTATAGAGATATTAATTAACTTGTCCATTGTCACTTGTAAGCATTCAAACCTAGGCACAGTGAGGCCTAAACCAAACTGGGCTATAAACCCAAGCTGTAGAATGTGCAATTTTATTCTTTAAATTTCCAGCTGAGGAAAATTTTTCCTTGTACTTTTAATATAATCCATATTAATGTATTATTGAACTAATAGTATCTCATAATAGTATCTCATTTGACATTTTATGTATATATATTATAAATATTAGGAATTCTGGATCCTGACCTTATTATGGCAGATGATAGCTGCCAGTTCTATCCACTGTCATAAATCCCTTGACCTATAATCCATACCTTTTATAGTGGGTGGTTAAATGTATATATCCTCTGGTCCCAGATGTTGTGCCTGGATTTGAAACTTGGCTTTTCTACTTACTCTCTCTGTGCCACTGGGAAAGTCATTTAACTTTGTTTTTTTCTTTTTTATTTATAAAATAGAGATAACTCCAATAGTATTTGTCATAGATTGTGATAATTAAACAAATCTATGATCTTAAAACTGGCACATAATAAATGATATAGAAGTGGTAATGTTGATGATGATGATTTGCTGATTTCAGATTAGGAGAGTTTTAAGAGGGCTTGGTATAGAGTTGGTATAAAAAGAAAGAAAAACTTAATTCTGATGGGGTTAGGATTAATAATTTTTTCAATGATTGTTTTATGGTTAAGAATTGTTATTCATTTTGTTTTGAGTCTTGAGTTTTCTCCCTTTAACAGAAGTTAAAACACCTAGCAATTAACTTGGGTCAAAATATTTTTAGGGAGTTTATTTTGGCTTTTTTATCAAGTATATTTAGGAGGAATTTCAGATTCTCTATGGCTAATCAAAGAGGTGGTTATGAATTGAGGTGAGGGAGAGAGGGAAAGCTAGAGTACCTAAGGGAAAGGTGTAGCTGCTGTCCTGGAGTTGTCCACTGATAAAGATTGTCTTTTGGGCTTGGCCACCTACCGACTCTAGATATGTGAAACTAAATATATTCCATGCTGTTTCTTTCACCTTTTCTTCTGACCCGTAGTAGTGTTTTTTGTTTTTGTTTTTTTGTAATATTCTAGCTCTGAATAGTTTAACACCCTTCTTCTCTTGTACAAGTCAGAATATTATAATATAATCTTTATTTGTGCTTCCCACTTACCTGTCATGTCCAATCAGTGATCTAATAAAGCTTGACTCTTACAACTTCTCCTTTCCCTCTGTTGCTATTTTAGATTAGGGATTTGTGACTTCTCACCTGGGTGGTTGCAATGATCCTGCTTCCACTGCTCTCCCTGTCCCCAGTGTTGCTCAACTCCAAAGGATTTCCAAAGTAAATTTTATTCTCATCATGTAATTAATATATTTCAGTGACACAACTTCTATACAGGGTTATTTCCTACTTATTTTTTAGTCTTTGGACCTCTTCCTGCTCTTCTCTCCCCTACCATTCTCCATCTCCAAACAAATGCAAAACAATTGTATTAAAATCCTGTTGATTTTTCAAAAGCTCAGTGCCTTTGTCTTTGTTGTTGTTGCTCCTTCTTCCTGGAATAGCCTCAGGAACCTTCACTTCCACTCATACTGGTCACTTGACTAACTTCTAATCATCCTTCAAAACCCAGCAAGCTAACACCTTCTCTAAGATTTCCCTACTTCCTCAGCCTTGACTAGGTGCATACCAATTAAATCTATAAACCTTAGCCGATGGTATAGTAATTACTTATTTGATTAGTTTTATTCTAGGATTCAAAATTTTAAAAGTCAGTTATTAGATATTTCCTCTTTATATTCCTAGGGTCAAACATAGTGCCTTTTATTGAGTAATTGCTCAATAAAGGTTGGCAGACTAAAATGCACAGCAATAAAAACAATTAATTTTCTTGAGTATCTTTGCAAGTGAGATTTTTTGTAGGTATTTAAAATAATTAAATAGCAACAAATTAATATTTTCTGGTCACAGTTTTGGAATGTCTAATGTGTCTACATAACAATATGAAAAAGAAGAGTTAGTTAATAATATCTCCTATGAATAAAGCATAGAGCTTAAGATAGTATTTTATATTTTAAAAGAGTTTCTAGTTTTCAGAGTGCTGTTATATGCATTATCTTTGAGGTTCATGACAATTGTGAAGTAAATAGCACAGGTATTATTATCCTTATTTTACAAATAAGAAAAGAGAAGCTCAGGAAGAGAACTGGCACACATAAAATCACTCAGACAGAAGTACTTTGAAATCCATTTTAGGACCCCAAAAATGTAAACATTTAAGCATTTGCTACATGCAGTTGTTATCTCCACTGAGTTTTACTGCTCTCACATTACTTACAATCAAGCTGGGGAATGTATATAGAGAAGTAATACATATTAATTCACGGAGAAGTGCCAGTGCCTCGTGTGCATGTTTTTATTCAGTCCTCACAGTAGCGCTGGTAGGTAGGAATTATTAATCCATTTTACAGATATAGAAAACAAAGTTTAGAAAAGGAAACTTGCTAAAATGTCACAAAATTATTAAGTGGTACAGTCAGATTTTGAACTGATATTTGCCTAACTCCAAAATTCAAATCAGATTAATACAAAATGGGGTGCCCAGTAGATCAAGGATACATAACACGCTTGAGTTTAACCTACAATAATATTCATATCCAATGAGTCTGACCTGGTACATGGATGGGGCCAAACACTAGGAGATTTTGGAAAGAGTCTGAAAGTACCTTCATTCTCCAAGAAAATAACTGGATTGTAGCAGAACTCCAGTCAGTAACAGGTGGTAGAGGAAGAGTTCCTCATTGTCTCTGCAAGGGGCTTAATTGAGTAAGGTCTTCCAAGCTTGTCTGGGTGGCAGTGAAGTGATCTTAGGGTTTCCATCAGGGCTAGCCTCCCAGAAGGGAACTGAAATGGGGAGCAGGAGCTAGGACAGAGGCCAACCCTGCAGCGAGGGAACAGAGGGAAGGAGAGTGGAGGAAGACGCAGGTCTTCCTGAGATGGGCTCACCTTTTCCTGCATATCCTTTCAGTTTTCTCCTATCTGTATTCCCAATCCTCATGAATATACTCACTATTGCTGCACTGATAACCCCACATCAATAGTTCCGACCTGAGTTTCACACTCCTTGAACCACTACATGGTGGACAGCAACGCTTGGATGTCTGTAGACAACTTACACTTAATAAATACCAAGCTAAATTTACCGTATACTGCTATCATAAAACTCAGTTTTAATGTAATCCCTATTTCAGTAAAGTGTGGCACCATTTGTCCATTTGCCAAGTCAAGAAACTTGAATGTTGTTTTTTAATTCTGTTTCATAACTCTCACTTGCCTTTATCCAATCTACTTCTGAATCCTATAATTCTTTTTCCTTAACAGCTCCTGAAAATCCATTTTTTCTGCTACACTCAGGGCTCAGGCTTTTGGGCCCGGCCCTGGGCCCCGACTTCTGAAGAGCCCTGCAAAACCCCAACTTGACACTTTTTTCTAATGTAAGGGGCCCAATATTTTCTTCTGTGCCCGGGGCCTCAACCGACTTCTGTCAGCCTCTGCCTAGATTAGATGATTGCCTTCAGCCTCTTTCATCTCCATACCATACTCCATGGTGAATGCAGTTATTTCTAAGATGCCCACTCGATTCTATACTTCAAAATCTCCCATTTATTCCCGTTGCTCTAGGCTGAAGTCTGACCTTTTTAGTGTGGAATATGACAACCTTCTTTATTTGGCCTCTGCCAACCTTTTAAACATCATATCTCACTTCCCCACTTCAGGTTATCCATAACCTCTATACTTCAGTGAATCATTTTAAAGTCCCTGGAAGTCTCCCCTGTCTTCTCTCCCCAAGACTGGCCCTGGTAGCCTTTATGTTCCTATTGCATACTTTGTCATATGGACCTCCAACTTGGCACTTACCATATTTTATTAAAATCATTTAAATCTTGATCTGTTCAGTGAACTATAAACTCTTTAAAGAAGGAACATGGTATGTTTTACACTATTGTTTTTCCAGAAATTCTCAAAGGCGGTTGGCACATAAAGGTGATCAACCAAATTAGTCAAATAAATGAAAGGAGTTTCATGGGATCACACTAACTTGAGATCATGGGCTGACTCCAAACCCACTGTCAGTAGGAGGATGAGTCTAATAACAAACAGGGTTCTTACCAGCTAAGGACTGTAGAGAGAATTTCTAACTAGCTGAGGTTCAGTACCAGCAGCTGGTCAAATCTGCACAGGCAGGCACAGCTGACTTTAGACCAAAAGTTGATATCTCTGACTTAACTTGAGACTTATATTCCTTTGTGTTTTTCTCTAGAAAAACTAATACAGAGAGTTGCCCCATTTTGGGACCTAGGTCCATGCTGAGTCTTACAAGCTTGTTTGAACTGCCTTCCCTTAGCTGTCTCATCTTTCATAAGTTCTATTTGTAATAAATGATTTCATAGGCTGAAATAAAAAAAGAGTTGGTGCTATCAGATAAAATAAATAAGTTTACAGATGTTATAGGATATACTTTATTTGGATACCTTTCAAATTTCTTTTTACATTGATTCTCAAATTTTGAATCAGTTGGCTCACTTAAAAATAACAGATTTATATTGCTAGTCAGTGAGCCAAAAACTTGCATTAGTATACATAAAGGCATCATGGGAAATAGTTCATCCATTGGCAGTGAGTAGATTCTGGTTTTCTTTTTTGCCATATAATCCCTTGGCTGTTCCTTTGATCAGCGGTGCAAATCCTAATTAAGGTTTCATCTGATAATTTGATTTCATGATAAAGATCTATTATTAGTCAGGAGGTTTGCCTCCTTAAATTCCCAAGGTTAATGAAAATTACTAATCCAATGGATAAATAGGCAATGGAAAAATCAAATCATAACTTTCATGTTTTCAGAAATACTGTGATTTAAGGGTTTTGGAGACTCTTACAACAAAGAAAGATTGCAATACAATTTTCACTGAGAGTGAAAAAGAAACTTCCTAAGTGGGAAAGCAAATTATGTAAATGGCGTTGCTGTCTTAAAGTGCAGTATTGTCTAGTGCCACAAATTTCATTCACATGTGTTGAGTTAGTTCCCTTCCTAAATGACAGGCAAGGATAAGAAGGTGATGTTGAGTCTTGTAGAATAAGAACAGTGCATTGGGTTCTGGGAATAAAAACTAGATCCTTTCTTCATATGTACTTGTCATGTGGCCCCTGACTTTCTAGAGTCAGGTCTTTCAGCTCTGAATCTAATCAATACCCAATTCATCAAACAAAGGTCACATTCTTTTATCAGGAAACCAACAATGAACAAACTTGGGAAGTAAATTGATGGATTTTTCTTTTCAGAATTCTATTAGTTCTGGGAAAATTCCAAAAGACTTTTACAACATTCCCCAAATGGCCAGAGCTAATAGCAGAATTGAACGTATTAACATTCAGCAGGATGAATCCATATTTATTTCATGAAATTTAATTATATACCAGAAGAAAGAAAAGAACCAAGAGGGGCATAGAGGAGATAAAACCAATGTACTGAGAAAATAGAAATGGGATAACAGTTTCATATATGCTTGAGAAACAGCAAAAAAGAGAATAAAACAGAAGCTCAATTTAAATATGCCTATGACCACTTATTTTGAATACTGCTATGAAATATTGGAAATTGTTTTCTGAATTAAAGGAAAATCTGTTTTATTCATTTTCATTTTATTTTTTTAGAATATTGGAAAATGTGTTTGCTTTATTTCATCTATTATAACAAACTAGAAAAAAAACCACATACAGCATATATGCACAGAGAGTTCCCTCAAAATTAAAATAAAAAGTAAACTAAACCTGTTTGTGCACTTTAACCAGAATGCTACTAGTTTTAATTTTTCTAATCTTCTCTAATAAAAGTGCACATAGATGGTACCAAATCATTTATGGGAAAAAAATTTTTTTTCAGCAGAGGAGCTGGGAATAGGATATAAAGTACAATTTCTATTTGAAATTATAGAAAGATTGATAATGATGACAAGTCTCTATATACTGCAAGCCCTCAAGCGTGCTTTGTTAAGGAAGTTCATGGCTTGAGGCTATTTTGAAGTGAATGCAAATCATCAGTCATTGAAAAACCTAATACTAATTGAGTCTCTTGTCAAAGTACAGATAAGAATCTCATTGCTTTCTTGATGAAAAATAGTGGCTCTTTTCTAGTAAGGTGAAGGAGGAAAAATATCAGAAACATATGGCATGACCTAATAATAAAAAATAATTTATTCTCCATTGTTATCATTTCACAAACTGAAAAAAAAAAGCCTTTTTGATGACCTCAGACCTGTGTATATGTGCACATGTGCATGTGTGCGTTTTTATGTGTGGTGTGGTGTGGTGTGGTGTGTTTGGGGAGGAGGGGAGGGTGCACACATAAATATCTTTCTGAGGCAAGCACTTAGGGTTCTATCTTTTGTGGAAAGAAAGACACAACAATTTTCATTCGAATAACACTCTCAGAGTTTAACTCACTTTCTTTTTTAAAAAAATATGGCTTTACTTTTCTTTTTTTCTCTGTCAGATGCAGTCCAGGGCCCATCTAAACCTAAATGGCTTAAATTATGTACAGTGGACTCTAAATAGAGAACATCTAAATGCAAAGTGGTTTCAGGAATAGAACAATTGGGTCGTATAATAGATTCTTCATTTCAATCCAGAAGTAAACAACTCTTTAGTAAATAATGGCTCTGTGAGAAATATCCTTCCTACTCCCTTAAATTTTAGATTCAAGCATATTTGTAGATTGAAGAACTTTTATAAAGTTCAAGTTGCCAATAAAATTACCTGTGTATGGGTATCAGAATAAACTGAAATAATAAATGTTCACTGAGATTTTTCTATGAACAAAAAAGCATGCTGTTAGGGTGGAATAAGAAGGCACAGTAAAATATCAATGAGATCAGTCTTATAATGATATAAATATCTTGTCTAAGGCAAACACTATTCCAAATTACTGTAATAACTGTGAGGTCAGTTGGCAATGGGGGAAGGTCACGTGAGGAACCAGGTCTGGGAACTTTGGCTGGAACCACCCACATCCATGCCCACCAAAAGAAACGTCCCAGGAGCACATTGAATAAGAACAACTGTCTGTCAGCCAATGAAATTTTACCACATCATATTAACCTGTCACCACCATATCGATGCTATAAATTACCCCCCTCCCCAGGTGTGTGAGGCTGTTCAACTCCTCTGGCCTGGCTTGTGGACCAAAGACCTTCACCCGGGATGCGCTCTGAATAAAGCTTTTGCTAGTCCACACTTGGTACCTAGTCCTTCTTTCTTCCTCAGCAGAGAATGCCTTACAATAACTATACGAATAATATATATATATATATATATATATATATATATATATATATATATATATATATATACATATATATATAAATATATATATATATTTTTATATACGTATATATATACGTATATATATATTTATATATTTTATATATACATATATATATATATATATATATATATATATATATATATATATATATATATATATTTAAGGGGTTTGAAATAAGCCTTTCCAAAACGCGCCACTTTGGCATGTGGGTTGATTTGTAGTAAAGGCATTTGAGACACACCTTCCCACCTCCAACTCAAGAAAATAAAATTTCTCCCCCTGAACTACCTAAAATAATTTAGAGAGGTGCCTGGTTCAAAAAGAGAGCTATTACTAGATATAACATTTACCTGAATGACCTATTTGTATGGCAGGACAAGCATTTAATTACTGAACATCTGTTCTTTATATTGTCCTATGAATTAGCCCTCCTCTTGGAAGCCCCAAGCCCTTATCCCATTCTTTGCTCAGCATGGCATATTAGCCTCAATTACCTGACTTGTCCTTGGGTCTCATATATTGTGGGGCTCCTATATGTACAAAATTAAAAATTTATTTTTCTCCTGTTAATCTAGTCTTATGTCAATTTAATTGTTTGACCAGTCAAAACACCTATAAAAAGTAGAAGGAAAACTTTTCTCCCCCCAAAATATATATAGCAGATAACACACTCCTAAGATAAAAATATAAAACTATATATACATGCATACATACAAGCTACATAACTGAGAGACAATTTGGTATACTATAGTAGGTAAAGGTGCCAATTTGAGCCAAACTGCCAGCATTTGAATCAAATCTCTACAGTTTTATAGCTATATGATCTTGAGCAAGTTATTCAGCCTTTGAGCATCTCAGTTTCCTCATCTGTAAATCAGATAGCATAATAATATCTATGACACAAGATATTTATGTTATGATACATAAATGAGTTAATCCATGTATAATCGTTATCTCAATGCCTGGAAAATACAAGTGCTCTATGAGAGTCTGCCAAACTATAGAGTGGTCCCTCGTCTATCACCAGGGTTAGGTTCCAGAACCCCCGCAATAGCCAAAAATTTGTTGAGTAGCAACCCTATATTTATTTTATTATTTATATATTTTTAAAGGCTTTATAAGCCCTCCCTACACTCTTATAAACTTTTCCACACTGTTATTTACCTTTCCCACACTTATTTTACCACAAAATTATTAAAATAATAAATATATAAAAATACTTATATACTGCAAAATTTCACGATATAGCAAAATATCTGCGATACAAAATTAGATATATACAATTTAAAAATTTGCAATACAGTGAGACTGTGAAAAGTGAACGGAGATATGGCGAGAGATGACTGTAATTATAAAACAACAAATGCTGTTCGCATATACATTGATAGCACACACACATATCACACTCAAAAAGCATTTATGACAGTATGTCTATTTTTCAGGAGGCTAAATCTGGTTAGAAAAGAATTGCGATAAAGATATAGGCATTAAAGCAGAGAAATCTAAATTAAGAAATTAATAGCAGCAACAATTAAACATGGAAACTGAACTCTTCCATTTATTTCTGTACTCTCCCCCCAAAAATCCATTCAAATAATTGTAAAGTATTTCTAAAAACTTATTAACCAACAAAGACAAAGAAAAATGGAAGAATAGACAAGGTGTTTGTATACATGGAAACCAACAAGAGCAGGCCAATTTATGCTGCAGAACTCCAGAAAATGCCATAATTGAAAATACCAGGGAAGGCCCTGGTCAGTAGCTCAGTGGATAGAGTGTTAACCTTGCATATGGAGATCCTGGGTGGATTCCCATTTAGGGCACACAGGAGAAGTGACCATCTGCTTCTACCCCTTCCTTGTCCCCCTTTTCTCCCTCTTTCTCTCCTGCAGCCAATGGCTAAATTGGTTTGAGTGTGGTCCTGGGTGCTGAGGATAGCTCCATGGGAAAGCATCAGCCTCAAGAGCTAAAAATAGCTCATTACTCAAGCATCGGCCCCAGGTGGGATTGCTGGGCGGATTCTTATCAGGATGCATGCAAGTATCTGCCCTGCTATCTTTCCTCCTCTCACCTAAAAAAAAAGAGAAAGAAAAAAAGAAAAGAAAATACTAGAGAAAAGAAAAGAAAACTGGCTAAAAGCATATATGAGCATTAGAAGCTACCTTTTCTTCTCCCCAATTCTTCCAAAACAGGTGACCAGCTTTTTTGCCCTTTAACTCCAGGACACAGACATGCCTCTAAAGGTGAGGTAGAACCAGCAAATGGTAGAAAAATAGGACCAGAGGAGCTGTGGAATTAGCATCAAACATACTGTAGGTCAGATGAAACGAAAACTGAACACAAAGATCCAGTCAGTCTATGTATTAAATCATGAGCTTTCTAGCTCCCTATATTCAATCTTACCCTTGTACCCAGAATCCTGCCCAAGACTACTATTCATAGGAAGGTGGTTGTGGGGTCCCACACTCATCAAATGGAATTGGAGATAGTACTGCTTAGAAGTCCTCCAATGAAATGGGCAAGTTCAGTTGGTGGAAAGCTCTAAGAACACACACTAAAAAGCTCCCATTAGTATGTTTCATGCCTCACTTTTAAATATGAATGGAGAGGCAGGCTTCATCAGCTAGTTGAAGAAAGCTTCTACAATGTATGAGACAACCATATTAAAGAAACTTGGATAAAGCAGAGCCAATGAAAAGAGTAGAAAAAACTTTAGGGTAAGTATAAATATCCTCAAATAATAAGAAAAGCTATTTAATTTACAACAGTAACTGTGGGAATTGGGCACATGGGAGACAAGACAAAAAAGCAAATACAAAACAAGACAATTATAGAACTGGAATCTGAGGATTAGTAGTAAATATATTCAGCTGGTACCTCCTCTTGGAATAACAAAATCACTGTCTTTCCTTCCCCCTCGACCCTATGCATGGAGCCAAAAAGTGAGGATGCAGAAATCTAAATCACAGTATCTTCCCTCAAGTTTCTGGAGAGCCAAAACATTCTTACATGTACCTTTAGACAATGGTCTTACATTCAACGGTATGGGTAGAAATACATTTTCAGGTATGAGAACATAATAGAACTCTTTTCTTTGCAAAAGATAGAAACCCGACTTGTTAAGCAAAGAGGGGGGAATATTTTAGGGATCATATGAGTTACTAAACTGGCAGCTCCCATGAGCCCATGTGAGTAGCTATTTCTAGGAAGTGGATAGCCGGCAATCTTAGGTGTTTGCTTCAATGATGAAAAAGGAAGATAATTTTCTGTGTAAAAGAAGACCATGGCTATCTCAAAGTGAGAGCTTTCAAAGAATATGTGATTCAGGAGTCACTAAAACTGCTACACTTGTCGTTGCTTAATCACTTTATACTTGTTGGGAGAAACAGAGCGAATTAAAATTATTTTTCATATAAACTTATAAAAGAAATATTGCACTTGACAAGAAGACTTTATTCAAGACTATTGCAATAGGGGAGAAGGAATGAACCCAACTCCACTGAATCAAAAAGCAGGAGGTTTTAAGTGCTTGGGTGAGGTAGTGTAGAAGTTCTAGAGGCCATTGGTGGGGAGGTTGGTCAATGTGTTTGCTAACTGGCACTTATTGAAGTTAAGAGTCCATCTACAGCCATACCACTCTGAATATGCTGGATCCCCTCTGTTCTTGGAAGCTAAGCTGGGTTGGGCCTGGTTAGAACTTAGAAGGGAGAAGTTAGAACCCTGTGTTCTCACAGAGTGGTGACGGGAGAACTATTTTGATTGATAATTACATTTCAAAGGGAAGGCTCCCAGGTCCTTGAGAAAGGTGTATCTGGATTATAAACCAAGTAAGAAACTGAGACAAGATTTGCATCTCAAAGGGTCAGAAAAAAGTTCACACAAAAAGTACTGCAAGTTTTCTAAAGTAAATGCTCTAAGAAAATGGAGGTCAGGGACCTCAGAAAGAACCTATCTGAGGTTCAGTCAAGCTGAGGGGAACATTAAAGCTATTGCAATTTTAAATATGAAAACTTAATAACTATTTATTCTAAATGGAGAGAGCATGGCATTTGGAGAAAAAAGGCAAAGGGGTTCAAAACCTGGATATTTATCATACCAGTTGTCTGAATTCCTATTCAGTTGTAGTAAAAACAAGTATGGTAAATTAAATTAGATAATATATGTAGTGTTTAGCGCAGATCCAGATGGAGAGTAAGAATTAAGTAAATGCTAGGTCCGTTTTTATTGAAGTAAGACTGAAATTCAGATCCAGCACGAGTTTCTGGTGTCTCTTGATACAATGCACTGAAAATAAGACATTTTCACCTCTCAAGTATTTCTGCCAAAAAATGCACACTCTGAATTTAATCATAAGAAAATCTCAAAAAAAAAAACCAAATTGAGGAATATTTTTCAATATAACTGACTGCTTTGCTATTAAAAAAAAAAAAAAAAAGAACTAGGAACTGTTTCAGATTAAGAAAACCTAAAGAGACATGACCGCTAGCAAATGCAATGCAGCATATGATCTGGGTGACAACTGGCAAAATCTTAAACACATTTGTAGATTACCTACTAATTTTAAATTTTATTTAAAAAATTACATTTAAAGAAGTGACATTGATCAATATGAGCACACAGGTTTCAGGTAAACATTTGTATAGCATTTGAACTGTTGATTACGGTGTATACCCATCACCCAAAGTCACATCATTTTCCATCACCTTCTTTTTGTCCCTCTTTACTTTCCTCTCCCACATTCCCCTCCCTCTGGTAACCACCTCACTTTAATCTATTGTTCATAAGTCTCAGTTTTATATCCCACCTTTCGATTTCAAAATGAACCAATGTTAATTTTCTGATTTGGATAATTTTGTGGTAATTATATAAGAGAATGAGCTTCTTTTTAGGAAAAATTTTTAGAGAATATAGGGGCAAAAGGGCACTATATCTGCATTATATTTTCAAAAGGTTCAGAATGAGAGAGAAAGAGAAATGTAAAGGGCAGATGTGGTAAGATGTTAACATTTGGGGACTATAGATGAAGAACAAACAAGAATTCTTCTTACTATTTGTGGTAGCAGAAATGTGCCCTATACCCCATGTCCATGTTCTAATCCTAACCTGTAAATATGGCAAAAAAGACTTTGCAGATGTGAATAAATTGAGAGTATTGAGATGGGAAAATTATATGGGATTATCCAGGTGAGCTCAATATAATCACAAACATCCATAAAAGTTAAAAGGGAGCCAGGAGAGTTGGAGGTAGAGAGAGATTTGAAAATGCTACACAGCTGGTTTGAAGATGTGGGAGTGACCAATAAGCCAATCAATGTGGGCAACTTCTAGAAGCTGAAGAAAGCAAGGAAATTGACTCTCCTCTAGAAACTCCAGAAGAAACAAAGCCCTGTCTGCACCTTGATTTTAGCCCAGTGAGGCTCAATTACTTGTTAAAACAGCAGTCAAAAAGCAATACAATACTCTTGCAGCTTTTGTATGTCTGGAATTTTCAAAATAAGTTTTAGGTAGATGTTTCTTAAGAAGAGAGAGCAATCTTTCAGCTGATTTGGTTTAAATGATTAATAAAAGGTATTTATGCCAGAATCTCAGTAGGATATTTATTTAATAAAAGTATACATTGACAGGTAGTACTAAGCATAACTGTTTTTAGCTTAAGATTTTAATTAAAAGCTAGCATACTAAAGATTATGGAAAATGAATAACAGCATTCTAGTTAGCCTATCAGAGGTATTTATAATTACCTCACTATACATTTTATGTTTTGTTTTTCCAAACAGAAACCATTTAAGATGAAGTTCCATTTTGCAATTACTTCTCCCAACCAAAACTTTTTTTTTTTGACAACCATTTAAAGTTGTCCTCTTCAACATCAATTAAACAGAGTAATCTTTTAATTTGGCTGAAAGAGTATCTTCAACCAAACATGGGAGATGAGACAGTTAGAACCACACAGATGAATACTAAAGAAGTAACAGACACAAGGGTAAAAATATTTATTCTTTCAATGTGTTAAAGCTGCATGATGACTTAGAAGTGAAGGTAAATAGTTGGTGATAACTGGGCAGCACTTCTTGAACATGGCAGCCTGTGACTTGCAAGAGAAGAGTGTGCTGTAGCATCTTAAGAGATCGTAAACTGGTGCACCTTACATAGGCGTGGAGCAAGGCTGAGAGGTGGCTAAAAGAACTAAGCTGAGAAGAAGACAAGGTTAGCTGATTCCAAGGTTTTATTGGCATATACCCACAGATGAAAGCAAATATGGGGTGACATTAATACCAAAAGAAACTTAGAAGTTAGAATTGATTTTGAGGTCAATGGGAATTTAAATGTTAGAGATGATTTCAGCTTCTGAAACATACTGAAATACTGACTGCATCGGGCTGTTGCATTTTTAGTAAGTTGAAATGATTTGTCATTTTGCTGTTACTTCCCAAAACCACGACTAATTACCTATTAATTACAGGGGACTGAAATAAAAGCATTTACCAAATTGGTTTGTGCAGAATATCAGGTAAGAGAAACAGGCTTCTGGATCTGAATTTCTTAATGTGCACTTAAACTCTATACTGCTAAAACCTGGGCAGGCTCTTGATGCTGGAGACCTCTGAAAATAGCCTTGGTCCTGAAGAGCATTATGTAAGGAGGAACATTCCAGCTTTCTGTGGGGATGTGTGAGTCTTTGTTGGTTTAGGCTAGACTGTTGATATTATTGAACATGGTTTATTGTACATAATTAGATTCTAATTTCTGA
This sequence comes from Rhynchonycteris naso, assembly GCA_037038555.1. Lineage (NCBI taxonomy): Eukaryota > Metazoa > Chordata > Mammalia > Chiroptera > Emballonuridae > Rhynchonycteris > Rhynchonycteris naso. Next base: position 92,948,491 of record CM072999.1, read on the forward strand.
AGAGAGAGACATTTATTTTCAGCACTGAATTGGTAACTCAAGTGAGGGTAGTTTTAAATCCAGTATGAACGTTATTCACGTTGTATACTAACATACTTCAGAGGTAATTGTTTCTACTGCTTTTCAGGACACAGCTTGATGAATAAAATAAATTTGGAAAAGGAGACACACAAAATGCAGAAATATAGACCATTAAAAAGCTTATAAATCTACAACAAATACTTTAATTACATTGGATGAATGTAAATCATGAACGCCGAGCAGCTGGATGCTATGAAAATGTAAATACAAACTAATCAGCACAAGTAGAATAAAGCTGGAAGCAGTATAAATCAAAATACCCACTGGTGAAAGCAGAGGGGCTACCAGCAGGCATTTTTATATCACTACATACTGGACATTCCAGCACATATAGACACACATATATAAGATAATGGCAAGACTTTGGATCAGCCATCAACCTTAAAATGGCTCTGTGTATTCTTATTACCATAATGAGTTTACTCAAAATGTGTGCCTGATTTAATTTTTATGAAGCCACTAAGCCACTCTAGCTATTTTAACAATTTGGCTGGACCTGAAATTAAAAAATTGAGTTTTCCTGGTGGTCCTCTTAACTGTGCAAAGTGAGCAAAGAAAGAAAGTGGGAAGGTTTCAGAATATATTCTTTATCACATTAGTACCTCTACAGTAAATGCTAATCATAAGAGTAATCTAAATATGAAGCTTACCAAAATCCTTGGTTCACCTCTTTGGTGTCTTTTTAACCTTTAAAACCACTTCCAGTTCTTCAAAGCCAAATGAGGCATTTACTATGAACCCCTTTTTCCAAAACCTTGCCTTTTCTCAGCTTTTTAAATATAAACCTTCACTTCCCCATCAGCACAGAAATCCATTTCCTCTACCTGTTTTTCTGGAACAACCAAAAAGAGCTGTCCTCCTAGCAGTCCCTCAGCCCTAGCTGAACTATATAATGAATGAGAATAAAAACAAATAGTAAAATCTGTTCGATATCTGCCTTATAACTGTCAGTCTAACAAAAATCTTTCCTTCTATATTTCTGCAATGCTTACATAGCCTAGTGATTCCCAAACCTGGCTCATCCCTGGACCCACCTGGGGAACTTTTAAAACTATAGATGCTTGGACTCCTTTCATATGATAGTCTGTTATTAATTGGTCTGTTGTAGGGCTTGGGAATCAGACATGTATTTTTTAAAACTCCCGATGTGATTTTAATGTGCCCCAGAATTGGGAAGTGTGCTTTAGGACTTTTGTCTTATGAAAAGTATCTTGTTTATGAAAAACAAAGTCTCTGTTTGCAGAGCATTCTGGAGAAGAGAAAGTTCATCTTTATTCTGATTTCCTGTTCCCAGGAAAGAAATCTCTATCTCTGCCTAAGACCCAATCCTTGATCTTTGTTTGTGATTCTGGCATATAAGCTTGGTCTCCTATTCATAAATTGACTTCAGTTTTCTACTAAGCTCTCTGTAGCCCAGGACCTAGACTCAGCCATAGACGGTTTGACATCTAGTTACCAGGAATCATGCCTACTAAATCCACTTCAGTACCTGCAGATACCTACTACCATTATGGTCTTAGTTGTCTTGTGTCCTCTGTTTCACTCAGTTCATAATGCTAATAAGGACGTAAGATTTGAAGATACTTTTTATTCCTCTTTTTGCCAAAGTTGTGGTCATTAGTACATCAAAGTTTTTATTAGTAAGCAGGTAAATGCTTAATAACTACCTAATGCTAGGTTTCTATTGTATTTTGTTGGACTAAAAAGCCTAGTCTTTTTTTTCTTTTGTATTTTTATATTTTTTCAAAGTTAGAAGTGGGGAGGCAGTCAGACAGACTACCACATGCACCTGACTGGGATCCACCAGGCATGCTCACCAGGGGGCATTGCTCTGCCCATCTGGGGCATTGCTCCGTTGCTGCTGGACCCATTCTAGCACCTGAGGTGGAGGCCATAGAGGCATCCTCAGCACTCTGGCCAACTTTGTTCCAATGGAGCCTTGGCTGTGGGAGGGGAAGAGGGAGAGAGGAAGGAGAGGGAGAAGGGTGGAGAATGGACACAGATGGGCGCTTCTCCTGTGTGCCCTGGTTGGGTATCGAAGCTGGGACTTCCACATGCCATGCTGACACTCTACTGCTGAGCCAACTGGCTAGGGCTGATAAAAAACCTAGTCTTAAGGTTACAAAGGAATACTGACTTTATTCATTTGAATCTGTATCCATTTTGACATAGGAATATGCAATAATTTGAACCACAGTTTTCTACAAGGTAAAGCCTGGACTCTGTCTGGTTATGCAAACTCAGGAGGATAAGAAGTGGATATATGTACCTGCACACAGAAAGTGAAAGAACAGGCCTTTGAAGTTGAGAACCATAAATGCTGATGAAATAGGTTCAGAGAATATTTTGTATTCTCACCAGTCAGACAGGTCACTCCTCCTAAGATGGAGCCACTAAGGACTAAACGTATTAGTAGAAGTGTCATCCTCTATGGACAAAAATGATAAAGAAGAGGAAAGAAGAACCTTTTGTCTTACTATGTTGGAAAGCCAGGGCATCCATTCTGAAACACAGTGAAACTTTTGGCCCACTTGAACACTAATACATATATAAACATATTTTGTGACAGAGTCAGACAGAGGGAGAGATAGAGACAGACAGCCAGGAAGGGAGAGATGAGAAGCATCAATTCTTCATTGCACCTTAGTTGTTCATTGATTGTTTTCACATATGTGCCTTGACTGGGGTGGGGACTACAGCAGACTGAGTGACTTCTTGCTTGAGCCAGTGACTTTGGGCTCAAGCTGGTGATCCTTGCTCAAACCAGATGAGCCTGCACTCAAGCTGGCGACCTCGGGGTCTCGAACCTGGGTCTTCCACGTCCCAGTCTGACGTTCTATCCACAGTGCCACTGCCTGGTCAGGTCTAATACATATTTTTATCAAAGAACCTAGAGGAGTTGATAAATCAGGAAAAGGATTCCCTTGAGCCCAAGATATGATACTTAAAAGTCATAATAAATTAGACTTGAAAAATACCTTTATATTTTCTGTTTCAATGATATTTAAATCTGATCCACTGAGCTTTAGGGATTCCATGAAAATTCTGGGGACACTGTGAGAGGGACCACAGGGAAGGAATGGGTGGGGTTCTAGACCCTTAACCCTCTCTTTCAATGAAACTTTTTCAAACTCTAACTTTATTAAGATCTATTTTAAACACTGAGGTATATTGTAAAAAGAATTTCGAAGAGCTTCGTTGAAGAATGATCAACTTAACTACCAAGAAAACTGAAAAATTAACCCTTTGAGTAGTGAGGTTTTTTTCCATGCTTACTGACCCATGGGCATGAGTTCTTTTTCAAAAAATGCAATTAGTTACAGTTGCAGTTTTATTAACTTAAAATCATGTTTGTTTGATAACCAATTTATGGAAACAAAAGGAATATACATTTGCCTTTTTTTTAATGTTGCCTTATACATTTTTAAAATACATTTTATTTATTTATTTTCTACAGAGACAGAGAGAGGGATAGATAGGGACAGACACAGAGGAACGGAGAGAGGTGAGAAGCATCAGTCATTAGTTTTTCATTGCCATTGCGACATCTTAGTTGTTCATTGATTGCTTTCTCACATGTGCCTTGACGGCGGGCCTTCAGCAGACCAAGCAACCCCTTGCTGGAGCCAGCAACCTTGGGTCCAAGCTGGCGAGCTTTTTTTTGCTCAAGCCAGATGATCCCGCGCTCAAGCTGCCGACCTCGGGGTCTCGAACCTGGGTCTTATGCATCCCAGTTCGATGCTCTATCCACTGTGCCACCTCCTGGTCAGGCTAAAATACATTTTTTTTTGTTATTAATTCTGCTCAAAGTTTAAAGACATACGTGTACGATCATACTTTGGATGGTCAGGAGGCACGAGGACGTACATGAATGTCTGTACTACTCAAAGGGTTAATCACTAAACAAGGAACTGTAGAAGACTGTGAGGGACTTTGCAGTGCATGCCAAACATAGCTTAATATTAAAACATTGCAATATCGGCCCTGGCTGGTTGGCTTAGCAGTAGAGTGTCAACCTGATGTGTGGAAGTCCAGGGTTCAATTCCCGATCAGGGCACACAGGGGAGGCGACCATCTACCTCTTTCTCCTCCCCCTCCCCCTTCTCTCTCTTCTCTCTTCTCCTGCAGCCATGGCTCTATTGATTCAAGCACTTCTTCCCCAAGTGCTGAGGATGGCTCCTTTAAGTTTCTGCTTCAGGCAATAAAAATAGCTCAATTAAGAGAGTGGACCCCAGATGGGGGTTGCCAGGTGAATCCCAGTAGAGGCACATGCGGGATTCTGTCTCTATGTCTCCCCTACTCTCACAAAAAAATAAAATAAAATAAGATAAATAAAATAAAATATTGCAATATCACTGTTTCAGTAAGGCAAGTATCATGTATCTACTTAACCCAGAAAACAATGAAGAAGCAAGAGAGAAGGCCTCCTAATTTGCTAGATGCTCATTACTTCCTACTTGAGGGTTCTAGGGGGTTTCACCTAAATTAAATCATAGGTGGATTGATTTATAACTCTGTTAATAAACAGAAACCTTAGAGAACAAAGTTCCCTCAATCTAGAAACACTTTCTTTCTTTGATTTACAGGAACTATATTATCTTAGCTTTTATCTTTCCTTGCTATGTTAGGATGAGCTATGACAAAGCTTTAAGATATGAGCAATGCTTGTGGAATATTATCTATACCAGAAATCAGCAAACTTTTTTTTTTATTTTATAAAAGGTCAGAAAATATTTTAGTTTTGCAGACCACATGGTCTCTGTAGTAACTACTCAATTCCACAAGTAGTGGAATGAAAGCAACCATACACAATACGTAAGATAATGGGTACGGCAGCATTCAGCTCTTGTCTGTAGTTTGCGAATCTCTGATGTATATAAGAGGGCTATTTTGTTCATTAAACTTTTCCATTTTATGCTCCAATAGTTAAACAGCTGGCACATTTTATAAAGGAACATACCTCATAAACCAATGAAATCTGACTGGCTTACCATTAGCAAACCTGGACATGCTGCTTAGAGCATACCATAGATAAGAGTTTTCCACTAGAAAATACCACCAGGATATTTGATTAATATATTTGCAAAAAGTATTTGACTACATCATTTCTTTCTTCTCTTTCTTCCACTCTTCCCTCCTCTACCATCTCTTACTTTTCTTAATTTTCTCTCTCCCCAAGTTGTCCTCAGAATAAGGAGGGTAGATGACAGATCAGCTACCCTTCTGTAAGGCCATGAGCTGCCATCGTGGTCATTCACATGCAGGTTACCATTGGATTCGGGCTGACAGTGAAGAAATGGCAGAGTTGGAGGATGGTAGGCCATTCTGTTTATTGGTGTCTCACCAAGACAGGCAAGCCACAAGAGAAGACAAGGGAAAAGCAGAAAACCAGCTTTTCCAATGGAGGGCAAGGGATTAGGGAGGCCCCTACAATGTTGATAGCAAGAACCAAGAGCGCAAGCTCCTGGTCTACCCTACTTCATAGCATAGACTCAAAACCTTTAATCCAATTATACAAACAAGAAAGTCTCTGATACAAAGCCACCCATCTGAGGCATAATGGGATTCCTCAGGAGAGTGCACCACCCTACATCATCCAATCAGTCAAGGGTGTGGAGAAGAGCTTACTCTTAAAACTAAACCTTAGGCCATAACAACCCGGCCTACCCACAGCCTGTCCCAGAACACACATTAATATCAACAAACTTCCATGTGGGCAGAGCCATCTTCAACAAAGTGAGCATAATATATTTTATCTGCCCAACAATCCACCCCTATGCTCACTTTACTACCCACAATCTACACTACCGGCATCCCTGTACAAGGAAATTAAGTACATTACACAAATTACAGCAATAGCACAAATCATACAGTTTCAACAAATACAAAGGTACATTGCATAAACAGAAACAGTACCAAATACAGCAATAGGATTAACAAATCAAAAGCTATGGGCGAAATGACATTGCTGTCAATGGCACCAAGAGAGGCAAATCTTTTCCCTCTGGCAGAATACAGGCCAGAGTTTTGTCTGCAGACAGCACCGTAGCTGGAACCAGAGGTCGTCCTGAGCGGGCATACCAAATCTTATTGGCCAATACACCAGCATCTGCTGGTTCTACGTGTAGTAAAACAGGAGAACTCATTATTGGCCATAAAGAAATTACAAAGGTGCCCTTCATTATGCTGTCCCCCTGAGCACTCAAAGGATAATACACTTCTACTTTAGGTGGCCAGGTGCTGGTTGCCCAAGGAGTTAACTGGAAGTCCACCTCTAGCCCCATTCCCCATGGTGCCAACAAGGCCACCCATCTCAGTCCAGGGCCAAGTCCATTGAAGCCATTGGCCTTTAAGAAGGGCTGTTGGGGCAGGCAAGAGCACGTTGCCCTGCTGTCCAAAGCCTGGCTTGAGTAAAATGTTCTTGGTGCGTATCTGCAACTGAATGGGGGCAGCTGCCCGATGCAGGAGGGCCTCTACTGGAGCTGGGCTCCCACATCGAGGTCTCTAATTCAAAATCTGGAGTACTGTCGATAAGCAGCATGTCCATTCAGTAAAGGAGCTGGTGCCCCCCTCCTGTCGCAGTCCCTGCTTTAAGAGTCCATTGTACCGCTCAATGATACCAGCAGCCTAAGGGTGGTAGGGAACATGGTATTTCCAGTCTACCCACAGCTCTTGAGCCCATTGCCTCACCATTGACCCAGTGAAGTGGGTACCATTGTGTAAAGCCAGTAGTCGAGGTCAGGATCACAGCAACCTGACCCACGCAGGTTCGCATTGGATTCGGACAGATGGCAATGAAACACTGGAGCCAAAATCTGGTGAGCCATCAGCTTTAATTCTAGCTTGCACCCAGCAGGCAAGCAAAAACACACACTGGGCTCCAAAACCCACACATTCAGTGCTCACAAAGCTACTGACTTATCCGAGTTTCCTAAAATCAAAGTTTCTAGCTCACCAGACTTATAAACCTCTGTTTCCCATCTCCTCCTGCACAAACTCTTAACAAACTGGCTTCTTCCTCAGCACTCTGCCATCTCGGCTACTTCTCCTGGCCTTCACGTGGCCTTAATCTGCTCTCCTCTCTAATACTAACCTCAGGAACCCAGGAACCGAGAGAGAGAGATCAAGCTCCCGGACTGCCCCAGTTTATAGCATAGATACTCCAAACCCTTAATCCAATTATACATACAAGAAAGTCTCTGATACAAAGCCACCCATCTGAGGCATAATGGGATTCCTCCCTATATCACCACCCTACATTATCCAATCAGTCAAGAGTGTGGGGAAAAGCTTACTCTTAAACTAAGCCTCAGGCTATAATGACCTGACCTGCCCACAGCCTGTTCCAGAACACACATTAATATCAATGAACTTCCATGTGGGCAGCGCCATCTTTAACAAAGTGAGCATAATATATTTTATCTGCCCAACACATTGTCACTTTCAAGGACCAGCAGTCGCCCAAATGCAGCACTCAGGCAGTCCAAAGCCTGTATGACTGCCCTCTGGTCAGGATTACGGGTGGGATAAACAGCAAGCAGACTGGTGGCATTATCTACACAAGTGACTGCATACTGGTACCCTTCTGACTTTGGTAAGGGTCCAATGATGTCTATCTGCCATCGTGTCAGTGGAACATGACCCCTCTGGATCTCTGCAGGTGACGCCAGTGGTCTCCAAGGGTGCTCCTTGGAACATGCTGCACATTGCTCACAAGCTGCAAGTACCTCTGCATAGGACACAGGCAAGTTTCACACCTTAACCGTAGCCCACATAGTTTTCTGTCCCGCATGGAGCAGGCGCCGATGGAGCCATTGTGCCACATCACCTTCAGGTGCAGTCTCCAACCATCGCACCTTTGCCAATGTATCTGCCTCATCATTCCCAGGATGGGCTAACGGGGCATGCCCCATGACATGATATACTGTCACCTGCTTCTGGTGTCCTATTTCCCATAAGTCCTGCCACATGGCCTGACCCCATAGTGGGCGGTGCATTACCATCCACTGGTTAATGTGCCAAGTAGCAATCCAAAGGGTCAGTCCACGATATACAGCCCAGCTATCAGTACAGATCACCAGAGGTGAAGGTTCATTGTGAGCAACTAGCCAAACAGCTCTTAATTCTGCCCATTGGCTGCTTTGGCCTGTACCCGTGTCCATCCAAATAGTCGCAGTGGCCGGATGGAAGGCTATGGCCATCCACTGGCAGGTTGGCCCCTGCTGGAACCATCAGTATACCAGGCATCCTCAGGGATGGGCACCCGCCCCTCCTGGTAGGGACTGACTTCAGGTTCTGCCTCCTGAGCCCCCGCTGCACCTGACTCTAAGGTTGCATAGGTGACTGGACCCAAGACTTCCTGCAGTTCTGCCCTCAATGGGCTGGTGCTAAGAGCACAGTGTTGTTGCAGATAGGCACCCCACTTGGCCAGGGTGAACATTTGGGCCATACCACTACGTGGTTTTGTTGCCCAATCTCTCACCCATCCTGCAATAGGGTATGTTGTCTTGACTGTAACTGGTGTTGTGGTTGTAATACTCTCAGTGGCCAGGAGGGCAGCATACACAGCTGCCAGCTGCTTCTCTACTAATGAGTAACAAACTTCAGCACCTTTCCACAATTGGGACAAAAACCCAATAGGTTGCCGTAAGCGCTCTGTTCGTTGCCACAAGCCCCATCCAAACCCCTCCAAGGTTACATGAACATCCAGCTCACAGGGCCTGGCAGGATCAAACACATTCAAGGCCTGTGCCACCTTGACAGCTCTCTTAGCTGCTGCAAATGAACCTTGCGCCTGCTCAGTCCAATCCCAACGAACCCCCTTCCAAATAAGGTTGTACAAGGGGCGTAGTAACTGAGCCAAATGGGGTATAAATGTTCGCCAATGCCCCAACAAACCTAAGAATTCCTGTAACTGTTTTACCGTAGTGGGCACACGGTATGCTTGGATCTTATCTATAACTGCATTAGGGATAACTTTTGTCTTACCTGACCAGACAACTCCTAAGAATATAACAGATAACCCAGGTCCTTGTAATTTGCCCTCGTTGACTGCCCAGCCACATGCTTTCAAATGGGATAGCAGGGCAGGGACTGCTTGCTCCAATTCTGGAAGAAAATCACTAGTTAACATAATATCATCAATATAATGATACATGTGAACTGCCTCTGGCTGTTTCCATTTAGCCAGGTCAGCAGCCACCAGCCCATGACACAAGATAGGGCTATGCAAATAGCCCTGGGGTAATACTGTAAAGGTCCATTGTCTCCCTTCCCAACTGAAGGCAAATTGGTCTTGACTCTCTGCAGCTATATCAATGGAGAAAAAAGCATTGGCCAAGTCTGCCACAAAGTGGTATGTCCCCAACTCATGGCTTAACTGATCCATCATGTTAGGTATCGATGGAACAGCAGCGTGCAAAGGGGGAACAACTTTGTTAAGTTCTCTGTAATCTACTGTCATTCTCCAGGTTCTGTCTGGTTTGCGCACAGGCCATACCGGGGAGTTGTAAGGACTGTGTGCCGGCCGGATGATCCCCACCTTTTCTAGTTCGAGGATTGTCCCCGTGACTTCTTCATAACCACCTGGCAGGTGGTACTGCTTGGTGTTAGTCACACGCCGAGAGATGGGCAGTTGCAAAGGGGAATGTGATGCGTGTCCCCGCAACACTGCTTTCACAACCCTGATCTGCAGCCAGAACTCCCTGGCTGTAGTTTCCAACCACAGTACTTGCAAGACATCTATCCCCAAAATATATTCGGGAGTAGGAGATACATATACCTTATATGGCTTAGGAGGCAGTCTTCCTATCCCCAATGGAATAGTTACTGGCTTCACTTGAACAGTTTGGCCCCCTGAGCCATTAATGGCCACTAGGGTCCCAGCAAACTGCTCTGGGTTCCCATAGAGGAGGGAACATTCTGCACCTGTATCCACCAAGGCCAACACCCGTTGTACATTGGAAGGGGACCAGTGGATAGCCAGTTCCACGTGCGGCCTCCGGTCCCTGCCCAACCCCGTTAGACGGGTCCCTCGGCCTTTTTCCTATTCAAACTGGTAAAATAGGTCTTGGGAGTTGTTGGGCAGATAAAATATAATATGCTCACTTTGTTAAAGATGGCTCTGCCCACATGGAAGCCCGTCACCCAGGTGATATTATTTGCCCTTGTGCTTGGGATGGGTGTGGGGGAAAGGCTATAATGTAAGCAGGCCAGGTTGTTATGGCCTAAGGCTTGGCTTTAAGCTTTTCCCCACACCCTTGACTGATTGGATAATGTAGGGTGGTGCACTCTCCTGAGGAATCCCATTATACAGAGGTTTTCTTGTTTGTATAATTGGATTAAAGGTTTGGATTATCTATGCTATAAAATGGGAGAGACCAGTAGCTTGAGCTCTCTCGGTTCCTGCTATTGCCATTGCAGGGGCCTCCCTGATCCCTTGACCTCCATGGGAAAAGCTGGTTTTCTGCTTTTCCCTTGTCTTCTCTTGTGGCTTGCCTGTATTGGTGAGACACCAATAAACAGAATGGCCTACCATCCTCCGACTCTGCCATTTCTTCACCGTCAGCCCGAATCCAATGGGAACCTGCATGTGAATGGCCACGATGGCGGCTCCTGGCCTTACAGAAGTTCTCCTCTCCCTCGGCCGTCTCTATCATATAATCTTGTAACCTAGCTGCCCGCGCACCAAACATTTTATTGGTAGCTGCTGGGGCCCTTCATCTCAATGGCTGGAACTTCTGTTCTGGTTTAAGCTGCTGCCAAAGCTCCAAAAGAATTTTATTAGACTGGCCATCCAATTTCCCCTTATCTGCTCCAGCCGCAATCAAATCTACCCACATCTGTGTTCGAGTAACCTTTACAGGCCCGTTTCCCTTGTTAGTTGGGGGGGCAACATGGGCAGCAGCCCTCACTGCTTTATGATCCCTAGCGGCTTCTAACTCTCCCAAATCTGCTACCATATGTGTAACTGCATTGATGGGCTGCCCCACATAGGGGCCCAAGATAGCCACAAGTATCCAAAAAGGGCTGATGGGGCACTAGCAAGGATAAATTCCCTCATTTTTGCCGTAAACACTTCCTCATCTGGCCCACGGGAACCAGGGTTGTAAACAGCATTCTTCATACCTAGTTCCTGAAGGACCTTTACTAACTCACTGTAGCACTGCCACCAACTCATTGCCCCTGGCAATTCTCCAGCATTCTGCCAGACCATACGAATGGCAGCCATCACCCATTCTAATAGGGTATGGTCTCTTGGGTTGCCATGGCAGTTCTGAAGACGCTGCCTCAAGGAGGAGTGTGTGGTAATGGCGGCCAATTTCTCCATCTCTGTTCCGGAGAGCATGATGCCATCCACCCCTATGTCCCATAATCATAGTAACCAGGCTACCAAGAATTCAGTAGGTTTCTGCTTAAATTGTGCCCCCAACTCCATCAGCTCTGCCTGGGTATAGGGCCAGACCACAGAGTGTTCCATTACCTGGGCAGGAGGCTGTGGCTGCCCCTGAGGGACTCTACGCTGCTGGGTTTTTACCTTCTTGGCGACCACTGGTCGGGCTCTCAGTGTGCGTATGGCAGATTCAGCCTGAGCCTTCTCATTCTCAGAAGAGGAGTTGCAAGCGCCTGCTTCCGCTGACTCAGAGCCAATCCACCAGCACGGGTACCGCTGCTCCTTTGGCAACCATTTAGGCTCCTGTGGCTGCCGGCTTTTGGCTGGAAGCTGAGACTCGAGCTCTTGAATCCGCAGTTGTTTCTCCAACAACTGCCGATGAAAACGTTCAGCTTCCAGGGCAAACTGCAACTTGCGAACCCGTAATTCCTTCTCCAGTGCTCGCTCCAATTCCAGACTTTTCTGCCGTTTGATTTGCAATTTATACTGAAGCTTTTGACCTCGAGCAGCTTTTCGCACAGAACTGTTGGTTTCCTCTTAAGTAAAAAACACGCAGACCACAGCTCCTAAAAGGATAGCCATGGGAAGCCAGAACTGCAACCAGTCCTCTACACCACCCCTCAAGGGTGGTGGCTACATACCAATTTCAGAATCCTGCCGCAAACTACGCCAGTTGTAAGGCCATGAGCCGCCATCATGGCCACTCACATGCAGGTTCCCATTGGATTCGGGCAGATGGTGAAGAAATGGAAGAGTCAGAGGATAGTAGGCCATTCTGTTTATTGGTGTCTCACCAAGACAGGCAAGCCACAAGAGAAGACAAGGAAAAAGAAGAAAACCAGCTTTTCCCATGGAGGGCAAAGGATCAGGGAGGCCCTTGCAATGTTGATAGCAGGAACCAAGAGCGCAAGCTCCTGGTCTACCCTACTTCATAGCATAGACTCAAAACCTTTAATCCAATCATACAAACAAAAAAGTCTCTGATACAAAGCCACCCATCTGAGGCATAATGGAATTCCTCAGGAGAGTGCACCACACTATATCATCCAATCAGTCAAGGGTGTGGAGAAGAGCTTACTCTTAAAACTAAACCTTAGGCCATAAAGACTCGGCCTGCCCACAGCCTGTTCCAGAACATACATTAATATCAACGAACTTCCAGTGGGCAGTGCCATCTTCAACAAAGTGAGCATAATATATTTTATCTGCTCAACACCTTTCCTTCATAAGCTCTTTGAAGACAATGGTTTGTACTTATTTTTATTTATTTATTTTTTTTACTGATGTAATGTTAGCTAAGTGTAAAGTCAGGGCCACCATCACAGCAGCCTGACCCATGAAGGTTCTCATTGGATTCGAACAGTTGGGAATGAAACAATGGAGCCAAGAACTGGTGAGCCATCAGCTTTAATTTTAGCTTGCACCCGGCGGGCAAGCAAAAACACACACTGGGCTCCCAAACCCACACATTCAGTGCTCACAAAGCTACTGACTTATCCGAGTTTCCTAGAATCAAAAGGTTTCTAGCTCACCAGACTTATTTACCTCTGTTTCCCATCTTCTTCTCCAGCACAAACTCTGCACAAATTGGCTTCTCCCTCAACACTCTGGCATCTTGGCTGCTTCTCCTGACCTCCAGGTGGCCTTCATCTGATCATATCTCTAATACCTCAGGAACCAAAAGCGCAAGCTCCTGGTCTGTCCCACTTTATACTGTAGAAATCCAAACCCTTAATCCAATCTACAGACAAGGAAGTCTCTGATACAAAGTCACCCATCTGAGGCATAATGGGATTCCTCAGGAGAGGGCACCACTCCACATCATCCAATCAGTCAAGGGTGTCGGGAAAAACTTACTCTTAAAACCAAGCCTTAGGGGGTGGGAAGATGGTGATGGAGTAGGCGGACGTACCACTTCCAACTCCCAGAACCAAAGTAGATTATAACTCAATTTTAAGAAACAACATATGGATAAACCAACTTTGAACTAAACTAAGTGGACTCTTCAACCAAGGAACACTGCAGAAGCCACATTGAGACTGGTAGGAATAGTGAAAACGCGAAGAGGGCTGCCCAGCTTCCCGGAGCAAATGGCAGCCCGGAGAGACCTGCGAGGCGGGGGGAGAGTTTGGCGGAGAGAGAGGGACCTGGGTGCCAGGAACCAAGCCCCAGCCTGCAGTCCCAGAGCCTAGAAGAGGCGTTTGGACAGTATTGAGCTGTGAAACAAGTGAGGATACTGTTTGTGAGAGAGAGACAGCTTTCTCAGACCAAAGATTCTTTTTAAAAGGACAGCGCAGAAAACCTCTCTCACAACCAAGCACCCGGGGCTCCGGGGAACGGGGACAGAGAAGAGAACCAGAGCAGCGGGAACAGAGTGTGGACTGAAGGCACAAGGACACTCTGAGGGACAGCCACCCTAACCACAGGGCTAAGTCATTTACCTAATTGAAAACAAAAATTTCCCCTGGAACTAGCAATACCAGCAAAGGGAGACAGGACACCAGCCAAACAAGCTCTCCTGCGGCAATTAGAGCAGAGCTGCTTAGAGGGAGGGAGCTCTGAGGCCTACAGTATGGAGACTTAGGGCACTTCCATCTCTACTGAGGGTTGCTGAAGGGTATGGTGGCGGCAGGACGCTGAAACGCGGTTCTGTCGACATGGGCCGAGGCTGAGCCGGTGTGAGCTCGGTCTAGCCCAGCAGGGGTGGAGGGGACGCGCAAAAGCGGTCCGACAGCTGCAGGCCCGCCTGTAATCCTACCTGCGGGAAAAAAGCCGGAGGCAAGGAATAGGCAGAGATCTGCTCTGCAACCCTGCGCAAGCCGGCCCTGACTGTGGGGATGGGGCTAGGACCAGAGACTGGCGGGGGGCTCGCAGCTGAGCTCACGTTACCAGCCCCGCCCAGCCGGAGAAACCATGGTTTGCCATCCTGTGTGTGCGAGCGGGCTCACAACGAGGGGTGGAGGGGGTGGAGTAGACCCCAGGAAAGCGGATGCTCTCGGCTGAGCTCACACTAATAGCCCTGCCCCACTGGAGAAACTGCGGTTTACCATCCTACATGCGCGAGCTGACTCTGAATGCTGGGGCGGATAGAGTCCGGGACGAGCAGAAGCTCGCAGCTGAGCTCACGCCAGCAAACATGCTAGGCCCAATAAACCGCGGTTTGCAACCCTGCGCAAGGGGGCCCTGGCCTAAAGGGGGGGGCTAAAGCTCCACACGGGCAAAGGCTCACAGCTGAGAGCACATCAAAAGCCCCACCCAACCCGCAAAACTGTGGCGAGCAGGCTCTGAATGTGGGTGCTGAGCTTAAGCCCGGAAACAGGCTGGGTCCGCAGCTGAGCAAAGGTTTTCACCTCTACCCTTAGTGCTCAGGCTTGTGGCTTGAGTGACATCCCTTCCCACGGAGAAGAGGCGAAAATCACAGCAACAGCTGCAGTAGGCTGGCGCTGGCGACGCCCATACCCAACCGCCCTAGGCAGCGGCAGAGGGGGTGGCAGGCCTGCAGACAGACCACACCTAGAAAACACAAAGGCAACACCTACTGGACTCCAGTGGATAACTTGCTTGTACACAGACAAAATGGGCAGGCAAAGGAATGCAAACCAAATGAATCAAGAGAAATCCCCAGAGAAGGACCTGAATGAACCAGATATAACCAAACTACCAGAGGCAGAATTTAGAATAATGATAGTTAGGATGTTCAAAGAAATTAGAGCAACAATGGATAGTCATTATGAACACCTAAATAAAGAGATAACAAGTATAAAAAACAAAATTAAACTAATGAAAAAGAATCAGACAGAAACGACGAATACAGTATCAGAACTGAAGACCACAATGGAAGGAATTAAAAGCAGGATGAATCACGCTGAGGATCGAATCAGTGAGATAGAGGACAAAATAAACAAAGGCACAGAAGCAGAAAAATAGAAGGAAAAGAGACTCAAAAAATGTGAGGAAACTCTAAGGGAGCTCTGTGACAACATGAAGAGAAACAACATTTGCATCATAGGGTTGCCTGAAGAAGAGAAAAGAAGACAGGAAATGGAAACTTTGTTCAATCAAATTATAGCATAAAACTTCCCTAAATTAAGGCTGGGAAACATTCCAAACGTTCAAGAAGCACACAGTACTCCAAAAAAGAGAAACCCAAAAAGATATACACCAAGACACATCATAGTTAAAATACCAAAGCTAATGGATAAACAAAAAAAGTTTTAAAAGCTGTTAGAGAATAAAAGACTCTCACCTACAAAGGAGCCACCATAAGGATGGCATCGGACTTCTCAACAGAAACACTTGAGGCCAGAAGGGAATGGCAAGATATAATCAAAGTAATGCAGAACAAGAACCAAGACTACTCTATCCAGCAAGGCTAAAGTTTAAAATTGAAGGAGAAATAAAGAGCTTCCCAGAAAAAGAAAGCCTCAAGAAATTCATTAAAACCAAACAAATTTTGCAAGATATACTAAAGGACCTGTTGTGAACAGTTCAAAGGGAAGAAAGAATATAGCAAAAAACCCACAAAAACACAGCTTTAAAGAATAAAATGGCAATAAACAACTACATATCAATAATAACCTTAAATGTAAATGGATTAAATGATCCAATAAAAAAAAAAGGGTAGCTGCGTGGATAAAGAAACAAAACCAATACATATGCTGTCTACAAGAGACACACCTTAAAACAAAAGATGCACATAGACTGAAGGTAAAAGGATGGAAAAAAATATTTCATGCAAATGGAAATGAAAAAAAAGCCGGGGGTAGCAGTACTTATATCTGACAAAATGGACTTTAAAACAAAGGCTGTAATAAGAGATAAAGAAGAACACTACATAATGATAAAGGGAACAATTCAACAGGAAGATATAACTATTGTAAATATCTATGCACCAAATATAGGAGCCCCGACATACATAAAGCAGACTTTGATGGATATAAAGGATGAGATTAACAGCAATACCATAATAGTGGGGGATTTTAATACCCCACTAACAACACTAGATAGATCCACAGAAAGAAAATTAATAAAGAAACAGTAGACTTAAAGGATACACTAGATCAACTTGATTTAATAGATATTTTACAAACTTTTCACCCTAAAGCAGTAGAATATACATTCTTCTCAAGCGTTCATGGTATGTTTTCTAGGATAGACCACATGTTAGGACACAAAAATGGTCTCAATAAATTTAAGAAGATTGAAATCATATCAAGCATTTTCTCTGGTCACAATGCCATGAAACTAGAAATTAACCACAAAAGAAAAACTGAAAAATACTCAAACATTTGGAAACTAAATAGCATGATATTAAATAATGGATGGATTAACAATGAGATCATAGAAGAAATAAAAAAGTTTCTAGAAACAAATGATAATGAGCATACATCAACTCAAAATTTATGGGACACAGCAAAAGCAGTTCTGAGAGGGAAGTTTAATGCACTACAGGCATATCATAATAAGCTAGAAAAAGCTCAAATAAGCAACCTGACCCTGCATCTAAAAGAACTAGAAATACAACAGCAAATAAAACCCAGGACAAGTAGAAGGAAGGAAATAATAAAGATCAAAGCAGAAATAAATGACATAGAGGCTAAGGAAACAATACAGAGGATCAATGAAACCAGAAGCTGGTTCATTGAAAATGTAAGCAAGATTGATGAACCCTTAACTAGAATCACCAAGAAAAAAAGAGAAAGGACTCAAATAAATAAAATTAGAAATGACAGTGGAGAAATAACAACTGACACAGGAGAAATACAAAGCATTGTAAGAAAATACTATGAGGAACTCTGTGCCAAAAAATTAGACAATCGAGGTGAAAAGGACAAATTTCTTGAATCATATAACCTTCCAAAAATCAATCTGGAAGAGTCAGAACACCTAAACAGACTAATTAAAGCAAATGAAATCGAAACAGTTATCAAAAAACTCCTCCCCCAAAAATGTCCAGGGCCTGAGGCTTCACAAGTGAATTCTATAAAAAATTCAAAGAAGAACTAACTCCTATCAAGCTATTTCAAAAAATTCATGAGGAAGGAAGACTTCCAAACTCCTTTTATGAGGCAAGCATAATTCTGATCCCAAAATCAGGCAAAGACAACACAAAGAAAGAAAATTATAGGGCTATATCCCTGATGAATTTAGACACTAAAATTCTCAACAAAGTATTAGCCAACCAGATCCAGCAATATATAAAAAAAATCATACACCATAATCAAGTGGGATTTATTCTAGAGAGGCAAGGCTGGTTCAATATTCGCAAATCAATCAATGTGATTCATCACATAAACAAAAGGAAGGACAAAATCACATGATAATTTCAATAGATGCAGAAAAGGCATTTGATAAAATCTAGCACCCATTCATGCTCAAAACTCTCAGTAAAGTGGGAATACAGGGAACATTCCTTAACATGATAAAGGCCATCTATAACAAACCCACAGCAAACATCATACTAAATGGAAGAAAATTAAAAGCAATTCCCTTAAGATCAGGAACCAGGCAGGGGTGCCCCCTTCCACCACTTTTATTTAACATAGTTCTGGAAGTCCTAGCTATAGCAATCAGACAAGAAGAAGAAATAAAAGGCATCCAAATTGGAAAAGAAGAAGTAAAACTGTCACTATTTGCAGATGATATGATATTGTATATAGAAAACCCTAAAGTCTCAGTCAAAAAACAACTGGACCTTATAAATGAATTCAGCAATGTGGCAGGATACAAAATTAATACTCAGAAATCAGAGACATTTCTATATACAAACAATGAACTGTCAGCAAAAGAAATTAAAAGAACAATCCCCTTCACTATTGCAGCCAAAAAAATAAAGTACCTAGGAGTAATTTTAACCAAGGAGGTTAAGGACTTGTACTCGAAAAATTATAAAACATTGATAAAAGAAATTAAAGAAGATACAAACAAGTGGAAGCATATACTGTGCTCATGGCTAGGAAGAATAAACATCATTAAAATGTCTATATTACCCAAAGCAATTTATAAATTCAATGCAATACCAATTAAAATACCAATGACATACTTCAAAGATATAGAAAACCTATTCCAAAAATTTATATGGATCCAAAAAAGAACACGAATAGCCTCAGCAGTCTTAAAATGAAAAATAAAGCAGGAGGTATCACTCTTCCAGATATCATGGTTTACTACAAGGCCATTATACTCAAGACAGCCTGGTACTGGCATAAGAACAGCCATATTGATCATTGGAACAGAACAGAGGACCCAGAAATAAACCCCCACCTATATGGACAACTGATATTT
This sequence comes from Rhynchonycteris naso, assembly GCA_037038555.1. Classification (NCBI taxonomy): domain Eukaryota; kingdom Metazoa; phylum Chordata; class Mammalia; order Chiroptera; family Emballonuridae; genus Rhynchonycteris; species Rhynchonycteris naso. Next base: position 92,967,248 of record CM072999.1, read on the forward strand.
CACAAAGGGGGAAAGAACATACAATGGAGTAAAGACAGCCTCTTTAACAAATGATGCTGGGAAAATTGGACATCAACCTGCAAAAAAAATGAAACTAGACCATAAACTTACACCATTCACAAAAATAAATTCAAAATGGATAAAAGACTTTAACGTAAGCCATGAAACCATAAGCATCTTTGAAGAAAACATGGGCAGCAAGCTTTCCGAAATCTTGGAAACAGCCCAAGTGTCCGTCAGAAGACGAGTGGATTTAAAAGCTTAGGTACATATATACTATGGAATACTACTCAGCCATAAGAAATTATGACATTGTATCATTTACAACAAAATGGATGGACCTTGATAACATTATACGGAGTGAAATAAGTAAGTCAGAAAAAAAAAACTGAGAACAGCATGATTTCATACATAGGTGGGACATAAAAGTGAAACTATGAGATATGGACAAGAAAGTGGTTGGTGGTTAGGGGGTCAGGGGAGGGACGGGAGGGTGGGATAGGGAGGAGGGGAGGGGCACAGGGAAAACCAGATAGAAGGTGACAGAGGACAATTTGACTTTGGGTGATGGGTATGCAACACAAGTGAATGATAAGATAATCTGGAGATGTTTTCATTGTACATATGTACCCTGATTTATTGGTGTCACCCCATTAAAATTAATTTAAAAAAATTTAAAAAAAAAAAAACAAGCCTTAGGCCATAACGACTGGCCTGCTTACATTACAGCCTTTCCCCCACACCCATCCCAAGCATAAGGGCAAATAATATCACCTAGGTGACGGGCTTTCATGTGGGCAGTTTCATCTTTAACAAAGTGAGCATATTATATTTTATCTGCCCAGCACTAAGATCTGTGAGCAGGAAGGGAAACTCATACCTGGACTATGTGTCAGCTCTATTCAAGATGCACTATGGCCCCTTCCAGGGTAGAAGAGGTGTAGTACAATCAACTTTCTAACAAGTGGCTCTTTGGTCTCCTTGATGGATGGTGCCTTATCAGGAGATCAGTTTTGGGTTCTGTTGTTAACAGGTTGAAAGCTTGGCAGTTGTAGCAGCTAAATCATCCCTGTTGAGTGGGAGTCTGTGCTGTCTACCTGTGGCATTGCTATTCATGAATCCAATCCATCAGCACTGGAGTGACTATTGACAGAGGCTGGCTGACATCAACTGGTTAAGACATTTGATGGGCAAATAAGTTTGTAAAATGTGTTTTTATAGGTTTGCTCGCTTATATTTTGCATTGGCTTGGGCAGTTCCATATGTACCTAGTCTGTGAAAGGCTGAAGGGTTTGTCCTCAGAGCAGCTGTTGGAAATTGCAGATTACCTTTCTGTTTGGGAGGGGCCATTGTATTGCTAATGTTTGCTGGAGAAGAGATTTTCCCTCCAGCCTGGGTTTTCAGGAAGCGAACAAGGAGCGAAGATGTGGAACCAGAGCACTGAGTGTGTGGGTTTTGGAGCCCAGTGTATGTTTTTGCTTGCCCGCCGGGTGCAAGCTAGAATTAAAGCTGATGGCTCATCAGTTCTTGGCTCCGTTGTTTCATTATTGACTGTCCGAATCCAATTGGAACCTGCATGGGTCAGGTGGCTGTGATGGCAGCCTCGACTACTGGCTTTACAGGTTTGTAAGAGAAACAGGTTTGGTGTCTCCTTTAGGATTTCAGAATCTCTCCGCTGCTGAATAACTCAGTACATTAGCATTCAAAAGAAATTTTAAAAATACTGTTTCAAAATGATAATAAATTAAACATTACATAAAAGACATTATTAACAATCATTATTGTTGGGCAGATAAAATACGATATGCTCACTTTCTTAAAAGATGGCGCTGCCCACATGGAAGTTCATTGATATTAATGTGTGTTCTGGAACAGGCTGTGGGCAGGCCGGGTTGTTATAGCCTAAGGCTTAGTTTAAGAGTAAGCTCTTCCCCACACCCTTGACTGATTGGATGATGTAGGGTGGTGCACTCTCCTGAGGAATCCCATTATACAGAGACTTACTTGTTTGTATAACTGGATTAAAGGTTTTGAGTCTATGCTATAAACTGGGGCAGTCCGGAAGCTTGCTCTCTCTTGGTTCCTGAGTTCCTGAGGTTGGTATTAGAGAGGAGAGCAGATTAAGGCCATGTGGAGGATAAGTAGCCAAGATGGCAGAGTGCTGAGGAAGAAGCCAGTTTGTTAAGAGTTTGTGCAGGAGGAGATGGGAAACAGAGGTGAATAAGTCTGGTGAGCTGGAAAGCTTTGATGCTAGGAAACTCGGAAAAGTCAGTAGCTTTGTGAGCACTGAATGTGTGGGTTTTGGAGCCCAGTGTGTGTTTTTGCTTGCCTGCCAGGTGCAAGCTAGAATTAAAGCTGATGGCTCACCAGTTCTTGGCTTCTGTGTTTCATTACCGACTGTTTGAATCTAATATGAACCTAAATTGGCCAGACGGCTCTAATAGTGGCTTTGGCCACTGGCTTTACATTTGGCGTAGTCTGTGGCAGGATTCGATACAGATCGGCATGGAGCCGGCACTTTTGAGGTGCATGGTAGAGGACTGGTTGCTGTTTTGGTTTCCCATAGCTGTTTTTTTGGGGACTGTTGGCTGGCTGACTTTTACAGCCATGTGTGAGGAAACTGAGAGCTCTATGAAAGAGGCTGCCCAGGACCTGCAAACGGAGCAGTGGAAGGAGCTGGAGGAAACATGGGAGAAAGAGGTGCTGTCCCTGGAGCTGGAGGAAGCACTGGAGGAGGCGACCAGGTTTGTGAGATTCGCCTGGAAATGGAGCAGATGCTGGAGAAGGAATCACAGGTTCGTGAGTTGAAGATTGCCCTGGATGTTGTGGAGAGCCAGCAACAGCATGAGGTCAGGCTTCAGGCCTGGGCCGGAGCTGAGGCCAGGGCTGAGGCTGGGGTTGGAGCTGCAAGGCCTGCTGAGCAGAAGGCGGCGGCAGCCCGGGGCTCGAGCCCAGCAGCAGGACCTGATGTTTTTATTTCCTCTTTGGAGAATGAGGAGAATCGGGCTGGAGTTGCAATCTGCAGTCTCCAGAAGGTGATTGCCCAGCAGCAAGAAGTAGCTACGCTGCTGGTAGGTCTGCGATTTTGGAACATAAGGGTGGATGCCATCATGCTCCCCAGAGCAGAGATGGAAATGCTGACTGCCGTCGCCATGTGCTTTTTCTTGGGACAGTGTAAGAGCTGCCAGGATGGCAGAGATGATGGGGGAGGCTAACACCCCATGTGCGTGGACTGATTTCCTGGACTATGACCGATGGGCACAGGCTCCTTTGTTGAATGGACTTATGGATTTTGGACAATGTGAAATACCCTGATGGAGATGGGGGTGGGGGTGGCTTTGCTGGAGACCCTCCCCCTGCCCCGGGAAGCCTTTCAAATGGCCAGAGAGAAGGCCGAGGACATTTTGCACTTTTGGCAAAGTGCTTAGAGACGGGTGAAATGTGTGTACGTTTGTAATTTTTGAAATTGTATGATTTGTCATGTTGTAATTTGTGTAATGTGCCTAATTTCCTTGTACAGGGATGCCAGTGGTGTAGATTGTGGGTAGTAAAGTGAGCATAAGGGTGGATTGTTGGGCAGATAAAATATGATATGCTCACTTTGTTAAAAGATGGCGCTGCCCACATGGAAGTTCATTGATATTAATGTGTGTTCTGGAACAGACTGTGGGCAGGCCGGGTCATTATAGCCTAAGGCTTAGTTTAAGAGTAAGCTCTTCCCCGCACCCTTGACTGATTGGATGATGTAGGGTGGTGCACTCTCCTGAGGACTCCCATTATACAGAGATTTCCTTGTTTGTATAATTGGATTAAAGGTTTTGAGTCTATGCTATAAACTGGGGCAGTCCGGGAGTTTGCTCTCTCTTGGTTCCTGAGTTCCTGAGGTTTGTATTAGAGAGGAGAGCAAATTAAGGCCATGTGGAGGATAAGTAGCCAAGATGGCAGAGTGCTGAGGAAGAAGCCAGTTTGTTAAGAGTTTGTGCAGGAGGAGATGGGGAACAGAGGTGAATAAGTCTGGTGAGCTGGAAAGCTTTGATGCTAGGAAACTCGGATAAGTCAGTAGCTTTGTGAGCACTGAATGTGTGGGTTTTGGAGCCCAGTGTGTGTTTTTGCTTGCCCGCAGGGTGCAAGCTAGAATTAAAGCTAATGGCTCACCAGTTCTTAACTCCTATGTTTCATTACCGACTGTTTGAATCTAATGCGAACCTGCATTGGCCAGGCGGCTATGATAGTGGCCGCGACTATTGGCTTTACAATTATATATTTTCTAATATCTATTACAAGATTTCAATATTACAAGGCTATAAAATAACAAATAAAAAGGAGAATGAACAAAAGGCCTTTGAAATAACATATACATTCCTAACATGGAAAATACTTTTTTGTTTTTACATAATAAGGGATTTTTGGTACAAACTACTCATCTGGCAAAGAGATACTAACTCTTTTTTTAACCTACAGTCATTTACCCTATTAAGTCAATATGAGGGGTGGGATTCCCAAGGGGAAGCAGATTCCAAGAACTGGGAGATGAACCTGAGGCTTTTTACCTTTTTTTTCTTTCCTGCCTTTTGTCTTGCATAATCCAATTCATTACTTGTAATACTGCCTTGCTTTGAGCAGATAATTAAAATACAAATTTTACAAAATTACTTTCCCAATAGTAGGTTGCCTTATCCTCTATGAATTTTCCAATTTTTCCCGCAATTCCCTGAAAGTTCTTTTTTTAATAATTTTCTGCTATTATGGCTAAAGTAGTGGGTCTCCCCATGAACTCCATGCCTCCCTTATCAGATAACAATTATGACACACAATGGAATTGGGAGACTTGGAGAGAACCCAACACCCACCTCAGCCCGTGGGAGACTGTTGGAACCTTTCTCTAATTTTTTACACCAGTGGAGGGTAACAAGCCATCATCCCCAACCCACGGAGGGCTCATCTCTAATAATTATATTCCCTATAATTCTATTAGTCATGCTTCTATCACTCCTTCTGGAGTTGCAATTTATTCCAAGGAACTGATAACTAGCAAGATCCACACTCGTGGTTTGTTAATTTCTAAATTCTTTTTCTTTTCTCTAAGATTTTTCTAAAGCAAAGTTCTAATTTTTCATACTATTTCTACCCTGTATCTTCCAAATGGGCAAAACCTTTTCTGGTCAGTAGGTGGATATCTGATTATTTGAAACTAATTTCTATTCTATATTTCCTCTAGTTACCTCACCCTTACTCTAGCGCCCTTTCCCCGCTGCTCTGCCCACAGCATGTCCCTGCCCAGCTTTTCTCTCACTCAAACTGCTTACTTGCCAGTCCTTTGGCTGCAGAGGCTTGAGAAACTCTTTCAATTTGTAGGCTCTGCTTTTCTTCCACCCCCTTGGCTGCTTGTAACCTGGGACATTTATTTTTCCGATGCCCTTCTCTCTTGCAATAGGCACACTGATTCTTTTTTAGAAGAGTCTTATTTTTCTTTGAATATTTTCCTCCCTCCATTGATCCCTTCCTAGGACTTCCTTTTTACAATATTGAAACTTGTCCTGGAAAATACAAGAATTAGCACACTAATAAAAGCAAGAAAGATAAGACAATTAACTAATACACAGAATAAAGGGTGTTTGACTATAGAGGTATTAATTATTACACAAAACAAGGAGAAGAAGCAAACAGAAGAAAATAATTTCTGAGGGGAGAAGTCTAACAGGGCCCCCTGAAGCCAAAGGTCTTAAATCCAAGAAAAGATATGTAGTGGATCAGGGGAAAGGGTTCCAAACCATGAAATGTCTCGAGAGATTTCTCGAAGGAACAAAGAAAATCTGCAGTATACACAAATCACCATTTAAGATTGCCTTCTAGTCAGAAACCTCCAATTCTTGACATAAAAACTCAAGCCAGGCTGTAAAGCCAGTAGTCGGGGCCACCATCACAGCCGCCTGACCCGTGCAGGTTCGCATTGGATTCGGACAGATGGCAATGAAACATCGGAGCCAAAAACTGGTGAGCCATCAGCTTTAATTCTAGCTTGCACCTGGCGGGCAAGCAAAAACACACACTGGGCTCCAAAACCCACACATTCAGTGCTCACAAAGCTACTGACTTATCCGAGTTTCCTAGAATCAAAGGTTTCTAGCTCACCAGACTTATTCACCTCTGTTTCCCATTTCCTCCTGCACAAACTTCTAACAAACTGGCTTCTTCCTCAGCACTCTGCCATCTTGGCTACTTCTCCTGGCCTTCACGTGGCCTTAATCTGCTCTCCTCTCTAAAACCAACCTCAGGAACTCAGGAACCAAGAGAGAGAGATCTAGCTCCCAGACTGCCCCAGTTCATAGCCTAGAAAATCCAAACCTTTAATCCAATTATACATACAAGAAAGTCTCTGATACAAAGCCACCCATCTGAGGCATAAGGGGATTCCTCAGGAGAGTGCACCACCCTACATTATCCAATAAGTCAAGGGTGTGGAAAAGAGTTTACTCTTAAACTAAGCCTTAGGCTATAACGACCCAGCCTGCCCATAGCCTGTTCCAGAACACACATTAATATCAACGAACTTCCATGTGGGCAGTGCCATCTTTAACAAAGTGAGCATAATATATTTTATCTGCTGAACAATCCACCCCTATGCTCACTTTACTACCCACAATTTACACCACTGGCATTCCTGTACAAGGAAATGAGTACATTACACAAATTACAGCAATAGCACAAATCATACAGTTTCAACAATTACAAAGGTATACACATTTCACCAGTCTCTAAGCACTTTTCCAAAAGCGCAAAATGTCCTCGGCCTTCTCTCTTGCCATTTGAAAGGCTGCCCGGGGCAGGGGGAGGGCCTCCAGCAAAGCCACCCCCCACCCCCATCAGGGTATTTCACATTGTCCAAAATCTGTAAGTCCATCCAACAAAGGAGCCAGTGCTCACTCAGGTCGTAGTGTAAGAAATCAGTCCACGTACATGGGGTGTTAACCTCCCCCCTCATTCCTGCCATCATGGCAGGTTTCACACTGTCCTAAAAAGAAGCACGTGGCGATGGCAGTCAGCATTTCCCTCTCTGCTCTGGGGAGCATGATGGCATCCACCCCGATGTCCCAAAATCGCAGACCTACCGGCAGCGTAGCTACTCCTTGTTGCTGGGCTCTCACCTTCTGGAGGCTGCGAATAACAATTCCCGACCAATTCTCCTCATCCTCCAAAGAGGAACTGCAAACACCAGCTCCTGCTGCTGGGCTTGATCTCTGGGCCACCGCTGCCTTCTGCTCAGCAGGCCTTGCAGCTCCAACCCCGGCCTCAGCCCCGGTCCTGGCCTCAGCTCCGGCCCCGGCCTCAGGCCTGGCCTCATGCCACTGCTGGCTCTCCACAACATTCAGGGCAATCTCCAACTCACGAACCTATGATTCCTTCTCCAGCATCTGCTCCATTTCCAGGTGAATCTCGCAAACCTGGACAGCCTCCTCCTCCAGCGCTTCCTTCAGCTCCAGGGTCAGCATCTGTTTCTCCCACGTTTCCTCCAGCTCCTTCCACTGCTCAGCCTGCAGGTCCTGGGCAGCCTCTTTCATAGATCTCTCAGTTTCCTCACACATGGCTGTAAAAGTAAGCCAGCCTACAGTCCCCCAAAAACAGCTATGGCAAACCAAAACAGCAGCCAGTCCTCTACACCACCGCTCAAAGGTGGTGGTGTTTCCATGCCGATCTGTATCGAATCCTGCCACAGACTACGCCAAATGTAAAGCCTGTGGCCAAGGCCACTATCAAAGCCGCCTGACCCACGCAGGTTCGCATTGGATTCAGACAGATGGCAATGAAACACCGGAGCCAAAAACTGGTGAGCCATCAGCTTTAATTCTAGCTTGCACCCGGCGGGCAAGCAAAAACACACACTGGGCTCCAAAACCCACACATTCAGTGCTCACAAAGCTACTGACTTATCCAAGTTACCCAGAATCAAAGGTTTCTAGCTCACCAGACTTATTCACCTCTGTTTCCCATCTCCTCCTGCTCAAACTCTTAACAAACTGGCTTCTTCCTCAGCACTCTGCCATATCGGCTGCTTCTCCTGGCCTTCACGTGGCCTTACTCTGCTCTTCTCTCTAATACTAATCTCAGGAACCCTGGAACCAAGAGAGTGAGATCAAGCTCCCAGACTGCCCCAGTTTATAGCCTAGAATATTCAAACCTTTAATCCAATTATACATACAAGGAAGTCTCTGATACAAAGCCACCCATCTGAGGCATAAGAGGATTCCTCAGGAGAGTGCACCACCCTACATTATCCAATAAGTCAAGGGTGTGGAAAAGAGTTTACTCTTAAACTAAGCCTTAGACTATAATGACCCAGCCTGCCCACAGCCTGTTCCAGAACACACATTAATATCAACGAACTTCCATGTGGGCAGTGCCATCTTTAACAAAGTGAGCATGTTCGGCAGATAAAATATAATATGCTCACTTTGTTAAAGATGGTGCTGCCCACATGGAAGCCCGTCACCCAGGTGATATTATTTGCCCTTATGCTTGTGATGGCTGTGGGGGAAAAGTTGTAATGTAAGCAGGCCAGGTCGTTATAGCTTAAGGCTTTGTTTTAAGAGTAAGCTCTTCTCCACACCCTTGACTGATTGGATGAGGTAGGATGGTGATGTAGGGAGGAATCCCATTATGCCTCAGATGGGTGGCTTTGTATCAAAGACTTTCTGTATGTATAATTGGATTATCTATGCTATAAAGTGGGTGGACCGGTAGCTAGATCTCTCTCTCTTGGCTCTTGGTTCCTGAGGTATTAGAGAGGAGAGCAGAGTAAGGCCACATGAAGGCCAGGAGAAGCAGCCGAGATGGCAGAGTGCTGAGGGAGAAGCAGTTTGTTAAGAGTTTGTACAGGAGGAGATGGGAAACAGTGGTGAATAACTCTGGTGAGCTAGAAGCCTTTGATTCTAGGAAACTCGGATAAGTCAGTAGCTTTGTGAGCACTGAATGTGTGTGGGTTTTGGAGCCCAGTGTGTATTTTTGCTTGCCCGCCGGGTGCAAGCTAGAATTAAAGCAGATGGCTCACCAGTTTGTGGCTCCTGTGTTTCATTGCCATCTGTCCGAATCCAATGCGAACCTGCGTGGGTCGGGCTGCTGTGACAGTGGCCTTGACTACTGGCTTTACAGAGCATAATATATTTTATCTGCCGAACAGGCACAAGCTCCTTTGTTGAATGGACTTACGGATTTTGGACAATGTGAAATATCCTGATGGGGGTAGGGATGGCTTCGCTGGAGGCCCTCCTGCCCTGGGAAGCTTTTCCCATGGCTAGAGAAAAGGCTGAGGACATTTTGCACTTTTGGCAAAGTGCTCAGAGACTGGTGAAATGTATCTCTGTAATTGTTGAAATTGTATGATTTGTGCTATTGCTATAATTTGTGTAATGTACTTAATTTCCTTGTATAAGAATGCTGGTGGCGTAGATTGTGGGTAGTAAAGTGAGCATAAGGGTGGATTGTTGGGCAGATAAAATATATTATGCTCACTTTGTTAAAGATGGCACTGCCCACATGGAAGTTCGTGATATTAATGTGTGTCCTGGGACAGGCTGTTGGCAGGCCGGGTCATTATAGCCTAAGGCTTAGTTTTAAGAGTAAGCTCTTCCCCACACCCTTGACTGATTAGATGATGTAGGGTGGTGCACTCTCCTGAGGAATCCCATTATACAGAGACTTTCTTGTTTGTATAATTGGATTAAAGGATTTGAGTCTATGCTATAAAGTGGGAGAGACCAATAGCTTGATCTCTCTCTCAGTTCCTGAAGTATTAGAAAGGAGAGCAGAGTAAGGTCACATGGAGGAGAGGAGGCAGCCAAGATGGCAGAGTGCTGAGGAAGAAGGCAGTTTGTTAAGAGTTTGTGCTGGAGGAGATGGGGAACAGCGGTGAATAAGTCTGGTGAGCTAGAAACTTTTGATTCTAGAAAACTCAGATAAGTCAGTAGCTTTATGAGCACTGAATGTGTGGGTTTTGGAGCCCAGTGTGTGTTTTTGCTTGCCCGCTGGGTGCAAGCTAGAATTAAAGCTGATGGCTCACCAGTTCTTGGCTCTTGTGTTTCATTACCGACTGTTCGAATCTAATGCGAACCTGCACGGGTCAGGCGGCTGTGATCCTGGCCATGACCACTGGGTTTACAATAGCCTTTAAGAGAGATGTAAAGCTAGTAGCCATGGCCACCATCACAGTGGCCTGGCCAATGCAGGTTTGCATTTGATTCGGACAGACGGTGTTGGTCAGATAAAATATATTATGTTCATTTTCTTAAATATGGCACTGCCCACGTGGAAGCCCATCACCCAGGTGATAATATTAGTTGCCCTCTATAAAACCAGTAGTCAGGGCCACCATCACAGCCACCCGGCCAGTGTGGGTTCGCATTAGATTCGAACAGTCTGTAATGAAACAACGGAGCCAAGAACTGGTGAGCCATCAGCTTTAATTCTAGCTTGCTCCCAGCGGGCAAGAAAAAACACACACTGGGCTCCATAACCCACACATTCAGTGCTCACAAAGCTACTGACTTATCCGAGTTTCCTAGAATCAAAGGTTTCTAGCTCACCAGACTTATTCACCTCTGTTCCCTATCTCCTCCTGCACAAACTCTGCACAAACTGGCTTCTCCCTCTGCACTCTGCCATCTTGGCTGCTTCTCCTGGCCTCCGTGTGGCCTTACTTTGCTCTCCTCTCTATACTAATCCCAGGAACCGAGAGCAAGCTCCTGGTCTCCCCCACTCTATAGCATAGATTCAAAACCTTTAATCCAATCTACACACAAGGAAGTCTCTGATACAAGGTCACTCATCTGAGGCATAATGGGATTCCTCAGGAGAGTGCACCACCCTACATCATCCAATCAGTCAAGGGTGTGGGGAAAAGCTTACTCTTAAATCCGAGCCTTAGGCTATAACAACCCGGCCTGCTTACATTATAGCCTTTCCCCTACACCCATCCCAAGCATAAGGGCAAATAATATCACCTGGGTGATGGGCTTCCATGTGGGCAGCGCCATCTTTAACAAAGTGAGCATATTATATTTTATCTGCCCAACACCCTCCTTTTTGGGATGGGTGTGATTATATCAATGTGTATTGGGGAGGGCTTTTGCGCCAAAAGGTTTTGAAAGGAGAGATCATGTTGTTCTGAGGAAGAGTGATTAGGTTCTAGGAAGAGCCCTTGGAGGGTGTTGGGCAGATAAAATATATTATGCTCACTTTGTTAAAGACGGTGCTGCCCACATGGAAGCCCATCACCCAGGTGATATTATTTGCCCTTATGCTTGTGATGGCTGTGGGGGAAAAGTTGTAAGCAGGCCGGGTCATTATAGCTTAAGGCTTTGTTTTAAGAGTCAGCTCATCTCCACACCCTTGACTGATTGGATGATGAAGGGTGGTAATGTAGGGAGGAATTCCATTATGCCTCAGATGGGTGGCTTTGTATCAGAGAATTTCTTGTATGGATTATCTATGCTATAAAGTGGGCGGACCGGTAGCTTGATCTCTCTCTCTCTCTCTTGGTTCCTGAATTCCCGAGGTTAGTATTGGAGAGGAGAGCAGATTAAGGCCATGTGGAGGAGAAGTAGCCAAGATGGCAGAGTGCTGAGGAAGAAGCCAGTTTGTTAAGAGTTTGTGCAGGAGGAGATGGGAAACAGAGGTGAATAAGTCTGGTGAGCTAGAAACCTTTGATTCTAGGAAACTCGGATAAGTCAGTAGCTTTGTGAGCACTGAATGTGTGGGTTTTGGAGCCCAGTGTGTGTTTTTGCTTGCCCGCCGGGTGCAAGCTAGAATTAAAGCTGATGGCTCACCAGTTTTTGGCTCCTGTGTTTCATTGCCATCTGTCTGAATTCAATGTGAACCTGCATGAGTCAGGCGGCTGTGATGCTGGCCCTGACTACTGGCTTTACAGAGGGAGAACAGAGAAAGGCCACGTGGAAGAGTAGAAGCAGCCAAGATGGTGCAGTGCTGAAGAAGAAGCCAGTTTGTGCAGAGTTGTTTCATTACCATCTGTCTGAATCAAATGCAAATCTGCGTGGGCCAGGCAGCTGTGATGGTGGCCGTGGTTACTGGCTTTACAGACAGTAATGAAACAACAGAGCCAAGAACTGGTGGATCATTACCTTTAATCCTATCTTGCACCCGGTGGGTGAGAAATACACAGAGTGGGAAAACACTTCCCTTTCTATTCAGGGCTCCCAAAGCCACTGACTTATCCGAGTTTCCTAGAATCAAAGGTTTCTACCTCACCAGCCTTATTCACCTCTCTTCCCCATCTCCTTCTCTCTGCACAATCTCTGCACAAACTGGCTTCTTCTTCAGCACTCTTCCATCTTGGCTGCCTCTCCTATGCAATGCTAATTTCAGAAACCAATAGAGCAAGCCCCTGGTCTGTCTCATTTTATAGTGTAGAAAATTAAAGCCTTTAAGCCAATATACAAATAAGGAAGTCTCTGATACAAAGCCACTTATTTGAGGCATAAATGTGATTCCTCATAACAGTGCACCACCCCGCATCATGCAATGTGGGGAAAAGCTTAGTGTTGAGAAGATCTTAGTATTAAAAGGGTGGGGAGCCTGACCTGTGGTGGCGCAGTGGATAACGTGTCAACCTGAGAATACTGAGGTCGCCAGTTCAAAACCCTGCACTGGTCTGGTCAAGGCACATATGGGAGTTGATGCTTCCAACTCCTCCCCCCTTTCTCCCTTTCTCTCTCTCTCTCTCACTCTGTGTCTCCTCTCTAAAATGAATAAAATAAAAATTTAAAAAAAAAAAAAAAAAAAAAAAAAAAAAAAAAAAGGGTGGGGAAAGCTTAGTCTTAAAACTAATCCTTATCCAGGGGTCCCCAAGCCCAAGGGCTGCATACGGCCTTCTGAGGCCATTTATCCGCGCCCCCCCCCCCCCGCGGCACTTCCGGAAGGGGCACCTCTTTCATTGGTGGTCAGTGAGAGGAGCACAGAATGCATCTGCACCCATAGTTCCCATTGAAATACTGGTCAGTTTGTTGATTTAAATTTACTTGTTCTTTATTTTAAATATTGTATTTGTTCCCATTTTGTTTTATTACTTTAAAATAAGATATGTGCAGTGTGTATAGGGATTTGTTCATAGTTTTTTTTATAGTCCGGCCCTCCAACGGTCTGAGGGACAGTGAACTGGCCCCTGTGTAAAAAGTTTGGGGATCCCTGCCTTAGACTATAAGGACCCTGCCTGCTTAGAGCCTGTCCCCCACACCCAATGGAAACTATAAACAAGCAAACATATATATCATATTTGCAAACTTATTTGACACAGGGGATGAATGGATCAGTTCTGCAGCATCAGGGGACTCAGGGGAATATGGAGATTTAAGACTTTTGAGTGCATTGACTTGATTTTTCTATCCTAAATCTCAGGGCTTCACTTCTTCCCAACCAGTGCCTCGACACTGGCACAGCAGACTTACTGTGGCTGGAAATTAAATTTTCCCTGAAGAACCACTATCTTTATAATTGATCCTAATGTGATCTAAAGATGATTTGCCCTTAAGCTATAAGAGATAAGAGTTTCTTTATCAGCTGCTAAGGAGACCTTCTGATTTTAACACTTTGTCTTAGATTGAGAATGATCACTCCAAGGTTTTGTTTTCTCTAATGAATAAACAGCACCAGCAATTGCCACCCAATACCATTTTCCTTATTGTGATTACTTACTTTCAATCCTGTAAATATTTAAATATTGTACCTTCTAGTGCATTTCATTCTACAACTGTGCAATGTGAATTTACCAGTGGGGAAAGTTTAAACAATTAAACCAGTACAACATGGCGAGAAGATCAAAATTGATGCCATGATAAGAATTCTTGCCAGACTTGCCAATTGACTGGTAGATAATCCAGTTTCAAGATTATTTTTTCTTGGTTTACTCTTTGCCATCAACTGTCTTTATGTCTTCAGTCAGGTTTCCAAGAAAACAAATTGTAAGGTGAAAAGTTACCCACAGAGAATTCACTTGGTGATGCTTCTGGCAACAACACCTGTGTGGGAGTGAGGGCATCAGGATTGAGAGAAGGGGAACTGCAATGGAATCATAAAAACCCTCAGCTCATGCCATGGGGAAACTGGGGCACTGAGATGGCTGTTTATAATTGTTCCAGATTGTGGAAAGAGGGCCCAGTGTTTGTACTTCTGCACCAACCAGCAGTCATTAGATATGAGTTGTCACTGGGAAGGGAATATAATCTTTAATAAGGCAGTTCCCTTTGACAGAGGAATATTCCTGTTTAGGGGTATTCTCCTGTGAGCGATTGACAGGCAACATCCTAGCAGTTAGAAGGAATGAGTTCCTTGTTTATGAATGTAAACCTGAGTTAAGGCACTGATAGTGGAAATAAAAAAGAGGTGATGTATTTGAGATTAATTTAGAAAGTAGAAAATATAGGGCTTGGACAGTAGGTTTGAGCAATCAGGGAGAGGAAAGAGTATGAAGTGGCAATAGATTTATTTTATTTTTATTTTTTTTATTATTATTATTAATTCTAATGGGGTGACACCAATAAATCAGGGTACATATGTACAATGAAAACATCTCCAGGTTATCTTATCATTCAATTGTGTTGCATACCCATCACCAAAAGTCAAATTGTCCTCTGTCACCTTCGATCTGGTTTTCCCTGTATCCCTCTCCTCCTCCCTATCCCACTCTTCCCTCCCTCCCCCCATCCCATAACCACCACTCTCTTGTCCATGTCTCATAGTCTCACTTTTATGTCCCACCTATGTATGGAATCATGCTGTTCTCAGTTTTTCTTTTTTTCTGATTTTCTTATTTCACTTCGTATAATGTTATCAAGGTACCACCATTTTGTTGTAAATGGTCCGATGTCATCATTTCTTATGGCTGAGTAGTATTCCATAGTATATATGTACCAAAGCTTTTTAATCCACTCGTCCTCTGATGGACACTTGGGCTGGTTCCAGATCTTCGCTATTGTGAACAATGCTGCCACGAACATGGGGGCGCATTTCTTCTTTTTGAACAGTGCTATGGTGTTCTTAGGGTATATTCCTAAAAGTGGGATAGCTGGGTCAAAAGGCAGTTCGATTTTTAATTTTCTGAGGAATCTCCAAACTGTTTTCCACAGTGGCTGCACCAGTCTGCATTCCCACCAGCAGTGCAGGAGGGTTCCCTTTTCTCCACATCTTCGCCAGCACTTATTCTGTGTTGTTTTGCTGATGAGTGCCATTCTGACTGGTGTGAGGTGATATCTCATTGTGGTTTTAATTTGCATTTCTCTAATGATTAGTGATGTTGAGCATTTTTTCATATGTCTTTTGGCCATCTGTATGTCCTCTTTGGAGAAATTTCTATTCATTTCTTTTGCCCATTTTTTGATTGGGTTGTTTGTCTTCCTGGTGTTGAGTTTTATAAGTTCTTTATAAATTTTAGTTATTAACCCTATATCAGATGTGCTGTCGAATATGTTCTCCCATTGTGTGGTTTGTCTTTTTATTCTGTTCTTATTGTCTTTAGCTGTGCAAAAACTTTTTAGTTTGATATAGTCCCATTTGTTTATCTTGCCTTTTATTTCAGTTGCCCGTGGAGATAAATCAGCAAATATACTGCTGCTACAGATGTCGGAGAGCCTGCTGCCTATGTTTTCCTCTAAGATGCTTATGGTTTCATGGCTTACATTTAAGCCTTTTATCCATTTTGAGTTTGTTTTTGTGAATGGTGTAAGTTTTTGGTCTAGTTTCATTTTTTTGCAGGTAGATGTCCAATTTTCCCAACACCATTTGTTAAAGAGGCTGTCTTTACTCCATTGTATGTTCTTTCCTCCTTTGTCAAATACCAGTTGTCCATAAAGCTGTGGGTTTATTTCTGGGTCCTCTGTTCTGTTCCATTGATCTATGTGCCTGTTCTTATGCCAGTACCAGGCTGTCTTGAGTATAATGGCCTTATATTAAACCTTGATATCTGGAAGAGTGATACCTCCTGCTTTATTTTTTCTTTTTAAGATTGCTGAGGCTATTCGTGTTCTTTTTTGGTTCCATATAAATTTTTGGAATATGTGTTCTATATCTTTGAAGTATGTCATTGGTATCTTAATTGGTATTGCATTGAATTTATAAATTGCTTTGGGTAATATAGACATTTTAATGATGTTTATTCTTACTAGCCATGAGCACGGTATATGCTTCCACTTGTTTGTATCTTCTTGATTTCTTTTATCAATGTTCTATAATTTTCTGAGTACAAGTCCTTAACCTCCTTGGTTAAATATACTCCTAGGTACGTTATTTTTTTGGCTGCAATAGTGAAGGGGATTGTTTCCTTAATTTCTTTTTCTGACAGTTCATTGTTGGTATATAGAAATGCCTCTGATTTCTGAGTATTAATTTTATATCCTGAAGTGGCAATAGATTTATAACTTGGGTGACCAGTGGAAGATAGTTTTCATTCATAAAAAAGAAAACACAGTAGGATTAGCGGAGTTTTATTGGGGGGGCGGGATACTAGTTATGTTTGGACATTCTTAGTTACCTGTAAGTATTTAATAAAGACTGTAAAATATTTGGAGATAGAAATCTGGCAATTATGAAAGATTATAACTGAGGAATTGTAGCTATCAATTTAGAGAATATAGTTTGTGAAAGATATGCGTAAAACCTATAAGGGAGAAGAAATAAAGGCCAAGTGTAGAATCTAAGACATTTAAAATGCAAATGAAGAAAGACAGTAAAATTGTTCTAACCAAGATCAGCAGTAACCTCCTAATGACATCTAATAAACATTTTAAAGTTCTTGGCTGGCCAAAATGGCTTACCACACTTATCTCATCTAGATGAACCCAGGTCTCCCTATAAACAAGAAGCAGGTGCTACATACTGGAACTTGCAGCTAGAAGGTTCATATCATAGACCAGTAGTTCTTAACCTGGGTTCTATCGAACCCTATGGGTTCGATGAGTCGGTCTCAGGGGTTCAGAGAAGCCTCTGCCGTGGAGGCCAGAATAAAGTAATACTGTAATTTGTTGTGAGTTCATGCACTTTATTGGTTTTGTTCTTTGAGCAAGGTGATGTTCATGCATGGCTCATTTTGTGCACCAGTAAAAAAACATATACCTATGTCTTGAATTTGGAAAAAAGAATCATATTTTATTTATCACTAAAGAAGGGTTTGGTGAATGCACATATGAAACTGGTGGGTTCGGTACCTCACAAAAGGTTAAGAACCACTGTCATAGACACACTGACATTATACACTTTTTCTTTTTCCTTTTCCTTGCCTTCCCTTCATGGACAATTCATTTCTAAATGCATTAACTGGGGCAAGGCACATTGAAATCCTTGCCTGGGGCAGGGAGGAGTCATGGTGCTTAAGAGTGCATCACTAACATCTGATTATGGTGAGGAGTTGTCATATGAAGGCAGCACACTGTGGGGTGTCAGAACCCAACTGGAGCAAGGAGAGCATCATGCGTGGGGCTGGTCCTACATGGACTGTTAAATGCCAAGTAGAGTGAAGAGGGTACTCTCTTCACAGAAGATTTTATTAACTATCAAATATATAATATGTGTTTATGTGTGTACTTGTGTTAGACACATTTCACTTTCATGTCTTATTTGATACTACCAATTGTTGTCCTACTTGAAACATTTAGTTTGTTTGGCTTCTAGGACAGCTTTCCTTCTCGATTCTCCTATTTCCTTTACATCCTTTGCAGATTTCTATTCTACCTACCCTTCATTTTTTTTCTACCTACCCTTTTTTATATGATAGTTTAATGTTCAATCTTCCAGTTTCCTCATTCTACCTACCCTTCCTATACATACCAGTTAATAGTTCCCTGTACCAGTTTGAAACAAAGATATAGTTATTAATTTATATATTAAATATGTAATTTAACTCAGTAAATATATTTATTGATATTTATTTATGTTTAAATAAATATAAAAATGTACAGAACCTTTCTCTCCTGATCTCCAGACCTAGATTATTCAAACAACTAGTTTAAGCATCTTGTTGGGAAGTTGTTTCCAAGATTCTCCAACTCATTGTTGTCACCTCCAGATTTCTATTTCTTCCTTTTTGCCCTTTTATTTTGTTAGATGTTACCAATCCCTATCCAACACTCAAAGCCAGAAGTCATGAGAATCAAAACTATGCCCCCTTTTTTTGTTCTCTCCCATTTAGCCTCTCACCAAGTCCTATTGACTCTACTTTGTATATGGCCCCTGAACTTCTCCTATCTCTATTTCTCTTCTCCATTTCTATTTTTAAACCAAATTGCAGACACTTTTTATTTCTTACTGGCATTATTGCAAATGATGTCCTGGTCTCTATTCTTGTTTCCTTCAATTTATTCTCCATACACATTCTAGTTTTCTTTTAAACTAAAAATATTATCATATCATTCTGCTGCTTAAGATTCTTCCACAGCTTTCCATTAACTAAACAAAACATCAAACTTTCTAGCACCTTCTGCATGGTTCCTTACCATCTCTCCCTTTGGGATCTCCAATTTTGCTCCGATAACACTACATACTTGAATTTGATTGTGGTGACTTGAAACAGATTTTTGCTAAGGTATATCTGAGTTCTGCCAGGAACTTTAAAGAATATTAATTGTCTTTATTTATAAGAAAATTTGCCATAGAAACAAATATGAAAAATACACAGAACATTTTTTATCCTACAGTCAATTAGTATCAGAAATAATCAGATTGTATTCTAGGAGCAGGAGATTGCAAACCTACCAATCTCTTGGAATTTAATTTTGTGAACTTGATTCTATAAATAAGAAAGCAAAAACCTTTCAAATAATTTTTATAAAATAGAATATTTACTTACTTCTATAGTAAAAAATAATGAGGAAGAGTAGAAAGATAAAATTGAGGCATCTCCTTAGTGCTCTTTATGGCCTAGAGGTATTTTGAAATCCAAAATATCTTCTTTTAAATATTACCTCCTCCTCTGGGATGCATTCTGTCTCTTAAATTTATGAAATATCTTAAAGTAAAAAAATAAAATAAAATAAGTGAGCCAATTACATGCCCTATAGGCAAGACAGGCAGACAATCTAGTGGAAGTTTGTAACCATTTTGCATTATTAAAATTACATTAAAATTCTTGGTCATCATGTGACAGCAATATTTCAGTAAAAATATTAGGAAAAAAATGAATTAATTTCAGAATCTTTGAGCTTCTTTTCATGGGCCCATAGTTAATACATTTCAATGGATTGCTACCTGACCACATCTGCTTATCCAAATATAGAAAGGTCACAGGGATGTAGAATTTAAGGGTTTAAGTGTACTTCTCCCCATCTATTTCTGAGCACATTTTCACAATCTTTGAATCCATTTTTATAAAATTAACTTTATTTTCTTAAGTAGTGTGATATTAGCATACATTGAAAGCTACTTTCTGGTCAGGACCATACATTTATTTCACTGTGCCCTTTACAGAACATATGACATTGCCTTGAGCATAGTAGATGTTCAAAAAATAATAAATATTTGTGGATTCAAGTTTAATTATATTTCACATTGTTCTGTAGGAGAAGCTTGACATTTGGGATTTTAGCTGTGTGAAGTTAATTATTTTATTGGGGCATTTTTATTATTTCTATCTCTGTGGATATACAGAAACTGTAACAGCATATTTAGTATTTTTACAATTCCTCTTTAAACCTAGAATTAGAATTCACTGACTATATTATCAAAAAGTTTGTCTCTCAGAGAAGTAAAAAAGTATTTCTACTTTATTGATAACTTGACAAGACAAGCTGCATGAAATCAAAGAAATAGGACTAGGAAATAAGATTTGAAGGAGCCCTCTCAAAGAAAATTTCTATTCAAACAAGCAATCAGATTACCTAAGCAAAGATACTGAAATAGTGTATATACTTACATAACAAGACATAGATGATGATAATTGAGGACCAGTGGTTCAGGAGAATGTGTCTGACTACTCGGTGCCCATAGATATATCCAAGGTGCTGATTAGGCTTCATGAAAGACAGCCATTCTTCTTGTATCTTTTTTTAACCTTAATTATGCTCCTTCAGCTTGCATTTTTACTGTATTTGACTAGACAATGACAATCTAAGCACATTTCCACAAAATGTGCAATTTCCATAGGAATTGAAAGTGCACTTGTAAATTTAAAGTTCAGCTGCTTGCTGATCATTTGATACTTTATTCTCTACATGGGCTTGAAGTGACCCACTTACTTATGGAGCTGGGAAGGAGCATACTAAGACCAAAATTTCCCTCTTATCATTATAAGAAAGTGCCAGTTACTGGGAAAGATACCATTAAAACTTTTACATCTTTTTGTTCTTTTATTTAAATGATCTCTGTGAAAGTGAGTCTTTCTTAAGTTTTATGATCTGTACTTTGAAGGACTGTGTGTAATTATTTAAGACTAAATTAAAACATGACAGGATTTTTAAAAGAACATGTCTTATTAAGGTCATTTATTTTTAAAAAATCATATTTCAGAGAACTTATACGTTAATACAAAATTCTCTAGAATGCTTGTCTAAGATAAAAATGAGATCTAAACCCTCCAGATTTTCTTGTAAATTAATTTGCCTATAAACACAGCCATTTTCTTATCATGAGATAACCATCCTCTGCTCTCCCATCCTCTTCTTACTAGAACATATATGGTTTAAGAAAAGAAATATCTATTAACATAAGAAATGCATCCTTTTTCTTAAATAAAGTAAATATAAGGTCACAACTTATCAGTGCCTTTAAGATGAAACCTGAAATACAGCTATATTAAACATAAAATATACTGTAACTATTCACATAAGACAGGTTACTTCACCAATAACCTGTCTTTGGTTTCATGTGTGAAGTGCCTCTTTAACACAGTTCTCTGAAGAGCATTTAATTTTTCAATACATATTGAGTAAGCATTTATTCCATACCACGTATCATTTGTAGAAGTGGATAGACAGACATGGAGTTCACATTTAATTGAGCATGGTGATTGGGAGGAAAAAAATGATAAATATGACTCATGTAGATTGAGACATGTCATATAAAGGCAAATAAACAGAACAGCGTGTTAGATGATGTTTCAGTTTTCTATTGCTGCACAAAAAACCAACCCACACTTAGTGGGTTAAAAAGACAATAATCATTTATTTTTGTGAGTAATTGTAATTTGGTTAGGGCTTAGCTGGACAGCTCGTCCCTACACTGAATGGTATCAGCTGAGGCAACTTGACTCACATGGATTGCAATTTGGTACCGGCTGTGCTGTGAGCTGTTCTGCCTGTGGGCCTCTTCATAGTATTGTGGCTTCCTCACAGCATGGCAGCTGGGATCTATGAGCAAATGTCTGAAGAGACAGAAAGAAGCAGCTGCTGGTCTGTAATAGCCTAAGCCTGATACCTAGAAATACATCATTTATGCTGTGGTACATTGCTTATGCAGTCACGAGTCTGCTCAAGTTCAAGGAAAAGGCTTTAAACCAACCTCTTAATAGGTGGAATGGCAAATAATTTAATTTAAGTTAGTCTTTAATTTACTTCAAAGGTAAATGGAGGGAATAGTCAGGGAAAAAAAATTGAGGAGTTGACATTCAGATTAAGATCTGATAGTGAAATGGAGCCTGAGGATAAGGCTCATTTAACATTCACTCATCAATAATTATTGAATACCTCTCAAAAGGTGCTTTTAAAGACACCAGATATATAAAGCATGAATAAGGTATTTATCTTGAATTTTTACATTTAAATAACAGAATAAAATACATAAAGGAATTATAAGGCAATGCAGTAAATGCACCAAAGCATGAATATATTGGAGTTGTGACATTACAGAGGAAGTCATTATTAAACCTGCTGTACCTGCACAAAAATTTCATTCCTTTAATATAACCTTTTCTCCTCTTTCTTTTTGAATCAAACTGGCCTCATCTAGCATCCTGACTCACCTGCTTACTTCTCCCTTGCACATTCATTAATTTAAATAATTAAGCCTCAGGACGATGAGATTCATAGGAACAAAGCCTCAGGTTTGTTGACCAAGAAACAGAGATTAGGTCAAACTAGAGCAGTGGTTCTGAACCTTTTTTGAGGTACCGAACCCACCAGTTTCATATGCGCATTCAGCGAACCCTTCTTTAGTGATAAATAAAATATGATTTTTTTTCCAAATTCAAGACATAGGTATGTGTTTTTTTTTTACTGGTGCACAAAATGAGCCGTGCATGAACATCACTTTGCTCAAAGAACAAAACCAACAAAGTGCATGAACTCACAACAAATTACAGTATTACTTTATTCTGGCCTCCACGGCAGAGGCTTCTCTGAACCCCTGAGACCGACTCATCGAACTCATAGGGTTCGATAGAATCCAGGTTAAGAACCACAGAACTAGAGGTAACATCTAGACCTCAGTTGTATTTCAGCTCTGGAACAACCCTACTGACCACATCCTTGCAAAACCAGAAGAAATGATGCCAGGGCTGACATCAGGATCAGATGTGATGATCAACTACCCCAGCCCTAGCACCAGTCAGTAGAAACCACAACTCTGACCATGACACTAGCTCAGTCACAATAATTATGATTTTTTCCCCCTATCTAAGCCATCACAGAGCCGGGTCTCTGAGCACCAGTTCCTTTGTGACTTTGGGCATGGTGCCATCTCCCCAACTAGTAAACCCTTACTTTCTTGGCTGCAAATTCCTGTCTGTGTTTTATGGGGCTTTGATGCAGATGGACCTCTTTAATCCAGGAACATGGCTTGGAGAATTTGGAGATGTCTTCTCAGAGGAGACAAAGTCTGAGCAAATTTTTGAAAGATGAGTCTATGGATGGAGAAGGAAGAGAGAAAGTGAGGAATGTGGGAGGCAAGGAAAAAATATTTGGAGAGGACAAGGAGGCACAGGGGAAACTAATACCTACTAGAAGATTTAAAAAGTTTGATAAGAGGCTTAGTTGTGAAGAGTGACTAAAGCTGAGACTAAAGATGGACGATGAGTCAAGACATCAAAGGACCTTCAGTGTGCAGTGTGGTGTGCCTGCTAAAAAGGTAGGAGTTTGTCTTGCAGGTTAATGAAAAGCCACATGAGGTTCCAGTTCTAATTATATTATGTTGCTGGAATCAATATAATTAATAAAATTATATCTAAGATGTAAATTGACTGATTTTACTTTTAAAATATATATATTGAGTTCTCATTTGAGACCACAACTTTGGGAGCCAAATGATTGAGTTAAACTTTTGGTACCATGTCCTTCTCAGTGTGACCTTAGGTAAATTACTTAATCCCTCTGCCTCAATTTCCAGCTCTGTAAGATTAGGAATAGTAACAGTCTCCCTTGTCATTGATTTGTTGTAAGAATTTAAAATAGTAATTTTATGTAAAGCATTTGGATAGACCAGCAATTGGCATGTAGTAAATACTCTGCTTTTATTATTATTCTACAGTGCTAGTTCCCCACCCCCGGAGACTGTGCTGCACCCACTTCCTCACTCCTCTTCCCAGTTACGGCAAAACCTGCTGGAGTACCCGCACTGCTAAACTGGTCACCCCATGCTCCTGGAGCTAAAAGTTTCCATTGTAAAGATTCAATTATAAGTATAAATGAGAACATGTATCTATCTCTACCACACTTAACATAAACAAAGATATTGTTTTGCCCTTTAGTGAACCTTCTGGGATGGATTATATTCTGCCAAACACCAAGTCAATTTAAGCACAGCTGATAAAGATACAAAGAAGTAACAAAAAAAAATTGATAATCATATGGTTTGATTTTCTTTCCCTCATTCTGCCTTCTGAATACTTCTCCCTAAACCTAGTCAGATCCCACTCTTTTCTACTTTCCTCTTCTGCCACCTCCCAAGATGCCTTTATTTCCTTCTTCCCACACATGTATTTCCCTTTCTTATATCTGGTTAAAAAATTTATTAATATTTTCTGTTTTTAAAAATGCCCATTGGCCCTATAGTTTGTTTCTAACTGACAGAAACTATTTTAATTGGAAGCTAAACTTCTCTCTCTCAGTTTTCCAAGTGGCACTTTGGAATAAAAAGAAATCTGTCTCATCAAAATTAAACTTAAAAAAAGCATTAAGAATACATTTTAACAGAAGCATTTCAAACAAATGATGATTAGTAGACTAAAATTTTGCCTAGATCACTAGTCATTATTAGTGACCAGAAAAGGCTATAAGAGAATACATGATCTTGCCTTTCTAACACCTTCCAGCACAATTTTGTGCTCAAGTGGGTGACTCACGTGCCAGAGGTGATGGTGTGCAGCAGGTGGCTAGATCACAGCTTCTCTTTTTAGGGCAGTGGCTTTTCTTTATGTTGGCATGTGCACATGTCTGGATGCAGTTTCTCACTTCCAATAGCCTATGCATGCCTGTATGCAGGTCCTTACCTACGAGAACTCGTATATGCATGCATGCAACTCCTCATTTCCAAGAGCCCATGTATACATGCATACAGGTCCTTGCTTCCAAGAGCCCATGTATCATGTATGCATTTTCTTATCTACAAGAGCCCATGTATGCATGTGTGCAATTTCTTGTCTCTAAGAATCTAATGCCCCCTGACTCTTTGGCAGCCGATCAGGATGATTAGATAGTAGCAGCTGCTTTGTGGGGTATACAATGTGTCTGTCTCCAGCAAGAGACACTGTTGGGAAGGGAAAAGGCATTTTATTAATATGGAAAATCAACACCCCAATATCTATCTCACTTTTTGTAACTAAAGGCTCTATATTGTATTGTTACTGTTATTCAACATTTATTGAATGCCAATTGTGAAGTGGGCTCTGAAAGAAATATTAAGAAGCTGTAATTTCTACCCAGTGGGTCAGCAACTTAAATAAGACAACACAGTAAGCAACAGGAAGACAGGACTGGCTCACAGGTATAGAAGGTAGTGGTAATGATTTATCTTTCCTCCTTGAGCTCTTGGATTTTTCAGACTATTCTTTTTCTACCCTTCCTCTATTGCCTCTGTGGTGTGTTTATGAACCCCATCATCATTGCTCCTTGTACAGCAGCCATAATGAACAAGTGCTTTGTAGGAAAGTAGACCTATTCAATGCTGCCAGGTTTTGAAGTGCTGACATTGGCTTTCTAGGGAACACATTCTGTATTGATAAATGACAGACCCAAAGAACAAATTTAATTCCAGGCAAGTCCAAATTTGACTTTCCCAGATAATGACATAACACCCAACTTCACTGAAAAGTGTGCAGATGGAGTCTAATGATAAGAGTGTGGTTGTTTTATAGTCTTGAAAAGATTTGTAGACAGTCTACTCATTGCTCATCATTAACCACTTTCGACATTTTTACCTTTTTTTGTCTTTAGTTGAGTCTTCCTTCATGTTTGACTTGTTTACTTGAATTTGAGATATATGTTCAAGCAGAAATGGCACATTTATTTAATGCAAAGCAAACAGACTCCTTGTATTTATTATTTAGATCAATAAAAGGACATTTCATGTACTCTTTGCCAAAGGGCACAAGTACAAATTTTAAAACACTGGAGTCAGCAGCATTATACGAATTCCATTTTAACAGCAATTCCTTCAAACTAACCCCCTTTCAAGGATCACAGGTTGGAAAATTATGCCTGGGCTTTGCAGATCACTGACCAAGGCTCCACCCACCAAAACTGAAAGGGATTTCTATAAGCAAATAAAATGTAAGATATAAAATAAGAATGGTTGAATATGAATATTTACTACTTGCCAAGAATGTGAGAACTAGGTTTTATCATGTCTTGAAACATGGCTTTCCAAACTGTTAGCCTGTCAAAATAAGTGTCTTTCTGGGTGGGGCTGGTTTGTAGATTTCTAATGTTGGTGGTAATGGTGGGAACTTGCAAGTTATTCTAAATGAGCTTAATAAATGTCTACTACTATATCAAGCTACTCTTCTGAACATGAAAAACAAACACAGTAGAGCATTTTATCAGAAACAAAGTAAAAGGTAGCCAACACTTTGCACAAAGAGGGGGACTCTATACAAGGAATTTCCACAGGAAAGTTAAATTATAATTACAGATTTTCCTTTATCGTATTCAGCCACAGAAACTACACCCAGGACTCACAATCCATGGCTTTATAGGTGACCCACTCTGAAACTTATATATTCAGTGCCAAACCCTTCTTCAATTACTCACCTCCTTGGCCATACCATGTCTCCTTTCTTCTGACTTAAAGAAGAATGCCACAGAGCCATTTCTTTTCCCAGACCAGAACCTCTTCAATACCAAAACAGAAATGCATACCTCTCTGTTCTCAGCTGTTCATGCCTTACTTCATGCTGAGATGGGACCTCAGCCTCATCGAGACCTATTCCTTTGACTCTCGCTGTTCTCCCAAACTACTTGTCTCCAAAGCTACTCTGTGAAATTTTCTCCCACCATGTATAAACATGCCTAAGCTTCTCTCATCTCAAATAAAAAAAAAAAAATCTTCTGTCAACTTTATGTTCCTCCACAGATCTTTCCACATTTCCCCTCTTCCCAACCTGGAGTCTTTAAAGAGTTGTCTACATGCAAGGTCTCTACATTCTCACCTCTATTATTCTATGACCACAGCTCCACTGGAATTGTACTGGCCCTTTTAGTGACTAAACTAAAAGCCCATACCTTACACTGATGGCTCTGCTGGTATCTTAGCAGCTTTGTCATTACCATGGAGGCAGTCAGCTGCCCCTAAGAAAAAGAGAGCTGACTATATACACTAAGGCCTCTGGAATGCTCTTTCCTGGATTGATGGCTTTCCCTAAACAACCCATTCTGCTTGCGAGTACAACTGGTTTCAGACCAGCTCTGCCCGCCCACTGTGCTGGATCTGCATTGGTCACATTCTAATTTTAACCCCTTAGCATTTAATACACATTAATTCCTATCAAAACTCTCTTCTCCCTTGAATTCCATTGATGTCATTTAGTTTTGTTGGTTTTGTCATTTGTGTTTTTTTTTTTTTAATTCTTCCCTGGCTGTATCTCACTATAGAGATAACTTTTAAAAGTAACATGCAAAGAAAAACTTGCATATAGTAAAAGGATACCCTCAATAAATACTGAAATTGCAAATGAAATGTAAATGTGTCCAGATGTTCACACTGTAAGAGGCATGTAGGAATTGAAACCTGCTGAGAGAATAATCATGTCTTTCAGATCATGCTCAGTTAAGGCTAAGTCTATTTAGTGGAATTACCTGCACTATTTATATTATTGTTCCTTTTCCTTGTTTCTGCCTATTTACAGAGTTGGTTTTTCATATTTTTACTACAATAGAAATAGCCTCAAAATTACAAAGAAGGTCCAATTATAATATAAATAATTTTTTACCTGAATGATTGGAGAGTAAGCTGCCCACATGATATCTTATCATCCTAATACTTTAGTGTGCTTCCTATAATCCAGTGCATTCTCCTCTATAACCATAGCATGACCATCAATATTAGTAAATACTAGAAAATTAAAGATGCATTATATTTTAGTCTCTGAGGGTTTTACAGTTTTCCCATATGGTTAGTTATATATAATCAGTGATAAGAATCATCAGAACTCATCATAGCTGGAGTCACAAACAAAGCTTAATCAAAGAATAAAAATTGATGCCACATGAACTAGTGAAAAATAAATTGACTTAAGTATGAAAAAATACTTGTCAATGTGATTCCAGGTACTGGTTTCTCAGATATTGGTCATTTTTTTAGTACTTTATAAACACTATCAAAAATTTAATTGAATTTTGGTGGGGGCCATTATCTGAGATAAAAACTTTAAGATTCTTATTCAGTTTCAATCAATTATCCTTTCTTCTCTTGTTTGACTAATGACCCTGCATTTAAAATTTTTGAGTTTACTTTAAATTAAGTGCTTTAGATTAGTAGCCCTCAACTAGTCTGAACATCTGAGACATTTTTGGTTGCCATAACTGGGAGGTGGGCTGCTACTTGCTTTTGGTGGTGGAGAAACCTGGATGCTGCTAAATATCCTCCAATGTGTGAGACAAGGCTATTCAGTCCTGTGTTCTGTGCTGCAGCTGAGAAACCTTGCTCTACAGCAAATTGGTTCAACATATTATTTAAATTGATCATTTAAATACCTCATCAGCATTTCAAGTGGATTTAACTACTTTCTATATTAGTTCTTTAAAAAAAAATTTGTTTAGAGTTC
This sequence comes from Rhynchonycteris naso, assembly GCA_037038555.1. Taxonomy (NCBI): domain Eukaryota; kingdom Metazoa; phylum Chordata; class Mammalia; order Chiroptera; family Emballonuridae; genus Rhynchonycteris; species Rhynchonycteris naso. The sequence goes on from CM072999.1 coordinate 92,995,428, forward strand.
AGGTTTCATGTAGCTTATGCTGGCTACATCTCATAGGTGGGTCCCATGTGGGAGGGAAGAAATCTACAGCCAGTTCCAGTAAGACTTGATCAGCCTTTGATCTATCTATTTTTGGTCTAAGTAAAAAAGAAAGAAGAAAGAAAGAAAGAAAGAAAGAAAGAAAGAAAGAGAATGAAAGAAAGAAATAGATAGTGTAAATATTTGAATAAAGGGTGAAAGCAGTCATCAAAAGTAGACTATGTGAATTGTTGTTTGAAAATATCATCTCCCATTTAGTTGACAGTCTGTTTATTTTGTTGATAGTTTCTCTTGCTGTGCAAAAACTTCTGAGTCTGATGTAGTCCCATTCATTCATCTTTGCCTTCACTTCCCTTGCCTTTGGAGTCAAATTCAAAAAGTTCTCTTTGTAACCAAGGTCCATGAGTTTAGTACCTATGTTTTCTTCTATGTACTTTATTGTTTCAGGTCTTATATTTAGGTCTTTGATTCATTTTGAATTAATTTTAGTACAAGGGGACAAATTGTAGTCAAGTTTCATTCTTTTGCATGTAGCTTTCCAGTTTTCCCAGCACCATTTGTTGAAGGGGCTTTCTTCTCTCCATTGTGTGTTGTTGGCCCCTTTATCAAAAATTATTTGACCATATATATATGTGGTTTTATTTCTGGACTTACTATTCTGTTCCATTGGTCTGAGTGTCTATTTTTCTGCTAATACCATGCTGTTTTGATTGTCGTGGCTCTATAATATAATTTGAAATCAGGTATTGTAATGCCTCCAGCTTCTTTCTTTATCCTTAGGATTGCTTTGGCTATTCAGGGTTTTTTATAGTTCCATATAAATCTGATGATTTTTTGTTCCATTTTTTAAAAAAATGTCATTGGAATTTTGATGGGAATTGCATTAAACTTGTATATTGCTTTGGGTAATATGGTCATTTTGATTATATTTATTCTTCTTATCCAAGAACAAAGAATATTTTTCCATTTCATTGTATCTTTTTCGATTTCCCTAAACAATGCTTTGTAGTTTTCATTATATAGGTCCTTTACATTCTTTGTTATGTTTATTCCTAGGTATTTTTGTTGTTGTTGCAACCATAAAGGGGATTATTTTTTTGAGCTCATTTTCTAATGTTTTGTTGTTGGCATATAGAAAGGCTATGAACTTTTGTATATTAATTTTGTATCCTGTGACCTAACTGTATTGGTTTATTATTTCTAGTAATCTTTTTGTGGAGACTTTGGGGTTTTTGATGTACAGGATCATATCATCTGCAAAAAAGTGAGACCTTTACTTCTTCTTTTCTGATATGAATGCCTTTTATTTCTTTATCTTGTTTGATTGCTCTGGCTAGAACTTCTAGCACCACGTTAAATAAGAGATATTTTCAAACAACAACTCAGATAAGGGGCTAATATCCAAAATATACAAAGAACTCACAAAACTCAACAACAAACAAACAAACAATCCAATAAAAAAAATGGGAAGAGGACATGAACAGATATTTCTCCCAGGAAGAAATACAAATGGCCAACAGATATATGAAAAGATGCTCACACATCTTCATTAGCTGTTAGAGAAATGCAAATCAAAACTACAATAAGATACCACCTCATGCCTGTTAGAGTAGCTATTATCAATAAGACAGGTAATAACAAATGTTGGAGAGACTGTGGAGAAAAAGGAACCCTCATCCACTGTTGGTGGGAATGTAAAGTAGTACAACCATTATGGAAGAAAGTATGGTGGTTCCTCAAAAAACTAAAAATAGAACTACCATATGACCCAGAAATCCCTCTACTGGGTATATACCCCCAAAACTCAGAAACATTGGTACGTAAAGACACATGCAGCCCCATGTTCATTGCAGCATTGTTCACAGTGGCCAAGAAATGGAAACAACCAAAAAGCCCTTCAATAGATGACTGGATAAAGAAGATGTGGTACATATATATCATGGAATACTACTCAGGCATAAGAAATGATGACGTCGGATCATTTACAACAAAATGGATGGATCTTGATAACATTATACGGAATGAAATAAGTAAATCAGAAAAATCTAAGAACTGCATGATTCAATACATAGGTGGGGCATAAAAAAGAGACTAAGAGACATAGACATGAGTGTGGTGGTTACTGGGGGGAAGAGGCGAAGGGGGAATATAGGGAGGGAGAGGGGGGAGGGGAGAGGCACAAAGAAAACCAGATTGAAGGTGACAGAGGACAATTTGACTCTGGGTGATGGGTATGCAACATAATTGAATGCCAAGATAACTAGAGATGTTTTCTTTGAATATATGTACCCTGATTTATTAATGTCACCCCATTAAAATGAATAATAATAATAATAAATGTAGACAATGCCTCTTTTTTTTCTTTTTGGGTATAGGAGGGCAGGGAGGGAAAAGGATGAGAAATAAATATCAATTTGTAGTTGCATCAGTTCAGTTGCTCATTGATTGCTTCTCATATATGCCTTGGCCAGGGGGTTCCAGCTGAGCCAATGACCCCTTCCTCAAGCCAGTGACCTTGGGCTTAAACCAGCGACCATGAGATCATATCTAGGATTCCACTCTCAAGCTGGTGATCCTGCACTCAAGCTGGTGAGCTTCTGCTCAAGTCAAATGAGCCCACGCTCCAGCCCATGACCTTTGGTTTTTGAACCTGGGTCTTCAGTGAACCAGGTCAATGCTCTATCCACTGTGCCACCACGTTGTCAGGTACTATACCTTTTCTTTTGAGAAAATTTCTAAATTTGTACATGCACAAGAGGCCAAAGAATGGACTGTGTTGAAACATTGTCACTTATCCTTATAGAGTCTACCAAACTGCTATGTTTTTGTAAAGAGAAAGACCCCAGACATCCAGAACAGATATTTCCTCATGGAATGTTTGTCTTTAGCAGCTACATCCTGTTGCTAGGCAAGTTTAGGTCAGCTCCAGGCGTGAATGAGCAGCCTCCAGTCGCCAGTGGCATGGTGATGAATGGTGTGCAGCTCCCGGTGACCTGCACAGCGAATTTCAGCGCCGATGGTTGGTTTATGGTTTTTTGTTTTGTTTTGTTTTTACAGGGACAGAGAGAGAGAGAGTCAGAGAGAGAGACAGACAGGGACAGACAGACAGGAACAGAGAGAGGTGAGAAGCATCAATCATTAGTTTTTCGTTGCCGTCGCAACACCTTAGCTGTTCATTGATTGCTTTCTCACATGTCTCTTGACCACGGGCCTTCAGCCGATGAGATGAGCCTTTGCTCAAGCCAGATGGGCCAGCACTCAAGCTGGTGAGCTTGGGGTCTTGAACCTGGGTTTTCTGCATCCCAGTCCGATGCTCCATCCATTGCGCCACCACCTGCTCAGGCCGCTGGTTGGCTTTTGCGTAGGTGAGGGTAACAGGTTATTAGAGGTCCCCGCTTGATTACACTTGCCCACAGTTTCATATATGAACTGGCTTTGATGAGGACATCAAAGGTTGTTTTTACATCAAGTCCTTGCTGTATGAAACTAAATTTGAGTTCTAAATTTAAAGCAACAATGAGAAATATTTCATTTATCAAATAGCTACAATATATATTTTTAAAATAGGAAAAAGCTTGGGAAGTCAGCATAAAAAAGAGTAAAAGAACTTCATTCACATCATTATAGCTACTAAGGCAAACAGACATGAATGATTAATGATAGTTTAATTGGAGAAAAATAATATTTTAATAGGCCAAGCTCAGAGTAATTCTGTATTATACAATACTGTCTAGCTTAATGTTACTAATAGTCAAGATACTTTGAAGCAATGTAATATGCTGGGCCAGACTTTCCAAGGGACAACATAACTAACAACCTTCACTGCTCACCTCTCCCAGGAAACTAGGCTTTAACAAAGCAGGGTATTAAGTTTCCCAGGCAGGGTATACCAGATGCTACTACAGCTCCATGGTTTTGTGCTTAATATTTATTCTATTATTTGGTTGACCAACCCCAGTTTATTCTTTAGAATGTATCTTATTAAATGAACTAAATGTGAATTCCAAAGAAACAGTCATTTCCTCCATGAAGCAGTATTTCCTCCTGAGTATCTTAGGTAGTTGTTCTTTCTTTTATGTTCAATATAGTTTACCTCTAGTATAACCTACAATGATGTATCTATTTTATCTTTTTTTTCTGGAAAAGATCTAATTTTAAATACTTTAACCCAGGAGTCATATTTTTTGCTTTCATAAATATGATCATCATTTTGTTCATTTGCATAATAAGGCCCCTCTATAACATAGACTATCTTACTCCATTTTTGTGTCAACAGTGCCCCAAATAAGTCTGGATGCAGACTGTTGGTTTAATATATATTTGCTGGATATATTAGTGAATAGAGGAGTATATAATTATTTATAGCATCTATCAAGTCTCTGTGATATTTTTCTCTATAAAACGTTTCATGTATTATATTTCTTTCTGTAACACTTGAGATAAGGACTAAGGATTGGACAGATGGGCCTACCTCTTTCTTGTATCAGTGATAGTCAGTTAGTAGCATTAATTTTGCCTGTTGTGTTCATTAATGTCCAGGGTGCTCTCTGTAGTGTAAACACTAGGCAAACACATCAAAATGTAAAGTTTGTTTTTAATGCCCCACCAGTTCTCTGTGTGCTTTTGCTACTTTACCATTTTATGACACTCAAATAAAAATTTTCTACTTTTATTTTTGAACTCAGGTGTGTAAATTAGAGTAATCATAAGTTTCATTGACCCATATGTAACTCATTTTCAATTATATAGATATAGTAATCATTTTCAGTAATGCAAAGATATCCATGAATTCACCACACCAAACAAAGATAGGACATGACAATAACCTACATGTTACCACATAATTCCCCCCAATCCTGCCTCCCTACCACCACCTGAAGGAACTGTCATCCTGAATGTTATTCTTGCCATTTCCCTGTTTTCCCTTTTACTTTGGGTTTTATTTCATGGTATTTATATCTTTTCCTAAAAGCAGAATGTTTTTAGTTGTTTTATGCAAAAGGTGTCATATTTTATTGCAGTTCATTCTTTTGACTTATATTGGTATGCATGTGTGTTGATTCCAGGTCCTTGCTGCTATTCACAGTGCTGCTGTGAATATTCTTGTGCATATCTTCTGTGTTTCATGGGCAAGGCATTATCTATATACCAAGGAGTAGAGCTGCTAGTGTCTAAGGTGTATGACTGTTCGACTTTGGCATATAATGCTATTCTATTTCCAAAGTGGTTTTACCAATTCACAAGTAAATGCGGATATATAAGGGATTGTGTGGACTCACAATCTCTTCAACCTAGAAACACAGGTATGTCATCAAGCACTTTATGTAAGGATGAATGAGAAGCAAGAGATAACTTTTTTTTTTCTTTTTTTTCTTTTGAATTCTTGGTTGTGTTGTATGCCCACCACCCAAAATCAAATCAAATATTTTTTTCTTACTATCTTGCATTTCTTTGCCTTGTTGCTCCTGGCCTCAGGTCAAAGCTGCATCCCTCCACCACCAGGTCAAAACAACCAATTCTTCACACCATGAGTTCCTCACAGTTGTGTGTGTTCCTCAGACCATTGTGAAGGAGGGTGCAGCCATTCTGCCACTTCACTGTTTTGGCATGTTATGATAAATATGGTCAGCTCCTCTAGCAATGAAAGAAACTTGTAAAAAATACCAAAACACCATTTTCATCTACTTCTTTGTCAAGCATACTTTTAAACTAAAAATTTTCAAACTTATCAAAGATTTGATGAAATGGGCACCTGTTGGTGAGAGCTAAGGAGATACTATTTTAAAATATGTATCAAAAATCTTGCAGTGCATACATTTTTTTCACACAGTGACTCCACATTTATACTTAACTACAAATATATCTATTGCTATATTATTTAAAATAATTAAAAATTGAAAGCAACTTAAAGTTTTAACACTTGGAGATTTATTTTCTCTTTATGGTATGTCCAGAAAATCAAATATTTTTCAGCCATTTAAAAGACTTTTTGAAGATCACATATAAAATAAAGTACATTAAAATATTAAATGTTTTTATCTGGGTTATGGAATTATGAATAATGTAAATGTTCTTCTTTTTACTTATATGAGTTTGCTAAGTATTCTCTAGTAAATATGTATTATTGTATTGTCTTTAACAAATTACCTACTATACATAATTCATCCTTAAAACCTTCTACTTATAGAAGACAGTGTTAATATAATCAATTTACTTGAGTTAAAGTGCTCATGGATTGACCCTCCAGAATTTCAGCATTTTAACTAGTACCTTTATTATTTTGAAAAAAAAAAAAAGTAAACTGAAAATGGTAGACATACCAGCATCTTTCAGGAAATATAATAATCTTCACATCCTTGGATTGTTCCATACTTCATGTGCCATCTTTTTCTTCTGGGGAGATAAAACATACTACATCTCTGCAAATGGGCATATATACACACACACATACATGCAAATATAAACACACACAGAATGTGTGTGTGTGTGTGTGTGTGTGTGTGTGTGTGTGTGTGTGTGTTAAGAGAGACAGAGAGAGAGAGAGAACACTACTCTGGGACCAACTGGCTGTTAACTAGGCATCATAGTACCAGAAAGCATTACTGCTTACATAAAAATTTAAGCACATGTCCTATAGAGTTTTTATAATGACCATCTTTTAAGTTAAACATACCAGCCTAGGAATGAGGCAGTTAGTCATCATTCCTCTTTTGTCTCAGAGCCAAGGATATTAAACAGAATTCTTTGGATCACCACAATAGGCATCAGAGCATTCACAAACTACTAAAATTATAGTTTAATTACCTTCGGCTATCACAACATTGTTTTATCTTCTACCTTAAATATATTGATCTTTTCTACTAAAATTTCATTTAAAAAGATAATTGGGAAAGAAAGAATCTATATTAACTTTAAAAAGTCTATATTAACTAATTCAATCGGTCAGTTGCTTTGCTATGGTATATCTATGGTTGTTTGCTTTCATAGAAATGTAACTGAATCCTAACCTAGAGAAGCAGTAAAGTAATTAAATGAAAAATCTGAGCAGTGCAGAGAGGTTGATCCATCCAGGGTTCTTCTCCTCAGCTGCCACCCTCAGTTGGGCCCTGACCATTATCTGGAAGGGACATGTGCAATGAATGCTTTTGGATCTCCCTATGGCTCTTCTTGCTACCCTACACTTCATCGTTTACAAACCAGCCAAATTTATATCCTTCATAAATGCAACTTTTTTAAAAAAATATTTTAATTTCTTTTTATTTTATTCATTTTAGAGAGGAGACACAGAGTGAGAGAGAGAGAGAGAAAGAGAGAAAGGGGGGAGGAGCTGGAAGCATCAACTCCCATATGTGCCTTGACCAGACCAGTGCAGGGTTTTGAACCGGCGACCTCAGTGTTTCCAGGTCGATGCTTTATCCACTGCGCCACCACAGGTCAGGCCATAAATGCAACTTTGATCATGTCATTCCTTGGTTAAAATTCTTCAATGACAAGCCATGTTCTTAGGATAAAATACAAAATGTTAATTTGTTTTGCAACACTTGGCCTCAGCAATTTGACTTTGGCTTGCTTTTCCAATGTCAGGTTACCCCATCCAGCCCATAGCACACTTCCTATTTAGTTCCCAAAATGCACTTTGCTTTCTCATTTTTTTTCTGACTAGCGATGGCCGGTGTGGTAAGAGTTATGATTGAGGCCCTGAGAGTACAGAGAAGGGAGATGAATGAAGAAACTGAGAAAAGAATCAGAAAACAGATAACACTTGATGGTCTCTTAAGAATTCTGTAACTACTATGCCTAATTCAATGCTAGCATTATAATATAAACAATCACATACTGAAAAGTAATGGCATGTATTTCAAATTCCTTTTTGATATAAGGTAAGGAATTAGGGCCAGAATCATTGTGAATACTTTCATTCATTCAACATTTAACAAATATTTATCAAGTGCTGCTAAAATGCCAGATGTTCTTGTAGGTCTTAGAGATATAACATTGAATAATAAGTAGTCCCTGACCTCACATTTAACATTCTAGGGTAGAGACAAAAAAGAAACAAAGAAATAAAGAGTTACATAGCATAAATCAAATAGTAAAATTGTTACAAAAGAAGATGAAATGGTAATAGAAGTAATAAAAATAGTGAGTAGAGCTGCTATTAAGACAGGATATCAGGGAAGGTACAAATGAGAGGTCACATTTGAAGGAAGACCTAAATGAAAAGAAAAACAGAGCCCTGCAACTCTTTGGGAAGAGTTTTCAAGGCCCAGGAACCTTCAGCTACCCTGAGCCTGAACATACCCAGCAGGCAAAAGACACTCAGGAGCACAAGGAATGAAAGAGAGAGTGTTCACCATGGTCTGATCATCTAAGGACAGGCAGGCCTGGGTAAGGACTTCAAATTTTATTCAAGAATGATGGTAAGTCTGTGAAGCATTTTTTTAAAAAGTGTTTTGATCTAACCATTCATCATTGGATACAGTCTATAAACAGCAGACCTAGTGGTAGAACTAGGAGGAATGTATGTCCTGGTTTTCCAGGGATAGTCCTATATTGCATGTATTTTCCTGGCATATTTAGTAACAACACCATCTTCGCTCCCAATGGTGCCTTAGTATAGACTGTAAATTATATGGTCACCTTGTTTAGCTTGCAAGTCTCCCTGGCTGGTGATTTTTGTACTACACTATGTAGTGTATGCTAATGTAATTGGTAGCAAGATTTCTATCCTTTCTCTTTTTCTTAAACTTTTAAATTTTTATTTTTTATTAATTTTTAAAATTTATTGTGTTAAGATGGTTTCAAGTGTCCCACTGACCTTGTTCATTAGATTCCACATATAAGTAAGATCATATGCTATTTGCCTTTCTCTCCCTGGCTTATTTCACTTCCATCTATGCGATTGCAAAAGGTAAGATTTTCTTTTTTTCTTGGCCGTGTAGTACTCTGTTGTGTATATGTTACACTGCTCTTTTATCTACCCATCCACTGATGGACACTTGGGCTGTTTTCAGATCCTGGCTATTATAAATAATGCTGCAGTAAACATGGAGTATATATCTTCTTTTTGAAAAAATTTATTTAATTAATTGTGTTTACATAGATTCTAGGGTAACCCCGACTGCACCCCTCCATCCCCCATATTACCCTCCACATCTCTGTTGCCCCCCTCTCTATAGCGCCCTCCCCCCTTCCTTTCAGGTTTATCCCATCCTATCATTCCCTTTCCCTCTGTCCTCTTTTTCTCTGGTCCCTTTGATCCCTCCTCTGTCTCAATTCCTTTCTTCAGTTCCCAATGTTCCTTGGATTCCTCAAATGAGTGAGTTCATATAATATTTTTTATTTTTCTGCCTGGCTTATTTCATTCAACATAATAGTTTCCAGGTCCCTCCATATTGTTGCAAAAGGTAATATTTCCTTCTTTTTCATGGCCCCATCGTATTCTATTGTATATATGTACCCCTGCTTTTTAATCCACTTGTCCACTGACAATCACTTGGGCTGTTTCCAGCTCTTTGCTATTGTGAACAATGCTGCCATAAACATGGGGGTGCATTTCTTTTTTTGAATCAGTGATAAGGTGTCCTTGAGATACATTCCTATAAGTGGAATAGCTGGGTCAAAGGGCAGTTTCATTTCTAATTTTTTGAGGAATCTTCATACTGTTTTCCACAGTGACTGCACCAGTCTGCATTCCCACCAGCAGTGCAGGAGGGTTCCCTTTTCTCCACATCCTCTCCAGCACCTATAATGTGTTGTTTTGTTAGTGAGCGCCATTTGACTGGTGTGAGGTATTATCTCATTGTGGTTTTAATTTGCATTTCTCTAATGATTAGTGATGTTGAACATTTTTTCATATGTCTATTGGCCATCTGTATGTCCTATCTGGAGAAATGTCTATTGAGTTCGTTTGCCCATTTTTTAATTGGATTGTTTACCTTCCTGGTGTTGAGTTTTATAAGTTCTTTATAAATTTTGGTTATTAACTCCTTATCAGAACATATTGGCAAATATGTTCTCCCATTGTGTGGGTTGTCTTTTTATTTTAGTGGTGTCTTTTGCTGTGAAAAAGCTTTCTAGTTTAATATAGTCTCATTTATTCATTTTGTCCTGTATATCACTTGCTTGTGAAGATATATCGGCAAAATTATTGTCACAAGAGATATCAGAGAGTTTATTGCTTAAGTTTTCTTCCAAAATTTTTATGGTTTTGCGACTTACATTTAAGTCTTTTATCCATTTTGAATTTGTTTTTGTGAATGGTGTAAGTTGGCGGTCTAGTTTCAATTTTTCTTTTTTTTTTTTTTGCATGTACCAGTCTAATTTTCTCAATACCATTTATTAAAGAGACTGTCTTTACTGCATTGTATACTCTTGCCTCCTTTATTAAATATCAATTGGCCATAAGCCTTGGGCTTATTTTTGGATTCTCTGTTCTGTTTCATTGATCTGCATGCCTCATCTTATGACAATACCAAGCTGTTTTGATTACAATGGGCTTGTAGTATAGCTTGTTTTCAGGAAATGTGATTCCTCCCACTTTGTTCTACATTGTTAAGATTGCTGAGGCTATTCAGGTTCTTTTTTGGTTCCATATAAATTTTTGGAGTATTTGTTCTAGATCTGGGAAGTATGCCATTGATATTTTAATAGAAATTGCATTGAATCTGTAGATGGCTTTTGGTGGTATAAACATTTTTTTTTTTTTTTTTTTTTACAAAGACAGAGAGAGTCAGAGAGAGGGATAGATAGGGACAGACAGGCAGGAATGGAGAGAGATGAGAAGCATCAATCATCAGTTTTTCGTTGTGACACCTTAGTTGTTCAGTAATTGCTTTCTCATATGTGCCTTGACCGTGGGCCTTCAGCAGATTAAGTAACCTCTTGCTCAAGCCCAGCAACCTTGGGTACAAGCTGGTGAGCTTTCTTTTTCTTCTTCTTTTTTTTCTCAAGCCAGATGAGCCCGCGCTCAAGCTGGTGACCTCAGGGTCTTGAACCTGGGTCCTCCGCCTCCCAGTCCTATGCTCTATCCACTGCGCCACCACCTGGTCAGGTGGTAGTACAAACATATTAATGTTGTTAATTCTTCTCATCCATCTGACTTTGAAATTTGTTGTGTTATCTTTATGAGGAAGATGGGCTCGGTTTTACTGACCTCCAGGTCACCTGATATCCTTGCTCTAGGAATGCTTCTTGAGGGTAGTATTTTTTCTCTTTTTGTATGTGAGTATTGAATGCAGTGGGTCCTTTCATGGGTGTGGTTGTCCCTTCAAGCTGGCTGGCTCTAAGTGTCAACCTTGATCGTGTGTATTAGACACTGTGCAGGGTCCTGTTGGGTGTATTTATTCTCTACAGTGTTTGGTGCCTGCTGGACTCCTTCTTTGTGTGTGCTTCTTGTATAGTTAGCTGAGTCTAGGGTTGGTGCTATCTGCCACTTACTATGTTGTGCTGGTTCCAAGTCTTCTTGGGTTGATGTCAGCCATTGTTTGTAACTTGCTGTGGGCTACCTGTCTGGAGCTACTGCTCTTTTACTATTTGTATCTGCATTTCCTGTGCCTGGGTAGTGTGTGAGGAGCTAACCTGTGTATAAGGATCAGCCTCCTCCCTCTTGAAATGACAGCAGCTCCATACAAGTCCCAAACTTCATAAGATTTGCTTCCACATTTCAGTTGCTCCACCTTTTTTTACAACTGTATGGTCTTCCCACAGAGTCTTCTGTAGAAAGACTATAAAGTCTGAGTGTGTGCTCAGACTGACCTCATTCCACAAACCTCTCTACAGGTTGCAAGCTTGTTGAGTTAGGGCAACTTAGGTTGGGAATACAATGTTAGGGAGACCCCTACTTTGGGGGTCTCTTGTTCAGGAGCTCAGTGCAGGTAAAGTGGCCCCTACTGTAAAGCCTAATTCCTCAAACAGTTTTGGATTCTCCAATTCTATTTCTCTCTAGCTAGGTGAGCAGCAGGTTCAGTTTGGGTATGGCCAACAGTCCTTTCTACAGAAGTTCTTCCAGCTGGTGAGGCTCTGATTTCAGGAAGAAGGACTGAGAAAGTCCTCCTCTGGGGCTGACTATGCCCCCCCCAAGAAAGTGGCTAAGCTCCTCATCTGTACCCAACAATGGACTCTTGGCACCCACACTTTGAATATCTGTGTTCCAAGCCTCTCTCCCTTCCCCATGTGGAACTGAACCCAGTGGGGAAAGATATCCAGAATCCTGGCTAGCCCACTGTGGAGTTCTACCCTGTCCAATGTGCGAGCCAATGTGTTGGTGCTGATCACAGAAAGCATAACTCACCTCAGCAGGGCCTGGTGTGTGATAAACCCTCCTTTAGGACACACCACCAGCAAGGATCATTAGGTCCTTAACTGATACTTTCTGCCACTGGCCTCTGGGTGTGCCAGCCATGGGCCTCCCTGGAGGGAACCTGGCATAGACCAGGGGGGGCTACTGCCCTGACTGTCCCTCAGCAACCTTCTTGGAGGTACAAGCAATCCAGAGTTTGTGAATGTCTCTGTTGGGCTGAAGTACACCTGGAAATACCCAGCTGCACACATAAGCTGACTTTTACTTAGCTGGGAAGGTCAGGAAAAGTCAAGGTTTCCTGATACCCACTTTCTATAGCTTCTGTCTGCTGGCTACTTGTTTGGGTTGGCTCCTGAAATTAAACTTCTGGTAAAGTATAGAACCTGAGGCAATTCATGTGTTAGGAAGGGTGGTGAGTGTGGCTTTGCCCCTAGGCCATAGAAGTCTGGTGAGTGTAGCCTCTGAAACCTAGAGGTGTGGTCTGCCTATAGTCTGGACTGTTTCTACTGAGTCTCCTGTGAGGCAAAAGCACCAGTCATACTCTTGGAAGCATGCTGGGTGAGGTAGGGGGAATTTCTAGCCTCAACACCGAAAAACTGAGTCATTTACATGTCCCCGCTTCCTGGCTGACTTCTCAGCGTGGCCCAGTCTCCATAGAATGGGGCAGAAGAGACTCCAAGGGTGGGGCAGTTGCTTTTCTTCAGGATGATGCTCCATGGATGTGACTGCTCCACCCAAGAAAGATGACAACTGCAATATTGGAGAATGACTCAGTACAGGGGTTCTGATGGTTGTCCCACACTGTGTCTCTCTCTGGGCTTCCAAGTTTACACTCTCTTCACACAACTCTAGTCCTCTCAGCCCTCCTTCTGCTGGATCCCAAGGTATTTGGCTGTGAATGAGATTATATGCACTGGCCCTTTAAGATGGATCCTGCATTTCCAAGAGCTCCCATTTTCTTTTTTGCATACAGGAAACTCGGCTCTTTTTACCACCAAATGCTATGTGGGCACCTCTTCTAGGCTCTGGGACTCTAGGCTGGGCCCTGGCCTGGGGCTGAGGATCCTTCCCTCTCAAGGTGAACTCCTGCAGTGAGAGTCTCTTTGGACCCTCATCGGCCTCTTGGTCTTGGGAGCAGGCAGCCCTTTTCAAATCTCTGCCCTTCCTACCAGTTTCGGTGTGGTTTTCTATGTGATCCTTGGTCATAGACTCCTCTTGATTTAGTGCAAAGTTGGATTTTCAAGATGATTGTTCTTAAATTAAGTTGTAATTCAGTTTGGTCTTGGGAGGTGGCAGCTGGAATGTTCACCTACTCTGTTCACATTTTGGAATACCCCTCTTCTCTTTCTCTCTCTCTCTCTCATTTTAATGAGGATATCCATTTCTAAGTATATAATGTAAAAGTATACAAGCTATAATTTTTAGAAAAATGGAGAATTAAGATAATGAGATCTACTTTGTCAAGAGTAGAACTTTCAGCTCACTTGAGCAGAAGGTGTCTGTTCCATAAAGTGAGAGGTGTTGACTTGAGCAGCAGATTGACTCCACATACTTTTTGGCCAGACCTTTTCCCTGCCATCATGCCTTTAATGGAGGATCTAGACAGCTAAAATCAGGCTTAGAAAGATTGTAATTACAATCTACAAAAAGAGAATTTACTGTATCTCCTGAGTACAGGGACACATCTAATGTCTGTTTTGGTCCTCCAGAGCCAGGAACATAACTAAACCTCACCCAATACTTTTCAACAAATAGTTAAATGTGAATAATGTCAGACTGTGGAATTTAAAGAAACTGAGTAGGCTCTCAACACCAATTTTATTAGGTTGACAGTATAATAACTGTAGGGTTAATATGTAATATAAAATATCTTATTTCATTCCATCATTTTAATGAAGTGTGACTTCTATAATATTGTTTTGTACCTGGCATTTTTTTTCCTTAAATGTGATTAATATTTCAATTAAGAGTTGATAACAGTTAATGAACCACATTTCCTAGATATAAAGTTAACTGACAAAGTTAAAAAATTACTCAGATATGGCATTTTTATGTGAAATTATGATAACACTGTGATTTCTATTCTTATTGTTATGTGTATGTGTCCACATTCAATGGTTGGCCATATTAAGTGGAATAGTAGTATACAAAGATGACCAAATTGTAGTTTATGATATTTTTTGGTCAAAAATTTAGTCAGACATCAAATACAACAACAGCTGTGGGTTTTTATAGGTAATATTTTAGGTACAATTGAGCTTCCTTACATTGGCAACCCCTGTCTATTCTTGGACTGTAAGCTTTCTTCTCAGTCTGTTAGGGGGAAAAGGGGTTTCTCAGATGGAGTATTCAAGTTTATGGATCCAATTGCACCTTAGCACATCACTGTAGTTTTCTTTCTACTTCACTAGTTATTCTTTATTACTGTTGCTGACATTTGTTCAGGAAGTGTGTCTTTGCAAAGACTCTTGGGATAGGTCAAAAAACAACAACTTCAAGGCCCTGGACTAATTCATCCTTCTTTGTAACATCCCCAATGTAGGCTAATTATGCATAATATTGGACTTAGAACATTTGCTAGGATGACTTTGCTCTTTATAGTACAAAAATTTATTTTCAGCATATTCTAAAGTCTGGTTTTCAGGCTAGGTGCAAAGGCCATTCTGGCTCTTTCTCCTGCTGAGACACTTCACACACAAAAGTGCTTATTGGCACTCAGGACTGTTCATTTAGTTGATACAGTACAATGTGTTTTTCTATGTTTCCAAATGTAATATATATGTTTTGAGGAAATGCGTGGAACTCTTAGTGTCCAGTGTGAACTCTTCAGTGCTGCTTCAGGGTGTATCAGGAAGAGCACTGACCTGTGGGCTGAAGATAGAAGCCCTGGGTTCAAGCTCAACTCTCCCCTCTGGCTGACAGTGTGACCTTGGATGAACTATCTGAGCTCTCAAATTGTGTCAGTTCCCTCATTTCTAAAATAAAAAGGATTGCAATGGGTGATCTTTAAGGTCTTTTCTAGTGCTGAAAAAATTTTAATGACCTATTTAGTTTAGAAATAGAGGCCTTTCTTGTGTCATATGTCTGACCTGGTGTTTGGAACTTTTTGCTTTGCAGCTGATTCTCTATAAAGTTAAATGTCAATTCTTATGTGTGCCATGGTATATTAGAAATGAATGTCAGAAAATGTGGGGAATCTTATATTTAACATCTCAGCATAGGATACTAGTTTTCATATAAATAGTAAGTTGTTATCTGAGTAAAGTACAATGAATTTACTCTAAAACAAATTAAATCATTGGGGACAGAAGTGTTTTGGGGATTGTCTGAGACAATCAATCTGTGTGTAAAAAAATTTTAGTACCTGCCAAGCTGTCCTGAATAATTCTAAGATATGTCACCCAAGTATTTTCTTATCTGTGGCCAATAGATAGTGTTAGCAGAAAAGGAATAGTCAGAGAGGGGACAAGCATATGCTATTCTAAATTAAATACTATAGGCTTTCTGGAAGTTGTGAAGCATGTGGATAAATGAGCAAGAGTAGAAAAGTTAAACAGGAAGTAACATAATGGATAACAGAAGGTACTGAAAGTGGATGAGGAAGAGAAACATAATTTCAAGTACAGGCAGTTCCTGGGTTACAAACGAGGTAGGTACTCTAGGTTTGAAAGTGTTTAAGTATTTATATGTACAGGAAGTTAAAATTAAATGCTATGCTTAGACAAACATCTAAGTTGCATTTAATAGCTAAATGTACATTTTCCAATTTGCATACAAATTCATCTTAAAAACAAACCTATAGAATTGATCTCATTCATAACCCAGGGACTGCCTGTAATACTGTGAGACCAATAAAATTTCTGCATTTTATGCAAAGAGAAAAATGGAATCATTTATGGGATGGGTATGACCAAGGTCATGAGCAAGAAAGATGATGTAAACTCTTTAGAATAGAAGGAAAATTGTGAGGCTCATGATGAAAATGCGGTAACTGCTCAGATGTAAAAGGAATTAGGAATATGTGTGTTGAACACTCAACAGTATTAAAAAAAAAAAACAGATACTTCTTTTTTATAATGCTTTCCCAGTGAGATCTGGGGAGTTATTACTAATGGCAATATTAGGGTCTTTTTTTTTAGGTAGCTGTCGAGTTTTCCCAACCCCAATTGTTAAAGAGACTATCTTTACTCCACTGTATGCTCTTACCTCCTTTGTCAAATATCAGTTGTCCATAAAGGTGTGAGTTTATTTCTGAGTTCTCTGTCCTGTTCCATTGATCTATATGCCTGTTCTTATGCCAGTACCAAAAAATGAAACTAGACCACCAACTTAAACCAGGCACAAAAATAAACTAAAAAATGAATAAAAGACTTAAATGTAAGCCATGAAACCATAAGCATTCTAGAAGAAAACATAGGCAGTAAACTCTTCGACATCTTTTGAAGCAATATATTTGCTAATTTATCTCCACAGGCAAATAAAATAAAAGACAGGATAAACAAATGGGACTATATCAAACTAAAAAGGTTTTGCACAGATAAAGACAATATGAACAGAATAAAAAGACAAACCACACAATGGGAGAACATATTCTATAACACATCTGATAAAGGGTTAATAACCAAAATTTATAAAGAACTTGTAAAACTCAACAGCAGAAAGACAAACAATCCAATCAAAAAATGGGCACAAGAAATGAATAGACACTTCTCCAAAGAGGACATACAGATGCCAATAGGCATATGAAAAAATGCTCAACATCATTAATCATTAGAGAAATACAAATTAAAACCACAATGAAATATCACCTCACACCAGTCAGAATGGCACTCATCAGCAAAACAACACAGAATAAGTGCTGGCGAGGATGTGGAGAAAAGGGAACTCTCCTGCACTGCTGATGGGAATGCAGACTGATGCAGCCACTGTGGAAAACAGTATGAAAATTCCTCAAAAAATTAGAAATGGAACTGCCCTTTGACCCAGCTATTCCACTTATAGGAATATATCCCAAGGACACCATATCACCGACTGAAAAAAAGAAATACACCCCATGTTTACGGCAGCATTGTTCACAATAGCAAAGAGCTGGAAACAGCCCAAGTGTCCGTCTGTGGACAAGTGGATTAAAAAGCAGGGGTACATATATACAATGGAATACGATGGGGCCATGAAAAAAAGGAAATATTACCTTTTGCAACAATATGGAAGGATCTGGAAACTAATATGTTGAGTGAAATTAGCCAGGCAGAAAAAGAAAAATATTATATGAACTTACTCATTTGAGGAATCCAAGGAACAATGAGAACTGAGGAAAGGAATTGAGACAGAGGAGGGATCAAAGGGACAAGAGAAAAAGAGGACAGAGGGAAAGGGAATGATAGGATGGGATAAACCTGAAGGGAAGGGAGAGAGCGCTGTAGGAAGGGGGGCAAGAGAGAAGTGGAGGGGAATATGGGAGAGGGGGGTGCAGTCGGGCTTACCCTAGAATCTATGTAAACACAATTAATTAAATACATTTAAAAAAATAAAATAAAATAAATATATTAGGGTCTTAACATTGAAGACATGGCAAATTTTGACCAGTTAGAACCGTGTTTGTTCATTGCCTGGAGAAAAAGACCCTATGACTAATCAGAGCCATCGCTAAAAGGTGTGTTTGGAAGAACAGGAGTTAGCAAACTTACTTTGTAAGGGCCAGAATGCAAATATATTCTATGCTTCACAGTTGCATTAAGTTTCCCATTGCTGCTGTAATTAACTACCACCAACGTAGTGGCTTATTGTTGGGCAGATAAAATATAATATGCTCACTTTGTTAAAGATGGCGCTGCCCACATGCAAGTCCGTTGATATTAATGTGTTTTGGAAGACAGGCTGTGGGCAGGCCGGGTCGTTATAGCCTATGCCTTAGTTTTAAGAGTAAGCTTTTCCCCACACCCTTGACTGATTGGATGATGTGGGGTGGTGCGCTCTCCTGAGGAATCCCATTATGCCTCAGATGGGTGACTTTGTATTAGAGACTTTCTTGTTTGTAGATTGGATTAAGGGTTGGATTTCTACAGTATAAAGTGGGGCAGGACGGGAGCTTGCGCTCTTGGTTCCTGAGGTATAGAGAGGAGAGCAGATTAAGGCCACGTGGAGGCCAGGAGAAGCAGTCAAGATGGTAGAGTGCTGAGAGAGAAGCGAGTTTGTGCAGAGTTTGTGCTGGAGGAGATGGGGAACAGAGGTGAATAAGTCTGGTGAGCTAGAAACCTTTGATTCTAGGAAACTCGAATAAGTCAGTAGCTTTGTGAGCACTGAATGAGTGGGTTTTGGAGCCCAGTGTGTGTTTTTGCTTGCCCGCCGGGTACAAGCTAGAATTAAAGCTGATGGCTCACCAGTTCTTGGCTCCTGTGTTTCATTATCGACTGTACGAATCTAATGCGAACCTGCACGGGCCAGGCAGCTGTGATGGTGGCCCTGGCTACTGGCTTTACATTTGGTGTAGTCGGCAGGATTCGATACAGATTGGTATGGAGCCACCAGCACCTCTGCATGGTGGAGTAGAGGACTGGCTGCTGTTATGGTTTCCCATAGCTGTTTTTTGGGGGACTGTTGGCTGGCTGACTTTTATAGCTATGCGTGAGGAAACCGAGAGCTCTGTGGAAGAGGCTGCCTGGGACCTGCAAACCGAGCAGTGGAAGGAGCTGGAAGAAATGTGGGAGAAAGAGATGCCGACCCTGGAGCTGGAGGAAGCACTGGTGGAGGAGGCCAACCAGGTTTGCGAGATTCACCTGGAAATGGAGCAGACGCCGGAGAAGGAATCACAGGTGCGTGAGTTGCAGCTTTCCCTGGATGTTGTTGAGAGCCAGCAGCTGCAGGAGGCCGGGGCTGAGGCTAGGGCTGGGGTGGCAAGGCCCATGGCAGCGGCAGCCTGGGGCTCAAGTCCGGCAGCGGGAGCTGGTGTTTCCAGCTCCTATCCAGAAGATGAGGAGAATTGTGCTGGAGTTGTGATTCACAGACTCCAGAAGGTAAACAGTGGCAGCTGTGGTAGAAGGATGAACAGACATCCCAGGAGCCATGCATGCACCGCCGAGTGGCCACTGAAATGGCAGAGAGTGCCTGCTAAGCTGCTGGTAGGTCTGCGATTTTGGGACATAGGGATGGATGCCATCATGCTCCCCAGAGCGGAGTTGAAAATGCTGACTGCCATTGCCACATGCTTCTCTTTAGGACGGTGTGACACCTGCCATGATGGCAGGAATGAGGGGGGAGGCTAACACTTCATGTGCGTGGACTGATTTCCTGGACTACTACCGGATGGGCACAGGCTCCTTTGTTGAATGGATTTATGGAATTTGAACAATGTGAAATACCCTGATGGGGGTGAGGGGTGGCTTTGATGGAGGCCATTCCCCTGCCCCGGGAAGCCTTTCAAATGACAAGAGAGAAGGTGAGGACATTTTGCACTTTTGGCAAAGTGCTCAGAGACTGGTGAAATGTGTGTACCTTTGTAATTGTTAAAATTGTATGATTTGTCATGTTGTTGTAAGTTGTGTAATGTGCCTAATTTCCTTGTACATGGATGCTGGTGGTGTAGATTGTGGGTAGTAAAGTGAGCATAGGGGTGGATTGTTGGGCAGATAAAATATAATATGCTCACTTTGTTAAAGATGGCGCTGCCCACATGCAAGTCCGTTGATATTAATGTGTTTTGGGGGACAGGCTGTGGGCAGGCCGGGTCGTTATAGCCTATGCCTTAGTTTTAAGAGTAAGCTTTTCCCCACACCCTTGACTGATTGGATGATGTGGGGTGGTGCGCTCTCCTGAGGAATCCCATTATGCCTCAGATGGGTGACTTTGTATTAGAGACTTTCTTGTTTGTAGATTGAATTAAGGGTTGGATTTCTACAGTATAAAGTGGGGCAGGCCGGGAGCTTGAGCTCTTGGTTCCTGAGGTATTAGAGAGAAGAGCAGATTAAGGCCACGTGGAGGCCAGGAGAAGTAGTCAAGATGGTAGAGTGCTGAGAGAGAAGCGAGTTTGTGCAGAGTTTGTGCTGGAGGAGATGGGGAACAGAAGTGAATAAGTCCGATGAGCTAAAAACCTTTGATTCTAGGAAACTCGGATAAGTCAGTAGCTTTGTGAGCATTGAATGAGTGGGTTTTGGAGCCCAGTGTGTGTTTTTGCTTGCCCGCCGGGTGCAAGCTAGAATTTAATCTGATGGCTCACCAGTTCTTGGCTCCTGTGTTTCATTACCGACTGTACAAATCTAATGTGAACCTGCACGGGCCATGCGGCTGTGATGGTGGCTCTGGCTACTGGCTTTTCACTTATAATAACACAAATTTAGCATTTTACAATTCTGGAGACAAGAGGTTTCAAAATCAAGATATTGATAGGGCTGCACTCTTTGAAATATAAGAGAGAATCAATTTTTAGTTTGTTTATGTTTTTGTTTTTACATTCCTTGGATTGTGGCCCCTTCCTCCATCTCCATAGCTAGCTGCAGAGCATCTCTGAATTTCTCTTTTTTCTTCACCATGACACTGGGCCCACCCGGATAACCCATGATAATCCTTCTATCTCAAATTTTTACTTTAATCTCATCTGAAAAGTGTCTTTTGCTGTCTAAATTAACATATACAGAAGTTCCTAGGATTAGTATAAGGACATATTTGGAGGCCAATACATATTCTGTTACCATATGGATCCTTTGGTCTCTTTGGCAAATACTAAACTTTGACATTGAAAGGACAATGTCACAGACATGGCCACAGACAATACGTAAATCAACAGGAGTAGCTGTGCCCCAATAGAACTGCATTTACAAAACAGACCATGAGTCATATTTCCCATGGGTTTGCCAATTCCTAGGCCAGATACTTTTAAAGCTGTTATCCAAGCTATTTTAAGCAGAAATAAATATAATATAAATAATTAGAAGCTTACATAGTATTAGAAAGGCTATGAGTAATGAAGAGAAGAGAGGGCTTTGGGGGCTTTCAGAATATTCAGTAGGGCACAAGTTCTACTGTCTACAGCACTGGCTTGAATGATTTTCAAGAGGAAGACTAGGAGCCCTGCCTAGAATCTCCACCTTCATTCAGAAACCTAGTCTTAGATGATACTGAGTGGGAATGTAATTTTCTGGATTTTAGCTCTGTCGTGGGAAAGCTTAGAAGGATGTGTTTATATTCAGTATTATTAGGTAATATCTGGAAAAGATGATAAAATCTGGTTAAAAAATAAAAATTTAAAATAAACATAAAGCTATGTCACAAGCAGATACACCAGAGAAATATTTATTGGAAAATGAGTGAGATTCTTTCTGCCAGGGCATAGTTTCCAGTTCCATGGTTTGACTGAAAATAAATAATAAGCATGTGAATTTGTTCATTTTTGTCTGTTTTTTGTTTTCACCAGGTGGACATATGCAGCCTGCTCTGCCAGATTTGAGATCTGTCTCTCAAGCCTTTCTGAACAGCTTCAATCAATATGGCCTTGGTCACTGCCTTAGTGCCAGTTTCCTCATCAGAAAAACATTTGTGGTGGTATGTATGTCATATTATTTGGATAGGAAGAGAATGAGATAATATGTGGTTTAAATGTGATGCTAAATAAGTAGCTATTATTAATCACCCTTCCTCATTAGCTCTTAAGACTGAATATCTAAAAGAATTTTAAATAAGAGTTTTCTATTAAATGTTCTTACTGGGGAAAATTTCCGAATGTGTCCAAGATTAGCTCCCAAACCAACTATTTCATCAAGCAAACGTATCAGATCTATGACTGTGGCAAGTGTTAATGTAGCAGTCTCCTTTTTCTTTTGCTTACCTGTGGAAAAAGAATGTCCATCAACACTCAGGTGCTCTCAGAAGTTCTGGTGGAAGAAGCTTCCACCGTTTTCTTTCCCTTTTCTTCACTGACTATTCTTTCCTCTGCAGTCTCTTGCTCACCCCACGGTGGAGGAACTCACTTCTTCTCAGGTACAGTGGCTCACCTGTATCAGGTAATAAATATAACTGAAAAACCAGGTTAGGCTGACTAAGTCTGTAGACCTGGCCATCCTTGAATGAAAATATCTTATTTTGGCTTCAAGTCCCTGACATATTCTTCATTAAGCTGAAATCTTTCTCATTTGATTCAGTTATCTTCCTCCGATCCTCTGGTCAGGACTTGGACTACGGGAGGAGAGAAAAGTGTTAGGATTTATGTACCAAACCCTACTTTGTACCTTGTACAACTTGCTTAAGACATTTTCTTTCTATTTTGATCTTTGGTTAATCGTGATTTTCATTTAAAAGATTCTTAACATAAAGCTAAAAAAAGCTCCTGACTAGGCGGTGGCGCAGTGGATAAAGAGTCGGACTGGGATGCGGAAGACCCAGGTTCAAGACCCCGAGCTCACCAGCTTGAGTGTGGGCCCATCTGGCTTGAGCAAAAAACTCGCCAGCTTGGACCCAAGGGCGCTGGCTCCCGCAAGGGGTGGCTCAGTCTGCGAAGGCCCGCGGTCAAGGCACATGTGAGAAAGGAATCAATGAACAACGATGGTGTCACAAAGGCAATGAAATACTAATGATTGATGCTTCTCACCTCTCTCCGTTCCTGTCTGTCTGTCCCTGTCTATTCCTCTGTCTGACTCTCTCTCTATCCTTATAAAAAAAAGCTAAAAAAGCATTCTATACTTTCTGTTTATTAATCAAAGATATATAAATATTTTACCTAAAATAGTTCTTCTTTCCTTATATGTTGTGGCTATACTAATTTACTTTTTCAGGAAGAATCTGCTTTTTACAATCTAGCAATATCATGAATAAATTGCAGTAGAGAATTGCAACGGTTTATGAGAGAAGCGAGGAAGTCTGGCATGCAAAAATACACATTTATGTATTTTACTGTTATGACACCTTACATATTTTGTGTCAATTGAAGTTTCTATCTTTATTATTATTTTTATAGATGATAAAAACTGAATATATGTAACTTGCCTATGAATCACACAACTGATTTTAAGAGTGTTATAAGAATTAGCCACAGACAGAAATTTAATGAAATATACAACTTTACTTTTATCATTCTTTTTTATAAAAATTATTTTTATTTTATTAATTTTAGAGAAGAGAGAGAGAGAGAGAGAGAGAGAAGGGGGGAGAAACAGGAAGCATTAACTCCTATATGTGCCTTGACTGGGCAAGCCCAGGGTTTTGAACTGGCAACCTCAGCGTTTCAGGTTGACGCACCATGGGTCAGGTCTGCTGTTTATAATTCTTATCTTACATCCAGATCTTTGCCATTATTTTTGGTGTGAACACAGAGAGGCTCCCCACTTATAAATGCCCAGGAGATCCTGACAGTCCTCATGCACAAAGGAGCCCTGCAACGAGTTGGACATCAGCAGGATGGCTAGGCTGAGAAACCTTCCTCTGCCAATCATCCCGGCAGCAAGAGCAAGTGAAGAATATGCTGTCAGCTCCCGGCATTTCTCTCTGTAGAAGAAACTGAGTGCTAGCTAATAGAAGCCAGAGGTCTTTGTGGCCTTGAGGTGAATTCAGGGGTTCAATTATTGAGCAGTAGATGGGAGAGAGGACCAACCTAAGGAAGGGTAGTAAAACTACTCTTACGAAGCAGAAAATCAGCTGGAACAACCCACTCATAAGTAATAAATTGGTATTCATAACTTATCCTAGCTAACTCTGAGCTACTATGTGTATACTGTTCAGCCAACAGAAATATGGACTTATTTATGAGCATATCTACAAGCATGTACTGCCAATAGGAGTATATTTATGACCTGTCTTTTATTTTCTCATTTATTTGCCTTTAATATCTTGATTAATATCAGTAAGAACCAGCACAAATGAAAGTTTTGAAAAAATTAAAATGCATCTTGCTGGGAATTTATAAGATCATTTTATATTTTGTTCCCAAACTGAATTGAAAATATGGTAAGAAGAGTTCTTCTCCAAACCTTAATATTTAAACTCAAGGCAGCATATATCAACTACAGTACCAGTTAGTATCAGCAGGTATGAATTCTAGAATCCTAGAGCTGGAACTATCACTAGTTTTCTAGAAATTAATTTCTGAGTCTCAAGTTCCTCATGAGAAATATAGAACCTGCTTGATAAAGTCACAGGTTGTTGAAAAGGCCAAATTATATAATAACTGCAGGGAGCTTTTGAGAATCTCAAAAGTTAGAGAAAAGTAGGTTATATCAATGTAGAAATCTGTATCAACCTGACATGCACACACCATTGAATTCTGCATCTATAGAGGAGTCAACTCTGAGGGATACTCCCAGTTGAGATTGGCAAACCCAGACATGATTCAAGAAGAACACGTTTCACATGGATTGCAATATCATAAAAGGCCATGAAGAGATACAAAAGAAAAATGCTTTTAAGTTTATTTAGAGTGAGGTGGCTACAGGGTGCCTCATGTTATGGTCTTAAGCTTGATTTTATTCAACATCTTTATTAATCAATCATCTAGAAGATGAGCAAACAGCTCATTAATTAAATCTTTACATGGTGCTAAACAGAGAGACATTCAGAGTCCCTTGCACGGAAAGTAACAATATAAAAAGACTTGGTTGAAAAAGAGGCAGAGCAAAGCACTAATGAGTATTTGCTTTTTTGCTATAAAGACTCAAAACACACCTAGAGTGGAATACAAAATGCTGCTCAAGGCCTTGAACAGGGCCACAGAAAACAATTAGTGATGATAAAATACCAATTAAATACCTCTGGCAGCAAAAAAAGAGCTGTTTGACTAAATTTCTGGGTTTTTTTCTCGCGTCATGTCATCCATTGCCTGACATTAGTTAGAATTCAATTAATAGATGAGAGATGCCAGAGAAGAGCAGGATCCGCACATCGTGATGCAGGACTAGGACTGTAAAGGGACCACACTTGGTTATTCCCTGAAATATGCACTCTAAGTTTGATTTCATCAAGGCAGTTCCTACTAGCTTGCTAAGCCATGGTGGACCCCTTGCTTCCAGGACCTTGATCCACAGTGTATCCTACACAGAGCTACCACAATCATCTTCTGACTTTGGTCAATGTGCCTGTTCCTTGTTGAGTGAATGCATACTTTTATAAGCTTAAATATCTCTGAATTAAGACATTTATTATTTTTATCCTCTTTCTTTTAATGATGGTTTTCAGGTTATAAAGAAAATAAAAATTATTCATATACATATATGTTTTTAAACCCTTTGATTTGCTCATCTCCCCTTATTTTATTTTTCATCCTCTCTATTTACATCAAGCAGGGTTCCAACAAGAATTAGATGGCACTCTCAAAATAAACCCTCTTTGAAGTATTCTATTTTGAGAGTGCCATCTAATACTTCAAAGAGGGTTTATTTATAAATGGACTGTGTGTAGAGGTATAAGTTTTGGGGAACAATGTATTTAGTGAAGTCATCCAAGGTTCCATGTGAGGTGGACTGTTAAGCTTTCTAGGTCTGAAGGAATAAAGATGAACCAGAACCTGGAAGGAGAAACCAAGCAATGTTGACAGCCTTGAGAGAAGCAGTAACATTTGATTCAGGGGCATATATAGCCTACCAGAGGCAGTTTTGGGGAGAAGGAATGAAGCAGATGAATACCCTGAGCTCAGCATCCTCTCTGCATTCAATCACCATTTTAGTCTTTCCATTTACTGAACCAGTCAGGATTCCAAGGGAATTGAAAGTCATTCATGTGGCCCATATACGCTTCTCACAAAAATTAGAGGATATTTTAAAATGAATATGAAATGATTAAAAAAGAATCATTTGGCTTCTTTTTTATTAAACAAGAACATCAGCCTGACCGGGTGGTGGCTCAGTGGATAGAGCATCAGACTGGGATGCGGAAGACCCAGGTTTGAGACCCCGAGCTCGCCAGCTTGAATGTGGGCCCATCTGGCTTGAGCAAAAGCTCGTCAACTTAGACCCAAGGTCGCTGGCTCCAGCAAGGGGTTGCTCAGTCTGCTGAAGGCCTGCAGTCAAGGCACATGTGAGAAAGCAATCAATGAACAACTAAGGCGTTGCAACGGCAACGAAAAACGAATGATTGATGCTTCTCACCTCTCTTCGTTTCTGTCTGTCTGTCCCTATCTATCTCTCTCTCTGACTCTCTCTGTCCCTGTAAATAAATAAATAAATAAATAAATAAATTAATTAATTAAACAAGAACATCAGAAAAGTAAATGACAAGTCAAAGGAAGTTGTTCAATTATGCAAATGTGATGCTAAACTAACTTTTATTTTATTGGTGAAAATGCGCTATACCAAAGGCTGAAAGTACTGGAGTATCTGCACATTCTCTGGTTCCCTAATTAGAGAGTAAAGAAGGGCAGAAGGATGCTTGTGCAGAGGCAAGTGGAAGGTACCTGATATGTTGTTCTCAGCACTTTGAGAAGGGTTTGGAATGAGGCTGCAGGTAAGTGAGCCACCCTACCTGTAGTCTAGCCTCCTCTTGCCTGAGAATATAATCAATAGGACATATAAACAAAAATCAACTGACTAAAATTAATCATGTTTTGTTATAACAAACTTGAGACCAAAGTTCTGTTATCATATAAATGAAATATATAGTATATTCAAAAGAATATATTCAATGCTTAGTTAAGTTATAAAAAATACCCAGCAGCTGAGCACCCAGGGACCTGTAACACATTTTAAATGAACAGTTATTCTTACAAGGGAAGTCCTCTGTGTACCTTCCCTCACAACATTCTTCAACCTACCCCAGAGAAAAACACTGCTCTAAATTCTGTATTTATCATTCCCTTTCTTTTATCCAAAGAATTTTGATTTTAACCCTAAGTAATATAATTTTTAATATTACCAGTTTCTTAACTTTCTATGAGTGGTATCTTACTGTATGTACCCTAATATGCCTTGCTTTTTATTACTTAACATTATATTTCTGTAATTCATTCATATTGTTGCATGGAACTATTCATTTACTTACACAGTCAAAATATTTTATTTTTGATAATTTCACAATTATCTCCCCTTCCTTCTTTGATAGATAGTATTATTTATAGTTTATTGCTGTTGAAAATAAAGTCATTATGAATGTCCTTATTCATGTCTCCTGGTACACATGTGCAAAAGTTTCTCTAATAACGGTAATACCGGGTTAAGGGGTATATTTATTTTAAGCTTCATTTGATAATTTTATGTATTTTGTAACAATTTATTCCTACAAAAGCGCTATTTAAGAGTTTTTATTGCTTCTCATCCTCACCAACTCTCGGCTATGTCATTGTTTTAACGTTTTAATATTTTTTTTAATATTTTATTTATTTATTTTTTACAGGAACAGAGAGAGTCAGAGAGAGGGATAGATAGGGACAGACAGAAAGGAACAGATAGAGGTGAGAAGCATCAATCATTAGTTTTTTGTTACCTTCGCAACACCTTAGTTGTTCATTGATTGCTTTCTCACATGTGCCTTGACCGCAGGCCTTCAGCAGGCCGAGCAACCCCTTGCTGGAGCCAACGACCTTGGGTCCAAGCTGGCGAGCTTTTTGCTCAAGCCAGATGGGCCCACGCTCAAGCTAGCAAGTTCGGAGTCTCGAACCTGGGTCCTCCACATCCCAGTCCGATGCTCTATCCACTGCCCCACCGCCTGGTCAGGCTAATTTTTTGTTTTTTTTGAGAGAGTATCCCATTGTAGATTTTTAAGTTTCAGGTCTGTGATTGCCAATGAGTCTGAGTATCTTTTCATTCTATTTTCTCCTGCCTAAAAAACTTTTTAATGCTTTGTCCATTTGTGAGGTATAGTTTTGTTTTTCAATTTTTTATTAATTTCTAAGAATCTCTTGTATTTTCTGGATTTCCGTGGTTGTTGTAAATACCTTCTTTTAGGTTGTATGTACATTCATAACTTTCTTTAATAAATCTTTTGAGAACCAGAAGTTATTAGTTTTATACATATTGATCTTTCCTTTATATCTTACACTTTTATTAAATAAATATTTCCCCTTTTAAAAAAGAATAAAGAAAATATTATTTTTGAAAAATATTAAAGTTTTGACTTTTAAATTAAGTGTTTAATACACTAATATGTCCTCTCAATAATAAAATTATTTTCTGTCCACTCCTCTTTCACATAAATTTAAAAATTTTTATTGAGATAATGATTGGAATTGCATTGACTATCCATATGAAATTTGGAAAAAATGAATATCTTAGCACATTTACCGATTAAAACCTTTTTTCTAGGTTTTTATCCTTGTGAATATACACATAATTTGCCTTTTTATTTATTTTTTTAACTTATTGATCTTTTATTCAGCAAAATTTCCAGTCTCTCTTATTAATTGAGATAACTACTCTGTATACTATTTGGTGTTTTTTAACATGGGCACATCTAAGAAAAGTAATTTTGTTTCTTCCATTATAATATATAATATCATTATTGCTTTTTAAAAATTTATTTATGATGCTATATAGTAGCTCCAGTATGTTGAATAGATGAGGTAGTTATAGACATCCTTATCTTGTTTCTGAAGTAAAAGGAAATGCCTCTAATATTTCACCACTCAGTAGAATCTGTACTGTTAAATAAGCATAGTATTTTGCTACTTGAGTTTCATACCTTACCTAAATTATTTTCATGTCAATTCAGGAACAAAATTTGTTTAAAAATATTGATCATTAATGTTGTAGAAATTGATGCTACAGAAGCCTAAAATTAAGTTTATGAATATCTAATAAGCAAACAAATTTGGAAGATAACTAGGAAAATAGAATATTTAAGTCTTCTTCCTTTTCTTTTCTACTCTTCCCCCCCCTCCATCCCCAGCACCCTAACCCACCTCACTCCATTATTCCCTGAAGAATAAATGGAGTAAACCTTGTTTGATATGGTAAAGACCGTGGGAACAATACATTTGAGGGTGAAACATGAGGGGTTCATTTGTTATGTGTTCCATCAAAACTGTTTATTAACTATCCAATGGGTGATGTCAAATAGGCAGCCAACTGCTGAGTCTGGACTTTAGAGTAAAAGGTCAGGCCAGTGATAAAAATCTGAGAGAAATCAGTACCCAGAGATGGCCTCTAAGGTTATATATAAGACTAGATAGAATCACCTAGAAGTAAGTAAAGACAGTAAAAAGAATCAAGGACTGGGGGCTGGGAATTGATCATTTAAGATTTGGGATATCAAGTGAAATCGACCAAAGAGACTAAGAAACCAGTGCAGAAAGAGAACCAGGAGTGCACAGTTTACCTGAAGCCAAGTGTGGAAACAACTTGAAGGATGAGGGACAAGTCATTTGGTCAGATGATGCCAATAGGTCAAGAAAGAAGAGCACTGATTTTAACACAGAGGTCTTTAGTAACTTTCACATGGTTTGGTGAAATGTTTGAGGACAGGTCTAATAGAGGACAGGAAGATAAGACATCATTCTATCATTCGTAGGATGTCATTCATAGTTGCATAACCTAATATGTTCATTTAATGGTATATTATAAATAGTTTCTATGTGCTTAAATATTCTTTTATGTCATCAATTGTAATGGCCTTTATAATTAAGAATAGTATTCTTACATGCAGATGTGCCATCTTGCATTTTAAAATTTATATATGTTCAAATATATTGATTGGTTCTCTTTTTGTTTTCACTTCTAAACACATATAGAAATAAACATTTTAAAATACATTGTTTTTTAGTTTTTAAAAATCTATATTTATTTTCTTAGGTTAAATTACCAGACAGACTTGTTGGCTCAAAGGATACATGTAGTATATTATATCACTGTACATCAAAACATATGATATTTCACAAAAGAATACCAATTGTTAATAGTAAAACTAAGAACCATATTTATCTACTATCAGTCCAATAAGTGCAAATTAAACCTGTTGAGAGGAAGTTTAATCAGAATTTTGAGAGCTATTCTTAGACTCCTTGCTTAAATGAAAGAAGTTGAGAGTCAAATCTAGTTAATTTTTTTTATTTCATTCTTTTATTAAATTTTTTTTTTCAGTAATTACAATATGCTTGACCCTGGTGAAGACAATAACCATAAGACAAACATAATCCTATTGAGCTATATAGTCTTTTCTCATTCTGCATTTCCTTAGTTAGCAAAGAGCATATAAAGTAATTTTGCCTTTATCTCCTCTTTCACCAATTGATAAGTAGGATTTTTGTAATTTTCTGTGTTTAACTGATCTCTAGATATAGGATAAGGAGCATTTATACCAGTGATTCAAATAGAGCCTTGATTGAGCTGAAAAATTTTGAAGTTAAGTAGTCTCATTCTTTCTATTACTTCTAATAATTATACTACCATTTATCATTGAAAATGAATTTTTATGTTTTGAGGGTGAGGCATGAGGGATGAATGTCTGAGAATCATAAAATGCTCCAGTGTTGGGGTTTGGGATTTTATCTTGTATATTTTGGGGTGGTGTTTGGGGATTGGTAAGGTAGTGGGTGATTTATTAATTTATTTAAGACATGATTAAATAAAGATAAGGTATTCTCTTTGGACTGTGCTTGAAATGTACAGAGTTTACACTATGAGGTCAAAAGACAAAAGAGAAGTTGGTAAAACCTAAGATTTTTCAAAGCAAATGGGTATCTGTCCTCTCTGTTACTAATGGAGGCTAATTGGCTAAATATGAAGGAATATTTGGTCATTGTAATAATAATTACCAGTGTAGAAACAATTACCAGTGCATTAGTAAAGAGAAAAGATAAGAAGGAGAGAGAAAGAATATGTATGTTTGGAAAGATGCAGTGTGAACATTAATTGGTACCTCTCTGAAGAGTAATAATTTGGCACAAGTTTCTAGAGCCTTTAAATGTTTTTCTTCTATATAGTAACTTATCCTGGGAAAATATTCAGAGATATTCTCAAAGATTTATGTATTATAATATGTTATTTATAAGAATAATAGTTGAAACAATATAAATGTCCATCAAAAGGGACCCAGTAAAATAAATTAAGGTATATTCATGTGATTTATTACTATGCAGTAGTTTATAATCATATTTTCAAAGACTGATGACATGGAGAAATGTTCACAATATAACGTTAAATTAAAACTGTCAAATATTAACAAACAGCATTAAAGAGCTACCACTTATTGAACATTAATTTTGTACTAAGATATATATTCAGAGCTTTATAAATACCTCATTTAATAATCTTCCAACAAACCTATAAGAAAGCTACTGCTATTCTCAATTTATATATTATGAATCTAAGGTTAGAGAGTTAAACTGCATTTTGAGTTCAAATTGTCCTACTAAATGGAGCAGCTTCAAATATGCAGAGACACTGGAGGGAAAACTTGTCTTAAAATTAAAGAAAATTTATGTGTTTCAAGTTTAAGGGAGAGAAAAAGCTTCAGATTGTAGTTAAAATTTGCAGAGGATTATATCTCTTAGTATAGTTTAAATTAATAGGGTTGGTAATAAAGATACCATCAAAATGGTTTTAATTTGCATTTCTTTGATTATTAGTGACACTGGGCATCTTTTCATATTACAGCCATGTGGGAAGCAGTATGGAGTTACCTCAAAAAAATTAAAAATTGGCCCTGGCCAGTTTGCTCAGTGATAGAGCAATGGTCCAGTGTGTAAAAGTCCCAGGTTTCACTCCTGATCAGGGCACACAGGAGCAGTGACCATCTGTTTCGTCATCCTTCCCCCTCCTGCTCTTTCTCTCTCTCTTGCCCTCCCACAACTATGGCTCGAATGGTTCGAGCAAGTTGGCCCCAGGCACTGAGGATGGCACCATGGCCTCACCCAGGGCTGAGGTGGC
The DNA here is from genome assembly GCA_037038555.1 of Rhynchonycteris naso. NCBI lineage: Eukaryota > Metazoa > Chordata > Mammalia > Chiroptera > Emballonuridae > Rhynchonycteris > Rhynchonycteris naso. Next base: position 93,027,516 of record CM072999.1, read on the forward strand.
TTGGTTGCTGAGCAATGAAGCAGCAGCTCCCGATGGGCAGAGTATTGACTCCTAATGGGCTTGCCATGGATCTCAGTTGAGGCACATGCTGAAGTCTTTCTCTCTGCTTTCTTGCCTCTCACTTAATAATGATAAAAAAAGAGAATTAAAAATGGAGCTTTCTTATGATCCAGTGATTCCACTTCTGGAAGTATATCAAGAGAAGACCAGACCACTAATTTGAAAGAATATATGCACCCTTATCTCCATTACAGCATTAATTATAATAGCCAAGATTTAGAAGAAGTCCAAGTGCCCATCAATAGTTGAGTGGATAAAAAAGCTGTGATACATTTACACAATTGGATATTACTCAGCTGTAAAAAAGAAGGAATTTTTACCTTTTGCAACAGCATGGATAGACCTGGAGATCATTATGCTAAATAAAATAAGGCAGTCAGAGAAAGACAAGTACTATATTTCACTAACATGTGAAATCTGATGAACAGAATGAACTAATAAATGAAATATAAACAGACTCATAGATAGAGAGAATGAACTGCAATTGTCAGATAGAAGGAGGTTGGAAGGCTGATTGAAATATGTGAAGAGATTAAGCAAAAAAAAACCAAAAACACAACACATCATAGACACAGACAACTGTATGGTGAATACCAGTGGTAAATGGGAGTGGAGGAAGGTAGTAGAGGGTAAAGGGGAGGAATAAATGGTTATGGAAAGAGATGTGACTTGGCAGTGGTGAACACACAACACAGTATACTGAAGATGTGTTATAAAATTGTACACCTGAAGCCTATATCATTTTATTATTCAATTTCACTCCAATAAATTCAATTTTTAAAAAAGGATATTGCCAAAGGTTTTAAAGAAGAGAGTGCAATTTTTTGATTTCTGTATTATGATGACAGCTGAAGAACTTTACCAGGGATGGAATCACAATAGTATACTTGGCAATATATTTAAACAACAGTTGGTAAAGATCTATCTGTAGGGAGTAGTACTAAAAATGGAAAATGGGGAAGATTAGAGACACATTGTGAGTAAAGAATTAACTAGGCTCTGAGACAGATGTTAATTCTTATATACAGGAGAGGGAAGAAGCAAGAATGCCTTTAAGTTTTCAGTATTAGTGGCTATATGCACAGCAATAATTAATGAAATAGGATAATACCCCGGAAAAATTCATATGTGGAACAAATGACCCTGAGTTTGGTTTTGAAGAAATTTTAGGTGAAGAACCACTTTAAGGAGGCTATACTGAAAGAGAAGATTTTGGATTTCAGGGGAGAAAACTATGTTAAAAGTATAGATTTAAGGGCTATTTGCATACCAAAGTTATTTTGAAGCCACAGGAGTGAATGAGATTGACAAAATGGAGCTATGAAAACAGAGCTTCTTAACTGAGCATGGATGGAGGAATCAGAATTGCCTGGAGAGTTTCCAAATTACATATTCAGTCACTACCTACTCCAGAGATTATGTTATGTTGCCCCCTTTTACAGGGTTTTGGGAGAGATGGTTTGAAAAATGCACAGGCCTGAACTAATTTCTTAAACTGCCAGCCATGCTGATAGGTGCTTACTAGACAGTTATCAAATATGTGAAGAATTTATGGATGCAATTAGAATTCTTAAAGCAATGATTCCTAAAAAAAGTGTTAGGGTTACTACAAATCTGATCATAACCTAATTGGCAAAGGGTTATGCCAGGAGAGATATTTTCTTTGTAGGAGCAATAGGGCGCAAAAGAAATCACTTACCATGCCTGAAATGACATGTTTGCATTTCAACACTATATCTGTAATTAAGTATTAAATCTTTGAATTCATTTTTCTCAGGAAGTTTTTACGCAAATTTATAAGGGCCTATTTCCTCTTCACTATATCTTAAATAGGGTGTCCTTTTCAAAGAAAACTGCTACCAAATTGCAATTTTATAATTTTGGTACAATATATTAAAACTGAGGAATCATAAAAAGCAAATAGAATGCATTAAACAGTACCTGAGCTAAGAAGGAATAGAGAAAAATGGGAGAGTCATATGGGTGAGCTATTAATAAAAAAAAGTTGGGATGAGGTTGGAAATCTCAAGTAACCTAATGGTAAGTAGTTTAGCCCAGGACATCTTGGGTGCCAAAACACCTCATTCCAGAACACCTTGCAAGAAATCAGATGTTGACACTGGTCATCTCTTCATATAAGATATTTGAAGATATGGCCCTTGATTCACAAAAGTTGTTACTTAAATCATAAAGAAAAACTTCTATGTGGACATAGAAAGACTAGAAGAGTATCAGAGAATAACAAAAAGTACAAAGATTTTTTTCACCCTCCACATCTTGGCCATTTTAGCTCTTCTTGGTTTTAATGTGACATGATGTTAATACTCATGTATTTTCAATGTTGTATGTATACAGAAAGCTATAGTGAATTACAATAGTTTTAATTTCCTTGCTTTATAGTCTCTAAATCTTTCTTCCAGGAAAGAAAAGAATTTTTATGGTAATTCAGTAAGCTTTTGTGGTATTATATTTGACTTTGTTAGAAAAAAGTAAGATGAGAGTTTTGTCATTAAAAATGTTTTTGTCTATTTTAAAAAGCCAGACTGAAGATGAATAAAATAGTTTATACTACTTGGTTGGAGTGTCACCCTAGAGTGTGGAGGTGGCTGGTTCAATTACCCCGTCAAGGCACATTTAGGCACAGCTCCACGTTCCTGTCTCTCTCTCTCTCTCTCTCTCTCTCTCTCTCTCTCTCTGTCTCTCCCTGCCTCTCTCCTATATTAAAAAAAAATTAGTTTATACTTGAGTCAGTTAGCTGAAGCACTATGTTAATCCCATGTAGGACATAATCAGCTCAGAAAGTTAGATTCTGGAATTGAATTGCAAGGGCACTGTTGCAACAAGTTACGTACCAGTTGATGGATGAGGATCTGTACTTCAGCTGTGATAATGAAGATGGAAAGTATAAGGTACAGTTTAAAGGTAGAATTAACTAGACTCAGAGACTCCCACTATTAAGTTTCAGAAACATAGATGTAAACACACACACACACACACACAAACACACACACACAGACACACACACCTCACTGCCACTCAGTTCTACTTCTGTGTGTGGTATCAGCATATCCTCAGTTTTGCTGCATAGAGGGTCCCAATATGCTTAGGCACATTCCAAAGGCAGACAGTAGGTTCTCACAATTTGTCTTCCAATCTGAACTCTCCTATGAGGGTTAGATTCTGTAGCTAGATACAACATACCTAGAAGCCTGTCACTAAGAACAGAAGGTGATTCGTCTTTGGAAGAGTTGGGAAAAGAGATCTAAAAACCAGGGCTCATGTGGAATAAGAAAACTAGTGTTGGAAAACTGTTGGAATAAAGACTTTCATTATTTTTCAATGTTTCAGATAGCATTCATTCTTCTATATTCTCATATGGATACAGGAACTACATGAAATTGATTTTATATGGCATTTCTTTTTTGATATACTTCCCTGACTAGTCTTTGGCCTTTTTGAGAGTGTCTTAAAGGTTAATCTCTTAAGGTCTTTGATTTGGACAAAGGGAAGCAGACATTCACATATTTAGCTTGTTAAAATATGAATTGGCATAAACCCTTTGAAGGGTAATTTGGTTATATTTTAAAAAACCTCAAAAATATAAACCTCTTCTAGAAGCAGATTAGCTTCTTATCTGACATTAAGGCTGTAGTCCAAAAGACCAACCTACCTGTACTGTACCTGAGGAAATTGTTCATTACAGCTAGTGCTCGACTTACGACCACAATTGGATCCGACAGACTGGTCATAACATGATTTGGTCGTAAGTTGAGTAGGCTATATGTACAGTACTGTGAAATGATGATATAAAAATCTTTAAGTCATATTTTATCATAATTTTCTTTCATTATTGTTATATATCATAATTTTCTTTGTTTATTTTATGCCTTTTGTATCATCTCTACACCATTTTGTTTCTTATTTTTACATCAGGTTTAAGTAAAGCACTGCATTACCAGTTCAACTGGTTTAATATTTGCAAAACATACAAAATTACAAAATACAAGTGCATACAAAAATACAAAATACAGGTGTAAAAAATGCCATAGGAAACATTTTCCCAATTGCAAAGTGCTGATGGAAGCTGGTCCACACTATTGTATGCACAGCTGGGCATAGTTTGCGCTGCCAGACGCGGAGCAGTTGTGGCTAGCGATTGTGGTCATAAAGTTGAATGGTCGTAAGTTGCATGGGTCATAAGTTGATAAAGACCTGTACTGCTCTCCTAGCTATCATGTGATCTCTAGATAGATACCCACTATCCAGACATCTCCTAAAAAACTAGACCTTCAATGTCACTTTGAGTTACTACCATTAGTCTTGATTACATCCCTAATGTGAAGTACAATTCTTACTTGTCAACTTTGTGGTTGTATCAATGCTTTAATTATAAGAAGACATTCTCTTCTTAATCATGGGGTCAAAGAGTTACCCACCATCTTCTTATTTCCTCACCTCACTGGAATCTGTACTCCCAAATAGGTACAAGTTATTATTATTATTATTATTATTACTATTTTGCTAAGGGCAAAGGCCTTTATCAGGTCCTTTATCTCTCCCATGGAAATTTCAGTGAATAAAAAAAAGAGAAAGTCTCATTTATCAAAAGAAAATACCATTGTGATATAGATTTTAAAACTCAAGATGGCACATCTGCATGTAAGAATACTATTCTTAATTATAAAGGCCATTACAATTGATGACATAAAAGAATATTTAAGCACATAGAACTATTTATAATATACCATTAAATGAACATATTAGGTTATACAACTATGAATGACATCCTACGAATGATAGAATGATGTCTTATCTTCCTGTTCCCTATTAGACCTGTCCTCAAACATTTCACCAAACCATGTGAAAGTTACTAAAGACCTCTGTGTTAAAATCAGTGCTCTTCTTTCTTGATCTATTGGCATCATCTGACCAAATGACTTGACCCTCATCCTTCAAGTTGTTTCCACATTTGGCTTCAGGTAAACTGTGCACTCCTGGTTCTCTTTCTGCACTGGTTTCTTAGTCTCTTTGGTCGATTTCACTTGATATCCCAAATCTTAAATGATCAATTCCCAGCCCCCAGTCCTTGATTCTTTTTACTGTCTTTACTTACTTCTAGGTGATTCTATCTAGTCTTATATATAACCTTAGAGGCCATCTCTGGATACTGATTTCTCTCAAATTTTTATCACTGGCCTGACCTTTTACTCTAAAGTCCAGACTCAGCAGTTGGCTGCCTATTTGACATCACCCATTGGATAGTTAATAAACAGTTTTGATGGAACACATAACAAATGAACCCCTCATGTTTCACCCTCAAATGTATTGTTCCCACGGTCTTTACCGTATCAAACAAGGTTTACTCTATTTATTCTTCAGGGAATAATAATGGAGTGAGGTGGGTTAGGGTGCTGGGGATGAAGGGGGGAGGAAGAGTAGAAAAGAAAAGGAAGAAGACTTAAATATTCTATTTTCCTAGTTATCTTCCAAATTTGTTTGCTTATTAGATATTCATAAACTTAATTTTAGGCTTCTGTAGCATCAATTTCTACAACATTAATGATCAATATTTTTAAACAAATTTTGTTCCTGAATTGACATGAAAATAATTTAGGTAAGGTATGAAACTCAAGTAGCAAAATACTATGCTTATTTAACAGTACAGATTCTACTGAGTGGTGAAATATTAGAGGCATTTCCTTTTACTTCAGAAACAAGATAAGGATGTCTATAACTACCTCATCTATTCAACATACTGGAGCTACTATATAGCATCATAAATAAATTTTAAAAAAGCAATAATGATATTATATATTATAATGGAAGAAACAAAATTACTTTTCATAGATGTGCCCATGTTAAAGGGTACTTTTCCAAAAGTAGAAAGAAGTTGCTACAATGCAGAGATAAGCACATGACATAGATGAAAAATACACAGTGGACAGTTTAACTCTAAGTGACAATACTTCAGAGTTTTTTAAGATAAAGAAAAAGTAAAGGTGATATTATATTTTCTTTTTCTTAAATTTTTAAACACAGCTCCGGCCAGGTAGCTCAGTTGAATAGAGTACCATCTTGATATGCCAATGTTGTAAGTTCAATCCTTGGTCAGGGCACATATAAGAGTCAAACAATGAATGCATGAATAGGTAGAACAATGGATCTACATCTCTCTTTCTTTCTCCTCTTTTTTCTCTCTCTCTCTTTCTCTCTCTCTCAAAAAATAATCAATAAAATAATTGTTAAAATATTTCTCAAACTGAAAAAAAATATTCTTAGAATACACTCAAAAGAGAAAAACTTTTAGTTATATGGAGATCATCTAGGAGACATGTGTAATTTAAGTTTTAAAGGTGTTTGAAAAGTGCAGGCATGCGTGCGCGCGCACACACACACACATTTAAACACGACAGCCAGTACTGGAGTAGCTTTGATGATTAAAAAAGAGGAGAACTTAAACCTTTGGAAATATAATTTCTGGTTGGGAATATATTGATTGTCAATGTTTTCACCACCAAAAATTATAACTTTTTAAATGTAGTTTGAATATTATGATCTAGCCATTTGCTCTAGTTCTGAAAGCCAGCTTTCTACCCAGATTCTCCAAACCTTGTTGACCTGGTGAACTACCAATGTTTTCAAAGGTAACTGGGCATATGTGCTCTTTGAAGAGCTTATTGAAATGAAGGTATGTTTTAGTAGGTCTGGGCTAGGGCCCATACAATGCTTCTGATATTGATCTGAAGTCTAAACTTTGAGTAGCAAGCATTAGGCTACTTTTGTTATATAAATTATACTGATATAAAAGGTATATTCTGCAATATAAGTAACCATAAAATTAACATCAGCACTCCTGCCCAATAATTAATCTGATTGGCACCTTATTTTTGTTGAGTTTAAAAGGAAATCTGTGCTCATCAGAGAAATGTGACTACAGTGGAACCTGACAATAGGTGTATGTGTATTTGTAGGAAGCAGGGCAGCATTATTAGTTTTTCCCAGTAGGAAATCTCAAGGTAAATCGAATTTCGGTGGACTTGATTTTTAGAAACTCTAAAAAACCAGTCACAATTATCATCATCCTCATTACAGCCCAGGCAATAGGTATCTGAACATGTCACAGCATCTTCTTTCCAGTGTAGAAAGGGGACTTCAAATTGTGGTGCATTGTGTCATAGATGGGTTGGGGGTGGAGGGTCAAATAAGACTTTTTCAAAGGGAACACTGAACCCAGTATCTAACACAGAAATTAGAAAGTAGTTTCCTGCTTAACTTGTCCAAGTATTATTTAATGGTTGACAGAGAAGGTGAAAATTTCTACACTGTATTTTGCAAGCATGATTCATAGCCCCCAGGTACAGAAATTTACAAAGGAATGGCTGGAAGGCCTCTGGCTTATATACCCTGGCATGTTCTCCCAACAGATCATTTTTCCTGTTTTGTGATTCTGAGAACTGAGTCTTAACTCCATATGTAACCTGGAAAGGCACTTAGGAGTCTAGTTTTCTTGAAGAATAGTATCTCCAATTCCAGACAAGTATTTATTTGCTTAAATGTATTATACATTTGAATTTAGCCAACATTTTCTGCAGGAAACAAAGACAAGTTTTCCTCCCCTTTAAGCATGAAAGGGCCCATATTTGAACTATCCGGAGGACAAGCTGTTCATCTATATCTCAACATGCTTTGTCCTCTTTGCAACCTCGTCTATGTTTTCTGCCAACACAATATACATTTTAAAAGGTGAGAAAGCAGTGTTTATAATTGCACTTTGAATCCAGAATGAATTCAAATGTGTTTATAAGCGACAATGACAATCATCAACATTAAGGACTTTTGGAGTGGCTGATCTCTGGTTCATGAATAATAAGTTATATTGGTTTTAATAATTTACTTTTTAAAAAATGTTTCCCTCTATTCTTTATCTGTGAAGTTGTAAGAGCTCTCTTCCTCACCTTAGATGATTACTAGTTACATTCCTAGAGGGCAGATATAAGTTAATGAGCAATGTGAGAGGAGATAAGGAAGCAAGAACAAAAATAGCATATTGCCTTCAAGACTATTAATGTCCCTTTGTGGAGGATGGCAACAGCTAATGTCTGGCAAGAGCAGTGGAGGAAGAAATTGCTGCAGGTTCAGGGAGGAGAGTGAGTCACCTTGAGGCTGGCACTGCTGATGAGGTTTGGAGAATAATCTTTCCATTAGAAGCAGGTCCTCCTTTGAGGATGGGGGAGTTATTAATGTCCAGTACTTGCAATGTTTGATTCACTTCCTGTGTACTGCACGGGAACAAAGCATTAAGAGGCCCACACATCACAGATCCACGGAGGGTTTCTGCAAATGCCTCTGTTCTCAAAAAGGTTAGGAAATTTTAGAATTTGGGGGCATTTCTTTTGGTGTGTGGGTATATATCACTGTACAGAGATGTAAGTTATTTGAATGGATCAATAGGTAGGTAAATAGGTAGATAGGTATACAGATATATGTTACCACTTATGATTTTTAGTAGAAAAGTTACATATTCGTTTGTACTGTTACACTTTGCAAAGTACCTGTTTATGGAGAAGTTGTTTAAATTTATATATTAAAATACTTAATTGGTCATTTCTAATGTACTCATATATAGATAAAAACGTTTAGTCAAATTTATTAATAATAAAAGTGTGAATTCTTTATAAGGCTAGCTTTGGGATTGTGTGCCTACCTTAAATGTCAAGTCATTATAATGAGGTCTTAGCTTGCTTTGGCTGAAATTTGTATATTTTATTCTTACTTCTAAATACCTTTTTTTAATCCCTTATTTTTGGCTCATATGATATGATTACCATTCCAATTTATTGCTTCTGGAATAATAGATTCTAAATTATTCTCATTTTGGCCTTTGATTTCTTATTAAAAATCCTGAAGACTGACAGCTAATGATGCTATTGGTACCTGACACTGCCTTTCACCACAGGTTTTCTTCATTATTGCATAGCAATACTCTTACCCCATCAGTGACCAGTTTTCAGAGTTATTTTTTGTTTGTTTTTAGGTGAGAGGAAGGGAGATAGTGAGGCAGACTCCTGCATATGCCCTTACCAAGATCCACCAGGCAACCCTATCTTGGGCTGATGCTCAAGTACTGAGCTAATTTTAGTGCCTGAGGCTGTTGGACTCCGATGGAGCCATCCTCCATGCCCAGGTCATGCTTGAACCAATCAAGCCACTGGATGAGGGAAGGGAAGAGGGAGAGAAGGGGGAGAAGGAGGAGGAAAGAAGTAGATTGTCTCTTCTCCTGTGTGCCCTGAACAGGAATTTAATTCTATATGCTGGGTTGACACTGTATCAACTGAGCCACGGGCCAGGGCCCAGTTTTTGGTTTTGCTATTGCATTTTATCCTGTCATATAAGAAGTTGGAAATACATTTATAGATATCCCCCAAAATAACCATTTACCTAATAGGTGTTTTACTTCTAATTGATGTAATTTTATGGAGACACTTCTTCCTTGAAAAGGCTTTGCTTTGTTCTCTGTACAGCTGTTTTATATTCCTCTGTTTTCATCTATAGAAGTTTTACTTTAAAAAAATATGTGTAGAAGGCAAGTCATTTCAGACACAGGATATCCAGTGGCCTTGGAGGCTATAATAATTCTCTGAATTTATTGACCATATGTACTTTCCCCAAGAGATAATCATTTAAAATGTGTAAATTTCCTATATGAAAGAACTACCATTTGGTTTCAAATTAGTAAAACAGGTTTCAAACTGGTCTTATTTACCAGTTACCATAGACAGTAGTTTAAGAAATCGATGATCAATTGGGTAGCTTACTCATACAAGCAAAATTTGCAATTTGTTTAGAATTTTGACACCTTAAGGTTATTTTATACTGAACCATTAAAAATGTTCTATGGAACATAAAGTTTTACATTAAATATTAGTATATATGAAATTCATGGGATGTGTTTAGCTAACTAAAAAACACTCTGATCAACTATGAGGAAGTACTAAGATCTCAGTGAGAAGATCAAATTCATTGGTACAACCTGGGTTCCCTTCCTCCATTCCAAGCTTTAAACTGCACAGCTGTGTTCTAGGGTCACATGTCACAATGTGAATAAGAGGGGGAAAGTCTATCCTATTGTTGGAGAAACCATAAAGGCACCATTTCTACTTATTGTCAAACAGGCGATCAAAGTACCTTATGAAGAAAATTAAAGAACTGATAGCACTGTACTTGAAAATGATAGATAATAAGCAGTTATAAGAATGGGAGAGGCAGGAGATAATTTATAGCTAACAGAACCTTTACCTGAACCTTGTTGACACATTTGCAGGGGAACAAGGATTAAAAGGGGCAAAACAATTAAAGAAATATATATCCCCTCTTAGACATAAATTTCTCATCCAATGTGCCTCTCTCTTCAACGATGACTAATAAAAAACAATAGAAAATTAATTAAATTAGGTATATGCAAAATCCATTTTAAAATGAGTGGCTTCAAGAGCAAAACTTGCTGATGGGCAAGCTGATGATATGATACATCTAAAAAGTCTATGCAATACGTAAGCTGGTTGGTTCATGCAGAAGGAAAACTGCCACAAACATCCATGTGCATTTGATGTGTATAAAACACTATGCAGGGAGAATAGCAGTGACTCAGGCCAGTAGAAAGGCATACTGTATGGGGCGAAAATCTTGCCCTGTAAAAATATCTGTTAAAATACTCTCCTACCTGACATTTTTATTTCATGTACACCAATCAACTTACTTATTACTAATAGGTTTTCTGTGTTCTTAAATATTGGGATTGGATTGCTCTGGTTAAAAATAAAAAAATAAAAATATTTCTGATTAAAAATAAATTGATATTCTAGCTTGCACATCAATCTCGTAAAATATTGTTTTTCTTCTTTTATTGAATAATAATGACAATTATGCACCAGGCATTTTACTACCTGTCAAAGATATAACTGTAAACAACAACAAACATGGTCATTTTCTAGAGGGTAATTTTCTAGGGGGTGAGGAAGGTAGTTATCACTCTCTCTTTCTCTGTGCTTCTCCTGCCAACATCCCATTGGGAAATCCATTATCTCTGTTTTTAAGATGTATCCAGAATCTGATTTTTTCTTAACCTCTCCTCTTCTACCTCCCTGGTCTGAGCTACTCTCATCTCACACATGGGTTTCGGCAATAAGTTTCCTAAAAGGTTTCACTGTTTCTAGTCTTGCTACCTCTACACAAGGTCTGTTTTCAATAGAGCAGCATGAGTGATGTTTGCAGAATGAAGAGACCATGTTAGTTCTCTGCTCAAAATCCTTCAATGGCTTCCATTTTACTGACGGCAAAAGCTTGAGTTTTTTACACTGGCCCAAAGGGCCCTGGTCCTCAACTCTCCAACTTCACCTCCTCACCCTTTTCCTTACTCATCGAAGCCACATTGGCTTCCTGCCCTTCCATAGACCACATATACTAAAGCCTCAGGATCTTTGTCTACTAGTTCTCTGTGATAAGAATGACCTTCATCCAAAAATATGCTGCAAGTTTTTATTCGGATACCATTTCCACAGTCAGTTCTCCTGTGACCCTACAAATTTAAAATTACACATCATTCTATAAGCACTTGCAATTCTTCTTACTCTGCTCTCATTTTTTCCTGTTGTTTAAATCACTTTCTGACATACTATGCGTCTTTCTTATTATTTGTATTATTGATTTTATTTCTCTCTCACTAGAATATAAATCCCTTAAAGGTAGAGATTTTATTCACTGTTATATACTATAGCAAACTTGGCACATATCAGGTATTCAATAAATATTTTGATTGTATAACAAATGAGCTAAGTAAAACTAAGTGTATAATTAAGACTTGATAGTTGACATAAATATTGATCACTATTTGCTAACATTGTTTTAAGTGCTTTATACTTAAATTTACATAAAATTACCTTATTTTTTCCTTAAACAACCCTATAAGACAGATATTATAATCTCTATTTCAAATATAAAGCAACCAAGACAAAAATTTCTGGCCTAGTTATATGCTCATATCTCATAGAGTTGGGGTTCGAAGTCAGACAGCTAGGCCGTAAGGAGGGCATCTCTTGGTGTGATCCACTAACACCTTCTTTTTGTGATGATGCTGGTAGTGTGAATAAAAAATATATATAGTAGGGGAAGTGGAGCATCCAGTTTAGGGAGTCAGGGGAAGTTTCTCAGTAAAATGACTTTGAGATAAGACCAGTAGCACTTAGCCGGTTGTAAAGAAGAACCAGTGTAAGTCAACTCAGTTTATAAGAACTGAGAGGATGGAAACTTTTCAAACTGAGGATTAGTTTGCAGGAATTCAGCTAATGCCACCAGGTCAGTGAGCTTCTTGTTGCTAACACCTCCTCCATTCTACACTGTGGTGGTGTTTGAGGAGATAAACTTGTCTTGTAGTGTGGTTAGTTACTGATTGGCTTTTGTGAAAAATTCCTCACACTGTCTGAATAAATTAAGCAAAATGTCACTCAGCTTTTCAAATTATTGGACACCACTTTGAGAAAGCAAACTTGAAGGAAATCTTACACATTCTGTCAAGTGGACTGGGGAGGGTGCTGATCCCTTGCGACTGAGTGGGTTTCACCAGCAGGATTAGGGCAACAGGAAGAAACTAATTGATTCCTGGAGGTGGCTTTGACTACCTCAGAGAAAGCCTCAACAGCAACTATTCCCAGAATTAACAGCATGAGGCAGTGGGTAGACCACACATTTATATTTCTGTGCTTAACTGCAAATGGGGAAAATAACTAGAGCATGCACACATCAAGAGTCTCAGATGGGTATGGCATCTGACTTTCTTTTCTCACTACCCACCCCACTTATACTTCTCTCAATTTTCATAAGCATTCAGTTTTGGTTCTAAACATTCTCATACACACTTATAAGAAGAGAATCACAGTGAGTTTCCAAGAACTTTCTTATAACAACACTCCTAAACAGCCCGTCTCCATGTTATTTCAAATGTCATAGGACTTATTTACTATTAATATGGTCCTGACCCACTGGCCAAAAAGTTTACTCTTTATTATATTCCACAAAGGAAATGATAAAATATATTTCTGGGCATCCTTCTCCACAAAATTAAAGTTTAAATATTAGGCTCTAAGATTCTTCAGTATCAGTTTTTTTCAGCCAATGTTTTCTTATTAGGAGTTAGTAAAAACTCTGTGTGATACCTAGCTTTTAAAATATATATTACATTTGAAAAATAATTATATGTACTAATTGGTACTATTGGGAGACTTTTATTTTACAAGTTGGTTATTATTTTTAGGCTAGCAAGCTGAGGAAACTAAACTCAATTTTTCCTCCAGGCTTTATTTATTTTTGCTATTATGATGAATTATCTAGCAAAGCAGGTCCAGTCACTGCCTACTAAAATATGACTTGCACTTTCTAAACTCATGGCAATTTCTTGCCTAGAAAGTCCCTTTTCCTATCTCTGTCTCTTAAAATTTCATTAAGACCCTTTTTGATTAATCCAATAGGAAGTGCATATAAAAAAATGAACATTTTCTATGCTAATCATGACACTAATCTTTTATTTATTCCAGAAATGCTTATTTTTATAGTACTTTTTAATGCTGTGATAAGTCTAGGAACATGGAAGTAAAGAAACTGTACTTAGTCTTGCACTTAAGAAATGTTTAGTTAAATAATCACAGATATGGATAAAGAGAAATTCTGGTAAGAGCTGTGTTGGAAAACTATAGGGTGTCATGAGAAAGAATAATGTTAAAGAAAATACTGTGGTGGGAAGACAGAGAAGACTTTACTGAGCAAGTCACATTTTATTTGAGATCTGATGGATAGATAAGAATCATTCATGCCAGGAGCAGAAGGAAGAATTTTCAAGGCACAAGGAGTTACATTTGTGAAGTTTGAGGTGGAAAGGCCTTTGTTCATTCCAGGAAGTGAAAAAAGTCTATGTGTTTTATATTTTAGTTACATAAGCACCTTTCTTATATTTATCAGATGAATAAAAACTTGTTTTTATTTCTTTGTGCTCCAATGATTTGCACACTAGGTACTCAGAAAGGTCCAGTGGACTTTGGCTTTTTTGTGATTGTAAATAACTTGTTTTGTAATTCCCTTCTTAATAAATAATTATAGGAAATGAACCAAATATATGAGACAATGACTTTCAGGCATTTTGGAAACAAAGAGAACCTTTTTATCATCTTTGACAAAAGGAAAAACCATAATGTAAGCTTCTTATTATCCCCATATTTCTTCCTGGTAGACTTTCCACAACTTTAAAGTAGGGAGATGGGTCCAGTAGAGAGCAGAACCTGCACTAAGCTGAGGAGGTCTGATTTAGAATTTGAAGGTACTGAGGCAGATGGAATTGGAGGTAAGAGTATAGAAAATGAGGTAGCTATATAAGCAAGGCACCATAGAAGTTTGCAGGAGGGTTCACTTTGTGCCCTTGGTTGAGGGCTAAGGTGCTCATGAACAAGGCACTGAGTCCACAAGGCTGAGCAGAGTGTGGCTTCTAGGAGGCCGAGAGGAGTACAGAGATGCTAAAGGTTGCAGGGGCTAAAAGAGGTCAGAATCTGGGTCAACAGATAGACAGATAGCATTGAGTCATTTAGGCATCCAAGTAAGATTCCATGCTCTATAGGAAAGAAAATGCCCTAGACCTAATTTAAAAAACAATGAAATAAACCCTCCAAGAAAAGCAAAAAAACAGGCTTAAAGGATCAAGGTAATCTACCGACTAACTGACAAAACAAAACTTAAGAAGACTAAAATGATGACAACATACATGATACTCTCTACAAGGTAAGACATACAATAAAAAAGTTATTAGACTTGAGACTGCAGGAAAATGCGGGCTTTGAAAATCCATTGAAAATAGATGTCAAAAGCCCCCCCCCAAAAAAATCACAGAAATAAAAGATAGCAGATATTTCAAAACAGCTATTAGAAACTCAGTCAAGAATTTAAAGGAAAAAAAATGACAAATTTCAGCAAAAAAATAGAAAATATACAAAGAAAAAATTTAAAATTCTAAAACTAAAATATAAAATATCTAAACTAAAAAACAAAATAATCTGAATGAGTGAAACAACAGCAGATGAAAAGGTTAGGTTAATAATGTTATACAAATTAAAGAAGGAAGAGAAAATTTTAAATATTAACAAAGCTTCAATGACTTATGAGGCAATATGAGCAGTCAAACATAAAAATAGAGTACCAGGAAAAAAATATTAAGAATGCATTATTTACAATATCCAAGATCTAGAAACAGCCCAAGTGTCCATCAGTGGACAAGAAGATTAAAAAGTATGGTACATATACACAATGGAATACTACACAACTGTGAAAAAGAAGGAAATCTTACCTTTTGTGACAGCATGGATGCATCTGGGGACTATTATGCTAAGTAAATAAGCCAGGCAGAGAAAGAAAAATATCATATGATCTCACATATATGTGGAATCTAATGAACAAAGTGAACAGAAGAACGGAATAGAGGCAGAGGTGTTCATAGGGACCAGAAGGACAGCAGTCAGATGGAAGGGGGATGAGGGGATGGGATCAGAGAAGGTAAAGGGATTAGTGAAACTATATATACATAATACAGAGATATAGATAACAGGACAGCAAATCCTAGAAGGAAGGTGGGTAGGAGTTAGGTGCAGGGGGTTAAAGGGGGTATAAAAAGGGACACAGGGGTGGGGGTTGAGGGAGTATTAAGTGGGACACTTGAATCCATGTAAACACAATAAATTAAAATTAATAAAAGATTTTTAAAAAATACATCAGAAAAAAATGAGTAAACAACTGAAAAATTTCCAAACTTAGTAAAAAACAAAACAAAACCTTATGCATCCAAGAAGTTCAATAAATCCCAAATAGGATTAGCCTAAGAAACAACATTGTAAGCATATCATCACACTCAGTTAAAAAGAAATAGTATATACAACTTTATACCAATAAATTTGACATATTAGATGAAATGGGTAAACATCCCAGGAAAAACAAACTCTAAAACTGACATCAGAATAAAGAAGAATTGGAATAGTTCCTTGCATATTAAAGATATCTAATTCATCTGATGAATTCTATCAGATATTTAATGATGATTAACATCAATGTTACACAAACTATTTTAGAAAAATGTAACATGTTACAACATTTCTCATGTCTTTTCATATGGCCATCATAAACATAAAACCAGCATAAACAAGGATATTAAAATTAAAAATATAATAATAAAATTACAGACCAATTTTTATGAACATGTACTTACAAAAATCCTTAATCAAATAATAGCAAATGGAATCCAGCATTAAATAAGATGAATACTATATAATAATCAAGTAGAGTTTATCGCAGGCTTTAAAGTTGTGACAAGATTAAAAAACTCACATTAATAAACAAAGAATAAAAATTATATAATTATCTTAATTAAAACAAAATATATTTGATTACATTTAACACTCATTCATGAAAAATTCTCAAATTAAGCATAGAATAACATTTCAATTATAAATGACACCTGTAAAAAACCTATAGTAAACAATATTATATACAACAAGTTTTCCATAATATCAAAACAAAGTAAAGGTATTAATTGTTACCACTTTTTAAAAATATTTTATTTATTCATTTTAGAGAGGAGAGAGAAGAACAGGAAACATCAACTCCCATATGTGCCTTGACCAGGCAAGCTCAGGGTTTTAAACCAGGGACCTCAGCATTATAGGTAAACAAACGTTTTATCCACTGCACCACCACAGGCCAGGTCTGTTACCACTTCTATACAATATTGTACATAAGCTCCTAGGAAGTGCAACAAGGCAAGGAAAAAGAAAAACACATCATATAAAGATTAAACAGAAGGAACAAATTTGTTTTAATTCATAGATAACATGATTGCATGATTATGCAATTAGAAAATCCTATGAAATCTAAAAAAGATTCTATAACTAATGAAAGAGAAATATCCCAGGATATAAGGTCAATATTTAAAAAAAAGAAATTAATGGATTTTAATATGTTAGCAAATAATTTAAAAAATTAATAAGTCATACCATTTAATAGCACTGAAAATCATAATATAATTAAGAAAAAACTTAATGAAAAACATATTTAAGCCCTCTACACTAAAAACTACAACTTTTGTTAAGGAAAAATTTAAAGACTCCCCAAAACACCATAATTATGAATTACAAATTCAGTATGTTTTAAAGGATTCTATTTTATTTAATATTTATTTTACTAATTTGAGAGAGAACAGAAACATGGATCTGTTTATATATGTGCCTTGACTGGGAATCAAACCTGCAACCTCTTTGCTTTGGGATGTTGCTCTAACCAACAGAGCTATCTGGCCAGGGTGTAGAAATTCAGTATTTTTAAGATTCTTTTTTTTTTTTTTTTTTTTAATATATATTTTATTATTATTAATTCTAGTGGGGTGACATCAATAAATCAGGGTATATATGTACAATGAAAACATCTCCAGGTTATCTTATCATTCAATTGTGTTGCATACCCATCACCAAAAGTCAAATTGTCCTCTGTCACCTTCAATCTGGTTTTGCCTGCGTCCCTCCCCTCCTCCCTATCCCATTCTTCCCTCCCTCCCCCCATCCCATAACCACCACTCTCTTGTCCATGTCTCATACCCTCACTTTCATGTCCCACCTATGTATGTAATCGTGCTGTTCTCAGTTTTTCTTTTTTTCTGATTTACTTATTTCACTCCGTATAATGTTATCAAGGTACATCCATTTTGTTATAAATGATCCGATGTCATCGTTTCTTATGGCTGAGTAGTATTCCATAGTATATATGTACCATAGCTTTTTAATCCACTCGTCTTCTGACGGACACTTGGGCTGGTTCCAGATCTTCGCTATTGTGAACAATGCTGCCACGAACATGGGGGCGCATTTCTTCTTTTCGAACAGTGCTATGGTGTTCTTAGGGTATATTCCTAAAAGTGGGATAGCTGGGTCAAAAGGCAGTTCGATTTTTAATTTTCTGAGGAATCTCCAAACTGTTTTCCACAGTGGCTGCACCAGTCTGCATTCCCACCAGCAGTGCAGAAGGGTTCCCTTTTCTCCACATCCTCGCCAGCACTTATTCTGTGTTGTTTTGCTGATAAGTGCCATTCTGACTGGTGTGAGGTGATATCTCATTGTGGTTTTAATTTGCATTTCTCTAATGATTAGTGATGTTGAGCATTTTTTCATATGCCTATTGGCCATCTGTATGTCCTCTTTGGAGAAATTTCTATTCATTTCTTTTGCCCATTTTTTGATTGGGTTGTTTGTCTTCCTGGTATTGCGTTTTATAAGTTCTTTATAAATTTTAGTTATTAACCCCTTATCAGATGTGCTGTCAAATATGTTCTCCCATTGTGTGGTTTGTCTTTTTATTCTGTTCCTATTGTCTTTAGCTGTGCAAAAACTTTTTAGTTTGATATAGTCCCATTTGTTTATCTTGCCTTTTATTTCAGTTGCCCATGAAGATAAATCGGCAAATATACCGCTGCTACAGATGTCGGAGAGCTTGCTGCCTATGTTTTCTTCTAAGATGTTTATGGTTTCACGGCTTACATTTAAGTCTTTTATCCATTTTGAGTTTGTTTTTGTGAATGGTGTAAGTTGATGGTCTAGTTTCATTTTTTTGCAGGTAGATGTCCAATTTTCCCAACACCATTTGTTAAAGAGGCTGTCTTTACTCCATTGTATGTTCTTTCCTCCTTTGTCAAATATCAGTTGTCCATAAAGCTGTGGGTTTATTTCTGGGTTCTCTGTTCTGTTCCATTGATCTATGTGCCTGTTCTTATGCCAGTACCAGGCTGTCTTGAGTATAATGGCCTTGTAGTAAACCTTGATATCAGGAAGAGTGATACCTCCTGCTTTATTTTTTCTTTATAAGATTGCTGAGGCTATTCGTGTTCTTTTTTGGTTCCATATAAATTTTTGGAATATGTGTTCTATATCTTTGAAGTATGTCATTGGTATTTTAATTGGTATTGCATTGAATTTATAAATTGCTTTGGGTAATATAGACATTTTAATGATGTTTATTCTTCCTAGCCATGAGCACGGTATGTGCTTCCACTTGTTTGTATCTTCCTTGATTTCTTTTATCAATGTTCTATAATTTTCTGAGTACAAGTCCTTAACCTCCTTGGTTAAATTTACTCCTAGGTACTTAATTTTTTTGGCTGCAATAGTGAAGGGGATTGTTTCCTTAATTTCTTTTGCTGATATTTCATTGTTGGTGTATAGAAATGCCTCTGATTTCTGAGTATTAATTTTATATCCTGCCACCTTGCTGAATTCATTTATCAGGTCCAGTAGTTTTTTGACTGAGACTTTAGGGTTTTCAATATACAATATCATATCATCTGCAAATAATGACAGTTTTACTTCTTCTTTTCCAATTTGTATGCCTTTTATTTCTCCTTCTTGTCTGATTGCTGTAGCTAGGACTTCCAGAACTATGTTGAATAAGAGTGGTGAAAGTGGGCAACCCTGCCTGGTTCCTGATCTTAAGGGGATTGCTTTTAATCTTTGTCCATTTAGTATGATGTTTGCTGTCGGTTTATCATAGATGGCCTTTATCATGTTAAGGAATGATTCCTGTATTCCCACTTTACTGAGAGTTTTGAGCATGAATGGGTGCTGGATTTTATCAAATGCCTTTTCTGCATCTATTGAAATTATCATGTGATTTTTGTCCTTCCTTTTGTTTATGTGGTGAATCACATTGATTGATTTGCGAATATTAAACCAGCCTTGCCTCTCCAGGATAAATCCCACTTGATCGTGGTGTATGATTTTTTTCATATATTGCTGGATCCGGTTGGCTAATATTTTGTTGAGAATTTTTGCGTCTAAATTCATCAAGGATATAGGCCTATAATTTTCTTTCTTTGTGTTGTCTTTGCCCGGTTTTGGGATCAGAATTATGCTCGCCTCATAAAAGGAGTTTGGAATTCTTCCTTCCTCTTGAATTTTTTGAAATAGCTTCAGGAGAATAGGAGTTAGTTCTTCTTTGAATTTTTGATAGAATTCACTTGTGAAGCCATCAGGCCCAGGACTTTTCTTTTTTGGGAGTTTTTTGATAACTGTTTCGATCTCATTTGCTGTAATTGGTCTGTTTAGGTGTTCTGATTCTTCCAGATTGATTTTTGGAAGGTTATATGATTCAAGAAATTTGTCCATTTCACCAAGATTGTCTAATTTTTTGGCATATAGTTCTTCATAGTATTTTCTTACAATGCTTTGTATTTCTGTTGTGTCAGTTGTTATTTCTCCACTGTCCTTTCTAATTTTATTTATTTGAGTCCTCTCTCTTTTTTTCTTGGTGAGTCTAGTTAAAGGTTCATCAATCTTGTTTACCTTTTCAAAGAACCAGCTTCTTGTTTCATTGATCCTCTGTATTGTTTCCTTAGCCTCTATGTCATTTATTTCTGCTCTGACCTTTATTATTTCCTTTCTTCTACTTGTCTTGGGTTTTATTTGTTGTTGTTTTTCTAGCTCTTTTAGATGCAAGGTCAAGTTGCTTATTTGAGCTTTTTCTAGCTTCTTATGATATGCCTGTAGTGCAATAAACTTCCCTCTCAGAACTGCTTTTGCTGTGTCCCATAAATTTTGAGTTGATGTATGCTCATTATCATTTGTTTCTAGAAACTTTTTTATTTCTTCTTTGATCTCATTGTTAATCCATTCATTATTTAATAACAAGCTATTTAGTTTCCAGGTGTTTGAGTATTTTTCAGTTTTTCTTTTGTGGTTAATTTCTAGTTTCATGGCATTGTGATCAGAGAAAATGCTTGATATGATTTCAATCTTCTTAAATTTATTGAGACCATTTTTGTGTCCTAACATGTGGTCTATCCTAGAAAACGTACCATGAGCGCTTGAGAAGAATGTATATTCTACTGCTTTAGGGTGAAAAGTTCTGAAGATATCTATTAAATCAAGTTGATCTAGTGTCTCCTTTAAGTCTGCTGTTTCTTTATTAATTTTCTTTCTTGAGGATCTATCCAGTGTTGTTAGAGGGGTATTGAAATCCCCTACTATGATAGTATTGCTGTTAATCTCGCCCTTTATATCCATCAAAGTCTGCTTTATGTATGTCGGGGCTCCTATATTTGGTGCATAGATATTTACAATAGTTATATCTTCCTGTTGAATTGTTCCCTTTATCATTATGTAGTGTCCTCTTTTATCTCTTACTACAGCCTTTGTTTTAAAGTCCATTTTGTCTGATATAAGTATTGCTACCCCTGCTTTTTTTTCATTTCCATTTGCATGAAATATTTTTTTCCATCCTTTTACCTTCAGTCTATGAATATCTTTTATTTTAAGGTGTGTCTCTTGTAGACAGCATATGTATGGGTCCTGTTTCTTTATCCATGCAGCTACCCTATGTCTTTTGATTGGATCATTTAATCCATTTACATTTAAGGTTATTATTGATATGTAGTTGTTTATTGCCATTTTATTCTTTAAAGCTGTATTCTTCTTTTGCTCTATTCTTTCCTCCCTTTAAACTGTTCACAAGAGGCCCCTTAGTATCTCTTGCAGAATTGGTTTGGTTTTTATGAATTCCTTGAGGCTTTCTTTTTCTGGGAAGCTCTTTATTTCGCCTTCAATTTTAAACGTTAGCCTTGCTGGATAAAGTAGTCTTGGTTGTAGGTTCTTGTTCTGCATTACTTTGATTATTTCTTGCCATTCCCTTCTGGCCTCAAGTGTTTCTGTTGAGAAGTCCGATGTCATCCTTATGGGGGCTCCTTTGTAGGTGATAGTCTTTTTTTCTCTAGCAGCTTTTAAAATTTTTTCTTTATCCATTAGCTTTGGTATTTTAACTATGATGTGTCTTGGTGTAGATTTTTTTGGGTTTCTCCTTAATGGAGTTCTGTGTGCTTCTTGAATGTGTGGAGTGTTTCCCAGCCTTAATTTAGGAAAGTTTTCTGCTATAATTTGATTGAACAAAGTTTCCATTTCCTGTCCTCTCTCCTCTTCTTCAGGCACCCCTATGATGCGAATGTTGTTTCTCTTCATGTTGTCACAAAGCTCCCTTAGAGTTTCCTCACATTTTTTAAGTCTCTTTTCCTTTTTCTTCTCTGCTTCTGTGCCTTTGTTTATTGTGTCCTCTAACTCGCTTATTCGATCCTCAGCGTCATCCATCCTGCTTTTAATTCCTTCCATTGTGGTCTTCAGTTCTGATACTGTATTTGTCATTTCTGTCTGATTCTTTTTTATTATTTCAATTTCATTTTTTATACTTGTTATCTCTTTATTTAGGTGTTCATAATGACTATCCATTGTTGCTCTAATTTCTTTGAACATCCTAACTATCATTATTCTAAATTCTGCTTCTGGTAATTTGGTTATATCTGGTTCATTCAGGTCCTTCTCTGGGGATTTCTCTTGATTCATTTGGTTTGCATTCCTCTGCCTACCCATTTTTTCTGTGTATAAGCAAGTTGTGGCCACTGGAGTCCAGTATGTGTTGCCTTTGTGTTCTCTAGGTGTGGTCTATCTGCAGGCCCCCCTCCCCCTCTGCCGGCGCCTAGGGTGGTTGGGTATGAGCGTTGCCAGCGCCGGCCCACTGTGGCTTTTGCTGTGATTTCTGCCTCTCCTCCGTGGGAGGGGCTGTCACTGAAGCCACAAGATTAGCACCAAGGGTAGAGGCGAGCACCTTTCCTCAGCTGCGGACCCAGCCTATTTCTGGACTTCCGCCCAGAACCAGCAGTCGGAGCCTGCTCGCTATAGTTCCGCGGGTTAGGCGGGGCTTTTGACGTGCTCTCAGCTGTAAGCTTTTGCCCGTCAGGAGCTTTAGCCCCGCCCTCGAGGCCAGGGCCCTTTGCGCAGGGTCGGAAACCAAGATTTATTGGGGCGGGCGTGTTTGCTGGCTTCCGCCGAGCTGCGTACTTCCGCTCGTCCCGGACTCTACCCCGCCCCCGCGTTCGGAGCCCGCTCGTGCACGTATTAACGCTATCCGGGGTTTCTCCGACCGGATGGGGATAGCAGCCGTGGGCTCAGCTGCGAGCCTCCGCCTGTCTCGGGGTCCACCCTGTTCCCGCGCTCGGAGCCCGCTCGCGCACGTATACTGGCCAACCGCGGTTTCTCCGGCGGACGGAGGGGGGGGGGCGGGGCGGACTGGTATCGTCAGCTCAGCCACGAGCCGCTGCCCGTCCCTGGTCTTAGCCCGGTCCCCGCGGTCAGGGCCGGCTTGCGCAGGGCCTGCCTATTCCTGGCCTCCCGCTTTGTCCCCGTAAGTGGGATTAAAGGCGGGCCCGCAGCTTCCGGACCGCTCTCGCGTTTACCCTCCGACCCTCTGGGCTAGCCCGATCTCCCACCGGCTTGGCCTCTGCCCACGCCGACAGAACCGCCTTTCAGCGTCCTGCCGCCCCAAAACCTTAAGCAGCCCTCAGCAGAGTAGGAAGGGACCTAATACTCCACACTGTAGGCCTGGGAGCTCCCTCACTTGTTTCACAGCTCAATACTGTCCAAACGCCTCTTTTTGGCTCTGGGACTGCAGGCTGGGGCTTGGTTCCTGGGACCCAGGTCCCTCCCTCTCCGCCAAAATCTCCTCCCGCCCCGCGGGTCTCTCCGGGCTGCCGTTTGCTCCGGGGAGCTGGGCAGCCCTCTTCGCGTTTTCGCTATTCCTACCAGTCTCAATGTGGCTTCTTCTGTGTTCCTTGGTTGAAGAGTCCACTTAGTTTTGTTCAAAGTTGGTTTATCCAGGTGATGGTTCTTAAAATTGAGTTGTAATCCACTTTGGTTCTGGGAGTTGGAAGTTGGTATGTCCGCCTACTCCGTCGCCATCTTGCTCCTAGTATTTTTAAGATTCTTATTCTCTCCAAATCAATCTATACATTTAAGTCAGTTAAAATAAAAAGAAAAATCACAGCATAGATATTGGCAGGCTTATCCTAAATCACATTAAATCTGAAAGATATATAACACTGGGGAACAATTTTTTTTCACTTTCTGTTGCATAAGGTTTTAGAACTTTTTCTATATACTTCTGCATCACTGATTCCAAATCTGAAATCTTTTCTTTGGTGCGTGTTCTACTTTTTATGTAATTTTAATATTTTTGTTACAGTTAATGGCATGCATTGGTTTTTAAATTGGAGTTAAAGGGCAATGACTCTTGCATTGAACATAATCACAAGGCAATTAATGTTTTACAAACATCACTTTTACATAATTGTAGTTGTTTTTAAATGTAAAAATTATTATTTGATAAAAATAACCTCTAATTTTGTTTTAAGATCGAATCATGGCTTCTTTGAGTGGGCATAAATGTAAGAATACCCCTGACACTTTCTGTTATATATGTGGCTGTTACACACTTCAACATCAAAGGTGCAATATTTCATCATTTGTGACACGTGTATATATTGCCTATTTTCAAGTTCCCCTTGGTGATCAAGACAAGAATTGGGCTCCTCATATTGTGTGTCATAATTGTGAGAAAATGCTTCGTGACTGGACAAAAGGAAAATGCAAAGGAATGCCTTTTGGTATTCCCATGGTTTGACATGAACCTAAGGACCACAGCAGTGACTGTTATTTCTGTCTGATCCATACAAAGGGGATCGGCAAGAAAACACGGCATATGATCGCATATCCCAATATTCCTTCAGCAATAGGACCTATACCACACTCTGAGACACTCCTGGTTCCAGTTTTTAATGGTTTTATTTCTTCTAAGGATGAAGAAATTGAACATGGTGGTCAAGTGTATATTGATAAGATGCATGAGGAAATGGTTGTAGAATCTGAAGGGTCTTCTTCTGATGCCAAGCAGTCATTAACCCCTCAGCAGTTTAGCCAACCCAAATTAAATGACTTAGTAAGAGATTTGGGTCTATCAAAGAAAGCAGCTGAGTCTTAGCCTCCAGGCTTCAAGAAAAGAATGTACTTCACCAGTCAGCTAAAATATCCCATTTCAGGAAGCATGAACAAATTTTTGTGGACTTACTTTCCGAAGACAAACACTTTGTTTACTGTCATGATATCAGTAGTCTTCTCAGCCAGTTAGGTGTTACCACTTACAGTCCAACAGAATGGTGGCTATTTGTTGACAGCTCCAAACAAAGTCTGAAATGTGTTCTCCTACACAACAGTAATGTTTATGCAGCAATTCCAATTGGTTATCCAATTCATCTGCAAGAAGTTTATAATGACATAAAAATTGTCCTCGACTTTCTGAAGTATGAGGAGCATAACTGGATCATTTGTGTGGATCTTAAAATGGTAAATTTCCTGTCTAGGACAACAGAGAGGTTTCACGAAATAACCTTGCTTTCTGTGTTTGTGAGACAGCCGAGCTTGGGAGGAACACTAGACACAGAAAAAGTGGCCAAAATGTGAAGCTCTGGAAGTAGGGATGCAAAATATTGTGAATGAACCTGTAGTTAATCAAGACAGAATAATTATCCCCCCACTTCTCATCAAATTTGGCTTAATGAAGCAGTTTGTTCAGGCTTTGAATAGAGAAAGTGAACGCTTTCAACATATTATTTCTGTTTCTCCTGCCATGTCTTTCAAGAAGATAAAAGCAGGTGTATTCAATGGACCTCAAATTCGAACCTCATCATGATGAAGAATTTGCCAGGAAGATGAATAAGGAGGAGAAATCAGCATGGCAGTCTTTTGTGGCAGTTACAAAGAAATTTCTTGGCAACAAAAAAGCAGAAATCTATGAACTTTTGGTTCAAAGGATGCTGTTGGGTTTCCACAACATTGGCTGTAACATGAGAATTAAGATTCACTTCCTGAACAGTCACCTTGATAAGTTTCCCGAAAAACTTGGAGCTGTTAGTGATGAGCAGGGAGAATGCTTTCATCAAGATCTGAAGACAATGGAAGAGCATTATCAGGGATGATGGGACAGAAATATGATGGCAGATTACTACTAGAGCATCAAACGAGATTGTCCTCAATAAGTACACAAATGCAAGAGCTACAAACACAAATTTTTGCCTGAATATAATTTAAATAAGCTTTGCACAAATTTTATGATTAAAATAAGTGCTTTAATATATTCTCTTTTGAAATTGTAGACAAATTCTGATGCAATTATATCTTTTAGTATATTAGTGTATTTATTGCATTATATAAATTATTATATTTTCACAAAGATGATGCCCAAGAAGACATTCTACTTCATTATGTTAAAGTAAATGTTGAAAATTTTACAATAAGATGAAACCCTAAAATCTTGAATTGCAGAAAAACTGTAGCTCACAGAGAAAAACTAATGTCAGATTTGAGATCAGCACATTCAAATTAGGTAAGAACAAATGTTTTTGTGGATGCAACAAATATTATTTTTTTTCCAGTAGGCAAAGGAATCCTCAGAAAGAGAAGATTTTTGGAGTCATTACACTAATTTTAAGAATTACTTTTGAATAAGAATAATTTAGAACACTTGAATAAGCATAGACAAATAGATCAATAGAAACTAATAGAATATGCAGAAATAAACACCTATCTTGATGGTCAAATGATGCCAATGTAATTTAATGGGGGAAAAGTCTTTTCAACAGATAGTGTTTCTTTTATCCTTTTTCTTTCTCTTTTTTTGTGACAAAGACAGAGAGAGAGACAGAGAGAGGACATATAGGGACAGACAGACAAGAAGGGAGAAAGGTGAGAAGCATCAATCATTAGTTTTTCATTGCCATTGCGACACCTTAGTTCATTGATTGCTTTCTCATTTGTGCCTTAACCAGGGGGCTGCAGCATAGCGAGTGACCCCTGGCTGAAGCCAGCAACCTTGGGCTTTAATCTAATGATTTTTGGGTTCAAGCCAGCGACCATGGGTCATGTCTATAATTCCACACTCAAGCCAGTGACACTGTGCTCAAGCTGGCGACCTCGGGGTTTCAAACCTGGGTTCTCTGCATCCCAGTCTGACACTCTATCCACTGCACCACTGCCTGGTCAGGCACAGATGGTGTTTCAATAACTAGATAAAGTAAGGAAAACAATGAATCTCATTCCCCACCTCATGTCACATACAAAAATTAAAAGCTAAAACTGTAAAACTTCTAGGATATGAGAAAAAGCAGAATTAACATTATGACCTAGGATTAAGCAAAAATTTTTTTGCCACAACACAAATAACTCCAGATAATAAACTAAAAAAGATACATTTGTCTTGATTCAATTTTTAAAAGTCTGCTCATCATTAGATGTCATAAAGACAATGGAAAGATAAGACACAAATAGGAAGCAACTAAATAATATAAAGGGAAACAATGCATTTAAAAAACAGGCAAATAGACATTTCCCAGGAGAAGATACACAAATGAACAATAAAGACAAGGGAATGTGCCCAATATCATTAGCCATTAGAAAAATAAAAAATGTGATGATATTTTGCTCCCAACAAAATGGTTCAATATAAAGAGATGGACAACACTAAATGTTGACAAAGTTGTGGAGCAACTAAATTCATATGCATTGCTAATGGCTGTGAATGTGAATTGATGCACTTTAAAATATTGAGTAGCTCCTTATAAAGTTAATTATATGTGTACCATATAACTTAAGATTTCCACTTATTGATACTGTATAAAATATAAATAACAAAATCAATATAACTGCGCTAACAAATTATTACAAATTTAGTAGCTTAAATCAAAACAATATCTTACCTTTCTGGAATTCAGAAATCCAAAATGAGTCTTACTAGGCCAAAATTTATTTTTGTTCCTTTTCCAAGCTTTTATGAGGCCACCCTCATTTCTTGAGTGTCACCATCTTCTATTTTCAAAGCCAGCAAAGGCTAGTGAAATCCCCTCATTACATCAGTCTGACATTGACTATTCTAACCACCCCTCTTCCACATTTAAGCATCCTTGTGCTTTTATTGGACCCACCTAAACACCCAAAACATTCCCCCTGCTGAAAGGCCAGCTCGTTAGCAACATTAATGCCATCTGCTACCTGAATTCCCCTTTGCGATGGAACTCATTCACAGGTTCTGGGGATAAGATGTGGATATCTTTGAAAGACCATTATTCTGCCAACTGCCGATTTTTAACTAAAATAAGTGGAAATATGTTCATGATACACTGGACAAATTGTTTAAAATAGCTTTACTTATAATAGCTCATAACTGGAAATAACTGTAGCATTTATCATCAAGGAAATAGGTAAGCAAAGTACAGTAAATTATTACAATAAAAAACTATTCAAATAATTTTAAAAAGGTGATTTAATTGATACATTCAATAGTCTCTGAAGCACTACACTTAGCAAAAGAAGCAATTCATAAAAGAACAAATATTATAAAATTTCATTTCTATGATATTCAAGACCATCAAAACCAGAGAATGATTGGATCATTTACAACAAAATGGATGGATCTTGATAACATTATATGAAGTGAAATAAGTAAATCAGAAAAAACTGAGAACTGCATGATTCCATACATCATAGGTGGGACATAAAAAAGAGACTAAGAGACACGGACATGAGTGTGGTGGTTACGGGGGGAGGGAGGACAGAGAGTGAGGGAGAGGGGGCAGGGTGGGGCACAAAGAAAATCAGATAGAAGGTGACAGAGGACAATTTGACTTTGGGTGATGGGTATGCAACATAACTGAATGACAAAATAATCTGGAGATGTTTTCTTTGAACATATGTACCCTGATTTATTAATGTCACCTCATTAAAATTAATAAAATAAAATTAAAAAATAGAAACAGAGAATGGTGATAAAAATAAGAATAAGGGAAAAGATTGAACAAAAAAAGGCAGAAATGAAATTTCTGAGCTACATGATGAAAACTTCTTATATTTTGATTGAGGTGATTACATCAATGTGTGCAGGTATATGTGTGTATACGTATATATCAGTGCTCATAAGATCTGTTTCTTTCACTGTATGTAAATTTTGCTTGATAATTCTAATTAAAATATAGTAGAGTAATAAGTAAAGAACAAATTATATATATATTTCTATAATTGTACAAACATAAAGAAATAGTGGCCAAGATATCACTGTTGATTGTTGCTATAAACTTACAAATTCAATTTGTAAGCCTTTAAGTTCAAATTTAATGTCTATGTAAACATGTACAATATATTTGAATGTGGAGATTCTACCATTTTACTTCACTAGAGATACTGTAAATCTTTTCAAAAAATGTAAATCAGATAAGACTTTTTCAGCTTCATTGAGGTATAATTGACAAAGTTGTAAAATGTATAAAGCTTACAATGTGGTGATTTGATATACATAGACGGTGTAAAAAGATTCCATGAAATTTTTTCCCATTTCACAGTGTGGTTATATTTGCATGTGTAAAATGAAGCTAGAGGCCTTAATCGTGATCCTCTAAATAGATTATGAGTCTTCTCCAATGGCTCCTGTGCTGACAAGCCTGAGGCCGTGTGCTTCATAATGACATTTTAGTCAATGATAAACCCTGTATATGATGGTGGTCCCATAGATTATAGTGAAGCTGAAAAATTCTTACTGCTTAGTGATGTCATAGCCAATGTAATGCAGTGCAGCACATTACTCACATGTTTGTGGTCATGCTGGTGTAAACAAACTTAGTGCCAGTCATAAAAGTATAGCACATACAATTATGTATGATACATAACACTTGGTAATGATAAGTGACTAAGTTACTTTTTTATGTATTTACTTTTATCTCAAATTGTACTCTTTCTACTTATTAAAAAATATTTTCTGTAAAACGGCATGCTGTGTTGTGCAAACAGCAGCCTCAGATATCTAATGTTTACCATGTCTTTTGATTGCATTCTTTTCTCTTCTGTTGTTTTATAAATTTAGTGTAGCTTAAATGTACAGTGTTTATAAAGTCTACAGTAGTATATAGTAATGTCCTAGACCTTCATGTTTACTTACCACTCACTCACTGACTCACCCAGAGCAACTTCCTGTCCTATAAACTCCATTCATGGAAAGTAACTTATAAGGATACACTGATTTTTATCTTTTATACCATATTTTTACTATACCTCTTCTGTTTAGATAATACCACTGTGTTACAATTGACCACAGTATTTAGTGCAGTAACAGGCAGTGCAGGTTTGAAGTGTAGGAGTATTAGGTTATGCCCTAGTAGGCTAGACTATCTAGGCTTGTGTAAGTGCACTCTATGATGTTCACCCAATGATGGTATCACTTAAGATGCATTTCTCACAATACTTTCCTGTCATTAAACAGCACATGACTGTAGTGTCCCAGTGACAGAGAATCTACTGGTTCTCTTATTGTAGATCTCTCCCTCTAGGATTTAGCCTTAGGTCCCTACAGCTAAAATAGAAGATAATCTAAATGACAGCTTAATGTTACAATTAGAATCACTCACCTTACCTGCCAGAGCTTTGACCTTGGAATAAACCAATGTACCTGGGTACTAGCTCTATTCTTGATTTTCTTTTTTATGCCTAAGAGTCTCCTCAAGAGTTTGTGCATATAGACTTAGCTGACCCAGCTCTCAATCCCTGGACACATCATTTGTTACATGTTTGAATCAAAGGTAAATGCAGTTTAACTTGCCAAATTGGAACCACTGCTACATATAAAAGGTAAATAAAAGGATACTGGAGCATCAAGAAAGCCAACTATAATAAGATGAATTCATTGATAGAATGTGTCCTATAAAGCAGAAGATTAATAATATGAACATCTATTGTCATTTTGGTGTAGCAAAGATGGGTACTAAATCTCTCCCTACTTACACTTCCTTGGCCAGGGTCCTGATACAAAGAAGATAGCAGAAATTATCTAAGAATGTGGTATTTAACTGAAAAGTCTGTCATACTAAGGTGCTAGTTAGTTAGCTCTGAAGTATCCCAAAGTAGAATTATGGAAAAAATAGATGATTTGGGAGAAGTGAGAAATATTGAAAAAGTAAAGTTTTCACAAAATTCAGGAATAAGTATTATGCATGCAAAAAATGAATCATAACAAGTAAAATGATATGCAAGGTCTCAGGCACACTTCAATGGGGGGATGCTGATACAGGATCAAAACTGAGCATTATGACTTTATAGAATGAAAACACAGAGGAAGTCACACTATTGAAAAATCAATATAAGCAATACTAAAATATCTGTGAATTAAGGTAGAGATCAGGTGAGAAAGAAAAATGACAGTTACATTGGCTGCTAGCATGGTACTGACATGGGTGTTGATAATGCACCATTTGCTACATCTTAGAAAGGCCAGTAGAAATGAAGTGTTGGCAGAGAGGGATGATTTATATATGTTTTTAGGGCATTTATTTTACCTTGCTACCAATCTCAGATATAATAATTCTTCAAAACTTAGTTCAACTTCTCTATGGGAATCTTTTGTGGCTAGGACTCCAGCTGGTTTGTTTAGTTTGTTCTTTTATTCATTCATAGATGCACTCTCTTACTGAGTGTATGTCATGTGGCAGACTGTTAAATCCAGCTTTTCTCTTAGACTGCAAGAAGCCACACCTCTGAACCAGCCCTGGATTCTTAGAGACCCGTGCAGTTATGGGCAGGGGCAGGACTGACTATGAATGCAGAGCATGTAAATGAGAAATATCATGGAGTGAAAGGAGCATAGACCATGCACACAGACATGCAAGACAACATGAAAAAGTACTGGCAGTGCAGCTAAAACTCAGGTGTAAAGTAATCAGACTATTTCAGGTTCAGAACAAGCAAGTAGTAGTCGAAACTAGAAGAGTATCAAAGCACATTTTCCTACAGCCTATACAAGCCTATCATTTTCTGACTCATAAACTTCCACAGTTATATATGCCATCATAAAATTCCTTAAAAGTTTCTGAAGTGATTTCATCAATTTTGTACAGTACCATCAGACAGGATTCCAATGGAGAAAGGACTATAGGGGAAACTAGGCTACCACCCTGGTGTGGATTCCTAAGTGAAGACAAGATAGCTAATGACTCCAGATTAAAGACTCAGCCATGCCCTCTGGACATGAAAGGTACAGAATTCCCTTTTGTGTTCCATTGTTTAGAAAGTTCCCTAATGGACTGGAAAAGGGGAAGAGTCTCTGCTTTAGCCATTTTACTGAGGGGTGGAGTGGGAAGAAAGACAAAGAGTTATAAAGATAGAGACAGGAGGGAGTGATATGAGAGAGACAGACAGACAGACAGAGAGAGAGAGAGAGAGAGAGAGAGGGAGGAAGAAGAGAAAAGGAGATCCAGGAGATCCAGGAGAACCAGCCATAGTTCTAGGTTTGACTTTTAAATGGTTTGGGCACAGTGACCAAATGGTGGCATGGGCTGGGAGGGGTCATTAGCTCTCCATTCAGAGTTTCCATGAGCTGCTTCCCCTTCTCTCCTATTTTTTGATTTGGAAAAAAATATTTCCTAATTTTAAATAAAATGCTGAACAATGGCAGCTTTAATACAAGATCCATAGCTCCTGATTTCAACCAGATTGCCCTTTCAAACTTTCCTAAATGCTTTCTGTTTCTACTCATGGATGTAGAGAACCAGAAAGGGCCTCTCTTCCACTCTCATAATAAAAAATAAAGTAAAATAAAAACTCTAATAAACTGCAGATCTATGACTTTTTGTCAAATCCATTGGAGAAAGAGGGCACAAGGCAATCAACTGTCCTGAATCCAAGGAAACACAAGTCAGCTTAGGGAGTAATGAAATGTGAACATCTGCTTACCTGAAGTAGATGCCATTGGGCATCAGTAAGAAGAGTATAGAAAGAACAGCAGCTTATGCAGAATGGATACAAGACTCCACCTAAACCAGTGTTCATATTTGCCCTTTGAACAACAACCTTAATTTGTAGAATGAAGGTCAACAAATGTTCCTATATTGAGGCACAGGTGAAAATCATGGACTCTGGGGGAGGCAGCAGGGAGAAAAAAAATCTCTATTTACCAGGGAGGGTCAAAAATACATGCTGAGCCCAGGACGAAGAGACAGAGTTGGGGAAGACTGAGTGCCACTCTCTTAAGACTCAGGGACAGGTGTTAACCTGAGCATAAGGATTAACTGGAACAATAGAGACTACTCCCTATGCCTTCCCCTTCATGCGAAACCTTCCCCTCCACTGACAAGCCATTGAGCTTCCAGTAATCCATCCATAAGAGCTAAATACTGCTAACAGACCTTCAAGAGACCCTCTCAGGAATTGTTCAAAGGGAATACCTAAAGAGTGAAACAGATATATAGCTCTGTCAAATCAGCTTTCTGGTCCTCAATCACTACAGGAATTTGATGCCTGTGGTTCTCTGAGGGAAACCAAAGCAACAACAGACCTTAAACCCAGACTAACTCCTAAATATTATATACCTAAATTCCCACACTAAAGTTCTATCAGAAAGATGTACTTATTTGCAGGCATATAAACTATCTTAGTCTCCAGTGGGGGTAAGACATAAGATGTCTAGTTTTCAACAAAATACAGTAAAAAAGATATACAGAAAATCAGTAAAGATATGAAATAGAAGAAGATCTAATTCAATAATTAAACCTTCACATTTATAGAACATTTCACTAAATAGCAGTAGAATAAATTTCTTAATTAGGGCATTTGGAGCATTTGCCATAATAGACTATATTTTGGACCATAATACCAACTTCAACAATTTTAAATGATATGAAAATTTTAAGTATATATTTTGATAAAAATAGAATTGAACTAGAACTATAAATAACAGAAAACTATCTGGAAAATTCTAAAATCTTTACAAGGCAACATACTTCTAATGCTTCACAGGTCAATGAGGAAGTCTCAGTAGAAATTTAAATATATTTGAACTGACAAAAATGAAAATACCACATTTTTAATCTGAGGAATGAAACTAAAACAGTGCATAGAGGGAAATAAACAGCATTAAAATTTCTCCCCACAGCTTTATTGGGCTATAATTGACACATATTGTGTAAGTTTATAGTGTACAATGTGATGATTTGATATGTATATGTATTGTGAAATAATTACCACAATAAGTGATGAGAGTGGGTACCCTTGTCTTGTTACTGATTTTAGAGGAAAACCCTTTTTATCTTTGAGCATGCTGTTAGCTGTGGACTTATTATATACAGCTTTTATTAGTTGTGATATGTTCCCTCTATACTCAATTTGTTGAGTTTTTATCATGGAAAGACGTTGAATTTTGTCAAATACTTTTTTTTTCTGCATCTAGTGAGATGATCATGTGATTTTTATCTTTTAGTTTATTAATGTGGTGTTTCATATTTATTGGTTTGCAAAAGTTAAATGATTTTTGCATCCCAGGATGAATCCCACTTCATCATGGTGTGTGATCCTTTCAGTGAGCTGTCAAATTTGGTTTGCTAGTATTTTGTCAAGAATGTTTGCATGTATATCAAATAGGGATATTTGCCTATAGCTTTCTTTTCTTGTAGTGTTTTTATCTGGCTTTGGTGTGAGTGAGGGTAATGCTGACCTTGTAAAATGAGTTTGGGAGTGTTTCTTCCTCTTTAATATTTTGAAATAATTGCAGAAGTATTGGTATTAAGTTTTTCCTAAATGTTTGGTAGAATTCACCAGTGAAACCATATATTCTTAACTTTTTTTTTTCTTTATTTTTTTTGGTTGGGAGGTTTTTGATTACTAATTCAAGCTCCTTACATATATTGGTCTGTTCAGATAGTTATAGTTTCATGATTCAATCTTCTTAGGTTGTATACTTCTAGAAATTTATTTATTTATTCTTGGTTGTTTAATTTTTTGGCATATAATTGTTCATGGTATGTCTTATGATTCTTTGTATTTCTGTGGTATTAGTGTTTCCTTTTTTAGTTATAATTTTATTTATTTCAGTTCTCTTTTTTTCTGGTTACTCTAGCTAACGATTTGTCAATTTTGCTTATCATTTAAAAGAAACAAGTCTTAGTTTTAATTATTTCATTGTTTTTCTATTTTATATTTCATTTATTTGTGTCCTAATCTTTATTATTTCCTGCTTTTTGCTAACTTTAAGCTTAAATTGTCCTTCTTTTTGCTAATTCATTGAAGTATAAAAGGTTTGTTAAGATATTTTTAATTTCTTAATATATGTATTTATTAGTTATTTACTGGATAGGTTAACTGGTAGTATCTACAGGCAAACCATGCTAGTTATAAGAGTCTCTAGTTGGCCAGGGCTACTGCCTATTCTCTGAGGTAAGTGGAAGAGGGAGAGGGGTGTTTGCCACTGGCTGGGCTTTGTACTTAAACAGGCATGGTAACTGGGCTCTGTATTCAAATGGGGCTGCTGGCTGTGTTCTGTGGTCATTTGGGCTCACTAGTGGGGCTCTGTAATCACCTTTCATTAGGTAGGGTTACAGATTGTGTTCCCTGATGAGGCAGTGACACTGGTTGGATTCTGTGATTGGTCAGGGCTTTAGGTTATGATCCAGTTTCTCCTGGTTGGGTGAGGCCTCAGGCTATGGGTGGACTTTGTGATGAGGCATGGCTATAAGTCAGGCTTTGTGGTCAAACCAAACTTCAGGCTGTGCCCTGTGATCAGATAAGGCTGTAGGATGTACCCCAATATTGGGTAGGGTCACTGGCTAGACTTTGTGATGAGGTAGGCTATTGGCTATGCTCTACTGTGGGGCAAGATCACTGGCAAGGCTCTTTGGTTATGTAGGGTATCTAGTTGTGCCCTATAGTTGAGTAGGGCTGGAGATTATGCTACACAGTGGGGATGGGTACTCTCCAGGCTCCTCGGTCAGATGGGGCTGCCAGCTATGATCTACGTTTGGGTGGTGTCACTTGCCAGGCTACCTGCTTGCATGAGCCCAGGCCATGTTCATCCACCAGACAGAGCCCTATGCTGAGTTCTGATGCTGGATGGGGCTTTAAGGTAGGTTTTGCTGATGAGTGGTACTACAGGCTAGACTTTAAGGCTTCTCATGCTCCTTATTCAGACTGCCTGGTTATGTGGGGGCCAACTGTTATGTTCAACAGTTGCTAGGGCTACTGCCTTAGCTCCCTGCCCAGGAAGGCTGTATGGTATACTTCAGGCTACCAGGCATCTAGGGCCATGCAAGACTGGAGGCTTTGCTCAGCATTGAAAGGGACTATCAGTTTGTTCCTCTGACCAAGTAGGGCTCTAGAATGGGCTCCACTGCTCATATGGCTCATTGGGATTTAAATCGGGAAGAACTGACAGCCAAGCTCCCTGGTCAGATGAAGACTCTGACTGGGTCAGGAGATAGAAGCAACTGCTGGCTGGGATTTCTGCTTGGCAGAAATTCTGCAAGCAGGAATGTGGTCAGCCAAGACCTGAGCACTGGTTGCTTCCTTCTTGGTGTGTATCTGATCCTTGGTCTCAAAATCTGCAGGTTCCCTCAGTAATCATTCTGGGGTAAGATCTAAGTGAGCCTCCAGTAAACATCCTGCAACACTGGAACCTTAAGCTCTCTTTTCCCACTGGAGAAACCAAGACCTAAAGGGGCCTTCTTGGTGTAGTACTGTGCTAGCCTGAGGGGGGGTGGGGAGGTGGGAGGGCAATATGGTCAGAGTATAGCTGCTTCTCTAGCCTTTCTAATGTGGTACTTTTTTGTTTCAGTTGTTCATGGGGTTGCTTCAGCCTCATCTACAGGTTCTATGACAATTGCATTGCTATCTTGTCCAATGGGGGGAAAAGGACAGATTAAAAAAAGATAAAAAAAGCTATCTTTATTCATAGATACCATTAATATATGGACAATCCAAAAGAATTTTTAAAAAAGTCTTCAAATAAATTGAGTTAACAAGATTGTAGAATACATGGTCAATATACAAATATTAGTTTTATTTCTTAATGCTAGCATAAGTGATTAGAATTCATAATTTAAAAAAACATATAAATTATACTCTCAAAGTATTAGTTATAAATCTAACAACATGTGCAGGATTTCTGTATTATAGATAAAATATACTGATAATATAAATTATTTTTTATAAAACTCAGATCAATGAAACAAAAATAGATGTATACAAATATAGTCAACTTTATTTTGTTAAAAGTAAAAATGGAAAAAAGATAGACTATTCCAAAAATTATGGTGGGAAAATCAAACATCCATATACAAAAATATGATTGTCAATTATATGCAAATAAACTTAATATAAATTACATAGTTAAATTTAACATGTACAATTATCAACTCCAAGAAGAAAATGTAGAAGAAAATTTTAGGTTAAATGACTTTCTAGATGTTACACTAAAGGAATGACCCTTAAAGGAAAAAGACAATAAATTCTACTTTATCAAAGTAAAAAGCTATTGCTTTATGAAAGACACAGTTAAGATAATGAAAACAAAAAGCACAACAGGGAAGAAATATCTCAAAATTATATATCTGACAAAATTCTTATTTTCAGAGGTAAAACTAAAAAAAGATGTAATAACTATTGGTGAGGATGCCAAGCAATAGGTACTCTAATACATTGCAGATGGAAATGCAAGATAATTTTGCCACATTAGAAAATAATTTGGAAGTTTTATGGAGAAGGAGCAAGATGGTGATGGAGTAGGTGGACGTACCAACTTCCAACTCCCAGACCAAAGTGGATTATAATTCAATTTTAAGAACCATCATCTGCATACACAACTTTGAACTAAAATAAGTGGACTCTTCAACCAAGGAACATAGAAGCCACATTGAGTCTGGTAGGAATAGCGAAAACGCGAAGAGGACTGCCCAGCTCCCCGGAGCTAACAGCAGCCCAAAGAGACCCGTGTGGCGGGAGGAGAGTTTGGCGGAGAGAGAGGGACCTGGGTCCCAGGAACCAGGCCCCAGCCTGCAGTCACAGAGCCTAGAAGAGGCGTTTGGACAGTATTGAGCTGTGAAACAAGTGAGGATACTGTTTGTGAGAAAGAGACAGTTTTCTCAGACCCAAGATTCTTTTTAAAGGGACAACACAGAAAACCTCTCTCACAACTACGCACCCAGGGCTCCAGGGAATGGGGACAGAGGAGAGGACCAGAGCAGTGGGAAGAGAGTGTGGACTGAAGGCACAGGGACAAACACTCTGAGGGACAGCCACCCTAACCCCTGGGCTAAGTCACTTCCCTAATCAAAAACGAATATTTCCCCTGGAACTAGCAATACCAGCAAAGGGAGACAGAATACCAGCCAAAGATCTCCCGCGGCAATTAGAGCAGAGCTGCTTAAAGGGAGGGAACTCCCAGGTCTACAGTATGGAGTGTTAGGGCCCTTCCTACTCTGCTGAGGGTTGCTGAAGGGATGGTGGCGGCACGACACTGAAATGCAGTTCTGTTGGCGGGGACGAAGGCCCACCTGGTGTGAGCTCAGTCTAACCCAGCAGGGGTGGAGGGGACATGCGAAAGCGGTCCAGCAACTGCGAGCCCACTTGTAACCCCACTTGCGGGGGGGGGAAAATGGGGAGGCTAGGAAAGGCAGAGATCTGCTCTGTGACCCTGCGCAAGTCGTCTCGGACCGCGGGGACAGGGCTAGGACCAGTGATGGGCTGGGGCTAGCAGCTGAGCTCACGCCAGTAGCCCCACCCGGCTGAATAAACCGCGATTTGCCATCCTGCGTGTGCAAGTTGACTCAAAAAGCGAGGGCGGAGTAGAGCCCGGGATGAGCAGAAGTGTGCAGCTGAGCACACGCCAGCAGTCAAACCCGGTCAAATAACCCTTGGTTAGTGACCATGTGCAGGAGGTCCCTAGCCCCAAGTATGGGACTAAAGGACCAAACAGGCAAAGGCTCCAAGCTGAGAGCACGTCAGAAGCCCCATCTAACCCGTGAAACTGTGGCAAGGAGGCTCTAACTGCAGATGCTGGGTGGAAGTCCGGAAACAGGCTGGGTTCGCAGCTGAGCAAAGGTGCTCACCTCTACACTTAATGCTGAGGCTTCTGGCTTGAGTGACAGCCCCTCCCGCAGAGGAGAGAAGGAAATCACAGCAACAGCTGTAATGGCCAGCACTGGCAACGCCCATACCCAACCGCCCTAGGCAGCAGTAGAGGAGGTGGCGGGCCTGCAGACAGACCACACCTAGAGAACACAAAGGCAACACCTACTGGACTCCAGTGGCCACAACTTGCCTATACACAGAAAAAATGGGCAGGCAGAGGAATGCAAACCAAATGAATCAAGAGAAATCCCCAGAAAAGGACCTAAATGACCCAGATATAACCAAATTACCAGAAGCAGAATTTAGAATAATGATAGTTAGGATGGTCATAGAAATTAGAGCAACAATGGATAGTCACTATGAACACCTAAATAAAAAGATAACAAGTATAAAAAATGAAATTAAAATAATATAAAAAATCAGACAGAAATGACATACACTATCAGAACTGAAGACAACAATGGAAGGAATTAAAAACAGGATGAATGACGCTAAAGATCAAATCAGTGAGTTAGAGGACACAATAAAGAAAGGCACAGAAGCACAGAAGAAAAAGAAAAAGAGACTCAAAAAATATGAGAAAATTCTAAGGGAGCTCTGTGACAACATGAAGAGAAACAACATTCGCATCATAGGGGTTCCTGAAGAACAGGAGAGACAACAGAAAATAGAAACTTTGTTCAAATCATAGCAGAAAAATTCCCTAAATTAAGGATGGGAAACATTTCACACGTTCTAGAAGCACACAGAACTCCATTAAAGAGAAACCCAAAAAAATCTATACCAAGACACATCATAGTTAAAATACTAAAGCTAAGGGATAAAGAGAAAATTTTAAAAGCTGCTAGAGAAAAAAGGCTATCACCTACAAAGAAGCCCTCATAAGGATGACATCAGACTTCTCAACAGAAACACTTGAGGCCAGAAGGAAATGGCAAGATATATTCAAGGTAATGCAGAACAAGAACCTACAACAAAGATTACTCTATCCAGCAAGGCTAACGTTTAAAATTGAAGGCGAAATAAAGAGCTTCCCAGACAAAGAAAGACTCAAGAAATTTATTAAAACAAAACCAATTCTGCAAGAGATACTAAGGAGCCTATTGTGAACAGTTCAAAGGGATGAAAGAGTATAGCAAAAGAAGAATACAACTTTAAAGAATAAAATGGCAATAAACAACTACATATCAATAATAACCTTAAATGTAAATGGATTAAATGATCCAATCAAAAGACATAGAATAGATGCATGGATAAAGAAACAGGACCATACAAATGCTTCCTACAAGAGACACACTTTAAAACAAAAGATGCACATAGACTGAAGGTAAAAGAATGAAAAAAAATATTTCATGCAAATGGAAATGAAAAAAAACAGGGGTAGCAGTACTTATATCTGACAAAATGGACTTTAAAACAAAGGCTGTAGTAAGAGATAAAGAAGGACACTACATAATGATAAAGGGAACAATTCAACAGAAAGATATAACTATTATAAATATCTACGCACCAAATATAGGAGCCCCGACATACATAAAGCAGACTTTGATGGATATAAAGGGCGAGATTAACAGCAATACCATATTAGTGGGGGATTTCAATACCCCTCTAACAACACTGATAGATCCTCAAGAAAGAAAATTAATAAAGAAACAGCAAACTTAAAGGATACATTAGATCAACTTGATTTAATAGATATCTTCAGAACTTTTCACCCTAAAGCAGTAGAATATACATTCATCTCAAGCGCTCATGGTACGTTTTCTAGGATAAACCACATGTTAGGACACAAAAATGTATCAATAAATTTAAGAAAATTGAAATCATATCAAGCATTTTCTCTGATCACAATGCCATGAAACTAAAAATTAACCACAAAAGAAAAATTGAAAATTACTCAAACACTTGGAAACTAAATAACATGATATTAAATAATGAATGGATTAACAACGAGATCAAAGAAGAAATAAAAAAGTTTTTAGAAACAAATGATAATGAGCATACATCAACTTAAAATTTATGGGACACAGCAAAAGCAGTATTGAGAGGGAAGTTCATTGCACTGCAGGCATATCATAAGAAGCTAGAAAAAGCTCAAATAAGAAACCAGACACTGCATCTAAAAGAACTAGAAAAACAACAGCAAATAAAACCCAGGACCAGTAGAAGGAAGGAAATAATAAAGATCAGAGCAGAAATAAATGACATAGAGGCTAAGGAAACAATACAGAGGATCAATGAAAACAGGAGCTGGTTCTTTGAAAAGGTAAACAAGATTGATGAACCTTTAACTAGACTCACCAAAAAAAAAAAATAGAGAGGACCCAAATAAATAAAATTCAAAAGGAGAGTGGAGAAATAACAACTGACACAACAGAAATGAAAAGCATTGTAAAAAAATACTATAAAGAACTCTGTACCAAAAATTTTGACAACCTAGTTAAAATGGACAAATTTCTTAAATCATATAATCTTCCAAAAATCAATCTGGAAGAATTAGAACACCTAAACAGACCAATTACAACAAATGAGATCAAAACAGTTATCAAAAAACTCCCAAAAAAGAAAAGTCCTGGGCCTGATTTCTACCAAAAATTCAAAAAAGAACTAACTCCTATCCTCCTCAAGCTATTTCAAAAAATTCAAGAGGAAGGAAGACTTCCAAACTCCTTTTATGAGGAGAGCATAATTCTGATCCCTAAACCGGGCAAAGACAACACAAAGAAAGAAAATTATAGGCCGATATCCCTGATGAATTTAGACGCTAAAATTTTCAACAAAATATTAGCCAACCCAATTCAGCAATATATGAAAAAAATCATACACCATGATCAAGTGAGATTTATTCTGGAGAGGCAAGGCTGGTTCAATATTTGCAAATCAATCAATGTGATTCATCACATAAACAAAAGGAAGGACAAAAATCACATGATAATTTCAATAGATGCAGAAAAGGCATTTGATAAAATCCAGCACCCATTCATGCTCAAAACTCTCAGTAAAGTGGGAATACAGGGAACATTCCTTAACATGATAAAGGCCATCTACGACAAACCCACAGCAAACATCATACTAAATGGACAAAGATTAAAAACAATCCCCTTAAGATCAGGAAGCAGGCAGGGTTGCCCACTTTCACCACTCTTATTCAACATAGTTCTGGAAGTCCTAGCTATAGCAATCAGACAAGAAGAAGAAATAAAAGGATCCAAATAGGAAAAGAAGAAGTAAAACTGTCACTATTTGGAGATAATATGATATTGTATATAGAAAACCCTAAAGTCTCAGTCAAAAAATTACTGGACCTTATAAATGAATTCAGCAAGGTGGCAGGATATAAAATTAATAATCAGAACTCAGAGACATTTCTATATACAAACAATGAACTGTCAGCAAAAGAAATTAAGTAAACAATCCCCTTCACTATTGCAGCCAATAAAATAAAATAGCTAGGAGTAAATTTAACCAAGGAGGTTAAGGAATTGTACTCGGAAAATTATAAAACATTGATAAAAGAAATCAAGGAAGATACAAACAAGTGGAAGCATATACCGTGCTCATGGCTAGGAAGAATAAACATCATTAAAATGTCTATATTACC
The DNA here is from genome assembly GCA_037038555.1 of Rhynchonycteris naso. Taxonomy (NCBI): domain Eukaryota; kingdom Metazoa; phylum Chordata; class Mammalia; order Chiroptera; family Emballonuridae; genus Rhynchonycteris; species Rhynchonycteris naso. The sequence goes on from CM072999.1 coordinate 93,070,041, forward strand.
CAAAGCAATTTATAAATTCAATGCAATACCAATTAAAATACCAATGACATACTTCAAAGATATAGAACACATATTCCAAAAATTTATATGGAACCAAAAAAGAACACGAATAGTCTCAGCAATCTTAAAAAGAAAATATAAAGCAGGAGGTATCACTTTCCAGATATCAAGGTCTACTACAAGGCCATTATACTCAAGACTACTTGGTACTGGCATAAGAACAGACACATTGATCAATAGAACAGAACAGAGAACCCAGAAATAAACCCTCAGCTTTATGGACAACTGATATTTGACAAAGGAGGAGAAAACATACAATGGAGTAAAGACAGCCTCTTTAACAAATGGTGTTGGGAAAATTGGACATCTACCTGCAAAAAAATGAAACTAGACCATCAACTTACACAATTCACAAAAACAAATTCAAAATGGATAAAAGACTTAAACGTAAGCCGTGAAACTATAAGCATCTTAGAAGAAAACATAGGCAGCAAGCTCTTCGACATCTGTAGCAGCAATATATTTGCCGATTTATCTCTATCTGCAAATGAAATAAAAGGCAAGATAAACAAATGGGACTATATCAAACTAAAAAGTTTTTGCACCTCTAAAGACAATAGGAACAGAATAAAAAGACAAACCACTCAATGGGAGAACATATTTGACAGCACGTTTGATAAGGGGTTATTAACCAAAATTTATAAAGAACTTATAAAACTCAACACCAGGAAGACAAACAATCCAATCAAAAAATGGGCAAAAGAAATGAATAGAAATTTCTCCAAAGAAGACATACAGATGCCCAAAAGACATATGAAAAAATGCTCAACATCACTAATCATTAGAGAAATGCAAATTAAACCACAATGAGGTATCACCTCACACCAGTCAGAATGGCACTCATCAGCAAAACAACACAGAATAAGTGCTGGCAAGGATTCAGAGAAAAGGGAACCCTTCTGCACTGCTGGTGGGAATGCAGACTGGTACAGCCATTGTGGAAAACAGTATGGAGATTCCTCAAAAAATTAAAAATCAAACTGCCTTTTAACCCAGCTATCCCACTTATAGGAATATACCCTAAGAACACCATTACACTGTTCGAAAAGAAGAAATGCGCTCCCATGTTCGTGGCAGCATTGTTCACAATAGCGAAGATCTGGAAACAGCCCAATTGTCCGTCAGAATACGAGTGGATTAAAAGGCTTTGGTACATATATACTATGGAATACTACTCGGCCATAAGAAATGATGACATCGGATCATTTATAACAAAATGAATGTACCTTGATAACATTATACGGAGTGAAATAAGTAAATCAGAAAAAAAAAAACTGAGAACAGCATAATTTCATACATAAGTGGGACATAAAAGTGAGACTATGAGACATGGACAAGAGTGTGGGGGTTAAGGGGTGGTGTGAGGGGGAAGGGGGGGAGAGGAGGAGGGGAGGGGCACAGGGGAAGCCAGGTGACAGAGGACAATTTGACTTTGGGTGATGGGTATGCAACACAATTGAATGATAAGATAATCTGGAGATGTTTTCATTGTACATATGTACCCTGTTTTATTGGTGTCACCCCATTAAAGTTAATAAAAAAAAATGGAATAACGCTGCTTTTTTCCCAATTTTTCTTAATGATAAAACATATTTCCTCAAATTTCTTAATTATAAAGCACATTTCCCAGAATATTAATCACAAATGAAAAAAGTAATTTTACATTAAAGAAGCCTTACAGATACTATCTTATCTAAGTGGTCAGTTAATATTACCAAGCACAGGGGGTCCTCAAGTTACAACACAGTCTGTTCTTATGATAGTGACATAACCCAAATCTTGGTGTAAGTCAAAACACACTCTAGCCTAAGTCACTTACCTATCCTAACACAGTTGTAAAATCACAATCTAGAACATAAAAATAAGCCACAGAAAAAGGAAAAGGACATAGATATAATGTATCATACCCTGTACTACGTATTCTTCTACTGCATGGAACCAAACTAGTTTGCCCATGTAGTCCATAAGTACAATGCTAACAGCGTAAGCCACAACACTCATGTCTCAATATTTTAAAGTTTTTATGGGAATAAGCATTGTAAACTCAAAATGTCATATGTCGAGATTGTCGTAACCCAAGAATCCCCTTTATATAAATTTGTTATCACCTACTACCTGACAGATGGACAGCATAGAACCTCCGTGTTATCTTTCCCAATACTGTGTAACTTCATTCGAATAATTAGAAAATATCAGACAAGCCCAAATTAAAGGTCATATAAGACAAGAAAAGACTGGTGAATTGTCACAGATTAGAGGAGATCAAGGAGACTTGACAACTAAATTCAATGTGAGATCCTGAATTCAATTCTGAAACAGGAAAAAGGACTTTTATGGAAAATTGGTGAAATCTGACTAAAGTTTACAATTTAATTTATAGTATTGTGCCAATGTTAATTTTTTATCTTTAGAAGTTTTTCTATGCTTCAGTAAGGGTAAGATGGGTAGAAAGCATACTGGGTATTCTCTGTACTCCTTTTAAATTTTCTGTAAATCTAATCTAACATTATATCCAAATATACTTTTCAATGACAAAACACTTTATACTTCAGTTCTAAATGTGCCATTAAAAATATACAATGACAAAAGCATACCAAACTCTTCATGACCTTGTTTAGTATTGTTTTACCCTTCAAAAATCAATGAGTTTTTTTCTATAATTTCCACTTTTTCTTTTAAATGTGAGATAAAAGGGAAGGTTTTAAACTGCAATTTATAAGCTCTTCCCTTCAAGTAACAGATTGTGGGTGTGGAAAGTTTTTATTTCCCATAAATGAAAAGATAAATTAGATATAATCATCACTAAATTCCATCTATTTGACTTTAATTTTCAAAGTACTAGAGGCATCTTTTGATGCTAAGCAGTATTTGTTTTTTAGAACAATTTTGAATTGACAAATGTAACTTATGGAACTGGATCTTGTGTGGATCATAGTGAGAAAAATTTGCAATTATTATTATTTCTTTTTTTAGCAAGAGAGAGAGAGACAGAAACAGACAGACAGGAAAGAAGAGAATAAGCTAAGCATCAACTCACAACTGAGGCACCTTAATTGTTCATTAATCATTTTCTTGCAATTTTTATTTCTATACTTCTTATCAATTAGCACTTCAGCATTGGTTTTCCATATTTCTATTTGATCTCCCAGTTGTTCATCATAGGTATAAACTTACAATATGTTGAAAACAAAACCAAGATATAACTATAAAGATAATCATTTATTGGATGAGAATTCAACTAAATAACTACTAAGTCAACAACAACATTTTATTTGGGCTATACTAACTGCTATAAATTTTCACCTCATAAGTATTCAGAGGTTCTTCAATTAATCCATTTCAAATAAAATATATGTCTTTCTATTTATTGTATAATTTAAGAAATATAAATTAGGACAGATGACATTGCTGATTTTAACAGTCCTTGAATAATGTTAAATATCTGAATTCTCATAAACCATATTTTGAAAAACACAGGCCTGGTGAATATGCAGAGAATCAACCATATTAAACTTTTTGTTTATACAGAACAGAATGTATAAAATTAAAAAGTCAATTTTCTATCATTTCGGTATGTTTAGCTGCAGGTAAAATGACAAAAAGCCCCAAGGTAAGGTAGCTCTAGATTTTAACTCATCCACTCAATAAAGAACTAGGAAAGTCATCTTTTTTATATACTCTGCTTCCACACTTTCCTACAGAATTTCCAGACGTAATATCCAAAGGAAGAAGTCTGTTCTCTGTTACTTTGTAACAGTGAAGAAATCTTACCAGGAGTTTCTCACCACCCAGTTGACATCTTTTCAATATCTTATTGGCCAGAATTATGTCACTTTCCATCCTTGAACCAATTACTGGCAGTAAACCAATATACTAACCTAGGATTGACTCTGAATTGAGAGTATAGTAACTTTCTCTGAAAGCAGGATACTTAGATAAAACTAGTTTGGGTTGACAAGAAAGACTGGATTAATGGGTATTGAGTGGGCAGCCTATCGTGTCTACTAAAAGTGTATTTTGGAAAAAAAAAATTTTTTTTTTGAGAGAGAGGGAGGTAGGGATGGAGAGACAGGAATATTAAGCTGCTCTTGTATGTGCCCTGGCTGAGGAATCAAACTGGCAACCTCCAAGCTGGGATAATACTCCAACCAACCAAGCTATCTGGTCAGGGTTTTATTTATTGATTGATTTTTAGAAAGATAGCAAAAGGAGGGAAAGAAAAACATTCATGTGTTGTTCCACTCAGTCATGCATTTATCTATGGCTTCCTGTGTGTGCCCTGACCAGGAATCGAACCTGAACCTTATTGTTTCAAGACAACGCTCTTAACGGACTAAACTAACCAGCCAGGGCCTGGAATAAATTTAAGCTTACAAAATTACACAGAGACGGGAAGTAATAATCAGCCATGAGAGAAATATGTCCAAGATTTAATGAGTGTATTCAGACTAGAAATATTGGAGGCTCATGCAATCAGAGATGGCTTCCTGGAAAAGGGAACACACAGCTGGTTGGGAGTGTATGGGTATGGACTGGGAGTAATAAAGACAGAAGATATCAAGAAGGGCCTCATTCTATACCAAGAGTGTGTGACCTACTGTAAAACTGATTGAAAACAGCTGAAAGGCTTTAAACATATAAGGGGCATTATGAAATTTGCTTTTGAGAAATATTGCACTATACAGAAAAGATAGTCACTCCTCCCTCTGACATTTTGTGTTCTTTATTATTTGATCTTCTTATTTAGCACTAGCATTTGTGTTGTGATATGTGTTAGTTTTCCTGTAATACACTCATGCGACAGCGGCCAGATCATAAACACATCAGTAGAATCTTAGAAGGTCCCTCCTGACACCTTCCAAGAGAAACTACTATCCTGACATTAATCAGCATGGATTTGTTTTGCTTGTTTATTACTTTCTGTAAAAAAAAGTTATTTAGTATGTATTCTTTTGCGTCTGGCTTGAGATTTTTTTTTTAAAGAAGAAAAGTAAAGCCTAGGTTCCATGGATTAATAAAGTTTATGTAATCTAGTGAAATCCAGATATAAATGTTGAAAAGGTTATTTGGAGAAGTGGTTGGGAAGAATGGTTTAAAGCAGGTGCTCTGAAATGGGATGAACTTAAACTTATATCCTTATTCTGCAACTTGTAAGAGTTCTGACCATGGACAATTATTTAACTTTCTACACTTCAGTTTATTCACTTGTAAAATATGGTTTATAATAGCACTACCCCATAAGATTGTTGTAGGGTTTATATAAAGTGATATGTGTAAAATATTTAGTGATATGCTAAGACACAGCATAATCGTTAATACCTCGTAACATTATTTGTGATTAATTAGAAAGAAACAAGGTAGTCACTATTTACTAAGGTTAAGTGATGAGCAATTAATCTCACAGAACAACAACAAATAGATTACTAGTTTTGAAAGTCAGAGGACAGATATAGAGTTTATCTTGAAGTAACCAAGCATTTGCTAAAAGTTCTCATGATATCATTGTAGGTGAGACTTGGGAAGTGGTCTTAATGACAGTCCTTTTCTAAACTCAGTAGGCATTAGGTTCCAAATCATGAAATATATAAGAATCACTAATGTGTTCTACTAAAAATAAAGATGCTTTGACCCTTAACCCACCATAAATCAAATGAATTAAAATTACTCCGGTTTTCTCCAGGAATCTACTCTTTGTATGAATTTGATTTGCTGCCAAGTTTTAATTCTGAACTCTACTGCACAGTCCAAGGGGCAAGCGTTCCATCCTTGGTGACTTTATAGCTTTCATGATGATTTAGTGTCTGGCATACGGTAGATAGTCAATAAATATTTATTTGTTGAACTGTGAAAGAAATCTCTGGAACATGCATATTGCTGTCCCATTCAACATATTTATTAGCAATTTGAAAGATTTTGAAGGCATGCTTAACGAATTTATCAATGGCAGAAAAGGTGGGGCATATCAAAGACAAACACAAAGTTGTAAAAATATAAAACCATTGCTTAATCAACATTTCACGTAAAATGGAACCAAGGATCTAGTTGCCTACATATTGTGACCAAACAATAGAACAGAGGTTATCAGCAAAATAGATATTTTCAGGTACTTTAATCAATGTGGCACAACTTCCTATTCATCTATTGCAGAGGAAAGTTAGCAACTGGGCTAAATCTAATCCACTGCTTGTTTTTGCAAACAAAACTTTATTGAAACATAGCCACATTCATTTGCTTACATATCAACTCTATAGCTACTTTTGTATTGCAACAGCAGAGTTGAGTATTTGTATCCAAGATCATATACTCCACAAAGCTGAAACTATTACTCTCTGGCCTTTTGTATAAATGTTTGTCAGCCCTTATTCTACTCAAATCACACTCTCCCCATCTTTCTTAGTAATAGGACTTAGAACTGTTAGCTAGACATATAGCTACCTCAATCAAAGACTGAATTTCTTGGCATCAGGCATTTTATGTGACTATATAAACAGTGAGACATAAGCAAAAGTATTATATTTTTGCTTCCTGAAATCTTCTTTTAAAGATCGATAGCCACTTTACCCTTCATACTGATTGGAAATTAAACCTGATAGCTGGAATTCAAACCATATGGCTCCATGCAGATAAAAGCCTAGGTTTGTCTGCCTGGACCTGAAAGGGCCTAAGTCCCTGAGTTCTTGATGACTTTGTGGAATTTTCATAGTAGCCCTTCCCTGCCACTGCTGGACATTTTCTTTTGCATAAAATAAAAAAGGTATTGGTGTATTTAGGCCACTGTTCATTTCGATGTTCTGTCACGTGCAGGTGAACCTATCCTAACAGATACAGATGTATATTGCCCAAATGTTAGAACTGATTCTGCTAGTTTAACCATGTTTGGAGTTTTTCTGGCTTTGTGAAGTTATATGACTAGAAGTTTCAAGCAGATTCTGAATAACCATCTGTCAGATAAGTGATGCAGAGTTCCTTGAATTGGATGGAGGTTAAACTATATGACCTCCAAGATTCTAAGTTGGGTATTCCTGGACCACGTTTTTCTTTATTAATGGAAAGCGTTAAATGAGTTCTTAGTTCAAGCACTTAAAATGATTAAAGTAACCAGTCAGAAAGCCAAGCTGCCAAAATGGAAAGTGAGGAGGGAGTAAAATATCAGCACAATTTTAACTTTCTATTTGCAGCAAAGCAATGATCTGGATGGTACCTTAGGCTCCCATTGAGGAAAGTGCTGACTCTGTATTAGATGACAAATCCTTCTGTCCAATGTGTTGGAGCAATACATTTTCATAGAAATGCTGGGACAAGGAAACAATAGCATTACTTTATGTGGGTGATCACTTTCTGCATAAAATGTGTATTTTACTTATTTTTTACAGACTGTAGTTAAATTGAGCCCAGAATGAACACAAATAAATGTAAACAATCTTATGTATCCTCAAATAGAAATAAAGGCAGGGACACAGGAAAAGAAGGACAGATGTCTGAGGGATGGGGTATGAGAGGATGGAATCAGAGAAGGTGAAGGGATTAACCAAATTATATATACATAACACCTAGATACAGAAAACAGGGCAGCAAGTCCCAGAAGGAAAGGGGAGATGGAGGTAGTGGGAGGGGAGAGAGAAATGGACAGACTTTGCATGGGGCATGGGGGCCATGAGGCAGGGGGTTGAGAGTGTTATATTGAGTGGAAAACTTGAAACCATAATACAATAAATTAAAATTTTAATAAAAATATATTCAGCAACATAAAAAAGTCTGATGTATCCTCTATTAAATAAACATCAAAGAATAAGAAATTCTTTGACTAGCAGAAGCTAATATTCAGGGATTCTGTAACTCTGGCACAAATATACCATCTCTTTTTTGAGACCTCTTTATTTTTATTTTTGCAGGATTTAATCACTATCACTGAGTTTTACCTAGTGATACTACTCTAATAATTAAGTTATATATGTGAGTGTGTGTGTGTGTGTGTGTGTGTACCCATCTTGTTTGTTCTGTTCCTCTGGAGAACCCTGATTAATATACTAGTACATTAAATAAAAATACTGTGAGTTTCTTTTCCCCAGCCTCTCTCTAGTTATGATGTGAACTGCTTACATATGTACTGCAAGGAAGATTTGCCTTAAACTTACCAAGATATTTTTAGGTTAACTATAATTAAGATTCTTTTATTGATATGCACATTATCATAATGTTGGGAAAACTAAAAAGGTTATATTCAGACTGGTTTATATATATATATATATAGACTTCAATCATGTCCACAGGTGGTGTAAAGTTTTCTCCCTAAGTAGTACTTGCTGCTTTATTTCCATTATGGTTTGCTTGGGGTCTGAAAAGATAGCTAGCCATTTCAATATATAGGATTGGAGAATAAATTAGGTCATAGGAACAATTTAGACCAGATAAAGGCTTTGTTATTCCCATGAAACAACAACATGCTTATAAATGTAAAAGAAAACAGGTCATTTGACTTATGAGCAATGCCAATTAAAAGACATATACCAACTACATAGAAAAAAATTAGTAATAAAACTTAAGGAAAAATAATACTTTGTCTTTCTCTTTTTTAATAATACCCCTGCTTTGCTTTGTTTAGTTCTACATACAACTAATTTTTTAAAGCTTAATAAATTTCATTACAGTTATCTATTTACCCACCCTTTTGTGGAAAGAAAGAAGGTCAGAAATATCTCTAGAGGAAAAAGGAAGATGAAAGTGAACCACCTCAAAACAGTGATCAGGATCCTTTCAGAAATGGAACAATAGAGATAAGAATGAAAATAGGGCTTCCATTTCTATGTTGCAAACTGTCTGGCCACATCTCCATAGACATCTCCCAGTTCTCTCATAAATAATAATTTTGCTTCCTTCTTTCTAGTTCTCATACTTCTGTTCTTTCCCTCTTCTTACCACATTGGTTCTATCATAAATACTCATAAGATGATTGCAGTAATAAAATTAGCATAGTTTTTGATGAATCAGAGATTGAGGAACAGGAGACTAAGGTAATACTGAGAGGTGGTTAGTTTGGATGTGGTGTGCTGATGAATTCTAGGAAAGAGACTAAGGAAAAAAGTAAGAAGGGACACAACAGAAATATTTTAGGTATTTTTCTGAAAAAAATTGTGAGAAAAAGAGGAAAAAAAACTTTAAGTCTTTCCTGCTGCAAGGTCCAATTGTTACTATGTTTAATAGGGACTAAAATTGATTATAATAAATTTATCTAAAAAAAGTGAAGAAAAAGAGCATTAATTAGACTTTGTGGTGTATAGTTATAAATGTGTGGTTTCAAGATATTTCTTAATAGACTTTTCACTTTCTCATACATTAAATAATCTGACCCTGAAGCTCTATTTGAAATATCTATTTTATTATTAACATTAATAGTATTCTTTTACAAATTCCAAAGCAATTTGACATAGATTACATCATAAGGTTTGTATGAGATGGGGAATATAGAAATGCTTTTAGTTTGTGTAGCACTTAAATCATCTTATTTGATAATAGTCCTACTCGATAGTTCCTTTTAACTCATTGTAATCATTTATTAACAAAATCTTTGAACTTGTTGTTTTCTGGCCACAACATTCTGCTAATACCTATACTTCTCCACCTGGAGGACTTCTAATTCACCCTTTAAAACCTGTTTACTGCAAGGAATGGCCTACATCAGCTGGCTGTGTATGTTTATGTCTGTGTGGGAGGTGGGTGGAAGTCTTCAAAAGGGTAGTAACTGGACCTTGGCCAATTGGCTGAGTGGTGCAGCATCGGACATGTGTTCGGATGTCCTGGATTTGATTCTTGGTCAGGGATTCAGGAAAAGTGAACATCTGCTTCTCCACCCCCTCTTCTCTCTCTCTCTTCCTCTCTTGAAGCCATTGCTCGATTGGAGGAAGTTGGCCCCAGATGCTAGGATGGCTCCATAAGCCTCTGTCTCAGGTGCTAAGAAGAGCTCAGTTACTGAGCAATAGAGCAGCATCACCCCCTAGTGGGCTTGCCAGGTGGATTTTGGTCTGGGTGCATGCAGGAGTATATCTCTGCCTCTCTGCCCCTCCCTTAAAAAAAAAGGCAATGACATGTGATGTTAACTTTGCTTGGTCCCATGAGGTCAACTAGTAGACTTTGGCTTTTATGGATCATCACATACAACACCCAAGGTCCCTGAGTGAACCAAACCCACATTCATAGGTGGAAAAATCACAGCTGAAAGAGAAGAGCAGCTGTGGTACTCAGTTTAGTTGAGAGGATCCGTTTTGATAAGTTTCCCCATAGCTATGCAGACATGCAATGGCCAATGAACTGACAATTTTAAAAATTTCACAGAATTATAATACATTTAATTTTACTTCAATTTAATTATAGAAAAGAACCTGTAATAAATCTGAAAAAAAGAGTCTGAATTTTAATGTGTCTTCAACACAGTAGACATTAGTTCCTGCAAGGTTTTTCTAAAGTTATAATTCATAGTTTGAGTTCATTTATTGTTTAAACTCCATATTTCTTAAATAGCTTAAGTTTCCAAGGCGTAAAACTGACTTAGATCTCTCATATGAATCAAAAGAGAATGTTTATGCCTATGTAAAGATCAAACAATTTGATTTTTTTTTTTTAATTTTAAAAGAACAACTTTTAATACTTACAATTTACTTTCAGGATAATTTTCCAAAAGAAATTAATTGATAAAGGTTGGTCTGTAAACAAAATATCTAATAAAGGAGATAAATGATGTTCAGTGTAACAAACAAATACATCATGGAAAACTGATTAGGTACTGTATCAAATATGAATCCAAAATGACTATGCATTAATTCAAGTATCCATCAGTCTTTTCTAAATTACCTGACCAGTGGTTTGGGTTTTTTGTTAAGGACACTCTGAGTTTTACACTTCCATCAAGTGCTCAAATTCAGGTCATATTATACCTTGTTTTGTATTTGAACAGTGACCTTATGCATTGTTTTTCTTGTTAGAGTTATTAATTTCTTACTTTTTTTCTTATAATAAAATTTGTGTAATGGTATCAGTTTTATTCTTGAGAATATTCTCCATAGAGATTGCTGATGTTTGGTTCTAATTTGTACCAATTTAATATGTAAATTTACATCTATACCAATCTCATTTCAAAATCATGAATCTTAATCTAAGATCTATTACTTTTCCATATTGCTTAAAAAAAGGTCATTTTTTGTTTTGTCCTTTTTTTTTTCATTTGAGGTGTAGTTGATAAATGAAATATTGTACATATTAAATGCACACAATTTGATGTTTTGAACAGAGGCATACACTCAGGAAACTTTTGTTTTGTCATAAGCATGATAATCTTATACTCATTGCCAGTGACTGCTTTGAAAATATACATGAATACAGTTCTGACCACTGTGAAATAAGAGTAAAAATGCTTATGGCTTCTGGAATAGTTTTATTCACTAATTAAAGGTAAAGAGAAAGGGCTAGCAAGGATAAAGGGATTATTTATTTATTTTGTTCTTTTTAATTTTATTTTCTGTTGGACTTGCTCATGTCTGCATGTGATATCTAAACTCTTTTGGCTCTCTTGTAATCCTGGAGGCAAATTTTCAAAAGGTAATAGAGTAGAAAGTTGAAAATAAATGGGATATTTGATGACAAAATGGAACCAATAAATTAACCAACCATGGAGCCTTGCTAATTCAGAATGTTCTGATTCTTGAAATAATAAGTTTTCTTATTGTTTAAACCAGTTAAGAATTTCTGCTACTTAGATGAAGGCATCCAAACTAATAAGCTGACAGTTCAGAATTTCTTTTCATCAGAATCCTAGGTTTATTCTGCAATTCTTTGTTTCTCATGTCTTACTATTTTAAATTCCTTTTTTGTTTGGTTTAAGGCTCTCTTAAATATGTTGTCTGAAAGAGCACATGTGACCTACACTTCTTGAGTCATTGTATGCTTGGAAAAAAAAATTACACACACACACACACACACACACACACACACACACACACACACACACACACTTACCTCCGTGCTTGACTGGAATTTTACCTAAACGTAGTGTTTTGTTTTTGTTTTTAAGTCATTTTTCTGCAAAGCTGTGAAGAGAATGCATCAATGACCTCTGGCTTCCAATGTTGTTGATAAGAAACCTAATTCAAGTTTGGTTTTCATTCACTTACAAATAAACTGTGTTTTCTCTGGATTATCTTTTCATCTTGAATCTTATAGTTTTGAAATTTCAAAACAACATTTCTTGTGTTCTTTTTTTTTGTACACAGGGATCTCTTTTAATACAATAATAGAGATATTTAGCTCAAAGAAATTTTCTACTATTTCTTTTAATATCTTCTCAGTTCCATTTGCTACTGGAAGTCTGATAAGATAAAGAAACTGTTTTCCATATATTTTAACATTCTCAATTTTCCTCTCATCTCTTTTATTTTATTATTTATTTTTTAATTCTCTTTTATATCCCTATTTTCTTACACTGTTACTCAACTGTTTCAAATTAAAAATAGTTATAATAATAATAACACATATAGTGCTTACTTATGTGTTGGATACATATACTAGCTTATAGAATACAGTCCCAAATGATATATACTAATATAGCTCCATTTTACAGATAAGGAAAATGAGGTAAAAAGAGCTTAAGTAATTGTCCAATGTTGCACAGCTACTAACTTGCAGAATTTGGAACAAATCCAGAGATTGTGGCTCCAGACTTTATACTTTAAACAATATTCTATCCTAGTTCATTATATGTGACCAAGGAGGTTCTAAAGAATACATAGAAATCATTGCTGAAGAGATTAAGAAGATAAATAAGTAGCCACAGCTTCTGGTTGCCTCACCATTATTCATGGAGTTTGCCTGAGTTTAGTGGTCAGTGCAGCTCATGCAGAATGAGAAGACAAGTCTAGTATTCTAGCTTCTGCCTTTTGTATTTAGGCCAAGGAAATAACCAGCATAATAGTCTAAACTTTCTCTACAAATATTTAAAACATGTTGCTGTAACCCTGTTGCATTCTCTAAATTTTTCTTACTGTCACCAAGCTAGGACATTACTGACCACATGTTTATTATACTTCTTTCATGTTTCCCTTCTTTTCCCTTCCCTTTCTTTTCCTTCCCTTCCCTTCCTTTCCCTTCCCTTCCCTTCTCTTCATTTCCTTTCCCTTCCCTTCTCTTTTCTTTTCTTTATGATCCTAACTAAGACTTTCTAGGATGCAGTCTAATTCTCCGTGATAAATATTTTTCTTAGTGTATTTTGGGTTGTAGTTTATAACAACTTATTCATATGCTTTCTAGATTCCAGTCATTCTCCAAACTGCTCTAGATATTTCAGACAGTCTTTCTTGTTGCCAGGCTGTTATAGATTTATTAATTATTTGTGTAATTATATTGTCATTTTAATGATAGTGGTGCATGGCAGTCTGAATTTCTTTAATTCTGAAATACTCATCCAAATAACTCATCTATTCTCTCTAAAAAAATTTTGGCCCATATAGTATGTAATAAGAAAAATCTTTCCAGGAAGCTCCCTTCTGACATTATTTCCAGGAAATAAGTAAACAAACACTGAACAAAATCAGTTCCTAAGCCACTGGAGTGAATATTCCAGTTGAGTATAACTATCGCTACTATCCAATTTTCAGAGTTCCATTTGTAATACAGAAATTTTATTAATTCAACTTTTCAGTGATAGAAATGAATACCTAGTGCTTGGTTTAAAACACAATTGCCTTTGGCAGCAAACAGAGTTGAAATCATTTTTTAAAAATTTGGCTATTTTACAAACAGCATTATGAATTTTTGTTAGTTTAGGCTGCACTTGTAGAACTATGATTCATCTGTCCCTTATATAGAAAAAAAAAGATCAAATTTAGTAAATAAAAAATCTGAACTATCTAGTAAATAAAAAATCTGAACTATCAACAAAAAACAAAACAATATGTGTCATGAAAATCAACACTGGTTTTGACTTATTATTACTGAAACTTTCACCACAACCTGTAGCACACTGGTAATAAATTATATTTTCTCCAGCATGTCAAATACTTCAATTTAGTCTTGGCATTTAATCTACTGGAAAAAATCCATTTATTTCTATTTCTGTATATGCCCCTGAAGCCATAGACATTATCCTTTAAGTAACTTTCTTTTTGAATACAAAATGAAGATATAGTTAAGCATATTTGAAATGTTCCTATAAGTCTAGTTGGGAATTCTAATAAAACTTGATGGAGGAAGATCTTGGATGGTAGGTGTTGCTTGCTTCAAGGAAGCTGAAAATATTTTTCACAAACCATCCTACTCAGTGGTGACTGTATCAGTTGGCCAAAGGGCACTATTACCTGAATTAGTAGCTGGATTTTCTTAGACCAGGAGCACACTACTGTTGCTGCCTATTGCTAGAATGCAGCTACTTTCACACTCAGAACTCTTTGTGTGCCACATCCTAAATTGTAAGTAATGCCATTTGTTATTTCTTTTTATTTTTTCCTTGTGTGGACCCCCGGTAATTTAGCCAAGTAGAAATGAGAATGGATTGTCTGCTCCATTAGTGCTGTCCGTTCATTCAGTGCCAATGACATTTAGGTTCAGGCACAGTTGTCTCTTTTGTCCTCTGATCTTGCCATTGTTAGTGCTCAAAAGAGGCTTTAGAATGAATAAAAACAGTGAGCCAAAACATAAAGCGACCACTGCAATAATCTTAATGACAAAAAATAATAACACTGTCACTTTACACTTCATCTGTTTGCATTGCTCTTTAAAATATGAACTTCTTATGGCTTCATTTCCCCAAATGTCACTCTTCAATCTTTTTTTATTTCTCATGTTAAAATAATATAATACCCAACGTGGCAATCTTCATCACAGGATTTTTTTTTATTATAGTTTGCTGCCTTGTCAAAACTATTTCTTTATTTCTTTTTGTCAAACTGAGGGTAAGGCATTTTCTCTGCAGCAAAAAGATGGGTAATTTAAAAATCTATGGATAGAGTTAATTTCTATAACTATGGAACCATGTAGAGATTAAAGCTTTCTTAATACTCTATGATGATGTCTGTTTTGTATGCATATTTCTTTTGCCCATTTTTACCTTCTTATCTTCCCTGAGAATTGCATTTTATTTTACCTAAGCCTATATGATGTTTTGTGCAAATGTGCACAACTATCCATTATTTTTCCCATAAATAAGAACTCTTAAGTCTGTTCCAAAAGAACCCTCAGGAACTGGAGATAATTATTTTTTTCACTAATGAATTGCCTGCTTTTATTGGTATAAAATATTTGGATAACCAAACTGGTAGTCAGGACTAAAATCCTGACTATAAATAGAATATCTGCCAGACTCCTGTTGAAGACACTTTATTTTAAAAAATAAATACTTAGAAAACTGATTACAAAAAACACAAATGTGATCATGCTAATAATGGCAATAACTACATTGCTTCTTGGGCAACACAAGTGCTGGCTCGATCGTTAATTTTTTTCCCTTGTCCTGGAAAAGAAAGGCATAGAATAAGTGTGGAATACACTTTTATCCATAAAAATCCAAATTTAAAAGAACATTAACTTAACAAAATGAAATTATATGATTTCAGAAATCTATGCAACCTGGAAATAAAAGAGTGTTTGAAGTTGTCATACTGTGTGCCTGCCCATGTTTTTTTTCCCATCTTCTCTAGAAGCCAGAGACCATTAGTAGTCATCATATCTAGCACATATTTACATGGTATAAATATGTATATTTGTTTGTTGGTTATCTGTGGAAGCCTTGTTCTAGAAAGGATTTAAGAAAACTTAAAAAGGCACAAAATATGCATTTAGACAGTATAAATTAGAAGCAAAATAAAGACAACAAAAAATTGAAATATAAAATAGTCAGGTGTGAAGTAAACAACTCTTGACAAAATCAACCACCCAATTGATATCAGTGAATGTACTGCAGTTTCTGGTCACCTTTGGCAGGGGTTTCTTGAAAAATAAACCTATTATTTTTCAATACTGAAAGTATAATGTCAAGAAAAATTGCAACGTAAAATACTTGGATTCAAGTTTCAGTTTAACTACTCAAGAAAATAGAGTTTTAAAGAAATCAGGAGAGTACCAAGTTCTCTATGTCTTTTAAACAAGCTTATTCTTTGAAAACCTGAGATATACATTTTAATTCAATTTACTCAATATTTGTTGACTTATTCATACTAAGGATTATAATAAATGTTATGAGAGATGTGAGGGATGCACAAAACTTTTTTTTTTTCCGAAAGCCAATTTCATTTTATTTTTATTTTTTATTTTTATTTTTTTTATTTTTTATTAACTTTAATGGGGTGACACCAATGAATCAGGGTACATATGTACAATGAAAACATCTCCAGATTATCTTATCACTCAATTGTGCTGCATACCCATTACCCAAAGTCAAATTGTCCTCTGTCACCTTCTATCTGGTTTTCCCTGTACCCCTCCCCTTCTCCCTATTCCAAAAAAAATTGTTAATCCTTAGGAAGTAATTAGAGTAAGGAAAAGTTCAAGGAGGAGCTATTCCAAAACTTCAAAAGTTTTTATCTCTAGGTGATGTGATGACACTTGATTGTTTTCAACTTTCTTTTGTATGACTATTGGTATTTTCAATACTTTTTACAATAAAGATGCATTCATTTGTTAGAAAAGATAAACAATAAATGTATTTTCAAAGTGAATGAAAGTAAACAAAATCCTCATAGCTTTGGTTCCAAGAAGATTTAGAATACATAACAAACACAAATGCATACACAAACAAAATAATAATAAAAAGAAGGCCCAGGAGTGGATATACAAATAATAAGGTAATTGCACTTACAATCCTATCATCATGTTTTATCTTCAGGTCAACTTTTACTTATTATTCCCATTTTATAGTTGGATCCATCCAATTGATTACTCAACTTTTCAACTTGGATGTCTAGTAGAAATCTCAAACTACAACTATGTTTAAAATGAAACCGCTGATATTTGACTTCCTCCCCAAATTGTTTTACCTGGTCTTCTTCAACTTAATGGCTGGTCACTCTATTGTGCTATTTTGCCAAAAATTTTGAAGTCATTCTTGACTTTTTTTCTTTTTTTACATATCACATTCAATTCTCAAGGAAATCTTGTTAGTTCTACCTTAAAAATACATCTAGATTTTTACCACTTCTCATTACTTTCATTGCTATCACTTTCACTTAAGCCAGTATCATCCCTTACCAGATTCATTTAATATACTTCTAATAGGTCTCCCTGCTTCCATTTTTTGCCTACCAATGTCTTCTCAACAGAGCAAACAAGGCGATCCTTTTAAAGTGTAAGTTATATCATGTCATTCTTCTAAGTCAGTGGTTCTCAAACTTTTTGAAGTCAGGGCGCATTTAAAATTTTACAAATGATTGTAGGAGCACTATAAACAAATTTCTGAGAAATATGTTATAATAATTAAGTCAAATATTACAGAAAAAATATAAAGTCCAAGTGTGCTTTTATGGTAAATGAAATAAATACAACAAAATTAAATTTATTCTGACATTAAAAACATTTTTATGTTACACTTTTTGAGTTATACTTTTTAGAATTTGTAAAAAAGAGGGGTTAAGAAATAAAAAAAATGACAAAAAGTTATCTTTTTATATATATAGATATATTCTTAGTAAGATTTAATAAATTCGGCAAGTCCCGGAGCAAATGTGTTAAGTTTTTTCATTCTTGTGTTTATGAGAAACATGAGTTTGATATATCCTAGCGATTTCTTTAATGTTTGGGCATATGTTTGAAAGGCAAACTCTCATTTCCTCATCAATACATTGAAGAATTCCTCTCTTTTTACTCTTAATTGTGTTCAGGGTAGAAAACCCTAATTCACATAAATAGGATGTTGAAAACTGTAGTAAAATGTTCAAAACTTTTTAACATATTGCCACATACTCTTCTTTTATAGAAATCCAAAAGGCTTCAAAAGACAATTTCTTATGTTTAATCATTAATCCAAAACCCCCAACATACATATCATCTTAACTTCACACCAAAGGATAGAAGGAACTTGCCTCCAGTCTTTCCGGGGAACATGGGGGGGGGGTAGTATAAAAAATCCAGTACCACAGCTTAACTGCCTTTTACAACCTAATCAGGCAAGGAAGAGGGGGTTGGGCAGACTGTCAGTTTACAGCCAATTCCCCACACCTTTGTTCCCCAAAAATCTAAATTCCAAAAACCCTATTGGTTTTTTGGTTCCCAACAGGCACATATTTCTCTGGAATACCACAAGGCACACCTGGAAATCTTCTAAGGTGCACCAGTGTGCCCTGGCACACACTTTGAGAACCCCTGCTCTAAGTAAATGTGCCAAACACCTGCAATGGCTCCTATTTTACTCGAGGTAGAAAGCAAAGTTCCACAATGGCATATGTGGCCATCCAAATTCTGCTCTCTGCCTTCATTATTTCTCTGACCTTATCCTTTCCTGCTCTCTTCCTTGCTTATTCTATACCAGTTACACCTGACTCTTTGCTCTTTATTAAATATCACAGACCTCAAGGCCTTTGCACTAGCTATTTCCCTTGCTGGAATATGTTTTCCCAGATACATATATGGTTGACTCCGTACTTCATTCAAGACTTGGTTCAAATATTATCTTTGAAATAAGGCCTACACTAATAACTTAAACTAAAATTTCAACACGTTTCTGCCTATCTCATCCCCTTTACACTGTTGTGCTCTTTAAAAATTACACTTACCAACTTATGCTATATAATTTGTTTTGCCCACTAATGCAATCCAAGCATAAAGTTGGCTTTTAATAAATATCTGTGGAGTTTTATTACATAAATCTCACAAGAGACAAACTTGAACAAATCTTTTTTAACTAGTGACCCTGTAATCTTTTAACTAGTCTATGTGGTTAAAGTTTTAAGAAAAGTACAAATAATGGAGAGAAATTATGTTCAGTAGGGGAAAGTCAAAGCTTGCTCCATGGAGAATAGGTTGTATTCTGAGCTAAAATAGGGTAAAGAGCATTCAAAGAAGAAAAAAAAATGAGCAGAAACACAAATTTAGCTACTCAAAAGACAGGGCTGAGAACTGGCTGATAGTCTGGACTGACCAGATCATAGGGGCTAGGATGACTAACGGGAAATAAGACATAAATGACCAGCCAAGTCTTACTGTGGGGAACCTTGAATGCTATGGTCAAAGCTTAATATTAATTTAGCAGTCACTAAGAAGCCATTTGACATTTTCAAGTGAGGATGGTGACATGATTTAGGATAGACTTTAGAAAGATTAAGATTATAGTTGTGAGTAGAATGCATTAGGATTTGGAAAGGGTAGGTGAGAAGATAGTTAGAAAGCGATTATGGTTGTTTAAGTGAGGAGTAATGAAAATTTCAGCAAGGCTCATGTAAAGAGGAGAGAAAGGAAGTGATAAAGAAAACATTGCAAAAGCCCAAGAAGTAGAGTAGAAGGCATATACACTGGCAAGTAATATAAAAGGTACTAGATGGGTAGTTTAAGACAATGACAAAGGTTTTGAGCTAGAGTGATTAAGAGAAAACAGAAAATCAGAAGAAGCTAGTTTGGGGGGATCTATTGCATTATCTTTCTAGATGCTGCATTTCAACTACTGAGAAGCTCAAGTTGGCAGAAAATCGTTTGTTTGATATGGGAAGGAAGCAATCTTCCCAGCATTCTTCAGTCTCCACCCCACTCCCTTCATCCACTTCTATAGTGCTCCCTATAAATAGCAAAACATCTTTAACATAATAATTTTCAAGCCCTGGTGTGACTTACTGACTAGCCAAGGTGCAAATTTTAGTTCTGATATATATGGAAATGTTCCTAAGGGTTGTTTTGTGTGTATGCCCCTTTCCTTAATCAATCAACTCCACACTGTTCCAAATGTTTGTTCCTAACAAATATGCATACACCCATAGTTGCCCTCTTCCCTGATGCTGCTTTGTATTACCTGGTTCCACCTCAACTAGGTTAGGACAGCATTAATTGCTGCGATGATGGGAACTGAATTAATCTATAGCAGATGAACAAGGATAATGAAATCATTTTCTTCCCTCTCAATGGTCTGTGCAGCATCATCTCTTCTGATACACTTCAGTGTCTGACCTTTTAAACTGACAGGATATTTACTGCTGAGGCTTTTTAAAGACATCTATCTCTCCACATAAAAATGGAAGCCAGACACCCAAGACCGACTAATATTTGTCTGTGAATCAAGCTGTCATTTTTGTTCTGCCGGAGACTGTTATCACATCTGGACAAGTAATTGTTCTGTAGTTTAGGTTCTTACAACCTTGAATTTTTAGGAAAGTCCTTGAGACTGAGAGGAGTCACTTTCTTGCTGCTGCAGTTCATGCATATTCGTGAATTATGTGGTGACTTGGCTGCTATTACTGCTATTAAGCATTTAGTCTATTAAGCACATGATTCTTTTCATTTTGCAAGAGCTTCTAGCCTTCATCTGTTTCCCTTACTTATTAAAATATCTATTTAGTTTTTCTACTGTATTTAGGCAACTGGCAGCACATTCCTTGGTGAGCAGGTGTAAGCTGGGACAATGATGGACATGATGGAGCAAGAACAATCCACAAGCTTCTTCAGGTTCCATGCATGTATGGCTAAAATCATGAAGAAGGAAAGAAAGAGCTTCCCACTCAGTACTCATTTCTGCTGGAAAGAGGGAGCCCACTGCATGCTGCTGAATGAAGTATGACCATAGCATGATGAGGTGGGGCTGGCAGAGGTCAGAAGGTTCCAGATTCTTTTGCAGATGTTACAAACACACTTCAGTACTTGGAACATGAAATCTAATTCAAAGTGATGCAGCTCATCTGAGTTGCTAAGCATTCCAAATCAACTCAGAATTCAATAATTTCCAGAGAAAACCTTAGGTCAAATTTTAGGGAAAAAATCCTCAGTGAGAGATTTAATAATGTATAGAGAGACTGGCACCTTCTACAGAATTCTGTTTGAAAGAGAATTGCTAGAATAAAATTCTCATTGCCTACTTCTGTTTGGAAGAGAAACTATTTGCAAGTAGTTAGACAGTGGGTCAGTCAGTCAGTCACAGATATTATGCAGTGTGAATTCAAATTTGGTTGTTTGATGACAATATTTTGACTATATTTTAAAAAGCACTTTCTTCTTTAGAGTTGCTCATTTTCCTTAGAAAGTCACATTCATGGTCAGAAATTCACTCTGCCTTTTTCTTCCCCCCAATCCCAATCATAGAGTTTTAGAGGCTGTCATGAGTAAGATCTTCCACATTGTCCAGAGTTTTAATCTTTAAAATATCACTAGGAATTTAAAATTATAGCACAGCACCCAGATTGTAAAGGAGGGGAGGAATGAGATCAGGAGCACAGCCTACATTGCAGATTAATAGGGACAAAGATAAAGGCACACTTCCCACCTTCGAAGAATGACAAAACAGGCAAAAGGTATGCATGGATCCCAGTATAGATCTTCATTTCCAAATGATGTGTGGCCCTGACCACTCTCCTCTTCACATTTCAGGATGAATGACATTTTCTCTCCCATCATTCATGCACAAATGGTCCAAAGAATCTTAGTATTATTATGCAAAACACTATTAAAACAAAATATGCTTATAACATTATCACTAATTTTTTCACTACAGATGTCAGAAAGACACTACATTTGAGGAAATCAGACTGCCCTGAGAACTTTACTTTTTTATCCAAAATCTAATTCCCTCTTAAGCCTTGGAAATAAATGTCTATTTGTGTGGGGGTCTCCTCAGCTGAATACTTTAAAAAAAAAAAAACAACTAAGAACACAGGGCTCTCAATTCATTCAAAAACTTAACATAAAACATGATCACTAGAATAGTATTCTTATAAACACAAACATTTGACAACAGCCAGTGAGTGATATCACTGTGTCACAGGTACAAGCTCCTCAAGACTCCCTGGTCCCCAAGGACATGTCACTTGTGTAGCATTTGGATTATGGTGGACCTGTGTCCCTCAGCTCTGCTTTTACTCATATTTCTTTCACTTAGGACTACCACAAAAACAACGGCCCCCTCAGTGGTTTTATACTTAGTCCTTGGGTGTATGGAGCAATGATTAACAGGGCTTTGCTCTTTGTAGCAAATCAGCTGTTGAGTTTGCTATACTAGGGGCCATAATTATTTATTATGGGTAATTATTGTCTACCAATATGTTCAACTGAAACAAACAGAAAGTACTAAGAGCAAACCTGTTTACGTACCATTGATCTAAACCAGTGGTTCTTAACCTTTCTTGAGGTACCAAACCCACCAGTTTCATACGCGCATTCACTGAACCCTTCTTTAGTGATAAATAAAATATGATTTTTTTTCCCCACATTCAAGACATAGGTATATGTTTTTTTACTGGTGCTCAAAATAAGCCGTGCATGAACATCACCTTGCTCAAAGAACAAAACCAGCAAAGTGCATGAACTCACAACAAATTACGGTATTACTTTATTCTGGCCTCCGCGGCAGAGGCTTCACCGAACCCCTGAGACTGACTCATCGAACCCCTAGGGTTCGATAGAACCCAGGTTAAGAACCACTGATCTAAACAATTTGATGGCTGTACCAATATGAGAAAAGAGACTATTTTCAGTTGTTTGTTAAGCTTAAATTGTGTGACATCAAAAAATAAAATGTTTCTGTTTTGTTATTCTATTTTGTAAGCCTGCAGTTGAAGTTTTTCTAAATATTGAACTCTACAGACCTTAATTATTCAGAAAGAAAATTCAATTTTTTAAGGAAATTATTTCCCTCTTGCTTTTAGGAATCTGAGCTTTGACAAACAGAAACAATAAATAGGAAATAGTGTGTCTTTTTGAAGCGATTGGAAAGCCCAGAATGCCATCTTTCAACTTGCTGTGTACATTTCTAAGCAGGGACTGTTTTCTACAAAACATTAAAGGTTTTTTTCAACATGTCTTACCTGACTTAGTGCTTGGGAAGAAAAAACAGCAACTTTGTATTTAGCAGGAAAAAAAATGCATTAATTGAACTTCCCAGCATGTCTCATTCAATCCTCAGGATAATGCTCCATCTTTCCAACAAGGGCTGGGGAGCACCATGGTTATAGAGGAGGCAGCTGTAAACATGTAGGCACTCACCTTGAGGTCCTATATACTGGGTGACACTGCAGCAGTGAGGAAACAGTGAAATAAGCTTCAGGACAGACTTCTCTAATAGGCAACTTCAAAAAGTATTTTTGCAGTTGAAAGCTGTTTTCAGAAAACTACAGGCACAGAGTAAATGTTATTCCAAGGTCGTTATGCTTGAGTTCTACTTTCAGTTTTGTTGTTCTTTCCCTTTCAAAATTCTTACCTGAAATATGGAAATGGCTGGGATGCAGATGTCTTAGGACAAGGCAAACCTGACACACTCACTCTGTCCATGAAGTACATGCGTATAGTGGAATTTGAGCTCACTAGCCTCTAAAGATGCTTTCCTTGAACCATCTAAATTCAAAGAAATTTGTTTATTATACATCACTGAGTTTTACCTAAAGCTGTCTACTCTACTGGTTGTTACCTAAGCCTATTATGTAACCATTACCCTTGATTTGTGGAAGGACATGTCTGTCTGTGCTCTTGATCATACCATCTGCCCACAGAAGGAAAATTTCCAGGCCAGTAATTATGTTTTGCAATATCCACATTGTTACCATTCCTGCTATGTAGCAGGCAAAAAAGGTTGTTATAGCACAGGGATTACTATTTACAAATCTGTTCTGTCGTGTGGGGGTTAGACAGGTGGTGACTATATAGAGAAACTGACGTTTGGGATTCCCTTACCTGCCAAGGCAGAGAGGCAGATTCAGAGGAGCCAGGAGTGTTTCTAATTTTGAACCGCAGTGACTGCTCCTACCAGTGTGGACATCCCAGCAGTGCCACAGGAGCAACTGGTACAGAAATGCCCTTCTTATCTTTTATAACACTGCCCTCTGTATGGAAGAGATGGTTCCTAAAGGGAGCTAAAGGCATTTTCCAGACTGTGCTGCCCTGAATGCCGAAATGCTTCAGAATGCCACCCTTGTGGCTTAACAGCTAGCTCCAGATAAATAGCTCCACTCTGGTGAAGTCAGAGGAAGTTAGTCAACATCCATGGCACAGGGGATTTTATAGTAAGTCATAATTCAATCTTTCATTAGAGGGAAGAAAAAAATGTAAATTAAAAATATCTCAGCCAAGCCATTCCCAGCAGCAATAACTGAAATCTCTGCTGGCCAAACAAAAGGCCGCAAGACTGCTATCGGAACCTTTCTGTTTGCTATCAGTTTAGACCACAATTAATTTAAAATTTTTACTTCCAAAGTAAAGTGAGGGAATACAATAACCCCAATTTACTTTTTTAATAAAAAGCTTAAGTGGAAAAGGTCCACTGGGAAAGCTTAGCCCAGGCCAAGGTAATTCTCATCATGAAGAAAGGGTCCTGTTTAAAATGCAGAGTCACAGGACAGCCTGGTCTCTCTTTCCATAATGCCTCCTCTGAGCTTAAGTGATTTTTAAATTTTTTTCTTCTTTTTTGGTTTTTAAAAAGTGAAGTTGAACTTGTAAGCATTATCAATAATTGCCTTAAAAAGCAATTCTAAAGAATCAACAGGCCCTGTTGAAACAATGCTCTCCAATAGCTGTAGAAAGCAGAGGTATTAAGGAGCAGATCATAAAACAAAATGGATTGGTTCAGTGGACAAAGCATCTACCCGGTGTGTGGATGTGTCAGGTTCAATTCCCGGTCAAGGCACACAGTAGAAGCGACCATCTGCTTCTCCACACTTCATCTTCCCCTTCTCCCTCCTCCCCTCCCACACCCAGTGGCTGGATTAGTTCAAGTGTGGCCTGGGTGCTGAGGATAGCTCCATTGGAGATTCAGGCACTAAAAATAGCTTGGTACTTGACCATTGGCCAATGATAGAGTTACTAGGTGGATCCCAGTCAAAGCAGGAATCTGTCTCACTCTCTCCCCTCTTCTGAGTAAAAAACAAACAAACAATAAAAACAAAACAAAGAAAAGCAAAGTGGATCAAATATAGAAAGCATCCAGAAGGAAGCTGGAATCTCCTTCTGTAAGTGGTGGAATAGATCAGACACTGAGCGGACAGGATCGGGGAATTGGCTGAGCAGAGCAATGAGGGCAGGTGTCTGAAACTGATGGTCATAGGAACCTTGTTCAGGAAACCTCAAGTCACAGAAGGTATCTGAAAAGGTAGACAGTTAGGTTGGGATTTTAAAATCTGGGTTAACAACAAGACAGGGCCTACTCTATAGCACCAGAACAAGTGTAGCAGGCAAATGATTCAGGGTCATTCTTGGGTATACTGGAGCAGGGAAAGGCAGAGCTAGAGAAACTTGGTACAAGATGGAGGCATTATCATAGAAACAAGTTCCACAATGCCCACATCCTAATCACACATTGAAGAAATATATCTTTATTTGAACATTCTGAAGATGATGACAATCACATCTGTTGTTTCTATGACAACACTGATTTCTGTTTCTATTCTCATCCCTCTGCCTCTTCGCAGTCTCCTTCACTTTAACTTTATATAGCATATGGCCATGTGTGCTTCAAAGGATCATGTGTGTCCCTCTTTCCATCACAATGTTCCACTCAATATATTTCTCAGCAATAAATAAATACTTCCAAATCAAATTCTATCCTTGGATTTCTTTGTTTTTTCTTATTAATTTTAATGTGGTGACACCAATAAATCAGGGTACATATGTACAAGAAAAACATCTCCAGGTAATCTTATCATTCAATTATGTTGCATACCCATCACCCAAAGTCAAATAGTCCTCTGTCACCTTCTATCTGGTTTTCCCTGTGCACTTCCCCTCCTCCCTATCCCACCCTTTCTTCCCTCCCTCCACCCCGTATCCACCACTCTCTTGTCCATGTCTCATAGTTTCAATTTTATGTCCCACCTATGTATGAAATCATGATGTTCTCAGGTATTTTCTGATTTACTTATTTCACTCCATATAATGTTATCAAGGTCCATCCATTTTGTTGTAAATGATCCGATCTCATCATTTCTTATGGCTGAGTAGTATTTCATAGTATATATGTACCAAAGCTTTTGAATCCACTCGTATTCTGACAGACACTTGGGCTGTTTCCAGATCTTCGCTATTGTGAACAATGCTGCCACGAACATGGGGACGCATTTCTTCTTTTTGAACAGTGCTATGGTGTTCTTAGGGTATATTCCTATAAGTGGGATAGCTGGGTCAAAAGGCAGTTTGATTTTTAATTTTTTGAGGAATCTCCATACTGTTTTCCACAGTGGCTTCACCAGTCTGCATTCCCACCAGCAGTGCAGGAGGGTTCCCTTTTCTCCACATCTTCGCCAGCACTTAGTCTGTGTTGTTTTGCTGATCAGCGACATTTTGACTGGTGTGAGGTGAAATCTCATTGTGGTTTTAATTTGCATTTCTCTAATGATTAGTGATGTTGAGCATTTTTTCATATGCCTATTGGCCATCTGTATGTCCTCTTTAGAGAAATTTCTATTCATTTCTTTAGCCCATTTTCTGATTGGATTGTTTGTCTTCCTGGTGTTGAGTTTTATAAGTTCTTTATAAATTTTGGTTATTAACACCTTATCAGATGTGCTATCCAATATGTTCTCCCATTCTGTGGTTTGTCTTTTTATTCTGTTCTTGTTGTCTTTAGCTGTGCAAAAACCTTTTAGTTTAATATAGTCCCATTTGTTTATCTTGACTTTTATTTCATTTGCCCGTGGAGATAAATCAGCAAATATATTGCTGCTACAGATGTCAGAGAGTTTGCTGCCTATGTTTTCTTCTAAGATGCTTATGGTTTCACGGCTTACGTTTAAGTCTTTTATCCATTTTGAGTTTGTTTTTGTGAATGGTGTAAGTTGATGGTTTAGTTTCACTTTTTTGCAGGTAGATGTCCAATTTTCCCAATACCATTTGTTAAAGAGGCTGTCTTTACTCCATTGTATGTTCTCTCCTCTTTTGTCAAATATCAGTTGTCCATAAAGATGTGGGTTTATTTCTGGGTTCTCTGTTCTGTTCCATTGATCTATGTGCCTGTTCTTATGCCAGTACCAGGCAGTATTGAGTATAATGGCCTTGTAGTAAACCTTGATATCTGGAAGAGTGATACCTCCTGCTTTATTTTTTCTCTTTAAGATTGTTGAGCCTATTCGTGTTCTTTTTTGGTTCCATATAATTTTTTTGGAATATATGTTCTATATCTTTGAAGTATGTCATTGGTATTTTAATTGGTATTGCATTGAATTTATAAATTGCTTTGGGTAATATAGACATTTTAATGATGTTTATTCTTCCTAGCCATGAGCACGGTATATGCTTCCATTTGTTGTACCTTCCTTGATTTCTTTTATCAATGTGTTATAATTTTCCGAGTACAGTCCTTAACCTCCTTGGTTAAATTTACTCCTAGGTACTTTATTTTTTGTCTGCAGTAGTGAACGGGATTGTTTCCTTAATTTTTTTTGCTGACAGTTCATTGTTTGTATATAGAAATGCCTCTGATTTCTGAGTATTAATTTTATATCCTGCCACCTTGCTGAATTCATTTATAAGGTCCAGTAGTTTTTTGACTGAGACTTTAGGGTTTCCTATATACAATATCATATCAACTGCAAATAATGACAGTTTTACTTCTTCTTTTCCGATTTGGATGCCTTTTATTTCTTTTGTCTGAATGCTATAGTTAGAATTTCCAGAACTATCTTGAATAAGAGTGGTGAAAGGGGGCACCCCTGCCTGCTTCCTGATGTTAAGGGGATTGCTTTTAATTTTTGTCCATTTAGTATGATGTTTGCTGTGGGTTTGTCGTAGATGGCCTTTATCATGTTAAGGAATGTTCCCTGTATTCCGACTTTACTGAGAGTTTTAAGCATGAATGGGTGCTGCATTTTATCAAATGCCTTTTCT
Source organism: Rhynchonycteris naso (assembly GCA_037038555.1). NCBI lineage: Eukaryota > Metazoa > Chordata > Mammalia > Chiroptera > Emballonuridae > Rhynchonycteris > Rhynchonycteris naso. Next base: position 93,098,070 of record CM072999.1, read on the forward strand.
GCATCTATTGAAATTATCATGTGATTTTTGTCCTTCCTTTTGTTTATGTGATGAATCACATTGATTGATTTGCAAATATTGAACCAAACTTGCCTCTCAAGAATAAATTCCACTTGAAAATGGTATATGATTTTTTTCATATATTGCTCTATTCGTTCGGCTAATATTTTGTTGAGAATTTTAGTGTCTAAATTCATCAGTGATATAGCCCTATAATTTTTTTTCTTTGTGTTGTCTTTACCCAGTTTTGGGATCAAAATTATGCTTGCCTCAAAAAAGGAGTTTGCAAGTATTCCTTCCTCTTGAATTTTTTGAAATAGCTTGAGGAGGATAGGAGTTAGTTCTTTGAATTTTTGGTAGAATTTACTTGTGAAGCCTTCAGGCCTAGGACTTTTCTTTTTTGGGAGTTTTTTGATAAATGTTTTAATTTCATTTGTTGTAATTGGTCTGCTTAGGTGTTCTGATTCTTCTAGATTGATTTTTGGAAGATTATATGATTCATGAAATTTTTCCATTTCACCTAGGTTGTCTAATTTTTTGGCATAGAGTTCTTCATAGTATTTTCTTACAATGCTTTGTATTTCTGTTGTGTCAGTTGTTATTTCTCCACTGTCATTTCTAATTTTATTTATTTGGGTTCTCTCTCTTTTTTTCTTGGTGAGTCTAGTTAAAGGTTCACTAATCTTGTTTACCTTTTCAAAGAACCAGCTCCTGGTTTCATTGATCCTCTGTATTGTTTCCTTAGCCTCTATGTCATTTATTTCTGCTCTGATGTTTATTATTTCCTTCCTTTTACTGGTTCTGTGCTTTATTTGCTGTTGTTTTTTTAGTTCTTTTAGATACAGGTTCAGGTTGCTTATTTGAGCTTTTTCTAGCTTCTTTTGGTATGCCTGTAGTGCAATGAACTTCCTTTCAGTACTGCTTTTGCTGTGTCCCATAAATTTTGAGTTGATGTATGCTCATTATCATTTGTTTCTACAAATTTTTTATTTCTTCTTTGATCTCATTGTTAATCCATTCATTATTTAATAACCTGCTATTTAGTTTCTAAGTGTTCGAGTATTTTTCAGTTTATCTTTATTGTTAATTTCTACTTTTATAGCATTGTGATCAAAGAAAATGCTTGATATTACTTCAATCTTCTTAAATTTATTGAGGTCATTTCTGTGTCCTAACATGTGGTCTATCCTAGAAAACAAACCATGAGCACTTGAGAAGAATGTATATTCTACTGCTTTAGGGTGAAAAGTTCTAAAGATATCTATTAAATAGAGTTGATCTAGTGTATCCTTTAAGTCTGCTGTTTCTTTATTAATTTTCTTTCTTGAGGATCTATCCAGTGTTGTTAGTGGGGTATTGAAATCCCCTACTATGATAGTATTGCTGTTAATCACACCCTTTATATCCATCAAAGTCTGCTTTATATATGTCGGGGCTCCTATATTTGGTGCGTAAATATTTATAATATTTATATGTTCCTGTTGAATTTTTTCCTTTATCACTATGTAGTGTCCTTCTTTATCTCTTACTACAACCTTTGTTTTAAAGTCCATTTTGTCAGATATAAGTATTGCTACCCCTGCTTTTTTTTCATTTCCATTTGCATGAAATATTATTTCCATTCTTTTATCTTCAGTCTATATGCATCTTTTGTTTTAAGGTGTGTCTCTTGTAGACAGCATATGTATGGGTCCTGTTTCTTTATCCACGCAGCTACACTATGTCATTTCATTGGATCATTTAATTCATTTACATTTGAGGTTATTATTGATATGTAGTTGTTTATTGCCATTTTATTTTTTAAAGCTGTATTCTTCTTTGGCTATATTCTTTCCTCCATTTGAACTGTTCACAACAGGCCCCTTAATATCTCTTGCAGAATTGGTTTGGTTTTAATGAATTCCTTCAGGCTTTCTTTTTCTGGGAAGCTCTTTATTTCTCCTTCAATTTTAAATGTTAGCCTTGCTGGATAGAGTAGTCTTGGTTGTAGGTTCTTGTTCTGCATTACTTTGAATATATCTTGCCTTTCCATTCTGGCCTCAAGTGTTTCTGTTGAGAAGTCAAATGTCATCCTTATGGGGGTTCCTTTGTAGGTGATAGCCTTTTTTTCTCCAGTAGCTTGTAAAATTTCCTCTTTATCCCTTAGCTTTTGTATTTAACTATGATGTGTCTTCGTGTAGATTTTTTTTGGTTTCTCTTTAATGGAGTTCTGTGTGCTTCTTGAATGTGTGGAATGTTTCCCAGCCTTAATTTAGGGAAGTTTTCTGCTATGATGTGATTGAACAAAGTTTCTATTTCCTGTTGTCTTTCCACTTCTTCAGAGACCCCTATGATGCAAATGTTATTTCTCTTCTTGTTGTCACGGAGCTCCCTTAGAGTTTTCTCACATTTTTGAGTCTCTTTTTCTTCTCTGCTTCTGTGCCTTTGTCTATTGTGTCCTCTAATGCACTGATTTGATCCTCAGTGTCACTCATGCTGCTTTAAATTCCTTCCATTTTGGCCTTCAGTTCTGATACTGTATTTGTCATTTCTGTCTGATTCTTTTTTATTATTTCAATTCGTTTTTTATACTTGTTATCTCTTTATTTAGGTGTTCATAGTGACTATTCATTGTTGCTCTAATTTCTTTGCACATTCTGACTATCATTATTCTAAATTCTGCTTCTGGTAATTTGTTTATATCTGGTTCATTCAGGTCCTTCTCTGGGGAATTTTCTTGATTCATTTGGTTTGCATTCCTCTGCTTATCCATTTTGTCTGTGTATATGCAAGTTGTGGCCACTGGAGTCCAGTAGGTTTTGCCTTTGTTCTCTAGGTGTGCTCTGTCTGCAGGCCTGCCAACCCCTCTGCTGCTGCCTAGGGTGGTTGGGTATGGGCATTGCCAGTGCTGGCTCACTGTGGCTGTGATTTCTGCCTCTCCTCCATAGGAGGGCCTGTCACTCAAGCCGCAAGCCTCAGCACCAAGGGTAGAGGTGAGCACCTTTGCTCAGCTGCAGACCCATCCTGTTTTCAGGCTTCCACCCAGCACCTGCGATCAGAGCCTGCTCGCCACAGTTTCGCGTGTTGGACGGGGCTTTTGACGTCCTCTCAGTTGTGAGCCTTTGCCCGTCCAGAGCTTTAGCCCCACCTTCGAGGCCAGGGCACTTCTGCGCAGGGTCGCAAACCAAGATTAATCAGACCGGGTGTGGCTGCTGGCGTGCGCTCAGTTGCGAACTTCTGCTCTTCCGGGGCTCTACCCCGCCCCTGCATTCAGAGCCAATTAGCGTACTCAGGATTGCAATCCGTGGTTTCTGTGGCCCATTGTGCCTGCTAGCGTGAGCTCAGCCGGGAGCCCCAGCCCTTCCCTGGTCCTAGCCCTGTCCCCTCGGTCAGGGCTGGCTTGCGCATGGTCGCACAGCAGATCTCTGCTCTTCCTGGCCTCCCGCTTTTCCCCCGCAGGTGGAGTCACAGGCGGACCCCCAGCTGCCAGAATGCTTTTGTGCGTCCCCTCTGCCCCTGCTGGGCTAGATTGAGCTCACACTGGCTGGGCCTCCGCACCCGCTGACAGAACTGCGTTTCAGTGTCTCGCCACCACCATCCCTCCAGCAACCCTCACCAGAGTAGGAAGGGCCCTAACACTTTATACTGTAGACCTGGAAGTTCCCTCCATCTAAGCAGCTCTGCTCTAAGTGCCACAGGAGAGCTTGTTTGGCTGGTGTTCTCTCTCCCTTTGCTGGTATTGCTAGTTCCAGGGGAAATATGCGTTTTTGATTAGGGAAGTGACTTAGCCCAGGGGTTTGGGTGGCTGTACCTCAGAGTGTTTGTCCCTGTGCCTTCAGTCCACACTCTCTTCCCACTGCTCTGGTCCTCTCCTCTGTCCCCGTTCCCCGGAGCCCCGGGTGCGTGGTTGTGAGAGAGGTTTTCTGCACTGTCCCTTTAAAAAGAATCTTGGGTCTGAGAAAACTGTCTCTTTCTCACAAACAGTATCCTCACTTGTTTCACAGCTCAATACTGTCCAAACGCCTCTTCTAGGCTCTGGGACTGCAGTCTGGGGCTTGGTTCCTGGGACCCAGGTCCCATTCTCTCCGCCAAACTCTCCTCCTGCCACGCGGGTCTCTCCGGGCTGCCGTTTGCTCCAGAGAGCTGAGCAGCCCTCTTCGCGTTTTCGCTATTCCTACCAGTCTCAATGTGGTTTCTTCTGTGTTCCTTGGTTGAAGAGTCCACTTAGTTTAGTTCAAAGTTGTTTTATCCAGATGATGGTTGTTAAAATTGAGTTATAACCCACTTTGGTTCTGGGAGTTGGAAGTTGATATGTTCTCCATTGCCATCTTGTTCCCCTTAATCCTTGGTTTTGAAAACTCTACACTTACATAAGCAAGTGTCTGCCAGAAATCTTCATCTGTCTTTCTTAAAGGCACCTGATATTAAACATCATCATATCCAAAATTAAATCATATTCTTTAGCCTTTTCCCAAATTCTCCTGGGAAAATTTGTCTTTCTCCTTTATTTATCTTCACACATTACCATTTACTTTGAAGTGAACTGTGTTTCCCAAAATTCATATGTTGAAGTCGGTATCCCAAACTGATAGTATTAGGAGATGGGGCCTTTGAGAGGTAATTCAGGTTAGATGAGGTCATGAGGGTCTGGTCCTCATATGGGATTAGGGTCTTTGAAAGAAACAACTCCAGGGAACTTGTCTTTTCTCTCTCCCTGAAAGTATGCAAAGTAAAGGTCAAGTGAGCATATAGGGAGATGGTAGTCTCTTATAAGCCAAAGGAAGAGACCTCAGAAAGCAACCTATATTACATTTATCTTGGACTCCCCAGCCTCCAGAACTAAGAAATAATTTCTGTTGTTAAGCCCCCCAATCCAGGATATTTTGTTTGGCAGTCTGAGAAGATGAATATACCATTCATCCAGTCATCCAATATGGAGACCAACAACTAATCTCAGTTCCTTTCTTCTCACTTACCTTCTATAGTTAATCAATTTTGAAATTCTCATTCACTGTATATCTCTCTTTCAAATATACCCTCTTTTCTCTAATCCTCTAACCTCTTCTCTAATTCAGGCTATATCATAATTTATCTGGAATATTTTAATAGCCTCATTAATTATCTCTGTGCTTTTAGGCTGCCCACCTCCCCAACACTCCCACCTTTATACCTCTCAGTCCTTCACACTAGGACCATAGTACCATATGTGGTACTACTTCCAAAATGTAAATTTGACCATTTCATGCATCTGTTTAAAACTTCTTAATTTCTTATCAACAGCTTTAGGGAAAATCTGAGTAATTCAGTATTTTTTAAAAGAATTCATTACTAAATAGCACTTATTTTCCAGTTTTACTCCCCTGCTATATCATCTTGTAACACCAGATTATTGTGCTCCCCAAACATAGCACCTTCTTTTATATTTTGTTAACCACTTTTGTTGTTGCTTCTTTCACTTGAAATGTTATCCTCCTCAAAATTATTCTGGCAAATTTCTGTTTATCTGTCAAATGCAATTTTAACGTAACTTCTCTGTAAAACATTTTTCTAATTCCTACTTTCACTATACTTTTATGCCTTTTCCAGATGTCTTTTATTTCAAATAAATATTTTATTATATTGTAATTATTAAAATACATTTTTAATAATTGCTTCCCAGAAGTATGATTTGTGATTCTTTTATTGTTGTTAAGTTAAAACATAATTTTGTTAAGGTTTCCCCTTTAATTCATTGCTTTTAAGAACAGTACTTTTAATTTTAAAAATATTTTACTTTTTATTTTATTTTTTACAGGGGCAGAAAGAGAGTCAGAGAGAGGGATAGATAGGGACAGACAGACAGGAATGGAGAGAGATGAGAAGCATCAATCATTAGTTTTTCGTTGCCGTTGCGACACCATAGTTGTTCATTGATTGCTTTCTCACATGTGCCTTGACCGTGGGCCTTCAGCAGACTGAGCAACCCCTTGCTGGAGTCAGCGACCTTGTGTCCAAGCTGGTGAGCTTTTGCTTAAGCCAGATGGGCCCGTGCTCAAGCTCGTGACCTCGGGGTCTCAAACCTGGGTCTTCCGCATCCTAGTCCAATGCTCTATCCACTGCGCCGCTGCCTGGTCAGGCTAAAAATTTTTATTTTTTTAATTACAGTTTAAATTCAATATTATTTTGTAGTTTCCAGGTGCACAACATATTTGTTGTTATTTTAATATTTGGTTTTAGATATCCTATTTGTCCTTTTTTATATTTGTCCACATCCAGAAATTATGATTGTCTCCAACTTGAATTGACATGCTTGCAGTTCAGAACCAGGTGTTAAAACAGATTTTTAGAGTTTCTTTCCTACAATGATATTTATGTTATCAGCAGTGAGATTACCTACTCATTTTTTTATATAATGGAGGGACTAATTTTAAATAATTATTTCATCTGACTAGTAACATATTAATACATGTTTATTGCCAAAATACAGAAACATATTAAAAAGACAAAAAAACCCAATTCTACCATTTAGATATAGCAACTGCTAACTGTACTTTGGTAAATTTGTGATCAGAGCATACCATTTATATAATGCCATATTTGGTGTTTTAGATTACTCTCTAAACATTACTCAAGACATCTAATCTATTTTTGGAAAAATAAATTTAAGGAATAAATTACATTATAAGGTAAGAATACCATAATTTATAAAGCCATTTTCTTATTGTTGAATATTTAGTTTACTTCAATATTTGTAACTACCTCTTTAGAAATTATTCAAAATATAACAACTAGTATTTCAAAGACATATTTTTTTTAAAAAAAACTACTTTTTCTTACTATCATAATTTCAACAGTTTTTATTATGGTTAAAAAGATTATATTAATATATATTCTCATCAATACTATAGTTATATGCCAAGGCCAATATATTTTATCATTTGTCTATAGTACTGTTGAATTTTGTATTGTTCATCCTATTCTATTTTACTGTGTCTCAGAAGAGGCAAAGAAAAGAAATTGAATTGTTCAAGAAACATATTAGAATATTGAAATGGTTAAGTGGAATCTTGAATAATTTCTCCAGTGTAATCCCTCATAGTATTAGAGTAAATTTAGTCTTTCACTTTTTATGCTCAGTATACATAGAAATATTACTTCATTTTATTGTTTTGTAAATCATTTTAAGATTATCTGTGTGTAGTTATCAGATTAACCATTTGGATTAACGTATTTCAACAACACAACTAGTTTAACTCAATTGAATTCCATATAATGGATACATTTGATGAGTTGTTTTGGAATAGTAAAAATACAATTAAATCTCTTTTAGCTATTTACTTTCCAGTTTAAAAAATTCAAATTACTGTTTCCTTAAAATCAGATTAGTAAACTCTACGTCTTCTCTTTCTTTTTTGAATTACTTAAAAGTATTCACCAAAAATGTTTAGCTGTAGAAATTAAATTTGGTCTCTATATTCTAAGGAATATTTGCCTAGCTCTGAATATAATGGAATTATCTCCTTGTGAGCCTACATATGATTAGCTAGTAGAAGAAAAAATAAATTAGTATTTTCCAGAAACTTGGACCATTAATAAAAGAAAAGAAAGTTGTCTCTGGTCAGGTAGCTCAGTTGTTTAGAGCATTATCTTAAACATGTCAAGGCTGTGGGTACTATGTTTGGACAGGGCACATACAAGAATCAACCAATGATGGCATAAATAAGTGGCACAATGAATTCATCTCTCTCTTTCTGTCTCTCTTTCTCCCTCTGTAAAAATTAATAAGTTGAAAGAAGAAAAGAAAAAATATTATACTATAGACTACAGTAGTCAACTTTTATATTAAAAATAAAATAAACTAGATGATATAAGAGTAATGGAGCATGAAAGATACTCCTAATCATTTCCCTTGAAATTTCAATAAATTAAACAACTATAATGCAACCAAGGAACTCCAGCTGGGCTCCCAGGCACACCAGAAAGATCCACACACCAAATGGACTAAAGGTGGGACAGGGTGAAAAGAAAGGCAGAAGATAAAACACAATCATGGTGGGCTTTGGAGAGGAGAGGAGACAAACCTAGAGTGACTGGGTTTTTTTTTCTCTGCTGGACTACAGAAGAAGGGAAGCTCTGGCTCTCTGGATTTTTGTCTGTGGGGCACAGAGAGGGAAACTTAGAGTCATTGGTTCTCCTTCTGCACAGGAGGAGCAGTGAGACAGAGGCAGAGAGGGGGAGATAAACCAAAGTGGCCAGAGTGAAGGGTCATGGGCAGTGTTCTCAGCAGTTTGCATGCAGCTCGCAGTTGGCAAAAACAGAGAGAGCTAAACTGCAGCCTCCAACTGCCATATTCCATCTCTCTCACCACACAGTATGAAGAGTGGCAGAGACAAATCCCATAACTAGCTCTCCAGAGCAACTATCTCCCTTGAAGAACAGAAGTACTCCACATCTGGTCCCTAGGTCTTTTAATGTAAGAAAGTGCCTGGAAGCCTGTTTTCACCATTGTTAGAGCTGTAAAGCCCACACAACAGCCCACCCACCAATGCAACTGTGCCCCTGTCTACATCCTTGCCACAGCAACATTTTGGCAGACAGCCCAAGAACTTCACAGAGCTAAAAGTTGTAATACAGCAGCACCTACTGGAAGAAACCTCTCAACTAAATTTCATTTTTCCTCTTTTTCCCTTATTTATTCTATTCTTCTTATTCTTTTTTCTCTTTTTTATTTTTGAATCTTTTTTTTAATTTTTGCATATTTACTTATTTTGTGAGTGTTTTGTTTTTGATTTTTTTCTTTGCTTTTGATCTTATTTTCTATGTTTTTTCTTTTTGTCATAATTTTAAGTTTTTACATTTTTTAGTTCTTTTTTTTGTTACAGTTCTTAATACCACTCGCAAATGCTATTAAGGAAAAAAATATCAAATACCATGGCTACACAAGACAGAGATGTATTTCAGAAAGAAAATAAAAAATCTCCAGAAAAAAACTCTCAATCACATGGAAGTCTTGAAGTTAAATAATAGAGAATTCAAAATTGAAGTTCTGACTGACCAAGTGGTGGCACAGTGAATAGAGCATCAGACTGGGATGCAGAAGACCCAGGTTCGAGATCCTGAGGTTGCCAGCTTGAACGTGGGTCCATCTGGCTTGAGAAAAAGCTCGCCAGCTTGGACACAAGGTCGCTGGCTCCAAGGGGTTGCTCGGTCTGCTGAAGGCCCGCGGTCAAGGCACATGTGAGAAAGCAATCATTGAACAACTAAGGTGTTGCAACAGCAACAAAAAACTAATGATTGATGCTTCTCATCTCTCTCCATTCCTAACTGTCTGTCCCTATTTATCTCTTTCTCTGACTCTCAATCTGTCTCTGTAAAAAAAAAAAAAAAAAAAATTGAAGTTCTGAAAATACTCAATGAGATGTGAGAAGACACCAATAGGCAACTTGATGAGCTCAGAAAACTAATGAACAAAATAAATACCTCACCAAGGAGATTAAAATTATAAAAACAGATGAAGAATTCAATAATGAATTAAAAACTTAGATAGCAAGTTTAACTAATAGAACCAGCCAGATAAAAGAAAGAATCAGTGATATCAAGGACAGATAACTAGAGATGCTACAGAGAGAAGAGAGAGACTTACAAATTTAAAAAATGTGGAGAGAGCTCTACAAAAATTGTCTGACTCCATCACAAAGAGCAAAATAAGAATAATGGAAAGGGAGCAAGATGGCGATGGAGTAGGCGGATGTACCAACTTCCAACTCCCAGCACCAAAGTGGATTATAACTCAATTTTCAGAACCATAATCTGGATAAACCAACTTTGAACTGAACTAAGTGGACTCTTCAACCACGGAACACAGAAGAAGCCACATTGAGACTGGTAAAAATAGTGAAAACGTGAAGAGGGCTGCCAAGCTACCCGGAGTGAATGCAGTCTGGAGAGACCCGCGTGGTGGGAGGAGAGATTGGCGGAGAGGGAGGGACCTGGGTCCCAGGAACAAAGCCCCAGCCTGCAGTCGCAGAGCCTAGAAGAGGTGTTTGGACAGTATTGAGCTGTGAAACAAGTGAGGATACTGTTTGTGAGAAAGAGACAGTTTTCTCAGACCCAAAATTCTTAAAGGGACAACGCAGAACACCTCTCTCACAGCCACACACCCAGGGCTCCAGGGAACGGGGTCAGAGGAAGGGACCAGAGCAGCGGGAAGAGAGAGTACACTGGAAGCCACAGGTAGAAACACTCTGAGGGACAGCCATCCTAGCCCCTGGGCTAAGTCACTTCCCTAATCAAAAACGAATATTTCCCCTGGAATTAGCAATACCAGCCAAGGGAGACAGGACACCAGCCAAACAAGCTCTCCTGTGGCGCTTAGAGCAGAGCTGCTTAGATGGAGGGAACTTCCAGGTCTACAGTATAGAGTGCTAGGGTCTGAGCTGTGGGGCCCCTTCTCACTCTACCTAGGGTTGCTGGAAGGACGGTGGAGGCATGAGGCTAAAACAAGGTACTGTCGGCAGGGGTGGAGGCCCAGCCATTGTGAGCCTGGTCTAGCCCAGCAGGGGTACAGGGGACGTGCAAAAGTGTTCCAGCAGCTGCTGGTCCACCTGAAGCCCCATCTGGAGAGAAAAAACGGGAGGCGAGGAACGGGCAGAGATCTGCTCTGCAACCCTGTGCAAGCTGGCCCTGACAACGGGGATGAGGCTAGGACCAGGGACGGGCAGAGGCTCACAGCTGAGCTGATGCCAGGAGCCCCAACCAGCCCAAAAAATTGCGGTTTGCCATCCTGCATGCATGAGTTGACTCTGAAAATGGGGGCGGGTCTAGAGCCCCAGATGAGCAGAAGTTCGCAGCTGAGTGCACGCCAGCAGCCACACCCAGCCCAATAAACCAAGGTTTGCGATCCTGTGCAGGAGGACCCTGGCCTCGAGGGAAGGGCTAAAGCTCTGGATGGGCAAAGGCTCATAGCTGAGAGGATGTCAAAAGCCTCGTCCAACCCATGAAACTGTGGTGAGCAGGCTCTGATGGAGGGTGCTGGGCAGAAGTTCACAAAGAAGCTGGGTTCACAACTGAGTAAAGGTGCTCCCCTCTACCCTTGGGGCTGAGGCTTGTGGCTTGAGTGACAGCCCCTCCCGCGGAGGAGAGGCAGAAATCACAGCAAGAGCCACAGTGGGCCGGCGCTGGCAACGCCCATACCCAACCGCCCTAGGCAGCAGCAGAGGGGGTGGTGGGCCAGCAAACAGACGACACCTAGAGAACACAAAGGCAACACCTACAGGACTCCAGTGGCAACAACTTGCTTATACACAGACAAAATGGGCAGGCAGAGGAATGCAAACCAAATGAAACAAGAGAAATACCAAGAGAAGGACATGAATGAACCAGATATAACCAAATTACCAGAAGCAGAATTTAGAATAATGATAGTTAGGATGTTCAAAGAAATTAGAGCAACAATGGATAGTGACTATGAATGCCTAAATAAAGGGATAACAAGTATAAATAACAAAATTGAAATAATAAAAAAGAATCAGAAAGAAATGACAAATACAAATATCAGAACTAAAGACCACAATGGAAGGAATTAAAAGTAGAATGAATGACGCTGAGGATTGAATCAGCAAGTTAGAGCACACAATAAACAAAGGCACAGAAACAGAGAAGAAAAAGAAAAACAGACTAAAAAAATGTGAGGAAACTCTAAGGAAGCTCTGTGACAACATGAAGAGAAACAACATTTTCATCATAGGGGTTCCTGAAGAAGAGGAGAGAGAACAAGAAATAGAAACTTTGTTCAATCAAATCATAGCAGAAAACTTCCCTAAATTAAGGCTGAGAAACATTCCACATGTTCAAGAAGCACAGAGAACTCCATTAAAGAGAAACCAAAAAAAATCTACACCAAGACACATCATAGTTAAAATACCAAAGCTAAGAAATAAAGAGAAAATTTTACAAGCTACTGGAGAAAAAAAAGGCTATCACCTACAAAGGAGACCCCATAAGGATGACATTTGACTTCTCAACAGAAACACTTGAGGCCAGAATGGAATGTCAAGATATATTCAAAGTAATGCAGAACAAGAACCTACAACCAAGACCACTCTATCCAGCAAGGCTAACGTTTAAAATTGAAGGAGAAATAAAGAGCTTCCCAGAAAAAGAAAGCCTGAAGGAATTCATTAAAAGAAAACCAATTCTGCAAGAGATACTAAGGGGCCTGATGTGAACAGTTCAAAGAGAGAAAAGAATATAGCCAAAGAAGAATACAGCTTTAAAGAATAAAATGGCAATAAACAACTACATATCAATAATAACCTTAAATGTAAATGGATTAAATGATCCAATCAAAAGACATAGGGTAGCTGCGTGGATTAAGAAACAGGACCCATACATATGCTGTCTACAAGAAACACACCTTAAAACAAAAGATGCACATAGACTGAAGGTAAAAGGATGGAAAACGATATTTCAAGCAAGTGAAAATGAAAGAAAAGCTGGAGTAGCAATACTTATATCTGACAAAATGGACTTTAAAACAAAGGCTATAGTAAGAGATAAAGAAGGACACTACATAATGATAAAGGGAACAATTCAACAGGAACATATAACTAGTATAAATATCTACGCACCAAATATAGGAGCCCTGACATACATAAAGCAGACTTTGATGGATATAAAGTGTGTGATTAACAGCAATACTATAATAATAGGGGATTTCAATATCCCTCTAACAACACTGGATAGATCCTCAAGAAAGAAAATTAATAAAGAAACAGCAGACTTAAAGGATACACTAGATCAACTCTATTTAATAAATATCTTTAGAACTTTTCACCCTAAAGCAGTAGAATATACATTCTTCTCAAGTGCTCATGGTTCGTTTTCTAGGATAGACCACATGTTAGGACACAAAAATGGCCTCAATAAATTTAAGAAGATTGAAATCATATCAAGCATTTTCTCTGATCACAATGCCATGAAACTAGAAATTAACCACAAAAGAAAAACTGAAAAATACTCAAACACTTGGAAACTAAATAGCAGGTTATTAAATAATGAATAGATTAACAATGAGATCAGAGAAGAAATAAAAAAATTTCTAGAAACAAATGATAATGAGCATACATCAACTCAAAATTTATGGGACACAGCAAAAGCAGTACTGAGAGGGAAGTTCATTGCACTACAGGCATATCATAAAAACTGAGAAAAAGCTCAAATAAGCAACCTGAACCTGCAGCTAAAAGAACTAGAAAAACAACAGCAAATAAAGCCCAGAACCAGTAGAAGGAAGGAAATAATAAAGATCAGAGCAGAAATAAATGACATAGAGGCGAAAGAAACAATACAGAGGATCAATGAAACCAGAAGCTGGTTCTTTGAAAAGGTAAACAAGATTGATGAACCTTTAACTAGACTCACCAAGAAAAAAAGAGAGAGGACTCAAATAAATAAAATTAGAAATGACAGTGGAGAAATAACAACTGACACAACAGAAATACAAAGCATTGTAATAAAATACTGTGAAGAACTCTGTGCCAAAAATTAGACAACCTAGGTGAAATGGACAAATTTTATGAATTATATAATCTTCCAAAAATCAATCTGGAAGAATCAGAACACTTAAACAAACCAATTACAACAAATGAGATCGAAACAGTTATCAAAAAACTCCCAACAAAGAAAAGTCCTGGGCCTGAAGGCCTCACACGTGATTTCTACCAAAAATTCAAAGAAGAACTAACTCCTATTCTCCTGAAGCTATTTCAAAAAATCAAGAGGAAGGAAGACTTCCAAACTCTTTTCATAAGGCAAGCATAATTCTGATCCCAAAACTGGGCAAAGACAACACAAAGACAAAAAATTATAGGCCTATATCTCTGATGAATTAAGATGCTAAAATCTGAACAAAATGTTAGCCAACCAGATCCAGCAATATATGAAAAAAATCATACACCATGATCAAGTGGGATTTATTCTGGAGAGGCAAGGCTGGTTTAATATTCGCAAATCAATCAATGTGATTCATCACATAAACAAAAGGAAGGACAAAAATCACATGATAATTTCAATATATGCAGAAAAGGCATTTGATAAAATCCAGCACCCATTCATGCTCAGAACTCTCAGTAAAGTGAGAATACAGGGAACATTTCTTAACATGATAAAGGGCATCTACGACAAACCCACAGAAAACATCATACTAAATGGACAAAAATTAAAAGCAATCCCCTTAACATCAGGAAGCAGGCAGGGGTGTGCCCTTTCACCACTCTTATTCAACATAGTTCTGGAAATCCTAGCTACAGCAATCAGACAACAAGAAGAAATAAAAGGCATCCAAATAGGAAAAGAACAAGTAAAACTGCCATTATTTGCAGATGATATGATATTGTATATAGAAAACCCTAAAGTCTCAGTCAAAAAACTACTGGACCTGATAAATGAATTCAGCAAGGTGGCAGGATATAAAATTAATACTCAGAAATCAGAAGCATTTCTATATACCAACAATGAACTGTCAGCAAAAGAAATTCAGAAAACAATACCCTTCACTATTGCAGCCAAAAAAATAAATTACCTAGGAGTAAATTTAACCAAGGAGGTTAAGGACTTGTACTCGGAAAATTATAAAACATTGATAAAAGAAATCAAGGAAGATACAAACAGGTGGAAGCATATACTGTGCTCATGGCATGATTTCATACATAGGTGGGACATAAAATTGAAACTATGAGACATGGACAAGAGAGTGGTGGATACGGGGTGGAGGGAGGGAAGAAAGGGTGGGATAGGGAGGAGGGGAAGTGCACAGGGAAAACCAGATAAAAGGTGACAGAGGACAATTTGACTTTGGGTGATGGGTATGCAACATAATTGAATGATAAGATAACTTGGAGATGTTTTCGTTGTACATATGTACCCTGATTTATTGGTGTCTTCCCATTAAAATTAATAAATAAATGGGACTGAGGGAAAAAAAAGAAAAAGCAAAATTCAAACTGAAAAAGAAGAAATGACCATAGATATCATAGATATAGAGAAGATCACAGTAGAATATTCTGAAAGATTATATACCACCAAATTCAACAAGCTAGAGGAAGTGGATACATTCCTAAAACTATACAATCTTCCTAGAATGAGCTATGAAGAAGTGGAAAACCTAAATAGATATATAAGTAGGGAAGAAACAGAAACAACTACTGAAAACCTCCCCCCAAACCAAAGTCCAAGACCAGATGGTTACACTAGTGCATTCTACCAAACATTCAAAGAAGATTTGGTACCTATCCTTCTAAAAGTTTTCCAAAGCATAAAATCAGAAGCAATATTTCTCAACACATTTTATGAGTGCAATATAACCCTCATACCTAAACCTAGCAAGAACAATACAGAAGAGAAATCTAAAGACTAATATCTCTAATAAATACAGATGAAAAAGTCCTAAACAATATACTTACAAATCAAATACAGCAACACATTAAAAAAATAAGTACATGACAATCAAGTGGGATTCATTCCAGGAGCACAAGAATGGTTCAACATATGGAAATTGATCAACGTAATATACCACATCAACAAAAGAAAGAACAAAAATCCTATGATCCTGTCAATAGATGCAGAGAAGGCATTCGATAAAATACAACATCCCTTTATGTTTAAACACTCAATAAAATCAGAATAGGAGTAAAGTACCTCAACATAATAAAGGCTATATTTGTCAAACCATCTGTTAATATCATACTAAATGTTAAAAAAATGAAGGTGTTTTTTCTAAAATCAGAAACAAGAAAAGGTTGCTCACTCTCTCCACTCTTATTCAACATAGTTCTGTAAGATTCAGCCAGAGCAATCAGGCAACAGAAAGAAGTAAAAAGGCATTCATATCAAGAAAGAAGTAAAGGTATCACTTTTTGCAGATGATATGATCTGTATATAAAAAACCCCAAAGACCCCACAAAAAACTATTTGAAACAATAAACCAAAGCAATAAAGTTGCAAAATATAAAATCTATATACAAAAATATACTGCTTTCCTATATGCTAACAATGAAACTTCAGGAAATGAACTAAAAACAACAATGTCTTTTACAATTGCAACAAAAAATAAAGTACCTAGTAATAAACTTAACAAAAGATGTGAATGACCTATATACTGTAAATTACAAAACATTATTGAAAGAAATTGAAAAAGACACAATAAAATGGAAAAATATTCCATGTTCATGGATTGAAAGAATCAGCATAGTTAAAATCAGCATAGTTACCCAAAACAATATACCAATTTAATCCAATCCTCATCAAAATCTCAATGTGATTTTATAAAGAAATACAACAAAATATTACCAGGATTGCATGCAACCACAAAAATACCCAAATAGCCAAAGCAATCCTGAAGCAAAAGGATAAAGCCAGAAGTATCACACTACCTGACTTCAAATTATACTACAGAGCCACGATAATCCAAACAGCATGTTATTGGCAGAAAAACAGATATACAGAGTATTGGAACAGAATTGAGAGCCCAGAAATAAGACCACACACATATAGACAAGTCATCTTTGACTAAGGAGCCAAAAACACACAATGTAGAAAAGAAAGCCTCTTCAATAAGTGGTGCTGGGAAAATTGGAAAAGCCACATGCAAAAGAATAAAATTTGACTACAGTTTGTCCCCCTGCACAAAAAATCATTCAAAATGGATCAAAGACCTAAATATAAGATCTGAAAGTACAAATTACATAGGACAAAACATAAGTACTTTGCTCATGGAGCTTGTCCATTGAGAATAATTTATGAATTTGACCCCAAAGTCAAGGGAAGTAAAGGCAAAAATAAATGAATGGGACTATATCAAACTAAGCAGCTTCTGCACAGTGAAAGAAATTGACAACAAAACAAATAAGCAGCCAACTAAATGGGAGATGCTATTTGCAAACAACAGCTCTGATAAAGGGTTAATATCCAAAATATAAAGAACTAACAAAACTCAGTGTCCTGATTGAATGCACACTTCTCCAAAGAGGACATACAAATAGCCAACAGGTATATAAAAGATGCTTATCTTCACTACCTATTTGAGAAATGCAATTCAAAATTATAATGAGATACCAACTCACAGCATTTAGATTGGCTATTATTAACAAGACAGATAATAACAAGTGTTGGAGAGGCTGTGGAGAAAAAGCAACCCTTACTCACTGATGGTGGGAATGCAAATTAGTACAACCATTATTGAAGAAAGTATAATGGATCCTCAAAAAATTAAAAATAGAACTACTTTATGACCTAGCAATCTCTCTACTGGGTATCTACCCCCAAAACTCAAAAACATTGGTATGTAAAGATATATGCACCCCCATGTTCATCACAGCATTATTCACAGTGATCAAGACATGGAAACAACCAAAGTGTTTCTCTATAGAAGACTGGATAAAGAAGATGTGGTACATACATAGAATGCAATACTACTCAGCCATAAAAAACAACAACATAGTGACATTTACAACATGAATGGACCTTGAGAACATTATACTGAGTGAAACAAGTAAATCAGAAAAAGTTAAGAACTGTATGATTTCACACATAGGTGGGACATAAAACTGAGATGTATGGACTTAGATAAAAGTGAAGTGGTTACAAGGGGGAAGGGAACATGGGGAAGGAGGAGGAGGACTTGAGTGAATGGGGAGAGGGGAGGGGGGACGGGCAAGGGTGTAAAGAGGAACAAGTATAAGGTGACAAAAATGACTGACTTTGGGTGATGGGTATACAACATAAGCAACAATTCAAATGTATAGAAATGTTCACCTGACACCTATGTACTCTTATTGATCAATGTCACCCTGTTAAAGTTAATTTTCTAAGTAAAATGTTAAAAAATACAATAAAGATCTTAATACATGCATGTAGGCTTTTAAAATATATTTAACATTTACAACAACACACTCATAGAATGAAAGCTATTAGTAAGTCAGGGGCTTGTCTACTTTCCTTGGTTAGCAAATATTAAAGAGGTTATTTTTCCTTTTCCTTACATGAAGTCCTTCCTCACTACAACAAAACAAATAAAAATAAAATTTGTATCTTGATAATTTGTCTGGTTGCAAAAGGAGAAGAGCTGTAGGATGCTCAAGTATATCCTTGGATCAAACGCTGCTACAGACAAAAGTAGTTCCTTCCTAATAAAAATGGTTGTAAAGGAAGAGGATATAATGAAAGAGTATGAGGATTTACTTCTTCATAAAAACTTCTATTTTTACATATATTTTTCAGTTTAAAATGTAAAATTACAGTTTACAGTCAGTATTATTCTGTATTAGTTTTAGACGCACAGCATAGTGGTTAGAAAATCACGTACTTTACAGAGTGGTCTCCCCTGATGTTTCAAGTACCCACCTGTCCCCATATGTAGTTATAACAATATTGCGGACTATGTTTCCTCTACTATAATTTACATCTTTGTGACTATTTTGTAACTACCAATATTGTACTGTATTTTTAAAAGCCATTTATTAGCTTTGTAAGAGATATCTTATGGTCTTACATAACACATCTCATTATTGTATTTCTATGAGCACGTGATTTCTTAAGGCAATTTATTGTTTCTAAATTTGATCAAATTCAGATCTGAATCTATTGTAAGAATTAGAGTAAAATGTGTTCATTTATTAATATTTTCAAATACAAAAAAGATGATAAAGTAGTATTTCATCCCTTAAAAAAATAATCCATCCTCTATGTGCCAGCTTAATACAAATATTAAAATTTTAAACACTTATGACAAGATCATCATCTTTAGAAAAGCAGAAAAATAAATTCAGGTTTAAGGATTTAGCTTTTTCATGGGTTGTCACAACCTCCTAGGAACTGGACTCTCATCTAACTTGGTTCAGGAAAAACATGGCTACTCCAAACACCATCCTTTTCCTCACCTTTTGAATGAAAGTCAGGAAATAATAAGGACAAATTATTACAACTTGCCACAAAGTTTTACAGCGTTTATCCATCTTGAGACTTATGCTATGCATCAAGGTTTTGACATTCAGGAACAGCAGGAGAGGGGGAAAATAAAGGGTAAGATATAGGGTCAATTTAATTCATTGTTTTCCACAAGAGTAAAATTAGGATGAACATACAAACCGAACAATCATCTTCTATCAATTTTAGGTGACCTCCATTGACATACAATCCACTGATATTTCCAAACAAGTGTGTGGAATAGGTGAGAAATTCTATAGCATTAGTCCTCTCTACATGTCTGGAAAATACCTATTGCCCTCCTTGCATGTCTCACTTTCAGACTTTACTTCCAGTTTCCCTTTTTAATTCCATATTATAAGACAGTAGAAAAAAAACAAATGAATAAATAAACTCCACTCAAACAGGTCAGAAGGTTCTTACGCAGACCCTGTAAATGCCATACTCACTACCATTCTCAGCTTTATGTTAACTGAGATATGTCAGGCAGAGATAGTTTCATATATAGCTTTTAGGTTGAAGGGCCTAATTAAAATTTTACAATGTTCACATGTGCACTTGCAGCAAAACTTTTTATTATCATGAAATCCCTACTAAATTTAAGTTGCTAATCACAGCCTCTATATTTCCTTAACAGAACTCTTTTAATGTTCAAAATCACAGAGAGCAGGATTACTCTGCTATAGCTCTGATTCCCCAAGGGAAATGAAATGGGTCTTCTGATTAATGGTTTTTTGGGGGCGTATATCACTTACCAGAGAGGCAGAAAGGCTTCTTGCGAATTGAAATATCTTTGATGTAGGCTGTTTATTGTCACATTCACACTTTCCCAGGAGTCTCTTAAGGGGGTCTGCTGCTGAGGGTTTCCTTGTTCACCAGGGAGAGATTTGTTAATCAAGTATCAGGATCAGTTTTATTGTTAACATTTTGTTGGACCACGGGTTGGTAGGACAGTTGGCGGTAACATGAATTAATATCATTCTGTTGCTTGCCACCCAAAACCAAGTACTTCTATTTTATTAAGAAAAATATAGCAGAATTAAAAGAATACAGAAACAGAGTACCAGAATACAAAGAACAGAAATCCTCAAAATTAAATTTAAGTGAGAAGTCATTGCTGAAGTGGGACAGGGAAACTGGCTGACAGAGAAGATGAATGTTTACTGAGAATCCCTGGTATGCGATGGAAATGTTCCATAATCAGAAAAAAGGGAAAACACACTAGGTCATGTTGTTCTGCTTCAATGAGACAGAATATGGCAAGGTCTGCAGCAGGATTTCTGAATGCTCGTATTATTTTCCTTCAGAGACTTGATCTGAATGAACTATTGCTTCAGTTCTTGTTTCAAAAATGTTTTAAGTGCCTCTGTTTTTTGTTTTGTTTTGTTTGTTTGTTATGAGTTGTGTGTATTTGGTTCTGATTTAACTCCATTATTTGTATGTGGGATAAAATGTAGTTCATAGTTAAAGAATTAATTAGTATTATTTGAATTTGATTTTAGTTTGGTTAAAAAAGTTTTTCAGGTAATTGAGTTTATTTTCTAAAAAAAGATGGGTTTTTATATTTTAGTTTGTTTCTCTCCCTCTCATTGCCTTTTGAGGGGAAGTAATTTTCTTGAACTTAACTTACTCATATATAAACAGAGAATTTTGCAAGGTACTTATTTTTTAATGTGCCACAATTTTTTTTTTCTATTATGTTGTACATTTTGCATATGAAAGGCTAAAACTAAGCTTCCTTTGCTTAAAAAAAAGATTTTTCAGGTTAATCTAATTTGGAGTTCAAGTATCATCCAGGTGAAATATTGACTCAACATATTGCTTCCAAATACATAATAGAACCCAAAGAGATGTTGGGAAGAAGCATAGGTCTAACACACTACTCTGCATGTGAATAATTGAAATTTTAAATTACATTCCATGAGATCAAGTACATAAAGTCTGACCAGCAATGCCTTAAGTAGTAATATTAAAATTAAAAAATGAAAATGTTATAAACAAAGATAAAATACTCCACCTCACACCCAATAAAAAAAAAATACCAGAAGCAAATGTCGGTGAGGATATAGAGAAATTGGAACTTCAGTACTCTGATGATGGAAATTATAGAATGTTGTAGCAACTATGAAAACTTATATGATGGTTCACCAGAAAGAGTATAATTACCATATGATTCAGCAATTTCACTCTTGCATATTCATCCAAAAGAATAGCAGTATTCTTCACAATAGCAAACATGGTGAAAGCAACTCAAGTATTTATTAACAAGTGAATGAATAATGAAAATGTAGTATAATCTTACAGTGGAATATTATTCAGCCTTAAAGAAGAAAGGAAATTCTGACACATGCTAAAGCAGAGTTGAAACTTGAGAACATTATACTTAGTAAAATAAGCCAGTCACAGAAAGACAAATGCTGTTTGGTTCCACTTATGTGAGGTACCTAGAGTAGTTAAATTCATAGAAAGTAGAATGCTAGTTGCCAGATGCTAAGGGAGCAGGAAATGGAAGAGCTATTGTTTAAAAGGTTCAGAGTGTTAGTTTTGCAAAATGAAAGTTTTTTGAGTGGATGACCATCATGACGTTAGCACTATAACATGAATTTGATGCTACTGAACTGTACACGTAAAATGATTAAGCTGATAAATTTTGTTACATGTAGTTTACTACAATTAAAATTTCAAAAAGATAAACTGCTATTCTTATAAAATTATGAGAGAAATTTTAGTTGGACCTTTTATTTGAATTTATGAGTAGCTTAAACTTCTGAGGTAAGGTGGAAAATCATTTCCTAAGACTATTCTGTCTCTGTGTATTAGAATAAATAAACCAATTATTTTATTTTTAAAAATGTAATTCACTTTTAACATCATAGATATTGATGTCATGTTGAATATATACCAGATTAGTTGGCTTTAACCAGGTGTTTTCAGTATTCAATATTTATTTATCACAATATAATAAAGATTGTATCTTCTGTGGTTATTGTAGCTTATCAACTCTAATTAAAAAGAAAAAAATGAAAAATATACTTTGAAAAAGGCATCTCGAAGCAGAACCTACTTAAACGTCTCTTCTTTGAGGTGAATTAAAGTTGTATTTAGTCATGCGTATGATTACAAAGTATATTTTGGAAATCAATTTGCTTTTCAAAAAATATTTATTAAGATATACATTGCATACTATAAAGTATACTCACTGTAAATGTACAACTTAATTATTTTTAGTAAATGTAAACAGTTATGCAATCATTGCCACATGCCAGTTTAAGAACATTTTCATGATACCGTAATTTTCCTTTGTACCTGTTTGCAATAATTCTCAGCTCTTAGCCCCAGGCCTAGGCAATGACTGTTCTTTCCTTCTCTGTAATTATGACTTTTCTGAAAATTTCATGTACACAGAATCATATAATATGTGTTCTTCTGTGTCTGGCTTTTTTCACTTACCCTAATGATTTGAGGCTCATCCATGGTGAAGCATGTATAAGTGGTTCATTCTTTTTTATTGCTGCATAGAAATCCATTGTGTGACTATTCCACATTGTGTTTATGAATTCACCAGCTGATAGACTTTTTAAGTGTCTTTAATTTTTAGCTGTTATGAAGAATGCAATTATAAATATGCACATTCAAGTCATTAAGTGGACAAAAGTTTTCACTGTACACAAATACTAAAATCTAGATAGGTGGAATTTATGGGTCATATAAATTTGTATTTAATTTATTTAAAAACTGCCAAACTGTCTTCTAAAATGTCTATACCAGTTATGTTATTATTACATTATATGAGATTTTTCCATGTATTTGTCAGTACTTGGTATAGCCAACTTTTTGAGTATAGCTATTCTGATGGCTGTATAGCAGTATCTTATAGAGATTTGAATCTGCATTTCCCTGATGACAATAATGTTGAGCATCTTTTAATGTGATTATTAGCTTTTGTCTATCTTCTTTGGTGAAATATTTTGCCGCTTTTTAATTGGGGTGTTTTTATTTTATTAATGAGTTGTAAAAGTTGTCTATATATTTCAGTCATTTTATTTTTAGTGGTGTTTTTTAAAGAGTAAACGTTTTTTTAAATTTTATGAAGCCTAACATTGTTTTTTCTTTTATAAAATATGCTTTTTGAGTCTTATCTAGAATATCTTTTCTTAACTGAGATCACAAGTATTTTTATTCTATGTTTTTCTCTGAAACGTTTACAATTTTAGTATTTTAATTTGGTTTTATAACACATTTTAGTTGGATTTTTAGGTATGATAACAGGTAAGAGTCTAAGTTCTTTTTTTTTTCTTGCATATGAATATTTAATTGTTCTATCATCATTTTGTTGAAAAGTCTATATAATTTTGAAGAATAAATTGCCTTGGCACTTTTGCTGAAAATCAATTGACCATAATTAAGGGTTTATTTCTGGGCTTTCTATTCTGTTACATTGATCTATTCTATCATTTGCTAATCCCACAGTGTTTTTACTGAATCATTATAGGAAGTTTTGAAATGGGGTGGTATACATTCTCTTAGGTCTTTTTTGTTGAGTCTCTTCACAAACTTGGGAACCCATGGAATGCTCTGGTCGTAGAGTAAATATATTTATTCCACAGAAACAGTCAGCCTAGCAGACTGAGAATAGCCTACTGGAATCTCAGTTGGGTGTTAGGTTTGAAACAAAACCTAATGTTAGAGTGCTAAATCAATAGTCAATAAATAGTGCTATGTCCTCAAAATCTAGAATACTCAGGTTAAAAAATAGATTTGGATATAGGATTGGATCCTTTTATCCCCATTCCCACTGATCAATTTCTAAAGTTTGTGCTTTCAACCTTAAGATTTATAGATCTAGAGGTCCTCATTCCCAGAGGTGACTCCTTCTATCAGGGAATAAAACACTGACAAGGAGCGACATTCATCCATCAGCCCCCTTTTGGTTGAGGATTGTTAATGAAAGTGTTAACTTTCCTACACTCATGGTCCTAGCAGTCTTTCTCTGGAATCTCATTCCACAGCTGAAGTTTTTACTGGATTCAAGGTTTCTACTGACCTTGAAGCTGTGACTATTGCCAGTTTACTGAAAGGTGTTCATACCATAGGACCAGCAGACAAAGAAATGAGCTCTTGATTATCTTGAAGAGCTAGAAGTGGTGCTACATAGGAGTCAGAAAGCAGAATATCCATAATCCAGGGCCTCAATGGGAACAATTCTTTGTGATTTTATGTTCAGTAATAATGGCAAATGGACAATTGCAATAATTAACATTCAATAATGGCAAAACTATTGAGAGCTTAGACTCCTTAGGGATGAAGGTTTATGTTACCCCACAGATGAGTGGACAGATTAGCTGAAGTTATGCCTTAGTATAGGGGAAGTTTAGTATAGATAATAAAGGTGACAGATGATGAGTATTAATTAAGATCTTATGACCAGTATAACAGGAAAGGGGAGAAGTTGTATCTTGTTTCAGAAATTCATTCCTTACTAAGTTTTTTCAAGGCCAAATCTAGAAGACTCAGTTGATTGGACTTAATGAAAAGCAGGTTCAATGGAAGGGATAAACTGTGTGAGATAAGTTTTGTTCACTAACATAATTTCTTGGCCTCATTTCTGATTCTAGGTACAGTATAGCCAATTAGTTCTATGTAGACCTCAGTTTATCTGGAACTGACTATATTTTGTCCCAAGCATGCACCAGATATATTTCAAGCTTTCTTTGACAGTGCACTGTGGGATGCTAGTGGGAGTCTATTCAGGGGAACTGTAAAGGAATTGAACTTATGACCACTGGGACAACCCTACACCAATGGGGAATGGAAGATGACAATACATGCCCCCCCCCAATCCTGGGGTAGAAATTTCTTTGAGACACAGCAATGTTTTGGTTTTTACTCCTTCCTAAATTATCTGTGATCCCTTACCCCTGCTTCCTGGGACCAACTCTCAATAAACTACTCATACCCAAGTCTTGGGTGCAGATTCTGATTTCAATACTAAAAGCACATCTTCTTACCATTACTTCACTCAAAGCAGCTTCCACTTTCTTCGAGTGTCTTGGCTGCTACCAAAATCACTGCCCAGAATCTCTCATTTGTTCCTAATACACCTATAAATGTATATTCTTCAAATAAAAATATTATTTTTCCTAAATAGCATTCAAGTACCTCATTTTCTTTATTTATAGGTGATTTTCTTTAGCTTATAAATGGGCTTAATTTACTCCTACTTAAGACATCCATATATACAGACACACCTAATACATATGTTTCAAAACAAAGTCAAAAGGTCACAAAGTCTATTCATTTGGCTTTATATCTTTTCTTCCTCTCATAATAATAACAGATATTTATTGAGTGCCAGGTGCTTTTCTAGCATTTTACATGCAATATCTCATTTTATTTTCACAATATTCTAGTTGATACTACTATAATTCTCAAGTGTACAGAGAAAAAGCTATAGTTCTTTGATGTTAGATAGCTTGCTCAAGGTCATACCTTCAGTGTTTGTGCAGGAATTAAAACCCAGGTCTCTCTGTCTCTGAAGTGTGCATACCAGGTTTGCCTTAAGTATTTCAGCTACTGTTTCAGCTCCTCAGCTCTCATTCATCTCAATTCACTACAGTGACTTCCCACTGAAGCAGCATTTGCTAGAGTCACCAATATTGTCCTAATATGCTAAATCCAAAGGGATTTCATCCTTATCTTACTCAAAAGTCTGCTCTGTTTGATAAAGTTTAATTCCTCATCTCCTGATTTTCTCTTGACTGGTGACTCTTACTGTTTGTTCATGGACTTTTTCATAGGCTTTTCCTTTTCCCCAAAATTTAAATATATACTTTAGTTCTCAATTGTCTTTTCACTGTATGATCTCTCTTAGGGTGGCTGTAACTACTTCCTTATATTGACCTCTTGACCAGCATTTATAAGAACCAAAATTCTACTGGAATTTCTTATAGGCAATTATATAAAATTTAAATAATCATGTTTCATTTTTTTTCTCTTTTAACTCAGTCATCTACCTACTAAAAACAAAACATTGAAATTTTCTTTGAGGTATGTAGAAAAGTTTATTTCAGAATGTTTCAATATGTTCTCAAATATTCTCAACTTTAGGGAATAAAGCAGGGAGTCTTCAGAGAAACCTCACCTCAGTCAGAGACTTAATTGCAAAAACTTTACTATAAGAGATAACGTATGACTTCAATAGGGCATGACTAGATATTTTAGACTTTCTTTGCAGGTGATTCAGAAAATACAAATACTCTGTATTTTCAGAGACTGACATTAGAGAATGAGGAAAAAATCCATTCAAGGGGAAGGGACTTTTGGTTATATAGCTTCTGATTGCTTGCTGCTATTACCATTCTTACCAAATAGTGATGTTGTTTATTAAAATATTTCTCATGATTTATTTCTACATAAAAATTTTAAACTATGGATATATATGAAAAATCTGTTCTGACTTGCCTCGATCCTGGGACTAGCATTAATAAAATATGCAGCAGTGTTTATTTGCAAGCTGATTATGAAACTTGTTTTTACTTTAACTCTTCTTGATTTATTAACCTCATTTAGATTTCTACAGTTTTAGAATCTTTTCTACTGATTAAAACAAAATACTGTTTCCCTACCAAGAATAGAAACCATTCCTTCTGTTCAATATGGAAGCCATTTTCCCAAGACCAGGTTTGGTTTTTGTTTTTGACACCTGTATCTTGTGGACAGTTTTACTTTGCCAAATGCTAACATAATCATTAGAAACAGACAATGCAAAGCTCTTGGGATTGTCAAATGCATGTTCCCTATTGGATCATCTTTGTTAATCATGTCTACTAATGAACTGTTATTTTTTTAATCATTCTAACTAAGGAGAGAAACATACCTATAGACTTATGAGTAGAACCAAAGCCAGTTATTTGGTTGGCAGAATTACCTTCTATGTGCTGCTAATGACCTCTTCCTGGGGCACATCAGACCACACATACACATACAGACTCTATGGTTAGGTTCCCTACAGGGCCTAGTTCTGAGATCCCAAGACACAGCTTGTGTTGATCTATATATTCTTCCTTTTAAATTTACTACAAATGACATTACACTTACCTGATTTTTAGTACATTCAGTATTAGTATTCTTTTTAAAGAATAAAACTAGGAACCTCATTGATTTAATCATAGGCTAGCACTTGTTTATTTTGTTTCTTTATATATGTATATAATCCCAGTGATTATTCTTATGACTGAGACTAAGAGGATCAGAATGAGGTATCTGAAACTGTTTTCAATTCATAAATCTATCTTGCCAGTACTAAGAATTCTTGGTTTTTATTTTACTTTCTGTACTCTTCCCATACCACATTGTCATTTTCAAATGTCACTCCATAGACCAGTGGCTAGTTTGTAAATCTCTCCTCTGTTCATAAAAATAAAAAATAGCTTAGCTGCCAATATTTTTAATACATACTAAAAATTATCTCTAAGCAATGATTATTTAATCTGAATGAATTTTTTTTAAAAGGATCTAAATTATATAATTTTCCTGTTAATTACTGAAACAACACTCTCTGCTTTTAGTTGTGAAAGAAAATGCTCAATTTATCTCTATTTGGTAAATATTTTAAAATGCAATGCCCATACACACAGTTTGGTTCTTCAATTACTTTTCCTCCACACTGACAAACCATCTAACGCTACATAATGGCCTCTCCTAGAGCGCTTCATGATTCAGAGTCTTCCAGCTGTGACAAATCAAAAGGCACCTACGTATTCTTTGGGGTTTTTATTTGCAAAAATGTCAAAAATTCAATTTAGTTTTGATTTTGATGTACATTAATCTTCACAACCTTTTATGCATCAATTAACTGAGAAAAGTTATGAGGGCATCTCTTCACTGAAAGTGTCATGAAGTTTTTTGGTTTTTTTTTAGTATATATTCTTTGCTGTTTTTACAGTGAGCTACACTTTTAAAGGGCCCTTTACTGGGCTTTGCTTTTTGTAAGCCTACAGTATATGAAAACAAGTTTAGTTGGTGTTACCTAAAAGTATATGTTTTCTCTCCAGAATGAACAGAATGGTTCTACTGAGGCAGGGTTGTAGCAGGGACCCTTACAACTGAGCTCAAAGGTGTATATATATATGAACACACATACACACACAAATAGACATATACACACACACACACATATAGACACACATATCTATGCCTATTATATATACCTATATATACACCTATAAATACACAGGCAATTATATAAAATTTAAATGTTCATGTTTCATAAATTTATCTCATTTTCTCTTTTAACTCAGTCATCTACCAACTAAAAACAAAAGATTAAAATCTTCTTTGAGGTATGTAGAAAAGTTTATTTCAGAATGCCTCAATATGTTCTCAAATATTCTCAACTTTAGGGAATAAGACAGGGAGTCTTCAGAGAAACCTCACCTCAGTCAGAGACTTAATTGCAAAAGCTTGACTATAAGAGATAAAGAATGACTTCAGTAGGGCATGACAAGATATTTTAGACTTCCTTTGCAGGTGATTCAGAAAATACAAATACTCTGTATTTTTGGAGACTGAAATTGGAAAATGAGAAAAAAACCCATGTAGTATTTTATATGTGCACATACACACAAATATAGACACACATGCACACTCATATATACATATATATATATACTTATTATATAACACACCTGTTGTGTATGTGTATCTGTGTATACACACATACACACACATATATATACACATACCATTTTCTAATTTTAAAATACTTATTATTCATATGTTGTAATACTGGAACAACTGTAGAAAGCATTTAGCCCAACTCTCTCATTTTACAGATGAGAAGAAAAGGGGTAGAGTTAAGTTGGCTATCTTGTTCAAATTCAGTTAATAACATATTGTAGAGAAAAGCTCAGCTTCTTTCAGATTCTCTAGAATATCACACTACCCTTTTCACTTTGAAACAGATTTTGTGGTTAGAGGTTATAATTCTTTCCTGACTAACTTCAAAAGCTATTTAAATCAGCTTCTACATTGATTTCCATTGAGTTCACTGTGAACTCCTTAGAAACAAGGCTATTCATACTGTCTAGAATGTCTCCAGCACATTCAACAAGATGTTCTCCCATCATTTTAGCTAGCAAGAATGAAATCATTTCCAACTGTGAGCAAAAGGTGGAGCTGCCCCACCCCACCGAAAAGAATAGACACCCTTTTAGTTTTATACCACTCCTTTGGCCTAAAACCTTTTGCATAGAAGAGTGGTGTGGTTATTTGGCTCTCCTCCCTCAAATTCATCAGTAGGATGTAAATCACTTCTGAATACTTCTTGCTTCTTCCCATTCTTAAACTACGGAGCCAGCTTTCCACTTAATCTATTATTCCTGGCCCCTGGACATGATAATTAACCTCAGAGATGACACTTCGTCAAATATGCACTCTGCAAACAGCATTACATTAGAAAACTTTTAATTGTGTTCAGCAACATTTCTTAATTTAATCTGAAAGTTTTCAGTATCCTCCATATTAATCAATAACCATTTAATTTCTAGATAAAGGTTGAAATGATTTCCCCTGACTTACTAAGCTTGGCATAAGCTATGCTTTGAGCTATTAATTCACCTTGCAAGTCTTTGCATGAATTTCCTCTGTGCTTTGAGAGAGTTGGGCATCATTTAAGAAATGGGTCATTTTATTAAATAACTCATAAAACAAATTTAACAATAGTTTCTCTCTTTGAGGAGTCCTAGATCTAAAATAGTGGAACTTTATTATATATAATACTTGGAATGAGAGGACCTAGAGCTATGGGACTAATCATCTCTTTCCCTCTTCACTGAAGAGCCAATAAGTGACTTTACAATGTTGTTGTAAGATTTTTGTTGTTGTAAGATTTCAATGTCCAAATGTTATTTTTTTTCTTATTTAGGACATAACTTTTCAAATGAAGAAAACATTTTTACACTGTGAACATTAATGTTCACAGATGCTTTTAACAATGACCATTATGTTGATAACTTACAATGATGACTTGGGATCGTTTTCACCTAGTCTTGATAACTTTTCTCTCTTTTTACTAGTCTGCTGCATCATCTTCCTAAGTGTATAGACTTTGTTCTCATTAGCGGTAGAAAGAGAAAGAAATGTTAATTACCAATGACTTTGAGTTACAAAAGCTTGAAAGTTCTTCAGTCACAAAGTAGGAATTATTAAAATGTTTCTCCTTCTTCTTTGTTTTACAAAATATAGTAAATCTTTTGTTGTCTACCTATTTGAGAAAATAATTAGTTAAGATGCAAAAAACAACTAACTAACTTAAATACTAGAAAACTAAATAGCATTCCCAATTTTATTTTTTATTTTATAATTGTGACACATAACAGAGAATTACTGTAAGGAAAATAGAAAGGGGTGACAATAATTCATTTCTCTAATCTAAATTGGATTTATATCTACAGGTAGAATACAGTTAATACAATGTTAACTTCCTTACTCTTAGTTGTTGCTAGGTGTTTCTGTGCATAGAAATACTTCATTTATTTTTACTGAATTTATTGGGGCTACATTGGTCAATAAAATTATATAGGTTTCAGGTGTATAATTCTATAATACATCCTCTATATATTGTTTTGTGTGCTCACCACCCCATGTCATGTCTTCTTCCATCACCATTTATCCCCCCTTTACCCTCTTCTACTTCCTGCAACCCCTTTCTGGTAATCACAAAGCTGTTGTCTGTGTCTATGAGATTTTTTTTAATCCTTTCACCTTTTTCACCCAGCCTCTAACTTCCTTCCCCTCTGACAGCTGTCAGTCTGTTTTCTGTATCTATGATTTTGTTTTCTGTTTTGTTTGTTAGTTTATTTTGTTCATTAGATTCCACATAAAATGTTTCTTCCCACCATATTTGGGAAGCACATGGCACAATAATCTATGACATGCTGCAGCTGAAATCTTCTGGGAAAAAAAAAAAAGAGAAAAAACTAGTTAATCCCCTAATCATTGCATTTGAAAGCAAGAAAGAAGGACTTAGAACATCTGGTTTTAGAGATGAGAATGCCAACACTGAGTTAGATTAAGTCACACACCAAAGGTCACATAATTAATTTAGTGGCAAATTTGGCACTAGAAACCTTACTACATCAGAACTCTTTCCACTGAAACCTCACATTTATTGAATATTTAGAACATTTGTTTTAAGAAAAACATGACTTAAAGTCTGATCAAAGACTTGCCAAGAGTTCCATTATACTTAAGCTTTTAAAAGTTGCTCTTCTTCTGGCCTCTGCTCCTTGGCTATCATCTCATCTCTCTATAAGACCTCCTACAAATACTGGTGACTGCACTGAGGCTTTGCCTGAATTTCCTGTCATGTTTGCAGACATATCAATCCACCTGTCTTACAAAATAGGGACCAAAATACTTTCAACTATAAATTCATTTTCACTCCAAACATCCTGTTAGCCACTAATGTCTGCTAATTCCTCTTCAAGAAAAAAACTCCAAAACCTGTGCCTTGCTTTCCATAGCCTTATCATCTTTCTCCTGAATCACTGGGAAGTCTCTTTCTATCACATACTTATCTTCCCTAGTCTATTTTCCATCCTCCCCAAAGTTAATTCTTTCAGAAAACTAAAACAAAAACAAAACCTGATTACAATCATTTTTGTACTTAAACAACTGCATGGCTCTGCAATGCGTCCACATTCTGGCTCACTCAGCACCCAGGGAAGAACTGCTCCCTGGCAGACCCAGGTTGTGATCGGGTAGCTCAGCTTCTCAACCGTCTCTGCATAAGCCATAAGCTCTCAGAATCCTGGGCCTGGCATAGGACTTTCTTCTCTTGGAACACCTTCCCTTTCATTCATTGTTTCCAGTGCTCTTCTTGTAGCTAAAAACACTGCTTAAAAAATTACTTTCCTGTATAACATTTTCTGAGACCTTTGCCAGTAGTGCTCCTAGCTCACTCTGTTCACACATATCTTGTGATATTTACAGAATTATATATTGTAATTCAATACCTCTCTTATCTATTCTATTCAAAACTTCTCAGGTTCTAATGAATAAAAGACAGGACTTGGGTTTGATCCCTATTCACCAATTACTAACAATGTGACCTTGATAGAATCCTCAGTTTAATTTCCTGAAGGTTGACAATTGTACTCACATGAAGAACTGATGTAAAGAACAGCAATTATGGCCCTGACCAAGTAGTTCATTTGGTTAGAGTGTTGTCTCAATACACCAAGTTTGATCCCTGGTCAGGGCACACACAAAAATTAGCCAATGAATATATAAATAAGTAGAACAAATGGATGTTTCTCTCTCTCCTTTTTTCTCTCTCTAAAAAATTATTTTAAAAAAACATCAATTATACATGCAAAGTGCCTCACACTGCATCAGAACCATTCATCAATCAGTAACTATGATTCAGCCCTGTATTTTCAATCTTTAATGAAGTGCCAAGAATATTTGTTGAAATGAAAGTAATATATATATTTACACCTTTACAAACTTGGCTATGTTAAAAATATATATTTTTAAAAATTTTAAATCAAATTTATTAATGTGACTTTGGTTAATAAGATTATATAGGTTTCAACACTACATTTGTGTGATACATCATCTGTACATTGCATCGTGTGCCCACCGCCCGACATCAGATCATCTTCCATCACTGTGTATTTGCCCCCCTTTACCCTTTATTAACTGTCCACCTTCTTTCCTTCTGGTAATTAACCATATTGTTGTCTCTGTCTATGAGGATTTTTTTGTTCTTCTTGTATATTCATTTGTTGTTTTCAGTTTTATAACCCAGACGTAAGTTTTATCATATGGTTCTTAACTTTTCCTGTCTGAGTTATTTTTCTTAGTATGATATTCTCAAGGTCCATTTATGTTGCCACAAATATCAGTTTTTTATCTTTTCTTAGGGCTTAGTAGCACTCCATTGTACATAGGTATCACATCATTTTTATCTAATAATCTATCAAAAGATTCTTATGGTGTCTCCATATCTTAGACACCATAAATGATGCTGCAATAAACATAAGAGTGCATTTATCTCTGCAAATAAATGTTTTCAAAATTTTCGGGTAGATACCGAGAAGAGGAATTGCTGGGTTACATGGTAACTCTATTCTTAATTTTTTTGAGAAAACTTCATACTATTTTCTATAATGATGTACCAGTTTACATTCCCATCAGCAGTGGATGAGGGTTCCTTTTGCTCCACAACCTTTCTAACACGTATTATTGTCTTGTTGAAAATAGCCATTCTTTTTTTTTTTTTTAATGTGAGAAGCGGGGAGGCAGAGAGACAGACTCCCAAATGTGTCTGACCAGGACCCACCTTGCAAGCCCCCTATGGGGCAATGCTCTGTTCATATGGGGTCATTGCTTCATTGCTTGGCAACTGAGCTATTTTTAGCACCTGAGGTGAGGTCATGGAGCCATGCTCAGTGCTTGGGCCAGCTTGCTCCAATCGAGCCTTAGCTGTGGAAGGAGAAAAGAGAGAGAGATAAGGGAGAAGGGGACGTGCGGAGAAGGAGATGAGCGCTTCTCCTGTGTGCCCTGACTGGGAATTGAACCCAGGACATTCACACGTCAGGCCAACACTCCACAAACTGAGCCAACAGACCAAGGCCAAAAATAGCCATTTTTCATAGATATGAGGTGATAACTGATTGAGAGCCCGGAAATAAATCCATATGTATATGGGCAAATGATTTTTGACAAAGAAGCCAAAAACACACAATGAAGGAAAGAAAACTTCAATAAATGGTGCTTGGACAATTGGAAGGCCATCTATAAAAGAATGAAAGTAGACTATACTTTGTCCCCACATACCAAAATTAACTAAAAATGGATTAAGGACCTAAATATAATATTTGAAACAATAAATAATATAGGAAAGAAAACATAGGTTGGACCTTAATCTTAGAGAAGATTTTATAAATTTAATCCCAAAGACAAGAGAAGTAAAGGCAAAAGATGAATGGGACTATATCAAACTAAAAGAGCTTCTGCACAGCAAGAGAAACCACTAACAAAACAAAAAGACACCCAACTGAATGGGAGAATATATTTGCAAACAACAACTCTGACGAGAGGTTAATATTCAAAATATATAGTTAAGTCATACAGCTCAACACAAAACAAACAATTCAATTACAAAATGTACAGAGGACCTGAATACAAATTTCTCCCAATAAGACATACAACTGGCCAGGTATTGAAATGATGCTCAACTTTGGTAGCTACTAGGAAAATGCTAATAAAAAGCATTTCTTACTTTGTTTTTCTATACCTGGCTCAGCTCTCAGTTTCCAATTTCAGATGCTGGTGACTGCCAATCTGAACCAACTGAATCACTTTCCTTATGAGAAGCAGTATTTTGGAAACTACTCAGGGAGTCTAGGTTTCCCTCCCTGATCTGCTTCCCTTCCCCTAAAGGTAGAGTAGGAGGATTTATGTACTCTCCAGGCACCTGAGGGATGATGAATCTGTATGTCGTTTGTGTTCCTGTCTGCCAAAGTTCAGTACTTCTCACCTGGTCTTGGACATTAGTATCTGGGCCTGCTATCTTCACCACTAATGTCCTTAAGTGATAGAAAGAGCAGTGGAAACACTGAGTATACTTCAGAGGATCTCAGAACAGAAAGAATCATGGTCTGACTTTCCAGGCTGCATTTCCTAGGAAGACTGCATACTAAGTCTCATTTCCACATGATGCCTGAGGCTAGAAGTCTGAAATCAAGGTGTCAGCAGGATTGGTTCCTTCGGAGGGCTGTGAGCGAAGAAGGATCTGTTCTAGCCCTCTCTCCTTGGCTTGTAATAGTCATTTTCTCTCTTTTTATATTTGTTTCCCTCTATGGTCTGCCTCTGTGTCCAGATTCCCCCTTTTTATAAGGACAAGAGTCGTATTGGATTAATGCTCACCCTAATGACCTCATTAATGTCACTTTCGGAGGTACTGTGGATTATGATTCCAAAATCTCTTTTTTGGGGGAGGTGGGCACATGTGAACCCATAGCATCTGGTTACTCTGCATGCTTTTTGCACAGACTGCATGCCCTCTCAGGCACTACTAACCTTTGAAAGGTGACTCTCTGAGGTACACAGGATTTGTGAGGCTTCACTAAAGCACCATCCTCATCTATGCCTTCTCTGGCTATTGCTTAGCTATCCTCTGAAATGATGATGAAACTGAGACTTAATAAGGAGGTCTGCAATCTCCTGGAAGAGTAACAACCTGGAAGTCAGATTCTGGTTTGGTGCTGTGTGCTCTGGGGCATTCCCAAATGTACCCAGGTTTCTAGCGGCGTTTCTGTTATCCCACCAACTTCCCTGGGTTAGCACATATGAGTTTTTGTACCTTTTTCAAGGACCCACAATTATCTCTGCATCAGTCTTAACCCTCCAATTCTCTCTTCTTTTTCTGCTAGCCAAACATGTGTCTCTATTTAAACAGAAAAATGACTATTTTAGGAGGTCTGCTTCTCTATAGTAGAGTTTAAGCAGAGCCAACTCTATAATGAACAAGGAAAATTAAGCTGTTTGTTGAAATTCATATTCCTATGTTTGACTCAAGGTAGGGCTCCACAACCTGCAATTTTATGACACATTCTAGATGCTTCTCATGTACATAATCTGCAAGCCATCCTTTGAGAAACATTGGTTCTAGTTATAAACTCATGCTCTGAATTTTCAATGGTTTTTTAATATATAAAACTGAGTATTTGAAATAAGAAAATAAACAGGAACCATTTTTTCCTTAAGTGCTTTTCTCTTGAAAATAAAAGCCATGACTTTCAAGATCATTACCTCTGCTAGAGATTTTCAAAACCTATCTAAAATTTTAAAATTCAATAAATTGAATATTTTGATCTTTTGTAACATTTCTTCTCTCAGTCATTTTATATGATAGACTCATCCATCTACTTGAATGGTGAGGAAAAGAGTAGATGAAAAGAATTTTTAAGAAACACATAGTTTGTTATTAAATATTATCATGGCATATTTGTGCCCTGGTATACATAGTGTTTGTGTGTGTGTGTGTATGTGTGTGTGTGTGTGTGTGTGTGTGTGTGTGTGTGTGTAAAAGAGGAATAAAGTGGAATTTGAGAATGAACATTGGTACTGGTGGAAAGTGAATACTACATGGGACCAGTCATAACTTATTTGGAATCCTGGATATGCTATTTTTCATTTGGGACAAGTGAGAAAGTCATTTGACTATCTTAGCTTCATTTTCCTTCCAATTTACTGCAAAACTCTTTCAGAATACAGCTATGTTTTAATCTATATTCCTTTAATATAGAACCTTGTAGAAAAATTGTCATTACTTGTTGAATGAATAAATGGGTGATACATTTCTTTCAACAAAAGGTAATAGGAGGGTTTATTCTATTCATAATTAAATTATGTTCAGTAAAAAATACTATTTATGGATTGAGCCTTAATTTGGTCTTGTCTTCTTTTCAGAAGCCACATGAGCCAGTCTTTAGGAATATGCTGACTCCCTGGTACTCCAGTAAACATTTGATCTTTCCTCCTCTGAATTTCAATAGAACTACCTTCTTGCACCCATGATTTAATCTGTGGCATATGTTACCTTATCGAGTTAGGTCACATATTGTAGATATGTCTTTTCTTTTTCCTCCACTAAGTGCTCAGTTCTTTGTTGGCAGAGACTCCACCATATTCCTGCTTCTCACATTACCTAGCAAAGGGCCCTTTACTACTATTGCTTAGTGGTTATTGTACTTGATGATGAGAGTGATGACAGTCAATTTAAACTAGTGTACATAATTCTTTAACAAATTATATTGATAAAAGTCTCTTGGATGAAGAAATCCAGACTCACACAAATTCAATGGCTTTAAATAGGACCACATGCAGGAAGAGGCAATGACTCCGATCTTCAGATTCTGATTCTAGCTGTTTCCACTACACCGTGGTAAACAAGGTCTCTGTTTTCTATTAAACAATTGAGTTGTTTGATCTGTGGTTATTAGGTCTGACACAATGCTCTTCTGATTGGATTGAAGTATTTTTGAACAGGTGACCAAGGGGTGTTGTATGACTTACCATCCTTCTGCAGTTTTTAGAAGGAAGGCTGCTATCTACCTTCCAGGCATGGTCTAGGCAAGGTTGTGTCAGAAGTGGTAAAGTTAACTAAATGTTTCTCAACATTTGGTTCTGTACTCTTCTAACTTGAAACTATATTTTAGTTCTTTTAAACTCTGAATTCTATCTTTCCCTGGGAATTTTGTACATGATATGCAAGTGAAAAGGCAAAATTAACATTGATGGGTCAAAGCTGGGAGGTCAGGGAAGGCAAAAATCAAGTTACTGGCCAGAGAGCTTTGTATGTATACATGTACCATTATTAATGAAATGAAAATGAATACAAATATACAGTATTCTTCCTCATGCTTGAGCACAGGGTTTTGAAACACTGGCATATTTCAGATTTTACATACCAAGGAGTAGGAATTAGTGGAGATCTCTGAGGACTTGGAAAATTGTGGTTGTTTGCCTTTGTCAATCTCCTATCCAAGTTGTGTTTTCTCACCTTGCACTTAACTTCATTAAATTCTCAGCCCCCTTTTTAACTACTTTTACTCATTTGTTTTTATGAAAACTATAGTGCCCAGTGTTCAGAGAGGGTGAAATCAGCTAGACATTTATTATTCTATGCAACAATTTGAGGAGTTTTGAAAAACAAAGCATGTGGAACCCCATTAACAGAGAAAGAACACAGGACTAAAAGAATCAAAGAATAAATCGTTTATTTCAGTACATCTTATATAGCAGCGCATTTCCAGAGGCAATAGGTATGAAAGATCAGATCTGCATCAGAAGTGCTAAATGATATTCATTTACCATCTCCACCAAAATAATAAGATTGCATGGGAATATTTTTTATTTTGAATGTCAGAGATAATTTGAATAATGTGATTTTTTTTGACCCATAATCTAAGTCAAAGCTTTTTCCTTCAGATAATAAAGATGAGATGAATTAGATGACTATAGCCAGATACAGAAAAAAAAAAGGCAGAACCTTTTAAGTACTAATAGATAAAACAGGCAGTTCAATGCAGATAAATGCAGAATAATGATGCTTTTGATGGTTTTTTATCACAGAAGGCCATGTTCTTCATAAATTATCAACCACATAAAAAGGAATTTTATTCAAAAGACAAGTCTGTTTGTATCATCAATGAATGATGAGATCTAGAAAGACAAAAACCAAATAAGAATGCATAGCGTGATAACTGCTTGATAACTTTGTCAGCCAAGTCTCTACACTTTTTAAAAAATACAGAACAAAAGATGATTCAGAATAATAATCCAAAGAGTGCCCCAAATTCTCCAAGTACTTTCATTTTGAAAAAAAAAAATACTAGTAGGTCTGGCATCTACTGCAGTCAATTTCAAATGCGCATGTTTTCAGTATTTTCTTATCTGTAAGGGCAGCTAAGTATATTTCAAGTGATATTCTTTCATGTGGATTGGCATTCATTGTTTATATTAAATATGTACTTCAATTTACACACAGTTGTGCTCCTAAATGTTTTGCCAGCAATTATCATAGAAGTTTGCTGGTGATGTTTTTTTTTTTTTTTTATTAAACTTTATTTTATTTTATTACAGGGACAGAGACATAGAGAGAGTCAGAGAGAGGGATAGATAGGGACAGACAGACAGGAACCAAGAGAGGTGAGAAGCATCAATCATTAGTTTTTGGTTGCCGTTGCAACACCTTAGTTGTTCATTGATTGCTTTCTCACATGTGCCTTGACCGCGGGCCTTCAGCAGACCGAGCAACCCCTTGCTGGAGTCAGTGACCTTGGGTCCAAGCTGATGAGCTTTTGCTCAAGCCAGATGGGCCTGAGCTCAAGCTGGTGAGCTCGGGGTCTCAAACCTGGGTCCTTCTGCATCCCAGTCTGTCACTCTGTCCACTGCGCCATTGCCTGGTCAGGCTGCTGCTGATGTTTTGTTGAAAAAAATATATAAAATGAATTTGAACCTCTGATATATCCTTCTTTTTTTTGAAATAAAATTTAATGCAATGATATCTTTTAAAATTTAATATTTAGTTTTCTGGTGAATTTTTTTTGCAAAATAAAGTGAATTTGAGCTTCTGTTTTATATATATATATATATATATATATATATATATATATATATATATATATATATATATATATATATATATATATATATATATATATATATGTGTGTGTGTGTGTGTGTGTGTGTGTGTGTGTGTGTGTGCGCGCGCATGTGTGTGTATATTGTTAATATACCATAATGAACTTTTGCCAGATAAGTAACTATTTGTAGTCATATATACATCAAGAACTAATATTATTTGGAGAAAGATTTGAACATAGGAATGCAGAATGTCTACAAGAAATGGGCCATGGTTTGAGAACCAAGAGTCCCGAATCCTGCCTTAACAGACTGGCCATGTAACCCCGGAGATGTTCTAGCTCTCTGTTTCTCACTGTCTTCAAACTTCAAATAAGGAAATTCAAAAAACTGAACACAAAATTGTTTCTGAGATGTATTACCCTACATTTTATTGATGGTATATTTTTATTGTGACTTATTTTCTTAATAAGCACTTAATCCGACTTTTTAAATTTATTCCATTTTGTCTACTAACATCAAAAGCAGTTGCTTTTTAAAGCTTACACTTGTGTGGCAGAGAAGTATTCAAATCACCTAGAGGGCTTGTCCAGACCCCTCTCCATTTCTGATCTGCCTCTAGAACTCAGAGTCACTGCTGTCCGGGGACAGGAGTGTTGATGACACCCCATTATCCTCCTTCTGGTGTGCTGGGGTGGGAAGAGAATGAAGACCATTGGTCTCAGGCCTACATAGCCAGTGTTTTCTGAGTACAGAAGTGCTTGTCAGGCTTATGTATGAAGGGAAGCATCCCTTTGGGAAGATACTGTGTTCTCTGTGTCACTTTTACCTCCCATGACTTCCCCCGCCCCACCCCGCAGCAAATCGAAGAACCAACTACCAACAGCTTTCTTTTTTAATGGTCTGATTTAAAATTCTTTGTTATTGACATTGATCCTTTCTTTTCCACTCCACATTTTATGTCCTCTCAGTTTCTAAGCTGCCTTAAAGATTGCATATGTCATAATATTTTGTTGAAAACAATAGAATAGGACTCTGGCTGACTTTAACAAAAGATTTATTGGACAGATATAGTGAGCTCAGAGAATGTATAGGAACCTGAAGACCTGGGCTTGAGAATAGATGGGAACTGAGGCAGTGTTAGAAACAATGGAACAAGAACCACAACAATGGACTTGCCCAAGGAGACACTGATCTGGAGGCTGGTTCTCAGAAGAGAAGGCCAAACATTTTCTGTCTTTATCGTGTCACTCTCATTCAGTTCCAGGGAGTAAACATCCTTTTGCCCTAACTTGGGCAGGAGGGAGAAGTTTTCCAAATATTAATTGGAGAATAAAAGAATTCCAATAAAAGATCTTGGCATTCTGTCAGGAAAAGCTGGGGGTTCTTGGGTAGACATTAAGAAAACAAAGTTCATGTATATTCATATGAGCATTTTTTTCCTAGTTATGGCAAAGCTGTTTCTACAAATAGGCAGTTGTTACACATCTTCTGTTGACAAGCTGAGTTAATTTATGTACTCACCACCTCTTTCTTAATGCATAAATTAGTTTCATTTATGATCCCAACTTCATCCTAAGAGTGGTTTTCTTAGAAAAATAGTATACACTCATGAAAAAAATCACTATGTAACTGTTTAAAATCTGTTCTCCATTTGTGGTCACATGAGGTTTAAAAGTTTCAAAACTTCAATAAGGCAAACTTCCTCTAGAAATAGGAATTATTTGATAAAAACTATACTTCTTATAACCCCAAAAGAAATTTGCTACATAAACCAATACATAAAATACTCTCAAATTGTAGGTATCATTGTTGGGCAGATAAAATATATTATGCTCACTTTGTTAAACATGGTGCTGCTCATGGGGAAGCCCATTGCCCAGGTGATATTAGTTGCCCTAATGCTTGGGATGGCTGTAATTATATTATTGCATGTATGGGACAGGCTGTAAGCAGGCAGGGTCATTATAGCCCAAGGCTTAATTTTAAGAGTAAGCTTTTCTCACACCCTTGACTGATTGCATGATGTAGAGTGGTGCACTCTCATGAGGAATCCTCTCGTTATGTCACAGATAAGTGACTTTGTATCAGAGACTTTTTTGTTTGTAGATTGGATTAAAGGTTTGGATTTCTACATTATAAAGTGGGGCAGACCAGGAGCTTACTCTCTCTCAGATCCTGAGGTTAGCATTAGAGAGGAGAGCAGAGAAAGGCCACATGGAGGAAGCCAGGAGAAGCATCCAAGATGGTGGAGTGCTGAGGGAGAAGCCAGTTTGTGCAGAGTTTGTGCAGAGAGAAGGAGATGGGGAACAGAGGTGAATAAGGCTGGTGAGCTAGAAACCTTTGATTGTAAGAAACTTGGATAAGTCTGTAGCTTTGTGAGCACTGAATGAGTGGGTTTTGGAGCCCAGTGTGTGTTTTTACTTGCCCGCCAGGTGCAAGCTAGAATTAAAGCTGATGGCCCACCAGTTCTTGACTCCTTTGTTTCATTACCGACTGTCCGAATCTAATGCAAACCTGTGTGGGACAGGCAGCTGTGATGTTGGCCCTGACTACTGGCCATACAATCATGAAGGAACATAGCAGGTCAGTAACAATGAAGTGGGAATGCTGT
Organism: Rhynchonycteris naso; assembly: GCA_037038555.1. Classification (NCBI taxonomy): domain Eukaryota; kingdom Metazoa; phylum Chordata; class Mammalia; order Chiroptera; family Emballonuridae; genus Rhynchonycteris; species Rhynchonycteris naso. The sequence continues at coordinate 93,139,780 of CM072999.1, forward strand.
ATGATATTTACAGATGGGCTCATACATTGCTCCACATCTAATATTTGAACAAAGTGACAGCGTTTTTTACCTGTTTGTTGATCTCCCTTTGATAGAAATAGTCTGGCATCTTTTCCCTACATCACCTCTGTTTATCTAATGAACTTAATTGGTATTTTTTCTTCCACTACTACAAATAATCTCCACTGAATTTGGCTACTTTTTAAAGGGCTTCTGTTGGGCAGATAAAATATATTATGCTCACTTTGTTAAAGATGGCACTGCCCACATGGAAGTTCGTTGATATTAATGTGTGTTCTGGAACAGGCTGTGGGCAGGCCGGGTCGTTATAGCCTAAGGCTTAGTTTAAGAGTAAGCTCTTCCCCACACCCTTGACTGATTGGATGATGTAGGGTGGTGCACTCTCCTGAGGAATCCCATTATACAGAGACTTCCTTGTTTGTATAATTGGATTAAAGGTTTTGAGTCTATGCTATAAAGTGGGAGAGACCAGTAGCTTGATCTCTCTCTCTCTCTCTTGGTTCCTGAGTTCCTGAAGTTAGTATTATTAGAGAGGAGAGCAGTTTAAGACCATGTGGAGGAGAAGTAGCCAAGACGGCAGAGTGCTGAGAAAGAAGCCAGTTTGTTAAGAGTTTGAGCTGGAGAAGATGGGGAATAGAGGTGAATAAGTCTGGTGAGCTAGAAACCTATGATTCTAGGAAACTCGGATAAGTCAGTAGCTTTATGAGCACTGAATGTGTGGGTTTTGGAGCCCAGTGTGTGTTTTTGCTTGCCCGCCAGGTGCAAGCTAGAATTAAAGCTGATGGCTCACCAGTTCTTGGCTCCATTGTTTCATTACCGACTGTTCGAATCTAATGCGAACCTGCACGGGTCAGGCTGCTGTGATAGTGGCCGCGACTACTGGCTTTACAGCTTCTGTGTTTCTTATAGCCCTCTATTTATTTCTTTGATCATGTAGTCATTTTTCTTGCCTTCAAGATACTTTCTTTTGTAAAGACCCACCCAGATTATATTCAGCACAAATCCAGTCACATGGAAAATGCTACACAAGTGAAATCTGACCAACAACTAATTGCTTTCAGGATTCTGAGTACACTTAAGATTGGAATTCGCCAACTGTTGACATGAGTTTGATGAAAATGTAGTTACACGAACTACACTCAGTACTGGGTTCTTCAAGAATTAATTATCTATCTGGTGGCATTTTTGTTCCTTTTTCTTTCATCCTTTGACCATTTCCCATTTATCAGACACTCTTTTAGAGGTGAAGGAGAAGGTCAGATAAAATTCAGAGGGCTTCATTTTGGTTTTTAAGCTGCAGCTCTGATTAGAGGAAAAAGACTATCTGTTGAAGAGAGAAGATGAAAAGTAGAAAATATTGGCTAAATTTAAACTATGGGATTAGCTTTGAAAGTCATTGATTTATGCAACCCATGCTCCCATTTGCATAGATAATTGAGTTAGCTTTATAAGAGTTTAGAGTTCCCTCACTCATAGATATTTCATTCATGGGTTATTGCCCTTAAAAATACTTAACCATAAAGGAAACCCTCTAAAAGAAATTCAACCCCTGAAATGAGGCTTACAATGATTGCATTAAAGATCTGAGAGGCACAACTTGCCTTCTTCAGTTTAATGATGATGTCGTTGCCTTGGTCACAATCTCTCTTTTGTTCATTTAAATGACAGAAGAACATAAACACTATTTGCCATAGTGGTTTGCACATTAATAAGCAAACATAAAACCAAATTACAAGGCTGTACTCTTCCTCAAGCTGTTAGCTCGCTCTAATGTTTTTCCTCAGCAGTGACAGATGTTCTGATACCTATATAACCTCCAGAATAGTAGTTTAATGAATGTAGTATTTATATAACTTTGAAAGACTTGAAATCAGTGAAATTCATTTCTGTGATTCCTTAGAGTGAGAAATTAGCATTTCTGCAGAGATAATAATTTCCCTACATTTTGCCTCATATCTTATGGAAAATCTCAGGAGAGTCTGAGACTGTTATTATTATTATTTTTTAAAGAGAGACAGTTCAAACAGAAAATATAAAGAGGTAAAAGAACAAAATAAAAAACAGTTTCAATGAACCACAGTACTACACTGTCTGATGAATGGGGAGATGTTTCAGCCTCTAGTTGCTTTCAGTCTCCCACCCTATCGCTGCACTGTTTGTCAAACAAAGGAGGCACCTGTTGAGGTGGAAGCCTGCTGACAGTTCCCACAAAGTCCTATGATCCAAAGGATGTAACACTGTGAGCAGCAACTGCACTGGCAGAACATTACCTTAATAGCCCGACCTCCTGAGCTTTTCCTGATTACCTGGATCTTACCTCCCAAAGGGAAAATGACTTCAAAGACTGAACCTTTGCCTGAGTTTTTCAAAGATTTAGCAACTCAAACTACAAACTCTCTAAGCTTGTTCTCAACATGCACAGTAGCACCAGAAAATGAGCTGAGTCCCGTGGAGAGCCCAGGAGCACTTGGAAGCAGCACCCTCAAGGTTGGGCTGGTCTTTCCACACAAAGCTGCACACATGTCCCTCTCATTTTTAGATACCAGGAAGAGGAAGGCTATGGTTTCTTTTTTATTATTATTTTTTGCCAATTTCTTTTACTTTAACATTTTAAAAACAGAAGCTTATCTTCCAAAGTCCTTTTTGAAAGTTGAAACAGATTAAGAAGAGTTTCAAAATAGTCCTAGCCCAAATCCGGTTGAAACTTTTAATTAGTCCGATGTATTTTTAGACTCTCTCAAAGCTCCATAATTGAGCCCTTTGCAGTTGTACAAACAAATAGAAACCTTGTAAGATCTTGAAATTCATGATAGTTTACTAATGAAGTCAGCTTGGAAAACTCTTCATTGAATATTGTAATTTGATTGCCATTTTATTCTGATTGGACCCTGGTTTTGCATTTAAATGAGTATATATTATTTGAAATGCAAAACAGCATGTTATCTGGGGTATTTTGCAAGAACAGACAAGATTAAAAACATCTAATGTTCCATTTTATAAAAACATTACAAAATGAAAGTGCAGAACTGACTTTTAAAATTTATTAGTAATAGCTTATAATAATTGGACATTAATTAATCCTAAATTACAAGACATTTCTGTGGAAATGCATATTACATCCTTCCTATCATGCTCAGCAGATTCATCTGTGTTATTACTTCTGTTTGTGATACTGAAGGAACTAACAATAATTTCTTAGTTACCAAAGCAGTCATTGTTTCAGAATTGACTGTTACTCATGTGAGTTTAACACAATAGATCACCAATTACTGATTCTCCAACAACTGACCTTGAGTATCCAATTAAAAACACAAAAAGCTGCAGCAATAAGTACTAAGGCAAAACTGAATTCTTGAATTAGAGACTGTGTTGGCTTGTTCCAAGCTTTGATTTTTGTCAGCCTTTGTGTTTTTAGATGGATTGAAATGAATTTTCTGATTCTATAACCCTTTATTATTATTTCTCAACTGTGGTTTTTATGTCTCACATAGAAAATTGTTTTCAATCACATCACCCAAAAAAGAATATTTCTGTTTGAAAGGAGCATGGAGGTCTCTGGCAGCCATCTCTGTATTTGATTGTTTGGCTGTCTGAAGTTTCCATTATATCTATTCTCAGACATGTATAGTTACGCATAATCTACTAGACTGGATTTTTTTCTCCCCTCAGGATTTTTGTGACAAAGGATCGTCAGAACAGGGCTATAGATTTAAAAGCATATTATCCAGGTCTTTGGTATATTTTAAAATTAGTTAGATATAATATAGAGTGAATTGTAATTTGGGAATGAATACTTTGTGTGGGATTTAGACTGTGGGACAAAGATATTCTTTCACCTATTTCACATTCCTCACTTCAAATTCAGAGCAAATCTTAAGGGATGGAGAAACATGGGTTCCTTGTGGTCTCCAGGAGTAAGGATGGTAATGTCACTGTCTACAACAGTGGTAGAGATAGCAGAGAAATTGCATGATTTCTCCATTCCAGGTTTGTGCAATCCCAATCACCATGTTAGTTCAACCTCCGTCCATCCCTTATGCACAGTTCTAAGGGTTTCATGAAAGTATTCTATCATCTGTAAGTACACACAAGTACCATTCATTGTCATATAATCCATTTGGTGAATTTTGTCAAAGCAATTTTGATTGTAGAGATTCTAAGGTTAGTGAGGGCTGTATTTAATCCTTTCTTCAAACCCACTGGTTTCAAATGCATGAAAAAATATTATTTTAACTCAGAAAAGTAACATTTTCTAAACTCAAATATAGGTAGTCCCCAGATTACAAACAAGATAGGTTCTGTAAGCTTGCTCTTAAGTTGAATTTGTATGCAAGTTGGAACAGGTACATTTACATATTAAATGAAACTTAAATGTTTGTATTTTTTTTAAATTTATTTTTACTTTTCTGTGCATATAAATACTTAAACATTTTCAGACCTACCTTGTTTGTAATCTGAGGACTGCTTAAAAGCAACTATCCTAGTTGAAAAAAAATATGATTAGGATTTGAGCACAAATCTTAGTCTACGTGGTCATGCTACTAAAATAGGGGTCACATACTAGGTCTGCACTGATTTTGACTTGCAGGGATGTTGTATGGGCCATATTTTATGGATCTTGTTTTATGTGAATAAGAACTGCCAGCTTCCTAGATGGCCCTATATTGCCACCCAACCTGACTAATACGAAGGTTAGTGTATCAACTAAGCCTGTCCATCAAAGTCTTTCCAATTATTTTTAATTGGAGCAGAGGGAAGGATATTATTCTCCCTGCTGGATAAAATGTGGATATGTAGACCCAGGCTTCCAGTTGCCATGATTCAATCATCATGGATAAAGTTGATCAAAAAGAATACAATGGAAGTGAAAGGGAAGTATAAGCAAAGGTTATGGACAAGTGCTAATAGAGTCAATTGTTCGGCTTATTCCAGAGTTAATATTTCCCTTCCCTAAATTTAATTATTCTTGCCAATAAATCTTCTACTTTAGCCTAAGCTTATTGAGTTGTATTTCTCTTACCTGCAACCAAGAATGATTCACTTGTTATAAGACTTCTTTTTTCCTTTCTCTCCTTTCAGTAAATTGGGGGCTGGCTGTAAGAATGACTTTTCTCTGAACTAAGGCCCATCCAGAAGAACAGGCAGAATATAACTGTGGTCAAGTATCATCTCACTTGTCATATATCAAACACTGACCTGCTTTCCTGATTTTACAGATTTAGGTTCATTTTTAATTTTAATCTCTTATTTACTTGAGGTTTCTCAGACTATACTTCTAGAACATCTCAGAGGCTTGAAAAGAGATAGAAATGTTCAAGCTGAGTACTAGATGGCAACATGGTTAGTTAAATGTATATTTTGTCTCCTGAAAAACAATTCAAGACTTTAATGCCTGACTGTACAAGGGGAGCAAAGGAAAGGGAAAAATCAGAATTGATTATGGGTTTGTGTGATTTAAATTGAGGGACAAGGAGGAGCCAAAAAATGGGAAGTAGGTAAGAAGAAAATTGAAACGTAATAGGACCACAATATGATGGGATCATGAAAGTTATTTTTTAAAAATAATCTTAAAAGAAACTGACAGTGTACATGTTTAGGAGTAATAGAATTTAGAAAAAGTTAGGTTTTGACAGTTGTGACATCATCATTAACCTTTAAAAGCATCACTTTAGATATTAGAAATAGATCAAAGTCAGACTAAAACAAACCACAAACAAGAACAGAAGATAAAAAAAAAAACAGACAGAAAAAGAAAGAGAAGAATTCAGGAAAAGGTTCTACAGGTGATGGGATAGAGAGGAGCCAATGAACAAATGGATCAATTAGATGACAAAGAAAGGAAAACAGAAAAATAAAGAGAAGTAACAGTACAGTGCTATTTTGAAAAGGGAAATTAAAATTAAGGGAAATTGAGCTGGGTTATCTAAATTTCTTGGGTGCATGAGGTCATTTGCTAAGACTGAGTACATGGAGTATAGGGTATTGGGGAAACAAAAATTCTACGTCATTTTGAGGACATATGCAGTGACAGAGTTAACAAGATTTGACTACAATCATTACCATATGTGATGTCTGTGAAGGATCGGTTATTATTTTGTAACATGTATTTACTTTAGAACTAGTAAGTCTTCAAAACCTTTTATAGTAACCAGTGGCAGTCTCGGAACCTGGCAAAGACACACGGAAGACAATAAAATGCAAATATTCACTAAAATGGCTCACTATGAGGTTCAGGTTTGGTAACGAAGTATAAACGAAAGAAGAAAGCTAACATCTTGGACTTATAAAAAGGGCTTGAGGTACTACTGGAGGTCATCAACTTTTACATAACTACAAATAGGTTTTGAGCTTCTACAGTGTCAAGTAGCATGCTTAGGAATTGGAAGGAACAAAGATTAATAAGATGTGTTTTCAGCATGGCAGTCACAATTTAGGGAAAAACACCAGACATGCACAAAAGCAAAAAGATTCAATAAAAGTGAGAAACTAAGAGAAAAGAAAGAAGAAAAGAAGTGGTGGTCATAGAGAAGAAGCTTAGAGTCAGATGTCTGGGGAAAAAGTATCTGAAATAGTGAGATTTTAAGACTTCAGTTTAATTGTATTTATAGTAATGGTATCTATCTCTAATACCAAAATAAGAGTTGGCGGTGGGGCTTTAACTTAGAAACCAATGCTCTCTTTCTATTATTGTTGTGATCACAGAGGAATTGGCTCCAAATAATTTTGGGCATTCTCCTTCCTTCTACCCCAAACTGAATTATGATCCAATGGCAATTTCTTAATCTATAAATCTGATTGACATTTCATGTGCTTCTAATAGATGGTGCTAGAAAAAGCTGCTTCTGACTTAAGCCCCATAAAAGAAATGAGGAAAGTGTAGAGAAATCTTCATGTTAATCTACAAAGCAATTTGAGGCCTATGTCAGAAGGTTCTTCCTCAATTATCTCAGTAGGTTACTCGAAGAACTGTCACTTCTATGTGACATATACAGGTCTAAGTCCATTTAATAAGTTCATAATACAATCAGCTACATTTTTTGTCTATAGAGCATCATCTGAAATTTTTGAAAGCTAAAACAGTTAAACAGTTACATGGCATCATACAGCCAGTGCTCCTCACCCCTACTCACTGCATCATGTTGAAGCACTTTATTCAGTTTTTAAAAAGTTAAATTCAGGCTCATTAGCTTGAGTTCCAAGCTCAAATATCCATGAAGGCCAAGCAATTGGTATAAATGAGTGAAGCAGGCCAAGCACAAGAAGATAAGGGTAGAGCTGGATAATGAACGCTGCCAGTCTCCATGTCTAGCTGACGCTAGAGACCGTGAGGACTGCAGCAGACTGGATAAGTCTCAAGGCAGCTGTCATTCAGTATTAGCCTATTGTTGCCAAAGAAAATGCCTACCCAGTGTTGTTCGGTTTTCCAATTTTTTTCTAGAAACCCAAGAAAACAGGATTTTTATATGTAAATTACTGATTTTAAAAATGGCCTCCTAATTTAAATAAGAATAAACTATGGACGCCAAACAAAAACCAACCAAAAAACAAAGGAAACCCACCAGTCAACTACATTAAACCTTTAAGTGCCCTAGCCAGAGAACTCAGTTGGTTAGAGCTTTGTCCAGAAGCCCAGAGGTTGCCGGTTCCATCCCTGGTCAGGGCACATACAGGAACAGATTGATATTCCTGTCTCTCTCTCTCTCTCTCTCTCCCCTTTCCTTACTTGCTAAAGTCAATCAATCAAAAAAATTAAAAATCAAGATGCTTATTTAAAAAACAAAACCTTTAAGTGGTCAGTTTATAAATTCTCTGCTGTAGAATTCACGTCCCACATTGACGTTTAGATATTGTGTGGTAACAGCCTAAAACACTTGTGTGCACTCAGGTTACCTGAGGTTACTACACCAGTCCTAGACAAGTTGCCTGGAAAATAACCAGCTGCAAGGGACAGTTGCTATTTTTTAAATGTTGCTTTTGAGTCTCTTCCATTTAAGAAAATATCTCCATGTTGTGTATATAGGCTCTTGAGATACATATAGATCAATTGTAGAAATGGCTCTGCTCCAAACATGTAACAAAGAAAGGTAATTAATTTCTGTATTTATCGGCCATCTAAAATCAGCACCTCTATTGTTGGCTTAGTTGCCATTCTGAAAATTAGCAGCTCTGAACACCTCTCTACTCATCCTCAGAAAAAGAAGGAAAACTGCTTTGCAAAGAAAGAAAAGCTGTGCACATGCATTTTCAGTCCACTAATTGTCTTATTCGAAGGGTTCACTTAACCCTTGGCCTCCAAGAAATAGTAAACTCCTTAAGCTTGATTATCCTTCAGGTTCTTCTAGTTCAGTCTCTTCACTTATTAGTTAAACAGACTTGAGTTGTAAAAAGTCTTTGCTGGTGGGTTACCCGATGTCAATTCCAATTTTCATATGTTATAAAATTAATGTTGCAAAGCTTTCTGAAATCATGTGCTTCTTAAGATAAAGTAGTACTTGAACTCAGTTACGACTAAGTTATAGCCTGGTGGTCTTTCGACAGTATTGGTAGAACACTCAGAGGCTGTTCAGACTGATCTACAAATGGTGGCATAGCATTTGCAAATTGAAAAACAGAACTCAAAAGGACTTGAAAAATAAGAGGTGTTTATTGGCTCTTCAATATGAAAATTTTAGAGGTATGTGGTTTCAAGCACATTTTGATGAAGTCCTGGCTCCATTTCCTTCATCATGATGATCATCTTTTTCACCATCATAAGAAATGCTTGCCCTGGCCGGTTGGCTCAGTGGTAGAACGTCAGTACAGCGTGTGGATGTCCCGGTTCCATTCCCGGTCAGGGCACACAGGAGAAGCGACCATCTGCTTCTCCATCCCTCCTCTTCTCTCTCTTTCTCTTCCCCTCCTGCAGCCATGGCGCTGAGGATGGCTTTGTGGCCTCAGTCTCAGGCACTAAAAAAAGTTGCTCAGTTGCTGAGCAACAGAGCAACGGCCCCAGATGGGCAGAGCATTGCCCCCTAGTGGGCTTTCCGGGTAGATCCCACTCAAGCCACATGCAGGAGTTCGTCTCTCTGCCTCCCCTCCTCTCACTAAAAAAAAAAAAAAAAAAAAAAAGATGCTTAAATTAACTCATGCTTAAATATTCACGTTGAACTGGTCTAGGAGAGGGCCTAAGGACCAGTGCTTTTAAAAATATTCCCTGGTAGATTGTGATGTACCTCCGGGGTTATACACAGTGCTGCTACACAGTAGGTTTAGGGATGGAATGAAGGCAAAAGGACCTTGCTGGAATTTAGGCCCAACTTCTGCTCTGCAATGCTCACATCCTGGTGGAGAAGAGGAGTAAACACCATCTGTTGATGTAAGAAACTTTCAGATGGAACTGCTGAGCACTACTGTACACAACAACTGGCCCTGCAGGGCCCCTTTGCCTGAAGAACCCAAATATTACAGTCACAGTGTGTTCAAATGGTGTCCATTTCCTGGGTATTATAATTTTTATATGATGGCAGTCATAGACTGATTATAATTAGGAGAAAGAGAAGAAATTCTTGGGGACATGGTGCTTCACTGTCGAACCCCTGCCTCTAACTCTTGATACAGAAATCTTTGCAAGAGTACTTTCATGGATCTCAATGAGAACAATTAAGCTTGAAGAGCATGAGAAGATATTTTAATCAGGAGCTAATTAAGAACAATGGGGGCATATGTATCATTGATTGTGTCTCAAGTACTCTGACTGATTTGGAAGATTATTCCATTAATATATGGATGTAAACATACACCAACATTGTCTCAGGATAAAGCGACTACATTTGAAGGTTCCACTTCCAAATCAGGCTTTTACTTATTAGATGACAAATTAAAATGAACAACATTTACCTACCTAGGTAAGACATCTGGTGCTGATTCCTTGTCTTTGGGTAGGACCACATCAGGTGTAAGAAATGAGGTAAAAAGAGTCAAGAAACCAGAGTTTTACTCATATTTAATTGTTCAGTGGTGTTCCATTATAAAGTAAGATGAAAAATATATATGGCCCTTAACATAAAGAAGTACATGTTATGAGGAACAGCAATAAAAATAAAACCACAAAAATGTCCCCCCCCAAAAAAAACACCCCAAAACCAAAATAGCAATCAAAGTTTTTACCTTTTGTTAGTGTTGGGTACTTTATAAGTACAATATGATATCTTTAAGGAAGTAGAAGTTCTATGTTTGTCATATAATCTCTGCTTAAATTAAACAGAGATTAATTTGTATCTCATCTTGCAAACACACTAAGGTTATGTTTTCCTCTATTTAGCCTGAGATATTTTAGTTCATGCTCTCTTAAGAAATATTTTGCTGATCAATGTGCTTGCTTTCTGGACTGACCCCTCACCATGTTTATTAACCCACCCCACCACTCCACCCCACAAGGGGGTCTACAGGGAATTTCATTCTAACCATATCCTGCTAGTAACAGAGAGATACTCATTACTCAAGGAGTAAATTTTGCATATGGAGAACTCTGCCATATGACTTCCCAGCATTTCCTTCCAGTCCTTTCCCAAATGAGCACTGAAGTATGTCAGGCAATCTGGGTTGTAATCTCAGCAATGCCGGTGTCTACCACTATAAGCTATTTAAAGTCCTCAGAGCTTCAGTTTTCTTGCTTTGCAGAGTGAAATATAGATGAGAAGATCTTAACAGCTTCCAAATTCAAAGTTGTTTGGATGCTATTTATTTTTCCTTCTGGCCTGTCTATCTTCTCTTTAGTCCCTGTCATACTAATTTTGGTTTTTATGTTTTCCAGGTCTTTTTTGCTCATGTAATAACTTTTCTCATCCTTGACATATTAATATTCTACTCATCCTTTGAAGTGCTTCTGAAGTCCTAATACCTTCAAGTTCTTTTCTAATGTGTGGTGTGTTGTGGGGTGGGGTAATGGGGGTGGACAGATTGTTGTTGGGCTCTGTTCCAGAGATGCAAAGATGAATGAGACAGACTTGTTCCATATTTTGTCCTTCATAGAATTTAAAAACTAGTTGAGTGGTAGCTAACATTTTTGAGGGGATAATATCTTCACTTTTCAAATGAGAAAACAGGTTCAGAGAAGTTAAATTGGCCAAGGCCACGGAGCTAGCAAATAGCAAAACTCAGGTCTATTAAACTACACTTTCCTTAACTGGCATGCTCCACAGCCAGCACACCATGGCAAGGATGTGGCAAAGTGCCATCACTTCCTTCTGTGACATGACCAACAATAGTCCTCAAATTATTTCCTTCTGAGTCTGGCAAAATCACATAATCACTGGCTACACAGTTGCCTGGCATCTACTTCCAGTTGATAGGAAGTGGCACTTGAGATGTAACTTTCAGTATCTGCTATCTTAGCTGATGTCTTCTACAGAACGTCAAAAATCATTGAATAATTCATTGGAATTTATTTATACAGTTCATTTCATTATTGTTTTTTAACTATTTCTTTAATAAAATACATATTACCTTTTAATTCTCTTTAATTCCTACCTGGACAGGGACAAAATTCCTTTATAAAGTCCCTTTTATCTAACATTATTGACAGGGATTGTGGCTGCTCAGTAAGCATCATACAGGAAAGCACAGTGAAGGGAGTAATTGAATGAATGAATACACTCATGCTGTTTTTATAGAGTCAGTAAGTAATGCCTAAAAGTTTTCTGTATGTGACTCAGGTCTCCAACTTCTGAGTGAGAGAATTATATTTTTTCAGTCCTCTAAGCATTTTAAATGTGTGGAGGGATATGTTTTCACGATTTTTAGAGGGAAGAGAAAGAAGACTTTGTCTTCTAACCCATTAGATGTCAAATAACAAATGAAAACTGATGTTTGTTATTAAACAACCCTGAGAAAGCCTACAGTGATATAGGGAGAGAAGGCTTTCCTGTCATGATCTTCTCCTCTACAGCAGATTGGATTAAATTCCCCTTCCTGTTACTGCCATGCTCCCCAGTGAATACTGAGCATCAACATTACCTTCTTTATCTTTGCATCCAGGAGTATCAGACACGTAGAACTCTTTAATAAGTATTTGTTACACAAATGGCTGTATATTGCTGTAACTTTAAGGGCTTTGTATGTGTGCTGTGATAATAAGCCTCCTCCCCATTAATGTGTAGATTCTCTAATAATTACACACACACACACACACACACACACACTTTTTCTTTCTATAGTAAGAGATAAAAGATCAAATAAGAAGGTTTCTGTCAGGGGCAATATTTTCTGAGGACACAATTACACAAATATAAATAACTCAAATTCTCATGACAAATGAGTAGTATACAAAAGAAGATGAAAGAATATAGGGGGCGCTTGAGTGTGGAATGAGGTACTTCAGAGGTAGAAGATCTCTATGGAATTAGTGAGGTAGATACCTAGAGAAATATAAGAATAGCTAAACATTATGAAGCTCTTATTGTATCTCAGCATTATTCTAAGCAACATTTTATGGGTTGACTTTCCATAGTTTTATGGTTAAAGGAATATTATAATCCCCACTTTATATATGATGAACTCAATGCATGAAAATTTCAACAATGTATTTAAAGTCATAAAGTCAGGAAGTCTTCAAATAAGGTTTCAAACCCAAGTAGCCTGCCTCCAGCCCATGCCCTTGACCTCTGGGCTTTCCTTTCTCTGTAAAAGGTTAGCTTTCACCTGCTTCTGCACTGTGCTAGAGCCAGCCCTAAAATGACTCCATTCGATAAATTCAGGGTGTCTATTTCTAAATATAATGGAAAGGTAAGATCTACTTTAAAATTGTTCTTTTACAACTGTTCCTAATTATCTGGTTATATTTACTTGAAATGTCCAGGGTGTTCAGTAAAGGTATTTCAATAGATGTGCACAGTCTTAAAGAAATCAATAGATGGAATGAAAATGAAGTGAGACGTAAGCAAACTTTCTCTATTGAAATTGTAGCATTTACTAGAGAAGGTACTATCCTGTTTCTTTGGTAAAATAAGCATTCTCATGCTTCAGTGTGCCTAAGAAAGCAGAAGTCCTAGCCTACAATGCAATTCTCATCAACTAATAGCTTCAAACTGTATTACTAAACTTTGTGTTACAAACTATGGTGAATACAATACACCATAGTTTTTATCTGATGATCCCAGTCTGCTCAGAGTATAAGAGTTTCTCTCAACCTTTATCATTTTAAGTACTACTAAGAAATGAAATCATCGCAGGGAGGGCCAATGGAATGCATGTGGTCAGTTATAATGCAATGGTTGCTTTTGTTATATCTAATGTAACAAGCATCTCAAACTTAATAATAAATTCTTGGTGTCTCTCTAAGAAATATATTTATGTTGGAGCAACTATGTGGTCTGGGCTCACTGCAGGACAAGCAAAAATAGAGACTGTGTGGGATCTGACTATAAAATATTATTTAAGGTCTTTTCCCCCTACCAAAACTAACTCTTCCCACCAATTATGCATTTATTCTATCAACATTCATTGAGTACTTGTTATGGGTTAGGCATTTGTAATAGAGATGTACAGTTATAACTGAGCTAGTACCCAATTATAATAAGATGAGATGAGAGCTTCAATAGGAGATGCAGTCTGTTTCATGAATTTAGCATGGCGTAAGATCTTTACCTCCTAGGTATAGTTTGTTTCATCTTCCTCCTTGTCTCCCAGTTCAGTTTAGTTCCAGCCACGTTAAAATTCAGGAAGTGCCATAAAGACCACCATTTTTTGTATTACTATGGTTTGTACAGTGATTTCTTCTGTTTTAAATGGTTGCCCCCATTCTTTTTCTGGTAAACTCTTACCCATCCATTAAGCTTTAGTTCAAATGCAACCACCTCTTTGAAACCTTTCCTAATTTTACCAACATTTTCTTTTTCCTTGATTCCTCAGTCAAACATCCCTTCTCCAAACTCTAGAATATTTTCTTTTTACCTCTGTTATGGGTTATATTATATTATGGCAACTTATAGACACTTCATTTTATAAATTCTCTAGGGCAGGAATCACATATCTCTTCTCTTACAGCACTTTTATGGGAGATTTTATATTATTCAAATTGCTTTCTGATTAACAAGTAAATAAATGGAAAAATAGTACCATGTGATTAGGAGTTACTGTGAAATTTACATATTTTACATCATTTAATTTTTAGAATAATCTTGCAAGATAAATATTATCATTCTCACTTTACCAATGAGAAACCTAAAGCTTTGATGAGTTAAGAAAGTTGCTCAAAGCCATACAGCTCTAAAATGGTGAACTTTTGTCCAGTTTCAATAGTCATTTTTTATTTTCCCATCCTATAAAGAATAAACGAGAATGACTGTGCAGTTGCACGAATGGTCTCTTCATTTTATGCCCTTGCTACTCAAGAAGCATCAGACAGAAGCTTATAAGAAATACAGAATGTTGGGCCCCTCCTTTCACCTATAAAATCAGAATTTTTATTAACACTATCCCCAGGTTATTTTTATGAACATTAAAGATTAAGAAGCATTGATTACCTTCGCAGGTTTTTCTAGGTTTATCATGCTTCCCAGGTTTTTTAAACTTCCTAGTTTATATAGTGCCTCTTAGACACATAGAAAGCTGATGCTCATTTTAACAAGCAACCAATAAGCAGATAAAAGCTGGCAGTTACCAGTTTAGCCATACCATAGAAGGATAATGAAATGTTTCCTAACTTTCTAATATCCTTCTTTTTCTGTTTTTCCACCTCCCTTAATCATTCTTTAGGGAAAGGGAGCTAGTTAAAACTTGAATTTATTCACAAATGTGAAAATATTCTAAGTACTTCTTGTTAGGCTTTTTAAAAATTACTATTATTGTAAGGAATTGAAGTACTACTTTGTAGGGTGATTGGCAATGGGGTGGTCAAGTGGAAATCAGAGCCCCAGTCTTTGTCTGGAATCGCCCACATAGCCAGGCGTGCAGAAACTACACTTCCCATAAACCTTTAGGAAAAAAGCGACTGTCCGTCAGCCAGTGAGATTTCACTACATCATATTAGCTAGACGACCCTGGAAGGGCCCCTTTTAAAATCTGGCGTCATGCAGTCCCTGGAGGGAGAGATTCCTGGCGTTCATCACCCATGCCAGTGAGTCCCGACCGAGTAACGCTCTGTACCAAATAAAGCCTCAATAGTTAAGACTTAGTAACTATGCTGATTTTTTTCTTTCTCGTCAGGGAAAGTACCTTACATTTTTTGGTGCTGAAAACCCGGGAGGAGTTTGAAGTCCGCAACAAACCGCTCCTCTTCTCCTGTCCCCTCCGAGGAAGAACAAGGACCCATGGTATCTGACCGACCTTCCACCTCAGCACATGGTGTGTTAAGCTCCCTGCCTCCAAACCCCCTCAGGTTCTTTCCGCTGAGGCTCCCTGTCTGAAAACTGTAGCTACTTCAGGGAAGCCTTTTCTGATCGAATAAATGTGTTTTTTGAAGATGTTCATACATATATTTATTTTCCCTATCCATTCCGTGGCCAGAGTCTGAGTTTTTGGGACGCCAGTAACTCATCTCTTGACCATTATCTGAGAACTGAGGGGTAACCATGGGGGCAAAGGAATCCAAGCCTGACTCTAAAACACCCCTGGGGTGCCTTATCTGTAACCTCCCAAACGTTGATCCCTCCCTAAAAAGGAAGAAACTAATTTTCTTCTGCAGCATAGCCTGGCCACAATACCCACTGGATAACCAGACCAGGTGGCCTCAGGAAGGAACTTTCGATTTTGACATCCTTATTGGTTTACAGAACTATTGCCAAGAAGTTGGAAAATGGACAGAGATTCCTTATATACAGGGGTTTCTTCAGTTGCGTTCTCATCCTAATCTCTGCACCGGCTGCTCTACAACGCAGGTCTTTCTGGCCAGAGAAACCTCAGCTAAACTCTCCACTCCAGATCTTTCCTCCTTTGCCGACTCCCCTGAGGAACTTTGTTCCTCTCCTGCACCACACCCTCGGTCCATCCCGTCTCTTCACTGAATCCTGTTTCTCTTCCACCTGCAAACGCTGATCCCTCTCTCTCCTCCCCTGTTAGCACTCACACCCGATCCCACTCCAGGCCACAAGAGGGAGCTGACCTCCTATGACCTCTCCACGAGGTGGCTGGGACGGAAGCGGTCGTTAGAGTCCATGTGCCTTTCTCCCTCTCTGATCTATCTGCAATTGAAAAGCGTTTGGGTTCCGATTCTTCTAATCCTATCAACTATACCAAGGAATTCCAATATCTCACTCAGGCATATGACCTTACTTGTCATAATCTCTATATTATTATGTCTCTACCCTCACCCCCGACGAATGTGACCGGATCCGGACAGCAGCACGAGCTCATGCAGATAAGGTCCACACCTCCAATGCTCAAATGCCGGTGGACCCAGAGGTGGTCTCTGACACAGACCCCAACTGGGATTACCAGAAGGAACAACCAGTAGGAGACGATGTGATCAGATGGTTGAATGTCTTATAGCTGGCATGCAGGATGCAGCACAAAAGGTAGTTAACTATGACAAGTTAAGGGAAATTACTCAAGGACCTGAGGAAAATCCGGCTCTCTTCTTAAATCGCCTCACTGATGCTATGGTCCTCCATACTCGTTTAGACCCTAATTCTAGTGCCAGGGCCACTGTATTAGCTACTCACTTTATTTCCCAATTGACCCCGGACATTTGGAAGAAACTTAAGAAGGCAGAGGAGGGCCCGCAAACCCCTATTCGAGACCTGATGAACATGCCATTTAAGGTTTTTCATGGTCGAGAGGAACAGGCCAAGGTTTCTCACCAGGCCTGCATGCAACAGAAGGTAGCACTCCAAACCCAGGCTATTGTGGCAACCCTTAGGCCAGAGCAACAGGGGCAAAACACAGGAGGTGCTTGATCTAAGTCTGGGTCGCAAACAGGATCCCCACCGGGAGCTTGCTTTAAGTGTGGCAAGGAGGGTCATTGGTCTCAACAATGCCCCTGCCCAAGGCTACCCACTAAGCCTTGTCCTAAGGGCAAGCAGCCTGGTCACTGGCAGAGTGATTGCCCCCTGTGGACAGCAGGCACATCCTCGGCGTCTCAGCGTGGAGGACAGGCTGCTCAGATAGGAGGCCAAGCTAGCGAAGTAAACCCATCATTCAAATTCCTAGGCCTCATGGACAGCTAACACAGCCTGGACTCAGAGATCTCCCCCCCCCACTCTCTCTGAGCCACGGGTGAAGCTACAGGTAGCGAGTAAGTCCATTTCATTTCTGTGGACACAGGGGCTACCTTCTCTGTTTTGCCACCACCTTCACAGGTCTCGGTTAGGTGGTTGATGGGACCTCTTCTTTTCGTACACTACCCCTGACATGCAGTTTGGATGGAATTCCTTTTTATTGCACCTATTTTTAGTTATACCATCATGCCCTGTACCCCTTCTGGGTCGAGACATTCTACACAATGTCGGAGCCACTATCCAACCGACAATGTCTTCCCACTTACTCCTGCCATTCCTCACTACCAAGGGCTCCGCCATAATCAATGCTACCCTCATTTCTAACCAGGTCTCTTGCCTCAAGTTTGCTCCCATGCAGGATCACTGGCAGTTTGGAACCACTGGGTCCTACTCGTCTGCAGCTCACCATGAGATTGGGCCCTGCAGATTCTCCTGCATCCTGTCCCTCCCACCAGGAACCTGCCACCAGAGTGGACTGACCCAGGGAGCAGTGCTGTTCGAAGCACATCCATGAACTTTCCTGACTCATGACTAAACTGATGTTCTTCCTGACACCCCTCAAATCCACCACCAGCCAACCCCCTCTCCCCACAACACCCCTAATCAGCAGGAAGCAGACAGAATGATAAATGGCACCTCATTTCTATTAAACCAAAAAGGCTAGGATGTAGGGTGATTGGCAATGGGGTGGTCAAGTGGGAAATCAGAGCCCCAGTCTTTGTCTGGGATCACCCACGTGGCCTGGCGCGCGGAAACTACACTTCCCATAAACCTTTGAAAAAAAAGCGACTGTCCATCAGCCAGTGAGATTTCACTACGTCATACTAGCTAGATGACCCTGGAAGGGCCCCTTTTAAAATATGGCGCCATGTGGTCCCCAGAGAGAGAGATTCCTGGCATTCATCACCCATGCCAGTGAGTCCTGACCAAGTAACGCTCTGTACCAAATAAAGCCTCAATAATTAAGACTTAATAACTACACTGATTTTATTCTTTCTCAGTGGGGAAAATACCTTACACTACTCAAGTTAGCTTGAGAGAAAGGCAGTGTAAGCATACATAAGGTGTGGTCCTAGAGTGGGCTTTCCTGGAGATCTAAGTTCCCAATCTGTAATAGAAGGTGCTTCCAAACTCAAGGTCCTTTAAAAATGCCAGCAGCGGGAGTTTGGAGGTTGTCTCCTGGTCACCTACCACTAATGAAGTTCAGTTATCCCTTCCTTTTGTCCCCGCCACTATCATCACATTGTCTGTTCCTCTCTGTTATTTCCTCTTCTGACAGGAAAAGAAAAATTTTTTCTTTCTCTTCCCACTCAAATTCTAAACGCTGAGGATATGATTGGTTAATCTCATGTTCTCAAAGGGCCCATGCAGTTCTCTATCAATGGGTGGTGTAAAGCCTGTGGCTGAGGCCACCATCACAGCAGCCCGGCCGGTGCAGGTTTGCATTAGATTCAAAGAGTCGGTAATGAAACACAGGAGCCAAGAACTGCTGAGCCATCAGCTTTAATTCTAGCTTGCACCTGGCGGGCAAGCAAAAACACACACTGGGCTCCAAAACCCATTCAGTGCTCACAAAGCTACTGACTTATCCGAGTTTCCTAGGATCAAAGGTTTCTAGCTCACCAGACTTATTCACCTCTGTTCCCCATCTCTTCCAGCACAAACTCTTAACAAACTGGCTTCTCCCTCAGCATTCTGCTATCTTGGCTCCTTCTCTTGGCCTCCATGTGGCCTTACTCTGCTCTCCTCTCTATACTAACCCCAGGAACCGAGAGAGATCAAACTACTGGTCTGTCCACTTTATAATGTAGAAATCCAAACCCTTAATACAATCTACAAGCAAGAAAGTCTCTGATACAAAGTCACCCATCTGAGGCATAATGGGATTCCTCAGGAGAGTGCACCACCCTACATCATCCACTCAGTCAAGGGTGTGGGGAAAAGCCCACTCTCAAAACCAAGCCCTAGGCCATAACAACCCAGCCTGCTTACATTACAGCCTTTCCCGCACACCCATCCCAAGCATAAGGGCAAATAAATATCACCTGGGTGATGGGCTTCCATGTGGGCAGCACTATCTTTAACAAAGTGAGCATATTATATTTTATCTGCCCAACAGGTGGCATATTAGTGTACGAAAAATGTTTGTCAGTGAACTGCCTAGCTCCAGTTCCATTATCTACAGTTTGGAGTGTAGGATTATTTCTTTTATAAGTAATCTTTGAACAACTGCAGAGACTTGAAAATGCCAGTTTTCTTTAGAAAGGCCTATGTGTGAGTAGTTCCACAAAACAGGTCTAGGGCAAAAAGGAAAGAAAAAAGTTAACTTTTCATTGTTATATTCTGCATTCTTCTTCAAAGTACTGTATTATTTTAAGAAATGAATAGGAGTCTATTGTCCTATTGAGTTAATCTTTAAGTAGATATTTATTGAGAACCTACTACTACTAGTCAGACATTTTGTAATCTGGTGTAGGGAATCACCCATCTAACCTTGAACCCTCTATAACTTGGATTGGGGAACTTTAGTTAAAAGCTCTGAGTGGCCTGACCAGGCAGTGGCGCAGTGGATAGAGCGTCGGACTGGGATGCGAAGGACCCCGGTTCAAGACCCCGAGCTCGCCAGCTTGAGCGCAGGTCCATATGGCTTGAGCGAAGGTTCGCCAGCTTGGACTCAAGGTCGCTGGCTCCAGCAAGGGGTTGCTTTGGTCCGCTGAAGGCCCGTGGTCAGGGCACATGTGAGAAAACAATCAATGAATAATTAAGGTGTCGCAATGGCAACGAAAAACTAATGCTTGATGCTTCTCACCTCTCTCCATTCCTGTCTGTCTGTCCCTATCTGTCCCTCTCTCTGTCTCTCTATCCCTTAAAAAAAAAAAAAAAAGCTCTGAGTGTATGACTCTTGGATGCAAACACCAAGAAACTGTTTCAGTGATTGGCCTTTTGCATACACAAAGGAATACATGTGAATGGGCTTTGGAAAATTAGCCTAGAGGTTCTAGATTGCCCCTTCCTTTGTGCTTGTTCATTAGCAAAAGAAAAGTATGTACTGACCCAAATTAGCTGTTTCTCCATGTCAGCAAAATTGCCATTAGTCATTCTTTCCCTGTATCACCTGGCTTCCCTCCCTTGTAATCCTGTTACCTCTCTTCTGCTTCTGATCAATAAAAGCTAAGGCAGAAGGAAACTCAGGAGGTCTTCTTCTTTGCCTCCCCTGGCAGGCTTCCCCCTCCTCCTCTTGACATAAGTTTGTGTGTTGGATAGATTTCTTTCACATGACATTGATAGGTCCCAGAGGGATGCAGTACTACAATATGGGTATTCCAGAGATGCATAGAATATATCTTATGCCTTAAGGGTGGTTATAATTTAGGGTCATATCTATATAAAGAATTGCTCTCAAAATTTTTGTTAGCTAAAAACCCAAGTGCACATTGTCCATAGGCCTAAGATGTGGCATTTGTGTTGTGTATTCTCTTGTTTAATTTCTTTCTGAATTTATTTGTGGATGAATTAACTTTAATTTGGTACTGAGATCATTGTCTTCACTAACCCAAGCAATATGGAAAGAAGTAAAAATCAGTAAACCTAACTTGTGTATGAATGACTTAAAAAAATCGAAAGACAATTGCTTGGTGGTATTGTAGGGTGTAGGGCTTTGCCTTATCCTTGGACAAGAAGAAGACATAATAAATTTAGAGAATGAAAGCAGTGTGTTCCATCAGATCTCTGGAAATATATATTCTGAGCACTGTCTTGAAGCATAGTTTTATTTATAATTAATATTGTGCCATCGTATTCCAATAAAAAAATCAGAAGATAACTTTATAATTCAATGAATTTAGAGAGAAATAGCACCATTGGGTGCATTTTGGAACTCAATTCTTACCCTGCCCAAAGCACCAGGTTTCCAAGGGCTATCCCACACTTGAGGTGGTGATTATTAGAATGATGTAGATGGGGCTCTTTCAAAATCCATTTTGTAGTGTAGCTAGAACTTGGTGAAGGTTGAAACATAGTAAATAGTAAATCTTATCATGCTGATTATACCATTTTTATCAGATTATAATGCTTTATACATTTTTATGGAAGGTGTTATAATTAAACTGAAAAGAGAGCAAGTAGGAGAACTGTTTAGTAGGTGAGAGGAACTGTCTAAAGAGACATTTTCTAAGTGTCCTTTTCTAAGGGACTCTCCTAAGTGTCCTCCTTTCTGAAGGAAAGCTGAGCATATACTAGATGTATAGCAAGGCATTATTCTTATTTTTGCTTTCTCTTTCATTCAGCTGATTGGAAACAATTACCAGCACAGAACATTCTCCATAGAGCTCTGTAAAGAGCATAAGGAAAGTACCAGAGTAAGCTCTTGACTTCTTTTTCTGAATATTGGAATTGTTTCTTTTTATTCTTTCTTTCTAGTGGGTGGCTTTGTAAGTAAGAATATTGGGCCTCATGGCACCTTAACAGCTATGAGAAATTTATGTACTCAGTAGCCAGTTTTTAGTTTGTTCTTCTTTTCAAAGAAATCTTATGTACTATTTTTGTTCCTATATCAGCACTAGCTGGAGCATCAGTAACAAATTTGTCCAACATGCTTACCATTTTCTGGGTCCAATAAAAATGGCAATTCATTTTAGCAGATGGACCCAGATAATGATAGGTTTCTTTGGGAATTATACTTAATAGAACTAATTTAGGTTTCCTGGAGAAATTGGAGCAAAACCCACACGACAAAATAAATACTTTGTTTGGTTTGTTTTTATCAGGTAGGTTACTTTGATCCACACTCATTTAGTATGTTTCTCCTTTAAATGAATATTCCTTCTTGAGCCTATCTTGTTTGTTACATGTCATAAAATGTGAAAACCATCACTTGTAAAATGACCACCAAATTAGCAGTGGATTTGAGAAGTTCCTAGGAGTAAGAGTGTGAGACTTGCTACTGTCCAGAATCTCCTTCAGGCCATCCATTATTATCCTCTCCTGAATATACAGTCATACACTCTAGGGCAGTGGTTCTTAACTTTTTTTGAGGTACCGAACCCACCAGTTTCATATGTGCATTCACCGAACCCTTCTTTAGTGATAAATAAAATATGATTTCTTTTTCCAAATTCAAGACATAGGTATATGTTTTATTAATGGTGCACAAAATGAGCCGTGCATGAACATCACCTTGCTCAAAGAACAAAACCAACCAAGTGCATGAACTCACAACAAATTACAGTATTACTTTATTCTGGCCTCCGTGGCAGAGGCTTCTCCAAACCCCTGAGACCGACTCATCGAACCCCTAGGGTTTGATAGAACCCAGGTTAAGAATCACTGCTCTAGGGAAAACAGTAGGACTGCTGTCCTCTGCCAGCTCTCCTCATTGGTTTGCCATCTATACCACCCCCAACCCTCCAAATTAAAATTTTGGAAGTGCCACAGTTACTATTACATCAAAACATTAGCTGAGACTCTATTAATAGACATCATAAATATGTTCTTAGTAGTTTGATATCCTTAGTTTTATTGCCTGGGACAAAAGAAAAATAAATAAGTAAAAGATCTCTGACAAGTTCCTATAGTTCAGAGACTTTGTCAAAAATGTTTTTCTTTTTCTTTCCTTTTTTCTTTTTAGTTTTTAAGCCATGTTTTAGCCTTTCCAAAGTATGAGAAAAGCAATCAACAGCAGCTAGAAGACTCTCCACACTCAGGGTTATTGTTATAATCGGGTCAGTTGAGCCTGCTTTCAGCTCATTCCACATCACAGCGCTGTCATAAGTCCAATGCTCTCTCTGGAGCAGGTACATTTGAATGCCACCAGGTTGGAAGCCTGGGGCTGCAAAAGGTAAACTAGTGTCAGTGAGCATATCATGTTGCAAATGCATCATAATAATTGTATAGACAACCAAGTATTGCAAGTATTGCATTTTACCATTATGTAGCATCAAATATATAAGGCAAATGCTAACAAGCTATTGTCACCCACCAGGACTGGGAACCTGAGAGCAAAAACTTCTAAATTGTTCATTATGAGCTCAGATGAACCCATTAGACTTACATTAGACTTCAGAGAAAAGAGAAAATAGTGTTCCTAAACTGTCAGGGATGCAAAGTTTCCTGATTCAAGAGAAAGATCACTACGAATGCAAAATCTGAGATTCACTGTATTATGTATCTTATTTTCAATTTGGAAAATTCGCCAAGGCTAATATGGGTATTGCTTTTATGAATTTGTTATAAAAAATGATAGAAGAAATAGCTTGGTATCATTTCCATATTTATTTTTATTTTCTTCTTCTTTTTTCCTGCTACGGATACAAAATTGGATTTGGGAGAAATGTGTTTCTGGAGCATCTGGTCCTGACCACAAAGAATCAATAAGAAAAAAAAATCCCTGACTAAATTTGGAAACCTGATTTTTATCAAAAGTTTGTTTTGATTTTATGATGTTTGATGTTAGTGAGAGATAACAGACATGAAAGGTTTTGAGTATAGATTTTAGAACTGAGTGATGAACAAAACTGACAATTCATATTCTTATCAATATTTTTTTGAATTTTACAAAATTGAAGTTTCCTGGAATTTTCTGACATCTTCACATCTCATCCTGCACCAAACTTGGAGAGTCTGACAATAATAAAAGTTGAAAAATACTAGCAAATTCTTTTTCTAGCTGCAGACCTGTTTTTTTTTTAAGTTCTTATCTAGCTGAAGTTGAAAACTCTCTTTAATATTAAGGTAGTTGGCTCAACAAGGGCATTTGACCTAAAATTTAACTGTCATAAATAAAGAATCGAAGCAGAACGTAAATTACAATGCTGACAGAGCCTTTCCTTGCTAGTTTCAGGTCAAAATACAAACACAAATCAGAAGAAAGTCTCTGTGTTGTCTGGGAGTTGGTTGTCCTTTTGCACATCCAGGTAACCCCAGGGCATCTTCTAGATGATTACTCTTAGTTTATTAAAAACATCATAAAACAACAGAATATCTACATAGTCTGTGCATGCTCTGCACAGGCCTCACAGCCTCACAGCAGTTCCATTCTGACTGACTTCAGCAAAATGAAACCTTTTCGGTTTGAGGATGCTTTCTTATTCATCAAGTCATCATGAGGCTATCATTACCACGATTACGACTACCAATTATCTGAATATTTAATAAGTGTACCTCTAATGAGTGACATTAAGCAGTAGAAGTATGAAAAACCTCCACCTCATTAGCCAGGCTGAGTTATCAAAGTTAATCAACAATGGGTGGCTGTAGTTTGTTCCTACTTCTATTGCATCAGCTTTGTGGACACCATATGATTCTGGGAGATTGCTTCAGATTCAAAGCTCTAAGGATGTTATGGCTTCCTGGAATAGGGCAGGTACTGTCTCTCATGAAATTCTATACTCCATTTCTTCCAGAAACAATCTCAGAAAAACAGTTAGTTTGTGAGTTGCAATCATGAGGCAATTGTAGAGGGGATTACATGCAAATAACCAACGGGGTTGCTTCTTGTGCTGTACTGTCTGGTAGAGGACTATTAGCTTTAACAATATTCTCAATGCTAAGAACTGACTTAAAGAGCATCATCATCACTGATTTCGAGTTTCTGACCTACATTTTTAATTCATTATATTATTTAGAGCACTGTTTGGAACACTACAGAAGAAATGTCTGAGGAAAAAAGGCTGACAGGGCACCAGCTTTAATTTTAATTTCTTCTGAATTAGATCGCAATTTAAAATCCCAAGTGTACACATTAGTTTAGAAAGAGGGAAATAATTATGGAAGTGTTCCAGTCACCACTGTGTATGACCAGACTGCCTGCTAGAAGCAAGGATAGGAGACAGTGGTAAGAACATTTTGTCCTGCATTGAGCCCTGCTTCCCTCAGAGGCTATGTGTCAAGATGCCTGATACCCAGTTCTTTGGGAGGGTGAGCCAATTAGCACATTCCATAGTCTGGAACTGTAGTTGCTGTGTATGTGATCTGCATACTGATTCAGCTGAGATTTGACCTTCTGGGTGGAGAAAAACAAGAATCCCAGGTGAGAGAGAACATTGGTCTAGATTTTCCCATCCTTTCTTCTATGTCCTTTATTTGCAGGCATACCCGCCCTGCTTTTTCTGACTAACTCAGAGACAGTACAACAGTTCTGTTTCACTTGAAGATTTAGATCAACGTATAGTATAAAAACTATTAATAATCATTGCTCTTACCTTCCTCTGCTCCTGTCAAAAACAGAAAGCAGGTAGCTCCTTTTAATAGTGACACTCTTGGCCCACATGGGGGCAGTACTAGGTAGTCAAAAGCCTGAAGGAGCTTCCAGGGCAGACAGAGTCTGGCAGGAGACAAACTGCATAAAGCAGAATCAGGTTAGTTTTTCATAAGCGCAGGATTCCTTAAAGCCATCATTATAGTGCTCTAAATGTTCTTACTGAAAAAAATAGGAAGGAGTGGTTTCTACCAAATTTCCAGCTGCTGTTGGGGGAAATTTTTGATGGATTATTTCATTTAACACTGCTTTCACACATATAACATTAAACAGACAAGCCATTGTTATTGGATCATCAAATGATATTCCAGGGTTGTTTGGAAAGGTCAAAATATATCTTAGGTATAGATTTTCAGTTTCTTAGTATCTGATATGATTAGTTGTTTTTTGATAAATTTTCAAATACAGGATTTCTAGGGAAGTTAGAGAATAAGTCTATGTTTATTGCCAGTGGAAATTTACCAGTATGTTTAGTGCATGAAGATAGGTTATTGGTGGCTTAACGATATCGAATAAACCTCCTTCAGATAGGTCTCTTTAAATTATATTAGCTACATAAATGAACAATGGTATAATTATGTATTCATCTATTCTGATGAATATTTAGCATTAGGACAGGAATCTTTTCTCCACCAATCCACCAGTCCCCTCAGGATAGATTATTTTGGTTATTTGTAAGGCACACTTTAGGAATTCAAGGAAAGAACCAGAATGGTAATTGAGCTACATTCTCACAACCTCCAGTACTGAAAGACACCAAGTCAGCAAGCCATTGTTTTCCTCACTCCAAGGTGAGATTACAGAAAATATGCACCTTTTTGATGCTTTTTGTCCCATTTTTAACCTTCAGAATACAAACTTGGATTTAGGTGATGAGCTCCTTATCATGTACAGTCACTTGAAAGCAGTGGCAAAGGCCTTTGCAGCACCACATTATAATGCAATCTAGAGAGGAGTCAACAGAATCTTGGGGTTTGCACTGACCAGAACAAAAGACCATCTGCCCTGATGTCCTTGACGTTGACTCTTGGGTGTCTTTCTCCCTCCTTGTACTTTCATTTTCCTTCCTTGTCTTTGATCTTTTGGATACTCTTCATCAACACTGAATTCTCTCCGTCTTCATCCTTAATTTTATCCCCCTTTCTGCTGTGACACATACCAGAACACTTAATTGCACCCATGGAAATTGTTTATCCCTGAGGGAATCATTTGGTACTCAAATAGCTATGGATCCTGTGCCAAACAACAAGATTATTAGAGAAAATTCAGTGTCTCGCCTTCACATACGTTTTCAAAATCCCATTAGCACAAAGGTTATTTCTCCCATTATATGGTTACTTA
Organism: Rhynchonycteris naso; assembly: GCA_037038555.1. NCBI lineage: Eukaryota > Metazoa > Chordata > Mammalia > Chiroptera > Emballonuridae > Rhynchonycteris > Rhynchonycteris naso. Next base: position 93,166,588 of record CM072999.1, read on the forward strand.
GAATATAGTATATTAAAAAGCACATCTTTTTGCTTACTTTAAAGTGGCAGTTTGAACTGGCATGATGGAAACTATCTTCCTGTTCCATCAACATTTTAAACGTGGAAGCAAGCATCTGCTTTGCCTCAGTCTGGGGTTTGGTAAATAAAATTTCTCTGCTGGACTTTCCTATTTTAGCTTAGGAAATGGCTAAAATGACTATGAATTTGATCCTTGCCATACTGTTACCTTAGAATCATCTGGCAGGTTGTGATAAGCAAGGGCTATTCAAAAATTATGGCACCTACCCCCTACCTTTCTGAAAGTCAGTACAGAAGCTCTATTAACACATAAAGCAATATTGTACAATCACTTTGTCTGTGTGACTATACTATTTTGATGAGCACACAGGGAAGTGAATTGCTTAGACTATGTAGGGATAAACAACAGATTAATCCTTTTAATAATTTGGGACTTTTGCTTGCTAGATTTTAATTTCCCCTTCTTCTAAAATACTAAGTAGACTATCTAACATGGTAACATGGCTTCCTATTGCTTTTGGGGGTAGAGAAGATAGGATTAAGTTTAACCTAACCCCCATCACTCCGGAGGTCCCTTCGGGCACCCACTTGGAAGCACATCCTTTGTGCTTTCTGTTCTGGCAGCCATAGACTCCCACCTCTTCCAGCTCCGCTCACGTCCTCTTCCTACTTCTAACTTGATCATTAGCAAGAAGAGAGAGAAATGAATAAGAGAAAGACAAAAAGTAATTAATTCACTGAAGTGCACCTGCAAATGAATTTTTGAAATCAATTATTAATTTTCTCTTTAATATCTCTGCATTGATACTGCTCCGTGTCTGGGGATTGGGAGTGAGAGCTGCTTCATTCCACAGCAGCAATGCTCTGGGTAGTGATGACAGCGCCTCTCTGCAACTGGAGTGCCTTGTGCTATTGTGTGATTTCTCTTCATTCATCAGCAGCTCGCCTTCCACCAGCAGCATTTTAAATATATGCGTGTGTCTTAAAGTTTATGTAGGTAGAGCGGTCATGAAGGGTGGGAGCAGTTGCAATAAAAGAGGTCAAATACCTTATTTTTTGTATCTTCTGGTGTCAACTTCCTAAAATACTGAAGCCAAGGCAATAAAAGGTTAACAGATATGATGATTTTTGCGGAAAAGGTGTAGCACAAACTCAAACTTTTTTTGCTTATGCGAGGAGAAAAAAATACTGGATTGTGCAGGGGATGTTAGAGTAGGAGTACTGGGTGTCGACAGCCTGAGAAAGAACTATAAATCTTTGTACTTCCTTCCAACCTCAGGCAGAGAACAGGCAATGGTGATAGGGCGACGCGCAGGGCTGCTTGATGATCTCCACTGGACTCTATCTACATCTTCAGTAGGCTTTAAACCCAGATTACAGAATGCACCTTTTATCAGTCCCTATACACAAATCCAATGGTATCAGGAAATCTGCTTTTTTTACCTCTGCAGACTGTGGTTGGAAGGTAAACCTAGGCATTATATGGAAAAACTATTTTAGTAACAGAAAGCAACAGTACAGCTTCTGTGTTCAAAGATGTTGGTTCCAAATGGCAGAGGAATGATTGTTTCCACTTAAAGTGATTGATATGTCTACACACACTTGAGAGAGAGAATTTCATTACCTATTCTTTCAGCAGGGACTGACTGAATACAGTTTCAAAGGAAATGGGGAGCACATTTGTATAACAGACTACATTTTCTTCCATGAAATGAAAGAAAAAAAAAGGGCCAGTATATATAGGAAGAAATTGTGATGTTAAAATAAAGATATGGAAAGGGTGAAGAAAGTACTACCAAAGAAGAATGTTCAATACACACCATAATTAAGCGTTTAGTCTACTGTTCAATGATAATGAAATATTTCTATTGGTTCACTTGCAGGACTATTTATTTTTAAATTACCCATAATGATTAAGCACAGAAAAATAGGAGGATTGTAAAAGATAACCAAACAAAATTCAATTTATTCCATAATAATACTTAAGAATTAATGCTTTCATTTTGCATGGTGCTTAAAGACTTAGAAACTCGAGTTATTCAATATCTTGCAGATGCTTTTAGAAGACAAAATTAAGAGATCCAAATTCTAATTTGGGGTCAAACATAAGGGAAAACAACTTAATGAGCTCCTAAAAATGTAATATTCTTTTATAAAACCAGAAATCCTTCTGCAACCTAAAAATCTGTTTTCTCTCAAATATTTTTCTCTACTGCTGTGTGGTTACCTCCTAAAACCATTATTTCCAGCAGAGTCACAGAAATCCTTAGCTGTGTAGGTGGTCCCAGTAAATTTAGCAGCCAAGCCCCATTTTGACATGTTAAGAATAGGCGTCCATAAATCTTCTCCAGCTTCTCCTGAGAAGATTAAATATTTCTTTTCAAGAATTTGCTAATTTTCAGGAAATGCTGTAATATAACAAATGACTTATAGATATGACTGAAGAAAAAGTAGATAATAATGGAATCCTTTTGTTCACAAACCAACGTGGAAGGTGGGGGAAACTCCTGGGAGTTCTTTAGCTACAGGGGGAGGGAGCAAACATAGTAGCACTTGAACACATGAGCATGGGGCATGTGGAAACCTCCAGAGAATTCCCTCTAGCATTAAAAGGGTTTTTGTTTTTAGGAACAATCTCTTTAGAACAAAGATGTCATAGATAAGCTTTTAATTAAGAAACCTTTCAGTAGTCAGAATTTTGTTGTTCTTTCTTATACATAGTAATGGAGGAGGACCTAGGACCATTTACTGTGTCTCCCAAGTCTATTTCAAATGTGTTTTCTCACCTTCTTCTGAATAGGAAGGGCTCACTGTACAGAGTGATATAAGGAGGAGGCTTTATCTGCTTATAAGTCTCAGTCAGTTTGGGCTACTACAGTACCATAAACTGGTGGCTTATAAGCAACAGAAATTGCAGGCTGGAAATCTGAGATCAGATTGTTAGTATGACCAGATTCTGGCAACTGCCCTCTTTCCAGTTGCAGACTTCTTGTTTATCCTTACATGGTAGAAAGAAGCCAGAGAGCTCTTTGGGTTTCCTTTTATAAGGGCACTAATCCCATTCATGAGGGTTCTACCCTCATGATCTAATCACCTCCTAAAGTTTCCACCTCCTCATACTATTGCATTAGAGTTAAAACTTCAGCTTATAAATTCTGAGAGGACACAAACATTCAGTCTATGATAAAATGAATATGAGAAACCTAGACTGTTTATGCATAAGCAAATGAGGCATTTATTGAAAGAATACTGGACAGATAAGGGAATTGAAAAAGAGTTGACTAGGCTATAAGAAGATTAGATCTAAAGTTGTTCTAAGGTAGCCAAATGAAGGAGCATTCTCACCAGGCCTGGCTATGGGGATGACACTGCATTATTTATTTTTCATGCATGTGTTATTCTTTTCTCATACAACAGAATGCAAGTAAATATAGTCTAAATGGCTTAACTTGAGTCATGGCTCATCTGAAGGCTAAGGATGAAGTTGGTGAGGGCAGAGCCATCAGAACCACGTGGAATGATGGAATTATAGTTACCTATAGAAAAAACATGCTTCTGTTATCAAAAGAAGGAGGAGATCTTGAATAGCAAGAAACAAACATGAAAAAAGAGAAATAATGCCATTAGAAAGCAAGCTTAACTTCCCAGTCAGGTCATTGTGATTTGAAAAGCTGACATTTATCTATCTTATTAGTACTTGCTTCTCTGCCCTGTATCTTACCTTTTCTAAAATAAGTAAAGGCACTCTTATAAGTCACAGAAACCTAACTTACATTCTATTTGATGGGAAAGATGGAAAAAACAGATTCTAGAAAACAGTGGGAATAGTTCAGAAGGTACATACTGGTTTCACCTATCATGCAAAATTGTGTCTACTAGACACATTGGACACATATATCTAGCCATAGCTCCATATATATTGAAATACGCTAGAACCAAATGGCTATCCTTCTCTTGTACCTTTGAGTCTCTGTCTTCTGACTCTACCTTGAAGAGTAGTCATGTTATTTTAGATCATCTTATTACCAAGATGTCCATTTAACTGCAATCTATTGGCATTCATCTCTGCCAAAAGTCCCCCAAAATGTGGTTATGTTGTGACCCTCAGCATCAGCTGTTTTAAGATTATTTAAGAATATCACTTTGGGAACTCTAAAGATGGCGATGGAGTAGGCGGACGTACCAACTTCCAACTCCCAGAACCAAAGTGGATTATAACTCAATTTTAAGAACCATCATCTGAATAAACCAACTTTGAACTAAACTAAGTGGACTCTTCAACCAAGGAACACAGAAGAAGCCACATTGAGACTGGTAGGAATAGCAAAAATGTGAAGAGGGCTGCCAAGCTACCCGGAGCGAACCGCAGCCTGGAGAGACCCACATGGCAGGAGGAGAGTTTGGCGAAGAGGGAGGGACCTGGGTCCCAGGAACAAAGCCCCAGCCTGCAGTCCCAGAGTCTAGAAGAGGCATCTGTATAGTATTGAGCTGTGAAACAAGTGAGGATATTGTTAGTGAGAAGCAGTTTTCTCAGACCCAAGATTCTTAAAGGGACAGCGCAGAAAACCTCTCTCACAGCCACTCACCTGGGGCTCTGGGGAACGGGGTCAGAGGAGAGGACCAGAGCAGTGGAAAGAGAGAGTAAACTGGAAGCCACAGGGAGAAAAACTCTGAGGCACAGCCACCCTAACCCCTGGGCTAAGTCACTTCTCTAATCAAAAACGAATATTTCCCCTGGAACTAGCAATACCAGCAAAGGGAGACAGGACACCAACCAAACAAGCTCTCCTGTGGCACTTAGAGCAGAGCTGCTTAGATGAAGGGAGCTTCTAGGTCTACAGTATGGGGTGTTAGGGTCTGAACTGTGGGGCCCCTTCCTACTCTGCTGAGGGTTGCTGGAAGGACGGTGGTGGCGGGACACTGAAACACAGTTCTGTTGGCAGGGGCGGAGGGCAAGCCGGTGTGAGCTCGGTCTAGCCCAGCAGGGGTGGAGGGGACGTGCAAAAGCGGTCTGGCAACTGCGGGCCCACCTGTATCCCCACCTGCAGGGGAAAAGCGGGAGGCAAGGAACGGGCAGAGATCTGCTCTGCGACCCTGTGCACGCTGGCCCTGACTGCAGGGACGAGGCTAGGACCAGGGATGGGCGGACTCGCGGCTGAGCTCATGCCAGCAGCCCCAACAGGACGGAGTAAATGCAGTTTGCCATCCTGCATGCGCGAGTTGGCTCTGAACACGGGGGCGGGGCTAGAGCCCCAGATGAGCAGAAGCTAGCAGCTGAGCACACGCCAGCAGCCATTCCTGGCCCAATAAACCGAGGTTTGCAATCATGCGCAGGAGGGCCCTGGCCTTGAGGGCGGGGCTAAAGCTCCAGACGGGCAAAGGCTCACAGCTGAAAGCACGTCAGCAGCCCCGTGCAACCCAAGAACTTGTGGCGAGCAGGCTCTTACCGCGGGTGCTGGGCGGAAGCCCAAAAATAGGCTGAGTCCACAGCTGAGCAAAGATGCTCACCTCTATCCTTGGTGATGGGCTTGTAGCTTGAGTGAAAGACCCTCCCGTGGAAAAGAAGTAGAAATCACAGCAACAGCCTCAGTGGGCCGGCGCTGGCAATGCCCATACCCAACCACCCCAGACAGCAAAAGAGTGGGTGACGGGCCTGCAGACAGACCACACCTAGAGAACAAAAAGGCAACACCTACTGAACTCCACTGGCCACAACCTTCTTATACACAGACAAAATGGGCAGGCAGAGGAATGCAAACCAAATGAATCAAGAGAAATCCCCAGAGAAGGACCTGATTGAACCAGATATAACCAAATTTCCAGAAGCTGAATTTAGAGTAATGATAGTTAGGATGTGCAAAGAAATTAGAGCAACAATGGATAGTCCCTGTGAACACCTAAATAAAGAGATAACAAGTATAAAAAACAAAATTGAAATAATAAAAAAGAATCAGACAGAAATGACAAATACAGTAACAAAACTGAAGACCACAATGGAAGGAATTTAAAGCAGGATGAGTGATGCTGAGGGTCGAATAAGTGCATTAGAAGACACAATAAACAAAGGCACAGAAGCAGAAAAAAAAAAGAAAAAGAGACTCAAGAAATGTGAGGAAACTCTAAGGGAGCTCTGTGACAACATGAAGAGAAACAACATTCGCATCATAGAGGCTCCTGAAGAAGAAGAGAGAGAACAAGAAATAGAAACTTTGTTCAATCAAATCATAGCAGAAAATGTCCCGAAATTGAGGCTGGAAACATTCCACACATTCAAGATTCACACAGAACTCCATTAAAGAGAAACCAAAAAAAATCTACACCAAGACACATCATAGTTAAAATACCAAAGCTAAGGGATAAAGAGAAAATTTTACAAGCTGCTAGAGAAAAAAAGGCTATCACCTACAAAAAAGCCCCCATCAGGATGACATTTGACTTCTCAGCAGAAACACTTGAGGCCAGAAGAGAATGTCAAGATATATTCAAAGTAAAGCAGAACAAAAACCTACAACCAAGACTACTCTATCCAGCAAGGCTAACATTTAAAATTGAAGGAGAAATAAAGAGCTTCCCAGAAAAAGAAAGCCTCAAGAAATTCATTAAAACCAAACCAATTCTGCAAGCGATACTAAGGGGCCTGTTGTGAACAGTTCAAAGGGAAGAAAGAATATAGCAAAAGAAGAATATAACATTAAAGAATAAAATGGCAATAAACAACTACATATCAATAATAACCTTAAATGTAAATGGATTAAATGATCCAATCAAAAGACATAGGGTAGCGGTGTGGATAAAGAAACAGGACCCATACATATGCTGTCTATAAGAGACACACCTTAAAACAAAAGATGCACATAGACTGAAGGTAAAAGGATGGAAAAAAATATTTCATGCAAATGGAAATGAAAAATAAGCCGGGATAGCATTACTTATATATGACAAAATGGACTTTAAAACAAAGGCTGTAGTAAGAGATAAAGATGGACACTACATAATGATAAAGGGAACAATTCAACAGGAAGATATAACTATTATAAATATCTACGCACCAAATATAGGAGCCCCGACATACATAAAGTAAACTTTGATGGACATAAAGGGTGAGATTAACAGCAATACTATCATAGTAGGGGATTTCAATACCCCACTAATAACACTGGATAGATCCTCAAAAAAGAAAATTAATAAAGAAACAGCAGACAAAAAGGATACACTAGATCAACTCGATTTAATAAATATCTTCAGAACTTTTCATCCTAAAGTAGTAGAATATACATTCTTCTCAAGCGCTCAAGGTATATTTTCTAGGATAGACCACATGTTAGGACACAAAAATGGTCTCAATAAATTTAAGAAGATTGAAATCATATCAAGCATTTTCTCTGATCACAATGCTATGAAACTAGAAATTAACCACAAAAGAAAAACTGAAAAATACTCAAACACTTGGAAACTAAATAGCATGTTATTAAATAATAAATGGATTAACAATGAGATCAAAGAAGAAATAAAAGAGTTTCTAGAAACAAATGATAATGAGCATACATCAACTCAAAATTTATGGGACACAGCAAAAGCAGTACTGAGAAGGAAGTTCATTGCACTACAGGCATATCATAAGAAGCTAGAAGAAGCTCAAATAAGCAACCAGACACTGCATCTAAAAGAACTAGAAAAACAACAACAAATAAAACCCAAGACAAGTAGAAGGAAGGAAATAATAAAGGTCAGAGCAGAAATAAATGACATAGAGGCTAAGGAAACAATACAGATGATCAATGAAACCAGGATCTGGTTCTTTGAAAAGGTAAACAAGATTGATGGACCTTTAACTAGACTCACCAAGAATAAAAGAGAGAGGACCCAAATAAATAAAATTAGAATGACAGTGGAGAAATAACAACTGACACAACAGAAATAGAAATCATTGAAAGAAAATACTGTGATGACCTTTATGCCAATAAATTAGACAACATAGGTGAAATGGACCTATTTCTTGAATCATATAATCTTCCAAAAATTAATCTGGAAGAATCAGAACACCTAAACAAACCAATTACAACAAATGAGATCGAAACAGTTATCAAAAAACTCCCAAAAAAGAAAAGTCCTGGGCCTGATGGCTTCACAAGTGAATTCTACCAAAAATTCAAAGAAGAACTAACTCCTATCCTCCTCAAGCTATTTCAAAAAATTCAAAGGAAGAAAGATTTCCAAACTTTTTTTCTGAGGCAAGCATAATTCTGATCCCAAAACCGGGCAAAGACAACACAAAGAAAGAAAATTATAGGTCTATATCACTAATGAATTTAGACGCTAAAATTCTCAACAAAATATTAGCCAATCGGATCCAGCATTATACGAAATAAATCATACACCGTGGTCAAGTGGAATTTATTCTAGAGAGGCAACGCTGGTTCAATATTCGCAAATTGATCAATGTGATTCATCACATAAACAAAAGGAAGGACAAAAAATTACATGATAATATCAATCGATGCAGAAAAGGCATTTGATAAAATCCAGCACCCATTCATGCTTAAAACTCTCAGTAAAGTGGGAATACAGGGAACATTCCTTAACATGATAAAGGTCATCTATGACAAACCCACAGCAAACATCATACTAAAAGGCAAAATTTAAAAGCAATCCCCTTAAGATCAGAAACCAGGGAGGGGTGCTTCGTTTTACCACTCTTATTCAACATAGTTCTGAAAATTCTAGCTAAAGCAATCAGACAAGAAGAAGAAATAAAAGGCATCCAAATTGGAAAAGAAGAAGTAAAACTGTCATTATTTGCAGATGATATGATATTGTATATAGAAAATCCTAAAGGCTCAATCAAAAAACTACTGGACCTGATAAATGAATTCAGCAAGGTGGCAGGATATAAAATTAATACTCAGAAATCAGAGGCATTTCTATATACCAATAATGAACTGTCAGCAAAAGAAATTAAGGAAACAATCCCTTCACTATTGCAGCCAAGAAAATAAAGTACCTAGGAGTAAATTTAACCAAGGAGGTTAAGGAGTTGTACTCGGAAAATTATAACACATTGATAAAGAAATCAAGGAAGATACAAGCAAGTGAAAGCATACACCATGCTCATGTTTAGGAAGAATAAACATTATTAAAATGTCTATACTACCCAAAGCAATTTATAAATTCAATGCAATACCAATTAAAATAAAAATGACATACTTCAAATATATAGAACACATATTCCAAAAATTTATATGGAACCATAAAAGAACACAAAAAGCCTCAGCAATCTTAAAAAGAATAAATAAAGCAGGAGGTATTACTCTTCCAGATATCAAGGTTTACTATAAGGCCATTATAATCAAGACAGCCTGGTACTGGTGTAAGAACAGGCACATGGATCAATGGAACAGAACAGAGAACCCAGAAATAAACCCACATCTTTATGGACAACTGATATTTGACAAAGGAGGAGAGAACATACAATGGAGTAAAGACAGCCTCTTTAACAAATGTTGTTGGGAAAATTGGACATCTACCTGCAAAAAAATGAAATTAGACCATCAACTTACACCATTCACAAAAACAAACTCAAAATGGATAAAAGACTTAAATCTAAGCCATGAAACCATAAGCATCTTAGAAGAAAACATAGGCAGCAAGCTCTCTGACATCTGTAGCAGCAATATATTTGCCGATATATCTCCACGGGCAAATGAAATAAAAGGCAAGATAAACAAATGGGACTATATAAAACTAAAAAGTTTTTGCTCAGCTAAAGACAATAAGAACAGAATAAAAAGACAAACCACACAATGGGAAAACATATACGACAGCACGTTTGATAAGGGGTTAATAACCAAAATTTATAAAGAACTTATGAAACTCAACACTAGGAAGACAAACACTCCAATCAAAAAATGGACAAAGAAATGAATAGAAATTTCTCCAAAGAGGACATACAGATGACCAATAGGCATATGAAAAAATGCTCAATATCACTAATTATTAGAGAAATGCAAATTAAAACCACAATGAGATATCACCTCGCACCAGTCAGAATGGTGCTCATCAGCAAAACAACACAGATCAAGTGCTGGCGAGGATGTGGAGAAAAGGGAACCCTCCTGCACTGCTGGTGGGAATGCAGACTGGTGCAGCCACTGTGGAAAACAGTATGGAGATTCCTCAAAAAATTAAAAATCGAACTGCCTTTTTACCCAGCTACCCCACTTATAGGAATATACCCTAAGAACACCATAGGAGTGTTCGAAAAGAAGAAATGCGCCCCCATGTTCGTGGCAGCATTGTTCACAATAGCGAAGATCTGGAAACAGCCCAAGTGTCCATCAGAGGACAAGTGGATTCAAAAGCTTTGGTACATATATACTATGGAATACTACTCAGCCGTAAGAAATGATGACATCGGATCATTTATAACAAAATGGATGGACCTTGATAACATTATATGCAGTGAAAGAATTAAATCAGAAAAAAAATGAGAACAGCTTGATTTCATACATAGGTGGGACATAAAAGTGAGACTATGAGACATGGACAAGAGCGTGGTGGTTACAGTGGGGGGGACGGAGGAGAGAGTTGGACAGGCGGGATGGGTGGGGCACAAAGAAAACCAGATAGAAGGTTACAGAGGACAATTTGACTTTGAGTGATGGGTATACAACATAATTGAATGATAAGATAACCTGGAGATTTTTTCTTTGAACATATGTACCCTGATTTATTGGTGTCACCCCATTAAAATTAATTTAAAAATTCGAAACAAAGTAGTTGTTTGGAGAGAAAAACAAAAGAATATCACTTTGGATAATAAATGTCTTTTTCTTCTTCTCCAGCAACCTCAAACCCCACATGCCAAGCCTGACTGATAAAGAAAAGATTTACAACCAGATAAATTAATTCTTGAAAACAAATGCATTGTCACCTAAGGAAAAAAATTACATCTCAGTTTCACTAGTCTCTGAGCTCTTATTCTATTTGTACCTTTTCTAGAGCACCTAATGTGTGTTTAGTACAGTATGAATAACTGAATCACTGAGTTAGTAAATAAATAAGTAGTATTTTCAGTCTGGCTATCAACTAAATTCCATTCAGAAATGTTTAAAGAATCTCAGACATTATACATGTAACCCTGCTATTTATTATAATTTTGGGCCTAGAAGAGTATAATGACATACCCAACTTCCAAATCTAATAAGTGGCAAGGCAAAATCAAAGTGAGATGTTCTAACTTGAAATCAGTCCTGTTTTTACTACAACATCCAGGTAATTCATGGTAAAAGTACAGTATGTTCCAGGTATTGTATTTTTAAAAGATACTCTTATAGACTGAAAGTTATATTAGATTTAAAATAACAATGTTAGCATAATAAAGAGGCCATCCTTGAGATTAAGGTCTGGGCCAGATTGCCTATTATAATGTTAGCCTTGTAATGGTAAGAACAATATTCTCCACTCATATGGAAGGGGAGAGCTCTTCACTGACCCTTCATCCTACCCACAGTCTTCACTATTCAGTCCTCAATATAGGGACACTTGATTTAGGGGAATATTTCCTGGGGATGTCATGGTGACAAATAGCTCTACTTACTGTCAAGCTTAGGCAAACTATGGAAAAAATCTAGAGTGATTCTTAGGGGAGGGTGATGAGCTTCTTACAGCTTTGCTGCATATTTTTGCCCCACACAGAGAAATGGTCTGCTGCCTGTGTCTAAGAGGGGTGAATGAATGTATGGAGACTAGGGAACAATGCTCTCAACAGCTCGGAGGTGTTTTGGATCACCCTTATGGTAGAGCAGAATCTCGTATTTGTACCTGCCCCCTCTCCCTTCAGTTAGAATGTCACCTCTGAACCTATCACATTTAATTTGTTGAAGACTCTTCAATTTAAGTTATGTGCTGATGACTCACAATTATCTATTTCAGGACTAGACTTTATTCTTGAGTTCTGGTTCCATGTATAATATATCCTAATAATTAGACTTGCCTAACTAGACACCTCATAAACATCTGAAGTTTAGTCAGTTCAAGATGGAATACTTTTTCTTTATGTTGAGAGGAAAGATATGTCTGATGTGCTAAACAAATGTGTGGGAGTCAATTGGCAGCATGACTAACTTGGCCATTGCTGCAGGTCACCTTCAGTCAAAAAAAAAAAAAAAAAAAAGAACACTTTTTATATTCTTCTCCCAAGTCAGAAATCTGGGCTTCATCCTAGAATCCTCCTATCTTATCAACCACATCTAGTTTGTTACTAAGTCTCATTGACTCCATCTCTAAAAATTTCTCTAATCTTCCTGTTATCTTTCTGCTCTGCTTTAGTCACCTAAAGTTTGTTTTGGTACAGCAGTATCCTTGTTGACACCCCTGTGTCTAGTCTTGTTTCTTTCAACCCATCCTCCATACTGCAATAAAAGTAACCTTTCTAAAGTGTAAGTCCAACCCAGACACTCTCTGGTCCCCATGGTGCCTCATCACTGATGGGATAGAATCAAATCCTTTGGCAGGGCAGTTAGACCCAGGCATGCTTCTCCATCCAGGCAGAATCTTTCACCTCACCACTCTTTCAGGGCCTTCCATAAGAAACCCTCTGGCACCATTCTGTACCATTCTCCCTGGACCAAACTACATCGTGGTCCATTCCTCAGGACTCTTCTTGCTGGTTCATTGCTGTCTTTTAGACACAAACTTCCCACTGCCTGGAATGCTCTCCACATTTTTTTCTGCCTTTGTCTCCACTTGGCTTAAGTATCACTTTCTTTGTTGTTACACATTTCAGATGAAGAATAATTCTTTTGTTTAGCATTTGCTACAATTCTATCTTACAACAGCATGGTGACTAAATAGTTAATTTCTCTCAGGAGGGGAAATATTTTCCTCCCGGGAAGAATGAACCTAACTTCCCATATGAACATAATTTCTAGGAATAAATATCAAAGAGACGTCCTCAGCAATGGACAGTTCTTCCTCAAACAAACACAGCTGTTAGTGTCTATAATCTTTCGGGTTGTGTGCATCTTTCTCTAACCCTCTTACACAAAAGGCGCTGCAGCACTGGCACCAGAATATGACTTGCAGCTCTGTCTGAGTTCCCATCTACCTTTCTGTTGCTAAGCTTCAAAGAGAGGTCTAATTTAAGATCTACAGTGTGTTGAAACCTGTAGTCCCAGATAAGGATTCTCCCTCTTATATAATGCATTTTAAAATGAGAGCAAAAAGCCCACATCAGTGTTGGATTTCCACTGTTTAGCTTTGAGTATCCTTGAAGCTTTAAATTGAAGAAGGAGTACAGGGTTTGTGAGCCACAATAATTAGTGCTGGTGGCGGTAAAGCTTGTAGCAGTGTTGATGAAAAGAAGACATAATTTCTATTAAACTCCTTAGGGTCTCATTTCTGTAAGGAAGACTTGCTATGTTTCCTTTTAAAGCTGGGATCAAATAACTTAAGCAGACGCTGTGACAATATCATTTACAGTAAGGAAACCTATGATATGACTCACTCACCCACTGAAATGACACTCCAGACACCAACTTGTTCCTTGTCTTTACTTTCTGAGTCCTCTGAGTCAAAGCATTTGAAAACCTGTTCATGTGTCAAATCCCCATGAAAACTCACTTGCAGGCATCTTTCCTGTTCATCCTTGTTCATTTCACCTTTTCCAGCACAGGCAGAGTTACTAAAATTTATTTATTATTCATTAATAAGTTTACAATTAATAGAAAACTCACTTTTCTCTCCAAATGAACAGAGGTAATGTGACTTGTTTCATTGCTCTGCTACTCCATTCCCTAAAGGTCAAGAAAAGATACCTTTATCCTCAGAATTTTATGGATCCTCCAGTTCATCCCAACTCTCTTCTCTGAGAGCATCTGCCATTGAACAGACAAACTTGTAGACCAAGTTCAGCAAACTGTCCTTTGCAGCTTTTACAAAAATCACTCGATTTCCTTTGCTTTTGATGGTATTGGGAAAATTCTAAATTAAATGGAGCTAAATTACTATTAAAGAATTAAATTTGGTGCTCTGGTCATATCCAAACACCAATACAAATAATAAATACACTGCCACACCATAGTAGGCTAAATGAATGCTTGAACAAATTGCAGAGTTACTGCCTGATATTATTGGGTTGTGTCTTATTTTAGTCAAAATATGTGTACTGGCCTGACCAGGTGGTGGCGCATTGGATAGAGCATCGGACTGGGACGCAGAGGACCCAGGTTCGAGACCTCGAGGTCACCAGCTTGAGCACAGGCCCATCTGGCTTGAGCAGAAGCTCATCAGATTTGGACCCAAGGTCGCTGGCTTGAGCAAGAGGTTGGCTGGGTCTGCTGAAGGCCCGCAGTCAAGGCACATATGAGAAAGCAATGAATGAATAACTAAGATGTCGCAATGAAAAACTGATGATTGATGCTTATCTCTCTCCATTCCTGTCTGTCTGTCCCTATCTATCCCTCTCTCTGACTCTCTCTGTCCCTGTAAAAAGATAATAAAAAAAATATGTGTATTGCACATCTGTGTGGCTGGCATAGATGCAATGTGCTGTGCACCATGACCTTGCATTCATCATCCTGCTTCCAGACTGAAGAGTAGTTTGGTCATTTTAGATAGATGGAAATTTATATTACAGACATACTTCATCTTGCAAAGCATGTCTGATTCTTTAAAAAGTATGAAAAAAGTCACTTTATTTTGTAATTCTAGACACATTTGAAATCAGAGATAAAACAGCTACTTAAAATTATCCTAGAAATAGTTAAACCAACTACTCCATTTACCTATGAGGAAGCAGGATCAGATATGTATCTTGTAAAAGGTCAAAAGGGTAGTTAGAATATAATAACTATTATCTTTGCCCCTCAGTATTAGGTGATTTTGATGGCTTAAAGTAGGATTATACCTTTCTCTAAATCTCTGGGCATTTTCTCCTAGAAAAATATTCTAAATTTTAACTGTTATTATTAGAAGGCTTTCCTTATGCATACTTGATTCTGAACACACTTCACCATGACTTTCAGCAGAGGTGAAAACTAATCGGAAAACATAATTTATTGAATGAAAGCAGTTCATTTATTTGAGAACAATTAACTAACCCCTTTTTAGTATTCTATTTTTTCAGTTAATTTATCTCAATTACCTTGCTTCTTTATTAGATAACTTGTTGATATATTTCTGATCCAGAGTAAATGCTTAATAAATGGGATTAATATATTAGTATTATTTCTCTTTATCAAATATTTCCAAGATATTGTATCCATCAGTATCAGCAAAGATGGAGAGAAACAGAACATTCATTGAGTGTCAGTTATATATCAGCGAAGTTTTAGAGATGTCATATTTAACCCTCAAAATATTGTTGTGACAATTGCTTTTGGAAGCTTCATATTTCGAAACATGAGAACAATGGGGTCCAGCAAGATTCAACAGCTTGCTCAATATTACATGGTTAATGAGAGATAGGGACAAGTAATTGAAAAATAAATTAAAAATAAAAAGATGCAACCCAGGTCTGACAATAACAAAGCCTCTTCTCTTTTCTACATCATCCTCTGACTCAAAGGCAAATGAGCCAAATAGACCTTTTCTGGAGATGAGATGTGTGGTCCAGAAAGGTTAAATGATGTACAGCAAAGGGCCACTTTCAAGCCCCAGAGAGTCAGGCATCATTCCTGTGCTCTGGACCCCAGGTCTTCCTGGAGTGCGTCCTTAAACCCTCAGTAGGGGACCATGCGTCCCCATCTGTGCACAAGAGCTCAGCACTCAGGAAAGGATCCAGATTGACATCTGGCAATTTAAAGTTCCCCTGGAGTTATATAGAATGGGAATCTGGCTTATAGTTGTTGTTCTTTTTTTCCTCTACACAGCAGCTCATAATGACTCATCTGTCACTGGCTGTTAAAGTGGTTGGCAGGCCTGGTGTGTGCACAAAGTCAGGGTGATGGAGCCAGGAAGCCTCAGTGGTTAAGATGAGAATAGAGGACCCAAGCATGGGCCCCGATTCCAGCTTTTGCTTTGGGCAGTCCCTAGCTTTTCTCTGCCCAGTCCCCTTGTCTGTAAAATGGAAAGGAGAATACAGAGAAGCTGTGAGGCAGAACTCATCCATGATAAACATTTAGTATTTTGAATGTAGAAAGGGCAGTGGGAAAGTTTAAAAGCATTTCAGTGTATGCATTTGGTATGGCTGTGATTACAATTATTACTATTTGGCAGTCCTGGTGCGGCAATCCTTCAATAGAGCATCGGCTGTTATAGGAACTGCTGAAGCAGTAACTGCCCTGTGAAATTCTGAAGAACAATAGTAGAAATATGTCACACAAAATCTGTGGATTAGATACTTCACATCCCAGCCTTTCAGCAGGTTTCTTGAGGTCATATTTTATGTTTTCTTCATGTTTTTCAAGTTCCATAGTACCTACTTCAGGGCCTCCAATCAAAGGAGCCTCAGTTGAGAGTCCCAAAGCCTGATATGGCTCAAGGCCAAGAGAGGCGATAATAAAAGGTCCCTGACATTTAACTTTAATGATGAGATAGAATGGCTGATGGCTTTGCTTTCTCTGTGTTACTTGGACATACTTTCTAATTGCCAAATTGTTAGAAGTTTCCATGTTTCTGCTTTTCAATTTCTCTAAATATGCAATCAGTTGCACAGGTGCATGGCTTGGGTGTATACCCACTATGGCTTTGCTTCACCCTCAAACTTATCAGAAAATGACCATCCACACCCATTCAGGCCTGAAACATCTTTGTGTCTCCCATCTATACGAGGAGTGAGCCTCACTTTGGGCAAGATGTGGTTTATGTGCTATGACTGCACTTTAAACACTCTATTTTTTTAAAAAATAAATTAATATTAATGAAGGTAAAAAGTGAAGGTTGTTTAAGAAACCCTGCCATTCCCCAGAAAGGTATTATACATAACCCTGCTACTAATAGTGGCCCATGGGCAGACAACAGCATGGACACACCTGGAAGCTGTAGTCAGTCTTTCTGCCTCAGACCTGCAGGATCAGAATCCTCATTTTATCAGGATCCCCAGGTAATTTGTATGCATTTTAAGAGTGAGAAGTCTAAGTCAAGAATCTGAGTTTTAGAATAATTAGGAAAGGTCAAGATTACATGAAAAAGCCGAGTGCTCTTGCAGTTAGCAATTGTTATTGGGTCCCATCATTAATATGGGGGCATAGTCTCATTTAGAAAAATTGTCCACTTCCATGGTCCAGTAAATTTCAAGGAGCCAGGAAACCAATAAAGCATAAAGACTGAGTCTTTCTTCCCATGCAGTTATATAGACTGCCCCTCTCCCCCAGTCTTCCTGTTTCTGCTTTTATACTTGAGGGTTTCTCCATTCATACCTGATGCTATTCTCTCCTTTCTTCTAGGTAAATAGGAAACAAAAGTGTCTTTGTAGCCTCCAAATACACTCTTCCATCTCACCTGCATCAAACTGACAACTCTCTGAAGAGCTCAGACTAGTTTTCTTTATAAATAACCCTGAATCCTTTAGCTTTGTCATAAGAGCAGGGAGAAAGAAGCAGTGAAACTCCCTACCTGACTTACTTTGGCTCCTAGATGCCAAGGCAGATGTTACAAATGACATGGCATTCCTGCTCAGGGCCTCAGTGTGGAAATTACTCAGCAGAGCAGACACAGGCCTTTTTGTTTTCTGCCAGTTATGAGCTTGTGAATAGCACACCACACTGCCCTGATTAGTAGATGCTTTCACTCCCTTCTCATAATCACAGGGACTGGAGCAAAATGATAAGAAGAGCTTCCATGATAGAGTTGGTGGTGTGGGGTGGCCCTCTCTCTTCTTCTCCTTTTTTTGTGCTTTGCTTAATGCAGACAACCCTCTGAAGTGTGTTTTATTTGGTTTTGACTGACTCACCTGAGACTATATTTCCAATATAGGTCCCTTATCACTCTGTTGGCTGAGATTTGCAAGCACCCATGGGAGAGCTTCAATGCCAGTGCACAGCTGTTGGGTTGTACCATCCCCTGATGCCTACCAGTAAATGTTGATTCTCCTATTGTACTAGAAAGAAATAATCACCTTAATTTTTATTCGAGCTTTATCTTCAGACCTTGCCTAACTCTCCTGCAAAACCTAAGGGAATTTGCCAGTTGATTAAGAATCCAATTAGTATTGCTAAGGAATTTCTTTTGGGGAGCTCATCCAAGACTTTAACTCTGTCCTTTTCTGTTTTGACTATGCAGGCAAGGACATATGAGTGAGCAAGGGAGGATGTCTGGGCCGGGGCTCTTAGTGCTCAGGTGTATATGACTCATTTTCTTTGGATCCCTGTGGTATAGAGCTCGGACTCTCACCTTCCTTGACTTACTGAAGGGCATAGAAGAAAAACAAGTGGAAAGTGTCTGCGTTTAGGTTCTAAGTAGAGGGCACAAATGCTGTTTGGTAAAGGAAAATATACATAGACTGTATGAGTAGGTATTAAGTTACATCTTAAATAGGGTTGGACTATTTTCTTGATGATAATGAGCATCTATATAATCTTAAATCTACATAGATCACAAAAGTATCCCTTCAATATTTAAATATCCCTAAAAGCAAAAATAGTACTTGAGTTGTTTACAATGATGGAGACTTACTTTAAACCAGAGAAGAAAATTGCTTTCATCGTGAATTGTTAACAGCAATCAATTGGTATTGGTGCTTGGAGTCCTGTGTTGAGAAGAATATTGAAGCCACCTAAGGGCTCAATGGAAAAGAAAACCATGATAAATTACACATAAGGCAACGGCAGCATTTGTACTACATGCTTTCTCTTCACCATTCATACATATTCTAACTGTAATTCATTACTTTTTAGAAGAAAAAGAAAATCTCTGATTGCTCAGCGAGAGCTAGCTCTGGTGAACTCATAGCTGCTTTCTTATTTCAAGATGCAGGATTCACTGGCTAAACCAAAGCAATATGCCTGGGTAGATGTTACCAGCCAGTCCTAACTAGACCATACAGTTTGAATGGACTGAGGTATACCTATTGTTTAGACTATTATGCACTTTTCTTTTTTGTTCTGTTCTCATATTTCCCTGGATTTGATGTTAGTGGGATTTGACTAAAACTCAGGCTAAAACTGCATGACTGCGGCCAGTCCCTCTGAGCTTCACTTTCTTCCTTTGATGCCCAATAGAAAGAACACATGAAACAGGGTATATCAATAAAGTCACAGCAGGAGTAAGTAGACATGAAAGTTTTGAAGGACTTGTGAGATAGGAAAGGGGAAAAACAGAATAGAGTTAGCATGAGCATAACATAGATACTGAAAGAATGGTAGTTATATTTGAATGCTATTAGTCTCCTTACAAAACTAAAACATTTAAACATCAAAATATATGGAAAAAAAATTTAGTTGTGCAATGTATATTAAATATTTGAATAGAATATGGACATATATGTGTGCGTTAGGTCCCACTAATGATGGGAACAGATGCACAAAAATAGTTTACTCTCTAACACTTGTGAGTAAATATGTGGCTCTCTGGAATCATAGTTGTTCTGATATGTTATATCTTTTTTTTGCAATGTATGGTGACAAAGCCTCTCTTCTAGTTTATAGTGAACAGACACACAAATGTGTCTATATCCTCATGCATGGCTGAATGAGTTGGCATTGACCATCAAAGATGGTTAAAGATAATTGTGAAAGGTCACCTGTAAAGCAGACAACTAAGAAAGCTAAAGCTATGGATTTGCTTAAATTTACTCACAGATGACACAAGAGCATTGGTAGGGAACTACCCATGCCTAGTTCCATATGTAAGGAATATGAAGGTTGACACTTTGTCCTAACAACAAGTAAAAAGTTGAACAGACGTTAATACTAATGTGTCTTGGATTCACAAGAGAGGTAAGGACACAGGTGCCAACTGGAGACACAGATAGGTGAATACAGGGAGTCCCAGCTTACCAGAGTGGAGACTTGGAGCAGAAACCACAGCAGGAACCAGCACTGGGGAGGACAACCTGACCTGTAACTGTTGAATTGCTCGAGGCTCAGTGAGGACGAACCTGAGAGATAAAAGCTCCAGAGAGACCTTGTCATCCGGGAATATCCACACTTTTGTGAGTTTTACCTCCAGGACCTTGACCAGGTTCTCAGAGTAAATAAATATGAGAGAAAATTCCTCTAATGCTTCTAGCAGAGAGAGAGAAAAAGGAAACATTTAAAAATAGGCCAGAGTGTTTTGTTCTGTTCCGTTCTTAACAAGACCTAACGTCAGGAGAAACTGATTAATCAGGTCCTAACCTGCCAGAGTTTTATCAAAGCCTAACTAACCTGGGATGAGGTAAACACCTACCTCCAACCCAGTCTAGCCATTCTGTCCCACATAAGGGGGAGGAAGAAAACTGAAAAACACTTGTGAAGTTTATAGTCCAGAGGCATCGTCTCACCAAAAGCAATGGTGGGAAAGCCTGCTGTCACCTCTCAGTCCCTGGTAACTGTCTTTGAGTTTGTCTTTTGTCTACCATTCAGTCTGCAGAAATGTGTGGCGGGTGGCAACTGGGATGATTCTACTTAAATACACCTGTATCAGAGTGATAGCGTTAAGACCTCCCTTCCATGCTAGATGCACAGTTACATCCTCTGTGCAAGCAAAGAAGAGTTTAATAAAATCTCTTGTTACACACACAATAACAAGCTTGAGGCTTCAGGCTTTCAATTGTCCAGTTGCCTTATAAATTATACATTTTAATGTATCAGCCTATTATATATGTTATTACTTTTGGCCAGGGAGAATTGTATTATGTGTTCCTGAGCAAGTTCTAGAGTCAGTTATAAACCCAGATTAGAAGAAACCTCAAAGGCTAATTCGTTTGATTACCATCTGATAATTAGATCCAGCCATGGAGAACTCACCAACCCAAAGAGGAAAACCTTTCATCTTTGAACTTGCCAGATTGTTAAAAAAGTTACATCTTATGAAAATTTGGCCTGTGTAACTTCAAAACAGCAGTCCTAATTTTATCTCTGAAGAAATAATGAAGACAACTATTGTGTTTTCCTTTTGGTCTTCTTCCCTTGGGCTAAACAAGTCTTTCCCATCAGGTGTTCATCATAGTATAGGGTTTAATTACTTTAGCATTCTACTCACATTTCTGAATAAACTCCTCTTTGAGTCTCTTCCCATGTACAGCTAGTGCTCGACTTATGACCACGATTTTTCCGACAGACAGGTTGTAACACAATTTGGTCGTAAGTTGAGTAGGCTATATGTACAATACTGTGAAATGATGTTATAAAAATCTTTAAGTCATATTTTATCATAATTTTCTTTCATTATTGTTATATATCATAATTTTCTTTGTTCATTTTATGCCATTTGTATAATCTCCACACCATTTTGTTTCTTATTTTTATATTAGTCAGGTTTAAGTAAAACACTGCATTACCAATACAACTGGTTTAGTATTTGCAAAACATAAAAAATTACAAAATACAGGTGCATACAAAAACTGCTCCAGACGCAGAGCAGTCATGGCTAGCGATTGTGGTGATAAAGTCGAATGGTCGTAAGTCCATCAATACCTGTATGTGAATCTTAAGATCAGAGCGGTGAGCCTGTGAGATGTTTCACCAGCTAGATTACTGTCAAACTAGTACCTTCTTTGTTCAGAATACCGTAGTTAAATAAATGCAGCCCAAGGCCATGTTTGCTTTTTTATCAGACACAATACATAGCAAACTCATATCGATATTAATGTTATAAAATTTATAAAAAAATAATATTCACATATTTCCCAAGCTGTTCTTTCATGACTGTTTGTATTTCCTTTTAAACCTAAAATTAGGCACTTGAATTCTCACTGAATGTAATTTTGTTAGCTTTAGCCATTGTCCGAAGATGTTAATATCTTTTTGGAACCTGATTTCACTGTACAATATATTTTGTATTCCTTACAACATATACCATCTGAAAATTTGATAATCGTGCATTTGATATTCTGATCCAAATAACTGACAAAAATCTGTGAGCAGGACAGTGTCCCCAAAACAGAATACTTTGACATTTGTAAAAACCTTCTTCCAAATTAATGAAGATTATTTTAACATGCATACTTGAGATTCAATCAGCCACAGTTTGTTGCTCCATTTTATCTGTAAAATACCTCAGACACTGTCAAATGCCTTGAGGGTGTTATTTGAGTTTTCTGGGTCTTATTTAAACCCAAGCAATTTAATAGAAATTTAAAATGCATCACCTCTCAGGAGCAGCGTAAGTATATGTGAGACAAAGTCAATTGGGTTCTTTAAGTTTCTTGGAGGAAAAAAGGTTATATATCTATGATTATTAAGAAAAACAAAATAATTTGCTTTGGAGAGTCCTAATCCTTATGTAACCATTCTCATCTACTGGGTAAACAACTACATAGAGCAAGGAGACTAAGCTAATACAATTGTGAACTTACATTGTGATCAGTAGATTTTGAACTCTAGGGGTTCCCTTCCTAAGATCAAGGACATTGCTTTGTTTCTAAAAAAGAAAATGGGAAGCATCACTCCTTTTATTATTTTCTAATTTGTCCCCTACTTATCCTTTATTCACCTTTAGGTCAATTATTGCCAGTATGTCTTGATAGAGGGAAAAAACAACAATTTTAGACAAGGGCCAGATTTTCAGGCTCCAGTGAATCATACAAAGACTGGGAAAGCAGGCTTTATAGCAGAGAGCCTAATAGACCTTTTAACTACTAGAGTGTGCTCTAGATTTGAAGGTCTAAGTTCTTAATGTATTTTTCCTGGTCCACTTAACTGCATCATCTAAACTTGATAAAAGTGACCTTATAATGGAGTCATTTTCTTGAAGATATTAGCAAGTGCTGGGAAGCAACTGACAATGGTGGGAAAGCAAGTAATTAATGGGCTGGACTATCATAAAGACTCTGGGCTTGTTGGTGGGGAGCCGGGGGCTTTCTGCTGCACAAATCTGAATCAATTACAAACTAACTCCCTCCTTTCAGGTCCAGGAGCCCAGAAACCCCTTCACACCAGACTAAGGATGCCAGGAAAAATCAATAAGTGATTGAATTGGATTCTCTGGGGGGAGAACAGAGTGTATTTTGTAATTTCAAAATAGTTTTTTTATTAGAGAGCTGAAGAGAGTATAGCAGACATTACAATTCTATGAAATATAAGCCAGGCAACATTCAGACCTTTTTTAAAATTAATAGAGCTTCAATCTCTTTTTATTTTGGCAATAGATTGAATTGTGATGCTGCTAACTCTGTCTTCATTCTGATTTAGGAAGCATTTATTAAGAACAATTTTATATTTCTCTAACTGCCTCACCAATGCCTTTCTCTGTCCCCTGGACATTAAATTAAGTATAAAATGGATTGCAGCAATGCTAAATAAATAAATCCTTAATTTTCTCAAGCAACACACATATGTATAAAAAAATGTTATGGTGTTGAGTGTTGAGAGTAGAGAAAAGATGGTTCATGTGTAGGTTTAGTTATCAAAATCCACAGTATATAGGCTGACAGCTTTTGAAATACATAAACTGTTTCTCTCTCTCCTGTTTCCATAGCAACTGAGCATACAAAGCCTTAGCTTTTGCACATAGAGAAAAAAAATTGGGAATAGAATCTGGAATTGTCTGGAACAAAAGAAAAATGTATAAAATACAAAAATTAAGCATATCTAGTTCCTCAACAGCCTCATACTTTTCATGACCCCTTGATGGTGTTATTCAAAATATGTATTTGAATGCATGTTGAGATAGCTTTGAAGAATTTGATCAGGTCCTGAAAGGTGAGAGCATCCCTGTCTCCCTTCTGCAAGCCAGAAGAGTCAGTACAAATAACTCATTGCCATCTTTGTCTTCAAAAGTTTTATTATGTCTCCCTCCTTCAAGGCATTCTCACTAGAGATTTGTTGATCAACTTTTGTCTCTTTACCAATCTTCAGGTTGATTATTAAGATCTGTTCATTTTCTATATTCTGCCTGAATTCATTAACATTAAAGGGCCAATGACAATACCCTAAACTCAATAAACAATGGGAGGATGTGACAATTCTTCAAGGAAGAATGTCTCAAAGCAAGCCATGGAGACCAAGGCAAGTAGCCAAAAGCAAAGAAGTTCCTCACATAGGACTCCCCTGTTAGGTTAGGATTTAAAGGGCTGCATCAACCTTAAATGAGTACATCTCACTATTACCATGTACTCTACATAAATTTGTTTAAAGGTGTTCATATCTGTCATATGCATTCATAACCATTTCTCTGAGTCTACCTTACATTTCACTTCCCACAAGGTAGTGACCTTAGCTACATGCATTTATGGAAAATTTTAATAAGTAGCCAATACAATAAATATTTTACCAAATTATTTTTCCTTCAGGTACAAGAAAAAAACATTTAATGTGAAATATCAGTTTTCTTTAAAATAAACCAAAGCAAATTTACTTTTACTATAAAGTGAGGATATAACACTTAAAGAATCTTTTATAAGAAGCCCCGTAGAGAATAAATGGTAATGAACATTGCTCAATTCCTAACATCTGCTCTTTGGTATGGGAGGTCCCGAAAAGTGGTGTATTTCATTGTATCCTCTACTACCTAGCTGAGAGTTGAGACAAATATATGTATTCATATTCTCCTTTGACATCTCCGTAATGACCACAAGCATTTATTGTTATCTTTCCAGTTGAGGGCTTGTTCTGGATGATACAGCAAAGTCATCAAGTCCAGATATTCGAATCGCTTTTGCTTGAGTACTCTTGGAGCAAGAAGCGAATTGCTAATCTTTGCTAGGTAAAGCAAAAAGCATACAACACTGTAATAGGGAAATTTAATAAATGCTACTGTGGACCTTGGCACTCTGTATGGGGTTCCACAAGGAGTTAGTTTTCTAAATGCAGAACATATCCTAAATACATAATAACATGATGTACTGCTCAGATGAAGTCATTACTGTCTCTTACAAATTATAGACCTCTTAAAGACGCCTATGAATGAAAACATATTTAAGTAATAGGCTACAATGACTCCAAAAGGGCTTTTTGGTTTGATTGAGAAAAGAAATAAAATATGTTTTTTTTAATTGCAAAAACAGCCTGACCAGGCGGTGGCGCAGTGGATAGAGCATCGGACTGGGATGCTGAAGACCCAGGTTTAAGACCCCTAGCTTGTCAGCTTGAGTGCGGGCCCATCTGGCTTGAGCAAGAGCTCATCAGCTTGGACCCAAGGTCGCTGGCTCCAGCAAGGGGTTGCTCAGTCTGCTGAAGGCCCACGGTCAAGGCACATGTGAGAAAGCAATCAATGAACAATTAAGGTGTTGCGATGGCAATGGAAAACTAATGATTGATGCTTCTGACCTCTCTCTGTTCCTGTCTGTCTGTCCCTATCTATCCCTCCCTCTGACTTTCTCTGTCCCTGTAAAGAAAAAAAAAATTGCAAAAACATGTATTGACTTGACACAAAGAAAATTACTGGGTTTCAGAAAACTTGTATTTAAATAAAAAGAAAAAAAAAGTAAACTTATATACAAATTCTCCTTAACCAATAACTCTTAGGGAAAAAAAATAAGCTTTAGAATTTCCAATGTTTATAATATTGAATGCATAGTTTGACTTGAATAGATTTTTGCTGGAGGTGCGAGTAGCCTACTGTGGTCAATCTTCAAATAATAATGCCCCTTTTTGGCACATTTTTATTATTTTTCTTGCTATAAGTTAACATGAGTACAGAAAAAACTCCCTTTTTGGTAACCTCTTGACTTTTGATTTTTGGAGTAATGTTTTATATCCACTGGTACAAACAAGACCAAAGGACTCCTCCATGTGAGTTAATGTTACCACTATATCCAGCTACCTACCTGGTCCTCATTCTTTGTGGCACTAAGAAGAGGTGGGACCTCAGAGGTCATAGTCCTGGTTCTGATAGAGTCTCTCATACCAACGGAGGTTCTGTGGCAGGATCTATTAACCCTGTGGCAAGCTGTCATGAACTTCCTCCTGTCAGGATGAGATAAGTCGAAAACGCTTCTGACTTTCATCTGCACCAGACCCTGCCTTGTCATGGCTGACTCTGGTGACAGCCTTTCCATTCCTGGCTGTATGAATATCATTTCTCTTCCTTTCAGTCATTTTACAATATTCAAACATCTTTGCCCTTTTTTAGCTCTTAAATTATATCTCTAACGTCTTTTCTTTTTATTCTTCAATGATTTTAAAGTTGTTCACCTCCACAGGCCCACATTATTCTTCCCATCATGACATGCTCCTTCCCTTTCCTCTTTCCCCACGTTATTTTTTAAACCTCTCCCACATTCTCAGTGAAATGGTTGAAAATTACTTGCTCTGAGAATCCAGAAGGTAACACTTCAGTGTGGGCTCACTTACATGCAGGTCTACTAGGAAATCTGTGAATTGTGTTACACGTTCTCTCTGATTTTTACCACTTGGATATATCACTCTCCTATAGGTTTCTCGGGATCATTTTTTTCTTTCTTTCTTTCTATTTCAGAGGCTTCTCTCAAAGCAGTTCTTGAACCTCCTGAGACTGTTAGCTGCTCCTAAAAGTCCCTCACCCTGCCTTTGTAGAACCACTAATGTGGTTCATTTACTTCTGTATCTGCTTTTGGCTGAATGTTTTTTTATGTAGCCCTAGGTTTAATATTACCCATGCAATGCTCTTTACTGGTTCTGGAAAAACAATGCTGTCTTCAAGAAAACCATCATGGAATCCAAATATTATAATCTGTACTGTTGAGATGAGGGTGGGGTTTGGAGACACCAGCCACTTGGTCTCCTCACAGCCTCACTAGCAGTGCGCTTTGGTCACTTTCACTGAGCCCTAGATCTTTTAAAACAGTGTTTGAAAAATGCTGCTATAGACCACAGAGTGATCATGGATTAGTCCAGTAAGGTATTAATCAAATCTAGAATTACATAAATCTAATTGTACTACCAATTACTTCCTAACTCACTCCTACTTTTATTCTGCAGCACTGACCTTAGCATTTCCATCATTCTGTGACAAGTAATCCATGTCCATCCATGTTGTTGCAAAAGGTAAGATTTTCTTCTTTTTCATGGTCCTGTAGCATTCCATTGTATATTTTTAATCCACTTGCCCACTGATGAACAATTGGGCTGTTTCCAGATCTTGGCTATTGTAAACAATGCTGCAATAAACATGGGGGTGCATTTCTTCTTTTGAATCAGTGATTTGGTATTCATAAGATATATTCCTAAAAGGGGGATAGCTGGGTCAAACAGCAGTTCCTTTTTTAATTTTTTGAGGAATCTCCATACTGTTTTCCACAGTGGCTGCACCAGTCTGCATTCCCACCAGCAGTGCAGGAGGGTTCCTTTTTCTCCACATCCTCGCCAGCACTTATTCTGTGTTGTTTTGTTAATGAGCGCCATTCTGACTGGTGTGAGGTGGTATCTCACTGTGGTTTTAATTTGTGTTTCTTTAATGATTAGTGATGTTGAGCATTTTTTCACATGCCTATTGGCCATCTGTATGTCCTCTTTAGAGAAGTGTCTATTCATTTCTTTAACCCATTTTTTGATTGGATTGTTTACCTTCCTGGTGTTGAGTTTTACAAGTTCTTTATAAATTTTGCTTATTAACTCTTTATCAGACATATTGGCAAATATATTCTCCCATTATGTGGGTTGTCGTTTGATTTTGTTAATGGTGTTGTTTCCTGTGCAAAAGCTTTTTAGTTTCATATAGTCCCATTTGTTCATCCTGTCCTTTATTTCACTTGCCTGTGGAGATAATTCAGCAAAAATATTGCTACGAAACATATTAGAGAGTTTACTGCCTATGTTTTCTTCCAAGATGTTTATGTTTTTATGACTTACATTTAAGTCTTTGATCCATTTTGAGTTTACTTTTGTGAATGGTGTAAGTTGGTGATCCAGTTTCATTCTTTTGCAAGTACCTGTCCAATTTTCCCAACACCATTTGTTAAAGAGACTGTCTTTACTCCACAGTATGCTCTTACCTCCTTTGTCAAATATTAATTGTCCATAAAGATGTGGGTTTATTTCTGGGTTTTCTGTTCTGTTCCAGTGATCTCTATACCTGTTCTTATGACAGTACCAAGGTGTTTTGAGTACAATGGCCTTGTAGTATAACTTGATATCAGGAAGTGTGTTACTCCCCACTTTATTATTCTTTTTCAGGATTGTTGAGGCTATATGTGTTCCTTTTTGGGTCCATATAAATTTTTGGAATAATTGTTCTATATCTTTGAAGTATGTCATTGTTATTTTAATAGAAACTGCATTAAATTTATAGATTAGTTTGGGTAATATAGACATTTTAATGATGTTTATTCTTCCTATCCATGAACATGGTATATACCTCCATTTGTTTGATCTTCCTTGATTTCCTTTAATAATGTTTTATAATTTTCTGAATACAAGTCTTCAACCTCTTTGGTTAAATTTACTCCTAGGTGCTTTATTTTTTTTGTTTCAATAGTGAAGGGGATTGTTTTCTTAATTTCTCTTTTAGACAGTTCACTGTTGGTATATAAAAATGCCACTGATTTCTGAATATTGATTTTGTATCCTGCCACCTTACTGACTTCATTTATCAGGTCCAGTGGTTTTTTGACTGAGACTTTAGGGTTTTCTATATACAGTAACATATCATCAGCAAATAATGATAATTTCCTTCTTCTTCTCAATTTGGATGCCTTTTATTTCTTCTTCTTGTCTGATTGCTGTGGATAGGAATTCCAGAACTATGTTGAATAAGAGTGGTGAAAGGGGGCATCTCTGCCTCGTTCCTAATCTTAAGGAGATTTTTTTTTTTTTAATTTAGCCCATTGATTATGATGTTGGCTTTGGGTTTGTCATATATGGCCTTTATCATGTTGAGGTATGTTCCCTGTATTTCCATTTTGCTGAGAGTCTTAATCATAAATGGGTTCTGAATTTTATCAAATGACTTTTCGGCATCTATTGATATTATCATGTGATTTTTATACTCTTTTGTTTATGTGTTGAGTCACGTAGATTAATTTGCAGATATTGTACCAGCCTTGTCTCCCTAGAATAAATCCCACCTGATCATAATGTATGCTTTTTTTTTCATGTATTACTGGATCCGATTTGCTAACATTTTGTGAGAATTTTAGCATCTAAGTTCATCAGGATATTGGTCTATAGTTTTCTTTTCTTGTAGTGTCTTTGCCTGGTTTTGGAATTAGTATTATGCTTGCCTCATAAAAGGAGTTTGGAAGTCTTTCCTCCTTCTGAGTTTTTTGAAATAGCTTGAGAAGGGTAGGAGTTAGTTCTTCGAATATTTGGTAAAATTCACATGTGAAGCCATCTGGTCCAGAATTTTTGTTTGTTGAAAGTTTTGTTTGTTTGTTTGTTTGTTTTTGTGGGTTTTTTTTACAGGGACAGAGAGAGAGTCAGAGAGGGGGATAGATAGGGACAGACAGACAGGAATGGAGAGAGGTGAGAAGTATCAATCATCAGTTTTTCATTGCCATTGCAACACCTTAGTTCATCGATTGCCCTCTCACATGTCCTTTGACTGCGGGCCTTCAGCAGACCGAGCCACCCCTTGCTGGAGCCAGCGACCTTGGGTCCAAGCTGACGAGCTTTTGTTCAAGCCAGATGGGCCCACGCTCAAGCCAGTGAGCTCGGGGTCCGGAATCTGGGTCTTCAGCATCCCAGTCCGACGCTCTAGCCACTGTGCCACCACCTGGTCAGGCTGTTTTTTGGGAGTTTTTTGATAACTGTTTCCATCTCATTTTCTGAAATCGGTCTGTTTAGGTTTTCTGACTCTTCTATATTGATTTTTGAAAGATTATATATTTCGAGGAATTTGTCCATTTTCCTTAGGTTGTCTAATTTTATGGCATACACTTCTTCATAGTATTCTCTTACAATCCTTTGTATTTCTGCTGTTTCAGTTGTTACTTCTCCTCTCTCATTTCTAATTTTATTTATTTGAGTCCTCTCTCTTTTTTTATTGTTGAGTCATAAAGGTTCATTGATTTTGTTTACTTTTTCAAAAAACCAGCTCTTGGTATTATTGATCCTTTGTATTGTTTTATTAACCTCTATGTCATTTATTTCTGTTCTGATCTTTATTATTTCCTTCATTCTACTTCCTCTGAGTTTTACTTGATATTCTTTTTGTAATATTTTTTAGATGCAGGGTTAAATTATTAATTTGAGCTTTTTCTAGCTTCTTAAGGTATGCCTGTAGTGCTATGAACTTCTCTGTCAGGACTGCTTTTGCTGTGTCCCATAAATTTTAAGTTGTTGTGTGTTCGTTTTCATTTGCTTATAGAAAATTTTTTATCTCTTCCTAGATCTCATTGTTAACCCATTCATTATTTAATAACATGTTATTTAGTTTCCAAGTGTTTGAGTTTAGTTTTTCTATTGTAGTTGATTTCTAGTTTCATGCCATTGTGATCCAAGAAGATGCTTGATATGATTTCAATTTTCTTAAATTTGTTGAGACTGATTTTGTGTCCTAGCATATGGTCTATCCTAGAGAATGTACCATGAGCACTTGAAAAGAATGTATATTCTGCTGCTTTAGAATGAAAGGTTCTAAAGATATTTATTAAATCCAGTTGATGTAGTGTGTCTTTTTTTTTTTTTTTTTACAGGAATAGAGAGAGAGTCAGAGAGAGGGATAGATAGGGACAGACAGTCAGGAACAGAGAGAGATGAGAAGCATCAATCATTAGTTTTTTTGTTGCCGTTGCAACACCATAGTTGTTCATTGATTGCTTTCTCACATATGCCTTGACTGCGGGCCTTCAGCAGACCGAGCTACCCTTTGCTGGAGCCAGTGACCATGGGTCCAAGCTGGCAAGCTTTTGCTCAAGTCAGATGGGCCTGCGTTCAAGGCGTCGACCTTGGGGTCTTGAAACTGGGTCTTCCGCATCCCAGTCCAATGCTCTATCCACTGAACCACCATCTGGTCAGGCGATCAAGTGTTTCTTTTAAGTCTGCTGTTTCTTTGTTAATTTTCTTTCTTGAGGTTCTATCTAGTGATGTTAGTGGGCATTAAAATCCCCTACTATTATAGTATTGCTGTTGATCTCATCGTTTATGCCCATCAAAATCTTTATGTATTTAGGTGCTCCTATATTAGGTGCATATATATTTATAATGGTTATATTTTTCTGTTGGATTGCTCCCTTTATCATTATGTAGTGACCATCCTTATTCCTTACTATAGCCTTTGTTTTAAAGTCTATTTTGTCAGATATAAGTATTGCTACCCCAGCTTTTTTTCATTTCCATTTGCATGAAATACTTTTTTCCATCCCTTTACTTTCAGTCTATGTGTATCTTTTGTTTTGAGGTGTATCTCTTGTAGACAGCATATGTACGGGTCCTGTTTTCTTATCCATGCAGTTACCCTATGTCTTTTGATTAGAGGATTTGATCCATTTACATTTAAGTTTATTATTGATATATAGTTGTTTATTACCATTTTATTCTTTTAATCTATATTCCTCTTTTACTAGATTTTTCCTCCCATTTATTCTCTTACAGCAAGCCCCTTAACATTTCCTGTTGAATTGGTTTGGTTGTCATAAATTCCTTGTTTTGTTTTGTTTTTTGTTTGTTTTTTGGCTGGGAAGCTTTTTATTTCTCCTTCAATTTTAAATGATAGCATTGCTGGATAGAGTAGTCTTGGTTGTAGTCTGTTGTTTTGCATTACTTTGAATATTTCTTGCCATTCCCTTCTGGTCTCTAATGTTTCTCTTGAGAAGTCAGATGTCATCCTTATGGGGGCTCCTCTGTAGATAATAGACTGCTTTTGTCTTGCAACTTTTAGTATTCTTTCTTTATCTCTTAATTTTTGTATTTTAATTATAATTTGTCTTGGTTTTGGCCTTTTCGGATTCATCCTTAATGGGACTCTCTGTTCTTCTTAAACTTGTGTGACTTTGTCCTTCATCAATTAGGAAAGTTTTCAGCTATGATTTCTTCCATCAAATTCTCTATCCTTTGTTCTTTCTCTTCTCCTTCAGAAACACCTATGATGCAGATGTTATTTCTCTTCATGTTGTCACAAAACTCTTTTAGAGTTTCCTCAGACTTTTTGAGTCTCTTTTCTTTTTGCCGCTCTGCTTTTGTGCTTTTCTTTTTATTTAAAATCACAATTCAAGTTAGAGAAAACCTTTTATTTATTTATTTATTATTTATTTATTTAATTTTTACAGGGACAGAGAGAGAGTCAGAGAAAAGAATAGATAAGGACAGACAGACAGGAACAGAGAGGAATGAGAAGCATCCATCATTAGTTTTTCATTGCTATTGCAACACAATAGTTGTTCATTGATTGCTTTCTCACACATACTTTTACCACGGGCCTTCAGCAGAATGAGCCACCCCTTGCTGGAACCAGAGACCTTGAGTCCAAGCTGGCGAGCTTCTGCTCAAGCCAGATGGGCCCGTGCTCAAGCTGGCGACCTCGGGATCTCAAACCTGGGTTTTCCGCATCCCAGTCCGACATTCTATCCATTGCGCCACCACCTGGTCAGGCTCGTGCTTTTGTTTTTATTGTCCTCTAACTCACTGATTTGATCCTCAGCTTTATCCATCCTGCTTTTAATTTCTTTCAGTGTAATCTTCATTTCTGATATTGTATTTGTCATTTCCGACTGATTCTTTTGTATGATTTCAATGTCCTTTTTTATACTTGTTATCTCTTTATTTAGGTGTTCGTTTTATCTATTCATTGTTGCTCTAAGCTCTTTGAGCATCCTAACAGTCATTATTTTATACTCTGCATCTGGTAATTTGGTTAGTTCTGACTCATTCAAATGCTTTCTGGGGATTTCTCTTGATTCATTTGGGTTGCATTTTTTTGACTTCCCATTTTGTCTGTGTATAAGAAGGGTATGGCCACAGGAGTCCAATGGGTGTGTCCTCTGTGTTCCCTAGGTGTGGTCTGTCTGCAAGCCCACCTCCCCCTCTGCCGCCGCCTTGGGCATTCAGGTACAGGTGTTGCTGGCACCAGCCTGCTGCATTGGTTGCTGTGTTTTCCACTTTGCCTCTGCGGGTGGTACTGTATTTATGTGCCCAGGCTACAAGCCTTGGCTGGCCTCGGCCTTTACCCTGCTCCCATAAAAGGGTCCGTGCTTGAACACCAGGCCCACATGCCTCAGCTCCAGGGGCTTCACACCTGCGCTCAGCTGTGGGTCTCAGCTGGTTTTCCAGGTTTCGCCTTGCCCCTGTGGGCCGGACTGGAAGTGGGACTGCTCTCGCTCACCCGGCCTGCAGCTGTGGGTTGGACCACTTTCTTGTGCCCCTTCAGCTGCAGCAGCCACCTTCAGCCTCTGTCCTCACCAGGTGGGACTACACTAATGCCAGGCGTCAGTCATGGCCAGCCCCGGCTTCCATCCCCATAGGCAGGACTGCGCTAGCGCCCGGGCCACAGTCACAGCCAGCCCCTGGCTTCTGCCCCACCAACAGGGCTGCACTTCTGTATCCCACTGCCAGCCGCCTGCCCTCCAGCAAGCACTCAGCAGTGTGTGTGTGTGTTGGGGGGGGGGGGACAATGCATCTCAGACCTTAGCATTCAATACTGTATTCCTGATGGCTCCCTGCTTCTAAGCGACTCTGCTCTGAGTGCAACAGGAAAGCTTCTGTTTGACTTGTGACCTGCTTCCCTTTGCTGGTATTGCTGGTTCCAGGAAAAGTATTCACTTTAGATTTGGGGAGTGACTCAGCCCAGTGGTTAGGGTAGCTGTCCCTCAAAGTGTTTCTCCCTGTGCCTTCTAGATTATACTCTCTTCCTGCTATTCCAGTCCTCTCATCTTTCCCCATTCCCCAGATCCCCGGGTGGGTGGCTGTGAAAGAGGTTTTCTATGTGGTCCCTTTAAGAAGAATCCTGGTTCTGAGAAATCTGTCTCTTTCTCACAAACAGTATCCTGGCTTGTTTTGCAGCTAAATACTGTCTGTATATCTCTTCCAGGCTCTGGGGCAGCAGGCTGTGGCTTTGTTTCTGGGGCTCAGGACCCTCCCCCTCTGTGCTAAACTCACTTCCCACCACATAAGTCCCTCCAGGCTGCTGTTCGTTTACAGGAGCTGAGCAACCCTCTCTGCATTTTCACTTTTTCTATCAGTCTCAGTGTGGCTTCTTCAGTGATCCTTGGTTAAAGAGTCCTCTTAGTGTAGTCCAAAGTTGGTTTTTCCAGATGATTGTTCTTAAAATTAAGTTGTAATCCACTTTGGTTCTGGGAAGTGGAAGTTGGTACATCCACCTACTCCATCACCATCTTGCCACCTGTCTGGCTTATGTTTTAAATCTCTTTTTCTTTGTGTTTTTCAGACTGGATAATTTCTATTAATCATTTGAGTTACCTCAGGTTTAGGTTTAAGTTCATTTTTAATTTGCTATTGAGTCCATCTAGTGACATTTTTATTTCATTTATTTTATTTTTGGTTCTGTAATTACTATTTTATTCTTTGATATGTCTGCCCCTTCTTTGTTAAAACTTTCCATTTGTCCATTCATTTATAGTGTTTATAATTGCTTATTATAGCATTTGTGTAATAACTACTTCTAGGTATTTGTGAGATAATCCCACCACCTATGTTTTCTTGGCATTGGTGTCTTTTGTCTTTTTCCGTGAGAGTTGAAGTATTCCTTGTTTTTTGATGTCTTGAGTAATATTAAAAAGCATCTTTCTGGCGAATGGCTCAATGGATTCAGCATCAGCCTGGTGTACGGATGTCCTGGGTTTGATTCCCAGTCAAGGCACACAGGAGAAGTGACCATCTGCTTCTCTTTCCTTTCTCCCTTCATCCCTTCTTCTTGTCCCATAGCCAGTGGCTCAATTGTTTTGAGTGTGGTCCCAGGTGCTGAAGATAACTTGGTTAGTCCGAGCATGTCAGCTTTAGGCACTAAAAATAGCTCGGTACTCAAGCATCAGCCCCTAGTGGGAGTTGACAGGTGGATTCTGGTCAGGTTGCATGTGGGAGTTTACCTCACTATCTCTCTTCCTTTCATCTAAAAATTAAAAAGAAAGAAAAGAAAAGTGTTCTAAACATTTTAAATATTATGAGACTCTAGGCCTGTTTAAATTTTGTAGAAAGTTTTAGTAGGTAATTGGCATGTTTTGATTTAATCTGTAAATTCCAACCAGTTTTGCTTCTGTGGGCTGTGGTTCCAATGGCAGCTCAGTTTTCAAAGCCTTTGGGATGTTACTCAGATCTTCCCTGCATGTACACCACTGTGTGTAGTACTCTCTCTGTGGCTCCAGTGACCCAGGTGTCCATAAGCAACTTTTTGGAGTAGCTTTCCTGAGGCTCTCACTCCTGTCATCTCTCTGTGACTTTCCTGTTCCCCGGGGTCATCTTTCTGGTCTTCCAGAGAGAAAGCTGAGTCTCTAACTCCTTCATTCTGACAGGTGTTTCTGTGACTGCACTGGAACAAAGGCAGAAATGTAGAGAAAAAGAAGAATAAAAAGAACAACAAAGATTCATTACACTCTTTTAACATCAAAACTCCATCAATTAGAGAGGGAGTTTTCCCTGCTTCCTTTGGTTTCTCTGGCCTCTGCTCATTCTACAGACAAAAGGAAGTGTGCTTATTTCTTCATTTTTTTCCAAACACGGGAAATCCCCAAACAGGACCATAATGTCGGAATGTACAGAGCTGCATTGTCACTTTTTGTGATGTTTTACGGCATCAACTATATTGCGAATGACAACCCATAACTGAGTAGTAGATAGCTGAAACATGTATATGAGGGAATCCTTCCACATTTCCCACATTCTCCTCTATGTACCTTCCCTCAGTGATCACATCCATTTTTATAGCTTTATTATACACTTGAATCTCAGATGTATTGTGACTAACACCATCCTTACACTGAGTTCTAATTCCACTTTTTCAATCACTTAATGAATACTTCTCTGTATAACTCACTGTTTCCTTAATAAATAACACATAGAAGACACATTTTGTCATCTTTCTTATAATAGCTTTTCATAGCTTCACCATTTCTCTCTGGAACACAATTATTCTTCTTTGTTCACCACACTGGATATCAGCTTTGACTTATTTTTCCTCACTTTGCAGATATGACTAGTCATCAAGTACCATCCATTCTTACTTTTGCATTTTTTAATTCACCTGTTCACTTCTATTATCTGAATATGAGTCTAAGACCTTAATATGCTAAGGCAAGATAATAGTAATAGATATTACTATGCATATCACTACTACTGCTCTGCTCTCTGTAATCATCATTATCATCAGCAGCAGCAACATCATCATTATTCATTGAACACCAAGTCTCCTTTATAGATCCTGGGTGCATGTCCTCACCACAATCCTAGAAGGTAGGATTTTATATTCTCAATTCACAGATAAATAAAACATGATTCCATTCCTGGGTGAGTGGAGAGTGGAGACTAACACTAAAAATAGTATACTCAACATATTTCAAGCACACATCATATTATCAAAAATCTACTCAGAGACCTGGGGAAAGCTTTTCCTTCCTTCCTTCCTTCCTTCCTTCCTTCCTTCCTTCCTTCCTTCCTTCCTTCCTTCCTTCCTTCCTTCCTTCCTCCTTTTTTTCACAATGGTGCTGTCTGCTTCTTAAACAGTATAATGTACCCACAGGGGTTTCTTTTCTAATTCACACAATGGTATATTTATTCTCGTGATAGACAACATTTTAGAAAGGAGAAGACTTTTTCAGAACAACAGAAATAGTGATATTGAAATGGTTTAGAATTCTGGTCTGCCTTTCTCCTATATAATATCCATAGGTAAATCTATAGTTTCTCACAAAACTCTTTGTACATTTACATCAGAATAATCTTCTTAAAGTATGACTTTGTATAACTCTTTTGATACTTAAAGACCTTCAATAACTTTCTATTTTCTATAAAATGAAGGTTAAATACCTTGACCTGAAATTGAGGTATTGATGGTTTGAGCTCAGCAAAACTTTCTGGCATCTTCCCCAACCTGTTGAGTGTTGTAATTCTAATAGAAGAGATCAATAGGCATGATTGTGTTTATTTGTTTGTTTGCTGCATTTGCTTTTTATCACTTCTGTACTAAAACTATAATAGATGCCAATAAATATCTCTTGAATAAAGACTTTATTAAAGTAAAATCAGTGTAGTGGAGACAATGCAAAGGTCTTGAAAATGCCGCCTGTGAACCTGAAAGTATGGTAATTGAGCCACATTTCCTCACAAGTTGTAGACTTATAGAACCCTAGAACTAGGAATAATTTTATGAAGCAATTTGTTTTAGTTCTGAGAATGGGAACAGGTAGACTGATTTCTAGAAGTGATATTACTAAGGCCAAAAGTATGAATATATATTTTAAAAGTTTACATAATAAAGTTATACATCACAAAATTTGCTCTTTGGACAATAACTGCTTTGTTTTCATTTACTGAATTGAAAACTTGAAACAAAAAATGTTTCTGAATAAAGGTCTGCCTTCATATGTCGTTATATTGATAAACACATTTTATTTAACCATATTCTTATTCTTGGCCATTTAGGATCTTGCAAAAATTTATTATAATATAAATTCTATAATAGACATTTTGATGCACAAACTACTTCTTTACTACATCCTTTTTTACTCCTTTAAGATAGATTCCCAGAAAGGAAGTAACTGAATATAATGACAAACACCTTTTTTAAGGCTCTTAACACGTATTCCTAAAATGCTTTATAGAAAGCAAGTACCAATTTACACTCTCCCCAGCAGTATATCACAGTGCTCATCTCTCTGCCTCTTCCCCATCTCTAAGCATCGTAGTAAGAAAAAAAAAGGTTGCCAACATGACAGGCTTATTAATTTTATTTAATTTTTTATTTTTTGTAATTAGGTACTGAGGTGTTTTTTTACAACACTTATTGCCCATATTTTTCTTAGAATCTAATCATGTGATTTTAATAAATGATAGACACAGCCCATGTACCTTTTCTTTTATTTTTAATGCCAGTGGATTCTGGTTCTCATCGGCTAGTGTTACATTGCATTAGAAGACGACCTTGAAATAATACATTAATAACTAACATTAAATTATAGAACACTTGTAATATATGAAGCATTTTAATGTATTATATTCTTGCAATCTTCCAGCAATTCTAGAAGCAGCAAAGGTAAGATATTCTCATTTGTAGGTGAGCACACTTGCATAGAGTTGTTCAGGTAGTTAGTGGGAGAGCCACATCAGCACAGTTCTGCATATTTAAAAGCACACATATAGGATGTAAACTTAAATCCAAATCTAATGACCCTTAGGCTGGCATTTTTTCTTTGGTTTACAACAACACCCATACTCAACACCTGGCTTCCTAGTGAAGCAGCATTGCCATCACTTGGGAGTTTTTAGAGCTGCAGTGTCTCTGACCCCAGAGCTTTCTATGCTCCTTGGTGTCTATGAAGTGCTGCTTTAAGCTATGCTAAGAACACCTATGCAATTGAGTGTGGATAGACTTCATACAGAATTTGTTCATAAAAATAACAAGGAGGAAATGAATTATAAGTTTGACTATCCTTCAAACAATTTGTAAAATACTAATGGAACTTTAAAAAAATAAATTTTTAAATCTTTTTTTTTAAGGAAAATCTTAGCTTTATAAAGACTTACGGCCTGACCGGGCAGTGGTGCTGTGGATAGAGCATCAGACTGGGATGCGGAGGACCCAGCATCGAGACCCCGAGGTCACCAGCTCGAGCGCTGGCTCACCTGGTTTGAGCAAAGCTCACCAGCTTGAACCCAAGGTCGTTGGCTTGACCAATGAATCACTTGCTCTGCTGTAGCCCCTCCCACCCCTCGCCCCCCGGTCAAGGTACATATGAGAAAGCAATCAATGAACAACTAAGGAGCTGCAACGAAGAATTGATACTTCTCATCTTTCTCTTCCTGTTTGTCTGTCCCTATCTGTCCCTCTCTCTGACTCTCTCTGTCTCTGTCACCAAAAAAACCCAAAAACAAAACAAGACTTACAAAGCATCTATCAATTATCCTTTTTCACCAGAAAAATAAAACATAGTAGTTGTTAACCAAGAGCTCTGCCAATTCTTTGAAATTGTGATGGGTCCATAGAAATATAGACAGAAAATGATTTAACATTGGGTGCTGGGCATACAACACAATCAACAGTTCAAATGCTATATAGAATTGTTTGCCTGAAATCTATATAATTTTATTGATCAATGTCACTTCATTAAATTTAATTTCTAAATTAAAAATAGAAATATTTTTCTTTTCACATAGAGAAATCACTAGTGGGAGTTTTTCAAAATGGAAAGGTAAATTTGCTAGGCTTCCACTTTAAGCCTCACCCAACCCCAAACACATACACAGAATAACTGAATCTGTTTCTGTCTACATTTTCACAATCAGTAACACTGAGTGTTGGCTTAATAATTTGCCTGCTTTTAATAAAACAATCATAAGAGGAGGACATAGTGCATGTCCTTACCAGTCATGAAAGCAGGTGTTCTATTTGAAAACTTGCTGTGGAGTATCTGAGTGATATAGAGCAACTCAGCTAACATGTCAGGATCTCTTTTCTTGTGATAAATAGTAGTGTGTAGACAAAGTTATGATAAGGGCATTTCCACATCCAGTAAATAGACTGCTGTTCTTCCTGTAAAAAATAGCACCGTGGATGACTGGGCAGGGATGGAATAAAGCAGCCAGTAAGGGGAAGAGAATAGAAACACAAGGTATGGAGGAAACAAAGATACATTCTGTCTGAGTTATTATTTTGCCTTGAACCAGATCTCAATTACAGGCAATAGATTACAATTCATCATCACTCTGGGCACTATATTTAATTATGAAGCTTGACACTATTATATATAGTCATTTTAGAATTTTACTTTAATGCCCATTTGATGTTCCTTCAAATATAGATAGCAGTAGATACCTGATGTCATACAGAAATGGTTTATATTTTTGCTCTTGAAAAAAAGCCTGCTTAAATGTTTCCTCTTTAGCACTCAGACAGAAGTGTTTGATATTCTTGTGTTCTGTGCCTACGAATCTAAGATGTCTCAAGAGGCTCATGCACAAGAATTTCTTGTCAGCAAAACTATACCTCATGCGATTCTGGTAGATTTATAGTTGCACAGTCCCCTGGTCAGATTTGGCTTATTGCTCTGAATCCGTTTTTTGTAATAATGATGCTGATAATGCTGTAATAGGTTATTTTAATAGGATAATACATTGAACTCTAATTTCTAAGGAATAAATACATCACTCAACACTAGTATTGACTGGTAGTATTGTGCCCAAACAAAGGAAAGGGAAACTGAAAAGATGACTCACTAAAAATATTTGTAATTTTTTAATTATGTAAAAGTTGATGACATGGTTAGATTATTACATATTTTAATGTTTATAGTATTGAATATCTGCCTACATTTAATTTTTAATTCTCTTAACATTGTATTCACTAATGTTTGATTTGAAGTTTTAAGCAAACCACATAGACCAGAACAGTAGTGATACTAACTATAAGACCTAACACGCAGGATACTCTGTGTTCAGGGAAATTCTTTCTCAGAGTAAATAATTGTGTAATATGTGCCAGAAACTGTAATTATGTGATGCACAAGTGTTCTAGCATATTACCTTCTATTTTTTTTTTTTTATTCTGTGAGAGGAGGGGAAGCAGAAACATACTCCTGCATGAGTCCTGACCTGGATCCGCCCAGCAAGCCCAGTAGGGGGTGATGCCCTGCCCATTTGGGGCATTACTCTGTTGCTCTGCAACCAAGCTCTTCTTATATTTTAGGCAGAGACCTGGAGCCATCTTGAGTGCCAGGGGCCAATTTGCTCCTACTGAGCCATGGCTGCAGGAGGGAGGGAGGGAGAGAGACAGAGACAGAGAAAAAGAAGGAGAAAGGGTGGAGAAGCAGATGGATGCTTTTCCTGTGTGTCCTGACTGGGAATCGAACCTGGGACATCCACATGCTGGGCCAATGCTCTAACACTGAGCAACTGGCCAAGGCCTCATCTTCCCTTCTAAACTTTGTCTAGTAAATTTTGTCAAAATATATCTAAACAAGAAATATCTGTCAAAAGTTGTGACATGTCTTTAGAATTTTATTCCTTTTATATTATGAGTCTGCCAAGCTAGAATGAATGGGTATTGGGTATATGTGTGTAAGCTGTATGTGTTATTATTTTTAGTTATAATTTGAATAAAATTGCCAACAGACAAATGGCTATACCTGGTTAATAATCCCATTCTGAAAAGATATTGGCTTTGAAAAGGTATTGAAACAGTTCGTCTTTAATATGGTTGAATGTGTAAAAACAGTATACTCTTTGATACAGCTATATACTTTTAAAAATTACATTCTACCTAATAAGGCCCAGGTGTATAAAACTTTGTATTCGCAATGTTTTTAACATTTTAAAAATTAAAGAATAATTTAAAGAATAACAATCACATTATTTAATATTACTCTCAATATTTGTATAACTCAGAACTGAGTTTATCTCCATTTGAGATGTCTTGAAAAGCAACACAACTTAATACAAAATGAAATCTCATGCAAAGAAAAATTGAAGTAGCCTCTATTTTCATGTTTCTCAAGACAAAAAAGTTGTAAATTTATTGTTTTCTCTATATAGAAATTTTGCCAGGAATGAGGAAATAAATTACAGAAACTTATAATGTATCCTTATCCTCTTTATATTTGTAATTTTTTAGAG
Source organism: Rhynchonycteris naso (assembly GCA_037038555.1). Classification (NCBI taxonomy): domain Eukaryota; kingdom Metazoa; phylum Chordata; class Mammalia; order Chiroptera; family Emballonuridae; genus Rhynchonycteris; species Rhynchonycteris naso. The sequence continues at coordinate 93,208,316 of CM072999.1, forward strand.
AAATGCCATTATAATTATCAGAAAAGAAAAATTTCAGTTACCTAATGACAGTTCAGTAAACATAAAAGGCTTGGGTTCTTTCCCCTTGACCTTGGGGTGTATTCAGGCTTCTATTTTTGAACAGTTTTCTTCCATCTCTTCTCTATCCCCTTTCCTCCTTGCCCAGTCATTTTTCTCAATTAGCAATTGCTATGGGCAGTCATTATCTATCGAACCCATTTAGAAACTTGTCCACAGACTTCATCAGCTACAACCTTTCAAGGAGACTGAATTTGCTGGCAAAAACCATGGCCTCTGAATAAACCAGACAGGTTTGCTCATGAGTGTCACATTTTTAGTTTCAACCAATATTCTTTTCTCTGGGAGTTAGCACCTGATTAGAGCTGTTCTTTTTGCTAATTCAGCTCTCTGGGTAATAAATATTTTAACTTATCAATAAATATGAATTTCTGTGATCTGAAGATATTTAGGTCCTTAATTAGATGGACCATCTAAATTGTTTTCTGGCAGTTTCTGAGTCAAAGTTACACTTCATCTCTGGTTAGCCTTTGCAATATTCAAGCAGAACGGCTTAAAATTCTAAGTTCAAACTACTTACAATCTGTGTTAATCAAAATGCTGTAATTAAATTGAGCATGGACTTATTCTGTAACCTTATCCACTTTGCATTTAAGTTGTCTTTACATGAATGTTTGACACTATACAGTCTTTAAATATTAATGCAATGGGAAAAAAAGAAAATAAAAAGAACAGTTGAAGCCAAAGGAACTAAAATATAGCAATGAGCAATTGTAATAAAAAAAAACTTAAGAAAGTTAGGCAGGTATACAAAGAAAGATAAACTTGTAAAAGCAGTTAGTTACCAGCATAAAGTAACACAATTTATACACACTCTAAAGCTCTACGGAATGGGTAGCCATAGCAAGCTTTTGTGCAATAAAGATTAGAATCTCCATGAGGCAGTTTCTAGTGTTTTATTCTCTACTTTTAAATGGTTGCAAAGCTACAACAGGTTAAAAATCAAAGAAAGCAAAACAAAAAGGAAACCATATTTTTTTTCTTTCCTGTGTAAGAAAAACAGCACACACCTGAGTCTGATTTTGCAACTCAAAATATTAGGCTCCCTGAGATTTTGGTATAAAATAGTGTAGGACCAAACAGCATCGCAAAATGATGTGTGTTTGTGCTCCATATACAATGGAAGATTTGTTAGCACAATCTGTGCAAGTTTCAAGTGGGCATTTTGCCAAATAGTTGGGCTTTTACTATGAAAAGGGAAGAAGAAAAGTATATGAAACTAAATGTATAACTAGTGTCTCTCGTTGCACCAGATAGAGAAATTATATTTGTTGAGACACTGCACTGTTGAGATTTGAGGAGAGAGTATGCCCTCAATTTCACTGCATTACACTAGTGTTCATTCAACTGATGAAGTTCTCAACTCAAAGGGCAACATCCACTTTGTTCTAAGTTCCTGCTGGAATGGAAAAGCTGACAGGGGAAAACTTACACAAAAGATATTGTGCTGTTAAAGTTTGTTCAAAGCCACACTTGTCAGATCTCTTTGAAATGAAATTGAAAAGGAAAAACCAATTTTCTTTGAGGACAAAGTTCATCTCATTTGGTGTGCTGCACCTGTCTAATTTTCTTCTCGGATAAAGAAATCTTGACTAGGAAAATTTGAAAGAATAGTTTATTGTCGTGTTGGTATGCATCATACTGTTTAATTCAGACTAGTGTTACATTGTGAGAAAATAAATATAAGTGAATTACCGCCTGTTTGAAGCTGTACTTCGTAAACTGGCTGAAATTATTAGACACTATTATTTTGTCTTCAAAACATCTCTGAATGGCAACAGTCTGGACTATCCTGAAATGAGAGCTCTCTACTGTTTTCTCTGTTGGTGATGTGTGGACACAGTGTGAGGCTGAGCACATTACCAAACTGAAAATCCAGACAGGTCCTTCAAAGGTACTCCAGGAAAACATCTTACATGCTTCCAAAATTGGAAATTAAAAGAAAAGCAACATCTATTTTTAGGGTAGCATGTTTATGAATATTAAAATTCACAATTGATTTTTAAAATGCCTCCAAATAATGCTGAAGCTAAGTTTATATCAACAGCAAACATGAGGTTTGTGTGTTTGAATTTACAGTTTCTTGTAAATGGGAATGTTACAAGATTGCAGATAAACACAAAATAGAATAAAAAATACAACTGAAGATGTCACTCAAGCTGGAAAGAAATATAGATGTGACCCCAGACAAGGACTTATGTTCAAGATAGAAAAATGTTATTTTAGTCAACAGAAAAAAAATATAATGAAAAGTAAACCCAAGGGTAACCCTCTTTAATGCACCTTGTCTCCTGTTCCAGTCTTACTATTTCTATACAGCTCTCCCAGTTCACTCTTACCTGTGTGAATGCCTACATGTTTGTAGATAAATTTCATATATTGGAGATAAATGTATGATTGAAAATTAGGAAGCATTTAAAAATGGGGAGAACAAGCAACATGATATCTTACTTGTTAGATAATGGAAAATAAAAGATTTTGGCTCTTGCCAAATTCTCCTCAGAAATTTCTGTTCCTTAACTTTTTGGTGAATGTTTTCCATTTGGAATTACATTGTCAACATCTTTTTATTTGCTTTATGTCCAAAGGTGGATCCAGCAGATTCCTCTGACTTTGTTCCTATTTTGTTTGTGTCTCTGTAGAAGACTGTTGCACATATCTCTACCTTTTATGCAGAATTTAATAACTTTTAGATACAAGCTTCACCATGACCTTGAGAAACAACGAACTGCTTTTGAAATCTTTGAACAGCACCTACCTTCCTTTTAACATCAAAACTCAAACAACCAATGTCTTCAAATCAAAAGAGAACCTTCTTAGGATAAAACTAATTCAACTAAATGAAAAGTGAGCTCACTGATTTTCATCCCTCTTTTGTTTAATTTTTATTTCCTTTGTGTTCCAGGTGTTGTAAATGTGTTTTGATTTAGGAAAACAGCTTCATAAATTAACCATTCCTCTTACAGCTTAAAACTTGAATGCTTTTTTCCCCCCATATATGTCAGAAGCATAATTTACTATGTGCTTGTGAGTAAATTAAGTCCTTGTTGTATTGTATTCAAAGTCCATGAGTTGAATGCAGTGTCTTTTCGGAACAGCATCTTCACCTCACATGCATGGTGTATTTCTCTTGGGACCTGTTTTTATGCTCAATAAATATTTGTTGAATAAATGAAAGTATGTATGTAGCCTACCCGTTTTCTTTTGAACATCACTCTTTGCCTTTTACTTTCTTAATGCCCAGGGCACTAAAGTCATGCCCAGGAAAGAGTATTGTGTTCCTCTTCACAATCTGCCCTCTAATTAGATATTCCACTTCCTGGCCCACCTTTCCCCAGGGATAGCTAAATGAAGCAACTGTTCTAAGAGATCCTGTTCTTTCCCGATTGTGGAATACTGTGCGTAGCCTACGTACTTGCTTCACTAATATGTTTTCTTTTTACTTGCTTCACTAATGTTTTCTTTTTCTTTGTAGTTGTTACATCTTTACAGTCGGCATAAAAGGATCTTTAGCAGAAAGTGAAGCTGTAGTAGCTCTACTGCCTTTCCTGTTTCTATAATGAAGCTGGTCACCACTATGTCTGCATCCTATCCTCTTCTTTCTATGAGGGCTTATAACTTGGGATTATTGCATGAGCACATATTTACTACATAGAATATAACAGCAAAGTACTGGCACAAGAGCCATTCTCTGACAAATCTCCTGTGTTCAACCACTCGTTCAATAAATGTTTCAAGCCCCTATTGTGGGTTTAATACAGTGCTATAAAACTCCAAAGAGATGTAACAAATTAGGACCTACCTTTACAAGCAGAGAGAATTTTATGTTTCTTAGAGTACTTCCATATTAATTATCTCATTTGATTTCCTACAACATTCAATGGAGACAAGGAGGATAATTATCACTGTACATGTTTTCCAAATGAGCAGCCTGTAGCCTGAAAGTCTAAGTCATTCCACCAGTTATACCAGGACCCCAATAAAACATGGAGGGGATTGATTATATCACTTAGTAACTCTTCCTTTCTATGTCATAAAAACCAAGCATTTTTAGTGGAAAATTGCCTGCTAGGCTACACAGAAATATTTATCCCAACTGTTTTTTTCTTATAGAATCTAAGGCAGGTTCATAATTAAAAGGGATCTAGAAGGGATCATTTAGTTCCCAAGGCTAGTAGTTTCTAGACCTGCCATACTTCAAACTGTAATCTATTATTTGAGGATCAGTAATAACAATACCCAAAGCTGTGGCATTTGGAAGACAGCTATGGTATGCATTTTCTTCTTCACTTCTCAGTTCCATTGTCCCACCTTAGGTCATTATCTTTTTACTTCAAAACCTTTAATAGTTAACATGTATCTCTTAGTCTTCTCTCCTACATACCTATTAATTTCCATGCTTTTGCCAGTTAAATCTTCCTGAAGTACAATTATAATCCAGTACTTATGCTTCTCAGAAAATATAGATGGCTCCCTGTAGCCTTTTGAACTAAGTCCCAACTGCTTAGCTCCTCTGTAAACTAACTACAGTCTACTATTCCAGCCTTCAAGGTTAAGTGTATTAACCTACCAAGAAGATGCATAACTTACTACTTTCTGTACACACTCACTCCTTTCCTAATTTAGCACCTCTCTTTGCCATTTCTTCTGCCTAGAATACTTCACTTCCTGCAGACCCTTCAACATAAATACCACTAAAGTATCATAAGCTGTTTGTTATGGCTCCAACCAAAGGAGAAATGCAGCTTACTTTGAACACACACAAAACTTCCCTGAAGTTTCTTTCCTAGAATTTATAAAAAAGCACAGGTTTCATGAACAAACAGGCAGATGAAATTAAAGTTGAGTCCTAACGCAGTCAAAGTTGGGCAAATTATTTAACTTCTCCAAGCATTCTTTATCTGGAAAACCACTGCATGCTTTTGGTGAAGAATAGTGATTATCCATAGAAATGCTTTTGGTTAATTCTTTGTATATAGTAAGTCAATAAATAGCAGTTCTTATTTTTAGAATCTGTTTTGCATTGCAGTTATGTCTGTACATGTTATATAAATGCCCTTATGTTGTCTGCTTTCTGAGAAGGCTGAGATCATTATTGTTATTTTTGTTTCATTTTCATCTTTATATCTGTATAAGTTGGATACAAAAAACTTTTTAGCAATGATCATTACTCCTGTTGCTCTCTTATTTCACCAAAGCAGAACTATGAGCACTATCCATGTCAGTGAAAGAACCTCTAGTAACCCTTAATAGAAATGTCATGTAATTTATTGTGTTTTCAGTTTCAAAATAAGAAAAAAAAATTGGCTTAGTGTATGTTTTCTAATTATAGTTTTTTAGTTAAAATTTGGTCATGAAGAAAACATAAGAAAATCTAAAGTGCAATTAATATAGCTCAGGAAGTCAACCATTATATAGTGCTGCTGCCCATAAAACTAGAGCAAGTTTAGAAAATTGTGTGCTATATTTCTTCAAGGTATCGCTACCTCTGATTTTATATCATCCAACTGTGCCAACCATGGAGAACATGAAGAAGTAAACCACAAAGTTTGTAAAGTTGATAGCACCCAAAGTAAATTGGAATAAATTCCATCACAAATGTGCCCTTTGTTCACCTGAAAATAAATGAATGTCAAAAAGACTTATGGAGAAGATTAGATGATGTAATCATAACCCTATCTGTGGAAGAACTATAGTTATTCTTAATAATAATAAGAAGAAGAAACTATAAAGACATCCTTAATAATGATAATAATAATAGTAATAAAATAATAATACACACACATATAGTACTTGAAAAAATACAGTCAATTTCTTCCAAGCTGTAGGAAAGATATCTAACATAATAACAAATGATTGGTCTATTGCAATAAAGTGTTTAAAAATATATATGAGGGAAGCACCAGGGAGAATGCTCTCGCAAAGGGGCAGGATGGCGATGGAGTAAGCGGATGTACCAACTTCCAACTCCCAGAACCAAAGTGGATTATAACTTGATTTTAAGAACCATCATCTGGATAAACCAACGTAGAACTGGACTGAGAGGACTCTTCAACCACGGAACACTGAAGAAGCCACATTGAGACTGGTAGGAAAAGTGAAAACGCGGAAAGAATTGCCCAGCTCCCCAGAGCAAAAGGCAGCCCGGACAGACCCGCGTGGCGGGAAGAGAGTTTAGCAGAAAGGGAGGGACCTGGGTCCCAGGAGCAAAGCCCCAGCCTGCAGCCCCAGAGCCTAGAAGAGGCATATGGACAGTATTTAGCTTGGAAACAGGTTAGGATACTGTGTGTGAAAGAGACAGTTGTCTCAGACCCAGGATTCTTCTTAAAGGGACGGCGAAGAAAACCTCTCTCATAACAACTCACCTGGGACTCCGGGAGACAGGGAGAGAGGACAGGACTGGAGCAGCGGGTAGAGAGTGCAGTCTGGAAGGCACAGGGAGTAAAGCTTTGAGGGACAGCCACCCTAAACCCTGGGCTGAGTCACAACATAAATCTGAAACAATATTTCCCCTGGAACCAGCAAAGGGAAACAGGACACCAGCCAAACAGGCTCCCCTGCGGCAATTAGAGCACAGTCGCTTAGAAGGAGGGAGCTTTCAGGACTACAGTATGGAGTGTTAGGGTCTGATCTGTAGTGCCCACACCCACACTGCTGAGGGCTTGCTGGAGGGCAAGGGCCACGGGACGCGAAAGCATGGTTTCGCCGGCAGGAGCAGAGGCCAAGCCGACTGGCATGAGCTAGGTCTAGCCCAGCCGAGGCAAAGGGGACATGCAAAAGTGGTCCAGCGGCTGCGGGCCAGCCTGCGACCCCACCTTTGGGGGAAAAGCACAAGCCCGAAATGGGCGGAGATCCACTGCTGAGCAGGGGCAAGTAGGCACACAACCACACCAGGCCTTTGGGGCTTGAAGTCCTGCCCAAAACCGGCTTTGCCCGCGGAGGTGGGCTAGAAGCCCAGAACTCGGCTGAGCGCATAGCAACAGCCCAGCAACAGCCCCGCCCAACCTATGAGACAAGGTTGGGGGGGCCAGGCGGAAGCCCAGCCCATGGCTGAGCACATAGCAACAGCCCCAACCAGCTGAGGAGCTGAAGTTGGCGTGACAAGGCATCCGGCCTGGGCTAGCAGCTGAGCATGTACCAAAAGCCCTTCCTGGTGGGGAACAGGCTGACAGGGACCTGCAGCTAAGAAAAAGTGCTGACCCTTGCCCTTGATGCCCAGGCTTTGGCCCGAGTGTGGTGCATGGTCCCACCTGTGGAAGAGGGGTGAAGGCCGAGACCGGCAGAAGCTTGTAGAGCCTGGCATGAGAACACAGCCCCTCCTGCGGAGGTGAGGAGAAAACCTCAGCAGCCAAGGCCATCACTGGCAACACACACACAAACCTGCCCTAGGCAGCGGCAGAGGGGGTGGCTGGCCTGCAGACAGATCACACCTTGGAAACACAGAGCAACACCCATTGGATTCCAGTAGCCAAACTTTTCTTAAACACAGACAAAATGGGCAGGCAGAGAAATGCAACTTAAATGAATCAAGAGAAATCTCCAGAGAAGGACCTGAATAAATCAGATATAACCAAACTACCTAATGCAGAGTTTAAAATAATGATAGTTAGGATGTTCAAAGAGATTAGAGCAAAAATGGATAGTCATTACAAACACCTAAATAAAGAGATAGCAAGTATAAAAAAGAAAACAAAAAGAAAGAATCAGAAAGAAATGACAAATACAGTATCATAACTGAAGACCACAATGGAAAAAATTAAAAGAAGGATGGATGAAGCTGAGGATCAAATCAACAAGTTAGAGGACAAAATAAGCAAAGGTACAGAGGCAGAGAAGAAAAAAAAAAAGAGACTCAAAAAATCTGAGGAAACTCTAAGGGAGCTCTGTGACAAAATGAAGAGAAATAACATTAGCATCATAGGGGTTCCTGAAGAAGAAGAGAAAGATCATGGGAAAGAAACTTTGTTCAATCAAATCATAGCTGAAAACTTCCCTAAATTAAGACTAGAAAACATTTCACACATTCCCACTAATAGGAATATACCCTAAGAACACCATAGCACTGTTCGAAAAGAAGAATTGTGCCCCCATGTTCGTGGCAGCATTGTTCACAATAGCAAAGATCTGGAAACAGCCCAAGTGTCTATCAGAGGACGAGTGGATTAAAAAGCTTTGGTACATATATACTATGGAATACTACTCAGCCATAAGAAATGATGACATCGGATCATTTACAACAAAATAGATGGACCCTGATAACATTATACGGAGTGAAATACGTAAAACAGAAAAAAACTGAGAATTGCATGATTTCATACATAGGTGGGACCGAAAAACGGGACTATGAGACATGGACAAGAGTGTGGTGGTTATGCGGTGGGGGGAGGGAGGGAGAGATGGAGGGGAGGGTCACATAGAAAACCAGATAGAAGGTGACAGAGGACAATTTGACTTTGGGTGATGGGTATGCAACATAATTGAATAAGATTACCTGGAGATGTTTTCTTTGAACATATGTACCCTGATTTTTAATGTCACCTCATTATATATATATATGTGTGAGGGTAGTATATAACCTTATTTTTTTAAGTGAAGACAATTGTATTATATAATGTGACAGGAAAGCAACTTTTTGATATTTAATGGGCACTTATATATCTAGAATATTTATTTTATAAACAGCTAATTAAGAAGTAATTAAATCTTCTTTTTAGAGATGAGATTTTACTTTTAAAAACCTCTGAAGTATTTATAACACTGGGGAACAAAATTTTTGTTGCATCTACAAAAACACTCGTTCTTACCTAATTCGAGTATGCTGATCTCAAATCTGACATTAGTTTTTCTATGTAAGCTACAATTTTTTTGCAATACAAGATTTTAGGTTTTCATCTTATTGTAAAATTTTCAATGTTTAGTTTAACATAATGAAGTAGAATGTCTTCTTGGGCATCATCTTTGTGAAAATATAATAATTTATATAATGCAGTAAATACGCTAATACACTAAAATATATGATTGCATCAGAATTTGTCTACAATTTCAAAATAGAACATATTAAAACACTTATTTTAATCATAAAATTTGTGCAGAACTTATTTAAATTCTAGTCAGGCAAAAATTTGCATTTATAGCTCTTGTATTTGTGTACTTGTTGAGTACACTCTCGTTTGATGCTACAGCAGTAGTCTGCCATCATATTTCTGTCCCGTCACCCCTGATAATGCTCTTTCATTATCTTCAGATCTTCATGAATTAGTTCTCCCTGTTCATCACTAACAGCTCCAAGATTTTCAGGAAACTTATCAAGATGACTGTCTGTTCAGGAAGTGAATCTTAATTCTCATGTTACATCCAATGTCGCAGAAAGCCAACAGCATCCTTTGAATCAGAAGTTCATAGTTTTCTGCTTTTTTGTTGCCAAGGAAGTTCTTTGTAACTGCCACTAAATGCTGCCATGCTGATTTCTCCTCCTTATTCATCTTCCTGGCAAATTCTTTGTCACATATGAGGGTTCGAAATTGAGGTCCATCGAATATACCTGCTTTTATCTTCTCGAAAGACAAGGCAGGAAAAGCAGAAATAATATGTTGAAAGCATTCACTTTCTCTATTTAAAGCCTGAACAAACTGCTTCATTAAGCCAAGTTTGATGTTAAGTGAGGGGAAAAAATTATCCTGTCTCGATTAACTACAGGTTCATTCACAATATTTTGTTTCCCTACTTCCAGAGCTTCATGTATTAGCCACTCCTTCTGTGTCCAGTGTTTCTCCTGAGCTCAGCTGTCCCACAAACACAGAAAGCAAGAATACTTTGTGAAACCACTCTGTTGTTCTAGCAGGAAATTTACCATTTTAAGATCCACACAAATGATCCAGTTATGCTCCTCCATACTTCAGAAAGTCGAGGACAATTTTTATGTCATTATAATCCTCTCGCACATGCGTTGAATAACCAATTGGAACTGCTGCATAAACATTACCACTGTGTAGGAGAACACATTTCAGACCTCGTTTAGAGCTTTCAAGAAATAACCGACATTCTGTTGGACTGTAAGTGGTAACACCTAGCTGGCTGAAAAGACTACTGATATCATAACAGCAAACAAAATGTTTGTCTTTGGAAAAAGAAGTCCACAAAAATTTGTTCACGCTTCCTGAAATGGGATACTTTAGAAGACCAGTGAAGTCTGGAGGTTAATAACTCAGCTGCTTTCTTTGATAGGCCCAAATCTCTTACTAATTCATTTAATTCAGGTTGACTAAACTGGTGAGGGGTTAATGACTGCTTGGCATCAGAAGAAGACCCTTCAGATTCTACAACCATTTCCTCATGCATCTTATCAATATACACTTGATCACCATATTCACTTTCTTCATCCTTAGAAGAAATAAAACCATTGAAAACTGGAACCAGGAGTGTCTCAGAGTGTGGGATAGGTTGTATTGCTAAAGGAATATTAGGATATTCAATCATATCCCGTTTTTTTCTTGCCAATGCCCTTTGTATGGATCAGACAGAAATATCAGTCACTGCTGTGGTCCTCAGGTTCATGCCAAACCACGGGAATACCAAAAGGCATTCCTTTGCATTTTCCTTTTGTCCGGTCATGAAGCATTTCCTCACAATTATGACACACAATATAAGGAGCCCAATTCTTGTCTTGATCTCCAAGGGGAACTTAAAAATAGGCAATATATGTATGTGTCACAAATGATGAAATATTGCACCTTTGACGCTGAAGTGTGTAACAGCCACACATATAACAGAAGGTGTCAGGACTATTCTTACATTTACACCTACTCGAAGAAGCCATGATTCAATTTTAAAACAAAATAAGAGGGTGTTTTTTATCAGATAATAATTCTTTACATTTAAAAACAACTACAATGAAGAAAAATGATGTATGTAAAACATTAATTGCCTTGTGGTTATGTTCAATCCAAGAGTCATTGCCCTTTAACTTTAATTTAAAAACCAGTGCATGCAGTTAACTGTAACAGAAAGAAATTGAAATTTCATAGAAAGTAGAGTATGCACCAAATAACAGATTTCAGATTTGGAATCAGTGATGCAGAAATATATAGAAAAAGCTCTAAAATCTATGCAACAGAAAATAGAAAAAACATTGGTCCCCAGTGTAATTATTAATTCATTTTTTTCCTTCTCAAATACTTATAAACCAATCTAATTATAGTGTGAACATAGACTGGCTGTATAAATATAGAGGTGCAAAAAACTTGTTAGGAAGCTGTTGCAGTGATCCAGGTGGGAGGCGATGGTGCTCAGATCTATGGAAGGGCAGTGAGTGGGACAGAAGTATAAAGTAGTTGGGCATATGATTTCACCTCAGGCCTAAAGGATTCTCAAATGTAGTCTACTGCTTAATGTTAGCCTTGTTAATTTTTACAGAAGATCAGTGCTTTATAAAAAATTATAACAAATCTGGAATTATTTTAATATTTGTCTTTCAATCCTTGAGAGATAAGAGTGATAGAACATATCTAAGAGTCACAAAATGCAAGTTTTGCACATTTCCTGGATAATATTAATATTTACATAAGTTTAAAATTACAGGTAGAAAGAAGCAAAAAGACTTAAGACTTGGTGAGAAAAATCAAAGTGAGTTTATTCTCGGTTGTGCATGAAGCAAGGAGGAAGGAAAGTGTGGCAAAGAATTCACCAAGTTACTGACTTGGGCAACCAGATGTATGATGGCACCATTTACCAAGAGGAAGAACAGAGGAAGAATAGATTTTGGAGTTGATAAGGAACTTAAATTCACTTTGGGGTGTGTTAAGTTTGAGGTGAGACAAGAAAATGGACATGTCCTGAAGGCAATTAGATTTTTTGAGTCTGAAGCTCAGGAAAGATATTTTTTGCTGGATTAGGCTTCATAAGAATGTAAATATTGAATGAAATTTCCCATGGTAAAGTTATCTAACTCAAGAAAAGAACAGGACCCTCAGTAAAATAAACATCTGATCTACAAGCAAGGAAAGGATGCCTGTAAAAGACAACCACAGACTTGGGGAATATAATGTCACTGAGAAGAAACTATTTTGAAAAGGAGGTTAAGGTCACCAAGTGTTAAATGTTGCTGAGATTTCAAGTAAGTTAAGTTCTATAAGTTCCTATTTGTATTAGGGTTTTTTTTTTTTTAAGTTTAGATGACTTTTATGGCAGAAGTTTGAGTGATGTGATTGGTCTGGAGGCAAATTTTCTGTAGCAGTGTCTCATAAGTGGAATCTTTCATAATTAAGCAGTTCAGCTGTGAAGGGGAAAGAGAAGGACTTGAAGGAGAAATTTTCAGTTTCTTTCTTCTTTGTTCCAAATATATTCTATATTCTTTTACTTATTGATAAATAAGAATAAATATATGAATAGATTGGCACTCATAAATATGAACTTTTTCTTTTCTTTTCTTCAAATGACTACTGACACATCACATTGGCATGGTTTAGTTCTACAATTTTATACTAGGCACCCAGTGACTAAGAACAGAAAAATTCTTATATTAACCTTTGTGTTGCTGTATAAGATAAAAAAAAAAACAAACCATAACCTATTTAATTTACTTTACTTTGTTGTACTATATATCCAGCAAATCTAGTCATTGGAATTTGCCTCCATACACCTATAAGTAATGAAGAGATTCTTTAACAGATTTCCATATTAAATGCCATAGATACTTTCATTACTTTCAGAAAATAAAAACACAGAATAAAAATTTTAGCAATGAACCCTGGCTGGCTAGTTCAGCGGTAGAGGGTCAACCCAGCATGTGGATGTCTCAGGTTCTATTCCTGGCCAGGGCACACAGGAGAAGCACCCATCTGCTTCTTCAACCTTCCCTCTCTACTTTCTCATTATCCCTCTCTTCTCCTCCCACAGCCAAGACTCCACTGGAGCAAAGCTGATCCGGGCACTAACCTCCCACAGCCAAGACTCCACTGGAGCAAAGCTGGTCCGGGCACTAAGGATGGCTCCATGGCCTTCACCTCAGGCACTAGAATGGCTCCAGTTGCAATGGAGCAAAGTAAAGCCCTGGATGGGTAGAGCATCGCCCCCTAGTGGGAATGTTGGGTGGATCTTGGTAGGACCCATGCAGGAATCTGTCTCTCTGTCTCCCTGCTTCTCACTTCAAAAAAATACAAAAAAAAATTAAGCAATGAAAATTTGGATAGTTTTAATTAGAATTTGTCAGTTTTTCAAAATATGTGTTGGAAGAGATTTAGAGAAATAATGTTTAATTTTTTTAAGAGACCCAGAGAGACAGAAAGGGAGAAAGAGAGAGGGAGAGGAGAGAGATGGGAAGCGTCAATTTGTAGTTGCTTTATTGTTTATTGATTTTATAAACTTTAGTTGTTTATCGATTGCTTTGTCATATGTGCCTTGACCAGGAGGCTCCAGCAAAGCCAGTGACCCCTTGCTTAAGCCAATAACCTTGCGCTTCAAGTCAGAGACCTTGGGTTTCAAGTCAGCAGCTTTTGGGCTCAAACCTGTGACCTTGGCATCATGTCAATGATCCTGTGCTTAAGCCAGTGACCCTGTACTCCTGCTGGCAAGCCCACTTTCAAGCCAGCAAGCCTATGCTCTAGCCAGTGACCTTGGAGGTTTGGAACTGCGGCCCTCAGTGCCCCAGGTCAATGCTCTATACACTATGCCTTCACAGATCAGGCAATGTATAATCCTTCGCCTTAATTAAAACTTCTATGAATCTGGGTATGGAATTAAAAAAATACACTGCTTGAAGAAAAATATATTTTTTTCTTCAGAGGATAAAGTGGGTTTCTTCTCATCAATATGAGAAAATATATAAAATTAAATTTTCAGTTTTCATGGTCTATAAGCTGTAGTTATAATTACACAAAGAAGTTTAGAAATTGCTTACTTTTTATATTATAAATTCATAAATAAAATATTGCTTCAGAGAACCAAATGCTTGGCTACCAACCTCATATAGTAAATTAAATAAAACTATTTATGGATGTCACCTAAAACAATAATAATACTTATAGGGTTTTAGAAATTATGAGGAACTTACAGAAATGATATCACAAGTAAGCTTCTGAATGATCCTATGAATAAGATAAGGCAAGTATAATTATTGTTACTTAATAGAAAATAAAACTATAAGTTTAGTGTTATTGTGCCATGTGTATGTTCAGTTATTTTGCAGTGGGTTTAGTGAATGCTAGAGATGGATTGAAACTTAAGTCTTCTAATTCCTAAACCAATACTTCCCAGTAGACAATAACAGTAAACATCAAATACTGTTAGGAACAGTGAAATAAATAATTTTCTCATTAAGTTCTTACAATTGGGTTGGAAAGAGAAGATATTAGAGGACAATGTAAACAGTAGACAATCAAGTACTAAATATGCTCTATTTTATAAAGATCAGACTTAACTGGTGTCACAGTCTTAAAAGGTCTTTTTCTTAGAGAAGCTGTAATAATTAATTGCTTCTCTGATGGTTTACCTGTCAACTTGACTGGGCTAAGATATGCCCAGATAGCTGGTATAACATTATTTCTGGTTGTGTATGTGAAGGTGTCTCTGGAAGAAAGATTAGCATTTAAATTAGTAATAAAGACAAAATAAAGCAGAGGGCCTTCACTAATGTGGGTGGCTATCATTTAATCCATTGAGGGCTTCAATAGAACAAAAAGGTGAAGAAGAATAAATTTGCTCTTTCTGCTTGAGCTATGTCTTCTCCTACCCATAGACATTGGCTCCCATGGTTCTCGGACCTTCAGGCTCAGACTGAAATATACCACTAACTTTCCTGGGTATCCAGCCTGTACACAACAGGTCCTGGGATATATTGGGCTACATAATCATGTAAGTCAATTCTTATATTAAATATCCTTTTATCTATCTATCTACCTATTATCTATCTATCATCTATCTATCTATCTATCTATCTATATATCTATCTATCATCTATCATCTATCCTACAGTGTTTGTTTCTCTCGAGAATTTTGACTAATATAGCTCCCAATGCCTTCTACTAATAAATGTTTAAAAAGAACATGGAGCATCATAATTAGATCATTTGAATCTTCTTGTATCTGAAAACATTATATATGCTATGCAAGAAGAAAACCAAAATATGGATTGGATCTATGATGCCAAATGGAGTGTATGTGAGTGTGTATGTGTGTGTGTGTGTGTGTGTGTGTGTGTGTGTTCCCAAAGCCCGAGTATTTGAAAAGTCTTAAAATTGAAAAATAAACTTTATTCAATTTATCTGTTGTTTAATCTGCTAATCTATCATCTCCAAAGTGTTTCTTCATCCAGTCTAGAAAAATCTTATTATATTACAATAGTATAATATATTATATTATAATTCAAATAGTATTTAGAATGATATGACCACAGGACCATGTCTTAAGCTTATTCATGCTAATCATGTTTTATTAAAGTTTATCTCTTAAACATAGGAGATTGTAGACTGTAATAACATGCTAGACATTTTAGGAGGTTGTGAAAAAAGTGAGATATGAGTGAAATAGAAATAATAGTTCTCATTATCAAGGGAAAAATAAAACATAATTCAAACAGACACACAGAAATGATAACTATAACAGGAGTTCAGAGAAAGAACAGAAAGTATGGAAATTGCTCATTGTTGATGGAGCAGCTAGAAAATGCTTCATGAAGAAACTGTGATGTAATGTGGGTCTTAACACATGTATAAGATTTACTTAAACATAGGTGAGAGAGAAAGCATTCCAGTTGCATAGAAATGGGTGAATGAATCTTGATGTGTGTAAAACATGTGAGAGGTCATCTAAAAGAACTCCTTGAGTAGAGAAAAACCTCAGTAATGCTAAAATTTTTAATAATTATTATTACATCTAAGTATCTGTGGGATGACAGAAGCTTTAGATATGGGACTATAGGCCCATGCAAATAAGGGTTATGTTTTTTGTGTTTATATGTGTTTTTCTTATGAAGTATGCATGACCCGGAGAGGATAAATATAACATCCACAGGAGGTGATGCAACAAGGATTTGCATACAGGTCAGGTTGACGCTATAGTCTAGTTCAGTTCTGCCTGCTCTATAATGCTGCCTTCCCCATTATGCAAAAACAGTGCCCTGAGCTATGACATTTTCAGTGAGCCTAACCCCAATTCAGAGCCTGTAATATAATAACACACAAGCAGAATAAAGCTTGAGATAAATTCGTGTGTGTGTGTGTGTGTGTGTGTGTGTGTGTGACAGAATGAGACAGAGAGAGGGAAAGACAGAGAGGAAGGGTATCAATTCTTTATTGCAGCACCTTCGTTACTCATTGATTGCTTCATCATATGTGTCTTTACCAAGGCAGTGGGGGGAGCTACAGCAAAACGAGTGATCCCTTGTTCAAGCCAGCGACTTTGGGATCATGTCTATGATCCCATGCTCCAGCCAGTGACACCACACTCAAGCTGATGAGCCAGTGCTCAAGCCAGATGAGCCCACGCTCAATGGCAACCTCGGGGTTTTGAACCTGGGCCCTTGCATTCCAGTCCAACTCTTTATCCATTGCACCACACTGCCTAGTCAGGCAAATTTGTTTTTGTTCCTGTTAAATGGGGTTTTAGTGGAAAAAGAAAGTCTAGAAATGTAGGTGCCTTATATTGTTTTAGTGGGCCACAGTAAGTGTGATTTTAACAGCACTCTGGGCTATTAGAAAAATAATTAGGAATAGAGTTAAGGATAGCCCATTTTATCAGGGCACAAACCCAACTGTTTACCCTGAGTCACCTCAGTCACACACTGCAGAGGGCGGTTAATATGATCACATGATTGAATGTCGAGAGACCAGTCACCCCAAACCTCACTAACCTTCACAATTTTCTACCTTTTACATGCAGTGGATGTCTACATTAGTCACTTCTTTCAGACTTTCTGTTTCCAGACTTCATAAAAAAAGAATCTGCAAATAAGTTTTTATCGTCATTAAAAATACTATCACTAAAGGGCATATGTGAAGTTTTATGATGGTTTAGCACATTAATATTTTACAATCAGGCTTTAATATGCTTTTATCTTTTTTTACACAAGATTAAT
The DNA here is from genome assembly GCA_037038555.1 of Rhynchonycteris naso. Classification (NCBI taxonomy): domain Eukaryota; kingdom Metazoa; phylum Chordata; class Mammalia; order Chiroptera; family Emballonuridae; genus Rhynchonycteris; species Rhynchonycteris naso. Next base: position 93,225,462 of record CM072999.1, read on the forward strand.
ATCCTGCCTGAATTAGTTTTATTACATGCATTTTCAATTTTCTCTAAGCTGATTTTCCTGCACTAGAATTGAAGTTGTTTTCTCTTATAACTTTTTTCCTTCTCATTTGTAGGATTTAATACATTTTACCCATCTTTATTCTTTTTTCCCACAGTATTGCAAGGATTTTTCTGTTATGCTGTCCTTTGCGATGCAATTCTATTTGTTAATAACACTGCTTAGTGTTAGATCTTTTATTGTGTGCAATATTCACGGGTTTGTTCTCTTTGAAGCCTATGCCATTACTGCCATTTCCATCAAGTCAAGGCAAGAATGTAGATTTAGTAAATAAGTGACTAATTTAATAAATATGGATGATTTAGTTAAGTAACTCAAGATTATATTTTTATTTTAGGGTAACTAGGCCTTCTGTTGGAAGACTGCCAGAATTTCTACATTATATGATATTTAGAACCACCCCAAAGTATGAAGAAACATAGTAAAGATTTTTAAAACATCTAAATTGGAAATTAGTGCTTTTCATTCTAAAAAATCATGTTCTAACAATTCAACATCTCCCAGATATTCATTTCATTAAATAACCTCTCAGTCTGGTCTTCATTTTGGTATATCAGAATGTAAAAATCAAAGTTTGGGGTTTCAACTGGTATTGAGAATCTACTCTTGGTTAACTCCTAGCTTAATCTGTCTAAACATTCAGGATCATACACAAAACAAGAAGATTTATGGATTAAGTAACAATGGCATAATAAAGGAGTTGTAGCAATATAGATACAAATTTGGTCTTGAGAAGAATCAACCAGTATGTCCCGTACATCTGCTTTCCAACAGTTGCTCTGATTTTCTCTTATACTGAGCTCTCAGGAAATGCCTCACAAAATGTACCCTTGCACCAAAACTTTCCATGTTCTTTCCCAGAATTACTGGGGAAATTTGATGGATGGAGAAACAGTTGAATTAATATTCAGGGCTAAATTTTAATGGTTGAAAATTATATCATATTCCTACTGTTGAAGGGAAATTATTGTATGAATTAAATTCTCAGTACCTTGATCCAAAGAATTAAATCTTCATCATTTTTTTTCTGGTCAATAAAGTTACTTTGACAATGAACAATAGCAATTTCAAATGATACTTAAATTAGACACATGTAGACAAAGGGATGAATGAGACTATACAACTGTTTCATACAGTATGAAAGTATGACAATCAGAAGCAGAATAATTTGATTGTCTGAGAAATCTGGGTTAATAATGTTCTCTTCTCTATGAAATGAACGAGAAGTGTCCTAAAGCAATATGATAGTATGAATAATTTTATAACAAAAATCCACTTCCAGATACGATATCAGCAATTATTCTGCAATAAATGGGATCCATGAAGATACACATAAAGGAGAATACTTACTGTAGAAAGCCAAATACTTTGGATATGGAATTGACAAGAATCAAGCTTTAAGACTTTTGTCCCAAATAGAGAAAGCAGGACCATCAATTTTAGTTTTATAAAACAGAAACCTTCGTTCTTTTCATGAAGCACGAAAAGGAAAGTCCCCCAAGGCTCTCAGTATGTGTGTGAGCTGTTTCCTGGGCGCTAGAGAAACAAAAGCCATTTCATGAGGGATGGAATAACTATTACTGAACCCATTAGGATAGCTGGATGCCTCACCATGTATGTTAACTACTTTGCTCACAAACAAGATGGTGGATGAGAGGCATAAGTAATACGATGTGAACTGAGAGAAACATTGTGGGGAGTTTTGAATTGTGGCAATGCAGATAAGGTAACTCCTAAGTGCCAATTAAATTACTATTAGAATTCATCCGCCACTCTACACGCCACTCCATATTTAATTATTTCAATAAAGAAATGTGAGTGATTTTTATCATTTCTATTCAATTCCCCAAAGCACTTATTTCTTCCCTGGACACATTTATTCTACTGTATTCTTGGATGTTTCAGTGTATAAAGTTGGAAAATGAACTAAAAAAAAAAAACTAAGAAGCTAAGAATAGTTGGTATCAGATTCTTTTCCCTATAGATGAAAAAGAAAGTTTTATCAATTGTGCAGTTTCTTCTTTCAAAATGTAACTATTTAACTGGCAGAGAAGCCCAGACTTTGGTTTTTCAGCTTTCTTTGGAAACTTGTGTAGTTGCTTTTAGAAGGTCAGCCTCTGCTTATTAAAGGTTTCTTTAAATTTCTGTTTTGAATAATATGTATTAATTTTAGGCACCTCCATTTACCATATTTTGTGAAAAATAAAAATAAAAAATCAATCATTCAGAAGATTCTTACCTCTGAAAGTCTGCATAGCTTAACTGCTTATTCTCAGATTCCCCATGGAATGATTGGATAGAGGTATGATTAATTTCACATCGATAAACTGGTCCTGGACAAGCAGGGAGTGAGTCTTTATTGCTGAGGAGCTTCAAGTCTAAATCCGCTGGCATCTAAAAGGCAAAGTGAAGGTATGTATAGTCCAAGTCCATATTTTTAAACAACTCCATAATCATTAGATTTTGTGGTTTTCAAAATGACCTCCTTTCCGAATTCACGATCTATAAAATTGGCATTAAACAGTTTTAACTTTTAACTCATTCCACAAAGCATTAAGAAAATAAGACTTTTTCTATCTCTTCGACCCCAGAGCCAGCAGTAATCCAGCCATTTTTCACCAGCACTGACTCCCTCTTAAATATCAAGTGATCATCAAAATTAAAATCTTGAGAGAACAGGATTCAGAAGCATCCCCTTACAAAACACTGGAGCTGACACTAAAATAACACAAATCAGGGACATTGTTCTGGTCCCTCTTTGAGTTGTTCCAGAGAGTAGTAGTGGAATAAAAAAGAGCTTGCTCTCCAGGTATAAGAATATGGTTCCAGGGTCAGACCAACTAGGCCCAAGTCTTGTCTCCCCAACTTACTGAGGGTGCAAATGTTCGTTGAGCTAAGGATCAGTGCTATAGTGAAATAAAGCATACAGAACAGTAACTGGCATCTATTAACATAAACGTTGAATGCTGTTATTGATTATAAAATTTGTTGGTGACTTGATTTTTCTTCATAGGCTGTTTGTTCTCTGTGCTCATTGTATCAGTGAAATTCATGGAAAATAAGGGAGGCCAGCAATAAATGGACATGCCTTACATGTAACTTTCCACCTTTCACGTTTTATCTTTTTGTGTGTGTGTACAACAGAGAGAGAGAGAGAGAGAGAGAGAGAGAGAGAGAGAGAGAGAGGTAGGGACAGACAGGAAGGGAGGAAGATGAGAAGCATTAATTCTTCATTGCCGTTCCTTAGTTGTTCATTGATTGCTTTCTCATATGTGCCTTGACTGGGGGACTGACTATAGCAGACAGAGTGACCCCTTGCTCAAGCCTGTGACCTTGGGCTCAAGCCAGCAACCTCGGTCTTCAAGCCAGCAACCATGAGGTCATATCTATGATCCCATACTCCAGCCAACAATCCCATGCTCAAGCTGGCGACCTCAGGGTTTTGAACCTGGGTCCTCTGTGTCATAGTCATGCTCAATCCACTGCGCTGCCGCCTGGTCAGACTTCCATGTTTTATCTTATCTAGTCTTCATTCATTACTCTGATTGGGGTCCAAAGGAATATAAGAAACAGAAAAAATTTTAAGAGTTTTACATAAGAATCACTTAGGAACCACATTCAGTTGTGGAGAGGAAGAGCTAGAAGAATTATAAGTTTTACATACAAATATGGAGTAACTTTGGGACACAGATGGAACTTAAAAGGAGCTAAAAATTTTCCAGCTCAATCACCCTTTGGAGTTGTCAGTAGTAATGAAGATGAACACGGAGAGGTCTTGAGAGAGGCATAGAACCATGTTTGGTAGTATTACCACATCTATGGAGAAGTAGTAAAATGTGTCACACTGTTCTAAAACTCCAGAAACTTATGAATTCTGTTATCTTTCCTTGTGCTCTGTGGATCCTCCTTTACTTTTCTGCCACCCACCCAGGCCTTGCTAAGAATGGAAAGCCATGGTGACCTGTCACTGCTTTGACAATTGACAATACTTAGCCTTCCCAGGTGAGAAAAGATTCTGTAGAAGGTGTCACTGGGAACCAAAATTTTGATTCTACTAGTTAGTATTGTTCTTCTAGTCTCAGTATGTACATATGAGAGCAAAAGCAGTCTTTTTTATTTTTTATATTCAGTGAGAGGAGGAGAGGTAGAAAAACTCCTGAACGTGCCCTTAGTGAGATGTACCTGGCAAGCCCACCAGGGGGCGATGCTCTTCCTATCTGGGGTTGCTCAGCAACTGAGCTTTTCCATGGAGCCATACTCAGTGCCCGGGGACAACCTGCTCCAATCAAGCCATGGTTGAAGGGGAGGGAAAGAGAGAAAGAGAAAGAAAAGTGAGAGTCAGAGGGGTATGGAAGCAGATAGGCACTTTTTCTGTGTGCCTTGACCGGGAATCAAACCCAGACATCCACATAATGGGTCAACACTCTACCACTGAGCTAACTGGCCAGGGCCACAAAAGGATTCTTTAACTTGAAACTATATCAAGATGACTAAAATAATTTTCTAAATATGCCTTAACCACCACTCTTAAAGAAAAGTATATAGACTACAACAGACATACCTAGAGAAAACCAAACTGAAAAATATATAGTGTACCCTTAAATAATATGTCAAATTCTTCACTGTAAAAAAGTGACAGTACCTTTTAAATGATCTGACTAATACAATAAGAATCCTACCTGACTCTTCTTTTCTGTAATATATACATTTGTTTTCCCTATAGGAGCTGGCTTGCTCTGCATTTTCTGTTTCATGGTTTAGGGTCATTGATCCTAAGCCATGATCTTTACTAAGGCATTTGCTAAAAGTAGACTTTTAAGGTTTGAATAATTATCGGTTATTTCTATGACACATTTTTTCCATTCCTTAAACTCAGATTCTTTAAGACTGAATGCACATTTTTGCATACATTTATGTCTTTCTCTACACTAAACTATGACTATCTTAAGAACCAGGGACTTTGAATCATGATTTTTATCATACTCCCTGACACAGAGGGCTCACTAAGAATTTGTCAAATGAATAAGTGAACAAAAACAATTGTAAGATTTTCAACTTGCAATGTGTTTTTCCTGGTAGCCTGCTGCAGGCATATATAGAAGAGCCTTCTCCAATTTTCAACCCAGACTTCTTCCTGAAGAGGCCTTTTAAACTAATTTGTCTTAAGATTCCCCAGTTACTATTGGTTTCTATTACTTGTCAAAAGGCACCTGACAATGTTCCAAAGAAGAAAACACTACATCCTCATTCTGGAAGAAAGAAACTATATCAAAATCAAAAGATCCATTTCTCCCCAGAGAGACTATACAACACTGGCGCAGTGATCAAACAGGGTAAGATTTCCTAAAATACTTTCCAGTAATGAGCCACTAAAACTGTCTCAAATGACTGATAAAGGAATGAAAGTTTAAAAATCCTTACCCATGCATCAATCCTGCATTTTAGAGTGTCCCATTTTATTGTGCTGATTAATCATATGCTTTGAGGAAGTTGGCAAAAGCTATCAAAAGCCAACCAGTATAACTTGAATGCCAACTTCAAAAAATAATCAGGGTCTGGTGGGATGTGTCATAAAATACGCCAAAATGGGTCGTTCTAATGCTCTCTTGGAAAAATTATACATATTCATTCTTCTTGTTTAGCACCTGAATGACAACAAGCAGGTGAAAGCATCAGAACCAATATATCAAGCCAGACAGTTGCCATTATGAACAAAACATAAAGAGAGAATGACGATGCTGAAAAATGATGAGAGTCTTCTCCTCAGACTTCTCAAGCACTGCTCTCTTTTGATAGGGTAATGAAGCTTGCTGGGAGAGAGAGACAGAGCTCTGTCTTGTCATTGCTGCTTATGGTTGATGATGAATTTACATGAAATATAAATTTCTTAATAGAAATATACATTTCTCATAGAAGTCACTATAACTTTTTAGTTTGTTTTTTGTAGAGACCTAGCAAGGTAAGGAACCTTTCAGTCTGAACTAATGCTTTCCTTAAATATCTAAGATCAGTCTGAGCAATGGAGGGCTCTATTAATCACTAATGAACTCCTAAACGCCACCTTCAGCTGAAATAATGACAGGTAAAATTATACCATGACACACTGAATGACAAAAAACAGCCCCTTTACCTAGTTTCCTAGTGTGTTATTGGACTGTAAGGCACTGTTTTAAAGGAACAAAATAAATAGCTAATGCAGCTCTAGTAGAATGACTTGTGTTTCACTGTGTGAATGTATCCATTATATGTGCATTTGGTGTGTGTGTGTTCTTTCACATAATTTTAATAGAGAGTTAACTGTAATTCTTCAAGTCTTTATCCTTCACTTATACCTCCTCCCTTATCATATCTCAGTAAAGAGAGCCCTCATTCTGTAATTAAAACAATACCACTTCTAACTGGAACTATGTAAAATCACAAGCTAAGCAAAGTAATTACTCCATTTCTGGAAAGCATTAATATTTTCACAAGCCTCCAAGTGTTCTTTTTAGAGTTCTGCATAGCTTTTAGGAATTAAGCTGAAAGAGACTTTAGCTCTCTAACATGACTTTTGTATTGTACACTAGTCAGTAAAAGAGCAGGTTGCCCCTTTGAGATGAGTTGGCAAAGGTCACTCCTAGACCTTAAGAAAGAGTGGTAGTGTCTATAAATTAAAAAGAATGCTCTAGACTGCCTTTGTATGACTTGAACTTAGGCCCCTGTCCAGTTTTGTACTAGTTAGCCTTAACCCCAGAGGCCTAAGGGAGTGTGCCTTGTGTACTTGATTCCTGGGATTTTGGTAACTCTTTGTTACCTTCTGGCCATCGCCCCCAACATCTCTCCTTCCATTAGACCTGAACTTGTTATTTAACTATGTTCTTTCAGGCTCTTCTGTTTTGAGCTAGCTAAGGTTCAGAGCAGATATCTTGCACTGGCCAAATAGAGACATCACTGACACTGAGCTGGTTATCAAAGCAAAAAGAAGGAAGGAAGGAAGGAAGGAAGGAAGGAAGGAAGGAAGGAAGGAAGGAAGGAAGGAAGGAAGGCAAAAAGAAAGAAAGAAAGAAAGAGAAAGAAAGAAAGAAAGGAAAGAAAGAAAGAAAGAAAGAAAGAAAGAAAGAAAGAAAGAAAGAAAGAAAGAAAGAAAGAAAGAGCAGCCTAAATGAGAGGGCTTATCTAAAATTGATCACTGAATTTCAATACAGAAAGTTCTTAAAAGGAATAGTCTGTGCAGTGCACAGATGAGGAAAAGCTCTGGTGATACCTTCAACTTATTATTACTGTTATTATTATTTGCTTTCAGCATTTCCTTATGGTCTAACTACTTTGTTACTAAAACTAATCCTTTTCTTTCACTCTTGTTTACTTGAAGCTGTTTCAAGAAGCTACAATAGAAAGCTCTGAAGTTGAACTGATTGTCTATAAACTACCTGAACTACTTAGTTCCTCCTTGTGTTCCTCACCCTTTTTTTTTTTTTTTTTTTTTTTTTACAGGAACAGAGAGAGAGAGAGTCAGAGAGAGGGACAGATAGGGACAGACAGACAGGAATGGAGAGAGGTGAGAAGCATCAATCATTAGTTTTTCATTGCCATCGCAACACCTTAGTTGTTCATTGATTGCTTTCTCACATGTGCCTTGACCGCGGGCCTTCAGCAGACTGAGCAACCCCTTGCTGGAGCCAGCGACCTTGGGTCCAAGCTGGTGAGCTTTTGATCAAGCCAGATGGGCCCGTGCTCAAGCTGGTGAGCTCGGGATCTCGAACCTGGGTCTTCCGCATCCCAGTCTGATTCTCTATCCACTGTGCCACCGCCTGGTCAGGCCCTCACCCTTTTTTAAAATGTACTTTCCCAATTACTATAGTTCCTTTTATTTTTAAAATTCATTCATTTATTTTTCCTACTTTTAAAAACACAAGTATTACAAAACCATATTGCCTGTTGCCTAAATGGAGATGCCTTCCCTTCTTGGGAAAGAAAGTGGTGGGTGCAAATCCTCCTCTCTTGGGCTACCGCAAAGCTGTAGAGGATTCTAAGACAAGACTCTCCTGCAATCCCTCTGCAAGATGTTGAGAAAAGAACACTATTTGAGTGAGTAAAGCTTTACTATGGCACTTACTGGTTCTGTCACTCTCCTATTGAGGTTTGAACCCATTTAGCAACTTGTTCTTTCTTCTGAGCACTCCATAATTGTGTAGCAGATACATAACCACAAGTGGCATTTAACCATTTTTCCTTATGTCCAACTAGAACTCTCTTTATCCTGGGAGAAACTGAGAACAATAGATGGTAGCAAATAGGAGAATATATCAAGTGAAAGCTTGTTCTGCAGCTCTTCCCTGTCTTCATCTTTTCTTGTTTTTCAGCCAGGAAATATTTCTCCTCATGTCTTCTCTTTTTCATCTTCTTGCTTTCAACTCTGGCTTTAGAAGAGTTTGCCACTTTTTTGGCTCTTGGCAAAGTATCTTTAATTCATTCATTTAGCAAATATGTGTTGAGTATCTATTATTTATCAAGTATTATTTTTGATACTGGAGAGGAAAAATAGATAAAGTCACAAAACATATTCTAGTGGGGAAGAGAAAAATAGAGAAAGATAGATTTGTTAGATCTTCTATTCTATCCAAATATTGTGTTCTTAACAATACTTATTGTAATTTTAAATTCTATAACTATTTTTGATTCTTTTTACTAGATTGACCATCTTTTCATCTATCTATATTCTTGAACATATTTTATTATGGTTATGCAAAAGTTCACATTTAATAGCTGCAAAATCTGGATCTCCCATGGGTCTCTTACTCTGTCACTTATATTCTTATAAATTTTATTGTTATTTTGAATCATCTCTTGCTATGTATGGTTAACTTTTGACTAACTGATAGTTGTTGTGTGTGAAAAATGATAGAACTATTTTGAGAGTCTAAAGGATTTTGCTCTTATCTATCAAGAATTTTAAAATATTTTTTGTTTTTGTTTTTGACACATTTTTATCTAGAAATAAAATGGGTTAATTCAATCTGTGATTGAGCTGATTAAAGCTAGGTTTCAGTTTTAAAAAGGCTGAAAAATTTTATAATTTTCCCTTTTTCATAAAATATTCCACTACTCTCTTCACTTTTGCTTTCTGAAGATGTACCTTTAGAAATCCCATCTAAAAACCCACAGCATCCCACTTTGACAATTCCTAACTTCAATTTTTGTTTCCCAAATGTTACAAGATAAATAAAAGTCTGTTCACCATTATTTTAAAAAATTAAATTTATTGCGGTGACATTGGTTAACAGGCTTATATAGGTTTCAAGTGTATAATCCTATAATACATGGTCTGTACATTGCTTTGTGTGTCCATTGCCCTAAGTCAAACCTGTTTAGCTTGTTAACTGTTTAGCCACCATTTATCAATGGATGTGCATTTGGAAGGAAAAGGCAGAATTGACTAGTAGGCTAACTTTTCTGTTATTGCATTTTTTCTAATATTTACATAATTTTGGCCTATTTTCTACTGATTTTTTTCTCTAATAGATTCAAATTGATTTCTCTTTGTTTAATCCAGCCTTTCTAGTTCTAAAAGCTAGTCTTCACAAATTAATCTAACATAATCAGAAATGGAAGTCTCTTTCTATAAGAATTTTTTTAATGTAACCAAGGTTTATTTTATCATCACAAGGGTCTAGTATCTTTATTCTATTCTCTGGCCAAATACTATAGCCCTTTCACAATAATGCACCTTATAAATAAAGGTCATCATGCTAAGGAATAAAAGTGAGATGAAGTGGATGGATCCTCTATCTTCACCACTGAAATAAAAATGTAGAGTACTGCACAATTGAATGGGCATTGGTAACAAGTTTATATAAAGACAACAGTTTATTTTAGCTTTTAGGTCCTTAAAAATATTTTTATACTACCAAAATGGATTATTTTGTTTTTAATATATCAAGTGATTTTATGGCTTTTGAAAAATGACTATAAATAAGCAATTTAGTCACTAGAGGGATTTAAGTGTTGAAATATGCTCTTCTTTGCTTTACCTGACAGTATTGTACAAATAAGACTCCGGACAGCTTAGTAGACCTTTCATAGTGTTTTAGTGTCTATAAAACTTAGCTGGGTTCATCTTAAGATAAATGTTTACTTATATTCTTTGACATAAATATGATTTATCATTTTAAAACACACAAACATGCACATACTTTTTTGTTTCTGTTTTTAAATGTTGACTAGCTATTATACTGAGTGACTTCTTTAATCTTTTTAATATATCCAAATGGGTAGTATTTTGGGTTACAGAGGAGCCTAATCAAACTATCAATAAAGAGTATGTTTCCAACACAATCCCTATTGGAATGCAAAATTACTATTTCAGAATCTAGAATATTCTGTCTTGGGTCATTCATTTTTCAAGGATAAATAATAATTATTATAACTTTTTACAGTGGCACAAAACAAGAATTTGATGTGCTTAACTGTCATAGATACTGTTGAGGGTTCTGGCAAGCCTGACAACTATTTCCTCACCCCAAATAATAAAGTAACTAGGTGAGAACAAGTGATACAGGGAACTAGGACATTTAATAATTTGATTAGCCAGTTCTACTTCTTTGACTAAACGACCATGTAATATTGAAAGTGAGATCTTACAGAATCACTGTGTGTGGGGGGGTATTTTTACAGCACTAAGTATATGAAATTACACTACTCCCTGCACTCCAGAAGGCCCAACATTAGGTTGGAGTTACAGTACATAGTGGTGAATGAAGTCATTCCTTATTCCGATCTCCGTATCAACATACTACAGTGCTTAGGAAGGCACCACACTAAGTGTTGGGGTGAGGACAAGAAAATATGAGAACCTTACACTTTACTGGTAAGAGCAGACCCAAAGAATTTTAAAATAAATAAAAATTCAGTGTCTGTATAAATATACATGTTGTTCAAAATTTAAGGCATGGAAGAGGTTTTTTTGTTTTGTTTTGTTCTGTTTTTAAGTACTATAGAAATTAGGGGTTGGGGTAAGGAGCTGAAAGAATAAAGTATGTCAGGAAATACTTCACTAACAGATGGATCTTAAACAATGTAAAAGGTAGAAGATTAGATATTACTTTTAAAAGTAGTTGTCAAGTGCTGCTTTCTGTCAGGGATTCTTAAAAGAACCTTAAAAGCAATAATTAAGAAATTGGATACACTAGAGGATGGGCACCTAGTACTCTCATCCTCTACTTCAAGCACTGGATTTATATGTTTGTGTTGTATTCTATATCTGTAAGATTTAGGAGTGATGAGAGGGGTTTCATGGCTTTTTCACTCTCATTCTCTCTATATAAATATATTTATACATAAAATCAGCATCTGAATGTTATAATCCTGAAGCCCTACATTTTAAGGCAGATCTTTTCCCACTTCTCTTTGTAGTCATTTTGAGTACACTCATTGCTGATCACCTTTTCTTAGAGCTACCTGTTATAAGAGATGTATCTACCAACTCTATCTATCATCTATCTATCTATCTATCTATCTATCTATCTATCTATCTATCTATCTATCATCTATCTATCTATCTATCTATCTATCTATCTATCTATCTATCTCTATCTATCTATCATCTATCTACCTATCTATATCATCTATTATCTAGGAACAGAATGCCTTAAACATCTGTAAATTTAGATTAGATTTAATATATATGAGAAATCACTAGGCTGTTTCTTCTTTAGTTGAAGATATCAAATCTCAGAGAAAAGAGTTGAAACACCTTTCCAAAGTTATCCAGTTAATTAGAATCTGCATTACACTTCCACTTCTCCCTGCAGTTACTTTGAGTAACATTCACTACTAACCAGCTTTCCTTATACGTACCTTTTACAAAGGAAGACAATGATAACTCTACTCTGGTTCCTATGCCCAGACTTCAGAGACTCTGTGCATTCAGTGTCTACTGCTTTTATTTACTAATTATTTCCAGAAGCTTCTTAAAAGAGGTGTGTGTTTTTTAGAGACTCAGTGTACGAATGGATAAGTAACTGAGTTAATTCTTTCTTTAACTTTAATTCAAACATCCATAATAGAATAGTGAGCATTTTGTAGTGATTGAAATACTAAAGTTTAATGAGAATAATGAGTACTCTGACTAGAATTTATCTATATTTTATTGAACCAAATATGTAATGAAATTTAAACACAAAATGGATAAATACATTACAAATTTTAAATGAAAACATACATTTTAAAAAGCTATTAAAGTATGTTATCTTTCTAATATAAATTATCAGCAGATAAAATAACATAATCTTAAAATAACAAGCCAAGTACTATCTAAAGTGAAGGTAATTTAATTAGTTCTTAAAATTGAAAATAAAATACATACTGTTATTGATAATTTTTTTTTGAGTGACATTCAAAACAAAATGGGTCAAACATCATTATTCAATTAAAAGAGCATTTTTGTGCAAATTTTTCTAGCTGCTTATAAACCTCTTTCTGACTTTAATCTATTTGGTTAACTGGTGAGGAGACATGTCTTCCTGTAGCACAGAAGTTGGCAAAATTTTTCTAAGGGTCAAATAATATGTATTTTCAGCTTTTCAGGGCACACTACTTAATTCTATTATTACAGTGTTGTAAAAGGCAATGTGTAAAGGCAGCCATAGGCGACTGGTAAGTTAACAGGTGTGGCTCTGTTCCAATAAAACTGTATTTACAATGTACCCTACTGCCCAGATTTGTCCTGCGCTGGCCATCATTTGCCAGCCCCTATTCTAGTTGCAATTATTTTTTTCACTTTATCTTTATAAGGTGAATGAGATATTTATTGAAAAACATTTTGAAACTCATAATAGGCTGTATGTACATTTTGAGAAAAAAATCTAATTATCTTTAGTTTTACTTTAGGTAGATGGGAATTCAGTTGTAAAATTACCTGTATCAATTTCTATATTAGTTTAGAATCCTTCAAATTCAAGAAAGAATGATTCTTCCAATATAAGCTTTTAATAATACAACTATGCATCACATATCTAAGTGTATGACCTTCTGCATAATTCAAATGAGTCACTGACCTTGATTTTAAGATGTAAACAACGGAGTTTTTAAATTTTGCTTAAAAACCGAAATATAACCAGCTGAATTTCAAAGACCTCTGATCCTGTTGTATGTTATAGAAATGTTGCTGGGAAACAGCTGCCAGGACAGGGACTACGTTTCCCAGGTTCACTGAAACCTGATGGGGCCATTTAACTATTTCCCACTGCTTCATGTGAATTCCAGGTAAGAACAGTTATGAAGCAGGTATGCTTTCTCCACCCTCTCTCTTCTGATCAGCAGGCTGGATATCAATGCCTGGAATGACCTTAGAAGACACAGTCAAATGATTTTTAAATGATTAAGAAATAAATTTCTACTAGGTTTAGTCACCAAGACACAGGGCTTATTTAGTGGGTTAGTTAGCATTACCTACACTAATAAAATACTAAACAACAAAAATGTACATATTCTTGACATTTTTGGTGGTATATTACTAGTAGTTTAGTATTTAAAAATAGCACATTATATTTTAAAATACTAAAATCCTGGAAATAAATGTTATAATCACTAGGCTTTGACAATGAATGCTGTTCATTCATGTAATTAACTTTTTATTAATAATTGATTTAGAGTAATAAAGCATAGTTTTGTATAGATAAGAAATTTGGGATATATTCCTAAAAGTGGGATAGCTGGATCAAAACGCTGTTTCATTTTTACTTTTTTTGAGGAAACTCCATACTGTTCTCCAGAGTAGCTGCATAAATCTGCATTACCACCAGCAGTGCAGGAGGGTTTTCTTTTCTCTACACCCTCACCAGCACTTATTGTATGTTGTTTTGTTAATGAGCGCCATTATGACAGGTGTGAGGTGATATCTCATTGTGGTTTTAATTTGCATTTTTCTAATGATTACTGACATTGAACATTTTTTCAAAGAATACCAAATTACTGATTCAAAAGAAGATATGCACCCCCATGTTTATTGTAGCATTGTTTACTATAGCCAAGATCTGAAAACAGCCCATGTCCATCAGTGGACGTGAGAAGATTCAAAAGATGTATATACACAATGGAATACTATGCAGCTGTAAAATAGAAGAAAATCATACCTTTTGTGACAGCATGGATGGACCTGGGGATTATTATGCTAAGTTAAATAAACCAAGCAGAGAAAGACAAATATCATATGATCTCACATATATGTGAAATCTAATGAACAAAGTGAACTGGGGAATGGAATAGAGGCAGAAGTGGGGTCACGGGGACCAGAGGGACAATTGTCAGAGAGAAGGGGGATAAAGGGATAGAATCAGAGATGGTGAACGAATTAGTAAAATTATATGTGCATAACACGGAGATAGAGATAACAGGGTGGCAAACCCCAGAGGGAAGGGGGGAGGGAATTAGGGGGAGGGGAACAAGGGGACATAAATAGAGATATGGGGGTGGGGTGGAGGGTGAAGGTGTTATATTCAGTGGGACACTTGAATTCATGTAAACACAGTAAATTAAAATTAATAAAAATTAAAAAAAATTGGGGGAGTTTTACAAAAATGAAACTGAAAAAATGTGTAGTGACTGAACTAACTAAATATAATATTAAGCATATGTGATATATATTATATTAAAAGTGAAATGTATTACAAATATAACATAGTATGATTAATATAATACAATGCAATATAAAATATTGCTTAATGAATGTAAATGGTTTAGATTATAGTTGACTACATATCTAGAATAACCAATGGAATATCACTATTTCAGAATAGATAACCCTGCTAAACATGTTAGAATTGGGAGTATTTCCAGATCTAATGGGTGTCTCAACCTTTAAATGGAGCTAGCTAGTTAAACACTAATTTAGTTTCTGAAAATGCTCTTCCATATTTTGGCTATTTATAGGTCTTGTTTGAATATTTAATATTGGCAAATGATTTCTGAGTGCTTAGGAAGGCATGCCCATCCTTATTTTCACCATAAAAATTAGTATCATAACAAAAAAAATGCCTTGACACTACAAAAATGTCTGAGGAGGTAGCTCAGAAGAAGAAATGCATTTTCTTCTGAATTCATTGTTTTTCCCATGACTATCTGTGATACCAACTGATGCTCCAGAAAGTGTTAGTAATGCTACACTTTCCTCTTGACTGAAACATAATGAATAGTTGATATACCATTTATTTCTTGCTTACAGGTAAGTTCATAAATAATTTTGTCTCAGTCATGTAATTGGACTGACCAATGAATAAATATCTAGAGGTGATTTTGCAGGATAGGTTCCCAGTTTTGAACCCACCCTGCAAATATAAAGAAACTGATAGAAGTTGATTTTTATTTAGTCAGTGAGAATATTAGAAAATAGTAAACTTGGTCAACAAAAAGATTCAAAACTAAGATCTGACCTAATGGAGACTTTATTGAGGCCATGAATGGAAATACTCCATACCACTTTTAAGTTCTTTTTGTTTGTTTGTTTTGATATTGTTGACATCACTTCTTATACCATTGTAAAGCCACCATTCCACACTCTCTTCTTGTTACTATTTTTCTTACTTAATTATTTGAACATTAAGACTCCTGCAGGCACTGCTAACTGGTTAAAACCAGTAGGTTAACAACATAATTATAACATTATAAAGTCTTGCTAGCCTGAGTGGTAAGGAATATTTCTATCTCTAGAATGGATACTATTATAACATGCAGGCAATGGAAAGTATTGAAGCTTTT
Organism: Rhynchonycteris naso; assembly: GCA_037038555.1. NCBI lineage: Eukaryota > Metazoa > Chordata > Mammalia > Chiroptera > Emballonuridae > Rhynchonycteris > Rhynchonycteris naso. The sequence goes on from CM072999.1 coordinate 93,241,251, forward strand.
GTAAGACAAGGATGAACTCAAAGTAGTATTTTAAAAACATTATCAGAAGACCAATGTGAGTAGGAAAGCATAAAAGTTGGAAAAGTGGTTAAATGGCATTCCATTTAATAAAAATATAAAAGCAGTGGCAGTAGAAATGAAAAGGTGATAATGAATATAAGAATCATTTCAAAAGAAAAGAAGGGTAATTACAAATCAAAACCACAATGAGATATCACTTCACACCTGTTAGAATGGCTATTATAAAAAAACCAAAAAAACAAGTGATGGTCATGTAGAGAAAATGACATCCTTGTGCATTGTCGGTGGGCTTGTAAATTGGTACAATCACTATGTAAAACATTATGGAGGTTCCTCATAAAATTAAAAATAGAACTACCTTATGATCAAGCAATTTAACTTCTCAATATTTATCTGTAAAAAACCAAAATTACTATCTTGAAGAGCTATCCACGTCCCAATGTTCATTGCAGCATTATTTACAATATCTAAGACACAACTTAAGGTTCCATTGCCAGATGAATGAACATATTATTCAAACATAAGAAAGAAGAAAATCCTGCCATGTGCAGCAACATGAATGGACCTCAAAGGCATTAAGCCAAGTGAAATAATTCAGACAGAGAAATAACTATTGGTTGATCTTACTTATATTTGGAATCTTAAAAGAATGAACTCATAGATGCAGAGAACAGACTGGTGGTTGCCAAAGTCAAGAAGTGGGGGATAAGTGAAATACATGAAGGGGTAAAAAAATACAAACTTGCAGTGAAATAAGTTCTGAGGAATGTAATGTATATCACGGTGACTATCGTTAACAATACTATATTGGATATCTGAAAGTTGCTAAGAGAGTAAATCTTAAAAGTTCTGATGACAAAAATATTGTGATTATTTGTGTGGTGATGAATGTTATTAATTAAGTTGTTGGTAATTATTTTGCAGTAGATACATATATCAAATCAATATGTTAAACACCAAAACTAATGTTATATGTCAATTATATCTCAATTGGAAAATAAAAGAGGGCAAAATTTGGTTTTAAACATGAAGAGTTGGATGTGAAAATAAGATGCTCAGATGGAGGTATTTAACAGCCCACTGACAAACTTGTCAAGGACATCAAGTCTGAATCTACAAATATGGAAGGCAACCTGATAACGCATCTGACCAAGAAGGCCTTAATATTTCCCTCAGCCTGAGTAAGCTTTAGGCAGATTCCTTGTAGTCTCCATACCCTGACTTCTCTTTTCTTAAAGCATTTGCTTTAGAAAACTTGCAGTTGTAAATTCTTTCTCTGCCTCTTTTAGATATAAATCTTCTTCCAGCTTCTTGCCAGTTTTACAACATGGGGATGTCTTTTTCAAGGACCTAGGAGCCATTTTTGTGAAATGTAATAGTCAAGAAAGATGGTGACTTTATCTCTCATTCTCTGTGGGAAGATATGAACCTAACTTTAATAAGTTCCAATTAGTAAACACTGAAGACCTAATTACATTGACCAACCCACCTCCTAGTACTCTGTTTAACTTATCCAGGACAGATTTTTTTTTGACACATCCATCAGAACCAAGGGGTTATTTGAAATATCCAAGAACTACAGTGAGAAAGAAATAAAGGGCAATTATATGAACTGGGAGAACTCAACCTTTTAATTAGATAACTGGAGAAGAAATTGAAAAAGTAGAAAAAAAGTCAGCATATAACATGAAATACAAAGGCCAAGAATATTTCAAGAAGGGAGATCTCAATAACATCAGTTTTTCATTAAGATATAGAAAAATGATAATTAAAAAAGAAAATATGTAATTAGACAAAATGAGTAGGAGACAAGTGTTAACATTTATTTTAAAATCTTGATTGAGGTCATACCATGCAATCTTCAAATCTTGGGTTTCAAAGTTGAGTAAGACAAGTAGTCCCCACTCTCATGCAATTTACATTGATTTGGAAGAGACAAAATATAAAATAAAATAATACTAATAAACAAAATGAGTACAAGAAATGATAGATGCTATCAAGAAATTAGAAGAGAATGTTGCAATAGAAAGTGATAGTTTTGACTGGATTGGCCTCTTTGAAGAAAGGATAATTTGGCTGTAATCCAACTTGCTCAGATGGAGCCAGCCATACAAAGCCAATAAGCCATGGAAAATACCCTATTGCAGGAACAAGCTGGTTAAGTTCAAAGATGCAGAGCCTGGCTATAATGCAGTGAACAAGGCTAAGAATTATATGGAAGAAGGACATAAATTTTTAGACCAATGCAAGGTGTCTGGATTTTATTTTCAATGTAATGGAAAGATATTGGTAGGGCTTAAACACAAGAGTGACACCATCCAGTTTGTTTTAAAAGAATAATTCTAACAGCTTTATGGACAATTAAGTTTAGAATTGTAAGATGGGTAGCAGAGAGATCCTTTGGGACCTTGCAACCCTTCAAGCTAGAGACTGTAGTGAGTTGGACCAGGGTTCATGAGGAAAACAGTTTCAATATAAAAAGAGGCTGGAGTCAAGTTTGTATGGGAGGAAATAGAGATGAATGAGGTAGAAAAAGGGGCAGCAGATAATGTTTTTTTTCTGCATGCTTTGATTGTGAGATTTGGAGGCTAGAAATAAGGAGCATTAAAAATATTCTTCATGTAACACAGAAGAAGCCACATTGAGACTGGTAGGAATAGCGAAAACGCGAAGAGGGCTGCCCAGCTCCCCGGAGCAAACGGCAGCCCGGAGAGACCCGTGTGGCGGGAGGAGATTTTGGCGGAGAGGGAGGGACCTGGGTCCCAGGAACCAAGCCCCAGCCTGCAGTCCCAGAGCCAAGAAGAGGCGTTTGGACAGTTTTGAGCTGTGAAACAAGTGAGGGAGCTCCCAGGCCTACAGTGTGGAGTATTAGGTCCCTTCCTACTCTGCTGAGGGCTGCTTAAGGTTTTGGGGCGGCAGGACGCTGAAAGGCGGTTCTGTCGGCGTGGGCAGAGGCCAAGCCGGTGGGAGATCCGTCTAGCCCAGAGGGTCGGAGGGTAAGCGCGAGAGCGGTCCGAAAGCTGCGGGCCCGCCTTTAATCCCACTTACGGGGACAAAGCGGGAGGCCAGGAACAGGCAGGCCCTGCGCAAGCCGGCCCTGACCGCGGGGACCGGGCTAGGACCAGGGACGGGCAGGGGCTCGTGGCTGAGCTGACGCTAGCAGTCCGCCCCCCCCCCCCCCCCCCCCGCCGCCCGCCGGAGAAACCGCGGTTGGCCAGTATACGTGCGCGAGCGGGCTCCGAGCGCGGGAACGGGGTGGACCCCGAGACAGGCGGAGGCTCGCAGCTGAGCCCACGGCTGCTATCCCCATCCGGCCGGAGAAACCCCGGATAGCGTTAATACGTGCACGAGCGGGCTCCAAACGCGGGGGCGGGGTAGAGTCCGGGACGAGCAGCTCGGCGGAAGCCAGCAAACACGCCCGCCCCAATAAATCTTGGTTTCCGACCCTGCGCAAAGGGCCCTGGCCTCGAGGGCGGGGCTAAAGCTCCGGACGGGCAAAAGCTTACAGCTGAGAGCACGTCAAAAGCCCCGCCTAACCCGCGGAACTATAGCGAGCAGGCTCCGACTGCTGGTTCTGGGCGGAAGTCCGGAAATAGGCTGGGTCCGCAGCTGAGGAAAGGTGCTCGCCTCTACCCTTGGTGCTAATCTTGTGGCTTCAGTGACAGCCCCTCCCACGGAGGAGAGGCAGAAATCACAGCAAAAGCCACAGTGGGCCGGCGCTGGCAACGCTCATACCCAACCACCCTAGGCGCCGGCAGAGGGGGTGGGGGGCCTGCAGATAGACCACACCTAGAGAACACAAAGGCAACACCTACTGGACTCCAGTGGCCACAACTTGCTTATACACAGAAAAAATGGGCAGGCAGAGGAATGCAAACCAAATGAATCAAGAGAAATCCCCAGAGAAGGACCTGAATGAACCAGATATAACCAAATTACCAGAAGCAGAATTTAGAATAATGATAGTTAGGATGTTCAAAGAAATTAGAGCAACAATGGATAGTCATTATGAACACCTAAATAAAGAGATAACAAGTATAAAAAATGAAATTGAAATAATAAAAAAGAATCAGACAGAAATGACAAATACAGTATCAGAACTGAAGACCACAATGGAAGGAATTAAAAGCAGGATGGATGACGCTGAGGATCGAATAAGCGAGTTAGAGGACACAATAAACAAAGGCACAGAAGCAGAGAAGAAAAAGGAAAAGAGACTTAAAAAATGTGAGGAAACTCTAAGGGAGCTTTGTGACAACATGAAGAGAAACAACATTCGCATCATAGGGGTGCCTGAAGAAGAGGAGAGAGGACAGGAAATGGAAACTTTGTTCAATCAAATTATAGCAGAAAACTTTCCTAAATTAAGGCTGGGAAACACTCCACACATTCAAGAAGCACACAGAACTCCATTAAGGAGAAACCCAAAAAAATCTACACCAAGACACATCATAGTTAAAATACCAAAGCTAATGGATAAAGAAAAAATTTTAAAAGCTGCTAGAGAAAAAAAGACTATCACCTACAAAGGAGCCCCCATAAGGATGACATCGGACTTCTCAACAGAAACACTTGAGGCCAGAAGGGAATGGCAAGAAATAATCAAAGTAATGCAGAACAAGAACCTACAACCAAGACTACTTTATCCAGCAAGGCTAACGTTTAAAATTGAAGGAGAAATAAAGAGCTTCCCAGAAAAAGAAAGCCTCAAGGAATTCATAAAAACCAAACCAATTCTGCAAGAGATACTAAGGGGCCTCTTGTGAACAGTTTAAAGAGAGGAAAGAATAGAGCAAAAGAAGAATACAGCTTTAAAGAATAAAATGGCAATAAACAACTACATATCAATAATAACCTTAAATGTAAATGGATTAAATGATCCAATCAAAAGACATAGGGTAGCTGCATGGATAAAGAAACAGGACCCATACATATGCTGTCTACAAGAGACACACCTTAAAATAAAAGATGTTCATAGACTGAAGGTAAAAGGATGGAAAAAAATATTTCATGCAAATGGAAATGAAAAAAAAGCAGGGGTAGCAATACTTATATCAGACAAAATGGACTTTAAAACAAAGGCTGTAGTAAGAGATAAAAGAGGACACTACATAATGATAAAGGGAACAATTCAACAGGAAGATATAACTATTGTAAATATCTATGCACCAAATATAGGAGCCCCGACATACATAAAGCAGACTTTGATGGATATAAAGGGCGAGATTAACAGCAATACTATCATAGTAGGGGATTTCAATACCCCTCTAACAACACTGGATAGATCCTCAAGAAAGAAAATTAATAAAGAAACAGCAGACTTAAAGGAGACACTAGATCAACTTGATTTAATAGATATCTTCAGAACTTTTCACCCTAAAGCAGTAGAATATACATTCTTCTCAAGCGCTCATGGTACGTTTTCTAGGATAGACCACATGTTAGGACACAAAAATGGTCTCAATAAATTTAAGAAGATTGAAATCATATCAAGCATTTTCTCTGATCACAATGCCATGAAACTAGAAATTAACCACAAAAGAAAAACTGAAAAATACTCAAACACTTGGAAACTAAATAGCTTGTTATTAAATAATGAATGGATTAACAATGAGATCAAAGAAGAAATAAAAAAGTTTCTAGAAACAAATGATAATGAGCATACATCAACTCAAAATTTATGGGACACAGCAAAAGCAGTTCTGAGAGGGAAGTTTATTGCACTACAGGCATATCATAAGAAGCTAGAAAAAGCTCAAATAAGCAACTTGACCCTGCATCTAAAAGAACTAGAAAAACAACAACAAATAAAACCCAAGACAAGTAGAAGAAAGGAAATAATAAAGGTCAGAGCAGAAATAAATGACATAGAGGCTAAGGAAACAATACAGAGGATCAATGAAACAAGAAGCTGGTTCTTTGAAAAGGTAAACAAGATTGATGAACCTTTAACTAGACTCACCAAGAAAAAAAGAGAGAGGACTCAAATAAATAAAATTAGAAAGGACAGTGGAGAAATAACAACTGACACAACAGAAATACAAAGCATTGTAAGAAAATACTATGAAGAACTATATGCCAAAAAATTAGACAATCTTGGTGAAATGGACAAATTTCTTGAATCATATAACCTTCCAAAAATCAATCTGGAAGAATCAGAACACCTAAACAGACCAATTACAGCAAATGAGATCGAAACAGTTATCAAAAAACTCCCAAAAAAGAAAAGTCCTGGGCCTGATGGCTTCACAAGTGAATTCTATCAAAAATTCAAAGAAGAACTAACCCCTATTCTCCTGAAGCTATTTCAAAAAATTCAAGAGGAAGGAAGAATTCCAAACTCCTTTTATGAGGCGAGCATAATTCTGATCCCAAAACCGGGCAAAGACAACACAAAGAAAGAAAATTATAGGCCTATATCCCTGATGAATTTAGACGCTAAAATTCTCAACAAAATATTAGCCAACCGGATCCAGCAATATATGAAAAAAATCATACACCACGATCAAGTGGGATTTATTCTGGAGAGGCAAGGCTGGTTCAATATTCGCAAATCAATCAATGTGATTCACCACATAAACAAAAGGAAGGACAAAAATCACATGATAATTTCAATAGATGCAGAAAAGGCATTTGATAAAATCCAGCACCCATTCATGCTCAAAACTCTCAGTAAAGTGGGAATACAGGGATCATTCCTTAACATGATAAAGGCCATCTACGATAAACCGACAGCAAACATCATACTAAATGGACAAAGATTAAAAGCAATCCCCTTAAGATCAGGAACCAGGCAGGGTTGCCCACTTTCACCACTCTTATTCAACATAGTTCTGGAAGTCCTAGCTACAGCAATCAGACAAGAAGAAGAAATAAAAGGCATACAAATTGGAAAAGAAGAAGTAAAACTGTCATTATTTGCAGATGATATGATATTGTATATTGAAAACCCTAAAGTCTCAGTCAAAAAACTACTGGACCTGATAAATGAATTCAGAAAGGTGGCAGGATATAAAATTAATACTCAGAAATCAGAGGCATTTCTATACACCAACAATGAAATATCAGCAAAAGAAATTAAGGAAACAATTCCCTTCACTATTGCACCCAAAAAAATAAAGTACCTAGGAGTAAATTTAACCAAGGAGGTTAAGGACTTGTACTCAGAAAATTATAGAACATTGATAAAAGAAATCAAGGAAGATACAAACAAGTGGAAGCACATACCGTGCTCATGGCTAGGAAGAATAAACATCATTAAAATGTCTATATTACCCAAAGCAATTTATAAATTCAATGCAATACCAATTAAAATACCAATGACATACTTCAAAGATATAGAACACATATTCCAAAAATTTATATGGAACCAAAAAAGAACACGAATAGCCTCAGCAATCTTAAAAAGAAAAAATAAAGCAGGAGGTATCACTCTTCCTGATATCAAGGTTTACTACAAGGCCATTATACTCAAGACAGCCTGGTACTGGCATAAGAACAGGCACATAGATCAATGGAACAGAACAGAGAACCCAGAAATAAACCCACAGCTTTATGGACAACTGATATTTGACAAAGGAGGAAAGAACATACAATGGAGTAAAGACAGCCTCTTTAACAAATGGTGTTGGGAAAATTGGACATCTACCTGCAAAAAAATGAAACTAGACCATCAACTTACACCATTCACAAAAACAAACTCAAAATGGATAAAAGACTTAAATGTAAGCCGTGAAACCATAAACATCTTAGAAGAAAACATAGGCAGCAAGCTCTCCGACATCTGTAGCAGCGGTATATTTGCCGATTTATCTTCATGGGCAACTGAAATAAAAGGCAAGATAAACAAATGGGACTATATCAAACTAAAAAGTTTTTGCACAGCTAAAGACAATAGGAACAGAATAAAAAGACAAACCACACAATGGGAGAACATATTCGACAGCACATCTGATAAGGGGTTAATAACTAAAATTTATAAAGAACTTATAAAAAGCAACACCAGGAAGACAAACAACCCAATCAAAAAATGGGCAAAAGAAATGAATAGAAATTTCTCCAAAGAGGACATACAGATGGCCAATAGGCATATGAAAAAATGCTCAACATCACTAATCATTAGAGAAATGCAAATTAAAACCACAATGAGATATCACCTCACACCAGTCAGAATGGCACTTATCAGCAAAACAACACAGAATAAGTGCTGGCGAGGATGTGGAGAAAAGGGAACCCTTCTGCACTGCTGGTGGGAATGCAGACTGGTGCAGCCACTGTGGAAAACAGTTTGGAGATTCCTCAGAAAATTAAAAATCGAACTGCCTTTTGACCCAGCTATCCCACTTTTAGGAATATACCCTAAGAACACCATAGCACTGTTCGAAAAGAAGAAATGCGCCCCCATGTTCGTGGCAGCATTGTTCACAATAGCGAAGATCTGGAAACAGCCCAAGTGTCCGTCAGAAGACGAGTGGATTAAAAAGCTATGGTACATATATACTATGGAATACTACTCAGCCATAAGAAACGATGACATCGGATCATTTATAACAAAATGGATGTACCTTGATAACATTATACGGAGTGAAATAAGTAAATCAGAAAAAAAGAAAAACTGAGAACAGCACGATTACATACATAGGTGGGACATGAAAGTGAGGGTATGAGACATGGACAAGAGAGTGGTGGTTATGGGATGGGCGGAGGGAGGGAAGAATGGGATAGGGAGGAGGGGAGGGACGCAGGGAAAACCAGATTGAAGGTGACAGAGGACAATTTGACTTTTGGTGATGGGTATGCAACACAATTGAATGATAAGATAACCTGGAGATGTTTTCATTGTACATATGTACCCTGATTTATTGATGTCACCCCATTAGAATTAATAATAATAAAATATATATATAAAAAAAAAAAAAAAAAAATATTCTTCATGTAAAAGAATATTTAGAATTTTCATAAAAGAAGAATGTAAAGGAGAAAGTGAGTTCTTGTAGAAGAAAAGGGTTTAATATTTGAAACGGAAAAAAAAAAAAAAAACAAGAATAACAAGAAGCAATCCCCTGAATGTTAATAATACCTGCAATGTTGTAAATCTTTTCCTAGTTTAATAATTGAGCAAGCAATCCCTTCCTTTCTTTCCTTTCTCCTTTGGAAGAAGAATGTACACAATGGTTCAGTAAGTAAATGATAATGGAACAGAAAACCTAGCAAATGTTAATTTGTATAGTTATAGACTCAGTCTTCTGGAACTTGTAGATCTACATCAATGACTATTTACTGCATCAGCTACCACTGAACCCTCTCTGAATCTCAGAGAAACTGAACAGGAAAGTCACAATGTAAAAAGACTAAAGCAAAAACAACATGAAACAAAGCTAATAATAAATAATAATAAATAATAAAAATATATTTTCCTAAAAGGTTCCCTTCTGCATAGGGCCAGTTTATGAAAAAAATGCCTAAGAAGATGGGACAGGAGATCAGTGAAACTCTGAAGGCACTTTTGAATGTGAAATTTATGCAGGAGAATAATTCAGAGCATATGACCCAACTCCTCACTAATGTGTCCTTCTAGTTCCTCAACTATTCATAGCTGAGTAAAGATCATAAATAAAATGGCCAGAGGGGAGCTTTTTTCCATAATCTATTTTTAACAAAAAAAGAACTCCTGAAAGTGAGAGAATCTCTTGCAGTTGTAAGAACAACTACAGCCCACAGGATGGAAGTATTTTTGTCCTGGCACTCCAAATGAGAAAGAAAGTTTAGCCTTAATGGTGGATTTTTTCCTATGGGATGTTCCCTCAAACAGAAATTGATCTCTCAATTCTCTTGTAACCCTAATGGATACTTTCTGGGAAGCTAGACTAAGGGATGAAATATTTTGGTGGCATTATATAACCATGTTGTCATTCATTTCTGAAATCATGACATGATAATGATCCCTTCTTAGATATACCTTTGGTTTCAATATCACTAAGTTCTGCTGAATTTCCATAGTAGAAATTATCATCCTGTTACTGACAAGAAGTAGAGAGATGTTCATAGTAGCTTAGAAGTTAGACCAGAATATTACAAATATCTCTTACAGTTCTAACATATATGAAGTCCATGCTTCCTACAGGAAGCAGAAGAGTGTTATCCCTGTTCCTGAGCTAAACCCACAAGCCTAACTCATTGTAAGAGAGTGTATGTGTAGGGGAAAAAAATGTTTGCAAATACTTCAAGCACAGTCTGATGCTTGTTTCTTAAAGCTTCCAAGACTTCTAGATGATGATCCCCCCCCCATAATAAGCATATAAAAGATGAATTTTTATGGCCTGGAGATTGGCATGAGTTTCATTCATGGTCTTCTTTACCACACTCCCTTTAAGCGCTGGAAGTGTATATGTCATCTCTAATTGGAACGCCCAGGCAGAAATGATGCCATCAGGGAACTTAAAATATGTGGCCGTATGAATCACCCTGCAGACCAGCCATATTGCTATGAAGCAAATAATTTACATTTAAATAACTTATCTGCATTCACCTAATTTAAAAGTAATCTTTATTCTTTCTCAACTAATCCCTAAACTTATGGACTAGTTTGATCATATTTGTGCAATAAAATTGAAATTTTCAGATATGGTAGGTAATCAATTTTAGTCACCTCATCTGCGTTTCCAATCTCATTACAGATTGCAATTTTCAGTGCAGATTACATGATGACCCATCAGTGGCTTTGTTGTTTCTGAATTACTGATTCCTTGCCTACTGCCAGATAAGAACAAAGCCTATGCATCAGCCTGACAGCTTGCAAACAGAAAATGGGCTTGTAGGATTGGATTTAAATCCCAGGTGTAGGGGATAATTACCACATCACTCATGCAGTAACTGAAAAATGGTATTTCAACAAGAAAAATTACATTCCTTTTATAGTGCCAACAGAAATCATTATTTGAGGCTTCACACTGATTCACTGTATCATTACATGTGCACTGTACTCATTAAATGTAATGTTTGTTGCAACATAAAAAAAGTTATTGTTTTAGGTACTTTGGTGGAGCAGGTAGCTGAAATTTAAGGTTTGTGGAACCTTGATGGTGTAGAGGTCATTTGGACTCTAATATATACCGTGCAAGAGAAATGACAACCAGGACACGGAACTCTCCAACCAGCTCCTGTTACTGGAGGCGTGGATGGGTAGTACAAAGAAAATGGAGTATAAATCTTTTGTTTCAAAAATCCTAGCCATTTAACCTTACAGTCTTTCCAGAGGAAGAGGAAAAATAATGATACAAATCTCCTCAACAGAATGATGCCACACAGAGCATATTTTACCATCAGCTTTGAGATCATTGAAGCCCAACATAGGCATTCTAAAGGGCGGAAGGACAGAGACCATATTTATTTGAGAAATTATTAAAGAAAACAGGGGCAGGCACACTGGAAATGCACTCCTCACCTCTGTTGTTTCCTTCATCGTCCACAAAGCTTGTTTTTTCCCAATGATTGTGCAAGCAGCACAAAAATTAAAGCGAGATTGACAGAGTTATCTGTAGGTGCAGAAGGCTACATGTGGACTTCTGAGAGCAAAACTCACACTGTATTAATTGGAGCCCTAGTTATGTTGATGGCCAACTGGTTTTCTCAATAACATGTGTAGAATAGTGCAAAAGAGACTAGTGCTATAAGATTTGCTATACTCTTGCATGGACTCCAAGGGAGGTACAGACTATTGATAAATTAGATAGATAATAGATAGAGAGATAGATAGACAGAGATAAAGATAGATAGAATTTTATGCCAGCTAATTGCTTCTTTGCCTTGAATCTATAAATTAATATAACGAGACTAACTCTCTATGTTCAGAGAATAAAATCTTTTGTGAAGGGGTTTACAGTTGTGAAGATCTGAAATATGTCTTTCTAATCCTCTATTCCTCTCACCTCTGTAGTCTTTCTGTCTTAGTAATCACTTTAGGGTGGCTGAGTTCTTACCAATGCTGAAATAGGCTGAGTATATGGAAGGCATACAAGGTTTTTAAATTTCTGTCTTGGCTTAGGAAGGTACTTACAGCAACAGACTTCTTTTTCTTCTTTTTGATTGATTGATTTTAGAGAGAGAGAGAGAAAAACATTAATTTTTTGTCCTACTTATTTATTCATCCACTGGTTAATTCTTGTATGTATGCTGATTGAGGATAGAACCCACGAGCTTAGAGCATTGGGACGGCACTCTAACCAACTGAGCTACCCAGTCAAGGCTCAGACTTATTTTTCTGACAGTTAGTTCCTATCCTATTATAATCCAAAAGAAAATGTGTTTAGCAAACTTTAAAGTGGTGTATACGGATATGCTGCCTTCTCTCAAAGAGCTTACATGTTAGTTAGAAAAAAGGGACATAAGAGTAAAAAATATAGTCTCAAACGGCTGTAAGTATTAGGGACTGAATGAGTAACAGGAGCAAAGATACTACAGAGAAAACAGTAACCCTTGGTTGAAGAAGGCTACATGCGGAAGAAGGGAAGGGCAACCCTTAGCTAAACCAGTGAGAGAGCTGAGGGAACTCCTATAGCAAAATCTTCTATAATGATAATAACACAAGATAAGTAATACTCTCTTAAGATGTAAGGTTTCCAAAGACAAAGACTAACAATGTTCCTGGTACTAATCGGGCATTCAATCATCTTAATTTGAAAAGTTTAGCACAATAAAAATACATTTATATGTACTTTTTAATGTAAAGCACAGTGCTAAGCACTTAGATGAGTTATCTTATTAAATTGTCACACCAACCTGTAGGGTTTTTATTGCCCCATTTCAGGTAGATGGAAATTGAGACAGAGAGGTTAATTAGCCTCACCTGCTGTGGTGCAGTGGTAAAACGTTAACCTGGAACATTGAAGTTGCTTGTTCGAAATCCTAGGCTTACCTGGTCAAGGTACATATGGTAGTTGATGCTTCCTGCTGCTCCCCCCTTCTTTCTCTCCCTCTCTCTCTCTCTCTCCTTCTCTCTCTCCCTTCTCTAAAATGAATAAATAAAATCTCTTAACCCTTTGAGTAGTGAGTTTTTTGTTAACCCTTTGAGAGAGGACATACATGAATGTTCATACTACTCAAAAGGTTAAAAAAGAGAGAGAGAGAAAGAGAGAGCTTAAGTAATCTGCCAAGTGTTGAAGCCAGGATTTGAACCAAGCCTGTCTTTCTACAGACCCTATTCTCTTATTCACTATATTCACTACACTATATAGTTAAAACACCTTCACAGTAGATAAAAAAAAACCCTAAAATTTTAAAAAAGTACTTTTTGTTCTCATGTACAAAACTAACACTACCTAACCCCAGTCATTTATCAATTAAAAACCATCAGAGCTACTAAGTAAATATGCATTATGTTGTTGATGGCAATTTTAAAATGATTACTTCAGCATCCAATTAATAGTCATAACAACACACATCTCAGGTATAGGTCAAATCTTGCATTTTTCTTAAATAGCACACATTGAGCTCCAGCTATGCCACTGTTTAAATTTTGTGTTGTTGGTGGCATTTTGGTCTATTTCTTGCAATGCAAAGCATAACCTATTCCACCCACTTCAAAAGTCAGCAAACTTAAAAAGATAAGTCCCTCTGCAAACATGCCTTAGAGGAATTTCTCCCCCACAGGTTTACCCAGGAGAACAATATGGGTTTGGTTCTGGAGCACACAGTCATATTAGAAAAGGCATTAAAATGCAGGCTGACAAACAAAACCAAATACAAAATTACCATTCTGTTCTGCTCCTGACAGCACTGTGGAGAATGGTATTTCTCTGTATTTGTGCCATTGGGACCTTACATGGCATGCTTTAATCGGGGTCAACATGTGGTGGAACTGGAGATTGTAAATTGTGTTCAGAAATTAAAACTGACCAGACACAAATGGTATTTCCCACCAGCGTAGTCCTTATAATACACAGACCTAATTTTCCACATGAAAATCCTGCACCTTTCCAGCACCCCATCTCTGGTCACATTTCCTCTGCAGCTTCTAATTTAGTGAGAAACCAAGCGGCCATGTTCATCTAAGAATCCAGTGCAGGGAGGCTGATCAAACACCTCCGCTACATGAAAATGGCTGTGCCCAGAGTAAGAAAATCTGCTGTGAAATCCTTAAGAGGAATGTGATCAGAGCATGTGTGATTTACAAACTACCCAGTATTTTTATTGCGACATGAAAATAAATGGATATGGTGTCCACTGCAGCTCAACTCTTTCACCTGGGGCTGGAGGGGTTTCCTGTTTGGCCTCCTGGCATGCCTTTGTGCAAGTAGGGAGAAAGCAGCTGCTTACATTACCTGGGAGAACTCCCTTTAAAAGCCTCTCTTGCTGTAAAGAGTTTTGTTGCTTAATTTTGTTATTTGAACATGTTCAATGCCGCCTGTTGGTGCTGCCTCCTGCCATTGCATTGTTCACTGCTGAGCTGTGCGCATCTCCGCGCTTGGAAAAGGTGCTGTCAAATTGCACAGAGGCTTTTTCATTGTGTGGAGATCTGGGCCAGGCCAGGAAGACCTCATAGCATTAGGAACTGGCTCTCCTCCAGCCTGGAAGATAGAAATAGTAATTCGGGTAATGGTACTCTCCTCATGTCATCCACAGATTAGTAAAATGACTAGTCTGAAGTCATGTAGGAAGAGAAAGGCAGAACAACAGAGTTAAGCAGAACAACAATCATATATATATATATATATATATATATATATATATATATATATATTAGAGAGAGAGAGAGAGAGAGAGAGACATAGAAATGCTTCCCACAATGCACCACTGCTTCTCATCTCCTTTGTTAAAGTGGAAAGGTAGCTTTACATTTATGGCAAGAAGAAGGTTTTCTTTGTGTCCCTGTTTCTGATCCCATGTCTAATAGTGTTTGCATGATGTATTGTCCCCATAAAACACTGCTGGTGAAAGAAGGCAGTGAAGTTTGTCCCTTCTGGGCAAGACCAAAATGTACCTATGGAGAAAGAAAAGTTGAGCATCTGTCCTCTGTTTGAAAGTGCAAAAGTGGCTATGTACCTTCAAATAATTTGACCAGCAGTCTAAATGTGAGTAATGTTAGATCTCTGAAAGTGAAACACAAATCCTGCAGCAGTTTTTAGAATTCTGAGGTAGCCAATACAGCTGCATTGAACGTATTCAATATTTAATCCAACACAAGAAATTAAAATTTCTATAGTACCTTTAAGTTGGATACTGCTTAAGACTGAATCTGGAGATAAACTATGGTCAATGGACTATTTTCTGAGCTTTTCCTGTTTTTAAATAGAAAGGCTCAGTAGTATGGCTCTTTCATTCAATGAATGTCTATTAATCACCTAACGGAAACACAACTCTATGTTGGGTGCTTAGGGAAAGATAAACGATATCAGATTCTGCTTTCAATCATTTTGTAATCTCGTAGAAGTTTTTAGCCTCCCAGATTGGTTATAATATCAACAGAAAGAGATTTGAACTATAGATTCTGGAAGACTGAGGTCAGTTTTGAGGTGACTAGATGAATTTTTTTTTTTAAAAGTGAGAGGAGGGAAAGCAAAGACAAACTTCTGCTAGCACCTGGACCAGGATCCACCCAGCAAGTCCGTTACTAGGCAATGCTCTGTCCATCTGGGGCTTGCTCCATTGCTCAGCAACTGAGCTTTTCTTAGTTCCTGAGGTGGAGGCCACAGAGCCATCCTTAGAGCCCAGGGTCAACTTGTTTCAGTTGAGCCATGGCTGCAGGAGGAGAAGAAAGAGAAAGAGACAGAGAAAGATTCTTATAGGAGTTACCTTCAAATCAAGTATTAACAAAAGGGTAGAATTTTGAAGAGCAGAGATGAGGAAAAGAATTATAAATAGATGGAAAAGGGAACTGTGTGGCTAGACTAGAATGTAAACTATACATTTAGAGTAGTAGAAGAGGGGTACCAAGTGCCAGCTCGTATTCATTTGACAGGTAAAAGGAATAGAAGATACAGGAGGCTATTGCTCAGGACAGTGTCATAAGTAAAATAATATTTTAGAATTATGGAGGGGACCAGTTAGGAGGCAACTGATAGTCTAGGTAGAAAGAATAAGGGCTCGAATGAGAGTGGGAGCCTGGGACAAGGAAAATAGAAGACAACTGTGAGAAACACAGAAGGCTTACTGGACTCTGTGCAGAATGCATACGTGGCCACCAGGGCTCTGAGCCTGAGCTTGAGCCCATGGACACATCTAACAGAAAGCAGAAGGGAGAACCATAAAGGGAAGACAAAAAACACAGTGGGAGGATTCAAATCAGCACTGAGTATGTCAAGGGACCAAAAAGAAGAGAGATTATTTTTTTTTAAATAGGAGTCTGAGGTCAATAATATCAAATGCTATAAGGTAAATGATAGGAATAATAAGTAGCCACTGGGATTCAAAATCAGGAACTCATTGTTCATGACCAAGAGATTCTCAGATCATAGACATTACATGGTGAGAGCAGTGAGAGTGGATTTGGAAGTAGACTCACAGCTCTGTCAATGTTTCTCTCTATCTTCCCCCTTCTCTCTCTCTCTAAAATTAATCAATACATTTTTTTTTTAATTTAAAAAATATTTTAAAGTGTTACTTGGTGGGGATATTGGATAAATAGGCACTAATATGAGGATGATGGCAACATAAACAGGCACAGCCTTTCCAAAGAGCACTTTGGTCATAAGAATTTGAAATGGGAACCCCCTTTGATTCCTCACTTACATTTTCTTTGAATTAATTTTAAGGAAATATATATTGTTGGTCACTTAAAAATTATCTACAAGATGTCAATTACAAGTCATTATATAATGGTGAAAACTTAAAATAATCTAAATGAATTCTGAAATATGCTCCATAGAACATAGAATTGTATATATAGCCTTATGAAAATCTGTTGTATTAAAAAATGAAACTTAGGATACAGAAAAAAGTTTATAATTTTTATTTTATTAAATTAGTTAAACTGGTGATAAAACAGTAAGCAAGGTGAGATTTTTATTTTTAAATGTAATTATACACACTACAAACATATTCTATATGTATAGACATATATGTAAACACACACACACACACACACACACACACACATATATATACTTATATACATTCATGTATACAATTCTGATATATACAGCCAGATATTATTGTCTGTTCAAACCTACTTTAAACACATCTCAACCTTGCTCTCTGATACCTGGTTTATGATACAGCTGGGCCATTTGCATAAGCTCCCTTGTGCTGCTATAGTATGGTTGGAACAATGGGAGAATAAGGCAGGAAAGTAGAGTGATGGACTCATATATATTTCTTCAACTTCATTCCAATTTGGTTAGCTTGTTCTTTCTGCATACTTCAAAATACTCAGCTATCCAGTACTAGGTCCCAGGACTACTGTCTACCCTCACTCTTTTAGCCCATCACTGATAACAGAGAGGTAATAGATATGATGATTTATCTCTTATAGTTTCCCTGCATCCTGTCCACACTTTGAAAGTGTCCCCTTATTGATCTTTCTTTGATTTTTTTCAACTTGAGTTTCCCTAATTTGAGTGTGAATCTAAATAATATGTGATAATAGTCTTTATGCAAACTATTTCCTCTACTTGGAAAATTCCAAGTTTCCTTGGAAGAGTTTAATTTATTTTGTCTCTTGTGTGCAGCTAGAAAGTTATACAATTATAGGGTGTCTCTTTAAAAAAACAGCACAAATTTTTAAATATAAATTTAGGTATGAAAAAGAATAGGTATTTAGAATGAGAAAATAAATCACAATATAATATAAATTTTAAAAACTAATTTATATTACAAAGCTTCCCAAATTAATATATATATATATTCTTTTTTTATTAATTAACCTCTGACACATCTCTCTAATATATAGTTTTCTCATCAGTTTGAGATTTTCTCATCAAAAAAATATTTTAAAGCATTATTGAGTATAGTCCTGGTAAGAAAGAACTTTCATTTTAACCACTCACCATCAATTAAATCATATTCTTTTTATTTACTTTTTATTGATTTTAAAAAGATAGAAAGAGAAACAGAGAAAGAGAAATCAACTTGTTGTTACACTAATGTATGCATTCATTCATTGACACTTGCATGTGCCCTGACAGAGCATAGAATCCACAATTCTGGCAGATAGGGATTACATGCTAACCAACTGAGCTATCTGGCTAGGGTCCAGATCCTTCTTTTAAATTTTTTTAATAATTTCATACATCAAATGATGAAAAACTTTCTACAGATTAATTTATGGTTCTGAATATTTTAAATATTGTTTCTCTTTCTCTGTCTACATTCTTATAGTGTCAGGCACTACCTATTAAATAGTGTCAGCCATTCCTATCAAGATATGAACTCCAGTCTGCACATTTATATCACAATCCTAGGTGAGTTGTTCACACAATATGTGTGAGAAAAATTCTGAAACTTGTGTCTACCTTGGGATATCTAGAAATAAATTAACTACACCAGGATAAGACTGCAAACCATGGAATTGTAGCCTACAGACCAAATTACTTTGAAGTCTTTTCCCTAATATATCCTTAAAAATGTCTGTCCCTCTTTAAGACCACCTGATATATTGGAGGGGATGTTGGAGTAGAAAGAGAAAATAATTTTAAATAATTGGTTAAAAGATATTGCACAAAAATACACGATCATAAGAACACATTGGAAGGGTCCCACCTAAGTGCAGGGTCCTGAAGTGTAAGTTTCATCAGTAAATCCACTTCCCATTGTAGTATAATTAATGGCTTTAAAACTGTCCTTAAAACCTAGATTTTTGTCTTAGTTATAAAGATATAGAACATGGCAATTGATGGAACTTACATCTATGTGTAGGTGTTCAATAAATATTTTTCTTTTACTATTTTTTTAAGTGAGAGGAGGGGAGATAGAGAGACAGACTTCTGTATGCGCCCCGACTGGGATCCACCTGGCAACTTCTGTCTAGAGCCGATACTTAAATCAACCGAGCTATATCCTCAGTGCGCAGGACCAACACTCAAACCAATTGAGCCACTGGCTGCAAGAGAAGAGGGAGAGAAGGGAGAGAGGGAAGGAAGAGAAGCAGATGGTCACTGCTCAAGTGTGCCTTGACTGGGAATTGAACCTGGGACATCTGCGCCAGACTGACACTCTATCCATTGAACCAACCAGCCAGGGGAAAATATTTTCTTTTAAATTAATAAATTGACTAATTAATAATATGTATGTTTTAACATAAAAATAGTTAAAAAGAAACAAAACCCAAAGATAATAGAAGACTTTTAAGCATGGTTATAAAGTGAAGTCAATTAAAAGAGGATTAAACAAATCTTAAAGGAAACAAATGATGCAGTAGAGCAAGGTAAGGTGAGTAAGCTCTCAAATGATGCCTTTATTCTTCTTAGTAAGGGAAGTGGTTAAGTCATTGTTGAATGAATGGATATTTGAGATGTAAAGTGCAAGAGACAAACCAGTTAGAAAATATACTGGTAGAAGTATATGATTAAAAAAAAGATAAACAATAGATGGTGACAGAGGACTCAAGGTTGTATTGTATGTATCTCAAAAATCTATAGTTTTTAAACATAATACTGCCTTTTGTAAAAGTTCATTTTGACAATCCAGCCACTATTGTTACAAAGAGATTATCAGGATCTTTCAATGGGGAACTCAATCTTCTGAGCCATTACCAAAAATAGCAAAACTTTCATCAAATATTTTAACAGCATTATAGGTACTAAACAAAATATAACTGCAGGTTCAATCCTGCCCACAGGCAACCAGCATGCAACCTTTACTTCAGAGCCATTCAACATCTATGAAAATGATGAAGAAGGCCTCCCATCACCTCCAATGAACTTCATTGCAAATCTACAGGGGGAGAAAGGGGAAGCTGCACAACTACATTATTGTGAGAAGTTTATTAAACATGTTAATTTGTTTATGTCAGAGTGATATATTATTCTAAAACTAATATGATTAGCTCTCAATAATGGTGATGTGTCAATAGAGGGGATGCCAAATTCAGAATTGATAGGTTAAAGAAAAAACAATTAAAAATGCAGCAAATTGATCTGATTTGCACAAGCCCTCTGACCAATGAAGATAGAAATCAAGGGGTGTTAATAATAAGGCAGGTTTCCAGTTTACCACTTCTGAGTCTGACACAAATATAGAGCTCTGTCCAGTGGCAGCTAGGGTTCTCTCTCTGATTACAAATTCTTTGACTGAAAGACACCACCACTCTGCTAGAGAAATGCATCATGCCTTAGCCTGCAGGGGAAAGAGATTTGATTTCTTTGTTACACTAATTAGAGAACTAAGTCTATTTAACAGCATTATCAACAGAAACTCAGTGCTAAATGTGTGTCGACAACTCCACTAGGCCTTATAAAACAGTCTTCAAAGTCCTCAAAACAAATCCAGTATTCAAAACAGGGAATTTCAGCATCACTGATAAATTTGGTTCTTCAATCTTCTTCCCCAGTCACAGTAGATGCTTAAGGAGAATAGAAGGGGAGATTATATATAAGATGGACCATAATATGCTTTCTTTTTATACGGTGTTAAATCTTATTCCTAAGTATATAATATGGACTCCTCCCATTTCTTTAAGTTTGGACAACTGAATTGCCCACTGTGAGATGGGGACTTTTAATGAGCTTTTAGCCTAACTATGCTAAAATCTGACAATGAGTGTATTCCCACCCACATCCTCAGGGGAAATTGGTTCTGTGCCTTAGTGAGCTTTGCAACATGCTTCTCCTAGTGGTTAACCTGAGCCTCCAATTGTTTCATTTTAATCCTGTTTATCCTGGTTCCCCCAGTGGCCACACTGACTAAAGGTAATGTCATCTCTGGGAATGAAATTGCAGTCCTGGACAGGCAGGTTTATCAAGGCTGCTAGGGAAGGAGAGGAGATTTAAAAAAATGCCTCGGGAGGTCACAGATGGTTCAAAATTCAATAAAAGTCACATTACACATTCAGTGTTTATGAGAGATGATCTAAATAAATAAAAACTCTAAATGTCTCAGTGGGATGGATGAGGTAATGGGGAAAGAGAAGTAAGAGACTATATACTATATACATCAGAATACTTTATAATGATTCCCTGAAATACTCCTAAAACTGGTTCTGAAATTGACAGCTTTTAAGTTCATGGGAAGAAGGTGTAAGATGTAAGAGACATATGGATTCCCTGAGAATAATTCAGATGTGATGAATTAATTTTCTTATTACATAGAGTTGCTAGACTGATGGACTAGAAGAATTATTTTCAGGTCTCTGCACTCACTATTACTTGGTGGGTAATTAGGGGATGGTGAAGACTGAAGGAAGAAGAGATGAGGAGGGGGAAAGAATAAATATGTTTGAGGATATCCATATAGAGATAATAGGTAGATAATTGAATAGCAAAATGTGGAGATCAGGAGACAAGCTTGTGTTGGAAAAATATATTTGCAAAAGAATAACTAAAAAAGGCAGCAGAAAAAAGTAAATAGAGATGTAGGGAAAAAATGTTGGATCATATGGTGTCACAGGAGTCAGAAATAAAAATGTTTCAAAGACGTTACTGTATTACAGTGTTATTCCCATACACCAAGGTTGTGGTTCAATACCCTTTCAGGGCACATACAAGAATCGACCAATGAAAGCATAAATAAGCAGAACAACAAATAAATGTTTCTCTCTCTCCCCTTTCCCTTCCTCTCTCTCTAAAATCAATAAGACACATATATCAGCTATCGTCGGAGAGCTCACTGGTCTTCAGGATGGCTTGATTTAACACGAGCTCTGGTACCTCTTCCATTGCTATAGCTGGCAAACCTTATTCCTTGATACCCCGCCATCTAGGTTCCATCTTCCCTGGGGGAAGTTCCACTTTAGGAACTTCTCATTGTCCTTCTAGTTACCTGGCTCCTTTCACTGACCTGAAAGTGCATCAGACATGTGTAAATATGCCAGAAGCCCAGTGAAGGACAGAGATTATGTCTTTTTACTCCTAGGAAACTCTTCAAGTCCTTTTCAAATTAATAATCACAAATGGGGAGGATGTGCAATTTTACCAGCAAATGAGCTCTATTCCTTATCTATCTAAAACAGCCTGGTACATACATTCTTCTCACTTCTATGAAGTTTGAAAGAATTCTAATAGACTCAATTTAAAATAAAAATGAGCCTCAGAGATGTTCAATAAATTGTCCAAAAGCTCACAGCACATTAGTGAACAAGGTGAAACTTGAATCTAGATCTAACTTCAAGCTTGTATTCTTTTTTTTTTAAAAAAAAGCAGCTTTATTAAGATATAATTGTCATGCAATACACTGCACATATTTAATGGGTAAATTGTGATAAGTTTCAACATATTATATACCCATTAAACTATCACTAGTCAAGAAAATGAACCTATACGTCCCCAGTAAAAGTTTACTTATGCCCCGTTTTAGTGCTTCCCTCTTGCTTTTCCCTGACACTCTAGTCATAGGCAACCACTCATCTTTTTTTTTTTCTGGCACTATATTTGTATATTATAAATATTATATATCTGTCAGATATATGATTTGTAAATATTTTCTACTGGTTTGTGTCTGACCTTTCTCATTTTCTTAATGGTATCTTTCAAAGACTTTCATTTTCCTAGTAATGTCTTTAAAAGTGTAGAAACTCCTAATTTTGATGAAGTCTGGTTTATCAATGTTTTGTTTGTTTCATAAATCATGCTTTGGTGTCATCTAACCAATGAAATCAGCCCAACGTTAGGTCAAATGATTTTCTTTTATGTGATATTTTTTGGCTTTTTATAGTTTTAGGTTTTACATTTAGGTCCATGATCCATTTAGAATAATTTTTGTTTAGAGTGTAAGGTGTGAATTAATTCTCCTTTCTTTTGTTTATGTGCATCCTTTTGTTTCAGCACAATTTGTTAAAATGATTACCCCTACTCCACTAAATTTGCCTTCAGTATTGCCCATACATGTACGGGTCTATACTGAACTTTCTGTTCTGTGCATTTGATTTATTTGTCTTCATTAAGCCAGTTCTACACTGTCTTGATCAGTAACTTTTAAGTAAATCAAAATTTTCTTAAAAAAGTAATCTGCTAGGATTTTGATTGTGATGGTGTTAAATCTATAGATCAATTTAAGGAGAACCAACATCTTAACAACATTAAGACTTCCAACACATAATGGCAGTTATATTTTTGTTTAGGTTCACTCTAATTCCATAAAGTTTCCTAGTTTTAGTTTAGAGATTTCATATATCTTTGTCAAAATTACCCATAGATTTATTATATTTTTGGATGCTATTATAAATGATACTTTAATTTTTCTATTGGTTGCTGTTAGTATATTGAAATACAATTAGCTATACTTAATCTTGTATCCTGCAACCTTGTTAAGGTCACTTATTAGTTCTAGTATCTTTCAAGACTTCAACACATTTTTTACAAGAATGATAATATTTATGAATAGAGTTGTATTTTCTTTTCACTTGGTTATCTGATTGGTCATTTTCTTGCTTTATTGCACTGACTACAGCTTGTGCTTCTAGTCTTTTATTTATTTATTTAACAATTTTTTTTCCTATTACCCATCAGTCATTATTATAAGTGAGACAAATGCAGTGTGAATGAAACAAGGAGGATATAGTGATGGAGCTTACAACAATTATGCAATTCTTTAAGAAAAATAGATGTTTTTAATGTGATGAGGAATGACTAATAAAAATAGACTATTTAGCTTAATAATAACAGACAAAAGGGAAAATAATTATGCCTTCTAATATGCAAGGGATTATTTTACAGAAAAAGATTATATTTTTTGTACAATTTCAGAGGATTTAACTAGGGTTAGTAGTGGAAATAGAGGAGGAGAGCAATTTAAGAATTTGCTGCCATAAAAAATCATTTCATATTGAAACAGGCTTCTCCTGATAATTTGTGCAAAGTTTATTAAAAGGCTTGATAATCTTTTATTAGGTATGCATATAGAGGCATCATTCTCAGGTAGAAGACATAGCTAAAGGATTACCAGAATCATTTCCAATTTGAATAATCTGAAATTCTATAGATACAAAGATGTATGACACAAGGTTTTTGCTAATATTAGGTTCATAATCTCATTTGAAATAAAAACAGATTTATGATATGGATAAATAACACCAGTCAAGACACCAAATGAAGATATTTACAAAGTAGGGTGTATTAATAGCTACATAAGTGGCAAAAATTATATATTCATAAGAGTTATCTAGACATTTTCTCAAATTAAATATATTATTTATAAATTTTTCAAATCAAACTAGTGTGTGTGTGTGTGTGTGTGTGTGTGTGTGTGTGTGTGTAATCTCGCCTAACCAGGTGGTGGCGCAGTGGATAGAGCATTGGACTGGGATGCGGAGGGACCCAGGTTTGAGACCCCGAGGTTGCTATCTTGAGTGTGGGCTCATCTTGTTTGAGCAAAAGCTCACCAGCTTGAGTCCAAGGTCACTGCCTCCAGCAAGGGTTACTCAGTCTGCTAAAGGCCCACAGTCAAGGCACATATAGGAAAGCAATCAATGAACAACTAGGGTGTCAAAACAAAAAGCTAATGATTGATGCTTCTCATCTCTCTCCATTCCTGTCTGTCTGTCCCTATCTATCCCTCTCTCGACTCTCTCTATCTCTGTAAAAAAATAAAATAAAATAAATAAGTGTAATCTCAATATTTTTCTCACACATTCTGGTTTCTCTCCAAACTTTCTTTTTGCCTTATCTTGAGTGTCCTTCCCTCTTCTTTACATAGTTTCTAATTCCTATAGCTTCTTAAATGTTGATCTCAAATCCCAAGAGCATCCTTCATGAAGATCCCATTAAAATTCCAGTCCTCTGTAGTGATTCTCTTTTCTTAATTATTGTTTACACTTCAGTTAGCGCATAAAGAAGGGAAAGTCAGTCTTACATGTATAAGTACATCTGATCCCTAGAATAACATTCACAATATGCACTTAATGAATGGAAGCTAAAATTAACAATGAACTTAATGCAAAAAAAGAGAACGAGAAAAGACTATGATGACAGCTTTAGGTAGCATAGTCAGAAAATGCTTTCAGAGGTGAGATTTTACCTTTTACTCTTCTCCCTGATTGACTGGTACATTTACTCATTTAATAAATATTTATTGATGACTTATAAGTCACATCTTGCCAGAGAATGGGACACAAAAATCGAGGCCGACAACACTCCCCCACTCAAGAACTCATATATTATTACAGAAATAAGGAAAAAGTCAAATATACATATAAATAAATTAAAAATTAGGAACAAAACAAACTAGAGACTGATTTTATGTACATTTTATCATGAACAGTCTTTCTAAGGAACTAACAGGCTAGAACCTGGTCAAACAGACATGCAAACAGTGTTGGAAATAGGAAAGTGGGGATACATTTTAGGTGGAAGAAAGAGCTTCTTAAAAGCTTGTCATGTGAGAATGACCTTTTTGTTCTGGGCATGAGTGGAAGGTCATGTGACTGGAGCATGATGGGGAGAAAATGAGCCTGGAGAAGCAAATAGGTCCGAGTCATCAAGGTTTTGAAGGTTATGGGGAGAAGATCTGGTTTTATTTTAAATATAAGAAAATACATGAAAGGGTTTTAAGAGTGTGACATGGCCCTGGCCAATTGGCTCAGTGGTAGAGCATTGGCGTGGCATGTGAAAGTCCCAGGTTCGATTCCCGGTTAGGGCACACAGAAGAAGTGACCATCTGCTTTTCCACCCCTTCCCCTCCCTTTATCTTTCTCTTTTTTGTCCCCTCCTGCACCATGGCTCAACAAGCAAGTTGACCCTAGGTGCTGAGGATGGTTCCATGGCTTTGCCTCAGGCATTAAAATAGCTTGGTTGCTGAGCCACGGAGCAGCAGCCCCAGATGGGCAGAGCATCAGCTCCAGATAGAGGTTATTGGGTGGATCCTGGTCGAGGCACATGGGGGAGTCTGTGTCTCTGCCTCCCTGGCTCTCACTTGATTAAAAATAAAAAGAGTGTTATATGACATGCTAGTTCACATTTTTTGAGAACATTGGTTGTTCTGTGGAAATGGATTGATGAGAGTATAGAATCAGAAGGCAGCTGGCCATAGTAATACAGAGAAGAAATGATACTTGCTTGAAAAATATTTAAGCAGCAGAATTAGAGAATTGACAGTCTTCAATTGTCCAACCTGCTGTGGCCCCTTGAAGTTGCCCTCTGAGGTTCAAGAATATCAGAATTCTGAAATTCTGGTCTTCTGGCTTCATCCAGGCTGGAAGGGAGTACTATTTTTTTCTCCTCATAAACACATTGTTCTCTGTATATTTGGATGCTGCTTTATTTATAGTACTTGGAATGAAGATTTGTGTGTCCCAGGCCTACATCAGCTATGTACTGCTGACATTTCAAATGACACACCCTACACATAAAGCTATCTGCTGCTTGGTCAGCAATGGGACCTGCTCCTCTAATATGCTAAGTGAACCTAACTATTTTAGGATCTAGTCTGGCATAATGCTTGCTTTATAGTTTTAGGTTTTACATTTACATTTAGGCTGAGTTTCTTTGTTATCAAAGTCAAGCAATTTGGCCAAGATAGTGACTTATCATGTATAGCTGGAGGGAGGGCATACCCAACAGGATAAAAAAAAAATGCATTTCATAGCTGGGAGAATAATTCCTTTCCCTCAACATAGTTTTGGCATTTGTGCAAAAACAGCTCTAAAAGTGCAGGGAGGCCATATATTCTTTGCAATAGGTCTGCTTCCACAACTGGGGTACATTAATATCCAAGTTTATCATTCCACTTTCTTCAAGCCCAGTCTCAGTCCCAAGTGTTCATCAGGGTTGGACCTACTATTATCCCCATCCACTGCTACCTATGATGCTTGCAAAGTAAATGGCACAAAGTCTATGTTGCTTGTGTCTGGATTTTATTTTATTTCTTTACAGAGACAGAGAGAGAGTCAGAGAGAGGGATAGACAGACAGGAATGGAGAGAGATGAGAAGCATCAATTATCACTTTTTTGTTGCGACACCTTAGTTGTTCATTGATTGCTTTCTCATATGTGCCTTGACTGTGGGCCTTCGGCAGACTGAGTAACTCTTTGCTCGAGCCAGCAACCTTGGGTCCAAGCTGGTGAGCTTTTTTTGCTCAAGCCAGATGAGCAACCACTCAGGCTGCCAACCTCAGGCTCTCAAACCTGGGTCCTCCGCATCCCAGCCCGACGCTCTATCCATTGCGCCACCACCTGGTCAGGCGCTTGTATCTGGATTTTAGCTTACAAAAGTATTATGGTACCAGGAGGCAGAAAAATTGATCCATTCCTCCTCAGATGAGTAGTGCCAGGCCAGAAACCTTGTATTGAACATACTTCACCCTCCTCAAAAAAAATTGCACAGATGTTTTTAGAATAAAAGGCCACTTTTCTCAATAAAGTCTTGTGGCAGAGATTTGTTTACTCTGTCTTTACTATTACTTCCTATATCTGGTATAGTGCAAGACAGAAACTGCTTAGTAAGCTCTTACACAATTACTATAGGCACATGGGTTGATATAATAGAGTCCTTTCCCTCTTTTGTTTTTTGTCTAGCATGATAAACATATAGGATGGTGCAAAAGTACGTTTGTGGTTGTGAGTACTAAAAACACAGAGTTTGTTCATGTATTATGATTTATCAATTATTGTCTTATTTTCCATATGGACAACTATAAGCCTAATTTTGTCATACCCTGTATTTCTATTTAGTTACCTGATTTAAAATTGGCCCCAAGAGAGATATAACATAGCTCACATCCAAAAGAAAAGTGAGTAGAAATGGGACTTACAAAAAGAAATTATTCAATTCAAAACTACCCCTTAGTGAACATGATGAAGTATGAGAAAAAGGCTGTCAGTGTCTTTCAGGAACAGTTTCTTTATTCTTAAAGATACAAGAAAGGGGTGGATCTGCATCACCTCTGGACATCCTGCCTGAATGTAGTGCTTGGAACGGCTAGCACCACCCCAGTACTGAGAAGGAAACTGGTCAGAGATATCTAGAAAGGTGGACAGACCTGGAATCTGGGTGTCTCTGAGCCTACCTAGAACTACTAAACTCATTATTTATGTATGTTTGTGTGTATGTATATATGTATGTATGTATTTTTTTTTTTTAGTCATTTAATGTGAAATAATATCCTTGTGGTTGAAGTCAGGTGCTACCTTAGTTTCAAGTTTTTCTAATTGGTAGGGTGAATAAAAGAAGATTCCCTGGGTAATTTAGAATGGCTTTGGGCCCCTAAGAGTCAGCTAAAAAGAAAAATCTCAGGCCTGATCAGACAGTGGTGCAGTGGATAGTGCATCAGACTGGGATGCAGAGGACATAAGTTCGAAACTCTGAGATCATCGACATGAGTGTGGACTCATCAGCTTGAGCAAGTACTCACCACCTTGAGCACAGGGTTGCTGGCTTGAGCGTGGGATCATAAACATGACCCCATGGTTGCTGGCTTGAACCCAAAGGTCACTAGCATGAACCCAAGGTCTCTGACTTGAACAAGGGGTCACTCACTCTGCTGTAGCCCCCCGGTCAAGGCACATAAGGTGCCGCAATGAAGAATTGATGCTTCTCATTTCTCTCTTGTCCTGTCTGTCTGTCACTATCTGTCTCTCTCTCTGTCTCTGTCACAAAAAAAAGAGAAAAAGAAAGAAGAGAAAGAAAGAAAGAAAGAAAGAAAGAAAGAAAGAAAGAAAGAAAGAAAGAAAGAAAGAAAAGCTCAGAATTTTAAAATATAAAGAGACCAAGCCAGCTGAGGGACAGTCCCAGTGAAACTAATGTGCCCTGATGGCAGACAGTTCCTCATTCCCAAGCTGATGTGAAGGAGGCTTCGACCCTTCTTAGGGGCTGCTGCCCAGATGGTTCTCTAAGTACCTGCTGCTCTTGGAGTGTTCTCCTATGTGCACTTTCCATTTCTTGATATTTTATGTATTCTGCTGCTTGCACAAACTCTACCTGTTAATGGGAGAAAAATACAAAGACATTCAGACAATGTTTAATATTATCTTGGTATATATGTGTGTGTGTGTGAGTTTCTAATTCATATTTACCTATTCAAAAATTTGATCATGCTGTATATATAGTTTTATATCTCATTATATAAACTCATAGCTATATTATTGAACATGTCTTTATATTAGTAAATATATTTTAAAAGTTTTTAAAAATGCCTTTGGTCTGGGCAATGTTCCCAGGGTTTTCCAATGCCCAATGAAGTTACTTGGGGATGAGGCAGATAATTTCCTGTTTTAACTAATTTTTAAATTTTTTTTATTTTTTAAATTGATTTTATGTGGGCGAACTGGTTAACATAATTATACAGATTTCAGGTGGCCAATTCCACAACTTATCCCTGTTCCTGTGTTTAGTGTTCACCCCCCCCCCCGAGACAAATCTTTGTCCATCACTATTTATCCCTCCTCTGTTCTCTCCCATTTCCCCCACCTTAAAGAATCACTACACTGTTGTCCACATCCATGGTATTTTTTCTTTTTTTCCTCAATTCCTCCATCCCCCTCACCCAGCACCCATCCCCTACTTACTGACAGCTGTCAGCCTCCTCTCCTTATAAGAATCTGTCTCTATTCTGCTTGTTAGTTTATTTTATTAGATTTCACATGAGTGAAATCATATGGTATTTGTCTTTCTCTGACTGGCTTTCTCTCTCTTTCTTTCTTTCTTTCTTTCTCTCTCTCTCTCTCTCTTTCTCTCTTTTCTTTCTTATTTTCTTTCTTTTTCTTAGAGGAGAGGAGATAGTGAGGCAGACTCCCCTATGCTCCCAGAAAGAGATCCACCCGGGAACACCCGTCTGGGGACAATGTTCAAATCAGTGGAGCTATCCTCAGCGCCTAAGGTCAAGACTTGAACCAATGGAGCCACTGGCTGTGAGGGGGGAGGAGGAAGAGAGGGAGAGAGAAAGAGAGAAAGAAGATGAAAGGGAGGGAAAAAGAAGCAGATGGTCACTTCTCATGTGTGCCCTGACTGGGGATCAAACCTAGATGTCCACACACCAGGCCAACACTCTAACCATTGTGAAAAACAGCCAGGGCAAAGATTAATCTTTTTTATTTTTTTTAAGAGAGAGAGAGAGAGAGAGAGAGAGAGAGAGAGAGAGAGAGAGACAGAGCCAGGGGAAAGAGAGACAGGAATGCCAATCTGTTCCTGTATGTACCTTGACTGGGGAATTGAACCAGCAACCTCTATGCTCTGATACAATGCTTTAACAAACCAAGCTATCCTGCCAAGGCAGACTGGCTTATTTCACTTAGCATAATTTTCTCTAGGTCTGTTTATGCTGTTACAAAAGACAAGATTTTCTTCTTTTTATGGCTGCAGAGTATTTCTTGTGTAAATGTACCACAGCTTTTTTATCCACTCATTTACTAATGGGTGCTTAGGCTACTTCCAGGTATCTTGGAATGCTGCAATGAATATAGGGGTGCATGTATTCTTTCTAATTAATGTTTTGGGTTTCTTCTGATAAATGCTCAGAAGTGAATTAAAGTAGCTCCATTTTTAATTTTTTGAGGTAACTCCATACTTCCTTCTACAGTGGCTGCACCAATCTGTATTCTCACGAACAGTGCACAGGGGCTCTCTTTTCCACACCTTCTTGGCAACACTTGATGTTTGTTGACTTTTTGATGATAGCCATTTTGACTGGTGTAAGGCAATCTCCTTGTGGTTTTAATTTATATTTTCTCTGATGATTAATGACAGTGACATTGAGCATTTTTTCATTTCTATTGGCCATCTGTACATCCTCTTTAGAAAAGTGTCTTTTGAGGTTCCTTGCCCAGTTTTTAATTGAATTGTTTGTTTCTTTCTTCTCTTTTTGGTGTTGAGTTTTAGAAGTTCTTTATAAATTTTAAATATTAATCCTTATTAGCTGTATCGTTGAATATGTTCTTCCATTCAGTGTGTTGTCTTTTTATTTTGCTAATAGTTTCCTTTGCAGTGCAAAAACTTTTTAGTTTGATATATTCTTAGTTGTTTATTTTTTCTTTTGTTTTTCTTGACTGAGGAGATATATCAGAAAAAATATTGTTGCAAGAAATGTTCAAGATTTTACTGTATTTTTTTAGGATTTTTTAGGTTTTGAGTCTAATATTTAAGTCTTATATCCACTTTGAGTTTATTCTTATGTATGTATGTTAATTCTTTGCACTTCTTTGCATGTATCTTTCCAATTTTCCCCACATCTTTATTAAATATTGTCTCTACACCATTGTATGATTTAGCTTCTTTTGTCAAATATTAATTGACCATAAAGGTGTGGGTTTACTTCTGAGATCTCTGTTCTGTTCCATTGATCTACATGTATGTTTTTATGCTGTTTTGATTACTATGGCCTTGTAGTATAATCTGATACCAGGTAGCATGATTCCTCTAATTCTGTTTTTCTTTCTCAATAGCACTGTGGCTATTTGGGGTCTTTTGTGGTTTCATATGAATTTTGGGAATATTTGTTCTAGTTCTATAAAATATACTATTAGTGTCTATAGATTGCTTTGGGTAATAGAGACTTTTTAAATTTAATGTATTTTTTTTTTACAAATTAAGATATCTTAAGTTTATTTATTAATTTAGGAAAAAGGAAGGAAGAGAAAGAGAAAGAGAGAAACAGAAACATCAATCTGTTTCTGCATGTGCCCTAACTGGGAACTGAACCAGCAGTCTTTATGTATCAGGAAAAAGCTCTAACTAACCAAGCTATAGGGCCAGGGCTAATATGGACATTTTAATGATGTTAATTTTTCCTATTCATGAACACAGTATCAGCTTCCAATTGTTTGTATCTTCTTCAATTTCTTTCTTAGTGTGTTATAAATTTCTTAGTACAGGTCTTTTATATCCTTGGTTAATTTATAACTAGGTATTTTTTTAAGCAATATTGAATGGTATTGTTCTCTTAGATTACCTTTCTGATAGTTTATTATTGGAGTATAAAAATGCAACTGATTTCTGAATATTTATTTTACATCCCACTTTTTTTTACTGAAATGATTTATCAGTTCTAGTAGTTTTTAATTGATTCCTTAGGGTTCTCTAAATACATTATTATGTCACCTGCAAATAATGACAGTTTTTAAAAATTTTTTATTAATTTTAATTATTGTGTTAACATGAATTTAAGCATCCCATTAAATATAAGTTCTTCACCTTTGTCCTCCATTACACCCTCTTTGTCCTCCTCCCCCTAACTCCTTCCCCCCTTCCCTCTGGGATTCGCTGTCCTGTTATCTGTATTTATGTGTTATGTATATATAATTTCACTAATCCCTTCACCTTCTCTAATCCCATTCCCTCGTTCCCCTTCCCTCTGATGGCTGTCCCTCTGGTCCCCATGAACCTACCTCTACCCCTATTCCATCCCTCAGTTTACTTTGTTCAATAGATTCCACATATAAATGAGATCATATGATACTGGTCTTTCTCTGCCTGGCTTATTTCACTTGGCATAATAGTCTCCAGGTCCATCTATGCCATCACAAAAGATAAGATTATCTTCTTTTTCATGGCAGCATAGTATTCCATCATGTATATGTACCAGCACTTTTTAATCCACTCATCCACTGATGGACACTTGGGCTGTTTCCAGATCTTAGCTATTGTAAACAATGCTATAATAAACATAGGAATGCATGTCTTCTTTTGAATCAGTGATTTGGTATTCTTTTTTTTCCATCTTTTTAAATTATTATTAATTTAAATGGGGTGACATTGATAAATCAGGGTACATATGTTCAGAGAAAACATCTCCAAGTTATTTTGATATTTGATTATGTTGCATACCCATCACCCAAAGTCAGATTGTTTTTTGTCACCTTCTACCTGGTTTCCTTTTTGCCCCTCCCCTCCCCAGACTCCTTCTCTCTTCTCCCCCCCCCCCACCTAACCACCACATTCTTGTCCGTGTCTCTGAGTCTCATTTTTGTGTCCCACCTGTGCATGGAATCATATAGTTCTTAGTTTTTTTCTGATTTACTTATTTCACTCACTATAATGTCATCAAGGTCCATCCATATTGTTGTAAATAATCCCATGTCATTGTTTCTTATGGCTGAATGGTATTCCATGGTATACATGTACCACATCTTCTTTATCCAGTTATCTATTGAAGGGTTTTTGGTTGTTTCCATGTCTTGGTCGCTGTGACCAATGCTGCAATGAACATGGGGCTGCATGTGTGTTTACGTACCAATGTTTTTCAGTTTTGGGGGTATATACCCACTAGAGGTATTGCTGAATCATATGGTAGCTCTATTTTTAATTTTTTGAGGAACCACCATACTTTTTTCCATAATGGTTGTACTACTTTACATTCCCACCAACAGTGGATGAGGCTACCATTTTCTCCACAGCCTCTTCAGCACTTGTTATTACCTGTCTTGTTGATAATAGCTAATCTAACAGGTATGAAATGATATCTCATTGTAGTTTTCATTTGCACTTCTCTAATAGCTAATGAAGATGAGCATCTTTTCATATATCTGTTGGCCATTTGTATTTCTTCCTGGTAGAAGTGTCTGTTCATGTCCTCTTCCCATTTTTTCATTGGGTTGTTTGTTTGTTTTTTCCTGAGTTTTGTGAGTTCTTTGTATATTTTGGATATTAGGCCCTTATCTGAGCTGTTGTTTAAAAATATCATCTCTCATTTAGTTGGCTGTCTGTTTGTTTTGTTATCAGTTTCTCTTGCTTTGCAGAAGCTTCTTAGTCTGATGTAGTCCCATTCATTTATCTTTGCCTTCACTTCTCTTGCCTTTGGAGTCAAATTCATAAAGTACTCTTTATAAGAAAGGTCCATAAGTTTAGTACCTATATTTTCTTCTATGTAATTTATTGTTTCAGGTCTAATATTTAGTTCTTTGCTCCATTTTGAATTAATTTTTGTGCAAGGAGATAAACTCTAGTCAAGGTTTATTCTTTTGCATGTGGCTTTCCAATTTTCTCAGCACCATTTATTGAAGAGGCTTTCTTTTCTCCATTGTGTGTTTTCAGCTCCTTTATCAAAGATGATTTGACCCTATATATGTGGTTTTATTTCTGGACTCTATTCTGTTCCATTGGTCTGTGTGTCTATTTTTCTGCCAGTACCATGCTGTTTTGATTATCATGGCTCTGTAGTATAGTTTGAAGTCAGGTATTGTAATTCCTCCAGCTTTGTTTTTTTTTTTTTTTACTTAGAATTACTTTGGTTATTTTAGGTTTTTATGGTTTCATATAAACCTGATGATTTTTTGTTCCATTTCTTTAATAAATGACATTGGAATTTTGATGGGAAATGCATTAAATTTGTATGTTGCTTTGGGTAATATGGCCATTTTAACTATATTTATTCTTCTTATCCAGGAACAAGAAATATTTTTCCATTTCATTCTATGTTTTTCGATTTCTCTTAACAATGCTTTGTAGCTTTTATTATATAGGTTCTTTACATTCTTTGTTATGTTTATCCCTAGGTATTTCATTCTTTTTTGTTGTAACCATGAAGGGTATTATTATTTTTTTTTAGTTCATTTTCTGATGTGTCATTGTTGGCATATAGGAAAGCAATGAACTTTTGTATATTAATTTTGTATCCTGCGACCTTACTGTATTGGTTTATTGTTTCTAGTAGTTTTTTTGTGGAGTCTTTGGGGTTTTTGATGTATAGGATCATATCATCTGCAAATAGTAAAATGTTTACTTCATCTTTTCCAATATGAATGCCTTTTATTTCTTTTTCTTGTCTGATTGCTCTGGCTAGAACTTCCAGCACTATGTTGAATAAGAGTGGACAGAGTGGACAACCTTGTCTTGTTCCTGATTTTAGGGGAAAAGTTTTCAGTTTTATGCCATTTAATATGATGTTAGCTGATGGTTTATCATAAATGGCCTTTATTATGTTGAGATATTTTCCTTCTATACCCATTTTGTTGAGTGTTTTTAAAATAAAATTGTGTTCTATTTTATCAAATGCCTTTTCTTCATCTATTCATAGGGTCATATAGTTTTGTCCTTTGTTTTGTTGATATGGTGTATTATGCTAACCATTTTACATATATATTGAACCATCCTTGTGATTCAGGGATGAATCCCACTTGATCATAATGTATTATTTTTTTAATGTGTTGTTGTATTTGATTTCCTAGAATTTTGTTTATTATTTTAGCATCTGTATTCATTAGTGATATTGGTCTGTAGTTTTTTTGTGTGTGTGTTGTCCTAGCCAGGTTTCGGTATGAGAGTTATGTTGGCCTCATAAAATGTGTTTGGAAGAATTGTTTCTTCTTCAATTTTTTGGAAGACCTTGTATAGAATAGAAACCAAGTCTTCTTTGAATGTTTTTTTTTAAAATAAAGAACAAGTAAATTTATTATTTTCTATTCTTTTTATTATTAATTTTAATGGGGTGACACCAATAAGTCAGGGTATATATGTACAACAAAAACCTGTCCAGGTTATCTTATCATTCAATTATGTTGCATACCCATCACCCAAAGTCAAATTATCCTCTGTCACCTTCCATCTGGTTTTCCCTGTGCTGCTCCCCTCCTCCCTATCCCACAATCTCCTCCCTGCCCCCCACCCTGTAACCACCACTCCCTTGTTTATGTCTCATAGTCTCACTTTATGTCCCATCTATGTATGAAATCATGCTGTTCTCAGTTTTTTTCTGATTTACATATTTCACTGCGTATAATGTTATCAAGATCCATCCATTTTGTTGTAAATGATCCGATGTCATCATTTCCTATGGCTGAGTAGTATTCCATAGTATATATGTACCAAAGCTTTTGAATCCACTCATCCTCTGACGGACACTTGGGCTGTTTCTAGACCTTCGCTATTGTGAACAATGCTGCCACAAAAATGGGGGCGCATTTCTTCTTTTCAAACAGTGCTATGGTGTTCTTAGGGTATATTCCTATAAGTGGGACAGTTGGGTCAAAAGGCAGTTCGATTTTTAATTTTTTGAGGAATCTCCATACTGTTTTCCACAGTGGCAGCAATAGTCTGCATTCCTACCAGCAGTGCAGTAGGGTTCCCTTTTCTCCACATCCTCGCCAGCACTTATTCTGTGTTGTTTTGCTGATGAGCGCCATTCTGACTGGTGTGAGGTGATATCTCATTGTGGTTTTAATTTGCATTTCTCTAGTGATTAGTGATGTTGAGCATTTTTTCATATGCCTATTAGTCATCTGTATGTCGTCTTTGGAGAAATTTTTATTCATTTCTTTTGCCCATTTTTTGATTGGATTGTTTGTCTTCCTGGTGTTGAGTTTTATAAGTTCTCTATAAATTTTGGTTATTAAACTCTTATCAGATTTGCTGTCGAATATGTTCTTCCATTGTGTGGTTTGTCTTTTTATCTGTTCTTATTGTCTTTAGCTGTGCAAAAACTTTTTAGTTTGATATAGTTTCATTTGTTTATCTTGCCTTTTATTTCATTTGCCCGTGGAGATAAATCGGCAAATATATTCCTGCTACAGATGTCTGAGAGCTTGCTGCCTATGTTTTCTTCTAAGATGCTTATGGTTTCATGGCTTACATTTAAGTCTTTTATCCATTTTGAGTTTGTTTTTGTGAATGGTGTAAGTTGATGGTCTAGTTTCATTTTTTTGCAGGTAGATGTCCAATTTTCCCAGCACCATTTGTTAAAGAGGCTCTCTTTACTCCATTGTATGTTCTTTCCTCCTTTATCAAATATCAGTTGTCCATAAAGGTGTGGGTTTATTTCTGGGTTCTCTGTTCTGTTCCATTGATCTGTGTGCCTGTTCTTATGCCAGTACCAGACTGTCTTGAGTATAACGGCCTTGTAGTAAACCTTGATATCCAGAAGAGTGATACCTCCTGCTTTATTGTTTCTTTTTAAGATTACTGAGGCTATTCGTGTTATTTTTTGGTTCCATATAAATTTTTAGAATATGAGTTCTATATCTTTGAAGTATGTCATTGGTATTTTAATTGGTATTGCATTGAATTTATAAATTGCTTTGGGTAATATAGACATTTTAATAATGTTTGTTTTTCCTAGCCATGAGCACGGTATATGCTTCCACTTGTTTATATCTTCCTTGATTTCTTTTATCAATGTTTTATAATTTCCCGAGTACAAGTCCTTAACCTCCTTGGTTAAATTTACTCATAGGTACTATACTATTTTGGCTGCAATAGTGAAGGGGATTGTTTCCTGAATTTCTTTTGCTGACAGTTCATTGTAGGTATACAGAGATGCCTCTGATTTCTGAGTATTAATTTTATATCCTGCCACCTTACCGAATTCATTTATAAGGTCCAGGAGTTTTTTGACTTAGACTTTTGGGTTTTTATATACAATATCATATCATGTACAAATAATGACTGTTTTTCTTCTTCTTTTCCAATTTGGATGCCTTTTATTTCTTCTTCTTGTCTGATTCCTGTAGCTAGGACTTTGAGAACTATGTTGAATAAAAGTGGTGAAAGGGGGCACCCCTGCCTGGTTCCTTATCTTAATGGAATTGCTTTTAATTTTTTCCATTTAGTATGATGTTTGCTCTGAGTTTGTCTTAGATGGCCTTATCATGTTAAGGAATGTTCCCTGTATTCCCACTTTAATGAGAGTTTTGAGCATGAATGGGTGCTCGTTTTATGAAATGCCTTTTCTGCATCTATTGAAATTATCATGTGATTTTTGTCCTTCCTTTTGTTTATGTGATGAATCACATTGATTGATTTGCGATTATTGAAACAGCCTTGCCCTCCAAAATAAATTCTACTTGATCATGGTGAATGATTTTTTTCATATATTGCTGGATCTGGTTGGCTAATATTTTGTTGAGAATTTTAGCGTCTAAATTCATCAGGGATATAGGCCTATAATTTTCTTTCTCTGTGTTGTCTTTGCCGGTTTCGGGATCAGAATTATGCTCGCCTCATCAAGGGAGTTTGGAAGTCTTCTTTCCTCTTGAATTTTTTGAAATAACTTAAGAATAGGAGTTAGTTCTTCTTTGAATTTTTGGTAGAATTCACTTGTGAAGCCATCAGGCCCAGGACTTTTCTTTTTTGGGAGGTTTTTGATAACTGTTTCTATATCATTTGTTGTAATTGGTTTGTTTAGGTGTTCTGATTCTTCCAGATTGATTTTTGGAAGATTATATGATTCAAGAAATTTGTCCATTTCACCTAGGTTGTCTAATTTTTTTGGCACAGATTTCTTACCAGTATTTTCTTACAATGCTTTGTATTTCTCTTGTGGCAGTTGTTATTTCTCCACTGTCATTTCTAATTTTATTTATTTGGGTCTTCTCTCTTTTTTTCTTGGTGAGTCTTGTTAAAGGTTCATCAATCTTGTTTACCTTTTCAGAGAACCAGCTCCTGGTTTCATTGATCCTCTGTATTGTTTCCTTAGCTTCTATATCATTTATTTCTGCTCTGATCTTTATTATTTTCTTCCTTCTACTGGTCCTGGGCTTTATTTGCTCTTGTTTTTCTAGTTCTTTTAGATGCATGGTCAGGTTAATTATTTGAGCTTTTTCTTGCTTCTTTTGATATGCCTGCAGTGCAATGAACTTCCCTCTCAGTACTGCTTTTGCTGTGTCCCATAAATTTTGAGTTGTTGTATGGTCATTATCATTCGTTATTAGAAACTTTTTTATTTCTTCTGTGATCTCATTGTTAATCCATTCATTATTTAATAACATGCTATTTAATTTCCAAGTATTTGAGTATTTTTCAGTTTTCCTTTTGTGGTTAATTTTCTAGTTTTATGGCATTGTGATAAGAGAAAATGCTTGATATTCTTTCAATCTTCTTAAATTTATTGAGACCATTTTTGTGTCCTAACATGTGGTCAATCCTAGAAAACGTACCATGAGCACTTGAGAAGAATGTATATTTTACTGCTTTAGGGTGAAAAGTTCTGAAGATATCTATTAAATCAAGTTGATCTAGTGTATCCTTTAAATCTGCTGTTTCTTTATTAATTTTCTTTCTTGAGGATCTATCCAGTGTTGTCAGTGGGGTATTGAAATCCCCTATTATAGTATTGCTATTAATCTTGCCCTTTATATCCATCAAAATCTGCTTTATGTATGTTCGGGCTCTTATATTTGGTGCATAGATATTTATAATAGTTATACCTTCCTGTTGAATTGTTCCCTTTATCATTATGTAGTGTCCTTCTTTATCTCTTTCTACAGCCTTTCTTTTAAAGTCCATTTTGTCAGATATAAGTATTGCTACCCTGGCTTTTCTTTCATTCCATTTGCATGAAATATTTTTTTCCATCCTTTTACCTTCAGTCTATGTGCATCTTTTGTTTTAAGGTGTGTCTCTTGTAGACAGCATATGTATGGGTCCTGTTTCATTATCCATGCAGCTACCCTATGTCTTTTGATTGGATCCTTTAATCCATTTACATTTAAGGTTATTATTGATATGTAGTTGTTTATTGCCTTTTTATTCTTTAAAGCTGTATTCATCTTTTGCTATATTCTTTCTTCCCTTTGAACTGTTAACAACAGGCCCCTTAGTATCTCTTGCAGTCTTGGTTGTAGGTTCTTATTCTGCATTACTTTGAATATATCTTGCTATTCCCTTCTGGCCTCAAGTGTTTTTGTTGAGAAGTCAGATGTCATCCTTATGGGGGCTCCTTTGTAGTTGATAGTCTTTTTTTCTCTAGCAGCTTTAAAATTTTTCTCTTTATCCCTTAGCTTTTGCATTTTAACTATGATGTGTCTTGGTGTAGATTTTTTGGGGGTTTCTCTTTAATGGAGTTCTGTGTGCTTCTTGAACATGTGAAATGTTTCCCAGCCTTAATTTAGGGAAGTTTTCTGCTATGATTTGATTGAACAAAGTTTCTATTTCTTGTTTTCTCTCCTCTTCTTCAGGAACCCCTATGATTCGAATATTGTTTCTCTTTATGTTGTCACAGAGCTCCCTTAGAGTTTCCTCACATTTTTTGAGTCTCTTTTCCTTTTTCTTCTCTGCTTCTGTGCCTTTGTTTGTGTCCTTTAACCCGTTGATTCGATCTTCAGCATCGTTCATCCTGCTTTTAATTCTTTCCCTTTGAGGTCTTCAGTTCTCATATTGTATTTGTCATTTCTGTGTGATCCTTTTTTATTATTTCAATATCATTTTTTATACTTGTTATCTCTTTATTTAGGTGTTCACAGTGACTATTGTTGCTCTAATTTCTTTGAACATCCTAACTATCATTATTCTAAATTCTGCTTCTGGCAATTTTGTTATATCTGGTTCCTTCAGGTCTTTCTCTGGGGATTTCTCTTGATTCATTTGGTTTGCATTCCTCTGCCTGCCCATTTTGTCTGTGTATAAGCAAGTTGTGGGCACTGGAGTCTAGTAGGTGTTGCCTTTGTGTTCTCTAGGTGTTGTTTGTCTGCAGGCCCACCACCCCCTCTGCCGCTGCCTATGGCAGTTGGGTATGAACGTTGCCAGCGCCGGCCCACTGCAGCTGTTGCTGTGA
The DNA here is from genome assembly GCA_037038555.1 of Rhynchonycteris naso. Taxonomy (NCBI): domain Eukaryota; kingdom Metazoa; phylum Chordata; class Mammalia; order Chiroptera; family Emballonuridae; genus Rhynchonycteris; species Rhynchonycteris naso. Next base: position 93,281,767 of record CM072999.1, read on the forward strand.
TTTTGCCTCTTTTCCGCATGATGGGCTGTCACTCAAGCCACAAGTTCAGCACCAAGTTTAGAGGTGAGCACCTTTGCTCAGCTGTGGACCTAGCCTGTTTTCGGGCTTCCGCCCAGCACCCACGGTCTGAGCCTTCTCGCCACAGTTTCACGTGTTGGACGGGGTTTCTCACGTGCTCTCAGCTGTGAGCCTTTGCCCGTCTGGAGCTTTAGCCCCGCCCTCAAGGCCAGGGCTATTCTGTACAGGGTCACAAATTAAGGTTTATTGGGCCGGGCTTGGCTGCTGGCTTGTGTCAGCTGCGAACTTTAGCTCCGCCCCAGTGTTCAGAGCCAACTCGCGCATGCAGGATGGCATACCATGGTTTCCCAGGCTGGGCGTGGCTGCTGGCATGCATTCAGCTTTTATCTTCCGCTCGCCCGGCTCTACCCCTCCCCGCTTTCAGAGCCAACTTGCGCACGCAGGATGACAAGCCGCGGTTTCTCCAGCCCGTTGGGCCTGCTGGCGTGAGCTCAGCTGCGAGCCTCCACCCGTCTCTGCCCCTAGGCCCGTCCCCGTGGTCAGGACCGGCTTGCACAGGGTCGCAGAGCAGATCTCTGCTCGTGCTTTTTCCTGGCTTCCCGCTTTTCTCCTGCAGGTGGGGTTATAGGTGGGCCCACAGCTGCTGGACCGCTTTCGTGCGTCCCCTTCGCCCCTGCTTGGCTAGATCGAGCTCACACCAGCTGGGCCTCTGACCCCGCTGACAGAACCGCGTTTCAGTGTCCCGCCACCACCATCCCTCCAGCAACCCTCAGCAGAGTAGGAAGGGGACCCACAGATCAGATCCTAAGGCTCCATATTGTAGACCTGGAAACTCCCTCAATCTAAGCAGCTCTGCTCTAATTGCCACGGGAGAACTTGTTTGGCTGGTGTCCTGTCTCCCTTTGCTGGTATTGCTAGTTCCAGGAGAAATATTCGTTTTTGATTAGGGAAGTGACTTAGCTCAGGGGTTAGGGTGGCTATCCCTCAGAGTGTTTGTCCTTGTGCCTTCAGTCCACACTCTCTTCCCGCTGCCCTGGTCCTCTCCTCTGTCCCCGTTCCCCAGAGCCCTGGGTGTGTGGTTGTGAGAGAGGTTTTCTGCTCCGTCCCTTTAAAAAGATTCTTGGATCTGAGAAAACTGTCTCTTTCTCACAAACAGTATCCTCACTTGTTTCACAGCTCAATACTGTCCAAACGCCTTTTCTAGGCTCTGGGAGTGCAGGCTGGGGCTTTGTTCCTGGGACCCAGGTCCCTCCCTCTCTGCCAAACTCTCCTACCACCACGCTGGTCTCTCTGGGCTGCCATTCACTCCAAAGAGCTTGGCAGCCCTCTTCGCGTTTTTGCTATTCCTACCAGTCTCAATGTGGCTTCTTCTGTGTTCCTTGGTTGAAGGGTCTACTTAGTTTAGTTCAAAGTTGGTTTATCCAGATGATGGTTCTTAAAATTAAGTTATAATCCACTTTGGTTCTGGGAGTTGTAAGTTGGTACATCTGCCTACTCCATCGCCATCTTGCTTCTGAACATATCTTCTTTGAATGTTTGATAGAATTCATTAGTATAGCTGTCTGGCCATGGACTTTTATTTTTGGGGAGGTTTTTGATAGTTTTTATTTCCTCCCTGCTTATGGGTCTGTTTAGGTTTTCTGCTTCATTCTGATTCAGCAGTCTAGGAAGATTGTATTGTTCTAGGAATTTATCCATTTCTTCTAGATTGTTAAATTTAGTGGCATGTAGTTTTTCATAACATTCTACAATAATTTTTTGTATATCTATGATGTTTGTGGCAATTTCTCCACTTTCATTTGGATTAGTTTATCTGAGTGCTTTCTCTTTTTTCCTTAGTGAGTCTTGCCAAGGGCTAGTCAAATTTGTTGATCTTTTCAAAGTACCAGTTCTTTGTTTTATTAATTTTTTCTACAGTTTTTCTGTTCTGTATTTCATTTATTTCTGCTCTGATTTTTATTATTTCCTTTCTTCTGCTGCTTTTGGATTGCCTTTGATCTTCTTTTTTCTAGCTCCTTAAGATGTAAAGTTAAGTGGTTTACTTGGACTCTCTCTTGTTTGTTCATATAGGCCTGTATTGATATGAACTTCTCTCTTACTACTGCTTTTGCTGCATTCCAAAGATTTTGATATGTCATATTGTTATTTTGATATGTCTGTATAAAACTTTTGATATCTGCTTTTATTTCTTCTTTGACCCACTCATTTTTTAAAAGTTTGTTGCTTAGTTTCCACATTTTTGTTGGTTTGTTTACCTCTTTTTTGCAGTTGAATTCTAGTTTCAAGGCTTTATGATCAGAGAATATGCTTGGTATAATCTGAATCCTTCTGAATTAGTTGATACTATTTTTGTGGCCCAACATATGGTCAATTCTTGAGAACGTTCCATGTACGCTAGAGAAAAATGTATACTCTGGCACTCTAGGATGGAATGTCCTATGGATATCTATCATATCCAATTTATCTAGTGTTTCATTTAAGGCCAATATTTCTTTATTAATTTTCTGTTTGGGTGAATGATCTAAAGCTGTCAGCGGTGTATTGAGGTCTCCAAGTATGATTGTATTTTTGTTGGTTTTTGTTTTTAGGTCATTCAGTAGCTTTCTTATGTATTTTGGTGATCCTTGGTTTGGTGCATATATACTAAGAAGTGTTATGTCTTCTTGATTCAATGTCCCCTTAATCATTATGAAATGACTGTTTTTGTCTCTGATTACCTTTGTTGTCCTATAGTCAATATTGTTAGATATGAGTATTGCTACACCTGCTTTTTTATTAATGTTATTTGCTTGAAGTATTGTTTTCCAGCCTTTCACTCTGAATTTGTTTTTATCATTGTAGCTTAAATATGTTTCTTGTAGGCAGCATACAGTTGGATTTTTTTTAAACCATTATGCTACTCTGTGTCTTTTTATTGGTGAGTTCAAATCCATTTACACTTAGTGTAGTTATTGACACTTGAGGGTTCCTTATTGTCATTTTATATATTGCTTTCTGATTATTCTGTATCTTGTTTGGTTATAATCCATACTTATTTCCTCTGTTGCTTCTTTTTTTAGTCCATGTGCTTCTGTGGTGTTTTTTTCTGGGGTGGTTACCATTAAGTAATGGAAAGGGGTACCTATCATGTTCATTGTAGTACATTATCTCATGAGTGCTTCTGCACTCCATCCTCTTTTGCTACTGTGAATCTTTGTCCTCTCCTCCCCATCCCCTTATTTTTTTGTCACTGATTAAGTTTGTTCTTATTGTTTTCTTGATGGAGCTTTTACTTGTGGTTTTGTTTTGTTCTTTGTATCTGGTTGGAAAACCCTTTAGTATTTTCTGAAGTGGGGGTTTTTCTCTGGTGATAAATTCCCTCATCTTTTCTGTATCTGTGAATGATTTTATTTCTCCTTCATATTTGAAGGATAGCTTTGATGGGTATAGTATTCTTGGCTGGAAGTTTCTCTCTTTCAGAACTTTAAATATTGGGGTCCACTCTCTTCTAACTTTTAGAGTCTGCTGAGAAATCTGATGATAATCTAATGGGCTTTTCTTTATTTGTTATATTCTTCTTTTCCCATGCTACCTTGAGAACTTTTTCTTTGTCATTGGTTTGTACCAGTTTTATTATGATGTGCCTTGGAATAGGTTTGTTAGAGTTAAGATAACTCGGTGTTCTGTTTGTTTCTTGAATTAGAGGCTTTAGTTCTTTCCATAGGCTTGGGAAGTTCTCGTCTATTATTTGTTTGACTATGTTCTCCATTCCATTAAATCTTTCTTCTCCTGATATACCCATTATTCTTTTTTTTTATTTTTTTAATTCATTTTAGAGAGGAGAGAGAGAGAGAGAGAGAGAGAGAGAGAGAGAAAAGGGGAGGAGCAGGAAGCATCAACTCCCATATGTGCCTTGACCAGACAAGTGCAGGGTTTTGAACCAGCGACCTCAGCATTCCAGGTCGAAGTTTTATCCACTGTGCCACCACAGGTCAGGCCACCCATTATTCTTATGTTGCTCTTTTTGAGGGAGTCAAACAATTCTTTTAGGGCTTTTTAATTTTTTTTAAAGTTGTGATTCTCTCTCCTCTTCTCTCTGTAGTACCTCTAGTTGCCTGTCTTCTATGTCACTAATTCTCTCTTCTATTTGGCCTGTTCTATTAGCTAAGTTTGTTATCTCATTTTTCAGTTCATGAATTGAGTTTTTTCTTCTCTGGTTTGATTTATTTTCATAGTTTCAATTTCCTTGGTGATGTATTCTTTATGTTTGCTGAATTGTTTTCTGAGCTCCCTAAATTACCTTTCTGTGCTTTCTTGTATAGCCCTGAATATGTTTAGGATTTCAATTTTATTTTTGTTTTATTTATTTTAGAGAGGAGACACAGAGTGAGAGAGAGAGAGAGAAAGAGAGAAAGGGGGGAGGAGCTGGATGCATCAACTCCCATATGTGCCTTGACCGAACCAGTGCAGGGTTTTGAACTGGCAACCTCAGTGTTCCCGGGTTGATGCTTTATCCACAGCACCACCACAGGTCAGGCTAGGATTTCAATTTTAAATTCTCTGTCATTTAACTCCAAGGTTTCCAAGTTATTAAACTTTTTTTTTATAAATTTTTCCTCATCTATCTGAGCTACATCTCTGTCTTTTGTATCCATGATATTCAATTTTTTCCCTAATGGCATGAGAGTGATATTGTTAATAATCCTAATAATAGTTGATGAAGAATAAAAATATAAAAATTTAAAATAAAAGGAAAAAGAAAAAAATTTTTGAGAAAATATAGTGATAAATTGAAAATTATATTCTGCTAAATGGAACAAACATTACATAAAACAAAGGGCCTGAGTTGGGGACAGGTGAGAAAGAGGCGAACAATGGGCTAAGAACCCACAAAGTGCTACAAGAAAAAAATTTGGATCAAGAATAAAATAATTTTTGTAAATGATGGTTGAATGAAAGATATAGTAAAAGAGAAAGAAAGAAAAAACCATAAACCAAAACAAACAAACAAACCCCCCTCGAAACAAAAAAGTACAGTGAAAAATGCAAATTCTATTGTATTAAGTGGAAAATAACTTACAGAGAATGGAAGGCCAGAATTGGGAGGGGGATACTAATGAGATAAACATTGAAATAAAGAGCACACAAAGTGACACGAAGAAAAAATTTGAATCCAAAATAAAACAATTCGTTTGTGCGTGAGGATCAAATAAGAGGAAAAGTGAAAGAGAAAAGATGAAACCAAAAGAGAGGGAGAAAGAAAGAGAAAAGAGAAAATGAAAAAGGAAAGAAAAGAATGAAAAATGTAATACCTATGGGTAATGAAGTTCAAAATGAAAAGAAAAGAGTAAAATGAAAAGAGGATAAAAAGAACAAAGTGGAAGAAAAAAAGATACAAAAATGAAAAGAAAAAAAGATGGAAAAAGTTATAAAGACTGGAATTTTTCCTGCTTTTGAGAAGTTATCTTCTTCCCTTTTCTTTTTCTCTTTTTGGCCAGTGGCACTGTACCCCAGGTTCTTCTCCTGTGGCACTCTTAGGTAGAGAATTGCAGTTGATGTGTCACTAGGGTGATGTCATAAACTAGGTCTCAGTCCCGTTGAACTTGTTGAAATTTCAGGGAGAGGTATCAAAAGCCCCCTTCACTGCGCCATTTCTCTGACATCACTCTTGGTATTCTTAAGATATAGTCCTAAAAGTGGGATAGCTGGGTTGAAAGACAGTTCTATTTTTAATTTTTTGAAGAAACTCCATACTGTTTTCCACAGTGGTGGCACAAGTCTGCATTCCCACTAGCAGTGCAGGAGGGTTCCCTTTTCTCCACACCCTCACCAGCACATATTATGTGTTGTTTTATTAATGAGCGCCATTCTGACAGGTGTGAAGTGGCATTTCATTGTGGTTTTAATTTGTATTTCTCTGATTATTAATGATGTTTAACATTTTTTCATATGCCTATTGGCCATCTGTATGTCCTCTTTGGAGAATTATCTATTCAGTTCTTTTGCTTATTTTTTAATTAGATTGTTTACTTTCCTGGTGTTGAGTTTTACAAGTTCTTCATAAATTTTGGTTATTAACCCCTTATAAGACATATTGGTGAATATATTCTCCCATTTTGTAGTTTGTCTTTTTATTTTGTTCATGGTGTCTTTTGCTGTGCCAAAGCTTTTTAGTTTGATATAGTCCCATTTGTTTATTTTGTCCTTTATTTCACTTGCCTGTGGAGATAAATCAGCAAAAATATTGCTATGAGAGATATTGGAGAGTTTACAGCTTATGTTTTCTTCGAAGATGTTTATGGTTTCACAACTTGCATTTAATATTTTTATCTACTTTGAGATTATTTTTGTGAATGGTGTAAGTTGGTGATCTAGTTTCATTTCTTTTTGCATGTACCTGTCCAATTTTCCCAACACCACTTATTAAAGAGACTGTCTTTACTCCACTGTATACTCTTACCTCCTTTGTCAAATATAAATTGACCATAAAGCTGTGGGTTTATTTCTGGATTCTTTGTTTTGTTCCATTGGTCTGTATGCCTGTTCTTATGCCAGTACCAAGCTGTTTTGATTACTATGACCTTGTAGTATAACTTGATATCAGAAAGTGTGATGCCTCCCACTTTATTCTTCATTTTCAAGATTGCTGAGGCTATTCATGTTCTAAATAATGACAGTTATACTTTTTTCTTTCCAATTTGGATACTTTTCTTTTCCTGTCTGACCTATGTGGTTAAGATGTCCAGTATATTGAATAAGAGAGGTGATAGCAAACATTCCTGTTTTATTCCTGATTGTAAGGGAAATGTTTGTAGTTTTTGCACATTGAGTATGATATTGGTTGTGTGTTTGTCATATACAGCCTATATTACATTGATTTGTGTTTCCTCTATTGCCGCTTTGCTGAGAATTTTTAACATAAATGTGTGCTGAGGTTTATAAAATGCTTTTTCTGCATCTATTAATATGATCATGTAATTTTTATTCTTTATTTTGTTGATGTGGTATATACCATGTTTTTTGATTTGTGGATGTTGTACCAACCTTTCATTCCCAGAATAACTCCCACTTGATAATGAGTTATAACCTTCTTAATGTATTGCTGGATCAGTTTACTAATATAATGTTGAGGATTTTAGCATCCATGTTTATCAGAAATATTGGCCTATAATTTTCTTTTTTTTGCAGTGTGTTTATCTGGTGTTGGAGTTAAGATAATCCTGGCCTTTTAAAATAATCTTGGAAGTCCTCCCTCCTCTTGAAATTTTTGAAATAGTTTGAGAAGGATATGTGTTAATTCTTCTTTAAATGTTTGGTAAAATTCACCTGTGAAACCTTATAATTCTAATTCAAGACTTTTGTTTGTTGAGAGATTTTTGTTAACCGCTTCATTTTCACTGTCTGTAATGTATCTATTCAGATTATCTGATTCTTCCTGATTTAGTTTTGGAAGATTGTATGTTTCTAGGAATTTATACATTTCTTTAATATTGTCTAATTTGTTGGCATATTATTTTTCATAATATTTTCTTATAATCCTTTATGGGTTCTTTTAGTGTCAGTCATTACTTCTCTGTCACCTCTGAATTTTATTTATTTGGGTCCTCTCTCTTTTTTTCCTGATGAATCTGTTTAAAGATGTGTCAGTCTTGTTTATATTTTCAAAGAACCAGATCTTGGTTTCATTGATCATTTTTATTGTTTTTGTTTTTAGACTCTTGTTCCATTTATTTCTGCTTTGATCTTTATTAGTTTCTTTCTTCTATTTATTTTGGGCTTTGTTTCTTGTTCTTTTTTCAAATTCTTTTAAGTGTGAAGTTATATTGTACAGTTAAGGTTTTTCTTGTTTCTTGAGGTAGGCCTGTAATGCTATGAATTTCCATCTTAGGACTGCTTTCACTGTTTCCAACTGATTTGGGGTTATTGTGTACTCATTTGCTTCAACGTATCTTTTGATTTCTTTCTTGATCTAATTGTTAACCCATTCATTGATTAGTAATGTGTCATTTACTCTCCATATTTTGTGTGTTTTTCAGTTTTATTTCTTGTGATTGACTTCTAGCTAGTTTTTACCATTATGGTCAGAGAAGATGCTTGATATGATTTTAATCTTCTTAAATTCTTGTTTTATACCTCAATATGTGTTCTAGACTACAAAATAATCCATGTGCATTTGAAAATAATCTATATTTCACTGCTTTGGGGAGAAATGCTCTGAAGATATCAATGAATCCATCTGACCTAGTGTATCATTTAAGGCCACTGTTTCCATGTTGATTATCTTTTAAATTTTACTTATTCATTTTAGAGAGGAGAGAGAGAAAAGGGGCAAGGAACAAGTAGCATCAACTCCTATATGTGCCTTGATTAGGCAAGCCCAGGATTTTGAACTGGTAACCTCAGCATTCCAGGTTGATGCTTTATCCAATGCACCACCACAGGTCAGGCTAGAAGATCAATCCATTGCTGTCAGTAGGGTGTTAAAATCCTCTGCTATGACTGTATTACTGTTGCTCTCTCCCTTTATGTTCATCAAGGTTTACTTTATATATTTAGGTGCTTCTACATTGAGTGCATAAATGTTTACACGTGTTGTGTTATATTCTTTTGTTAGATTGCTCCCTTTATCATTATGTAATGTCTTTATTTGTTGTTTAATATAACATTTGTGTTAAAGTCTATTTTGTCAGATTTAAATATTGCTACCCCAGCTTTTTAAACAATTTACATTTGCATAAAATATTTTTTCTTCATCCCTTTACTTTTAGTCTGTGTATCTTTCATTCTGTGGTGGGTCTCCTGTAGACAGCATATTTATGGGTCATTCTTTCTTAGCCATTTAGCTACCCTATGGCTTTTGGTTGGAGCATTTAAGCCATTTACATTTAAGCTGATTATTGATAGGTATGTATTTATTGCCCTTTTTAGTTTTTTTAGCTATCTTCCTCTGGTTTTTCTTTTTCTTTTTTTCTCTCTTCTTCTTAAAGCAGATTCTTTAACATTTTTTGTAATACTGGTTTAGTGATAACAAACTACTGTATCTTTTCTTATCTGTGAAACTCTTTATTTCCCCTTCAATTGTAAATGATAACCTTGCTGGATTAAGTTGTCTTGGTTATAGGCATTCACTCTTCATCACTTTAAAGATTTCATGCCAATCCTTTCTGGCCTGAAATATTTCTGTTGAGAAATCAGCTGATAGTCTTATGGTAGCTCCCTTGTAGATAACAGTTTTTCTCTTGCTGCTTTTAATATTTTCTCTTTGTTTTTAACCTTTGCCGTTTTAGTTATGCTGTGTCTTGTTTTGGGCCTCTTTATAAACCATCTTGTTCAGGACTCTCTGCACTTCCTGGATTTATGTGTCTTTTTTCTTCACCTGGTTAGGGAATTTTTCAGTCATTAGTTTTTCAAATAGGTTCTCAATCCCTTGCTTTCTTTCTTCTCCTTCTGGTACCCTTATGATACAGATGTTGTTATGTTTCATGTTATCCTAAAAGTACCTTAAACTATCATCCTTTTTATTTCTTTTCTTTTTGCTGCTCTAATTGGGTGTTTATTTCTACCTTATCTGTGAAATTGCAGATTCAATTCTTTGCTTCCTTCAACCTACTGTTTATTCCTTCCAGTGTAGTCTTGATGTTGGATGTTGTATTCTTCTTTTCTGACTGATTCCTTTTTATGGTTTTTCTGTTCTTTTTTATGCTTGCTATCTCTTTGTTGATGTTCTCACCTTGTTCCTTGAACATCCATATTACCATTACTTTGAACTCTATATCTTTTAAATTTGCTTATTTCCATTTCAGTTAGCTTTTTGTTTTTGGAGAGTTCTCCTTTTCTGTCATTTGAGACCTATTTCTTTTTTTTCCCATTTCCACTGCCTCTTTGTGTCTATATATTAGATAAAACTGCTAAGTTTCCCCGCCTTTGTGGGGTAATCTTATGTAGTGTGTGCTCTGTTAGGTCCAGTGATATAGTCTTCTATATCACCTGTGCTGGATGCTTCCCTTGTGTGGGTTATGTGGGCACTCCTATTGTATATAAGTCTTGATTGCTGTTGGCCCATTTTGTATGGGATTGACCATTAGTTTGGATGACTGTGAGGCTCTACCTTGACCTAAGTGTACATGATGCTGTGTTGGAACTGATCTCAGGAAGCAGAATTTGCCTCATCTGAGTTTGGTGCTTGACTAGATCCCTTTTTGAATATGCTACTTTTGAAGCTAATTTTATCCTGAAGCTGGCCACTGGATGTATTGGTTCTGAGCCTCTTGGGGGGAACTTGGTGCAGGCCAATGTATGATACTACCTGTGACTGGCTGGCCCTCCCTCAGCCATCTGTTTGAAACTACAAGCGATCCACAGTTTGTGGTAACTTCTGCTGGGCATAGGTGGGCACGGGAAAGACCAAGCTATACACCAAGGCTGGCTTTTACCAGTACCTGGTCCAGGGGCAGGTCAACAAAAGCCTCACAGCACCCAGAGATCTGCCTCTACCTGTCAGAATCTGTCACTAAAACAGCCTCTGTTGGAGTTAGAAGAAAGAGGCTATTGGATTTCCCCTCAGGGAAAGGTACCAGTCAGGCTTTAGGGAAGGTTCAGGTGTGTCCTCCACCCCAGAGTCACAGGGGTCAGTCTGTCCCAGATTTTGCCCCAACCTCAGTCAGGCAGAGCCACTAGGAGTTGAGTGGGTAAAGCACTGGAGCCTGAAGTATGGGTCTACTAGCAGCCAAGAGGGTAATTCTACTGAATCTCCCATGAAGAAAAGTGTCAGTGAGATTCACAAGAAAGTGGGGAAAATGGCTTCTGCCTCAAAAGCAGACTGCTGAGTCACTGTTACTCCCTAAGTCTGTCCCCGGCCAAGGCAGATGATTCCTCTGCAGAGACTAATCTCTACAAGTTATGGTAAATTTCCTTCCCCCAGGTTGATGCCACACAAAGGGGAGTGCTTTGCCCAACAATAATGACAATTGAGTATAGGAGAATGACTCAATACAAGGTCTTTGGTAGCTGTCCCCTTATGTCTCTCCTCATAGCCACAAACCACCGACTCTCTTCACACAACTTTAGCTTGCTTAGCCCTCTCTCGTCCAGAGATTAGAGTAAGTGACTGCAAACAAGATTTTTGCACTAGCTTTTTAAGACAGTGCTTGAGTCTCTGCAGACTCCCATCTCTTTCTGGCAGACAGAAACCTGCTGCTTCTCCAAATGCCTTGTTCTGAACCTGGTGCTCTGGGCTCAGAGCCTGGCTTGGGCTTTAGGCCACTCCCTTCTCAGGAAGAATTCCCCTCACAGATGAGATATCCCTCTGGAACTTCAACTGTGGTTCCTGAAAATAGGCCCAACCCTTTTTGCATCTCAGCCCTTCTTACCAGTCTCAATATGACTTCTGTGAATCTTTGGTTATAAGACTCCTCTTCATTTAGTCTTGAATTGGTTTATCAGGATGACTGTTCTTTAATTTAGTTGTAACTCCAGTTTAATTCGGAGATGAATGTTACATCCATCTACCCCACCACCATCTTGTATCTCACTAATTTTTAAAAAAAATCTATTTCCTGGTATCATTTCTAGATGTAATCAAGAAAAATGTGCCAGTAATCTTGAAGATTGAGTTTTTAGGCCATATTTTATGTAAGAAGATGACCTCTTTTAAGTCAATGGGTTGACAGTTTGTTAGTACTGAGCACACACACTGCTATCTATAAGAGATATATATATACACAGTGTTTGAGAGCAAGGCCACAGCTTTATAAATTTTCCCCTAGCTTTGCTGCTTGCCTGTGAGATAAACTTAAGTATGCTATTTAGCATCTCTAATTCTCCATTTCCTCATTTGTAAAATGAAAATAATAACAGAATCTTTTTTAAAGGGTAGTAGTCAGAAATAGATGGTTTAATTCTGAATTCTCATAGCAAGTTTTAGAGACTATTAACATAAATTTATATTTACCTTATTTAGCCTAACCTTTAAAAAAACAAAAATTAAGGATTCAATAGGCATTTTTTAAATCACTGCCCATTAGATCTACCTTCTTCTAGAATGTCTATATGCTTCAGACTCTCACCATGTATAAATTATCATCATTCCCAGAGAATCAACAGACCTTTCCATAAGTGATTTCATAATCACTTGTCTACATGTCATTTCTTCTGCTAGAATGCTCACCCCCTCACTTCTTCACCCACTTGCCAAATGCTTGCTCGTCCTTAATATCTTCTCCTTTGTGGAGCCCTTTCCCAATTTTCCAAAGAGTTGTTTCACTCTTTGCACTCCCACAAAACCATTTTTAAACTAAGTTTTCTAACACAGCACTTACCAAGGTTTATTTTTAATTGATCTATTTACATGCTTATTCTTCCACTGGAGTGTATGGCTTTTTATTTTTTCAGGGGGAGGGAGGGGTCCAGAAACATGTCTTTGTCATCTTCAATGAGTGCAATAAATGTTTAATATGTGAAAAAAACACTATAAGCCATACATTCTCCCCAGGGTTTGATAATACATGAACTTTTACGAATCTAAAGGGCAGATTGGTTCCCCTGCTTTGCTTTCTGTGTGTTCAGGACTAAAAAAAATATGCCCCCAATGGAATCAGAAGGGAAGGTTCTATTCAGCACACACCTAATTAAAATCCTCATTTGATTTTTCTCTTATAAATGACAACCATCAGATGCCAAGTTGTGGCAGAATGACATCTGGCTCTTTGGCAGTCACCCCCGGCAATAGCGTTAATGACTTTGGAGATGGCTCTGGATATGTAATGTTGTTAAGTTTGTCATCTGGATTACATTATCCTCCTCAACATCTTTTTACATTGTCCTTTAACTCACTTTGGATTCTGATTCTGATTTCTGTGAAACCTGTACACATTTATCCAAATTTTCCCAATGCCCTTCATGGCCTTGACATGCCAGTCCTTAAATAAATTTCCATCAGCTCTTGTATATCTTTAGAGAGTTGTGAATGTATGTGTCCTCATAGACAACTCAAATGGGAAGATTTTTGTAATCTGGGAAAAAGTTCTTTAGTACGAGACCAAATTACATTATCTAAGATGACCACATTTGGGGCTCTTTTGAAAGCATGCTAGATAAAGAAAAAATGCTTCAATGACTACATATGCTTTGAATTTGAAACCAATATGCAATGCTTCATTAGCTCCCAAGATGAACTATAAAAAGGTAGGGGTTGCAACCATAACAGTCTTGCCTCTGACTGAGAAAAATATATACATTTTAATTTTTTTCTAGGCATTAAAAACAAAGCCTTTATCTGAAGTTTCATCCTGTTTTCAGAAATGATGCATTTAAATTCAACCCTGAGTTCTTATTTTCTTTTTTCCCCCCTCTTTACCATGTAGAAATAGGAGGCCAAAATGAGAAAACAGAATAGAGTAAGAGGCAAAATCACTAAAGCTTTCTCTTCTGTACCAGTTGGTAACTGTGATTTTGGAAGAGGCCAAAATTAATCAAATAGTATGTGTTTGTGTGTGTGTGTTTGTGTGTAAAATGTTAAAGGAATGTTTGATCTAAATGATGGATTATTATAGCAAGTAATGATAATAAAAATTTTTATAATGTTAACAGCCCCTGATATTAAACAGGCTGAAATGTTAACTTCATTCTACGGGCATTTTGACTTTTTTTTTTTTTTCTTACACAATAATGGAAATACTTACAATTGAAAAAGAAATCACATTATCTGGTGTTTTGACTTATTGGGGAAATATTAGTGTGTAGAACCAATGCATTTATCATGCTTAATTGGAAGTTAATGAAACAATTTCTATATTACCTGTGTTTTACTGTTTTTAAAATTTAGGCATGCCATCTTAAAATGTATTACAGCTATTAAAAATGCTGATGGAAATCATATATATATGATAATAAAATCTCAAATGTAAAATTAAAAGGGGAAGGATAATTTTAAAAACTTTATACAATCATTTTCAATGATGCCATGGTACTCTGTGATCCTTCAAAAGTCTGGAGTGGTATATGTAAAATAGGAAGGTCCACAGTTCAAATTCCAGGAGTTTCAAATAGCATATGTTTGTTTGCTTTCCTGGAGGAGACAAAACATAATGTTCTGGAAATGGTAAAATGGTTTTTACTTATTGACTAGTTTGGTAAGAATAAATAATGAGACCTTTCTTAAAAGTTGTTGGACTTTAGTCAAAGTTTCCTACACCTAGGCTAACAAAGCTTCAATTCAAATATATTTATGCCTACATGTAAGGCGAGAACAGATGCTTTATCTCTACATTGTGTGCATAATTGTACATTCTGAGATGTAAATTGATCAAACTGTAGAAACAAATTATTTAAGACTTGTGCAGTGATTAATAACAGAAGCCAGTAATCAAATCTCCCTGCCACCAGCACATCTGTTACAGAAACTTCCTAGTTTGCCCTATTATGCAAATGTGCAATAAAACAAATACATTACTTAATTTAGAAGCTGGTTCAAAAACATTATTTTAGGTGATTTCTTTAGGTTTTGTGTACTTTTGCCATAAATGGTGGTTAATGTAAACTAATTCAATTGTTTACGAGATGAGTGCTTCCACATAAAAAATAGCCCTTGGGAAAGGCAGCTTTTGGGAAATTCATTTGAACCCTTGTGCCTTGTCTCTCAGAAACAAATGTTGCAGCCAATGATGGTAAATTGTGACTCTCAGGGTCTCCACTGGAATAGCATGGGATCCTTGAAAGGTTTAAAATGTCTAACTCACTTGATTTTTGTGTTCTTGAGGAAAATCCTGTGACATGTACTAAAACTTACTGTATTTGTTTTTTTCATTTTTTTGTTAGAGTTGCATTTTATATTTTTTTAAAAATTGAGATGCGAAAAGGAATTCCAATAGGAACATTGGACAGAATGTTCTGATGGTTTCCTGGTAAAAGTTAGGATCTCATGGAATCAGTTAGGACCAGTTAAACATCAGGTATATAAAAAGGTGAAAAAACTTGTCTCTCATGAGATTACGAATTACATGCAAACCTACAAGTAGGTGAGTTGGACTCTTACTAAGTGTTCAGAAGGGCACTTTTTGTGTAGAGTAGGCAGTGACTAAACTTGTATTTGCTATTGCAGTCAAGGAAGATGAGAGAACAATGGCATCAAGCACAATCACCCACAGTCTTCAGCAGCTGGAGAACAGCAGGGAAGAGAGCAGGCTGGAGGGTAAGTACTATGTGACTGTGAAGTTTTATGTTGGTTGAATACTGTCACCAGACTTAGGACAGCAAAAAGCTGTAAAGCAATAAGTATATGCCCAGTGCATAATCAGGGTCTCTCAGTTAATAAGCAGACTCTCAAATTCCTTTCATTCTGAATACATAAGACAGTTTCAAAAGACTTTTCAGTTAGTTGTTTTATAAACCCACCTTCCCCATTGGCCAAATACTATATGTAACTTAAAGGTGGAGAATTACATACATGCTTATTTGTTTAATAATATAACACTTATAATCAAGACTTGTTGATCCAAATAAAATTTGTTGAAAACTTATAATTGGACAGCTTGTGAAACACCCAACAGAAAACAATTTTTTGATCTTTATGCTTTGTCAGCAACGGTAGTGAGACTCAAAGTGACTTGTCTAAGGTCACAAGACATTGGGACTGGAATGAAGGACTGATTCCAAAGTCCATGCTCACGTCTTCGGTGCCTTGTTTTCTAAACCAAAGTTAAATTTCAATAGGAAACCTAAAGAAAAAGAGAAATAGTGGAATGTGTTCTTCATATCATAGATATGAGGGACAAAGTTCAGTTTTCTAAATAAATAGTTGTATATTATGGAAAATAAATAAGGCCATACTAAACAGAAAACTAAAGCTAACATCGAAAAACAAAAGACATTCTGACCGGTGGTGGCACTGTAGATAGAGCATCGACCTGGGATGCTGAGATCCCAGGTTCCAAACCCTGAGGTTGGCAGCTTGAGTATGGGATTATTGACATGATCCCATGATCACTGGCTTGAACCTAAAGATCACTGGCTTGAAGCCCAAGGCCGATGGCTTGAGCCCAAGTATTCTGGCTTAAGCAAGGGGTCACTGGCTGGCTGAAGCTTCCAGTCAAGGCACATATAAGAAACAATCAATGAACAACTGAAGTGCTGCAACTATGAGTTGATCTTCTCATCGGCCTTCCTCTCTTGAAAAGAAGGAAGGAAGGAAGGAAGGAAGGAAGGAAGGAAGGAAGGAAGGAAGGAAGGAAGGAAGGAAGGAAGGAAAGAAGGGAGGAAAGAAAGAAAGATTTAAGACACTTGATAAAGGGTAGGCATTTTAGAAATGTAGATTACACAGTAGACAGATAATTCAGGGTTCTCCAGAGAAATAGAACTAATCAGATGTGTTAATTTATAGAAAGAGGCTTATCATAAAGAAACTGGCTTGCATGATTATGGAGGGTAGCAAGTCCAAATCTGTAGTGTGTGTTGGCAGTCTAGAGACCTAGGAGATGAAGAGACAGATAAAGTTCAAAGGCAGTCTTCAGGAGAATTCCCTCTTGAACAGGAAAGCCAAACTTTTTGTTCTGTTCAGACCTTTAGTGATTGGATAAGGCCCACCCACATTATAAAAGACAATTTGCTATATACACAATTTATCAATTAAATGTTAATTTCAGCCCTGCAACTTGACACATAAAATCAATTGTCACACAGACCAAGTTTATATTTTGAACACCAGCAAAATAAGATGCATCAAAGAGAAGATTATTTTTTAAATAACTCCATATGTGGTATTTCAGAAAAACAAATCATCATAAACAAAAGTAGGACTCTGACTATACTATCCTTATTTTTCACAGTTTAGCATTTTTTAATCATTTGATTAAATGCAGGATAGAGAAGGGCCAAAAATCTTCATAATTATCATGATATTTCAGTACTTGGGACCTTTAAAGGCCTTGTCTTCAGGCCATTACTGGAAATTTTGAACCATCATTATATGAATATTTTCTGTCCAACCTGTTAAAAGTTGTAACGAAAGTAAATAGAATTCGTTTGGCAAATATTAGGCTTGCCAACAATATTCTAACTTTCTGTAGAGATCACAAGAGCAACAAAGTATAATGGGTAAGAGCAAAGCACTGAAGTCAGAAAGGTTCATTTCCTAAATCTTTTCAACACTTCCTTTCAGTAGATTTTTGGCAAGTTACATAACGCTTAAGCCACAAATTCCATATCTTTAAACTAAACATAATTGAGCCTATTTCCTAGTGCTATTATGAGGATTAAAGAAATTAAAGCATTTGTAACTCTGGGCACAGTGTCTGACCTATGATAACTCAATAAACATTATTCATCTGATAGCCATAGAAAAAAGAAAAAGAGCAAAAAGTATAATTGTAGGACCAAATTCATCCATACTTTCTATATATAGCACAACAGATATTTTTGGTGAATTCACTGAGTTAATAAACAATGCAGAATCTTCACTGACCTTATGCCTTATATTTTTGGAAACCACATCTAGCATATTAAACTATACATAAATCTCACATTAAAGAGAAATTTGGAAGGTAAACTGTTGAGAATATTCTTGTTTTGTATAATTTTGTTTTGAAACTATTTGGCTCTAAACTAACTTGTTATTTATTGACTTGGAATTTTAGAAATCATAAATTTCTTTATAGTAAGAAAATCTAAAACTTTCTAATAAAGTGGAAATTTTTGAAATTTAAATTTAACGACTAATAAAATTGTCAATGTTTAGTGTCATATGCATTGTAATAAACATTTTAAAAATTGACTGCAGCCCTGACCAGGTAGTTCAACTGGTTAAAGCCTCGTTCTAATATGCCAAGATTGCAGGGGTTCAATCCCGATTTGGGTACAGGCAAGAATTAATGAGTGAATGAATAGATAAGTGGAACAACAAATCAATGTTTCTCTCTGTCATGTTTGCTCCCTTCCTCTTTTTCTAAAATCAATAATAAATGTTAAAAAATAAAAATAAATAAATTTACTGCAGTTTTTTACATATTTTGGAGTCAGTAAAGTTTCTTCATAGGTTACACATTTCCATAAAACTTCTTGAAAAGTTAAGAGATCCCAGATATTATTCCTATGTTATGTAATGATTAAGTGTCTTGCATAAATTTTAAGTTCTACAGAAATTAGATAGATAGATAGATAGATAGATAGATGATAAAAATAAAGCCATGTTTCCATCATTAAAATGTCTTTATAAAATTTTATTTTTGATCATGAAACAACAAACACATAAAAAAGTACAATAATGAAATACACTCATTGTTTATTTCTTCTTCCCCCTTACTTCTAAGTTAATATTCATTCTTGCAGAAATATATTCAATAATGCATTTTAGTTGGGCTCATGGTTGAATACTAGTTAGCTAAACATAATTTCTAGTCTCAAAAATAATTTACTGACTACTTCAAAGATATAACTTCATTATCATCTGACCTGTTATTGCAGTTGAAAAATTTGCTGCCAATGAAATTGTTCTTTGTGATCAGCCTATTAGCTTCTGCAGTTTGCTCTTTCTCTTTGTTATTCTGCATTTAATTTATAGTCAGCATAGATATGAAATAAATACAGAGAAAGCTGTGCTTCTTATATCTAAAGATGCTAGTCATCTATCAATTCCCTAACCTTTTAGATTTTTTTTAATGTTTTATCTGCCTCTTTATTTTTCTTATCTGAAAACCCATTAGTGGAATGTTGAATACCCTCACTTTATTTGTTTCTTTTTTTATGAGACTTTATTGATGTTAATTTATTA
This sequence comes from Rhynchonycteris naso, assembly GCA_037038555.1. Classification (NCBI taxonomy): domain Eukaryota; kingdom Metazoa; phylum Chordata; class Mammalia; order Chiroptera; family Emballonuridae; genus Rhynchonycteris; species Rhynchonycteris naso. The sequence goes on from CM072999.1 coordinate 93,300,524, forward strand.
TGTTTACATAGATTGAAGTGTCCCACCGAATACATCCTCCCCATCCTCTGTGTTTCCATCAATATCCTGTTTGCCCCACTCCCCTCAATACTCACCCCCCTTTCCTCCAGGATTTGTTCTCCTGCTCTCTATAATGCTGTGTTATGTGTATATAATTTCACCAATCTCTTTCCCTTCTCTGATCCCATCTTCTCATTCCCTTTTCCTCTGTCCGCTTTCCCTCTGGTCCCTTTGATCCCGCCTCAGCCTCTATTCTGTCCTCAGTTCACATTGTTCATTAGATTCCTCAAAAGAGTGAGGTCATATGATAATTTTATTCTAAGCCTAGTTTATTTAATTTAGTATAATAGTTTCCAGGTCCATCCATGTTGTCGCAAAAGGTAAATCTCCTTCTTTTTCATGGCTGCGTAGTATTCCACTGTGTGTATGTATATGTTTGTGTATGTGTGTGTGTGTGTCTATATATATATATATATATATATATATATATATATATATATATATATATATATATGCCACAGTTTTTTAACCCAGTTGTCCACTGACATACACTTGGGCTGTTTCCAGAACTTGGCTATTGTAAACAATGCTGCAATAAACAGGGGGGTGCACTTCTTCTTTTGAATCAGTGATTTAGTACTCTTAGAATATATTCCTAAAAGTGGGATGACAGGGTCAAAAGGCAGATCCATTGTTAATTATTTTGAGGAATCTCCATAGTATTTTTCACAGTGGCTATACTAGTCTGTATTCCCACCAGCAGTGCAGGAGGGTTCCCTTTTCTCCACATCCTTGCCAGCACTTATTAGGTGTTGTTTTATTAATGAGCGCCATTCTGACTGGTGTGAGGTGATATCTCATTGTGGTTTTAATTTGCATTTCTCTAATAATTGGTGATGTAGGATATTTTTTCATCTGCCGATTAACCATCTGTATGTCCTCTTTGGAGAAGTGTCTATTCATTTCTTTTGCCCATTTTTTGATTGGATTGCTTGTCTTCCTGGTGTTGAGTTTTACAAATTCTTTATAAATTTTGGTTATTAATCCCTTATCAATCATATTGTTGAAAATGTTCTCCTATTGCGTGGTTTCTCTTTTTATTTTGTTCATATTGTCTTTAGCTGTGTAAAATATTTTAGTTTGATATAGTCCCATTTGTTTATATTGTTTTTTATTTCACTTGCCTGTGGAGATAAATGAGCAAAAATATTGCATGAGAGATATTGGAGAGTTTACAATCTAGGTATTCTTATAAGATGATTATGGTTTCATGACTTACATTTAAGTCTTTTATCCATTTTGAGTTTATTTTTGTGAATGGTGTAAGTTGATGGTCTCGTTTCATTTTTTTTGCAGATAGCTGTCCAATTTTCCCAACACCATTTGATAAAGAAACTGTCTTTACTCCATTGTATGCTCTTACCCCTTTTGTCAAATATCAATTGTCTATAAAGGTGTGGGTTTTTTTCTGGGTTCTCTCTTCTGTTCCATTGATCCATATGCCTGTTCTTATACCAGTACCGAAGTATTTTGAATACAATGGCCTTGTAGTGTAATTGGTATCAAGAAGTGTGATACCACCAACTGTATTCTTCTTTTTCAAGATTGCTGAGGCTATTCATGTTCTTTATTAGTTCCATATAAAATTTTGGAGTATTTTTTCTATATCTTTGAAGTATGTCATTGGCATTTTAATAGGACTTGCATTGAATTTATAAATTGCTTTGGGTAATATAGACATTTTAATGATGTTTATTTTTCCTATACATGAACACAGCATATGCTTCCACTTGTTTCTATATGTCTTGATAACTTTTATCAATATTTTATAATTTTCCAAGTACAAGTCTTTAATCTCCTTGGTTAAATTTCTCCTAGGTATTTTTGTTGTTGTTGTTGCAATAGTAAAGGGAATTGTTTTCTTAATTTATTTTTCAGACAGTTAATAGTTGGTATATAAAAATGCCTCTGATTTCTGAATATTGATTTTGTATTTTGCCACCTTGCTGAATTCATTTGTCAGGTCCAGTAATTTTTTTCTGTGACTTTAGGGTTTTCTATGTACAGTATCTATCATCAGCAAATAACAATAGTTTTACTTCTTTTCCAATGTGGATGCTGTTTATTTCTTCTTGTCGTACTGCGGTGGCTAGAACTATGTTGAATAAGAATGGTGAAAGGGGGTACCCCTGCCTTGTTCCTGATCTTAAGAGGATTGCTTTTAATTTTTGTCCATTGATTATGATGTTGACTGTGGGTTTGTCATAAATGACCTTTATCATGTTGAGGTATGTTCTCTGTATTCCCAGTTTGCTGAGAGTACTGATCATAAATGGGTGCTGAATTTTATCAAATGCTTTTTGGGCATCTATTGATATTATCATGTGATTTTTTTTCCTTCATTTTGTTTATGTGATAATTACCATTGATTGATTTGTGAATATTGTACCAACCTTGCCTCCCAGAATAAATCCAACTTGATCATGATATATGTCTTTTTTTTTTATGTATTGCTGAATCCAGTTTGCTAATATCTTGTTGAGAATTTTAGCATCAAAATTCATCAGGAATATTGGCCTATAGTATTCTTTCTTTGTATTGTCTTTGCTTGGTTTTGGAATGAGGATTATGCTTGCCTCATAAAAAGAGCTTGGAAGTCTTCCCTCCTCTTGAATATTTTGAAATAGCTTGAGAAGGCTAAGAGTTAGTTCTTTTCTGAATATTTGGTAAAATTTGCTGGTGAAGCCATCTGGCTCAGGGCTTTTGTTTGTTGGAATTTTCTTGATAACTGCTTCAATCTCATTTGTTGTAATCGGTCTGTTTAGGTTTTCCTGTTCTTCTAGACTGATTTGGAAAAATTATATGTTTCAAGTAATTTATCTATTTTACCTAAGTTGTCTAGTTTTTTGGCATACAGTTCTTTATAGTATTTTCTCACAATCCTTTGTATTTCTGCTGTGTCAGTTGTTACTACTCCACTCTCATTTCTAATTTTATTTATTTGTGTCCTCTCTCTTCTTTTCTTGGTAAGTCTGGTTAAAGGTTCATCGATCTTGTTTACCTTTTCCAAGACCCAGTTCTTGGTTTCATTGATTTTGTATACTGCGTTTTTTAGCCTCCATGTCATTTATTTCCACTCAGATATTTATTATTTCCTTCCTTCTACTTTCTCTGAGCTTTACTTGCTGTTCTTTTCCTAGTTCTTTTAGATGCAGGGTTAAGTTGTTTATCTGAGCTTTTTCTTGCTTCTTAAGGTATGCCTGTAATGCTATGAACTTCCCTCTCAGGACTGCTTTTGCTGTGTCCTATATATTTTGAGTTGGTGTATGTTCATTTTCATTTGTTTCAAGGATATTTTTTGTCTTCTTTGATCTCATTGTTAACCCATTCATTACTTAATAACATACTTTTTTGTTTCCAAATATTTGAATGTTTTCAGTTTTTTCTATGGTAGTTGATTTCTAGTTTCATGCCATTGCTATCAGAGAAGATGCTTGATATGATTTCCATCTTCTTAAATTTATTGAGACTCGTTTTGTGTCCTAACATGTGGTCTATCCTAGAGAATGTGCCATGAGCACTTGAAATGAATGTATATTTTGCTGCTTTAGGATGGAGGTTTCTGAAGATAGCTATTAAATCAAGTTGATCTAGTGTGTCCTTTAAGCATGCTGTTTCTTTGTTAATTTTCTTTCTTGAGGATCTATCTAGTGATGTTAGTTGGGTATTAAAATCCCCTACTATTATAGTATTGCTGTTTATCTCACCTTTTATATCCATCAAAGTCTGCTTTATATATTTAGGTGCTCCTATATTAGGTGCGTAGATATTTATAATGGTTATATCTTTCTGTTGGATTGCTCCCTTTATCATTATGTAGTGTCCTTCTTTATCTCTTACTATAGCCTATGTTTTAAAGTCTATTTTGTCAGATATAAAGATTGCTACCCCAGCACTTTTTTAAATTTCTATTTTTATGAAATAATTTTCTTTATCCCTTTACTTTCAGTCTATGTGTATCCTTTGTTTTGAGGTGGGTCTTTTGTACACAGCATATGTGCAAGTCCTGTTTTCTTATCCCCACAGTTGCCCTATGTCTTTTGACTGGAGCATTTAATGCATTTACATTTAAGGTTATTATTGATATGTAGTTGTTTATTGCCATTTTATTCTTTAAACCTACATTTCTCTTTTACTATATTTCCCCCCTTTGTTCTGTTTACAACAGACCCCTTAATATTTCTTGCAGCATTGGTTTGGTAGCAATGAATTCCTTGAGGGTTTTTTGTTGTTGTTGTTGTTTTTTTGCCTCGGAAGCTTTTTATTTCTTCTTCAGTTTTAAACAATTACCTTGCTGGATAAAGAAGTCTTGGTTGTAGCTCTTATTTTACATTTCTTTGAATATTTCTTGCCATTTCCTTCTGGCCTCAAGTGTTTCTGTTGAAAGGTTGGATGTCATCCTTTTGGGGGCTCCTTTGTAGGTGATTGACTGCTTTTCTCTTGCAGCTTTTAGTATTTTTTCTTTCTCTCTTAACTTTGACACTTTAATTATGATGTGCTTCCTTTAGGTCTCCTTGGGTTCCTCTTTAATGGCACTCTCTGTGCTTCTTGAACTTGTGTTACTTTTTCCTTCATCAATTTAGGGAAATTTTCAGCTATGATTTCTTCAAACAGGTTCTCTTGTCCTTGTTTGTTCTCTTCTCCTTTAGGAACTCCTATGATGCGGATGTTGTTTTTCTTCATGTTGTTACAGAGCTCTCTTAGAGTTTCCTCAGACTTTTTGATCCTCTTTTCTTTTTGCTGTTCTTCTTCCATACTTTCACTTATCTTGTCCTCTAAATTGCTGATTCAATCCTCTGCTTCATCCAGCCTGCTTTGAATTCCTTCTAGTGTAGTCTTCATTTCTGATATTGTGTTTGTCATTTCTCTCTGATTCTTTTTTATGATTTCAATGTCCTTTTTTTTTTTTAATTTCTTTTTATTTATTTATTTATTTTAGAGAGGAGACACAGAGTGAGAGAGAGAGAGAGAGAGAAAGGGGGAGGAGCTAGAAGCATCAACTCCCATATGTGCCTTGACCAGACCAGTGCAGGGTTTTGAACTGGCGACCTCAGTGTTCCCAGGTCAACGCTTTATTCACTGCGCCACCACAGGTGAGGCTCAATGTCCTTTTTGATGCTTGTTATCTCTTTGTTTATCTGCTCATTATGTCCATTTTTTGTTGCTCTAAGACCCTTGAGCATTCTAACAATCATTTACTCTAATCTCTGCATTTGGTAATTTGGTTATTTCCATCTCATTCACTTCTTTTTCTTGTGGTTTCTCTTTTTGATTTATTTGAATTTCATTTCTCTGTCTTCCCATTTTGTCTCTGTACAGACTGATCCTTTGGATGTGCTGATTGTGTATCTAGCTAAGTTTAGGGTTGGTGTTTTCTGTCTCCAGCTTTCAGTTGTGTTGTTTCTAGATCTTCTTGGGTTGGCCTCAGCTGTTGTTTGTAATCTGCTGTGAGCCACTTCTCTGCTGCTACTGGTTTTGTTTTTTGTTTTGTTATTTTGCTGTTTGTGTCAGCATTTTCTATGATTTAGCTGGGTCAGATGTGAGGAGACTTTCCATAAGATACCACTCTAATTAGAATTTTTAGGTCCTGAGCTGATACTTTTCATATCTGGTCACTGAATGTATCAGCCCTGGGCCTCCCTGGCCAGAACCTGGTGCAGACCAGTGGCGGTCACTGCTTATGACTGGCACTTATCAACTCTCTTGGAGCTAAAGGCGATCCAGAATTTATGGCTGCCTCTGCTGGGCCCAGATGCCATTGTAAATATCAGCTGTGCTCCTAGCCTTGCTTTTATCTACTCTTGGCCAGAGTGTGGCCTCTCCATTCCAAAAGTGTAGTTGTTCCACTGGCCCCCTGCTGCTGCCACCTCTTCAGGCACCAGCACTGCCAGGCATGTGGGCTCATGAGCCAGAGTTTAGGCTGCCCTGTGGGCACAGGGAATTTCTCACCTCAACAGGCTCTGCCCCTAGTGAGCGCATGGGCTGCCTCACCTTGCCAGGCTCCACCACCCACTGGCATGTGGGAATCCTTGCTGGGCTCTGCTCCCCACAAGCATGGCGGATGCCTTGGCCCACTGGGCTCCGCCCCCTGTGGGTGCTCAGGTGCCTCTCTGGGCTCCACTCCTTGCCACCACCAAGCTGGCCACCATGCTCTGCCCCCTGCAGGCTGTGGAAATCTTTGCTGGGTTTTGCCCCTCATGGGCAAGGGTGACAACGAACCCACCGAGCTCTACCCCCCATGGGCACTTGGGAGGCCTCTCAGGCTCTGCCCCCCACTGCTGCTGAGTGGGCTGCCTCGCTGTGCTCTGCCCCCTGCCATCATGCAGGCCCAGTGCTGCAGCTGCCACCATAGCTAGGCACTCCTGCCCTTTGGCGGGTACTCAGCAGTTTGGGGGACCATGTAATTCAGACTTCACACTCAAAACCTGTGCCCTGATGCACCCCCTGCTTCTAAGTATCTCTTTGCACTGGCTAGAGCAGAAGAGCCTCTGGTGGGCAGGATAATTTCTTCCCTTTGCTGGCATTGGTTCTCCCGGGAAAAATGGCCACTTTAGGTTTGGGGAGTGACCCTGTACAGTCAGGGTGGCTGTCCCCCACAGTCTCTCCCTGTGTCCCCGAGACTATACTTTCTTGTCTCTATTCTAGTACTCTTGGTGCTCCTTGCTCCCGGATCCCTGGGTAAGTGACTGTGAATGAGGTTTTCTGGACGGTCCCTTTAAGACTGAGCCTGGGTCTGAGAGTTCTGTCTCCCTCTGACAGACAGTAACTTGGCTCTTCTTTCAGCCAAATACTGTCCATATGCCTCCTCTAGTCTCTGGGGCTTCAGGCTGGGATTCCGGTTCTGGGACTGAGGATATACAACTCTACGGACAACCCACCCTGCCATGAGAGACCCTCTGGCCACCTGTTGCTCCTGTGAGGGAGGCAGCCCTTTCTGTGTCTCCGCCCTTCCTACCAGTCTCAGTGTGGTTCCTTTGTTGATGCTTGGTTATAGATTCCTGTTTGTTTAGTCCAAAATTGGTTTTTCAAGATTATGGTTCCTAAGTTAGGTTGTAATCAACTTTGGTTCTGGGAGGTGGGAGTTGTAACATTCGCCCACTCCGTCTCCATTTTCTCTTCCCCTATTTGTTTCTTAAGCTTCCTTTCATGTTTTCTGTATATTTATTTCTCTTCCTTCTTTTGTATACTTACTCAGATTCATCTTCTAGATCAAAAATATCTCCGTATATTTGTTTAATCTACTATTTAACTTAACCTTTGATTGTTTTGTAACATAAGTGACAAAATTGTTTATCTGTACATGTCCTATTTTTATCAACTTAAAACTTGTCTATTTAATGGTATCCTATATTCCAAAATTTCTTCTTTAATGTAATCATTTTAAGTCATCTTAATTGTTTTCTCTTTGTAGTTGCTAATCTATAATCTCAAATCCTTGCCACCCCTCATATTACTGGTACTGTTTTTTCTTGTGTACTTCACTTTTGGTGGATTATAATGTGTCTTTACAAATACGTTTTTGTCTTCTATGATAAGCCCTTGAAGACTTAGAGAGCAGTTTTTTATTTATTTCTACCAATCCCAAAGATTAAAGTACCAGGGATCAATTTTTATTTCTATTTCTTGGATGGGAGATTTCCCAGGCCATGTAGATAAAGCTGAAACCCAAATTTATATAAGGCCAATGCTCAATATCTGAATGTCTCAAAAAGGACTCCTTTTTACCCAGAGATTAGCGGAAACAACAAACTTTGTTCTTGTCTCTAAGCTAATGGGTAGATTTCTTTTCTTCTCATTTACTCATTTAAGTTCCTGGACCTATGAATACATTTCAGTGCCAATACTTTCTTTATATGGGCTGAAAGCATTATCTTGTTTTGCTGATGGGGAACTAAAATCCTAACATAAAATAGTTGGACAAAAACCCACTCAGGCCAACCTATATGTAAAATTTTAAATTCTTCTTTGCTTTTAATATCTAAAAATTTCCTTATTTATTTCCTTGTGAATTTAACTGATTTAAATATTTTATTTTGTCTATCAAAATTTGTGGTTTTAAATTCTTATTATTAAAAAATATGTATTTATTTTAATCAGTGTAATGGGTGTAATTGTGCCCCCTCAAATTTGTTTGCTGAAATCAAACTCCAAAAATGATGGTATTTGGAGAGGGGGCCTTTGGGACCCTCATTATCAGTGCTCTTGTAAGAGGAGCTACCAGAGAGCTTATGTTTTCATGAGAACACCATGAGAAGGTGGCTGTCTGCAAGGCAGCTAGAAACTAGACACTCTGGCACCCTAATCTGGATTTCTAGCCTCCAGAAGTGTGATCAAATACATTACATTAAATTAAGCCAACCAGCTTTCAATATTTTGTTATAAGCCATCTTTCTAAAATATCAAATCTCCAATTTCTTATTTGTTTAATTAATGTTGATGAGTTTGTTTTTTAGTGAGAGGAGGGTAGGCAGAGAGACATACTCCCACATGTGCCCTGACTGAGATCCATCTGACAAGCCCCCTACAGAATGAAGCTTTGCCCATCTGGGGCCACTGCTCTGTTGCTTGGCAACCGAGCTATTTCAGCACCTGAGGCAAGGTCATGGAGCCATCCTCTGTGCCCTGAGCCAACTTGCTTGAACCATTTGAGCCATAGCTGTGAGAAGGGGGGAGGGGTGGAAAAGCAGATGGCCACTTGTCCTGTGTGCCCTGACTGGGAATCAAACCCAGGACTTCCACACACCAGGCCAATGCCCTACTGCTGAACCAATTGGCCAGGGCCTACTGATGAGTTTTAAAGAAAAAAAAGTCTTGCTGCTTTTACTTTTTAATATATAAGTGGGGCTACCTAGTATGAGTACTCTGGCTCTGCCTGCATTCAAATAAACCACCGCATCTGAACAACTAATAAAAAATTTTTTAAATCTACTAATTCAGGTGGAACAAGTAATTTAATTTATGTTATTAAAATGAACCACAAGGTAAATAATAAAATTTAGAAGAATAACCAAAAACAGAATGAGTTTACTGTGTTTGGGCAAAGAAAAACAACAAACAGCTACTATATTAATAAAAGCAATCTATAGAAGCTTAATACAGTGAAATTTTCCATCAATATTGCAAATAAAATACCTTGGAGAAGTGTGTATAATTAATAAATATAAAGGGCTATAATTATTGTGGTAGGTATAAATTATTACCAAGAGTCCTCCAGCTAATTTGAAGGACCTTTGACTTCTATGCAGCTATAGCTGAAATGAGAAATTTACTGCAGTAAAATATGCAGTATCTATTACGATCTTAAAACAAAGAAATATATTGGATGGAAGCAGTATAACCCTGAAGCATCTTGATGAACTGTAAATAATCCAGGCCGGACTGTATGTGCTGAAACAAACAAACAAGCAAGAAAACTTAGCTTATAATTCATATAACTTATAATTCATATTTTTGCCGCACAACCAAAAGGCTTTAAAAGTAACTTTTCCTTGCATTTGAGAGTCTGGTATTAAAAATATTACTTGGCAATTTGGCAGCTATATATTGTGACCTCTTGTCATTGGTTGGATCACAGATGTCCTCCTCCTTTCCTTTTTAAACACTTATGGGTTCAATAGAGTAAGCATTGACTTCATACACAAGCAAAGTCAGACAGAGCACTAGGTTCTAGTCACTTTCCTAATGGGAAGTAAGCAGAGCAATTTAACAGGATGTGAGACGGGTAAGGAGGATCATGGTCTAGCAGATGATGAAATAAATACTCTTTTTAAGTATGCCAGACATACTCACGTAAAAAGAAGCTTATAGGTCATCAGAAAATGCAAAAATGGCATATTGGGTTGATCCCATAATTAAGGGAGAAGATGTAAATCAGGAGCATCTCAGACTGAATGTGTTCCTTTACCATATACTATTATTATGATGATGATTCTTACTTCAGTAGGCATTTCACACTGATGATTTGGAATATCTTTCTTCAGTATCACAATTTAAAAAGTAAGGTACAGATCAGAGAGTCAGATAAAGCTCCCATTGTTGCAAAGACTGGCCATTACTTTGTTGTGGCAAAGCTAGAAGAGCAAGGATTTCCACAGGGCAGCATCAAAATTGGCTGACACTAAAAGAATCTATCATGTTAAGGACATCACATACCAAAGGACTCTCTGCCAATTATTTCTCAAACTAGGCAGTTAGTAACCAAGGAAGAAAAAGGTTAAACTCCTACTGTCCTTAACACTATCACTACACACACACACTTAGGCTTAGTAGAAGCATTGACAGGGTGTGTTCTTTTCCTTCTAAACTTTGTTCTTCATAACTTCTCCAGATATTTATGTAAAAGATATGTTTAGATGTCACCCAAGATCCCTTCTTAGCACTTTTCCTTTCTAACAGTGTCCTAATTTTGTCTGGGGAAAGTATACTCATCTCTAAGCAATAAAAGATGAATTACAAAGCTAATCATGATAATTGTTTCTGTTACTTTAAAAATTCCCAAGGGTTGTCATGTAAGAAGTTCTTCCCACTGAGCCCTGAAGGAAAGGCTGCTGTGTAGGTTTCTGAAGAAACATTAGATAAAAGAAAACACACACAACTGGCATCACACTTCCCCATCCTGCATATCCCTTTCTAGGACACAGAATGGCAGCTGGTGCTCCTGTAGTCATCAGTGATCATGAGAAAAAGGTGACAAGATTTGAAGAGACATGGGCTGCTGATCAAATATCAGCATTAGCTAAACTCTGGTCTTTCTTCAGATTATGCAGGATAAATAAACTCCTATTTGTTTTAGCTATAGTTAGTAACGTGTTTTGTTACTTGCAACCAAATCTTTTATTAACTGATATAAAATATATAACATTACTATTTAACAAGCCTATGAACTAGATACTATTAACACGCATGCAGTATTTTATTTTCACAATAACCCCAATGTAAAGGTAGTAGATCACTTTAAACCTTAGCTTTACATATGGTAAAGCCAATTCAATGAAAGTTATGGACTTACCTTGGGTGACCAAGTTAGTATGTGATAGAGCCAGACTTGAAATTATGTTTGATGTCATTCTATCTTTGTTCATTCATTAATTTATTCATCTAACAGATTTTTGAGGATCTATATGAGTCAGAAACACCTGTTCCCCAAGAATATTAATAACACTGGGGAACAAAATTTTTGTTGCATCCACAAAAATACTTGTTCTTACCTAAATCGAGTGTGTTGATCTCAAATATGACATTAATTTTTCTCTGTTAGCTACTGTTTTTCCACAATTCAAGATTTTATAGTAAAATTTTCAACATTTACTTTAACATAATGAAGTAGAATGTCTTCTTGGACACCATCTTTGTGAAAATATAATACTTTATATAATGCAGCAAATACAGTAATACACTAAAAGATATGATTGCATCAGAATTTGTCTACAATTTTGAAATAGAACTTTTTAAAATACTTATTTTAATCATAAAATTTGCGCAAAACTTATTTAAATTCTATTCAGGCAAAAAATTGCGTTTGTAGATCTTGTTTTTGTGTACTTGTTGAGGACAATCTTGTTTGAGGTGCTAGCAATAGTCTGCCATCATATTTCTGTCCCATCGCCCCTGATAACGTTCTTCTATCATCTTCAGATCTTGATGAAATCATTCTCCCTGCTCATCACTAACAGATCCAAGATTATCAGAAAACTTATCAAGGTGACTGTTCAGGAAGTGATCTTACCTCTCACGTTACATCCAATGTCACGGAAACCCAACAGCATCCTTTGAACCAGAAGTTTATAGTTTTTTGCTTGTTGTTGCCAAGAAAGTTCTTTGTAACTGCCACAAAAGACTGCCATGGTGCTTTCTCCTCCTTATTCATCTTCCTGGCAAATTCTTCATCACATATGAGGGTTCAAATTTGAGGTCCACTGAATATACCTGCTCTTCTCGAAAGACAAGGCAGGAAAAGCAGAAATAATATGTTGAAAGCTTTCTTTATTCAAAGCCTGAACAAACTGCTTCATTAAGCCAAGTTTGATGTGAAGTGGGGAAAAATGATTCTGTCTTAATTAACTACAGGTTCATTCACAATATTTTGCATCCTTACTTCCAGAGTTTCACGTTTTGACCACTCCTTTTGTGTCCAGTGTTCCTCCCAAGCTCGGCTGTCCCACAAACACAGAAAGCAAGGATACTTTGTGAAACCTCTCCATTGTCCTAGCAGGAAATTTACTATTTGAAGATACACACTAATGATCCAGTTATGCTCCTCATACTTTAGAAAGTTGAGGAAAATTTTTATGTCATTATAATCTTCTTGCAGATGACTTAAATAACCAATTGGAACGGCTGCAGAAACATTACTGTTGTGTAGAACACATTTCAGAATCCATTTAGAGCTGTCAAGAAATAGCCGCCATTCTGTTGGACTATATGTGGTAACACCTAGCTGGCTGAGAAAACTACCGATACCATGACAGTAAACAAAGTGTTTGTCTTCAAAAAAAAAGTCAACAAAAATTTGTTCACGCTTACTGAAATTGGATACTTTAGCTGACTGGTGAAGTACATTCTTTTATTGAAGTCTGGAGGCTAATAACTCAGCTGCTTTCTTTGATAGGCCCAAATCTCTTACTAAGTCAGTCATTCGATTTGGGTTGGCTAAACTGCTGAGGGGTTAATGGCTGTTTGGCATCAGAAGAAGACCCTTCATATTCTACCATTTCCTCATGCATCTTATCAAAATATACTTGATAACCATGTTCACTCTCTTCATCCTTAGAAGAAATAAAACCATTGAATGCTGGAACCAGGAGTCTCAGTGTGTGGGATAGGTCGTATTGTTGAAGGAATATTAGGATATGTGATCATATGCCGTTTTTTCTTGCTGATGCCCTTTGTATGGATCAGACAGAAATATCAGTCACTGCTGTGGTCCTTAAGTTCTCACCAAACCACAGGAATACCAAAAGGCATTCCTTTGCATTTTCCTTTTGTCCAGTCAGAAAGCATTTCTTCATAATTATGACAACAATATGAGGAGCCCTATTCTTGTCTTGATTGCCAAGGGGAACTTGAAAATAGGCAATATATGCACATGTCACAAATGATGAAATATTACACCTTTGACGTGGAAGTGTGTAACAGCCACACATATAACAGAAGGTGTCAGGACTATTCTTACATATACGCCTACTTGAAGAAGCCATGATTCAATCTTAAAACAAAATAAGAGGGTGTTTTTAATAGATAATAATTTTTACATTTAAAAACAACTACAATTATGTAAAAGTGATGTTTGTAAAACATTAATTGCCTTGTGGTTATGTTCAATGCAAGAGTCATTGCCCTTTAACTCCAATTTAAAAACCAATGCATGCCATTAACTGTAACAAAAATATTAAAATTGCATAAAAACTAGTGCATACACCAAAAAACGAATTTCAGATTTGGAATCAGTGATGTAAACATATATAGAAACAGTTCTAAAACCTCATGCAACAAAAAATGAAAAAAATTGTTCCCCAGCGTAATTAAACATTTTGTACTCTCAAGGACCTCAAAGCCTAGTGAGTTCATAGTGTCTCAGCTCTCATGTCAGTAGGATTTTAATTTATCAGTCAACCTTCTTTCTAATAGCTATAGTCATGTGAGTTGTTGGTTTTTTATTTAAATCAAAATGCATGTGATTTCAAGAGCATTTGCTACACAACAGATTTATTTTTCATTTGTTACTTGGACATGAATGGAAATTTCCAACATAATTTTAAAGTCAGAATTTTCTGAACAGTTTATTCTTCCTTTTACAAAGGCAAAACTGCTCACTTTTCTCTCTAATGCTCCATCTCCATGACTGTTGCACTGAGACAGCGAGGCAGTCACATGTCTAGCAGGGAAACCAAATACATAGTGACACCTCATAGGGTACAATTCAAGAGAAGGTTTGAACATGTAGGCAGAAGAAAATAGGCCAAGAAGATGCCACAAATCATGGAAAGATTCTGGGCTCCACTGCTAATTTTAATAGAGGGTCAAAATATTGTACCAAATTCACAGAATTTGGAGAGCAATGAGATTACACTCACGAAAGAAACTAGAATATGCAGAAAATACTTCAAAACTCATGCCAAGAGTCAAAGAAATAATAATGGCAAAAAAGTATTTTCAGTCAATCAATAAATCAACATTCCACAATCAATTGACTAAAAATAGCTTCTTGAAAAATATTATGTACTTAGAAATTTGCTGAGTGTTTAGATGAAAGGGTGCGAGGTAAGAGAATCATGACATCACCTTTTTAGTCAAGTAAGTTAAAGTCCGGTTTGCAGATACAGATGGGGTAAAGAGAAGATACTAACACAGTGCTTCTTAACCTGGGTTCTATCAAACCCTACGGGTTTGATGAGTCAGTCTCAAGGGTTCGGAGAAGCCTCTGCCGCAAATTACGGTATTACTTTATTACGCAAGATAAAGTAATACCGTAATTTGTTGTGAGTTCATGTACTTTGTTGGTTTTGTTCTTTGAGCAAGGTGATGTTCATGCACGGCTCATTTTGTGCACCAGTAAAAAAACATATACCTATGTCTTGAATTTGGAAACAAAATCATATTTTATTTATCACTAAAGAAGGGTTTAGTGAATGCACATATGAAACTGGTGGGTTCGGTACCTCAAAAAAGGTTAAGAACCACTGTACTAACATATGGAAAAAAATGAGAAGATATTTAAATGGCAGGGAATGCAATACTAGGGGTTAGAAGCAAAAGCTGTTTCAGAACTGGGAAGGTGTGATGTGTGGAAGAGAGAAAGTCTATGACTTTAATCAGGGCCCTGAATCTAGTCACAGCTCTACAAACTTTATGACCAAAAAATCACATTAACTTTTGCTTCTTAGAAGAGAGCTAAGTTAAGAAAATAAAATAAGAAAATAGTTATTATGTCTACTATTTCTAATATTTTTAAATATTGAACATACATGATATGCTATCCTTTTCCTGAGGTTGAAATAGTGGTAGAATGTTTTATGGAGGGTAAAAAAGAGAATGAAAAAATGGAAAGGACTCACAAAACCTAAGCAAAAAGAGTGAGGTAAGACTTGAGCTCTAATTGAAACTCAGCCACTCACTAGTTCACTGATTATTAGATAATTACTGAATAAATGAATGGATGAACAAAGATAGAATGACATAATACAAAATTATATAAATTTTGTCATACAAGTGAAAGGTGTTAAAATTGCTCCACTCTAAGGATTATATACACTGGGTGTTCCAGAGGTAGAAAAATTCAAAAGTTCCCTAAGCACTGTTTTTCTGAAAGAAGGTTAGTGCTTTGTGTGTACTATCAATAGATTGCACTATTGAACATGCAGCCAGCTCTACAGGGAACATGCCCTAAGAGTAAAAACACATTCTCTGATACATTACTCCCCACCATCCCTATAGCCCCTTAAAACAGAATTCATGGCATTGGGAAACTCTTCAACACTGCTATTTACTGTGTGAGCAGCAAACTGTTGAAATACTGCTTTTGATAGGTGATACAAACTCATTTATTTTGTTGGGAAGCTATAATTGTGAGGTTTCACTCAGAAACATGAGTCTAGCTATGTTTTCTGAGGCCTGAATCTAGCACCTCTTACTTGCATGGATAAGAACTATTTGGGGTATTTCTAGCTGGACAGAATCCTGGAAATGCAGGACTCCTGGAACACGTCCTCAAGGATTTCCATTCAGAAGATTTGGGGTAGAGCTTAGAATCTGTGTTTTAAATGATCAATGATCCTATTTAAGTTATTTGTGTACTAAATTTTAATAAATGTTGAGAAACTGAATGTCTCAGAAAAGTAGAATGCTTTTTATATATTTTTTCTATTGATTATTTAGACTTTTAATTAATCAAGTCAATACTTTTGCATAAACAAGCAAACATAAATAAGAAAATTAATAAATAGGTATTATTAGAACCCCCTAAAAATTAAAACAAGAGAAGAAACAATCATGGTAGATAAGACCATTAATTGCTGTTGAGAGAATTGAGGGAAAGGCACTTGTAATAGTGAAATGGGCTGAGACTAAAGTACCTTGCCAGTTTCCAAGGGAAGAGAAGAAATTTTATTTAGAATTTGGCAAGCTCTGAGTGTTTGTGCCCTTCTCTCCCTAAATTCATATGTTGAAATTCTGACCCCCAAGGTGATGCTATTAGGAGGAGAAGCTTTGGGAGATGAGTAAGTAGGTCAGTAGGGTATAGCCTTCATAAATGGGATAAGTAACCTTATAAAGAAGTAGTCATAGAACTCCCTAGCCCCTACCTCCATGTGAAGACACAATAAGAAGTCTATGATCATGAAGTGAGCTCTCCCCAGGCACAGAATCAGCTGGCATCTTGACTTGAACTTCCCAGCCTCCAGAATGGTGAGAAATAAGTTTATGTTGTTTATAAATTATCCAGTCCCTGGTGTTTTGGTTTAGAAAGCTGAAGGGATTAAGACAAAGTTTAATAAACATAGTGAAATTTTGCCTTTGAATTCCATTTATGTCAGATTTTAGAAAGGCAAAAATTACATAATTTAACAAGTTATAAATTTAAACTAGAAATACAATATTTTTCTTAAAATCTTTTCACAATTACTTTCTTATTTTTTTTTCCTTAAGTGAGAAGCAGGGAGGCAGAGAGACAGACTCCTGCATGCACCCCAACCTGGATCCACCCAGCAAGCCCCCAACAGGGTGACACTCTGCCCATCTGGGGCCACTGATCTGTTGCTTGGCAACCAAGCTACTTTAGTGCCTGAGGTGAGGCCATGGTGCCATCTTCAGTGCCCAGGGCCAACTTGCTCCAAATGAGCCATGGATGTGGGAGAAGAGAGAGACAGAAAGAGAGAAAATGGGGAGGGAGAGAAGTGGAGAAGCAGAAGATCACCTCTAATGTGTGCCCAGACCGGGAATTGAACCTGGGACATTCACACACCAGGCCAATGCTCTACCACTGAGCCAATCAGCCAGGGCTTCACATTTACTTTCAGTAGTAATTATTTTTACATGTAGTTTACAGTTTAATTTAGAAATATTTATGGAGCACCCATTAGGAGCGAGGCAGGGAGACAGAAGTGCCATGTCTCTGAAGGAGCTTTTAGTCCAGCTGCAGAGATGAACGCATGAAGCTGTAAGACCCACCCAGCACTAAGCTCTGCAGACAGCAAGCAGCCCAGAGCACCATCACTTGCCTTTTGCTGTGGTTTAGTATGAAAAGGCAGGGCCCCAGAGGCATTTGTGTGTGTGATCATATATGAGATCACATATGCGGGTAAAGTATACTGGCATGTCTCCCATGGGGTGACCTCTCTCAAGTAAAGTAACATCATCACCTGGACTGACACCTTGAAGGAGGAGTCACAGGGTAGAAAGAGTGTAGAATAGTGCGTATTCCAGAAGGAGGATGGGGCGGGTGTGTGTGTGGGGGAGAGTTCACTTCTTAATAAGCTCCTAGAATTGTCTCAGTATTTCCTGCCTGGGACTGGGGGGGTGGGGGTGGTGTAACTGCCTGCCTCAACCACCGGACACATTTGTGGCCAGTTTCTATTAGACATCCTTTTCCTTCTTGTCACTTCCCATTTTGCCACAACAGCCAGATGCTGTTGCTACAGCCACAGGCCTCTCTCCCCAGCTCTAGTCAGGCACAAGTGAAGCAGGGAAACCATCTTGTTCTTATATAAAATATAAGCCCCAAGGGTGATGTAACAGCACACTGTGTTCTTTAGAATTGTATCAAATGAAAAAGAAAAAATAATGTCTGTGTGTGTTGGTTGGTGGTTTTCAGACATCTCATTTCTGAAAACATACAGATAATAACAAGCGACAAAAAGAAAGGTTTCCAAAAAGCAAATATTCTGGGGGTTTTTTCCTCTTTAATGAAATAAAATTTCTTCTCCCCCTGAGGGAGCCCTTTCCTGCTCAGCTGTCACTGAGCCTTCAGGGAAGTTTTTCTCCCTGTAATTTTTTATAGCCTAATAGGCCTGCCTGTTCCTGGCCCCATGTGTCTTTCTGGGGACCAATGTTTTCCTTCCTTCCAAGTTTGTTCCTCTACCCTTTGTTCCTCCAGCTGCAGAGCATCAGGCCTGTGGTACACGTTTGGGGTTACACATGGCTCTGGCCCAGGGAAACGTAGGCCTTTGCGACCTACTGATTGAGTGCTGGCTCTGCAGGTGCTCTTGCACTTGCTGTCCCTCTGATAGAAATTCCATACTAATTCTCCAATGGCAGTCCCTCTTGAGTAACCAGATATGACAGTATTTCATTACAGTAATTAAAAGACTCATTACTTTCAAGCTCCAGTTTCTGGAGTGATTCTGTAATTGATATTTTAATTTTACAAATTATTGAAGATAAAACTTTGAAATTTGACTGATGCAAACATGCAAAAGGTCATGGAGAGGAAATGCCCTTTTCCTTGTGCCTTCTGGCTTTGCCCCAGTGTCCCTCCTCATCCACTGGGGCGGGAAGAAGAGAGCCAGA
The DNA here is from genome assembly GCA_037038555.1 of Rhynchonycteris naso. Lineage (NCBI taxonomy): Eukaryota > Metazoa > Chordata > Mammalia > Chiroptera > Emballonuridae > Rhynchonycteris > Rhynchonycteris naso. The sequence continues at coordinate 93,319,085 of CM072999.1, forward strand.
AATCGCCCATAATCATACCCTGCCTGTCCCCTGTCCCTCCAATATGTGCTGTCATTATTTCAGGTTTTGAAGCTCGCATGGCAGCCTTGCCAGTAAAGATAATGGGGCCTATTATTTTCAATGAGCTCCATCAAGAGGTTTCAATGGGCCTGCTATCACTCGAACAAAGACACATTGGGAAGTGACACTGCTTTCTTGTCATCAAAATGGCTGTGAGTTTGTGTGAAGCTAAAGAATGCCCTTTTTCCCTTTCAGCACTGTTGAATTTGAAAGGGCCAAGAAAGGCAGTTTAGAAAGAAACAAGCCTGACTCCTTGCCGAGCGAGCACCCTTTGCCCCAGCCAGATGTGTATATGAGCAGCTTTCGTTGTATGGAATCAATAAGTTCAGCAAAGTAAAACCAGCTTTGCCATTGATTTCCTATTTATAGCCAGAAATATGTTCCCATGGGAAATATCTTTTGATAGAATTAGAAACAAATAAAACAAAACAAAAGCAAAATAAATAAATGAATACCTGCCAGCAACAGAATTGTTGAGAAAGTGGTTAAGTTGAAGGCAAATGAAGAGATTCTGCACCATTAGTTTGGCTTTCAATTTTTTTTCCTGTTCCAAATTCTTATCGTTTTTGCTAAACCTGGGAAGCTTTCCCTTGTCTTTACAGCCATAGCAACTAGAGCTCAGCCCCAAACTTCCTTTTCTCTGTATATTTCCAGAGCCTTAATATTAACCTTTCATGAGACCTTAATAACAAGACTACTAGTCTAGCCCTTCCTAACAGTGGGCAATTTTAGGACTGGTAGAATATAGTTTTTGAGATTTATAAATATGAGAATCTGACAAACAAGTTCACTTTTCATAATAGTCCTATTTCTGTTTTTCAGTAAAAAATATTCCTCAATAAAACATTTTGACTTTTGAGTGCTGATTATGTGTACAAGTCCAAGCATGTTACAGAGTTACTCATTTGTCCCCATAATAGACAGGAGAAAGAATGCTGCTGTTATCCTCAGTCACACTGAGGCCTCTCCAGATGCAATCATTTGTTGAAAGTAACTCAGCTGGCAGTGAGGCAGCGTGGGAAGCACCTAGGCAAATTCCTTGGAAAGTAGAATGGGAACACTGAGACAAATAGCTGAGCCAACTGGCTGAGTAATTTACAGCCGGATACTGAAGGTCACTTCCCTGAAGATAACATCTAGGCCTCAGCTGTATTTCAGCTCCAGGCCTAGAAGAGCGGCAAAACCAGGGACACCAGGACGAGCTCCACTGACTAATGGCCCTCTGCTCTGGGGCTGACCATTAATAAAGACCACAACCCTGCAAGGGCACACCTGGAAAAGCTGATGAATATTCTATTAAAATTCTCCCCTAAACTCCCAATCTTTAAAAACTCTCAAAGCAACAGACCCAGAGAGCTCTCCCTCCCAGGAGCATGCACACACCTTTCCCTTCCTCCTTCCCTTCTTCTTCCCCCACAGGCGTGCATCTCTTAACCTCTAAGGATCCCCACGAAAGACTTGCAACCAGGGGAGCAGTGGGCCCCAGCAGCTCATACTGCGCTAATCCCTTGAACCTGTCTCCAAAGGCTTCCTTTTTCTCTGACTTACTAGTATAGGCTCATTTCCTTCCCATAAGGTTTCTAGAACAAGGCAGTCCTGCCTAAGCTCTTTTCTGTTGCTTCTTATATTCTAGGCCCTTCCTTATTTTATTGTTCCCAGCTTTAATAAACTTACTCTCAAAATCACCTGGACTCCTGTGAAATTTTCCCTGCACAAAGTCAAGAACCCACACATCATTTGCTGGCCCAAGGCCGATGTAGACCCGAATGGCCGGGTCCCCTGTCCAGTAACAGCAAGTTTCAGAACAGGACAGTTGAATCCCTGTAATCTCATTCTAGAGTCCATAAAACATGGGAGGCCTCTATGTGTCAATGAGTTGTTGTATAGTTGTTTGAAATACTACCCGGTTTTTCTTTTGTTTGCTTGTATTCCTCACCCCCTCCAAAGCTTCTCTTCTTTTCCCTGAATATCTCTATTCAGTCAGTAAGTTCTTCTACTTTATCAGGGCAGAAAGCATAGATAGCCTGCCAATATCTGTCTCTAGTGTTCTCAATTTCATAAATTCTATTAGATGAAATGGATGGACCTTGAGAATATTATGCTAAGTGAAATAAGAAAATCAGAAAAAACTAAGAACTATATGATTTCACACATAGGTGAAATATATAACTGGGACTCATGGGCAAAGGCAAAAGTAAAGTGGTTCCCAGGGGGAACAGGTAAGGGGGGAGCAGAGTAAATAGGGGCAAATACACGGTAATAAAACAAGATTTGACTTCGGGTGATGGGCACACAACACGATCAACAGTTCAAATGCTATAGAAATATTTACCTGAAACCCATGTATTCTAATGAACCAGTATCACTCCATTAAATTTTTATACCTAAATTAAAAAAAAAAAAACAGATGAGTTATATTAGAAGACTCCATGTCAAAAGCATAAAAATGGAAGCAATGCATTTGAAAGGAGAAGGGTAGAAGATAAGAATTTTTAGATATATGGTAAATATTCAGGTTTCATATAGGAATGAGTGATGATTTAGCCAAATTACTGCACAGATATTTTTGGTATGTTCAAAGCTCTGTGAATACCATATTATAATTGGCAGAACAGCCTTCACTCCAGTAAGGTCCAGCCAAAGCCAGTAGCCAAGGCTTCAACTGAGCTATCTTCTCATCTGCTGCAGGGGAGCCCTAGCCTTCATGGGCAGCCTCTTCCCCCACACCCAGTGAAGTCCCAACAAATGTGGTGCCCTTCAGTGCAGGCAGTCCCAACCTGTCCAACTTATCACTGCAATTTACTCTGCAATGTTTTGGAACACCTGCAATCCTAGGAGAAAAAGCGGGGTGGTGGAAGAACAATGATACTGAAGAAAACCAGTTTAAAATCCCCTGAGATGGGACAGTGCTTGGATGCAGCCTTATTATACCTGTATCAGCTTTATCTTCTTCTGTGCTTGAAAAGGTACGATTAGACTTTAGCTACAGGCTGGAAAGAATGCTACATAGCTAGTTGAACTATTTCAGCTTTTTTTCTTATAAGTATAGAGGACTTCAAGGTGATTGACTTCTAATAGTAATGTCAATGAAAAATTATTAAAAATATTTAGAATGACCATAGTAAAGTACTGAAAGATCTATGTTTCTACAGTGCTACTTACTAGTGGTTTATGTATGGGGCACTGGAGGACACAGATAAGAAAAGGTATTTTATTGATCTGGGTGTCAAATATGCACAGTTAAAAGTGGATAAAGATATGACATTTATGTTTATTATCTCATTGCAAAGAAAGGTTTGAGATGACAATGTCTGAAGCAATCTAGCAAAGATAACTTCTACTATGCATAAATTTGCCATAATTAATTTTCACTTTTAATTGAGAAATACTTTTATCCCCACAGTATTTTATATGCATTCAATAATTATCCTCTGTTTCTAAGGGATCAATAGTTCCCATATTCTTAAGACTTTTTTTTAGAATTAAAGGCATTACAGTCCTCTAACTCCTACCACATGCTAGTATCCATACTGCTAGTATCCATTTTTTGAGAAAATATGTAAGTGCATATGGATGCCCAAGTACTTATAATAACTTCATAGGGAGGAAGTAACTGATTTGTCCATGTGGCCTATTAATACCACTGAACTCTAAAGTTTCTTAATCAAAGATCATGTCTTATTAATCTTGTATAAGCACAAGTTAAACACAGTGCCTGTAATATAGTAGATATAATATTTAATAAACGTTTCTTGACGAATTATCAAATATTCTTATTCAGCTGAGGGTAAGTTCGAAAACCCAGAATCTGAGTGAGGCCTTTGCTCTTCTCCACGAGGTGAATGGGGCAGGGAGGCTGGCTGCCTAAGTTTTTGGTAGTGATAGGAGAAAAAAATACTGATTTAATTAACGAACATTCATATTGTGCTTAATATAAAATGGTTTTCATAAGCTTGGCAGAAATCTAATTACCTTACAAATATGATTAATCTTCATTATGACCCCATCAGATATTATTTTTATTGTTGTCTTTCTTACTTTACAAATGAGGAAATTAAGGACAAAAAAGAGGATCTATCTCTCCAAGGCTACATTATGACTTTATTAACAAAAATATTTTATTTTTTTACATGACCTATTATTATATCATCTTATATGTGTATATGATTCAGAGTTATGGAAAATAATGGGTGAATTTTTTTTTTTTTTTTTTTTTTTACAGGGACAGAGAGAGAGTTAGAGAGAGGTATAGATAGGGACAGACAGGAATGGAGAGAGATGAAAAGCATCAATCATCAGTTTCTTGTTGTGAAACCTTAGTTGTTCATTGATTGCTTCCTCACATGTGCCTTGTCCGCGGGCCTTCAGCAGACCGAGCCACCCCTTGCTGGAGCCAGCGACCTTGGGTCCAAGCTGGCGAGCTTTTGCTCAAACCAGATAGGCCCGCGCTCAAGCTGGCAAGCTCAGGGTCTTGAACCTGGGTCTTTCGCATCCCAATCCAATGCTCTATCCACTGCACCACCTCCTGGTCAGCCAATGGGTGAATTTTTTGATGGCCTGTGAATCAGATCTGTGAATCAGATGTCAAACAGATTTTCCATTTACCCCCAAATCCCTCAGCTATAAAACAGGTTGCCTAGAGTGGGGATGGGATGATTCTAGGGCTGGGCACCTTAGATTTCAAATTTAAGATAAATGTTTTGAACCATGATTTATTCTAAAGAAGTCACACCAAGAGTTACCAAACAGCTTAACAGCTGTGGTTATTATTAAAGCACTCTCGCATATTTAGCAACATAAGCATTTCAAAATATAATCTTCTAAGGATTTTCCCAGACACCTTCTGAACTAATTCAGCCTGTCAAAATATTAGATTATATGGACAAGTGGAAACTTGCAAATCAAAAGCTAAAGGATGATACAACAAGAGTTAAAGCAAAATGACCTGTGGGTATTAGTTGACCACACATTCAAAAGATGCCAAGATTATGACAAGACTTTATTATAATAATCACATTTTATAATAAATTAATTGATGTACAGTATCTGGTTTGTGAGGGAGAAGGAGTCTATATTTGAAGTATGAGTTTCAGTTCAGGCTCCTCATTTTAAAGGGAGAAAATGACAGACTTAGATTACTCACAAAAACCATGCTAAGGAAGAAAGGCATTGCTAAATTGAAACAATTAAAGGGGTGGAAGATGTTTAGTTTGATAAAAAGACTATCTAGAAAATTCACAGCAGTTGTCTTAGAATATCTGAAAGAGACTGCCATGAGGGACAAATATTTTCACTTCAGAGCTCTGCCTTTCTATCTCTGAAATACACCATCTCTCTATTTCTACTGCCTCTGCCCTAAAATGCCTTCTTATTACAATAATTTTCTAATTAGTGTACCTGCATTACATCTCATATTTCTCCCACATAAACCCTTCACAACATACCAGAATTATCTTTCCAAAACACAAATCTTACTGTGACATTTCCTGGCTTAAAAGCCTCCTAGCAGCCCGGCAGTGCACACAGAGTGAGCATGAACTCATCAGGCTTACAAGGTATTAGGCTATAATTCACATTCTTATCCGGCTACTCCTCTCTTAGCTCAACCCCCAGTTCTCTTGCTTTCCTTAAACCAAATCTTTGCTTTCATAGGACTAATCACTCTAAAGAGCTTTGTACTTCTAAACTTGTTTTCCTTTATGCTTACTGTTTTTTTTCTTTGTTTGGAATTCTCCACCACTCTCCCCCACCCCCCTCTTCACCCCTAGCTAATGAACTTCTAGCCATCCTTCCAAACCAGCTAAAATAAATCATCTCTTCTACAAAGGCTACTCTGCTCCCAACAGTCAGTATTCAAGGTGCATAGCCTGCTCCTCAGTGTACCCCTAGCATTTTGTACATAATCATCAGGTTATTATTAGAAATTCATACAGAAGTCTTTCCACTTGGCCAAATCTTCAACTTCTCAACTTGGTGTCTTTATGACCTGTGACAAAGCCTGGGTCATGACAATGACTCAATTGCTTTTTATTGAGTCAATAAATTGTTTCAATATAGCAATAACATTTATGATGACATTAATAATAATAGCTATCATTCTAAGCATCTAGAAGGTGCCAAGCAATGTCTTAGGAACTATACATATACCATCTGGATCCACACAACTGTAGGTGGTAGGGTACTTACACATTAAGAATCTGAAAGTCAGAGAGATAAAGTGGCCTACCAAAGATCAAACAACAAATCAATGGTACTACTGGGATTTGAAAGCAAGTCTCTCTGACTAAAATCTATGCCCCATCTGAGGCATCCAATTGATTCCATGGCTTCCTCTGGAGCAGTGGTTCTTAACCTGGGTTCTATCGAACCCTAGAGGTTTGATGAGTCGGTCTCAGGGGTTCAAAGAAGCCTCTGCTGCAGAGGCCAGAATAAAATAATACCGTAATTTGTTGTGAGTTCATGCGCTTTGTTGGTTTTGTTCTTTGAGCAAGGTAGTGTTCATGCACAGCTCATTTTGTGCACCAGTAAAAAAACATATACCTATGTCTTGAATTTGGAAAAAAAAATCATATATTATTTATCACTAAAGAAGGGTTTGGTGAATGTGCATATGAAACTGGTGGGTTCAGTACCTCAAAAAAGATTAAGAACCACTGCTCTGGAGATTTGTGTTCAGCCATTGAAAATATTTATTTTCAGAAATATATATATTAGAGAGAGGGATAGATAAGGACAGACAGACAGGAACAGAGAGAAGTGAGAAGCATCAATTATTAGTTTTTTTTTTGTTGCCGTAGCGACACCTTATTTGTTCTTTGATTACTTTCTCACATGTGCTTTGACCGCGGGCATTCAGCAGACCAAGCAACCCATTGCTGGAGCCAGCGACCTTGGGTCCAAGCTGGCGAGCTTTTGCTCAAGCCAGATGGGTCCGCGCTCAAGCTGGAGATCTTGAGGTCTCAAACCTGGGTTTCCCGCATCCCAGTCCGGCGCTCTATCCACTGTTCCACCGCCTGGTCAGGCTCAGAAATATTTTAGAATGCTAACTTCACACTGAAAAATTGAATTGTACACAAATATAGCACAGAGGCAGGTGTGGCTTGAAAGGGTTCTAGCCAGCTTTCCCTCTTTGCATAATCCCCATAATCACTTCCTAGATACACTGGATATCTACATTATCTAAATAAAGCTAGTATACCCATAAATGAATAGCTTCCAGACACATACTTTAAAAGCTGAATTTGCAATTTGCTCTCAACAGGTTGATTCTCTAAGTCACTCTGTAAAAACATTTTGTAGCTGCTGCTGACTCTACAGCTATGATATATGGTCAGCTACAGCACTAAGGACACCTTCATGTCTAGCGTTCATGGAAAAACAAAACAAAACAAGTTTTATGGAAAGAGCACGGAAACATAGAACATTAATGTTTAGGGCCTCTGCTTAATGTTGATTATATAGATTCTGTCTTGCTATCTTCTCACCTTCCATAGATAGCATCTTTCTGAATTGACCAGGGCCTTATTTATTAGGACCATAGTCTCTTGCTTGCATTCTTGGCTATTTGAAAGTTTAAGAAACATTCTGAAGTTGTTTACTGAAAAATTGCTTATCATTTGCTTATCTCTCTTCCATGGGATATATGCAAGGAGAAGTTTAAAGCATTTATCTTCTCCTTCTGATTGCATCTTGCCATCTGTGGTGCATCCAAGAGGACCAGAAAGGCCTGCATCCGTAATGATTGTACTTTAATATTCTGGATGCTACTGTAGATATCAATAGATTTCAGAGAAAACTGAAATGCAGGGAAATATATGGGTGTTGGACAGATAAAATATAATATGCTCACTTTGTTAAAGATGGCACTGCCCACATGGAAGCCCATCACCCAGGTGATATTATTTGCCCTTATGCTTGGGATGGGTGTGGGGGAAAGGCTGTAATGTAAGCAGGCCAGGTCGTTATGGCCTAAGGCTTGGTTTTAAGAGTAAGCTTTTCCCCACACCCTTGACTAATTGGATGATGTGGGGTGGTGAGCTCTCCTGAGGAATCCCATTATGCCTCAAATTGGTGACTTTGTATCAGAGACTTCCTTGTCTGTAGATTGAATTAAGGGTTTGGGTTTCTACAGTAAAAAGTGGGACAGACCAGTAGCTTGCGCTCTTGGTTCCTGAGGTATTAGAGAAGAGAGCAGATGAAGGCCACCTGGAGGTCAGGAGAAGCAGCCAAGATGGCAGAGTGCTGAGGGAGAAGCCAGTTTGTGCAGAGTTTGTGTAGAGAGAAGGAGATGGGAAACAGTGGTGAATAAGTCTGGTGAGCTAGAAACCTTTGATTCTAGGAAACTTGGATAAGTTAGTAGCTTTGTGAGCACTGAATGGGTTTTGGAGCCCAGTGTGTATTTTTGCTTGCCCGCCGGGTGCAAGCTAGAATTAAAGCTGATGGCTCACCAGTTTTTGGCTTCGTTGTTTCATTACCGTCTGTTTGAATCTAATGCGAACCTGCATGGGCCAGGTGGCTGTGATCCTGACCACGGCTACTGGCTTTACAATGGGTAAATTCAACTTAGTTACCTTCCTTTTAATGACTTGCCTAAAGTAGAACATTCTAAAGTTTACAGGTTGTAAATGACATCTTTTAAAATAGCTTTAGATGTGCGGCCGGCTCTGTTAAAAAAAAAAAAAAAAAAAGAAAATGGAACGACAAAGGTGACTCAGCCTAGCTGAACAAGAAAAGTTTAATTCAGAACATAATTTGCTTTTCTTTATTTGCACACTGCAGTTCTGGGGAATAAAAGCCATTATGGAATCAAAGGACAATTTGCTTTTTTGTTGTTGTTCTGCACTAAATTTTTAAAGCCTTTTTTAAAAGAACATAAACAGATGAATGATACTAGATTCAGTGCAGTTTAAACTAAGTACCTTAGGCTCTTTCCCAAGATAAACAGAAACTGATTTGGCTCCCTGCCCCCAAGCACAGTTCTGTGTGTACTCAGGGAAACCGATCTCGTCCTCATCTGGGGGAAGGAAGTCCGGGGAGGCATGGGCAGTGATTCTCAGAGAGATGAGGATTTAAAATACATTCAATTATGAATGTTTCAATCTTCTCCTCCAAAAGTGAAGTCTTTCACTGCATTTTGGGGCTCTGTTTATCCAAACTTCGCAAGGTGATTTTAAGCCTTGTCAGAGAAGTCTCTGGGCCTTTCTATGCATTTGGTAGGGCACAGGGAATATCATTGGGGAGATCAGGAAAACCACGTGTACACTAAAGGGAAATACTAGAGAAGTTTTAATAGAGTGAGGGAGACAGTGAAGATTCCAAGATCTAAAAAAAAAATGTGCTTCTTGTAAGAGGTTTTATGGAAGGTAAATTACAAGGTGTGAATGCAGAGGTTTGAGGGTAGTGACAGACTGGGAGGATATTAATATGAATTATGCATTAAATCCTTTGGGCCTTCTTTAAGAAATATAAATAAAAGGTGGGATTGCTTTTAACTACCTTTTGTTTGCTGAGCTATCTCTCAGAATGTGATCCTGCACAGAGAATAGACTGTGTCAGGCCTCAGTTTATAATAGAAAGGAAAGAAGAAACTAAGTCTAAAGCCAGGAGGAGTAAGCCAGGAGTAATCCCTGTCTGTGCAGTCATTTCTTAATTATGGCCTTAAGCTTCCTGGGAAGCTTTGACCATAGAGTCCCCAGGGAGAAGGTTGACCTTCAAAAAATTCTCTGTGCCAAACATTTATCTCTACAGTATAGAGTAGGACTTCACTGCTGGTCGTAAGGTAGGGGTGTGTACAGATAGCTGTAGTAAATAAGATAGTCAAGTAAATATCACTGAAGAGATGAGATTAGAATTTACATTCTGGAATAAAGTGAAGGAATTTTGCCAAGAGAATATCTGGGCAAGGAGCATTTCAGATAGAAGACCAAAAAGAGGAAAGGCCCTCAGGTAAGGAGTCTTAGAGTATTTGGGGATGATAAAGAGATCTTCTGTGGCTAGATCAAGAAAGAAAGGAGGAGACTAGTGGGAGAAGAGTTCAGACAGGAATGGGGCCAGGTGAAAGATTTTGGAAATGAAGATAAGAATTTAGGCTGTTCCTCTGAACTATAGTAGTTAGAGTTTATAATGGAGGAATAAAAGGTGGTAACTTAAATTTTACAGATATCACTTGGCTGCTGTATTGAATGTAGACTTTTTTTCTTAATTAAATTTATTGAGGTGACTTTAGTTAATAAAATTATATAGGTTTCAGATGTATAATTCTATATTATATTAGCTTTATATTGTATTGTGTGTTCACCATCCAAGTTAAGCCCTCAGCCAGCATCATGACTCTTGAGAGGCAAAGCTAAAGCAAGGCGAAGGGCAGCTAAGAGGCTATTTCAGTAATCCAGGTTAAATATGAACCAGTGAGGGAGCCAAAGTCATAGATATGATAAGATTCTAGATATATTTTGAAGGTAGAGACAACAGGATATGCTGATGGATTGGGTGTGGGGTGAAGAGAAGAGAGGACTTGGTGCCCCTCTGACAAAATAAAGTGTGCTCCTTTATAAAGGTAACACTTGTGCTCTCTAGTAAGTAGAAGTATTCAGCACTGTCATGCCTGCTTATCCCTTGGTGTACTTGCCAGTTGTGACTCTGGACCTATAAGATATACAATGCTATTGGGTAACCAGATAGCAGTGTCAATGCTCACAGTGGCTTCTAAAATACAAAAGTAAATTAGAAATGGACTATTTCTATACAAAAAAGACTGAGCATTCTTGCTACAGTTGTTTTTATCATGTACTGTATTATCATATGTCATATGTTGTAAGGAATATATCTAAAATAATTATAGAGTATTCTTATCATGTTTTTGTAATTGTATGCAATCAACTTTTCTGTTGTCAGTAAACTAAAAACAACAACAACAAAAACTCTAAATTCATGTTATATGATTTTAAAAAGACCATACTAAGTTTCTATTCCTAAAGAAAGTTGATGCTGGCTGTAATCAGTTAGCTCAGTAGGCAGAGTGTTGACCCAGTGTGCAGACATCCTGGGTTCAATCTCTGGTCAGGGCACACATGAGAAGCGACCATCTGCTTCTCTTTCTCTTCCTCTCACCCTTTTCTCTCTCTTCCTTTCCTGCAGCCAGTGGCTCTATTGGCTCAAGCATCAGGCCCAGGTGCTAAGGATAGCTCAGTTAATTTAAGTATCAGCCCCAGACAGGAGTTGCCAGATGGATCCTGGTCAGGGCACATGCAGTAGTCTGTCAATTTCCTCTCCTCTCACTTAAAAAAAGAAAAAGGAAAGAAAGTTGATACTAACATGGAATATATACAAACTCTCGTTGACATTTACCATTTTCCAAGGAGATATCAATGAAAAACAGAAGACAAAAATCTAGTGAAGAAGTATATGTCTACTTCAAGTGAGTTGTTTTTTAAAGAAGATTGTCCCTCAAAATGATTTTATCAGTACCCTGCAAAATACGTTTATAGACCACTAAATGACTATTCATTTATATCAATGTTCATTATTTTAAATTACTTTTACTCATCTACCATTTCAAGTTTTCTTATGGTTCAACAGTTGAACAGCTTTTTGAATAATTAATGTTGGTACTATATGAGTGTCATCAGATTCTTCAAAGAGAAAATCAGCTATAGAAATCAATAGTGATTGGGTTATTTTATTTCCCTAGTTCTAAGTAAAGTTTTTTGAAAATAAGATTTTTTATTTTTCAATTATAGTTGACATTTAATATTAGTTTCAAGTATATAGCATAGTAGTTAGTCATTTATATAACTTATAGTGATCTCCCCAACATGTCAAGAACCTACCTGTCACCATATATAGTTATTACAATATTATTGACTATAGTCCTTATGCTGTATTTCATACCTTGAAATATTCTGTAATTTCCATTCTGTACTTCTTAATCCCTTTACCTTTTTCACTCTCAAAACAAAACATTTAAAGTTTTATTCTTTTAAAGGTAAAATTTTTAACATTATTTTAAATACTACATAGTTAAGTGCAACAATAAAAATAAAATTATTTGTTTTGTAGTAAAAATGTGAATCCAAATTTTGGGAAATACAGTATCATGATCATAGTAAACAAAACAATGTTCTTACTAGTTAAGATCCTTGTGAATTAGAGATATATTAGAATTGATTGTGGAACATACAAATTTCATAGTAACTGTGTGTGTGCTTGTGTGTGTGTGTGTGTGTGTGTGTGTGTGTGTGTGTGTGTGTTATTACTGATATCTTAAAAGGCAGGTAAAGATACAACAACAAACAAGAAGCTATGGCTTTATGATAAAATGTAATTTGAAATATAGTGGAGAATATAGACGATCAAATGAGCATCATAATATGGAGGCAAGTACAACTTGCTAGGGGAAAATATACATGAACAACTTCAAATTTAGACTTGGGTAAAAACCACGGTCAGAGAAGTTTTCTGAAAAAAGTAATACCTCAAGTAAGGCTTGGAAAATACACAAATGCTAACCAACCAGCCAGTCACAAGACATAAAACCTGAAAATCAGAGAAGAGATCTAATTTTATACGTTGTAAAACTTATAAGAAGCTACGGTGCATAATATAGGGAGAGAGTAGGGATGGGCTTGGGAACACTGAAAAAGGCAGGCTTCTAAATTTCATTAATAATGCTACTAATTAAGTCTTCATTAGACACTCACCTCCTTCTATGATCAAACTAAGCTTACAACTAAAATATAGAGCTATCAACCTGAATAACCAACTGAAGACTAGCATAAAAGAAATCTTATAGTCAAGGATTTACAGAAGAATCTACATCAAGACTTGTAGGAAGAGAAACAATGGGAAAGGGTGGGCCCTACTTCCATGGGTGTCAGCTGACATTCTGGAGATATATTTCAACTGCAAAAGTTGCCCCTGAGTAATGTGGGGTTTCAACCCCAACCCAGAGCAACAGAGTCAGGAAGAGGTGCCCATATAATATCTGGCTGTGAAAATCAATATGGATTCTGTCCACCAGGGATAAATGGAAATATGCTAGAGACACAAGCACCCTATTAAAAGGACAATGTACAAAATCTTGTTCACAGGTACACACCATGGGCTCTGGCAGAAGGGTAGAACAGAATAAAGTTATACCAAGAGAGACTGAGGATTGTAGCTCCAGGGAGAGAGCTAAAGGTACAGCCACTGTTGAGATTAGCATGTCTTTCTATATAGCATTAGCCTGGGAAAATACAATAAGCCCACCCTCTAAACTCTCTGTCACCCCACCCTGTAGAGCTTGTGCCCTCCTGAGGATTTAGCTGGCTTGGGCCAGGTGTAGAGGTCCTGGGAGACTCAAAAAGTATCAGTGACTGAGTTATGTGGCTTTAGAACAGGGGCCATTTTAGCCACTTTCCCATAAACTTGACAGATGCCTTCACCTCATGGGAGATTCATTAACCCCAATCTCCAGCAGCCCCACTCTCCAGTCTCCTGGTCGCTCTGCCTTAGAGAGGTCTAGGCAGAATTCAGGATGGACTGAGTTGTGGGACTCTAGAACAGGGGCTACACTCCTGGCTGCCCCTAAGCCTCACCAGCGCCTTCCCCTTCTTCCAATGCCAGTGGCTGATAATGGGCTCCTGGCAGAATCTGGAACAGATAGACTTATGTGGGTCTAGAACTGATAGACTTATGTGGGTCTACAACTGAATTTTTTTCCCCTTATATGCCCAAGCAGTATAGAACCCTTACTTCACACAGGCAAATCTTGGTCTATTTAGGTCTGATAGATTCTGCTCACCTCACTCTGATGATTCCCAAAGATACCCACCCCACTCAAAGATGTGCAAGTACCTATCAGATGACAGATAGCCTTTATATACCCCGAGACAGTTGTTGAGTTTCCTTAAACGCAGCACTGGCACTGAGTTTGAACCTGTGTAGATCTGGTAAATGCGACTCTCCCCTACCTGGTGACTGACTAAAAACATACCTCATGCAACTCAAATATCATCAGAGTCTCTTTCAGTGGCTAAGCTTAACAGGAAACCAGTAGGTAAAAGCAGATAAAGGCAGATCTCAAGTTCCTTGACACTTTGCTGACCTGCCTTAAGGCCAGGTATCGCTAAAGCCAGCCTTGGTGCACAACTTGGTCCTTCCTCTACATACCCAAGTCCAGCAGAGGCAACCATAAAATGTGGATTGCTCTGTAACTCCAAACAGTTTGCCCAGAGCAACACAAGCAGCAGCTGACAATGACCTATAGCAAAGTCCTTCCCAAGAAGCCCCAGAACCAAAATCTTCAGTGGCCAGCTTCAGACAACATCACAGTAGGATCCAATTAGCTTCACAAATGACACATCTAAAAGATCTTGGTAAGCACCAAACACTTTTGAGGTGAATTTTTCTCTGTGTGGTCAGTACCTTCATAGCAGCTCTACACTGTGTTCAGAGTTGATCTTCAAAGTCAGCCAGCCTGACGGTTGACCTCACACACAAACAGGCCAATAGCAATCAAAACTCAATTACAACAGTAGGGCCCTCATAACCTACCTACAGAAGGAACAATCCTGGAGCATCCATAACAGGTTGTTAAGAAGACTATGCCAGTAGATTACATAGGATACCTACTATATAAGGCCATTCTACCAAGCCTGTGAGTCATATCAGGTCTACCTAATACATAGAAATACAGCCTGACCAGGTGGTGGCGCAGTGGATAGAACGTCGAACTGGGACGCGGAAGACCCAGGTTCGAGACCCTGAGCTCTCCAGCTTGAGCGCGGGCCAATCTGGCTTGAGCAAAAGCTCGCCAGCTTGAACCCAAGGTTGCTGGCTCCAGAAAGGGGTTGGGTTGCTAGGTCTGCTGAAGGCCCGCGGTCAAGGCACATGTGAGAAAGCAATCAATGAACAATTAAGGTGTTGCGACGGCAACAAAAAACTAATGATTGATGCTTCTCACCTCTCTCCGTTCCTGTCTGTCTGACCCTCTCTATCCCTCTCTCTCTGTCCCTGTTTAAAAAAAAAAAAAAAAAAGAAATACAGACAAAGAGGCAGCCAAAATGGGGAGTGTAAAGCCAGTATCCAGGGCCGCCACTGCCATCTGGCTCATGCAGGTTCGCATTAGATTCGGACAGTTGGTAATGAAACAAGGGAGCCAAAAGCTGGTGGGCCATCATCTTTAATTCTAGCTTGCACCCAACGGCCAAGTAAAAACACACACTGGCCTCCAAAACCCACTCATTCAGTGCTCACAAAGCTACTGACTTATCCGAGTTTTCTAGAATCAAAGGTTTCTAGTTCATCAGACTTATTCACCTCTGTTTCCCATATCCTTCTCCAGCACAAACTCTGCATATATTGGCTTCTCCTTCAGCACTCCACCATCTTGGCTGCTTTTCCTCTCCTTCACGTGGCCTTAATCTGCTCTCCTCTCTAATGCTAACCTTAGGAACCAAGAGAGAGCAAGCTCCTGGTCTGCCCCACTTTTTAGTGTAGTAATCCAAACCTTTAAGCCAATCTACAAACATGGAAGTCTCTGATACAAAGTCACTTATCTGAGGCATAATGGAATAATTCCTCATGAGAGTGCACCACCCCACATCATCCAATCAGTCAAGGGTGTGGGGAAAAGCTTACTCTCAAAACTAAACCATAGACTATAATGACCTGGCTGCTTACAGCCTGTCTCCCACACCCAATAATATAATTATGCCCATCCCAAGCATAAGGGCAACTAATATCACCTGGGTGATGGGCTTCTATGTGGGCAGCACCATCTTTAACAAAGTGAGCATAATATATTTTATCTGCCCAACAGGGAGACAAAAACACATGCACCAAACAAAGAAATAAGAGAAATCTTCAGAAAAGAACTAAATGAAATAGAGGCAAGAAATTTACCAGATATAAAGTACAATAAAATGTTTATAAGGATGGTCAAGTAACATAGAACTATAAGGAACTTAGGGAGAACTACAACAGCATGCAAAAGGACATGGAAACCATAAAAAACAACCAATCAGATATAAAGAATATAATATTTGAAATGAAGAATACACTAGAAAGAATTAGAGTAGGTTGCCCAGATTTTTGCAAGACAGAGAATTAAATCAATGATTTGGAAGACAAGGTAGAAAGGAAACACTCAATCAGAGCAGCAAAATGAAAAAGTAATTATTTTTTTTAATGAGAAAAATCTAAGGAATATTTATAACAACATGAAGTGTATGAACACCAGCATCATAAGGATACTAGAAATAGAATAGAGAGAGAGAGAAAGGAAACTTGTTTGAAGAAATAATGACAGAGAGAAAGAAAGGGGGAAAGAAAGAGAAAATACCCAAAACTTCCATAACCTGGTGAAGAAATATGACACACAGTCCAAGAAGTACAGAGAGTTCCAAACAGGATGAATCCAAACAAAGAATCTTAAAAGCATCAGGAAAGAGGTAATTATTTATGTACGAGCCAGCTCCCATAAAGTTGTCAGCTGATTTCTCAACAGAAACACTTCAGACCAGAAAGGATTGGTGTGAAAAATTCAAAGTGAGGAAAAGCAATGACCTACAACTAAGAAAACTCAATCCAGTAAGTTTATTATTTAAAATTGAATGCAAAATAAAATCTTCTCAGAAAACAAAAAGCATAAGGAGTCTGTTACCACCATACCAATATTACAAGAAAAGTTAAAGGGTCTTCTTTAAGAAGAAAACAAAGAAAAAAAAATAGAGGCTGAAACTTCAAAGAATAAAATGTCAATAAATACATACTTATCAATAATCAGCTTAAATGTAAACAGTTTAAATATTCTAATCAAAAGATTAAGGATAGCTGAATGGATAAGATAACAAGAGGCCCACCACAAAACAAACAATATACAGAGACTAAAAGTAAAAAGATGGAAAAAAAATATTTTATGCAAATAAAAAGGGGGAAAAAAAACAAGGAACAATATTTATATCTGGCAAAATCGCCTTTAAAATAAAGGCTATATTAAGAGACAAAGAAACTACATAATGATAATGAGAGACATACAACAAAAGGATATAATCCTTATAAACATTTATGCATGCAATATAGAATAAATATGTAAAATGTAATAAAAATATAAAGCATTTAATAAAAATGTAAAGCATATCTTGATAAATATAAAGGGATAGATCAACAGCACTGCAGTCGTAGTACAGAATTTTAACACCTCACTGACATCAATGGATAAATCTTCCAGACAGCAAATCAATAAGGAAACAGCAGCCTTAAATGATACACTAGATTAGATGGATTTAATTGCTATCTTCAGAAAATTTCACCACAAAGTAGTAGAATATACATTCTTTTCAAATGTACATGGAATTCTTTTTTAAGATATACCACATGTTAGGACATAAAACAAATCTCAATAAATTTAAGAAGGTGGAAATCATATCGAGCATCTTCTCTGACCATAATGATAGAAAACTAGAAGTCAATCACAAGAAAAAAAACTGAAAAACATACAAAATATGGAAAATAAATAACAGGTTACTAATCAATGAATAGGTTAACAATGAGATCAAGAAAGAAATCAAATGATACCTTGAAACAAATGAGAACACAACAACCCCAAATCAATGGTACACATTGAAAGCAAATTATTTTGCATTACAAGCCTACCTTAAGAAACAAGAAAATCTCCACAAACAACATAACTTTACACTTAAAAGAACTAGAGATAAAACAACAAAGCTCAAAGTGAGTAGAAGAAAGAAACTAATAAGTATTAGAGCAGAAATAAGTGAAATAGAGTCCAAAAAATTACAAAAGATCAATGAGATCAAGAGATGTTTCTTTGAAAAACAATAAATAACCTGACCAGGCGGTGGCGCAGTGGATAGAGCATTGGACTGGGATGCCAGAAGACTCAGGTTCGAGACCCGGATGTCGCCAGCTTGAGCACGGGCCCATCTGGCTTGAGCAGAAACTCGCCAGCTTGGACCCAAGGTCGATGGCTCCAGCAAGGGGTTGCTAGGTCTGCTGAAGGCCCGTGGTCAAGGCACATGTGAGAAAGCAATCAATGGCCAACTATGGTGTCACAACAGCAATGAGAAACTAATGATTGATGCTTCTCACCTCTCTCTGTTTCTGTCTGTCTGTCTCTATCTATCCCTTTCTCTGACTCTCTCTCTGTCCTTGTAAAATAAAAAAAAAAGAAAAAAGAAAAACAATAAATAAAATTGACAAAACTTTAACCCAACTCATGAAAAAAAAATAAAGGCAAGGCAAATAAATAAAATTAGAAATGAAAGAGAAGTAACAACTGACACCAAAGAAACACAAAGGATTGCAAAAAAATAAAATAAAATATTATACATACAACTAACTATATGCCAACAAATTGGACAATCTGAAAGAAATGGTTAAATTCCCCAAAACATAGAATCTTTCAAAACTAAATTAAGAAGAATCAGAGAATCTGAATACACTGATTACAATTAATGAAAATGAAGCAATAATAAGAAATAAACTCTCAGAAACAAAAGTCCAGGATTGTATGGTTTCACAGGACAATTTTACCACACATTCAAAGAAGAACTAGTACCTGTCTTTCTCAAACTATTACAGAAAATTCAAGAGGAAAGAAGACTCCCCAGATCATTTTATGAGGTTAGGATTATTTTAATTCCAAAAGCAGATAAAGACACTATAAAGAAAAAGAAAAAGTTATGCCAATATTCCTGATGAATATATATGCTAAAATCCTCAAAAAAAATTAGGAAACTGAATCCAGCAATACATTAAAAAGTTCTGATATCAGGATCAAGTGAGATTTATTCTGTGAATGCAAGGTTGGTATAATACCTGCAAATTAATACATGTGATATACCATATAAATAAAATTAAGTGTGAAAGTCACATGATCATATCAATAGACACAGAAAAAGTATTTGACAAAATCCAGCACCCATTTATGATCAAAACTCTCAGTGAAATGAGAACAGAGGCCATATATGACAAACTCATAGCCAAACATCATACACAATAGGCAAAAACCATAAGTGTTTCCCTTAAGACCAGGAACAAGACAGGGATATCATTTTTCACCACTCTTATTCAACATAGTACTGGAAGTTCTAGACACAGCAGTCAGAGAAGAAGAAAAAATAAAAAGTATTCAAATTAGAAAGGAAGAAGTAAAACTATTATTATTTGCAGAGGACATGATACTGCATATAGAGAAACCTAAAGATTTCACACAAAAAAAACCCAAAAACTGCTAAGCTTTAAAATATCCAAAAATCAGTTGCATTTTTATACATCGGTAATGAAGTATAATGAAATAGTAGAAAGAGAAACTAAGACAATCTCATATATAACTGCATTAAGAAAAAATACCTAAGCATAAATTTAACCAAAGATGAAAAGAGATGTACTAAAAATATTATAAAATACTGAAGAAATAAACTGAAGAAGATACAAACAAGTGGAAACATATACATGTTCATAGAAAGGAAGAATTAATATCATACAATGTCCGATACTACTCAAAGCAATCTATAGATTTAATGCAATATCTATCAAGATGACAATGGCATATTTCACAGAACTAGAACAAATATACCAAAAATGTATATAGAACCACAAAGACCCTGAATAGGCTCAATAATTTTGAGAAAGAAGAACAAAGTTGGAGCAATCATGCTACCTAATATCAAACTATGCTGCAAGATCACAGTAATCAAAACAGCATAGTACTGTCATAAAAACAGACATACAGATCAATGGAATGCAATAAAGAATCCAGAAATAAACCCATGACTTTATGGTGAGTTAATATTTGACTATGATGGAAAGAACATACAATGGGGTAAAGATAGTCTATAAATGGTGTTGAGAAACTTGAACAGACATTCGTAAAAAAATGAAAGTACTCCGTGTCTTACACTGTAAGCAAGAATAAACTCAAAATAAATTAAAGACTTAAATGTTAGACTCAAAACAATAAAAATCCTAGAGAAAAACAAAAACAGTAAAATCTTGGACATTTTTTGTAGTGAATTTTTTCCTGATATATCACCTTGGGCAAGGGATAGAAAGAAAAAATAAACAGATGGAACTACATCAAACTATAAAGGATTTGAGCAGCAGAGAAAAACATCAACAAAATAAAAAATAGAAAGTCACTGAACGAGAACATATTTACCAATGATACATCTGATAAGGGGTTAACATCCAAAATTTATAAATAACTTATATAATTCAACACCAAAAAAACAATCTATGAGAAATGGGTAAAATACCTAAATAGACACTCTTCCAAAGAGAATATACAGGTAGACGCAGACATGAAAAATCACTAAGAGATGTATATTAAAACCACAATGAGATATCATTTTGCACCTGTCAGGATGACTGTCATCACTAAATCAACTAAAACAAGTGTTGCTGAAGATGTAGAGGAAAGGAAACCCGCGTGAACTGTTGGTGGGAATGTGGATTGGAACTGGCACTATGGAAAGCAGTATGGAGTTAACTCAAAAAATTAAAAATGGCACTGCCTTATGACATAGCATTTCCTCTTTTAGGAATATATCTGAAGAAGCATAGAACACTAATTGAAAAGAATATATGCATCTCTGTGTTCATTGCGGCATTATTAACAAT
The DNA here is from genome assembly GCA_037038555.1 of Rhynchonycteris naso. Lineage (NCBI taxonomy): Eukaryota > Metazoa > Chordata > Mammalia > Chiroptera > Emballonuridae > Rhynchonycteris > Rhynchonycteris naso. The sequence goes on from CM072999.1 coordinate 93,339,770, forward strand.
AGCCAAGATTAGGAGGAAACCCAAGTGTCCATCAGTAGATGAATGAATAAAAAAGTGGTGGGGCCCTGGTCATTTGGCTCAGCGGTAGAGCATCAGTGTGTAGAAGTCCCAGGTTTGATTCCCAGTCAGGGCACACAGTACTCATCTGCTTCTCCACCCTTCCCTCTCTCCTTTCTCTCTCTCTCTCTCTTCCCCTCCCACAGCCAAGGCTCCATTGGCACAAAGTTAGCCCAGGCGCTGAATATGGCTCCATGGCTTCTGCCTCAGGCGCTAGAATGGTTCCTTCCACTACAGAGCAACTCCCCAGATGGACAGAGCATTGCCCCCTGGTGGGCATGCCAGGAGGATCCTAGCCGAGCACATACGGGAATCTGTCTGACTCCCTTCCTGCTTCTAACTTTGGAAAAACACAAAAGTAAATAAATACAAATTTTTAAAAAGTGGTGGTACATTTACACGATACTATGTGGCCATAAAAATGAAGGAAATCTTATTTTTTGTGATACCATGGGTGGACCTGGAGAGTTACACTAAGTTAAATAAGCTAGTCAGGAAAAGACCAGTACATATGATTTCACTTTTATGTGAAATCAAATGGACAAAATAAACTAACAAAAATAAAACAGACTCATATAAAGAGAACAGACTGACAAATGTCAGAGGTCAGGATTGGGGACTGGGTAAAAAGTAAAGCCATTATGCAAAAACAAACAAATAAAAACCCTTATAGACCAATAACAGTATGGTGATTACCAGAGGGAAAGAGGGGTAGGGGTGGTAGAAGAGAATGAAGTGGGGATAAATGGTGATGGAAGGAGATTTGGTGTGGTGAACACACAATACAATCTACAGATGATGTATTATAGAGTTGTACACCTAAAATCTATATAATTTTGTTAACCAATGTCACCTGAATAGATTCAATTTAAAAAAAAGAAAAAGGAAACAACTTATGCTGAGATTTAGAGTAACAGTTTCATATAATGGTAGGGGCAAAGCTAAAAATCTGTAGATTGAGGAATGAGCGGGAGATATGTTCTTAGAAAATCTGTTATCTGTGAGAGAAGAATGAGAAAGAAGGTGGTGGCTCCAGAATAATGTGCTAGTAAGAGGAGTTTGTTCTAAAATTAGGTGACACTTGAGCATGTTTAATACTGATGGAAAGGAAGCCAAAAATAATAGTAGAGTGGAGGATAAAAGAGGAGTAATTCTCCTCTGTCACAGAGTGAGACTTGTGAAAAGTTGAGAAGCCAAGAGATCAAGAGCACAAGTGGAGAGATGGGCATTAGACTGTTAATTCACACGCTGAGATGGGAGGGAGAGAAAGAAGGAGTGGATGATGCAGTGGCCAACAGCTGCTTTGGGAGTATGAAGTTGTCACAGGCTTCTATTTTCTCCTTGAAGTAGGAGGCTAGGACATATGCTGAGGGGTGAGAAGAGAACTGGCAGGAACAGAGGTCTAAGAAGAGAAAAGGTTGAAAATAGCTGTTGCAAAGAAATGGGAGTGAGAACTAATTAGGAAATCAATGGCAGCCCAGCTGAAGTTGGAGACCATGAGTTAGCTTTTTCAGGTGGATGTTTTAGGATGGCGATTTTCAACCTTTCTCATCTCACGGCACATAAACTAATAACCAAAATTGTACAGTACATCAAAAAAAAATTTTTTGCCTGATAAAAAATAAGTATAATTTTGATTAATTCACACTGGACAGCTATTTTTGAATTGTCCATTGCCATTTTTTATTTGACAATCTATGGGTAGAGGGGTCAGTGCCCCTGACTAAATAGATATTGAATGTCTTAACATTTCTTGTGGCACACCTGTTGAAAATGACTGTTTTAGGACAAGAGAACCTTATAACACAAATCCCTCAATATAAATCAATTTAGGATAAATGTTGCACGAGTGACACAAACAATCATGCCTACATGCATAACAAGAAGAGGCAAGTCAGTATTGGCTACATTTGTTAGAAAGAAAAGTGAAGATTTCTAAGATAGATGGGAAATATTAGGGTATTCAGGGTGAGGAAAATTCATAAGTAATGGCTTAGGGGTAAAGACACCACAGCATTTTATGAGACAGGAAAGTTGCAAAAATGGTGGGTACCTGATGAGAAGTAATGTGACCTAGTAAACAAGTAGTTGTGCCTAAGTCACCACCCCTGCCCACCATGTTTCACTGCTTTGCTTCAAATATATATATACTTGTATCAACAACAATATTAAAGTAGACACAGATGCTTTCATTTGATTAACAAAAAATGAATATTTAAAATTATAAACAAGTATATTCACACAGCTTATCATATTCTACATTATAAAGATATTTTGAACACTGATATATTGTTCAGTTTCTATAAAGCCTCAATTATTTTATTCTTTCAAGAAATATTAAGTACCAATGACTGTTCTTGGTGTTAAGATTATAACATGGAACAAAACTGAAAAAGGAAAAAGCCCGCTCTCAGTGAGTTCACTTTTTATTGAAAGGAAAGGCAGACAATAAAATACAGATTTAAAATATATTATGCAATGATGAAGTAAGTTTTTGGGAGAAAAAGAATGAAGGGAAATGGGCAGTGCCAGGACTTAGGGGATGTTTTACGATTTTAAATAGAGTGGTTAGCAAAGGCCTCATTGTGGAGTTGACATTTGAAAAAAAGCTGAAGGATCTACTGAAAAAAGCCATGGGGCACTCTGAGATAATTGTAAGGACTTTAGTTTTTACACTGAGTGAAAGGGCTGAACATTAGTGGTTTTTGAGCAAAGTGGGGAACATGATCTAATTTAAGTTTTAAAAGGGTCACTTTAGCAACTGTATGGAGTTTAGAGTGGGAGGGCAAGAGGAGAAATGGTGAAGAAAATAACAAAGTTGCCGCAGTTGTTTGAGAGAGCAGCAATGCTAGTGTGCCTTGGGTGGCTCTGGGGGAGGGGGGGTTGGTAGTCGGTTGAAATATGGATGTCTTCTGAAGGTAAGGCCAACAGGATTCACTGAGGGAATGAATAAACATAAGGTATGTATCACAGAGTGAATTCAAAGATCACTCCCAAATTTTTTATCTGGGCCAAGGAATAGATTTATCAGTTACTAAGATGGAGAAGACTATAGATTAAATATGAAATCAGGAGTTTAATTTTAATCCTATAAAGTCTGAATGCTTATTAGATATTTAAATTATATTGTTTAGTAAGGAACTGTATATATAAATCTGGAGTTAAGTCCAGAGTGGAGATACTAATTTTGAAATGTTTGTCTTATACATGAGTGTTGGTAGAACATAAAAGAGCCCCAAGGACTGGGCCCCAAAACCCTGCAAAATTTAGTGGGAAACTGAGGAATATTGATGGTGAACTAGAAAGATCTAAAGAAGTTGGAATTCTGAATTCATGTGACAAAAGTGTTTAAAGAGAGAAAACTATCAACTTTGTGAAATGGCACTGAGAAGTGATTTCAAATGCAGTCTGAGAGTTAACCATTGGATTTAGCAACATGGGGATTATTGGTAAACTTGACCAGAGTGTATCAGGTAGAGAGGTAGACTTAATGGTATAAATTCAATAGAAGAGGAAGGGAGAATAATTGGAGATACCCCATGTAGACAGTTCTTTTGAGGAATTCTTCTATAAATAGGTGAAAAGAAATAAAGCATTAACTTGAGGAGGACTTAAGATCAGGAGATTGTTTTAAGTCAGAATAAATCTTGACACATTTAAATGCTGACAGAAAAGATCTGGTATAGGGAGAAAAGAGTAATAATGCAGAAAAGCAGCCTAGAAATTGCTGTTGTGATTAAGGGAAAGAGAATGGAACTTAGTGGACAAGTAGAGGAGTTGGACTCAAACAAAAGTATGAATACTTTATCCATGATAGTAAGCAAGCAGGAAAAGTGCATGGTAAAGATTTAAGTATGTCTTAAATGTGGTAGTGGGAAATGATGGAAATTTTTCCTGATTGTTTTCACTTTCTCAGCAAAATGGAAAGTGACTTATAAATTTAAAAATAATAATGGCATATTGGATTTAATAAGATGTCTGGAAAGTACTAAGGGACTATTTGAGGTTAGTCACTATAAACTTAAAAGGTAAACCAACTAAGAAGTCATGTTTTTTTTTTTCTAGACACATTGGTTTATGCTAGTGTAAAAATAGAAAAGTCAGGGCTTTAGGTTCAAGAAATATAGGGTGGATATAGTGAAGCCAGAGTGGCCAAAGGGAGTTGTTGAAGGTGCACAGTAGAAAGTGAAAACATTTGCCAACAGAAAGAAAGATGGGTAGAAAATAAAGTAGGTGAGGGACAATGAAAACATTGTAGTATTTATTACTGAATTGTAGGTCCAGGGGGAAAGGATAATTTTTATTACTGAATTTAGAATTATAGAGTATTCTTCCAGAGCTGTAAGTAGTTTAGTCAATCACTCAAAGTCTATACTATAATTTTTTAATGTAAGCATTATAATAGTAAAATGTTCTGATCTAAATACAAGAAAATCCTAAGTTAAGTCAACTTTTAGTCACCCAGAATTTCATCCTCCTGTGAATAGTATTCTAGAAAAAATCCCAATTTTTTTTGTATATTGATAAATATTATATTTCCTCCTAAAGGTAAATAATATCACATAAATTAAAAAGGGCATGATTTATCACAAATATTTTAAAATTCAACAATTTCTGTTTCTAAAATGTTTATAAGTACTTCATGTTAAACACAAAATTACCAGTTTTATTTTTTAAATTTGATCTCTTTTCAACACTTCTATACAGATAGTAGACATATACATTTTATGTTTTCAGGATGCAGGGACCCCATTTATTCTTGCAAAAGCAGAGCAAACATTGAATATAAGCTTTTGGATGATTCCACAATAATGAGGGAACCTGGGAAGTGGTACCAGGGTGACAATTTTTATTCTCTGCTCACACTGGTACCAACGTGTGTCCTGCTGAACTGACATATCAAATCAAGGACATATTTTTTTTCCTTTGGGATGATCATATGCTAAAAGTTCTATAAAAGAAGCTAGGAACACAGCAAAGCTATTTTTTTTTTCTTTTAGCAATTTTACAGAGGAATGAATAGGTACGAAAATCAGATACATGTTCTGTGGTACTGAACTTCAGCTTTTTCTTACTGTGATGAATTCACCAAGATAACACCCCACCATTCCCTTTGTATCATTTAACACCTGCTTGAGGACCTTTGAATAAAAATAAGAAATAAATATAAATGTTTAATCCATAATGGAGTGTGAGTCTCATATCCTGGTGATAAAGCCTGTAGCATGTATGCATACCGTCACTAACTTTCAAATCAGACAAAGCAGAAGATGCCAAGTTGGAGAGCCAAACAAACTAAAGCACCTGGTACCATCGGACTTAAGTAGAAATCCCTAGAAGTAAAAGTCAGAAATAGTTTCTTACACCTCATTTTCCTATCCATATCTGTCTTTTGACCTGTTTTTATATAGATACACTCACCTTCCCAGTCAAATTTTAGACATAACTTTAGAAGGGATTAGGTTAGAAAAATGACATGCTCAGAAACATTTCAAATAAGTTGGTTTCAGATATAAGATGCAGGCACAAGTGTCATCAAATATAGTTTATTTCCAGTGACCACTCCCCACAGCAACTTTGTACTCTTTGAAACAACTAAAAAATTTTTTAAATAAGGACAACATACATGCAACAGTTTTTAGAAACTGGAAAGTAGGCAGGCAGGATATGATCCTTGAAAGAAGGGAAACAAATAAGGAAGGCCCTATCACTCTTTTAGCCTATTACATGCAGAGCAGTTTTAGGTCACAGTGTGGGATAGGGAATAGGGCTTCTATCTTTCTGGCTCGAGAAAAGTTCAGGGTTTAAGGAGATCAAGAAGCTAGAATTCACAAGGCAGGGTACTGGAGGAAGAGAGCCCTGCAGTGGAAGAAAGCAAGCTCTGGAGATCTGTAAAGCTTGTTGTGCCTTCAGCTGCGTGCTCACCAACACATTCACATGAGAAAACTAGCAACTCTAGAAAGAGAACTGCTGAAAAGGATCAAATGGAGCCAACCTTAGAGACTCTGTGGGCTGGAAATAGTTTGATTTCCAAACACTTGGATGGAAAAACTTCTCAATATATACAGTCTTGAATAGAATTCTCAAAATGGTAATGCCTCAGTATTAGGCCAAATTAGTCCTAGATGAAGGGCTCTTTTGTATTTGCCTAACAAATCCTGAAAGCTCACCTTGAAAGGAGCAAGCTGTTGGCCCTGGCCTGTTGGCTCAGTGGTAGAGCATCAGCCCAGAAAACTTGTGGAAGTCCCAGGTTGGATTCCCGGTCAGGGCACACAGGAAAAGAGACCATCTGCTTTCCTCCCCCTCCCCTTTTTCTCTCTCTCTACTCCCCTCTTGCAGCCATGGCTCGATTGGCTCAAGTGAGTTGGCCTCAGGTGCTGAAGGTGGCTCTACCACCTAGCCTCAGGTGCTAAAAAATGGCTCTGGTTGCAACAGAACAATGGGCAGAGCATTATCCCCTAGTGGGCCTGCTGGATGGATCCTGGTCTGGAAGCATGTGGGAGTCTGTCTCTCTGCCTCTCTTCTTCTCACTAAAATTTAAAAAATAAAAAAAATAAAAAGGAAAGAGCAAGCTGTTTCCAGATAACTGAACTATATCCTAGAACAAAGTCTCAATATAGTTAGAGGAATACAAAAACAAAACAGTCCAGCAGTCAAAAATCAAAATTCATGATGTCTGACATGTAATAAAAATTATTATTCATGCAAAGAAGGAAAATAGGACCCATAATAAAAAGAAAAACTGATCAACAGTGACAGTCCTAAATATGACATGGATAATTGAATTTGTAAAGAACTATATCACAATAGCATTTAAAAATATGTTTTATGTGTTTAAGAAAGTAGAGGAAAGTAAGGAGGACAAAGAAGACATGTCATATACACACACACTTATAGATATACATACATACATACATACATATATACATACAGATATATAGAGATTCAAATATTTTTTGAGATGAAAAATATACTAATTGAGTTTTTGCCTTAAGACATTATAAAAAAAGAAGCAAATTGAACCCAAAGTCAGAATAAGAGGAATGCCTGACCTGTGGTGGCACAGTGGATGGAGCACTGAACTGAAATACTGAAGTCACCGGTTCAGAACCCTTGACTTTCCCAGTCTGGGCACATACAAGGAGTAACTATGAGTTGATGCTTCCCATTCTTCCCCCTGCCTTCCTATCTCTCTCTTCTTTCTCTAAAATCAATAAATAAAAGTTTTAAAATATTTTTTAATTAAGAGGAATATAGATAAGAGCAGAAATAAATAAAAAACTAGGGAGAGAGAGAATAAAAAGAGAAAAAAATCTTTTTAAAAATTAAAATAATAAACCTTTAGCCATACTGAACAGGGAAGATACATAAATTGCTAATATCTGAATGAAAGAGAAATTATCACCACAGACACTAAAGAAATTATATATATGACAAGAATTTTTTTGAACTATATACTAGTAAATGTGACAAAATAAAATAGAAAATTTTAATAAACTACCAAAGCACAGTCAAGAAAAAATAGACAACTCTGAGCATATTTTTATCTATTAGAAAAATTGAATTTTTTGCAAGATATCTTTTAACAAAGAAAAGCCCAAACCCAGATGACTTCACTGGTGAATCCTAACAAATGTTTGAAGCAGTAGTGATAGCACTGTTATGCAAATTCTTTTCAAATATAGATGATAGCACTTGTGTTTCAGTAAAACTAGGACACTCAAATCCAATATTACATAATTTTTACATTTTTCAAAATGTTAGTGTTTTTTTGAGTTTTTCTTCAAACACTTAAAAACATAAAACTAATCCTAACTTGCAGACCACACAGAAACAAATGGTGGGTCAAATTTGGACAATGGGATGTATCCCTGATATAGAGCCATTGGAAACTTCACAGGCTGCTTGTGGGAATTTTAAATGGTACAACTGCTTTGGAAACAATTTGGTAGTTCCTTAAAAAGTTAAACATACACCTCATGCATGCTCCAGTCACTTCACTCTTAGGTATTTATCCAAGAGAAATGGAAGCATATAACCTCATAAAGACTTAAACATACATATTTTAGAAGCTTTATTTGCAGTATCTGCAAACTGGAAACCACATAAATCTCCATCAGCTGGTAAATGGATAATAAATTGTATTATATTCATGCAATGAAATCTCAGCCATAATAAGGAATAAACTATCAATACACACAACATACAGTGCATCTTCAAATAATTATGCTGAGTGAACGTAGCTAGTTAAAAATGAGCACATAATAAGGTGACCAATTGTCCTCCTTTAAGGAGGACAGTCCTTCTTTTGTAAGTTCCATCCTGTGTGTCCTCCTGTGTGTCCTTTTTCATATTGGAAGACTAATCTGTAAATGTACGTTATTGATTGATGCAGAGTCGATCCATTGAATGTGATGTGATGTATTTGTATCTAAATGAGTACTTTTTTCTTACAATGATTATTAAAAATTAATAGGCATGTAAGAATAATTACAATATAAAATATTAGAAATGTTTTTATTATGTATTTATCATATTATAGTGTATTATTGTTGCAATGAATAAACTGTTTTTTTTTATTTACGATATTGTTTTCTTTAATTTATTTTTGTCCTCCTTTTCATTGCAAAAAGGTTGGTCACTGTAAAGCCAGTAGCCACGGCCACCATCACAGCTACCTAGCCCATGCAGGTTAGCATTTGATTCGGACAGACGGTAATGAAACAACAGAGTCAAGAACTGGTGGACCATTATGTTTAATCCTAGCTCGCACTGAGTGGGAGAGAAATATACACAGTGAGAAAACACTTCCCTTTCCATTCAGGGCTCCCAAGGCCACTGACTTATCTGAGTTTCCTAGAATCAAATGTTTCTACCTCACCAGCCTCATTCATCTCTGTTCCCCATCTCCTTCTCTCTGCATAAACTCTGCACAAACTGGCTTCTCCTTCAGCACTCTACCATCTTGGCTGCCTTTCTGCTGCAATGCTAATTTCAGGAACCAAGAGCGAGCAAGCCCCTGGTCTGCCCCATTTTATAGTGTAGAACTCAAAACCTTTAAGCCAATATACAAATAAGAAAGTCTCTGATACAAAGCCACTTATCTGAGGCATAAATGGAATTCCTCATAAGAGTGCACCACCCCACATCATGCAACAGTCAAGGGTATGGGGAAAAGCTTAGTTTTGAAAAGTTTTTAGTATTAAACGGGCAGGAAAGGCTTAGTTTTAAGACTAAGCCTTAGGCCAGGGGTCTCCAAACTTTTTACACAGGGGGCCAGTTCATTATCCCTCAGATCGTTGGAGGGCAGGACTATAAAAAAAACTATGAACAGATCCCTATGCACACTGCACATATCTTATTTTAAAGTAAAAAAAAAAAAAACGGGAATAAATACAATATTTAAAATAAAGAACAAGTAAATTTAAATCAACAAGCTGACCAGTATTTCAATGGGAACTATGGGTGCAGATGCATCCTGTGCTCCTCTCACTGACCACCAATGAAAGAGGTGCCCTTTCCGGAATGCGGGGGGCGGGCAGATAAATGACCTCAGAGGGTCGCATGCAACCTGCGGGCTGTAGTTTGGGGACCCCTGCCTTAGGCTATAATGACTTTGCTGGCTTACAGCCTGTCTCCCACACCCAATGCAAACAATAAGCGAGAAAACGTATATATCATATTTACAAACTTATTTGACCGACAGTTACCTTAACATACAGTATGACATCCATTTATATCAAGTTCTCATAACACAAGCTCACCTACAGTGGTAGAGAGCAGAGTAGTGGTGTCCTGGGGATAGCTGGGCAGGTGAGAGAAGCTTGGATTACAAAGGGCCACAAGGAAACTTTGAGAGCAATAGACATGTTTACTGTCAGTTGTGGTGATGGTTTCAAAAGTATATATACATACCTATATCAAACTCCTCAAATTGCATATGTTAAATACAAAATTTGTATTTTATGTTAACTATACTTCAATAACATTGTAAGAAATAAACCTGTCTTCAGAAACAATTTTTTTAACTTTGCATTCCACCCTAAATTTAAATTAATGTTTGTTCTCTGGAGTAATTGCTTTGTAAGTCTTGCCTCTAACTATATAGAACAGTGGGTTTTAATTCCTTTAACATTGCACCAGGATTTAGGAAGCAAATGGGAAATATACCTGGAAAGTCAGACTTATATATAACAATAGGCAAACATAATGCTTTCTGAATTGAGGAAGGAATATGTTATAAGGGAAATATACATATTATTTAAACATTTAAATTTTGGACTATACATAAAACAAGTCATCTTGGGAAGTAGATTAGGATGGGCCTTTTCCCTGCCAGTTTAAAATTCAATTTTGATTTTGCTGTGTTACAATTTCAAGTAAGACAAGGAAAGTTTATTGTGAGTTATATCAACTAGTGGATCGATATAGGGAATCACCCATTTAACCTTGAACCCTCTATGACATGGATTGGGGAACTTTAGTTAAAAGCCCTGAGTGAATGTCTCTTAGATGCAAACACCGAGAAAGTGTGAGTGAGTGACCTTTGTGCAGGCACAAAGAAATACATGTGAACTGGCTTTCAAAAATTAGCCTAGAGCAGTGTGGTTGGCAAACTCATTAGTCAACAGAGCCAAATATCAACAGTACAACAATTGAAATTTCTTCTGAGAGCCAAATTTTTAAAACTTAAACAATATAGGTAGGTACATTCCTTATTGAGGTTGCGCTCGCACATGGTATTTTGTGGAAGAGCCACACTCAGGGGACCAAAGAGTGGCATGTGCTTCACAAGCCACAGTTTGCCATCCAAGGGCCTAGAGGTTATAGATTGTTCCTTCCTTTGTGCTTGTTACTTAGCAAGAGAAAAGAATGTTCTGACCAAATTAGTCTTTTCTCCCTGTCAGCAAAACAGGCATTAGTCATTCCTTCCCTTTATCACCTGATCTTCCTCCCCTGTAATCCTGTTACCTATGTCATAAGTTTGTGTCTTGAGTAGGTTTTTTCCATGTGACACTGTTAGTTAGTTCTCACTGGGCTGGAGTACTACAGATTGAGAGTGAGAAATCTAAGTCGCACTACTACATAGTCTAAATGCATACTGGAAATTAAGAGATAATATATTCCAACTCCTTCATTTTGTAGGTAAGTAAAATGAAGTACAGAAAAGTAAAGTGACATCATAACACATTTTAATCCATGTCTGTTACATGCCAGTCAAACATTAATCAAGGTACTGTGGGCACATAGTGGTAGACAGGCTTATTTAGTTTCATATTAACAAGAAAAATATATTATTTCAAAGACCTTAATTATCAGTGAATCACTGCCCTCTCCATTTTTCCTTCCTGTATATGTATTAAAGTTGTTAATACATGCACATCTGAAATGTGCATAAATGAATTTTGGTACAATTGATTGTTGTGCATTTCCTAATTTGTTCTATTTAAAATAGTATATATACAAACTTTTTTAAAATGTTGGACATATAAATGAACAAATTGGCTCTAAAAAATCAATGACAGTCTTCTCAGGTTTAGGTATGACCTCATCCTGAGAGATAAGATTGGTGTGAGGAAGTAACACAATGGGGTTTTTTTGCACATATTCAATTTAAATTCAGAACTGATCAAAAGGTTGAAATAAGTTTAATATCATTACTTTTATTTATACAATTGAACTGCAAATGGTAACTCTGAGCCCAAATTGACTTACAAAGCCCTGTTATCCTCATGTATTTTTCTTTATAAAATTGTAACTAGCACAGTATTAGCTCACAAACAAAAACTTTGCAAGGTTACCATTTTTGCCTGATTTGTCTGGTAGCTCGCTTGTTTCCAAGGCCTGCATTACACATTCTGAATAAGGCCCTATGAACGTAATTAGGGGACATACATATGGTACAAAGAGTAAGAGATGAGAAATTAATTTCTCAGTTTTTCTTCTCTGGGCTTCAGATCACTTTTGCAAGTTACTATTCTATTCAGCAATACGAAGCTCAGAGAAAAAGGCCAAACTGCTACAGTTGCTCTGCATTGTAAAGCAAGAGGAAGAGAAGGGAGAAGGATTAGATTTTATTTGCACACAAAATGAACATCTACAGTCTGTACACTTTGTTGAGAATAGTTCTGTGTTTTAGGTTGGGTAGGCTTTTTAGCGGTCTTTTTTTTCTCCCCAAGTTCCACTTGGTTCATGAACGTCTTTAAAACTAAGATAGTACACTTCTGGGCCTCATTTATGCAAATTGTGGACCATTTAAAAGGAAGAACATAAAGGTGATACAGAATGACCAGGAAAATGCACTCCGAGGGTGGCTATTAATGACATGGAGGAATTTGGGAAACAGGATTAAACAATGATTTGAATACCTTAAGCTATTATCACAAATATTATGACACCAAAATGTGGTTTAACTGTGAGGTACCAATGATACTCACTAAGTGATAAAGATTAAAATACTTTGAAAAACAAGGAAACATTAAAATGGATGGATCTACCTACTAATTGAGAAATCACAGGCATTGATACTGGGGAAATTTGATAACACTTAAATAGACATTCAGTACTTCATCATATAGAAGAGGAGACTTCAGTGAAATTTGTTGTATTTGCCATCTTGAATAGGAATCCATGGATGAATTCACACATTTGCAACATTTTAATAAAAAAGCAATGGTTCCACCTTAACTTGTAAAGCTCCACCATAACATTTGGATATTAGCTACATAACATTAGTTAAAATTTTATAGCTTCTGTTTAGAATGGTATTTTCATTTCTGTTTTCTTCCCAAAATTTTCAAAGGGTCAAAGTTTGATTTAGTTCTCTCCTTTCTACAAGGTATTCAGTTCCTCTTATTTTATCCCAAATGAGTTATAACAGCAACTTAACAAATTATTTTTATTTTTTCACCATACTCACATCCACTTTGATACTGTCTTCATCCCATCTACCTGCTCAAGATAACAGAATGAGAATTTATATCTATTTCCTTTCCCTTCTAGAAGAAAATTACAGCAGTGGTATTTACGGAATATAAAGAAACCATAACAGGTCTGGAAAGGTGGGAAATGAGTGGAGGAGTAAAAGGAAAGAACAAAAAGAGACTACACATTATGAAAGAAAGACAGTATAGAGGAAATGGATTGATGAAGAAAAAGCAGAGACCCTTGGGGAAGACACATGAATGGGTCATTCTGGAGCCCTGAAAAAGCTCCAAAACTCAAAGCAAAATAAACAATAACAATTCACTGTGGGTTAATAAAAATTCTTGTTTATTAGACATATAAGAACAGGGTTGTTTTTTTTAATTTAATGAATAGACAAAGTAATTGAATGGGAAGAGCAACAAGAATTAGCTAACTTAAAAGATAAAATTGATATTTTTCAGAATAAAGTGTAAAAGAGAATGAGTCAGAAAACAATATTTATGAATGATAGACACAGAAAGTGTAATAATAGGCCCTGGCCAGTTGGCTCAATGGTAGAGCATCAGCCCAGCCTATGGATGTCCCAGGTTCTATTCCCATTCAACGCACACAGAAGAGGCAATCATCTGCTTCCCCATCTCTCCCTCTCCTCTTTCACTCTTCCCCTCCAGCGGCCATGGCTTATTGCCCTGGGCGCTGAGGATGGCTCCATGGAACTTCCACCTAGGGCACTAAAATTAGCTCAGTTTCAAACATAGCCCCTGATGGGGGTTGCCGGGTGGGTCCCAGTCAGGGCGCATGTGAGAGTCTGTCTCTCTATCTCCCTTCCTCTCGCTTGGGAAAAAAAGAGAAAATTTAATATTATTTTATTAAGAACTATAGAAAAAGAAGAAAAACCATGGGAGAGAAAAAACAACAACAAAATTACATAAATACAAAATAATTTTCCTGAGTTGAAAAATAGAACCAGCCTTCTGATTGAACAAAACTGCTGCACATCAAGCAAGAGACACATTAAAGATTGAGACTCACACAGATCCTGGTGAAATTTTAAAATTCTAAGATAAAGAAGAAATGCTAAATCTTTCGAGAGTGAGGGGGTAAGTTCTCTATGAAGCAATGAGAATTCTATCACCAACAGGCTCCTTATTCGCATCCTTGGATGCATGCAAACCATGAAACAAAGTCTTCAAAGTATGAATGAAAAAATAAATTAAAATTATTTTTCAAATACTTTTTTGTAATCATAATGAGAGTGAAAGGAAAATGTTTTTATTTTAATTTTAAACCATGCTTTTTTTTCATATGGTCTGTGAGTTAAGAATGGATTTAAAACTTATAAATTATTTTTTAAAAATTACATAACATGTAAAAATTATATAAAAATAAAATTTCAGTGTACATAAATAAAGTATAATTGGAACACAACCTTGCACATTCATTTATTTATCATTTATTACTAGTTGTGACAGAAACAGTATGGCCACAACCTAAAGTATTCACTCTCTGGCCCTTTACAGAGCCTGTGCCTACTTTATGTTCTTTGTTTTTTAACCATGTTCAGGTTAGTCTTCCCTGTCACCCTGTAGGACCAGCAGTCATAGCCATGCTGGCCATGTACATGCAGGTTCCCACTGAATTCAGACAGGCGTTAAAGAAACAGTGGAGCCAAAGAATGGTGGGCCATTCCTTTATTAAAAGCACTGCACCAGCCAATGAGCAACACACAGAGAAAACACTTCCTTTTACTCAGGGCTCCCAAAGCCACTGACACATTATTCAGTTCCACAACCAGGAGAATCTTCTCCAGGTTCTCTAGAGAATCAAAGGCCCCACCAGTCTCAGCGGAGCTCGCAAAAGCTCCTCAGCTCTGATTCTCCATGTACACACCTTCTCCCTTCTCTGCCAACATGGCTTCTTCTTTAGCACTCTGCATTCTCTCTGCTTTCCCTCCAAACCATGAGCAAAACAATGGCCCTTCCCAAGCAGAAAGGTAATTTGCAATTTCATAGATTACATATACCTGGCACTGTCCAGCCACCAATGCAAACTCTAAATGAGCAAACATAAAAAATAATATTTTACAAATTTATTTAACCAACACCCCCCAAAATATTAGCACAGCCCTATGTAACATTTCCACAGAGCTGCCTAAATCCTGGTAGGTAACATGAGGAGCAATGAATACATTGGCAAGAACCAAATAAACAAGTTAAACAGTGATAGAATTTGAGCTAAAATAAACCCCACAACCAATGTGAAGGCAAAATAAAGACATTTTTAGACATGCGTAAACTCATAATAAATTATACAGCCTCCCAAGGCAGCATTCAAAAGCAGCAAAAGAGTAATAGGAGAAAAAGGGTGACATGATACCAAAGAAACAATGACAGCAGAAGATGGTCTGAACACAATAAAGAACATAGCAAGGAAATTAGAGGAGAATCCACTGGACATTTACACATGAATCATTCTCATTTGAGCAGAGATTTAGTCACAGAATTATCTTTCCTTCTCTGTCAATTCAGTCATACTAAATCAATCTAGAGTAAACCCTATTGATATAAGAGCATACTGAAAATATTGCTTTTATTCTGTTTGAGTTATTAAACTTAACCTGTGGACAAATAAAACATGAGAAATGTTTGTAGGTCAGAACATAACTTGATAATGAAACAACAATAATATAGATAACAAAAATCAGAGGTGAAAAAAAGTAAGGCTAAAATGTCCAAATCTTTATACTTCTAATGGGTCATGACTGTCTGAAGTCACCCAAGAAATAGAAGTAGAAAGGATAGCTACCTAAAATATTTATTTTGGTTACCTCTGGAGAAGATGAGAAAAACTTTTACCCTTTATTTTAATTTTAGACACTTTATTGTTTATGTGCAGGGTATGCCCAGGATGACTAATATGCAATCTCATTTTCCATTTCCTCCATGCTATTTAACATTTTGATGGGTAACAAGGGTGGCAACAAATACATCAGCACACATTAGCATGGATCAAGTAAACAAGTTAAAAGGCAATATAATTCCAGCTACAGTGAACTAGTCTCCATATGGTCCTCATAGGCTGGAGCTGGAAATAGAATTCACCTGCTGTGATGGCCCAGTGGGAGAGAGACCCCTGGCCTGTGCACCATTTTGCCAGCCCTTCAATGACATCCTGTAGGTAAGGAATACATTTCTTTGATTCAATGCTATTCTGGAGTCAATTACAGAAAAATTATCAATGGAAAACAGATATGCTTAAGTCAAACGAAGAGTATTTCTGTGTGTGTGTGTGTGTGTGTGTGTGTGTGTGTGTGTGTGTGTGTGTGTGACAGAGACAGAGAGAGACACAGAGAGGGACAGACAGACAGAAAGGGAGAGATATGAACATCATCAATTCTTCATTGCGGCACCTTAGTTGTTTATTGACTGCTTTCTCATACCTGCCTTGACTTGGGGGAGGGTGGGAGGGACTACAGCAGACTGAGTGACCCCTTGCTCAAGCCAGCAACCTTGGGTTCAAGCTGGTGAGCTTTGCTCAAACCAGATGAGCCCGCACTCAAGCTGGCGACTTCGGGGTTTCGAACCTGGGTCCTCCGCATCCCAGTCCGATGCTCTATGCACTACACCTCCGCCTGGTCAAGTTGGAGATTATTTCTTGGTTAAACCTATAGATTAAACTTGGGTCTGACAGCTTAGGTGGGTGTTGTACATCAATGGATGATCATTCATTCTGAGGGTGGAAATAAATCTGAGTCAGTTCTAAGAGTCTGATATGGATTTGGTCCACTAGGTAATGGTTCCTGAATCCAAATTTATTCCAAGCATTTTGTAGCCAGCCAAGGATGTCATAAAATAACCTGCCTGCTCAAAACGGCCACTGAAGAACTCCTAGTACCTTGAAGTCAAGATCCTTCCTCAGGCTAAAGTCAAACTAGTTCCTACTGAGCCCAGGGAAATAGCGCATTCAGCATGGAAAGAGTACAACCCAGCAGGCTTCCTGCCTTCAAGTGTTTTTCTCTGGCTGAAGCAACATAAAATGGAAAAGAGAATAGCAACCAAAAACAAATAGTTCAAACAATGTCTTTTGCAGATAAATTACCTGAAGAGCCAGGCTGACTTGCATGGGCACTTTCCTCTGAACCATGTTATTTCTTGTTTTCACCAAATCTATGCATGAGGTATCTGTCTTGCATAATTCATGCTTTATTTATTGTCCATACTTCTGAACAATTTCACAAGAAAAATCTAAATCCCTGAGGGGATTTTTTTTCTTGCTTGTTTTTACAGACTTTGGCCTTGCAGTATTTTAAGTCATTTTTGTTTCCAATTATCATGCCACCGACTTACTGAATTCTGCTTCCTCCTGCTTTTCCCCACTTCCTCTTCTTTCCTTGAGCAGTTTTTTTGTGCTTGAAGAACAAAGTTCTGCCTCTCTCTCTTCCTCTCACCTCTTCACTCCAGTTAGCTTACCCCTGCTGGTCCCAACTGCTAATCGGACCATTTCTCTGCACTAAATTACAGAATTATCCTGAGGCAACAAAACTTCAACATAAATGTTTCTTTGCAGTTCAAAAATATTTTAGGTGAATGCCTAGCAAGAGTTCATCCCACAATGCACACAGCAGGATTCTTTGGGGTTTAATTTAAGCTATGAAAGCAAAAGATAAAGAAGCATCACTTCACCAATGTGTTTTTCCTTCCGTTGACTGGTATTTGTCAGTGCTTCAAGGTCGTCCTCCTATACTGGCAGCTTTACATTCATTCTAGGGCTTCTTCTACCAACAAATAGCTCTATGACCAGCTCCTTAGCTTTGCAGAATCCCTCTTTAATCTTCTGTGAGTGGAAAAACAACTAGACAGCCTGGATCCTTCCTACTTCTATCTCTTAGATTTGTTCCTGAATATCTACTAAATATTATTTGAATAATTAATCCAACTCAATTTTTACTGAGTGACTACTGCGCTAATTAAAAAGAAATCATTTTAAGGTTGGACTGGGACCTCGTTACTAAACATCACTATAAAATACTCATATTATATTTGGAGATTGGGTGGGGTGAGGATGGGGAAAGGACAGACATGTGTAAGCATGTTAACAATATCTTTTCACCAACAATTATCTGCATCACCATTTTTTCTGATTCTGGGAGTGTTGATGTTATAAATCCCAGTCTCTGCCATTTCTTGCTGGGTATAAATACATTTCGGTAATAGATAATACAATCTAAAACAAAAAGATCCAAAACCTTCATCTCTGCCTATATTACTCAAGTGGCTAAAGAGCAATTGGGTCCAGTAAAGAAGGCTATCTTAATTCCAGAAAGTTCTCTTCATTTTTCAAACCATGTCTAGAA
This sequence comes from Rhynchonycteris naso, assembly GCA_037038555.1. Lineage (NCBI taxonomy): Eukaryota > Metazoa > Chordata > Mammalia > Chiroptera > Emballonuridae > Rhynchonycteris > Rhynchonycteris naso. The sequence goes on from CM072999.1 coordinate 93,358,107, forward strand.
TATATCAACACATTTCTACATGTTATTGTGCCTTTCTGTTCATCTAAATACACAAATCGTAGAAATAATGACTTTCCTGTCTGATAAAGAAATAGAATTTTTAGTAACAATTGTTTAATATACTGCATGAAATTCTGCAGGCAAGCCATTTTTTGACCAAAAAACTTCCCTAAAAGTCATGGTCTAAAAGCTCTGAAAGGCATTTTTGAAGTCTTTGGTAAGCGACATCCCAATACACTGACTTTTCATATAGTATTGATTAGACTTTCTATCTAAAAGTATAGTAATAACTTGATTATCAGAAATGCTTTAAGAATAGAATGTTCTGGCTAATTTAATTCTGTATGAAACAGACACGTGTTTCTGATTCAATTCTTATTGAACATCTCAAATACATGATTCTTCCTTTCTTAATACCATAAGGATCAAAAATGCATTTTTCTTTGATAACTGAAAATTATGGAATTATCATTGTGAATACCTAGGATGACTATAAATTCCAATAGATACACAAAATTAAGAAGATTGCAATATATAGGTTGCAAGTAATGGATATCATAATGTCTGTATAAGTTTTCTTGTATGAGTTTATTAATCTGGCTTTTCACTGTTTTCCTTAGGGTGTATTTTAAATAAATAATTGGGTCACATTACCTACTTGATCAAGATTTGCTGTGATTATTCTCAGAAAATAGTAATGAATTCATTCTCTCCTGATAAGCCAGTCCTTGGGAGCAGGACAACACTGAAAGAGGCTCACAGGATGCCTTGAACATTGAAGTTCTTTGTCATTAAACAAAGACACGATATAAATGTCCAAAAATTATGAGAATAAAATTTTTTTAATTTATTCATTTTGAGAGAGAGAGAAAGAGAGAGAGAGAAGGTGGGAGAAGCAGAAAGCATCAACTCCCATGTGTACCTTGACCAGGCAAGCCCAAGGTTTTGAACCAGTGACCTCAGCATTCTAGGTCGATGCTCTATTCACTGCACCATCACAGATCAGGCCAGGGAATAAAAATATTAATATTCAGTGAGAACCTTCACACTGTAGATATAAAATAATTTAATAGTCAAAATTCTCATGGCTCTAACTGGATGTAAAATGTAGAATGACTGTTATTTCATAATAACACAGTGTCTCCCAGGAACTATAAGAGCATTTAAAATGTTTGTGTAGAGGACTTCTTTTGAAGGATAAGTATTAACCTGAAAGCTTCTTTCTCTCTGCCCACAACTCAGAAGACTCTGTAACTCCTTCCACTATACTGGAGATTAAAGAGATACCCACACACAATGCTGAACTAAATTAGACTGATAGTGGTCCAAATAAGATGTACAGATATGAAGAAAGAGATTTCCAGGGGATGTAAACCTCCTTGGAAATAAAAGGAAATAAAGAAATAAATAACTCTGACCATGGTATAAACTTGGAGGCATTCCAAACAACGAAACTGAGAGCTTTAATGTGAATATTACTTAAAATCCTACCCATTAAAAAAAAAAGCAAGAAATCTAAAAAGTAGAATATTTGAAGATACAGGGTAGAAAAATCTAGCAGTGAAAAACCATGGTAGTGAAAAGAGTGAAGCTCTGAATAAGGGCAGAGCCATAGGCCTTAGTGGATTCCACTAATTTCCTTGAGAGTTTGGAAGGTCAAAAAGTAGTGTGAGAGGACTAAGGCTCATACTCTTTCTAATTGAAATATCCTCAGTAAGTTACTTGGTTCCAGTTTCCCACCAAAACAATGAACTTGATAAAGTTACTGATTACTTGATATTGTTGTTTCAGGATGAAATAAAACAGAGCAATGCAATCTCATAGGAAGTACTCAAAGCCTCTGGCCTACGGGCATGCTGCTGCTTCTGCTGCAACTTTGACTAAAGGTGTAAAAAAAGTACATAGAGGGCATGAAGTAAAACATGGCTTTCTCTGCCTGGAAGAAATAGCAGGACTTTGCCTAAGAGATAACCTTTGAGCTAGGTCTTAAGGAATGGGTAGGCGTATACTACATTGAAAAAAATATTTTTACTAAGAACTTTTACAGAAATTACTTCATGTGATTTTCATAGCAGGTTTGATGAAGTAGACTAGGAGTTTTTACAAATGGCAGAGCTATGACTCAGAGATAATTTTTCCCATGGACAAAATATTTAACAAATAATTGGAAGATGAACGCTCCCAGGCTTGCATAAGTCTGTAAGGGGCAGGGACTAGTTTGAACTGGTTGCATTGTCTAGATCAGTGGTAGTCAACCTAGTTTCTACAGCCCACTAGTGGGCATTCCAGCTTTCATGGTGGGTCATAGCAGAGCAACCAAAGTATAAATAAAAAGGTAGATTTAATTATAGTAAGTTGTTTTATAAAGATTTATTCTGCCAAACTTAGTGAAAATCTGACATAAAGTACTTGGTAAGTAATTATTATTATATGCTTTAACTTTCTGTAACTCTGCTTTACAAATTTTATAAAGTGAAGTTACTTCCCTACTTTATAAATCACCATTACTGTGGAACCAGTGGGCAGTTAGAAAATTTTACTACTAACAGAGATACAAAAGTGGGCGGTAACTATAAAAAGGTTGACTACCCCTGGTCTAGATCTATAGCTAGGGCTGAGAGTTCCCTGGCATGTAGATGCTATGATTAGAGTCAAAGATGTGATCTAGTTTATGTGAGGAGCTCATTGAGGCCATATGCCATAGGGGGCCTTAATGAGTACCAAGTCAGTGGGGCGGGGTGGTGTTAAAGGTCTGCTCAAGGTTGGAACCTCAATACCAAAAGTTTGAAGCTGAGTGAAATTGAAATAAAAACAAAATAAGTGGAAAATTAGGCAAATAGAAACCCGAGGTATTAACTTCAAACACAGGCTGGTATCCAAGACTTGCTCTTGTGGGCTGCCATGTATGTAGTGTATGGAATGTTCAGAGCTATTTAGAGGTCCATGGAGAAGACTAAAGTAGTTAATAAGAGCCTAAGGATTGGAGTACATAAATGGAGTGTCCTAGTGAATAACTTAATAGAGTCAGAATTTTAAGAATCATCTGGAACACTTACAAATAGAAATAGAAAAAAATTTTAAGAATCTTATGGAATACTTGCAAATAGAAAGAATTTTAACTATTATCCAATTTAACTCCCACATTTTGCAAATGAGAAAGCTCATTTGCTAAGAAGTCAACTAAGAGGAAACCAGCAATAAAACCCCAGGTCTCCTGTTTCTTAATCCAATGCTCTGCTGTATCACAGTAGGAATCATGGATTACAGTATTTTTTGCTGCCTAGATTCTGCCCAGGTACTCTACATGCAAATACATGCCCCTCCCTTTTCTACCCCTGCCTCATATTTCTAAGAGATACTGACAGGTGCAAATCAAAATGGAGATAAAGAGACTCTCTTAGAGAGAAAAAGAAGCAAGAGACTTGGTTAAAATTACTCAGGATGTTCATGATCTGGAACCAAGTACTCTGTGTCTTGGTCCATGCTATTTACCTCTATCCTACACATTCTTTTTTCAAATGTCCACAAGTTCAGCAACTGAAATTCTATACCTTGACTTTACTGAGTACCCTGGTCAAGGATATTGTTAAATAATGCTCTGTATCAGCCTAATAGATAAAATTAATTTCTTCCTTAATGAAGAATTAAGAAATTTATTGTGTACAGAAATGCATTTCTAAGATGTAAAATTGTCTCAATTTTCTTTCTGCCAGTGTTTCTTCTATTGATATTTTAAGTAGACTAGCACAGATGTAAAATATATTTGAAGAATGAGGTGTGTAAATATGAAATGTAAATAAAATGTCTTTGAACACCTCATATTAAAGTCAATGAATAAAAAACTGCTATTTGGAATAAAAAGAAAGATAGATCTATTAAATATAGGAAAGACAGCAGCAGCATAAGGAGAATGCAATAAAACTAGTAAAGGGGACTCAAAGTAAACATGAGCATTTTACAAACACAAAAAGAAGGAAGCACCATAGAGAAAATAAGCCCACTAATAAATGAGAAGCATGAAATTAATGATGAACCTAAAATGGTAGAGATAATGAACTCATTTGTAAAATTTGTCTTTAACAAGAAAAATGAAGATAGGAAGTTTGAACAATTAAGAAGTAATAAAAACCTTGCAAAAATAGCTGTTGACAAAGAAACAGGAAAGAAAAGGCCAGCTCTATTTTGAGCTGGATTAATAGAATTATCTTATGGCCACAAGGAAAAAGGGTTTCTATTATGTCAGTGACAATATACCTAAAATCCTATTCTAAGTCTGTGGCCATTTTTTTTTTTTTTTTTAAAGAGAGATTATTGATTTGTCTTTTTTTTTTTTTTTTTACAGGGACAGAGAGAGAGTCAGAGAGAGGAATAGATAGGGACAGACAGACAGGAATTGAGAGAGGTGAGAAGCATCAATCATTAGTTTTTCATTGTCATTGCAACACCTTAGTTGTTCATTGATTGCTTTCTCACATGTGCCTTGACCGCGGGCCTTCAGCAAACCAAGCAACACCTTGCTGGAGCCAGCGACCTTGGGTCCAAGCTGGTGAGCCTTCGCTCAAGCCAGATGGGCTCACGCTCAAGCTGGTGACCTCGGGTCTCAAACCTGGGTCCTCCGCATCCCAGTCCAATGCTCTATCCACTGCCTGGTCAGACAGTCTGTGGCCATCTTGATCAGCTGCATATTCATGTCCAAGACCAAAAGTGAAGAGGCGGGAACTTATGGATGCATCACTTCCCAGGCTTGTGCACCTGCAGAAGAAACTAGATAAGCTATGCCTAAAAGGATAATAAAAGAAAGAGGTTTGTTTTTTTTTTTTTTGGTGTGGGGTGTTTTTATTGTTTGTTTGTTTGATTTTTGCCCTCCAAGCAGTATTGGTGAACATAGTGCACTGTGAGTAGCTGACAATATATTTTGCATATATAAAATGTGTGGTAGTCTTTTCTTTAATCGAAGTGGTGTAAGTTGATCCACAGGAGGAAATGTTGATCCACAACCTTAAACAGGGCAACAAAAAGCAACAGGGTGATATCATCATAGACCACCTGTCTGCCCCCATGAATACTTACTTTATACTACTGGATGGGTAGTATAGAAGCTACATGACTGTGAAAAATAAAATACACAGAAGGAAATATTTGTATCCCTGTATTATTGAACCTTCACTGCCTCTTCCTGATCTAGCCATGATCAGTCGGGTGCTAGTATTGTTCCAGTAAAGCTTCAGCCACTTTATACATCTCTTTATCAGACTTTAATACCATGCTTGAGGCTGGAGAATCCTAGGAAATGAGCAGCAAAGGAAGTACAGGGTAAGAGAGAGCTAGGCTCTTACCAAAGACTTTAAACCAGTGTTTTCAATGGAAACGTGTGTCAGATGATACCCTCAGTGTCAACAGCAACAGAATGTTTACTTTTATAGATATCAAATACATTGGCAACTTTTATTGATTAATTCAACAAGTATTTACTGAGTATATATGAAGGGAAAGACCCGAAGATGGGTAGATGAGATCCGAGCTAATATATAATTGACAAGAAGTCAGTCTTCCTAAGATCTGGGAGAACATTCACCTAAGCAGAGGAAGCAGCAAGTAGAAATAGCAAAGGCCTTAAGGCAGAAGTGAATTTTTTTGAGCCTGAAAACTTTTAAGAAGGACAATGGTTGTAGCATATTAAATGACAGAGGAGAATTCTTCTTGATCGTATGAGAGGTAAGTAGGGGCCTATTCAGCAAAACCTTTTAAACCATGACTGAGAATTTAGGTGAAGCCAAGTGCCATGGAAGTTATTGGAGAATTTTATAAATAAGCACAATGATGTTATTTATAATTTTGAAAAAAACCATATTCACATTTTATTAAGATGGCTGACTTCTAATTTGAGGGTAAACATATTTTAAATGTCTTACTTTAGAATCAAAAAATGTAAGAAGTAGATAAAATCAGATGCAAAACTCAGAATTACTGCTTGTTAGAGAAATCCTGTTTCAAACAGATGATGGTTTCAGAAGCTCTTGAAAGGGGTAGTAGTTTAGGACAAAAACCAGAGATGTCTCAACTCAAAGTTCAGGCACTTTCCTGGAGTCGTAGATGAGCAACCACAAGTAGGTAAAGGAGTAGGTAGAAAAAAGAATAGGGCTCAGCATACTAAATTTAATATTAAGTCTCTCTCCAGAAAAAAAAAAAAAAAATGAAGCCTGACTAGGTGGTGGTGCAGTGGATAGAGCATTGGACTGGTACGTGGAGAACCCAGGTTCAAAACCCTGAGGTCGCCAGCTTGAGTGCAGGCTCATTTGGTTTGAGCAAGGGGTCACTCACTCTGCTGTAGCCCCCGGTCAAGGCACATATGAGAAAGCAATCAATGAACAACTAAGGTGGTGCAATGAAAAATTCTCATCTCTCTCCCTGCCTGTCTATCTGTCCCTATCTGGCCCTCACTTTGCTCTGTCACACCCCCCAAAAAAATATCTTCCTCCAAAATAAATAAATAAATAAATTACTTCTATTTCTGCATTTGCCATTTCCAATCACCAGAATTCTTCATCTCTAAAGAAGGCTAATAGAAAAATAAATGTTAGGCTATTCCAAAGAATTCTCAGACAGGGTGGTTCTCACATATAGTCTGAGGAGCACCAATGTTCTGAGAAAGTAAAAGATGGCCTGGGGAACTGAAGTGGCAATAAAACCTTGACTTCTACTGATATTTAAGACCAGAGTCACTGGTTTCAAAGACACCATTTCAGGTCATTCCTACAGGGGATCCTGCAGAATCGTGAGGAATGTGATACCACCAGACAGAAGAGGTACTAACATACTGAGTGTGGAACTGGTTGACATGCCAGAACAGTACATGGAGGAAAACACCAATGGTATAGGTAAGAAGACAGTCAGAAACAGAGAAGGGTCTGGCCACTGAAACTGAGAGAATGACAGAGATGCTAAAATGGGAAGAGAGAAGAAGGAGGAGGAAATAAAGAGGGAAGAAGAAGTGAAAGGAAGGCCTTGTACAGCATTTCAGTGATGGAAAAGAGAGCATACCTCTTTAGGCTCTGGTGTTCTTGAATTCCACCCTAGAAGAAATGCATACTGCATGTTTCTGCAGAGTGAGTTAAAAGGCTCTCTTAAGGTTGCCACATGTATTCAGAAGGATCTGACTATGAAACCACAACACACTGAAAGGAAAGGAGTACTTGGTACTCACTGAGAGTTTGCTCTTTTAAGAAACAGTAATCAGTCTGTGTATGTAATTTGGAGAGTAATGTAAATTTGGATAGGGCTTATTTATAACTGGGTACTAATGTGGGAGTATTGTGCTAATGAAAGAGTCAAGAGGGAAGCTGCTCTTTAGTGGATAGTTTGTAATAATAGTAATTGTTAAGATAAAAAATTTGCTTAACAATTAGGCCATTGGTTAGTTTGTGAAGGTCTATTACATTTTTCCATGGTGTCTTTTTCAGTCATGGTGCAGTGTGGTGAGTTGGCCTAGGTTTTGGTTGGGGGATGTATTCATGGAGTAATTATTTTTTTCTATGGGTAGGATGCTTCAGGAAATAGGTGCTCTAGGTCTAGGTGCCAAATGTTAGTACACAGCACAGGAACAGTACAGAGTAATTGCCTCAGTAAATGAGAGGCAGAGGAGAAATGGTACTTACTCTAAGGAGTCTAAGCCTTGCCTGTGACCAGGAGGTTAGAGCCATTAGTTGAAGAAAATTGAATGAAATAGAAGTTGAAATTCAGTAAAGGTAGGTAGTGTGCAGTGTAATAGAAAAAAGTATAGAATTGGCGTTATAAATACTTGTGTGGGAATTTCAGTTCTGCTGTTGACTGGCTGTTATTTTGCATGAATAATTTAAATTCTATGAGTTTCAGCAATAAGAATAAGAATATATATAGCTCCCTGTATTGTAAAGCTTAAACAAATTAATATGTAAAGTACTCAATTTCAGTGCATTGTTGATAGAATCAAGTAATTATTTTTCATCAAAATTTTAGAACAGTTAAGATGTTTTCACTTAAAAGTCTAGAGGCATGCATGCTAACATATATGAATCTAAAAACATAAAGTTAAACAAAAAAGCGAGTTGCCAATGACCATATAAAGCATGATAAAATGTATAATGAGATAGTAGAAACCAAAAATACTACTATATATTTATTGGGATTAGCAAAATAAATAAGAATAATAGATCCCAAATTCAGGATAGTGGTTGGCTCTGCAGGGGGTCAAGAGAAAGGGTGGGAGGGAAAGTAAAGAATGGGGCAAATGTGCAGGACAGGGTAGGTCTTCAACTACTCCTGAATGTCTCTCTTCTTAGGCTGAGCTGTGGAGATCAGGGTACACATTATTTACTATTTTGTTTCATGGTTCTGGTAAGTTTTAAATTAATTTATTTAATTGTTCATATTTCTATGTCAGAGGAAATATCAAGTCATACAGAACACATTGGGAAATTATTACTTAGAATTAGTATACAATTTGCTAATAAAAATGTTTACAGATTTTTTGGGTATGTTGTACACTATCACACGGGACCCACTAACATCAACACATTCAGGCAAAGTAGTATGGGAGAGGAAAAATAGAGTTTATTTAGACATGGGCTCAAAACTTGGCTTTGGTGAATCAAGCTGTGTTATCTTAGCCAAAATTTTAGCCTCAATGATTCAGTTTCTTAGTCTCAAAAACATGAATAGAAATGCTTACTTTAGGTAAATACTATATCATGATTAATTAAAATAGCCTATAAACCTAGCATATATAAAGCTCTTGACTAATATAAATTCACCTAATACCAAGCCTTGAGAAATCCACAGGAATGACTGTGAAACTACAGTCATTACTACTGGATAAATGTAAATTTGGGGTTGTTAAACATAATTTTAGGCAGCAATATGGAATTTTTTAAAATTGCCAGAGCAGAAGTTCCATGCCCTTCCAAAGTCTGCCGGGGAAGTTGGAAGTGGGCATTAAATAATGAGTTGGAGGATCATTACTAACATCATTTGGCAAGAATTATGTTGATTATTACTCTGTTCATGTGATATCTATGTTCTATCACCAACAGAATTATGAATCAAGATATACTGTATGGCCAGTAGTCATGGCCATCACAGCCAGGCACATGCAGGTTCTCATTGAATTTGGGCAGATGGTAAAGAAACAGTGGAGCCAAAAACTGGTGGGCCATTCCTTTATTCTAGCCTCGCACCTGGCTGGCTAGAAATACAGAGGGAAAACACTTCCCTTTCCATTCAGAGCTCCCAAAGCCATGGACACAGCTGGGTTTTCCTAGAATCAAAGGCTCCCACTAGTCTTAAATCACCTCTGGTTCTCCATCTGCCAACACAGCTTCTTACTCTCCACACAAACTGGCTTCTCTCTACTTCCCCTCCATCTTGGCTTCTTTCTCTTCTCCTTCTGCTTCTTCCTCACAAACTTTTCTTGGTGTGAAAGCTCCTCCTCCAGCACACATTAGCATGACAAAACCCCTTCCCAAGCAGGAAGGTGATTAGCAGTTTCAGAGATCACATACCTCGGCAGCAGCCATTTTTAACATAAAAGTAAACAAAACAAGAAAATACAGATTTTACAAACTCATTTGCCCAACATATATGTGGGTCAAATAAGTTTGCAAATATGATGTGTATGTTTGCTTGCTTATAGTTTGCATTGAATCTGGGGGACAGGCTGTAAGCAGGCAGCCTGTCCTTATAGCCTAAGGCTTAGTTTTAAGACTAAGCTTTTCCCACCTTTTTAATACTAAGATCTTCTCAACACTAAGCTTTTCCCCCCACCCTTGACTCTTGCATGATGTGGGGTGGTACACTCTTATGAGGAATCCCATTCATGCCTCAGATAAGTGGCTTTGTATCAGAGATTTTCTTATTTGTATACACTTTCTCCCTCAGTTTTTGGAATTAGTATTGCAGAGGAGAAGCAGCCAAGATGGTGAAGTGCTAAAGGAGAAGCCAGTTTGTGCAGAAAGAAGGAGATGGGGAAAAGAGGTGAATAAGTTTGGTGAGGTACAAACCTTTGATTCTAGGAAACTTGGATAAGTCAGTGGCTTTCGGAGCCCTGAATGGAAAGGGAAGTGTTTTCCCACTGTGTGTATTTCTTGCCCGCCAGATGCAAGCTAGGATTAAATGTAATGGCCCACCAGTTATTGGCTTCATTGTTTCATTACCGTGTGTCCAAATCAAGTGCAAACCTGCATGGGCTAGGCAGCTGTGATGGCTGCCGTGGCTACTGGCCATACAATATACTAAGTCTAATTAAATATAACAGATAAAATTAAGTCCCATAAGAAAACATAGCATCAACTCTAATTCTGTAACACAAGATTTATTTTCTTTTCTCTAAGAAACCTTCTTACCTCTATAGGATGTTAGCACCAGAGAATCTAACAAAATAGAGATCCAAACTTTCTTCTTCTTCAACTATTTCTCAGATCATTTTTGTAATCTCTCTTTGTCCTTACCCACCCTCCTTTTTTCTTTTCTACCTTATTTTTAGCTTTACATGTTTTTAATTTCTGGATGGAGAAGCACACTGGATAGGAATCATCTGAATTTGAAATAGTACAATTAATAGACAATCTCTATGCTAATCAATGTATAACTTACAAAAAAAAAGCAAATGAAAAGTAAAGGTAAAACCATGAGTCATAAACTGGTTCATTAAAATAAGTGACCTTTTACTATGCGTCATTGGCATTTTCTTCTCACAAAATATGACCACTTATATAAGACATCATAAAATTACATACCTGTTATAGTTAGTTTTGCTCTTCGCAAATGGAGCTACTCACACTAGAAATTAGAACAATGCTTTGTATCAAAGTGCATGCTTTTTAAAGAAACCTAACAGTATGTTTAAATTTTGGATTTAAAGTATAGCAATCAGAACAGAGAATGTATATACACACATACCATATATACGCATCTACATATTTCACTAAATGTCTTTATTGAAGAGTTAAAGGAAACAGATACATTAACTTGTTTCTTTGATTCTCATGCCAAACAACAAAATAAATAAGCTATGTCCTGATAGCATTTGTAGCAACACTGAGCAAGTCAACTTTAATGATATGCTTCTCAAAAGGCAACAATTTAAGATCAAAATACTTGATATTATGCAGTATTGATAAAAACATAGAGAAACAGTCATTCTCAAATGCTATTTATGGGTATGATCTTTTTAAAGCACAATTTGACAATAGTTATATAGGTCAAATTTTAATTATGCATGCCCTTTTGTAGAGCATATCTACTTCTAGGAATGTACTCTACAAATGTACTCACTCAAGCTGTGGGTATTTGTGAAACAGTGTTTCAGTAACAAAAGGATGAATATAACCTATATGCTGATTAATAGGGTACTGGTCAAATATATTAGCATAACCTGAGGATGTAATGCATTTCTGCCATTAAAAATAAAAGAAATCTCAAATGTACTGTATTAAATGATCACCAATATGCATATTTAAGTGAAACAAGCAAGTTTAAGAAACAATTTATATAGAGTGATCACACACACGCACACACGCACGCACACACACACATTATACTTAGGATATTTCTTTAAAAAAATCAGAAAAATATTTTGACTCTAAGAAGGCTGATTAGAACCAGAAGTAAGATGTGTACTAACACCTCATTGTATACCTTTAAATTATTTCACTCTTTAAAATACTATGTATTTTTTCCAGTAAAAAATACGACTGTTAGTGATGTGAAGGGCAATGTATAATACCAATTCTATTTGCCTGCTTGATATTAAAACAAAATAAGACAAATGAAAAATTAGTGTTGAGATTATGGCCAAAATGTCTGCTGTCACTCCACTCTGAAAAAAGACTAAACTATTGAATCACAGACAACTCTGAACAACCACACGTTGCCCTTGCAGAAGCTTGAGAATGAGAGAAGCTCTGCACTCTGTGGCTAGAATAAGTTTGATTTAGAGAAAGACCCCTGTGGGTACTGAACCAAATGTGTTTATTTCTTTGTCCTATATGTTTATCAGAGTTGCTCTTACTAGTTACAGTAAGTTTCCTCCCATATGAACTTTCATTCATTGCTGATGGGAATAAAAAATGGTATAGCCATTTTGGAAGACAGACAGTTTCTTACAAAGTGAAGCATCCTTTTAATATTCAAGCCAGCAATTGCCCTCCTTCATATTTACCCCAAAAAAACTGAAAGCTTAAGTTCAAACAAAAACCTGCACATGGTTGTTTATAGAAGCTTAAGTCATAATTGCCAATGAAAATAACCAAGATGTCTTTTAGTAGGTAAGTGGATAAATAAACTGTGGCACATTTTTGCCTGACCAATGGTGGCACAGTGGATAAAATATTGAACCATGAATCAAGGCCCCAGTTTGAAACCCTGAGGTTGCTGCTTTGAGTGTGGAATCATCAACATGATCCTAAGGTCACTAGCTTGAACAAGGGGTCACTGGCTCAGCTTGAGCACCTTGGTCAAGGCACATAAAAGAAGCAATCACTGAACAACTAATGTAAAGCAACTACAAGTCAATGCTTCTCATCTCTCTTCCTTACCTCTCTCTAAAAATCAATTAATTAATTAAAAGAAAAATGTGGCACATACTGACAATGAAATATTATTCAGCACTGAAAACAAATGATCTATCAAGCTATTAAAAGACATGGAAGAAACTTAAATGTTCATTACTTCGTAAAAGAAGTCAATCTGAATAGGTGGTATACTGTAAGATTCCAACTATGTGACAACATGACATTCTGGAAAATACAAAACTATGGAGACAGTAAAAATATTAGTGGTTGTCAAAGGTAAGAGAGAGTAAAGAATAAACAGGTAGAGCATGGATGATTTTTAAGTTAGGGAAACTATATTGTATAATACCACAATGATGAAGACACATCATCATTATACATTTGTTAAAATCCATAGATTATACAACTTCAGAGTGAATCCTAATGTAAAATATGGACTTTGGGTGATAATCATGTGTCAATGTTAGTTGATAGGTTGTAATAAATGTATCACTGCTTGGCGGAGGATGTTGACAGTGGCGGTGGTGGTGGCTATGTACTGTATATGGGAACTCTGTACTTTCTGTTCAATTTGGCTGTAAACCTAAAACTGCTCTCAAAAATTGTTTCTTAACAATAATAGAAAAATAAACACGTTTTCTCAATTTCTACCTATGTAGTTATAGACTGTTTCACAAACAAAATTATAACAATAATCCTTTACTCATTCATATTTATGGCTTTTTTACTTTTCTAGGACTAAGGCAGACTTCTCAAATACTATTGAATCACTAGCCTAAAAAAAATTATTTATGTTAATTCAGTAAAGGAAGTATAGTCAAGGTTAAGAAAATGTGGCAGGAGGACAAAGTAGTTATGTAGTGACTATTAAACTTTCATAACATTGTTTTAATCTCATTATTGCCTAGCAAGTAATTGAAATCTTTCAACAGTAAAATAGTTCTAGATTATTCATTTCTTGCTTTTCTTGATTCAATATTAAGACTTCCTAAAAGCCACCAACTTTCAAGTAATAGAAAAAAATGCAGTCATGAAAGCATTCATCCTGCCATGAGTTAATTTTTGAACAAAATGAACAATTTTTTTTAAAGCGTCTCACAGTATAACTACAAGTAATTCAATTACCTTTGGCTTTCCTTTTGATGAGAGATAGCATAGGGAAAGTATTACCATTTAGATCTTTGCATGAGATTGGTTCAACCTGATGTTAAAAAATAAGCATTTGTGTTCATTGTGCTTATTGTTTATGTCAAGGTTTTCTGACATTGAAAGAGCAGAGAATACTACTGACTTGGAAACATAACTGTTTACCACTCACCACAGTAGGAGCCAAAGGGATTTACAAGGTTAGGCTGACAAGAATGTCATGTATTAACATCATGTTTGAAATGTTAGTGGCATATCACACACAAGGCTGGCATATTTATTTTGCAATATTTCTCAATATTCTCAGTTCTTCCTATCAAGCATGGGAAGTACAGGCAGTATGACTCCCAGATATAGATGGATGAAAAGCCTTCCTATTCCAGCTCCTCTGCTCAGTGACCATGAAGTCATAGTTCTAGAAGGCAATGACTCTAAACCTTCAGTGATGGAGTGTTATATTCAACATACTTTTTGCTTCTCCATTTATTAAAACTAGTGGCCATATTCAGGGATGAACATAAGTTAGGTCCAATTTTTTACCACCTATGTGGTAAGATTTGAAAAGTTTTTATCTTTAGCTGGCTTATCATCTCCAAAACCTCTTCACCTTATATATCAATTAAGAGCAATATATTAATTTTTATAATCTAGCTCCTAAATTCTTTAGATTTACTAGTTTAGGTAACATGATTTTTAAAAGGGCCCTAAGAAAACAGGGCGCAGGCCAAGTAAATTTTTGTTTAAAGGAAAAAAGAATATTCTGGAAAAGAAAATGCAATTTTATAGTATATATGCAGTCTCAGTGACAGAAAGCTGAAAAGAAAGTAGTGTCTATTTCTTGTCCTAGCTTAAGGAAACCAAAGAGGTGCTAAGTGTGGATGAAGAAATCATGGGAAAAAAACTCACATTTTTTTTCTTTTACAATTTTGTTAATTTTTCCAAGGGCCACTCAATGCACTGACATTTCAAGAATTGTTTAGGTTATTGATTTTCAAAACCATTATCTAAGTCCTGAGTTTTTAGAGTTGAATGAAAATAGCATTAAGTTTCTTCAGAGACATGGTATTCCACAGAAGTTCTTAAAAGATAGTAAAAAAAGTTAATTATCTAGAAAGAATAATATTTAGCTGCTATTTCTATTAACTAACACATTTTCAAGTGTTTTCTCTTTTCTATAATAATTGGTGATTTGATCCCAAATTAGTTTTCTGCTGGTACTTCACCCAATTTTTTTCTCCACATATGTTTGTATGACCAACCCGCTGTGCTCAGGGGGCTCCCTACTTTCAGAACACTTCTCTTTCTCTATTTATTTAAAAATTTCAAAAACTATTTCAAAACACACCTTTATAAAGCCTCCTTATCTATTAATTCAATTTTCTATAAATTCTTCTAGCATTTAATCTGATCAAATAATTCAGCTATGTGATTATCTTGGTTAGCGGTATGGGCTCTACAAATGTGGAAAACACTATAATTGGTGAATCCAGAATACATGAGCGTTCACTGGATTATTCTTGGCATTTTTATGCAGATTTTAAATTTTTTTTAAATGTTTGGAAAAGAAATTTAAGTCAGCCTGTTTTGCAATGCTAGTGTCAAATTGACCAGTTGTGTGTCCTTGCAAAGATCTCTCTGTGAGTCAGTTTCCTTTGTAAAATGACAAGAAATAATATTGATACCTCATAGGATTGTTGCAATAATCAAATGACATATTGGCTAACAAAAGCTTAACTCAACAATTACAAAGTAAATTTGCTATTTAAATTAATATTTAGAACTGTTACAGTTAGTTGTGCAATACACAGTGGTTAAGAGTTCCATCATTACATTCTCTGCAGTCAGATTCCTGATGTCAGGTCCTGGTTCCACCATGCACTAGCGACTGTGTTTCCCTGAAAATAATACAGTGTATTATATTAATTTTTGCTCCTAAAGACGTGCTAGGTCTTTTTTTCAGGGGATGTCTTATTTTTCCATGAACAAGAATTCACATATATTGTTGAACAAAAAAATCAACATTTATTAATATACTATAGTCATGTCATCACAAACATCAGCATAATCAGTCAAACTCTTGAATTCCATAAAGAATTTCTTGTGACTCTTTTTCCCTGTACAACAATCTATGGTATGTGACTATGCTCATATATTGAACTTCTCTGAGGCTTCCATCTGATTCTCTTCTAAAATGTTATTTTTTGTTTTACTTTATTTTTAGTGAGGATTAAAAAGATAGTATGTGGCCCTCGTGGGTTGACCCAGCAGTAGAGTGTCAGCCCAATCTGTGGAAGTCCCGGGTTTGATTACTGGTCAAAGCACACAGGAGAAACAACCCTTCTCTCTCTCTCTCTCTCTCTCTCTCTCTCTCTCTCTCTCTCTCTCTCTCACTTCCCTTCCACAGCCATGGTTTGATAGTTCGAGTAATTTGGCCCTAGGTGCTGAGGATGGCTCCATGGCTTCGCCTCAGGCACTGAAATAGCTCAGTTGCTAAGCAATTGGAGCAGCAGCCCCAGATGGGCAGAGCATTGACTTGTAAGGGGCTTGCCAGGTGGATCCCAGTCAGGGCACATGCAGGACTCTGTCTCTGCCTCCCTGCCTCCTGCCTCTCACTTAATTAAAAAAAATAGAGAGAGGGGATTCAACATGATATCTCCCATATAAGCAATCAAAATTGTTATCTCTATTTGATAGTAATATGCAAACAATTTTTGAAATAAAAAAATTCAAATTTCTTAAAGTCAGAGATTCTTTCTTACACTTCTAAAGATGCCATGTTACCAAGCAAAACACTGATCATATACCAATTATGTGACAAATATAACTGGCCTTACAACCTGACCAAACTTTCTTCTTCTGTCATAAAGAGACCTAAAAATCATCAAATAGGCACATTGAAGAAAGAAAGAAATAGATGAGAGAAGAAAACCTACTTACATTCTTAATTAGCATAATGAGTAACTTGCTCATTGACTATATACTTAAATATTTATTGCAGAGAATTGAGTAATTTTAAAAGACACACATTTATTAAAATTGAGAAAATTCATAGACAGAAAAGGTCAGGACAATACCCAGGCTGGGGGAAGGAAGATGTCAACAACATTCCGTTAGCAGGGATGGCAAGCAGTTTTATTCTCTGTATGTCAACTATACTGGGAAGTATTTGTGTAGTTTTTAAGGCTGACAGAGAATTGGGACTCATTAAGAAATGGAACTAATACACTCATGAGTATTAATTAAAGTAATGTTATCTTTTATAACAGATATATTCTGAATTTTCAGTAGCTTAACAGAATTAAACTTTTATCACCAATTAAAGTGGTGTTTCTGCTTGATAGGAAAAGGAGAATAGGGACCTTTCTGCTCCATGAAGTCACTGAAGGATCCAGATGAATGGAGTTTCCTCCATCTTTAATATGTTTCTTCCAGTTTCCTTACATATCATCTTCATTTCACTTCAGGAGAAGAGAAAACCTTGGAGGGTAATGCAGAGGTGGCTTTACTGTGGAGGAATGGAAGTATGTCACTTCCACATGCATTCAATTAGCTCTAGACTTTAGCCACATGGCCAAAACTAAGTGCAAGGCAACCTGGAAAATGTTATCATGCTGAGTACAAGAAAGAAAAGGAAATAATCTTGTGATCAGCTAGCCATACTTGCCACAACATGGCCAAACAGCAACATCTGTGTGGAGCAGAGAATTCAGTTGTGATAGCCTAAGAAATGAATTTGCTGATGCTGATTCTCATAAAAAAACATGGTCCTTACATAGAGACACCCTAGAATTCAAAGTTGGGTTGTTTGTGCATTTAGTGGGGAGATTAGAAACTAGCTGAAGAATGTGAGGTCATCTGGCCTCTGAGGTTTTGACTGATGTAGATGAAGTTTGACAAGATTAGTGGCAGATGAGCATCTTTTGCTCAGAGAATATCTTTAGTTCTGTAAAGTAAAGTTCCGTGATGGAACATGAGTAGAAGCAGGGAAGAAAAAGATTTCTTAATACTGGCTTTAGGCCTGAGAGGTAGAGGAAAATTGAAAGTTCAGGTTTTCTTCTGGGGTAGGAAACTCAACGGAAAAGAAGAAGAATAAGACTGTGTCCTGGTCTAGAACTCCATTTCTTACTTGTTTCTCCTAATGACCTTTTTTTGTTGTGGTTACTAGAAAAGATTTTCTTCCTTTGGCCGAAGGCTTATAAATCAAATCAGCCTCAAATAAGTCTTAACATATCACCAACTCTAGAATACTTCCAGTCCCACCATCAAATTCATATGGTTTCATAGAGGCTTACTATTAAAGAAACCATTTTTATCCTTTTTTTTGTCATGTCCAACAAGGCCAATAAAACAGGCATTTTCTGTTTCTGAAAAAAATGGCAAAGTAATTACTGTGCTTCTGTTCACCCAGTTTACTTATTCCTCCAACAAAAGATATGACATGGTTGACGAGTAAGACTCGGAAAAGGGTCTGCAAACACATGACCTTGGGCTTTAGCCTCTAATTTTGGGTAATCCTTCTTAGAATCCCTAACATTAGGGGTGACTTAGGGAGAGGGACAGGGAGGCCTGAGGTCCTGACTGTGACTTGGCGAGTTATTTAATTCTAAGAGAAATGTAGAAAAAAACCTTATTATAGGCATATTTTCAATCCACCATTTTTTATTCCACTATAACATCATCAAAGCTTACATTTTGATATTTGTTTGTTGGACTTTTGTGCATTCTTTTTAAATAATTATAAAATATACAAGTAGGAGGTACTATTTATTGGCTTCCAACCCCAATAACTACCCTGACTATTATTTCTTCAAATTATTTCTAGGTTATTCTATTGTTTCCATGGGTCCAAATAATAATAATGAAAATAACAATAATCAAAACATCTTCAGTAATTTTACCACTCGTCTCACATGGTCTCAGAGAAATGTATAGGAAATATAGCAAAAAGCAGAGTATTAAACATTTCATTTCTGTGAAATCTAGAAGCTTGATTTTCCTCTAGACCTAATTTCTTTCAAACACAGAATATTAGTGCCAGAAGAGTTGAGGTGACAAGGAGATATATTCGTATTCAGAAAGCCATGGTCTATTTTGTGAACATTCCTGGTCAATTCCCCTCCTATCTCTTCCTGCATACCAAACAAAAGAGGGCTTTTATACAGTATATATTTTCAACTAAAATTTTTAGTCCCTAGCATACAACTTAACTCTTTTGACTTCTTCATAAGGTCTATTATCATGGCTGGAATGCAAGAAATAGTAATAAAGCCACAGGATGAATGAGTTATCTGCTCCAAATAGTTCAATTATTTCAGGGCTATAGACAAATACTGATGTCATTGGTGAAAGTATTAGATGGAGAATCTTGTAGCTCAGATTCATTCTATTTGTTCAATCTTTTTTCATATTTGGTAAATATAGATCCCCAGGTTTGCAAGACAAGTGTTAATTGACCTTCCTTAAAAGTGATCTCAGAGAAAAAATAATTTCTTTCCAAACCTATTGTACAAACTAACATTTCCATCAACTGAGAATACCTTTCATATCCTGGCTTTCCTTCTCTTTGTTCAACTGTAAATGACCTCACCACTCCTCATCACAGGCAGAACAAATGGCACAGTCCAAAAGTTTGCAAGTTCTGTTGAAATACAAAACAAAACAAACAAAACAAAACACATAAGCATAAATAGATCAGATACTTAAATTCTAATTGATTGTGAAATCCAGAGCCTGTTTAAGCTACTGTTTCCCTCAAGGTGGTCACTGCAGTCTAGTCTGACCAGAAAGAGAAAACAGGTGTCTATCTGTGTGAGTGGTAGGTGAGGAGTAGCAGTGGGTTCCTCCACAAGGAAGGCAGTCTTCTACTCCACCTGAGGTAGGGATGGGGAAAAGCCTGCTTTCATATGTGAAGAGCCACACCAATTCCAGACACTCTGTTCTAAAAAAAAGCTTGGGCTTCTTTAGCTATTGCTTTCCCCAATTGTTGGTCAAGTAAGTTTGTAAATATGATATATATGTTTGCTCACTTATAGTTTGCATTGGGTGTGGAGAACAGGCTGTAAGCAGGCAGGGTCCTTATAGCCTAAGGCCGTGATGGCAAACCTATGACACGCATGTCAGCACTGACACGTATAGCCATTTTTGATGACATGTGGCTGCAAGCGGCCACATACCAGAAAAGTATGGGGCCACATGCTGAGAAGGACGTTTCATCCTCGGCTACTGCACGGCCAGGTGCAGTAGCCGAGGATAAAACATTTGCTGTAGTGTAGACACTCTGTGCCAGAGGTCTGTAGGCAAAAGCAACAGAACTCTGGCACAGAGCGTCTAGGTGTCTAGTTCTGGGACTTCCGGTTAGGCCGTTTTTCTCGAAGTGACACGCCACCTGAGTTATGCTTGATTTTTTGGTGAATTTTGACACACCAAGCTCAAAAGATTGCCCATCCCTGGCCTAAGGCTTAGTTTTAAGACCAAGCTTTTTCCCACATGCTTGACTGTTGCATGATGTGGGTGGTGCACTCTCATAAGGAATCCCATTATACCTCAGATAAGTGACTTTGTATCAGAGACTTCCTTGTTTGTATATTGGATTAAAGGTTTTGATTTCTACACTATAAAATGGGACAGAGGAGCCCATGCAGGACAGGAGGGCAAAGAAAGGCCACGTGGAGGAGAGGAGAAGCAGCCAAGATGGCGGAATGCTGAAGGAGAAGCCAGTTTGTGCAGAGTTTGTGCAGGAGAAGGAGATGGGGAACAGAGGTGAATAATGTTGGGGAGGTAGAAACTTTGATTCTAGGAAACTCGGATGAGTCAATGGCTTTGGGAGCCCTGAATGGAAAGGGAAGTGTTTTCCCATTGTGTGTATTTCTTGCCTGCCGAGTACAAACTGGGATTAAAGCTAATGGCCCACCAGTTCTTGGCTCTGTTGTTTCATTACCATCTGTTTGAATCAAATGGGAAACTGCATGGGCCAGGCAGCTGTGATGGTGGCTGCAGCTACTGGCCTTACACCAATCCTCCAAAATTTATTTAAAAAACAATTACACTTAATTAATATCTTCTTTGTTAACATTCATCTCACATGTTCTCAAAGAAATGTATAGAGAATATAGGAAAAAGCAGAGTATTTCCAATATTTCTCCTCAGTGCCTCTTCTGAGTGGCCCTTAAATGCCCAAGAAAGAGAGAGAGACTGCTTTGAAAGGGGCTGGAAAACACGGAAACATGGAGCTCTTCATGTGATAGAAAATAAGCAGGAAAAAAGATTCATGTTATTGAAAAAACCTAGAGACTGAAGACAGGTATTAGGACCCCAGGCAAGATGTGAGACTGTGGGAGATTATGCATCTGGAATGAGGGTGTAGCATGGGAGTGGCTATGTTATTACTTGCGGTTGAGTGTGGGAGCTTCTATGCTTACTGGACCCTGGGTGCTGAAGGGTGCAGGCGCGGTGGCAAACCTGGCTGGCTTAGATTGGTGGTTTAATTATTCTGCTGCTCTCTAGAGAGTCTAGTTCTATACTGTAGCATATTTATTAGGAATATTAAGTGATAAAACTAGCTGTATTTGAGAAAAAAAGTCATGCCTGCTTAAGCCTCCATGTCAATTAGCCACAAATAAAGCCATACATCTCAAGAAAAATAAATGCTTTACATTTTAATTTCATCACCTGTTAGGTTCGATTTTCCCATCGTCACAGAGCCACAGGGAGAAGACATTTTGTTAATGTGTACAGTAATATTTTCAAACGCATTCTTCAGGCCACTACATCCCTCACTTTGAAACATTAGAAATGTACTAGCTGTACGTCAGACACAGGGACAAATGTATCGTCAGATTCTATGAAGGCACCAAATTCTATTTTCACCAGTAATTTTGATATTTCATCTCCCAACCAAAGCTTTGACATTGGCTCATTAAAAAAATTAAAAAAACTGTTCTGTGATCCCAGCTCAATTACAAAAGCTCCAAACATCAGAAGGAAAATAGCAGAGGACTTGATGTGTGCATATGTGAATGGGATGAGGGTGCTGGGAGCTCAGAAGAGGCACTGAGAAGAAATATCGGAAGGGGAGAGTAACAAGTATATTGGGAAATACACCACCCAGAAATTTTGCCTTTGAGTAATAATAGGTGTAAGAATACTTACCAAGGGATTTCACTAACAACATTTTTCCCTTAAGAACATTTGTCTCTAGAATGTAAAATTCTTAAATTAGAGAGAATAAAAAAAAGAAAAGTGGAAAAATCAAAACGATTTAAAAATATTCTAATTTATGTGTCAGCCCTTTCAAATTCCAGAGATATATTTGAAACTTCTTCACTTACAAAAACTTTCTATGTAAATAGTTCTGTAAGACCTACTTGAGGACCTCAGAAATTTGCTATCATGTGCAAATTATAAGAGTCTGTTTTTCAGTTAGCCAACCACACGCTTGAAAACTCATTTACTGTACACACTATATTGAGAAGAATTGTTAAAAAATGACTAGTCCTTGTTGGTATGGTAGTGACAATCTGATAGGGGCATCATTGGATAGTCCTAATCATATTCTGAGCAATCAATCTCTTCGGTTGTTTGGCTGGTGGGTTGGGTTTTTGAGGGTTTTTTTGTTTGTTTGTTTGGTTGGTTGGTTGGGTTACCCTTACCTCCTGCTATGCAATATTCAAAAAAACAAAACAAAACATAACCTAAATGTCTATGTTGGGCAGATAAAATATATTATGCTCACTTAGTTAAAGATGGCACTGCCCACATGGAAGTTCGTTGATATTAATGTGTGTTCTGGGACAGGCTGTCGGCAGGCCGGGTCATTATAGCCTAAGGCTTAGTTTTAAGAGTAAGCTCTTCTCCACACCCTTGACTGATTGGATGATGTAGGGTGGTACACTCCTGAGGAATCCCATTATGCCTCAGATGGGTGACTTAGTATGAGAGACTTCCTTGTCTGTAAATTGGATTAAGGGTTTGGATTCTATGGTATAAAGTGGGAGAGACCAGTAGCTCTCTCTCTCTCTCTCGGTTCCTGGGTTCCTAAGATTAGTATCAGAGAGGAGAGCAGATTAAGGCCATGTGGAGGAGAAGTAGTCAAGATGGCAGAGTGCTGAGGAAGAAGCCAGTTTGTTAAGAGTTTGTGCAGGAGGAGATGGGGAACAGAGGTGAATCAGTCTGGTGAGCTAGAAACCTTTGATTCTAGGAAACTCGGATAAGTCAGTAGTTTTGTGAGCACTGAATGAGTGGGTTTTGGAGTCCAGTGTGTATTTTTGCTTGCCCGCCAGGTGCAAGCTAGAATTAAAGCTGATGGCTCACCAGTTCTTGGCTCCTGTGTTTCATTACCAACTGTTTGAATCTAATGTGAACTTGCACGGGTCAGGCTGCTCTGATGGCGGCCTCTACTACTGGCTTTACAGTCTACTAGGCTTCAACTGTTCGTAGGTACAAATGAAATTACACTGCGAGAAAAATCCATGTTCTTTTAATACTTACCACTGGGGGGAAAGCCAGAGCCTAGATCCTCTTTAATATCCCTTTCTAATTATATAACTCTCTGCTTGTCCCAATCTGGGCCTCCCTGCTCTGCCCCTGGGGTGCTGGCCAGCTCCTTACCTCTAATCCTGGCTATGTCAGCACCAGCCCTTCCACCCCAGCAGCAGCATTTTGTGAACTCAAACCTGAAAACCCCTGTGGGCCAACTGCATTGCTGTGCCCACCTCAGAAGCCACTGCTTTTATTCTGACACTCTGAAACTCCTGGCTAAGCCTTCTTTTCCTTTCTCACACACGCCTGAAGGACAGCTCTGATTTGACACAACACCTAACCGAAGGCCCAGACACTATGGAAAAGAAGTACTCACGGATGTTAATCCACAGCAGCTACCAGAGAGGGCTGTTCTGAGAAGAACCTTGATTGTGACATTTCTTAAAGGCTGCCTCCTTCCTTGTTTATCCTTGTGAGGGAAGTAAGTTTCTTCCTCAAGTGTTTTAAATTTGGCTAGATTCCTCAAAGATAAGACCCAAAGAAATCCTAAGGAGATGAAGATATTTCCTCTTGTTTTCCAGACCAAATATTCACTTCTTGTCTCAAAATCTCCTTTGTCTTAAAGTGACTGACACTGGAAAACCCCACTCTCATGAGGACAGGTTCGCATAAATCAGCCTCAATGGAACAATCACAGAGAATCCAGCATTTGTGTGTGTAAGCACTGCACACAGTAAGTAGGGGTGGGAGACTGGGAAAATCGCTTCATTATATCCCTTGCCTTCAAATTACTAAGAATTTATAGCTCCTTTAATTCTTAAAGTTTCACAAATTCTGGGCTTTCAGTCTTGAATTTAGCACATACAGTCATGTTTTCTGGTTTTCTCCAAAGTGAAGAATAAGTGATTTCTGTACATCTTTTCTAAAGTCTCCTGGTCTCAGGACTTAACCAGCTCCAAGAAGCTACTGAATACATGACTCATGTTGGATAAAATATATTATGCTCACTATGTTGAGGATGGCGCTGCCTACATGCAAGCCTGTCACCCAGGTGATATTATTTGCCCTTATGCTTGGGATGGGTGTCAGGGAAAGGCTGTAATGTAAGCAGGCCGGGTCATTATAGCCTAGGGCTTAGTTTTGGGAATAAGCTTTTTCCCACACCCTTGACTGATTGGATGATGTGGGGTGGTGCACTCTCAGGAGGAATCCTCCCAGTATGCCTCAGATAAGTGACTTTGTGTCAGAGACTTCCTTGTTTGTAGATTGGATGAAAGGTTTTGATTCTGCACTGTGAAGTGGGACAGACCAGTAGTTTGCTCTCCCTTGGTTCCTGAGGTAAGTATTAGAAAGGAGAGCAGATTAAGGCCATGTGGAGGCTAGGAGAAGCAGCCAAGATGGCAGAGTGCTGAGGGAGAAGCCAGTTTATGCAGATTTTGTGCTGGAGAAGTGTTGGGCAGATAAAATATGTTATGCTCACTTTGTTGAAGATGGCGCTGCCCACATGGAAGTTTGTTGATATTAATGTGTGTTCTGGGACAAGCTGTGGGCAGGCCATGTCATTATAGCCTAAGGCTTGGTTTTAAGAGTAAGCTTTTCCCCACACCCTTGACTGATTGGATGATGTAGGGTGCTGCGCTATCCTGAGGAATCCCATTATGCCTCAGATGGGTGACTGTATCAGAGATTTCCTTGTCTGTATATTGGATTAAGGTTTTGATTCTACATTAAAAAGTGGGGCAGGCCGGGAACTTGCTCTCTCTTGGTTCCTGAAGTGTTAGAAAGGAGAGCAGAGTAAAGCCACGTGGAGGAGATGAGGCAGCCAAGATGGCGGAATGGCGGAATGCTGAAGAAGAAGCCAGTTTGTGCAGAGTTTGTGTAGAGAGAAGGAGATGGGAAACAGAGGTGAATAAGTCTGGTGAGCTGGAAACCTTTGGTTCTAGGAAACTCGGACAAGTCAGTAGCTTTGTGAGCACTGAATGTGTGGGTTTTGGAGCCCAGTGTGTGTTTTTGCTTGCCCGCCGGGTGCAAGCTAGAATTAAAGCTGATGGGTCACCAGTTTTTGGCTCTGTTGTTTAATTACCGACTATTCGAATCAAATGCGAACCTGCATTGGTCAAGCTGCTGAGATGATGGCCTCGACTACTGGCTTTACAAGAAGAAGATGGGAAACAGAAGTGAATAAGTCTGGTGAGCTGGAAAGCTTTGATTCTAGGAAACTCAGATAAGTCAGTAGCTTTGTGAGCACTGAATGTGTGGGTTTTGGAGCCCAGTGTGTGTTTTTGCTTGCCCACCGGGTGCAAGCTAGAATTAAAGCTGATGGCTCACCAGTTTGTGGCTCCATTGTTTCATTACCGACTGTCCGAATCTAATGCAAACCTGCCCTGGCCAGGCAGCTGTAAAGGTGGCCCTGACTACTGGCTTTACGTGCCCACCTCCGGAGCCACTGCTTTTATTCTGACACTCTGAAACTCCTGGCTAAGCCTTCTTTTCCTTCCTCACTGTAAAGCCAGTAGCCGAGGCTGCCATCACAGCAGCCTGACCCATGCAGGTTCGCATTAGATTCGGACAGATGGCAACGAAACACAGGAGCCACAAACTGGTGAGCCATCAGCTTTAATTCTAGCTTGCACCTGGCGGGCAAGCAAAAACACACACTGGGCTCCCAAACCCGCACATTCAGTGCTCACAAAGCTACTGATTTATCTGACTTTCCTAGAATCAAAGGTTTCTAGCTCACCAGACTTATTTACCTCTGTTTCCCATCTCCTCCTGCATAAACTCTTAACAAACTGGCTTCTTCCTCAGCACTCTGCCATCTTGGCTACTTGTCCTCCACATGGCCTTAATCTTCTCTCCCCTCCAATACTAACCTCAGGAACCAAGAGAGAGAGATCAAGCTCCCGGACTGCCCCAGTTTATAGCATAGATAATCCAAACCCTTAATCCAATTATACATACAAGAAAGTCTCTGATACAAAGCCACCCATTTGAGGCATAATGGGATTCCTCCCTATATCACCACCCTACATTATCCAATCAGTCAAGGGTGTAGGGAAGAGCTTACTCTTAAACTAAGCCTTAGGCTATAACGACCCAGCCTGCCCACAGCCTGTTCCAGAACACACATTAATATCAACAAACTTCCATGTGGGCAGCACCATCTTTAACAAAGTGAGCATAATATATTTTATCTGCCCAAGACTCACACACGCCTGAAGGACAGCTCTGATTTGACACAACACCTAACCGAAGGCCCAGACACTATGGAAAAGAAGTACTCACGGATGTTAATCCACAGCAGCTACCAGAGAGGGCTGTTCTGAGAAGAACCTTGATTGTGACATTTCTTAAAGGCTGCCTCCTTCCTTGTTTAATCCTTGTGAGGGAAGTAAGTTTTTTCCTCAAGTGTTTTAAATTTGGCTAGACTCCTCAAAGATAAGACCCAAAGAAATCCTAAGGAGATGAAGATATTTCAGTTCGGCAGATGAGATATAATGTGCTCACTTTGTTAAAGATAGTGCTGCCCACATGGAAGCCCGTCACCCAGGTAATATTATTTGCCCTTATGCTTGTGATGGCTGTGGGGGAAAAGCTGTAATGTAGGCAGGCCAGGTCATTATAGCCTAAGGCTTAGTTTAAGAGTAAGCTCTTCCCCACACCCTTGACTGATTGGATGATGTAGGGTGGTGATGTAGGGAGGAATCCCATTATGCCTCAGATGGGTGGCTTTGTATCAGAGACTTTCTTTATGTATAACTGGATTAAAGGTTTGGATTTTCTATGCTATAAAATGGGAGAGAGCAGTAGCTTGATCTCTCTCTCTCAGTTCCTGGGTTTCTGAGATTAGTATTAGAGAGGAGAGCAGAGTAAGGCCACGTGAAGGCCAGGAGAAGCAGCCGAGATGGCACAGTGCTGAGGGAGAAGCCAGTTTTTTAAGAGTTTGTGCTGGAGGAGATGGGGAACAGAGGTGAATCAGTCTGGTGAGCTAGAAACCTTTGATTCTAGGAAACTCGGATAAGTCAGTAGCTTTGTGAGCACTGAATGTATGGGTTTTGGAGCCCAGTGTGTGTTTTTGCTTGCCCGCCGGGTGCAAGCTAGAATTAAAGCTGATGGCTCACCAGTTCGTGGCTCCTATGTTCATTACCGACTGTTCGAATCTAATGCGAACCTACATGGGTCAGGCTGCTGTGATGGTGGCCTTGACTACTGGCTTTACAATTTCCTATTGTTTTCCAGACCAAATATTAACTTCTTGTCTCAAAATCTTCTTTGTCTTAAGGTGACTGACACTGGAAAACCCCACTCTCATGAGGACAGATTCGCACCATCAGCTTCAATGGAACAATCACAGAGAATCCAGCATCTGTGTGTGTAAGCGCTACACACAGTGTTGGGCAGATAAAATATAATATGCTCACTTCGTTAAAGATGGCGAGCCCACATGGAAGCCCGTCACCCAGGTGATATTATTTGCCCTTATGCTTGGGATGGGTTTGGGGAAAGACTTTAATGTAAGCAGGCTGGGTCATTACAGCCTAAGGCTTAGTTTTAAGAGTAAGCTTTTCACCACAC
This sequence comes from Rhynchonycteris naso, assembly GCA_037038555.1. NCBI lineage: Eukaryota > Metazoa > Chordata > Mammalia > Chiroptera > Emballonuridae > Rhynchonycteris > Rhynchonycteris naso. Next base: position 93,385,850 of record CM072999.1, read on the forward strand.
CCTTGACTGATTGGATGATGTAGGGCGGTGCACTCTCCTGAGGAATCCCATTGTGCCTCATCTGGGTGACTTTGTATCAGATACTTCCTTCTCTGTAGATTGGATTAAGGGTTTGGATTTCTATGCTATAAAGTAGGGCAGACCAGGAGCTTACTAGCTCTTGGTTCCTGAGGTATTAGGAGAGAGGGGAGCAGATTAAGGCCACGTGGAGGCCAGGAGAAGCAGCCAAGATGACAGAGTGCTGAGGGAGAAGCCAGTTTGTGCAGAGTTTGTGCAGGAGGAGATGGGGAACAGAGGTTGTTGGGCAGATAAAATATATTATGCTCACTTTGTTAAAGATGGCGCTGCCCACATGGAAGTTCGTTGATATTAATGTGTGTTCTGGAACAGGCTGTGGGCAGGCTGGGTCATTATAGCCTAAGGCTTAGTTTAAGAGTAAGCTCTTCCCCACACCCTTGACTGATTGGATGATGTTGGGTGGTGCATTCTCCTGAGGAATCCCATTATACAGAGACTTCCTTGTTTGTATAATTAGATTAAAGGTTTTGATTCTATGGTATAAAGTGGGGAGACCAGTAGCTTGATCTCTCTCTCGGTTCCTGGGTTCCTGAGATTAGTATCAGAGAGGAGAGCAGATTAAGGCCATGTGCAGAAGCAGTCAAGATGGCAAAGTGCTGAGGAAGAAGCCAGTTTGTTAAGAGTTTGTGCAGGAGGAGATGGGGAACAGAGGTGAATCAGTCTGGTGAGCTAGAAACCTTTGATTCTAGGAAACTCGGATAAGTCAGTAGCTTTGTGAGCACTGAATGTGTGGGTTTTGGAGCCCAGTGTGTGTTTTTGCTTGCCCGCCGGGTGCAAGCTAGAATTAAAGCTGATGGCCCACCAGTTCTTGGCTCCGTTGTTTCATTACCGACTGTTCGAATCTAATGCGAACCTGCATGGGTCAGACGGCTGTGATCCTGACCCTGGCTACTGGCTTTACATTTGGCATAGCCTGTGGCAGGATTCGATACAGATTGGCATGGAGCCATCACCACATTTGAGCAGTGGAGTAGAGGACTGGCTGCTGTTATGGTTCCCTATGGCTGTTTTTTGGGAGACTGTTTTCTGGTTGACTTTTACAGCCATATGTGAGGAAACTGAGAGCTCTATGGACAAGGCTGCCCGGGACCTGCAAACCGAGCAGTGGAAGGAGCTGGAGGATACCTGGGAGAAAGAGATGCAGACCCTGGAGCTGGAGGAAGCACTGGAGAAAGAGGTCGACCAGGTTTGTGAGATTCGCCTGGAAATGGAGCAGATGCTGGAGAAGGAATCACAGGTTCGTGAGTTGAAGATTGCTCTTGATGTTGTGGAGAGCCAGCAGCAGCATGAGGCCTGGCCTGAGGCCAGGGCCGGGGCTGAGGCCGGGGCTGGAGCTGCAATGCCTGCTGAGCAGAAGGCAGCGGTGGCCTGGGACTCGAGCCCAGCAGCAGGAGCTGATGTTTTCAGTTCCTCTTTGGAGGATAAGGAGTATCTGGCTGGAGTTGAAATCTGCAGCCTCCAGAAGGTGAGAGCCCAGCAGCAAGGAGTAGCTATGCTCCTGGTAGGTCTGCAATTTGGGGACATAGGGGTGGATGCTATCGTGCTCCCCAGAGCAGAGATGGAAATGCTGACTGCCATTGCCACATGCTTCTCTTTAGGATAGTGTGAGACCTGCCATGATGGCAGGAATGAGGGGGGAAGCTAAGGCCCCATATGCGTTGTTGGGCAGATAAAATATATTATGCTCACTTTGTTAAAGATGGGGCTGCCCACATGGAAGCCCGTCACCCAGGTGATATTATTTGCCCTTATGCTTGGGATGGGTGTGGCGGAAAGGCTGTAATGTAAGCAGGCCATGTTGTTATGGCCTAAGGCTTAGTTTTAAGAGTAAACTCTTCTCCACACCCTTGACTGATTGGATGATGTAAGTGGTGCACTCTCCTAAGGAATCCCATTATGCCTCAGATGGGTAGCTTTGTATCAGAGACTTTCTTGTTTGTATAATTGGAATAAAGATTTTGAATCTATGATATAAAGTGGGGCAGACCAGGAGCTTGCTCTTTCAGCTCTCTTGGTTCCTGAAGTATTAGAGAGGAGAGCAGATGAAGGCCACATGGAGGCCAGGAGAAGCAGCCAAGATAGCAAAGTTCTGAGAGAGAAGCCAGTTTGTGCAGAGTTTGTGCTGGAGGAGATGGGGAACAGAAGTGAATAAGTCTGGTGTGCTAGAAACCTTTGATTTTAGAAAACTCAGGTAAGTCAGTAGCTTTGTGAGCACTGAATGTGTGTGTTTTGGAGCCCAGTGTGTGTTTTTGCTTGCCCGCCGGGTGCAAGCTAGAATTAAAGCTGATGGCTCACCAGTTCTTGGCTCTATTGTTTCGTTACCGACTCTTCGAATCTAATGTGAACCTGTACAGGTCAGGCGGCTATGATCCTGACCTCGACTACTGGCTTTTCATGCATGGACTGATTTTCTGGAATACGACCTGAGTGAGCACTGGCTCCTTTGTTGGATGGACTTACAAATTTTGGACAATGGGAAATACCCTGATGGGGGTGGGGGTGGCTTTGCTGGAGGCCCTCCTTTCCCGGGAAGCTTTTCCCGTGGCTAGAGAAAAGGCCGAGCACATTTTGTACTTTTGGCAAAGTGCTCAGGGACTGGTGAAGTGTATCTTTGTAATTGTTGAAATTGTATGATTTGTGCTATTGCTGTAATTTGTGTAATGTACTTAATTTCCTTGTTACAGAGATACCGGTGGTGTAGATTGTGGGTAGTAAAGTGAGCATAGAGGTGGATTGTTGGGCAGATAAAATATAATATGCTCACTTCGTTAAAGATGGCGCTGCCCACATGGAAGCCCGTCACCCCGGTGATATTATTTGCCCTTATGCTTGGGATGGGTGTGGGGAAAGACTTTAATGTAAGCAGGCTGGGTCATTATAGCCTAAGGCTTAGTTTTAAGAGTAAGCTCTTCTCCACACCCTTGACTGATTGGATGATGTAGGGTGGTGCACTCTCCTGAGGAATCCCATTGTGCCTCAGCTGGGTGACTTTGTATCAGAGACTTCTTTGTCTGTAGATTGGATTAAGGGTTTGGATTTCTACGCCATAAAGTAGGGCAGACCAGGAGCTTACTAGCTCTTGGTTTCTGAGGTATTAGGAGAGAGGAGAGCAGATTAAGGCCACGTGGAGGCCAGGAGAAGCAGCCAAGATGGCAGAGTGCTGAGGGAGAAGCCAGTTTGTGCAGAGTTTGTGCAGGAGGAGATGGGGAACAGAGGTGCATCAGTCTGGTGAGCTAGAAACCTTTTGATTCTAGGAAACTCGAATAAGTCAGTAGCTTTGTGGACACTGAATGAGTGGGTTTTGGAGCCCAGTGTGTGTTTTTGCTTGCCCACCAGGTGTAAGCTAGAATTAAAGCTGATGGCTCACCAGTTCTTGGCTCCGGTGTTTCATTACCGACTGTGCAAATCCAATGCGAACCTGAACGGGTCAGGCGGCTGTGATCCTGACCTTAGCTACTGGATTTACACACATTAAGTAGGGCTGGGAGACTGGGGAAGTCACTTCTTTATATCCCTTGCTTTCAAATTACTAAGAATTGATAGCTCCTTTAATTCTTAAAGTTTCACAAATTCTGGGCTTTCAGTCTTGAATTTAGCATATACTGTCATGTTTTCTGGTTCTTTCTCCAGGGTAAAGTGAAAGTGATTTCTGTACATCTTTTCTAAAGTCTCAGGGTCTCAGGACTTAACCAGCTCCAAGAAGCTACTCAATAAATGACTCAAAATACATCTCTACAAGAATAAGCAGCAGTCTGTAGGCATCTAAATCAATACTTAGAAAAAAACCATGTTTTCAGAAGAAGCAGCCTACAGAAATGCTATTCTGATCCTCACATAGATGACCTTTTGCACGATCACCCAGAACAGTTTAGCTATAGCTTACTTACAGCTCACTTATAGCTTAGCTATAAACTTACAGCTATAGCTTCTCAAACACCTCCTCTTCTCATTACCACCTGTGATTTAGATGTGTGTAACTAAAAAGCCCATGCAATGATTTTCCTCAAAATATAGAAATAGTGTGCATCAACATTGTATTAAATTCCCAATGTTTTGTAAAACAGAAAAACTGCAATTTTAAAGTGAGCTTTTTCCTAAGATTTGTCACTTCCATCAGCATTTTCAACAGCTTGGGTGAGACCAAGTATCCACCAAGTTCAGAGCAAAGTGCCACATGGTCTCTGACACGCCCTTCAGCCATCTCTGCAAGAAGCTAGCACAAGAATGCAACCCAGAGGCAAAGGCTGTGGAATTGGTTTTATATCTTTTCTCAGGAACTGCTTCTTTTCCCCATATAGTCAGCAAGGGACCATCTAGAAACTACCCATTCTAATGTCAGTTGAATAGCAAACGGTTAATAATAGCTACAATGTGCATGCCCTGTTCCAAGTGCCCCGTATATGTTGATATATGTATGTCCTCAAAACAACTTATTTGCATATGTGTTATACACACATGTCCCAGCTCTGCCCACTTTATAGGCCAAAGAGAGATGAAATGACTTTCTCAGATCATACATAAAGTGAAAATGGCAGAACACAAATTTAGCGTATACAGTTGGCTCCAAATTCAATCTCTTAACCACTCTCTACTCCACTGCCTCATGAGACTGGCTATCATACTAGTTTTAGTAAGTTTCCAATTTAAAAAGGACCCAAATTGACTTAGAGTATTGTATTTCCCCATGTAAAAGATGCACTTTTAAAAAAATAAATTGGGAGGTTAAAAACTGGGTGCATATTATACAGTGGTTGTAGATTTTTTTACTTGCATTTCCCACTTTTTCGCACTTGTTCTTGTGCTCACTGTTGAAGACAGTGATTCGTCATCAGACACAGATGAGGAAAAACTAATGGATGGGAGTTTTGACAGTGATGAGTTGTATGAATTTTATGATGAATTAAACTTAAGTTCAATAAGTTTGTGTAATACATTCATTTTTCAAATTTTGGGCTCCAAAATTAAGGTGTGTCTTATACATGGGGAAATATGGTATTTTAGCCACTATCCCACTTCATTAGTTTTCTGTGGTGTCAGAAAATTCAGTTGAGTGACTCTAGCACACATGTGCAGTGCCCATTGTGGGAGGAACACAGACACAGCTCCTTCTTTCTGTTGGCAACATGATCACCAATCACCATCTCTCATTTGTGGAGCTCTCACTGTGTCCTAGACACCGAGATAACTGCATGTGATGAATGGTGTCATTTAATTCTCAAAAACCCAAATAATAGGTGCTATTCTTGTTCTCCATTTTACAGAATAAAAAGCTGAGGTTCTGAAAGGTTAAGTAACTTGCTGAGGGTCACTTGGCTATTGAATTTGAGAACCAGTATTTTCAATCAGTTCGTTAGATTTCAGATTCAATGTCTTTTTTTTTTTTTTTTTTTTTTGAGAGAGAGAGAGAGAGAGACAGGGAAAGAGAGACAAAAACATGGAGCTGAACCGGCAATCTCCATGTTCTGGGAGGACACTCCAACCATCCAAGCTACCCAGTCAGGGCTTAATTTCTATTGATTTTTAGAAAGACAGAGGGAGAAAGGGAGAGAGATAAGAGGGGAAAGGAAAGCATTCGTTTGTTTTCCACTTAATCGTGCATTCCTTGGTTTCTTCCAATGCATGCCCTGATTTGGGGTCAAACCCTCAAACTTGTCATCTCATATGACACTCAGAACCAACTGAGCTAACCTGCCAGTACCCCAGATTCAATGCTTTTGACCAATATGTTATACTACCTCCTGGGCATAAGTGCTATTCTAGGAAGATGGGAGTTGATGTAAATCATCATGGTATAGTGAGACCACTCAAAATATTTTTAAAATTAAAATTCACTCTTTCTCATGCATGAGAGATGGCCTTCAATTTTTTCCCTTAGGATTTATTTTGTAGTACTTAGTACATCATGTCTACAGTTAAGAAGCTGGTTTTATGAAGAAGACAAAGAAAAATACTTTGACTTAAGTTATCTGAGGCATGAGAATTCTGTTATTAGTTTTTCCATTTTTTTATTCTTCTCATGAAACCTGAAATGCTATTTATTACCTCCTTGGTACGAGACCCAATTTTCATTAATGGAGGCAGTCTGGTATTAAAACTGTTGTTCTTTGTTGTATAATTACTTTGACCTCGGACTCAATAAATAAAACATGTTTATAAGATTGTGATGCTAATGTACATGAAACTGAAAAACTTCCAGAGTTAAAATATTAACAGAGGAAGTATGACATCACTAATTGTCGGAAGAGTCAAAATAATATCAATTCTGCTATTACCTTTATTACCTTTATTTTCTCTAGGTTTTCTTATGCAAAGATTTCAAAAGACATTTTAGTTCAAGTGCATTGCAGTGTGAGGTCTTAGAGCTGTGCAGGAGGAGACTCTGTGCACGGTGACGTAGCCCAGCATAGTAAGAGCAGCATCAGCATCAGAGGAAAGACATTTCGGTGACATTTACAGAAAGCAAGCATATCAAAATCTTACTGTTATTTTTGTCACAACAGGATTTCAGAACTGGTTTTGCTTGCTAAAATCGGCTGTAAGAAGGCAGTGAGAAAAAACCAACACTTTCAAAGAACCACTTTTTCCAAATGGTTTATTGACATGCACATTTTCCACACCTGATGCTTCACTGGGATCCATAAGGTCAGCACAATTACTCAGTCAGACATATTTTAGTCACCTAATTACTGGAATGGCTGTGAAAGTAGGCCTACGCTCTTTCTCCTTTCTAACTAGCTCAGGACTCAATATGTGAATTTTAAACTTGGGAAATACATACATAGCTAGGTACATATACATATACATATGCACATGCATACACACACATTCATATATATGTATACATATATACATACATACATGTATGCATTAAATACCTAGACTGGATCTTTAAAAATAAACTGTATAAGGTTCATATGTAACTAGTAGGAATATAAATTGATAGAAGTACTTTGGGAATCTGTTTAGCAATATTGGCTAAGGCTGGACGTCTGTATATATCTACCAATTCCACTCCTTATAAATATGTCACCAAACAATGTTCATATTTTCACAATGTTATACATATACTAATTTCGGAGCACTATTTTTAATAACAAAAATATAAAAACCCTTCACGTGACCATCAATAATTGAAAGAATAAAAAAGGGAACATTGTATAAGAGCAAGAATGGGCAAATATTGCTGCACAACAAAAATGAGTCATAGAAATGTTAAGTCGAATAAAGAAAGGTCAACACAAACAGTGTTTTATGATTAATTAACACTAAAATTTAAAAACAGGCAAATGTAATCTGTGGTATTAGAATTTGTATTAGTGATTATCTCTAGTGAGAAGGGATGACTAGGTTAAGGTATGAGAGAGCTTCTTGAGTATTAGTGATGCTCTACTTCCTGAACTGGCTACTCTGTTACACAGATATGCTATCTTTGTGAAAATGTATTAAGATGTACAGTTAAGACTGTATAGCTGTGCTTATATATTTTACTCCAATGTTTATATTAAAATAATTCTCTATACAGATATATTTTTATTGAAATTATATTTTTATTCGATTACTTTATAGTAAGGTTTTCTCAATTTGAGCACTGTTGAAATTTCTGGGCCAGATAATTTTCTGTGTGGAAGTCTGTTCTATACACTGTCAGATGTTAAGTGTCATCCCTGGTCCTACCGACTATATACCAGTAGCCCTCTCCAACCATTGAAATTACAATAACCAAAAATGTCTTCAGATGTTGCCAGTGTTCTTGGGAGGTAAAATTGTCCCAAGATGAGAACCATCACCTTAAAGTAACTTAAATAAAGAGTCACATTTCACCAAAGTTACTGATCAATTGTGCTATTCACACTGTTTCCCTGTCCCTTAATTAAATGCCAAGAAGAATTTTAATGTCATATGGGAACAGACTGGAATTTAAGAGACAGAGATATTCACATCTCAGAAACAGAATTGTTTATGGTACATGTTGTGCAGATGGGATTGGGACAAAAGAAAATTCCCAAAAAAGCCCTGCAAAACTCTTCTCTGAGAAAACTACATGATAATTAGAAAATAATAACCCATATATGGGCCTATCTCAAACTCCATAATTTGGAAAGATGACTGTTGGAGGGAAAGGGGGACAGTAGAGCAGATGAGGCGCACTCCTCTGACAATCCCTTTGATCACGGCATTGCGTGAAGAGGTACAGAGATCCTATAGACCACATCAAACAAAGAGTTATGGCAGGAATTCTTCCTAACACAGTGGATCACCCCTTGTATGACAGAAGGCCGGCTTACAAAACTGGTCCCTCTCAGTTCAACCTTAAGAAGCAATAAAGCAATGACGTGGTTTTCCTGTCAGAGCTGCCCTTGGTCCCAAAGGACTCACCTCCTCAGTGTAACTGCTCTATCACTGACCAGCTCTCTCACTTAAGAGGCCACAGAACAGTTTAAGACAGTATTATCCAGAAGAAATATAAATCACATATGTGACTTTATATATTCTAGTTGCCACATTAAAAATAAAAAATAAAAAATAGGTGAGTGAATATTTTTGTCATGAGCTTACCTTTTATTTATCATTATTAAATTTAAAGGGGTAAAATTTTTTTTAAAAAAAGAAAAGAAAAACTTTAAGGAGGTGACATGGGTTAATGAGATCTCATAGGTTTCAAGTGTACAATTCTATGATACATAATCTTCACTTTGCATTGTGTGCCTTCCACTAAAAATCAAACCATCCTCCATCACCATATATTTGACCCCCTTTACCGCCCACCATAGGAGCAAGGGTGACAGGTGGTAAAATTAATTTTGATAATACTGTATATTTTATTTAACCTAACAAATCTATCTAATCATCATATCAAAATATAATTTAGTGGAAGATTTATTAATGAAATAGTTTTCAATTTTTTCATACTTAATCTTTAAAGTTTAATGTATGATTTACAGTAATATCACAGCTCAGTTCCAATTGGTTACATTTCAAGTGCTCAATAGCCACATTTGGCTAATGGCTACTGTCCTGGACAGCACAGGTTTAGAATCAACAAGAACAAGGTGTGCAATGAGAATATATGAGAAGAATTCTCTCATTTATTAAGAAGCTTACAGTGGTCATAAATACATTAGTATAAGAAAAGAATCAATAAATAATAAACAAAGTTGACATGTACCTCTCTCATTGTAGTTTTGAGTTTTAACTGTTTTGTGATTTCTATCACTATTTCTTTTTTAAACTACAAAATATTTAAATGGGGAGAGGGGCAAGATGGCGATGGAGTAAGCGGACGTACCAACTTCCAACTCCCAGAACCAAAGTGGATTATAACTTGATTTTAAGAACCATCATCTGGATAAACCAACATTGAACTGGACTGAAAGGACTCTTCAACCGGGAAACACTGAAGAAGCAACATTGAGGCTGGTAGGAAAAGCAAAAACGCAGAAAGGGCTGCCCAGCTACCCAGAGCAAAAGGCAGCCCAGAGAGACTCGTGTGGCAGGAAGAGAGGCCAGAGGAAGGGTAGAAACCTGGGTCCCAGGAACAAAGCCCCAGCCTGCAGCCCCAGAGTCTAGAGGAGGCGTATAAACAGTATTTAGCTGAGAAACAGGTTAGGATTCTGTTTGTGAGAAAGAGACAGTTGTCTCAGACCCAGGATTCTTCTTAAAAGGACGGCGCAGTAAACCTCTCTCACAATGACTCACCTGGGACTCCGGGAGACAGGGAGAGAGGAGAGGACCAGAGCATCAGGAAGAGAGTGCAGTCTGGAAGGCACAGGAAGAAAAGCTTTGAGGGACAACCACCTAAACCCTGGGCTGAGTCAATCCATAAATCAGAAACAATATTTCCCCGGGAACCAGCAAGGGGAAGCAGGACACCAGCCAAACAGGCTCCCCTGCGGCAACTAGAGCACAGTCACTTAGAAGGTAGGAGCTTTCAGGGCTACACTATGGAGTGTTAGGGTCTGAGCTGTAGCACCACCACCCACATTGCTGAGGGCTTGCTAAACGGTGGGTGGTGGTGGGACGCGGAAGCATGGTTCCGCCGATGGGGGAAGAGGCCAAGTTGGCTGGCATGAGCTTGGTCTAGCCCAGCAGGGGCAAAGGGGATGCGCGAAAGTGGCTGCAAGCCCGCCTGTGACCCCACCTGTGAGAGAAAAGCGGGAGCCTGGAACAGGCAGAGATCCGCTGCTGGGCAGGGGCGAGTGGGCGTACAGCCTCACCCAATCTCAGAGGCTTGAAGCCCTGCACAATCTGGCTTTGCCGGGGAAGGTGGGGCAGAAGGCAGGTTCGCAGTTGAGCACGCACCAACAGCCTAGTCTAGGAGCTGAGGTTGGTGGGGGTGGGGCTGAAACCTGGCTTTCAGCTGACGCACACCAGCAGCCCCTACTGGCTGGAGGAACAGGTTGACAGTGACCCGCAGCTGAGCAAAAGTGCTCACACTTGCCCTTGGTGCCCAGGCTTGTCGCCCGAGTGTGGTGTGGGTCTCACTTGTGGTAGAGGGGTGAAAGCCGAGACTGGCTGAAGCTTATAGAGCCTGGCATGAGAACATAGCCCCTCCCCTAGAGGCAAGGTGGAGACCACACCAGCAGCCACAGCAGCTGGCACCAGCAACACCCACACCCAACTGCCCTAGGCAGCAGCAGAGGGGGTGGCAGGCCTGCAGACAGACCACACCTAGGGAATACAGAGGCAACACCCATTGGACTCCAGTGGCCAAACCCCTCTTACACAAAGACAAAATGGGCAGGCAGGGAAATGCAACGCAAATGAATCAAGACAAATCCCCAGAGAAGGACCTGAGTGAATCAGATATAACCAAACTACCTGAGGCAGAGTTTAAAATAATGATAGTTAGGATGTTCAAAGAGCTTAGAGCAACAATGGATAGTCAATATGAACACCTAAATAAAGAGATAACAAGTATAAAAAAGGAAATTGAAATAATAAAAAAGACTCAGACAGAAATGACAAATACAGGATCAGAACTGAAGACCACAATGGAAGGAATTAAAAGCAGGATGGATAAAGCTGAGGATCAAATCAGCAAGTTAGAGGATGAAATAAACAAAGGCACAGAAGCAGAGCAGAAAAAGAAAAGAGACTCAAAAAAATCTGAGGAAACTCTAAGTGAGCTCTGTGACAACATGAAGAGAGATAACATCCGCATCATAGGGGTTTCTAAAGAAGAAGAGAAAGAACAAGGGATAGAAACTTTGTTCAATCAAATCATAGCTGAAAGCGTCCGTAAATTGAGACTGGAAAATGTTTCACACATTCAAGAAGCACAGAGAACTCCATTAAAAAAACAACAACAACAACAAAGAAATCCACACCAAGACATATCATAGTTAAAATACCAAAGCTAAGTGATAAAGAGAAAATTTTAAAAGCTGCTAGAGAAAAAGAGGCTATCACCTACAAAGAAGCCCCCATAAGGATGACATCTGACTTCTCAACAGAAACACTTGAGGCCAGAAGGGAATGGCAAGATATATTCAAAGTAATGCAGAACAAAAACCTACAACCAAGACTACTCTATCCAGCAAGGCTAACGTTTAAAATTGAAGGAGAAATAAAGAGATTCCCAGAAAATGAAAGCCTGAAGGAAGTCATTAAAACCAAACCAATTCTGCAAGAGATGCTATGGGGCCTGTTGTAAACAGTTCAAAGGGGGAAGTGAATATAGCAAAAGAAGAATACAGCTTTAAAGAATAAAATGTCAATAAACAACTACATATCAATAATAACCTTAACTGTAAATGGATTAAATGATCCAATCAGAAGACATAGGGTAGCTGCATGAATAAAGAAACAGGTCCCATACTTATGCTGTCTACAAGAGACACACCTTAAAACAAAAGATGCACATAGACTGAAGGTAAAAGGATGAAAAAAAATATTTCATGCAAATGGAAATGAAAAAAAAGCCTGGGTAGCAATACTTATATCTGACAAAATAGACTTTTAAACAAAGGCTGTAGTAAGAGATAAAGAAGCACACTACATAATGATAAAGGAAACAATTCAACAGGAAGATATAAACTTTATAAATATCTATGCACCAAACATAGGAGCCCCGACATACATAAAGCAGACTTTGATGAATATAAAGGGCGAGATGAACAGCAATACTATAATAGTAGGGGATTTCAATACCCCACTAACATCACTGGATAGATCCTCAAGAAAGAAAATTAACAAAGAAACAGCAGACTTTAAGGATACACTAGATCAGTGCTTCTTAACCTGGGTTCTATCAAACCCTAGGGGTTCGATGAGTCGGTCTTGGGTTCAGAGAAGCCTCTGCCATGGAGATAAAGACACACTTGTGTAAAGTCATGATGACACGCCTCACTTGGCTATCACTTGCTGTAGTGGATCACGTTACATTGCTTGGCCAAGCAATGCTGCGGGTAATTTAGTGCGCGCAGTAGTCAACGGCTGTCGTAGTTGTACGTCGTGTGGTTTCTTTCTTAATATTTTAACCCATACTAAATATGTTGAGTGAAAAAAGAAAGTGGTCAGATAAATATGTACAACATGGATTCACATGTATCATGGAACGGGATGGGAGTCAGCGTCCTATCTGCATGATATGCAATGCCAAGTTAAGCATCTCTAGTCTCGCACCGGCAAAACTAAAGGAACACTTCTTGAAGCTGCACGGAGATGGTGAATACAAGAACACAACACCTGCTGAATTCAAGGTGAAACGAGCCAGATTCGATGAAAGGGCCACTCTGCCTGCTCTTGGATTTGTACCTGTTAACAAACTGATTCTCACAGCATCGTACAAAGTTGCTTACTTGATCACAAAGCAGGGTAAGGCACACACCATCAGTGAAACACTTGTAAAACCAGCTGCCTTAAAGATGGCGAATCTGATACTCGGAACAGCAGCCGAAGGTAAATTATCCCAAATTCCTCTTTCAAATGACACCATCAGTGACAGAATAGAGAACATGAGTAAAGACATCTTGGCTCAAATAGTTGCAGATCTAATTTCAAATCTGGCAAAATTCAGTCTTCAACTTGACGAGACCACAAACATTTCTAATCTAAGCTTGCTGTTTTTGTGAGCTATGTGAAAGAAGATATGATAAAAGAAGATTTTTTCTTTTGTAAGCTTCTTATAACAACAACTAAGGCAGCCGATGTGAAGAAGCTTGTGGATGACTTCTTCAGAGACAACAATCTTTCATGGGATATGGTTTCTGCAGTTTGTACAGACGGAGCTCCAGTCATACTGAGAAGAAAGTCTGGTTTTGGTGCGCTAGTAAAAGCCGATGCACGATACATCATTGTTACACATTGTATTCTGCACAGGCATGCATTGGCAGCTAAAACCTTGTCTCCAAAAATGGCAAATGTTTTAAAAACTGGTGGAATGTGTGAACTATGTATGTGTGAAATAGTGCTCTGAGGCTCCGCATTTTCAGTGAGCTGTGTAAAGAAATGGACTCTGAATTCAAGGTACTTCTGTACTATTCTAATGTTTGGTGGTTATCCCGCGGACAGGTGCTGAATCGTGTTTTTGCCATGCATGTGGAATTAGCCATATTTTTGCAAGAGCAGCAACATTGTCAGGCAGATTGCTTCAAAAATCTTGAATTCACTGTGATTTTAGCGTACCTGGCTGATATATTCGCAGCTCTCAATCATCTCAATCAGCAGATGCAGGATGGTGGAGTCCACATCAGGGAAGCAGAAGAAAACCTGAATGCTTTTCAAAAAAACTACCGTTATGGAAACGATGAATAGAGAACAATAACTTCGCAAACTTTCCCCTTCTGGACGACTATGTAAGTAAGATCGAAGATGTGTCTGGAATTGGAGACGGTTCTGTACCCATGAAACTGAAGCAAACAATTGCCATGCACTTAGATGAGCTTGCAAAGTCTCTCGGCAGATATTTCCCTACAATAGAGTCATATCCAGCATGGGTGAGACAGCCATTTACGTTTACTGTTGAGACAGCGGATGTCAATGATGATTACATCAACGAACTCATTGAAATTCAGCAGAGCAAGGTTCAACTGCAGCTCTTCAGAACAACAACACTCTCAACCTTTTGGTGTCGACAAGTGAAAAAGTACCCAGTTATTGCTAAGAAAGCCCTGGAATTTTTTACACCTTTTGTTAAAACATATCTTTGCGAGTAATCCTTTTTGAGGATGCTGGACATAAAAATGAAGAAAAGAAACAGACTTTGCTGAGAAGATGACATGAGAGTAGCACTTGCCAATGTGAAACCATGCATATCTGAACTGGTCTCCAAAAAAAAAAAAAAAGCAGAAGTCACACTGATTTGCAGGTATGTAATTTGGGCAATAATTTATTCTAGCCCCAAAAAAGTATTTTGTGGATTCAAAACGACAAAATAAAAATTAAATTTAAAATAAAAATTAAATAAATTTAAAATTAAGTTACTAAAATGTTAAATTCTTAACAGAAATCCAAATTTATTTTTAATTAGTAAAATAATAAAAAAATAGTTTTGGGGGCTGAAATTCTTTTATGTGGCCTAAATACTTTTTGGGGCCAGAATAAAGTAATACTGTAATTTGTTGTGAGTTCATGCACTTTGTTGGTTTTGTTCCTTGAGCAAGGTGATGTTCATGCATGGATCATTTTGTGCTCCAGTAAAAAAACATATACCTATGTCTTGAATTTGGGGAAAAAAATCATATTTTATATATCACTAAAGAAGGTTTCAGTGAATGCGCATATGAAACTGGTGGGTTCCATACCTTTAAAAAGATTAAGAACCAGTGCACTAGATCAACTCAATTTAATAGATATCTTCAGAAGTTTTCACCCTAAAGCAGTAGAATATGCATTCTTTTCAAGTGCTCATGGTACATTCTCTAGGATAGACCACATGTTATGACACAAAAGTGGTCTCAACAAATTAAGAAGATTGAATCATATCAAGCATTTTCTCTGACCACAATGGCATGAAACTAGAAATTAATCACAAAAGAAAAACTGAAATATACTCAAACACTTGGAAACTAAATAGCAGGTTATTAAATAATGAATGGATTAACAATGAGATCACCGAAGAAAAAAATGTTTCAAGAAACCAATGAGAATGAGCATACATCAACTCAAAATTTATGGAACACAGCAAAAGCAGTACTGAGAGAGAAGTTCATAGCACTAAAGGCATACCATGAGAAGCTAAAAAAAGTTCAAATAAGCAACTTCACCTTGCATCTAAAAGAACTAGAA
Source organism: Rhynchonycteris naso (assembly GCA_037038555.1). Classification (NCBI taxonomy): domain Eukaryota; kingdom Metazoa; phylum Chordata; class Mammalia; order Chiroptera; family Emballonuridae; genus Rhynchonycteris; species Rhynchonycteris naso. The sequence goes on from CM072999.1 coordinate 93,401,156, forward strand.
AAACAACAACAAATAAAGCCCAGGACCAGTAGAAGAAAGGAAATAATAAAGATCAGAGTGGAAATAAATGACATAGAGGCTAAGGGAACAATACATAGGATCAATGAAACCAGGAGTTGTGTCTTGGAAAAGGTAAACAACATAGATGAACCTCTAACTAGACTCACCAAGAAAAAAAGAGAGAGGACTCAAATAAACAAAATTAGAAATGAGAGTGGAGAAATAACAACTGACACAACAGAAATACGAAGTATTGTAAGAAAATACTATGAAAAGTTCTATGCCAAAAAATCAGACAACCTAGGTGAAATGGACAAAATTTCTTGTTTATTTGTGTTTGTTTGTTTTTTTTTTGTATTTTACAGGAACTGAGAGAGAGAGTCAGAGAGAGGGATAGATAGGGACAGACAGACAGGAATGGAGAGAGGTGAGAAGCATCAATCATTCGTTTATCGCTGCAGTTGCGACACCATAGTTGTTCCTTGATTGCTTTCTCACATGTGCCTTGACCACAGGCCTTCAGCAGACCATGCAACCCCTTGCTGGAGTCAGCGACCTTGGGTCCAAGCTGACGAGCTTTTGCTCAAGCCAGATGGGCCCGCACTCAATATGGCGAGCTCGGGGTCTCAAACCTGGGTCTTCCGCATCCCAGTCTGATGCTCTATCCACTGCACCACCGCCTGGTCGAGCCAAATTTCTTGAATCATATAATCTTCCAAAAATCAATCTAGAAGAATAAAAACACCTAGACAGATTAATTACAACAAATGAGATCTAAAAACTTATCAAAAAACTCCCAACAAAGAAAAGCCTGGGCCTGATGGCTTCACAAGTGAATTCTACAAAAAATTCAAAGAAAAACTAACTCCTATCCTCCTCAAGCTATTTCAAAAAATTCAAGTGGAAGGAAGACTTCCAAATTCCTTTATGAAGTGAGCATAATTCTGATCCTGAAACCAGGCAAAGACAACACAAAAAAAGAAAATTATAGGCCAATATCCCTGATGAATTTAGACGCTAAAATTCTCAACAAAATATTAGCCAACTGGATCCAGCAACGTATGAAAAAAATAATATACCATGATTAAGTGGGATTTATTCTGGAGAGGCAAGGCTGGTTCAATATTCGCATATCAATCAATGTGATTCATCACATAAACAAAAGGAAGGACAAAAATCACATGATAATTTCAATAGATGCAGAAAAGGCATTTGATAAAATCCAACACCCATTCATGCTCAAAACTCTCAGTAAAGTGAGAATACAGGGAACATTCCTTAACATGATAAAGGCCATCTACAACCCCACAGCAAACATCATACTAAATGAGCAAAATTTGAAAGCAATCACCTTAAGATTAGGAAACAGGCAGGGGTGCTCCTTTCACCACTCTTATTCAACATAGTTCTAGAAGTCTTAGCCACAGCAATCAGGCAAGAAGAAGAAGTAAAAGGCATCCAAATTGGAAAAGAAGAAATAAACCATCATTATTTGCAGATGATATGATATTGCATATAGAAAACCCTAAAGTCTCAGTCAAAAAACTACTGGACCTGATAAATTAATTTTTGGCAGGATATAAAATTAATACTCAAAAATCGAAGGCATTTTTATATATCAACAATAAACTGTAAGGAAAAAAAATTAAGGAAACAATCTCATTTACTATTGCAACCAAAAAAATAAACTACCTAGGAGTAAATTTAACCAAGGAAGTTAAGAACTTGTACTCAGAAAATTATAAAACTGATAAAAGAAATCAAGGAAGATACAAACAAGTGGAAGCATATACCGTGCTCATGGTTAGGAAGAATAAACATCATTATAATGTCTATATTACCCAAAGCAATTTATAAATTCAACGCAATACCAATTAAAATACCAATGACATACTTCAAAGATATAGAACACATATTCCAAAAATTTATATGGAACCAGAAAAGAATATGAATAGCCTCAGCAATCTTAAAAAGAAATAATAAAGCAGAAGGTATCACTCTTTCAGATATCAGGGTATACTACAAGGCCATTGTACCTAAGACAGCCTGGTACTGGCATAAGAACAGGCAAATAGATCAGAGGAACAGAACAGAGAACCCAGAAATAAACCCATACCTTTATGGACAACTGATATTTGACGAAGGAGGAAAGAACATACAATGGAGTAAAGACAGCCTCTTTAACAAATGGTGTTGGGAATATTGGACAACTACCTGAAAAAAAATGAAACTGGATCATCAATTTACACCATGCACAAAAACAAACTCAAAATGGATAAAAGACTTAAATGTAAGCCGTGAAACCATAAGCATCATGGAAGAAAACATAGGCAGCAATCTCTCCGACATCTGTAGCAGCAGTATATTGGCCAATTTATCTCCAAGGGGAAATGAAATAAAAGGCAGGATAAACAAATGGGACTATATCAAACTAAAAAGTTTTTGCACAGCTAAAGACAATAAGAACAGAATAAAAAGACAAACCACACAATGGGAGAACATATTCGACAGCACGTCTGATAAGGGGTTAATAATGAAAATTTATAAAGAACTTATAAAACTCAACACCAGGAAGAGAAGCAATCCAATAAAAAAATGGGCAAAAGAAATGAACAGAAATTTCTCCAAAGAGGACATACAGATGGCCAATAGGCATATGAAAAAATGCTCAACATCACTAATCATTAGAGAAATGCAAATTAAAACCACAATGAGTTATCTCCTCACAACAGTCAGAATGGTGCTCATCAGCAAAACAACACAGAATAAGTGCTGGCGAGGATGTGGAGAAAAGGGAACCCTTCTGCACTGCTGGTGGGAATGCAGACTGGTGCAGCCACTGTAGAAAACAGTATGGAGATTCCTTCAAAAATTCAAAATCAAACTGCCTTTTAACCCAATTATCCCACTTTTAGGGATATACCCTAAGAACACCATAGTACTGTTCGAAAAGAAGAAATGCACCCCCATGTTCGTGGCAGCGTTGTTCACAATAGCAAAGATCTGAAAACAGCCCAAGTGTCCATCAGAGGACGAGAGGATTAAAAAGCTTTGGTACATATATACTATGGAACACTACTCAACCATAAGAAATGATGACATCGGGTCATTTATAACAAAGTGGATGGACCTTGATAGCATTATACGGAGTGAAATAAGTAAAACAGAAAAAAACTGAGAACTGGATTTTTTCATACATAGGTGGGACATAAAAACAAGACTATGAGACATGGACAAAAGTGTGGTGGTTACCGATTGGGGGATGGAGGAGAGGGCGGGAGAGGGGGGAGGGGAGGGGCACAGGGAAAACCAGATAGAAGGTGACAGAGGACAATTTGACTTTGGGTGATGGGTATGCAGCATAATTGAATGACAAGATAACCTAGAGATGTTTTCTTTCAATATATATGTACCCTGATTTATTAATGTCACCCCGTTAAAATTAATAAAAATAAATAAATAAAATAATATTTAAATGTTTTTTTTTTCTTTTTTTTTTTTTTTTACCAGTACAGAGAGAGAGTCAGAGACAGACAGGAACGGAGAAATTAGAAGCATCAATCATTAGTTTTTCATTGCCGTTGTGACACCATAGTTATTCATTGATTGCTTTCTCACATGTGCCTTGACCGCGGGCCTTCAGCAGACTGAGCCACCCCTTGCTGGAGCCAGCAACCTTGGGTCCAAGCTGGCGAGCTTTTGCTCAAGCCAGATGGGCCCGCGCTCAAACTGGTGACCCCTGGGTCTCTAACCTGGGTCTTCTGCATCCCAGTCCGACACTCTATCCACAGCGCTACCGCTTGGTCAGACATAGCCTTCCTTCTTGTTCTTGTACTTCTTCATCAATCTAGCACATGGGTTACTACAATAAATATTTCATGATGTTCCATACATAGTTGAAAAGAAATAACAAGACTATTATACTGTTTAGTTTTGCAATGTATACTTATTGCATTTTGCTTGATACAAAGAGGTTTGTTAAGTCTACTATAATTATAGATTTGGCAATTTTTGGCAATTTTGTTAGTATTTTCTTCATATGTAGAGTGAGCTATGTGAAATTGCCAGTAGTTGATCATTTTTTATCCTAAGAAATTGTGGTTTTATATAATTTAATCTAATAATTTGACTTTTGCATATATGAAAGTTTAGAATTATTTACAACTTTTGGTGATGTGTTCATTTTATCATAGTGTATGGACCCTATTATAGCAATATTTTTTTATGAATATCTTATTTGATAATGTTGCTATTCACATTTTTTATTAGTATATCTTTAGGAAATCTTTTACATATCTTAATTTCATTGCAGCACTACTTTTAAATAATGCTTTAGTTATATTTTTAATAAGCTATATGTGGCTAAATAATTTTAACCTAAAAGTTCATATTTCATGAGTTGTATGAGGCTATTCTCTGGCCCCCTTTTTCCTCCTCAAAGGGGGTCTACCATATAACCAGTGACATGCCAGGGGAGGAAATGTCACCTTGGGGATGAAGTCCCACCTTGTAATTATCTGTGGCTAGACACTTAGGGCTTTCCGCCCTGATGGTCTTTCATACCTGGCTTATCATTCCTACTCTGCTCATGTCTAATTGCCTACTATATCAGACCCACTCAAGGATTTCTGGTTTTAAATTCTTTAAGAAAAAGTGTGTAGGGTTTCCCATGCAAGCCTCTGCACAGCCACTATCTTATTAAGCATTAAACCTTCAGGACAATGAGGTTTTGACCTGAATCAAATAATCTCAGGCACATAGCCTCAGTGTTGACCACAGAGACCGAGTTTATGTAGATTAGAGATAACATGTAGGCCTAAATTTTGTTGTAGCTCCAGGCCCAGAAAAACAGAAATGCCAGACAGAGCGACACCATGGCTGACATCAAGACCAGGTGAGATGACTAATGATTTCTTACCTTGAACACACCAATAACCCTGAGGAGACACACCTAGAAAGTTGATGAATATTCTACTGAGATCCTCTCCTCAGACTGCAGATAAAAACCTTCAAAACAAAGGACCCAATGCTCCCTAGAGTGTTCTCTTTCTTGCTCTGTCTCTCTCTCTTTCTCTCTCCTTTCCTTGCCTCTTTATTTTTCCCCAGGTGCTCTCCCTCTGAAGCACTCCTGTGTCTTTTCCTTGTCCTTTTCCAGACTCATTTTCTTTGCATTTCTTTCTTCTAACCTCCAAGTGCTCTTCTTTTGCTTCTATAATTTGTTTCCTGAGCCCACGCAGCCCAGCTGGCTCACTTCTGTGGCTCATTTCTTCTATTCCCATGACTTGCTAAATAAATTTTTGCTTGTAAAGAAATTAAAATAAAAACTAAAAGCTTGATTTTAACTAAAATTTTAGTTGGTATGATTAATATCTTTGAATTTAGTTTTTCAATATTCTATTGTGCTTTTCTACTCATCATTTTTTAACTTACTTTCTTCTTTTCTTGCCTTGTATAGGACTGTCTTCTTCATTTACTATTGTCTTTCTAATATTAACTAAAAAATTACCTTTATTTCTATATGTGTGATATGAATTATTTTAATGTGATATGAATTATTAATTTCAAATATAGTTAATTAATAATTCTGGCTTTCTTTTATAAAATAAACATCCCTAAAACACTTTACCTCTAGTCAAAGTGCCCTTATCTTATCTTACTTCTATTATTTTATTTTCTAGCTAGATTTTTATATTCCTTCCAAGTTATTTAATACTCTGGTGGTGGCTGTATGACACATTAAATGTTTTGCTGGTTTACTGATTTAAATGATTTACTCATTCTTTATTCATTAGGGCCTCTTGTAGTCCACATATTCCACTGAGATCGATTGTGTTCTTTCTTTAGACCAATCTTTGTAGTTCTATTCATGAAATACAGGTCTTCAATACTTCTATGTTACCGTTTCTTTACTTCGGCATGTTATTCCTGTATCTGATTCTCAATTGACTGTTATTTTCTGTTAGTTCTTTAGAGACATTTTTCTTCCCTCTATTGTATAATCTATCAATCTAATTATGTTTCTTTTGCAAGAGATCTGATTTTATTCTCTAGTTGATTTAAATTTTTGACTCTCTGGCTTTAGTGCATGACAATTTTATCACAGTGGACCTACCATTGATTTGTTTTTTTACTAATTCTGCCTATTTTTTGAACATCAATTCTGGGAAATTTGTAGCCATGTTCTCTTGGAATTTTGCCTTGCAATTCCTCGCTATAGTCCAGCTATTTTCAACCTGTGCTGTGGCAGGCACATTGGTGTGCTGCAAGAATTGATAAAACATGCAATAATAACTATTTAATCAGGGACACTGACCTCTTTTTCTTCAGACTGTCGAATAAAATTTAAATAAAGATGACAACAGCCAACACAGCAAGAGCCATTCAGTGTGAACAAATCAAAATTATACCAATTTCTTTTTATCAAATCAGCCAAAAATATGTTTTGAGGTATACCACAGAATTCTGGTTATTAGTTTATGTGTGCACTGATTTGGAAAAGGTTGAAATTCGCTGCTATAGTCTCTTATGATGAAACTCTTCTAAATATATGTATGTTGAGCCTCATTTTATTCTCTATGTTGACTTTACCTCTCATTCCATCTCTTAGTAAGCTTGCTGCTTCATTCTGAATTATTCAATTAATTGTCAAGTTTACATATTCATTATTTAGTTGTGACTAATTACTTGTTTAATATATTAATCTGGTTTTTAATCTTAATTAAAACTTTTTATTTTCTTAATTTGTTCTTTGTTTCATCATCCCTGGTTTATGAAATTGGATTTTAATTCTTAATTTAATATCTTAATCATTATTAATATAATAATTTTATTTCTGTTTATGACTATCATTTATCATTTCAAGTTCTTTGGGCTATAACGATTCTATTATCTATTCACTAACATAAAATTGATAATTAAAAAAGTATTTTAGTTTATATTGCAACTTTAATTTTACACAGGTTTAATTTTTTGTTGACCTGGGTGGTAGGAGTGTCCATCAAAAATGACTGTTTGCTTCTACCAGAGACCCATTTTGATGTTACTGTTTTGGTTTCTTGGTCATGGCTTATGTGAGTAAAATAAATTCAGACCTCAAACTCTTATGTAATTTCTAATCTCTTAGTGGGATTCACAAATACCTCCTTACCTTTTTAGAGGGAAACCTCTGTCTTCTCCCTGTTTCACTGGCAAGATTTTATCTAATTTGAGAATGAAATAAGTCATGGACCCAGCTGTATGAAGGAATCTTATTATTCAATACCTAGTTCACAAGGACCCAAGGCTTTACTTCAATCCCTTAAGTGAGGTGAAATTGCAACTAATTTTTCTCTGAAGACAGAACCATCCAAAGCCCCAACTTCATGCAGGATTTCACTACTAAATACCTAGTTTGAAAGGAGCTAAGACTTCAGCTCTCTCTCTCTCTCTCTCTCTCTCTCTCTCTTGAGGTGAAATGAGAACTTAGGTTAGTAGCTCTTTGCTGATAACTCCCACACAACCTCTCGCTCCAGAATAGCCAAGCCACCAAACTGCATACAGTCCTGGTTTTCAGTTTCACATATGTTCCTAGCACCTGGAAATTTCTCTTTCTTTTTTAAAAGTTCAGCTATGCATTAAATGCTGTTGTTGTTTTTACATTTCATCCAACAATTCTAGTTGCCAGGTTATATTGTTCTGTCATCATGTTAGAATCTTAAATGCTTTTTGAACCTGCTCTCTACTTTAGCACTCATAAGAGCTAAGACACACCCCTATCCATAATAGTTACAGTTATGAAATGAATTGTGTATATACAGGGAACATATAGTTGCAGAGACTCTTAGGACAGTACCTCTCAACCTTTCATTCATTTGGGAAACCTTATTAAAATGCAAACTGATTCAATAGGTGAATCATGTGATGTCAAGGCTGCTGGAGGCTTTGAGTAGTAAAATTCAACAAGATTCTGAAGTGCATTCTCTAGATTGATATCTACTCCCTCTCCACCAACTGCCTACTGTTCTAAGTTGCTGTATATAGCAAAATATTTATAGGTTTCTACAAATATCTGATGACCTGACCAGACCACCAAAATTCTACATGTTTTTTAATAGCACATAGTTTTATTCCTCAATTTTTTTCAAATTGTTTTCTTGTCATTTTCTACTTTAAAAGTCTCACTTTTAATTCAACAATGTTGACTATTACACTTATCAACTATGTGCCTCAGTTTTCCAAAATTTGGACAGTTAAGTAAATTCTTTCATTTTAGAGATGATATCTACATTTCTGAATCCACAGTATTGCCTCTATAGGTAAGACCACATAGAGGACACTCAATGCATGATTACCAATTACCAAAAATGAGATAATGTACATTATCCAGGGATGGGCTCACTGCCCTTGGCTTTGTTCTACAGTTTTATGAGAAGAGAATTGATTACTACCCGAAGACTGTTGCCTGTCCATTACCTACGCTGGGCACTTTAAAAATGAGGCACAGTCTGGAGAGAAGAGACTGTGGAGAATGAGTCTGCTCTCCTCCAAGATTATCTGCCTTAAATTCTTCAAAGTGAACATCATTTCCCAGAGAGGAACATAATAAATTGCTTCCCCAGCTGTCATATTTAAGGACACAGTTTCTGAGTCTACTGGCTTCATTACTCTCTAACCAGGTGGGGAAAGAGACCTCAAGAGGGACTTTAATGGAACTCTCCCTGCCCTTTTATGTGCCCTAATACACATTACTGACTGTCTCTACCAGAAGGTAAAAAGGAAGAAATAGATGTGTTACACATAGCTGAATATGGGGACCTAAGAATCGTGTTTATTCCCAAGGTAGTATTTGAATAGTTTTTCTCATCCTTTCAGCACTTTGTCACTGAGCTTGATTTATAGTGATAAAACATTTTTTTTAAGTGTGTGTGTGTGGGGGGGGGGGGGGGTGGCCCTGGCCAGTTGGCTTAGAGGTAGAGCATTCACCTGGCTGTGAAAGTCTTGGGTTCAATTCCCAGTCAAGGCAGATAGGAGAAGTGACCATATGCTTCATCCCCCTTCCCCCCTTTCCCCTTCTGCAGCCATGGCTCAAATGGTTCCAGCAAAGTTGCCCCAGGTACTGAGGATGGCTACATGGCCTTGGTCTAAGGCACTAAAATAATTCAGTTACAAAGCAACAGAGCTGCAGCCCAGCAGGAACAAATGTCTCCTGGTAGGGGCTTGCCAGGTGGATCTGATTGGGCACATGCAGGAGGAGTCTGTCTCTGCCTCCCTGCCTCTCACTTAGAAAAAAGAAAAAGAGTATGTACTTTAAGTGTGCATGTGTGTAAAGTAAAGGAAGGGAATGAAGGACAAATATTTTACTGTTTGCTTATATATAGAAACAAATACACAGAAAGAGAGAGAGAGAGAGAGGTTTGAAGAGATTAAAATATTTAGCCCTGATTTTTTTCTCCTCATTTATTTCAGTTCTGGCCTGTTTTTATGAGAAAATGCCTTATATCACACATGCAAATACACACACACACACACACACACACACACACACACACATTCACACTCCACAGAAGTCCTTAGAAGAGCCCAAACAATCTAGTGTCACATGCTACAGAAAAACCTGGGGTATAGTATAACAAACAAAGTAAGCAGGCATTTGAAAGCTGGAACTGGGTTCTCAAATTCTCAGTGGGCCATAGTTAGACCTAAACCATCCAAGGTTAGTCCCCTAAGCTCATATTTTATACCCAGGGTTTTACCATATAGTACTTCTCTAGTCCACACCTGATTTTGATGATATCCTAAAGCAACCTCAATAAGAATAAGCCAGGCCCTACTTTTTTTTTTTTAGGCCCTACTTCCCAAGGAGACAGTTTGAGAGAATTTTACTCACCACACAGGTACTTTGAGCTCTACTAGACAAGCAGAATGCACTTAAAGATGTATTCTTATTAACCAAAACCATCCAGAAATATGTCATAATGCATAGTTGGTTATTTTCTCTTCAGTTAGCATTTCAACTATTTTTCTTACTGTTTTACACCTGCTGACAATCAAGAACTGACTGTTCTCAAAAAAGAGACAGAGAAGCAAGAGAAACTTCAGTCAGTTTACCATCTTTCAAATAGAAGAGCTCGGACAAAAATTAACATAGCATGTTAGTCTCTTTAACCTCAGAATTAACCCATTGACCCCTTTGTGGTGTTATTTTCACAGCCAGCCAGTTCTGTGTGCCTGAAAAAGAAAATGGAGCAGTAGCATATGGACGATTCCCAAATCCTACATCAGTCAATAATTTCTACCAAAGTCTTTAACAGAAAAAAGGCAAGGTGACTAATGGAATGTAATCTCTCCTATCCTACCATATGCTGTAAGATCTTAGGAGAGTAAAATTTCCCAGAGGTAGGTAGCCCCAGAACAAGAGATCTGAATGTATAGAGAGAACAAATGGCTGCCATGTTATAAAAAACAGATTGAACAGATTGAACTCTGTGTGTTATAAAACTCAAAGTCCTGGGGTCATTCAGGTTACAAGAGAACACACTTTGCAGAAAGCTCCATAGAAAAAATCCCACTGGACTATGGGCCCCAAAGGGCTGGGATGTGTGTGGTTTTATTAACCCCCACTACTTAGCATATTGTCTGACACAAGATGGGTACTCAATCTACACTCAACATAGTTTTACAAAAGGAAGGAAGGGAAGGAGGGGGAAAAAACGAGACATATTTATCTAGTTATGCATTAGATTTTGTTGCTTCTTATTGATGGAGCAACAGGGTGACCTCTATTTTTAATTTCACGAAGCTGCTGGCATTTATTGAGCATTACAGTGTACTCTTGACTGATCCTTTATCACCATATTTCCCAGTCACCCATTGAGGTTTGAATTGGCAGTTACTCAGTATGCCCCATGTATAACTTTGTGACCACAGGAGCCAGAGTTTTCTGTAATTATGCTCCTGGGCTGTGAAATTTGTTTCCTGTTGCGATTAAGAGAGGAGCGTCTGTTGTAGAAATTAGGATAAAGCAAAGGAGGTACATGTATTTGCTGATGTCTTTCATCTTTATGGTTGTTTTAAATTTTTTTTATTTGATTTTCTTTATTCGCTGCATCACCACTTGACAAAGTGGTACTAATTATAACAATCACCAACACATATAATTTTACCAAGTAGCAGACATTGTTTAATCCTCATATAAGCTTTACTGGAGGTAGTGTTATTGGCTTTATATTACAGATAAAAAAAACTGAAGGACAGGGAAGTTAAGCAACTTAAGCAACAGAACCAGTGTTCAATACTAACAGCCTATCTCTAACATTATGATAAATATATTATAACTACAATATAAATATAGTGCATATGTACATGTGTATATAAATGTATAATGTGTTTATTTTAAAGTGGATATACTATAAGTTTGAATGGCTGATAGTCTCAAAAATTATATTTTTCAACAATATATGAGCAACTAAATAACAACAGCCACCCACCTGTTCCCACCAGTATATTGTCCGCTTTATGTGCTGTGGCTTAATGCTCATAAGTAAAATTCCATTTTAAAGAGTAGATTATTGGTTTGTATAATCCTCTCCCAAAGTATTTTCTAGTAAATAGCATTGTCATAAATTAAGCTCAGGCTGATTCCAAAGCTACACTCTTATAAAAAAAATATATGTTTAACAGAGTTTGGTCATATAACATTTAAAATATAGACCAGTTTATTAGAAACTTGAGTTGAATGTTTATAATTGGGATATGTTTTGGTCAATGTATTATAGACTTCAAGTTCCTTTGCCTCCTCCATCTCGACACCCACAGTTCACAATCATCTCCATATATGTGGTTGCAATACCACAGAAAAAGAGGGAATCAAGTGAAATGAATCAAGTGAGAGATATAGGATTTATGCTCCTAAAAAGAACAGGAGATGAGAGGCCTTGAAAAAGTAGCTTCAGGAGTGTCATGTCAGCTAATGAGGCTCATTGGATATCATCATTTGTCATTTCTTCTTTCAAAAATTGTGTCTTGACTAAAGAAAGCCTTCTTGATAGTGTGAGAAAAGGGCTCCAGAATGCCACACACTCTGGTCAGCGAGTGTCCGGGAACCCCACAGCTCTGCTGATGTTCAGTCTGATTCAATAACCAGGAAATCCCAGTGTTTATCCATTTTCTAGTTTGAATCCTGAAGTTGTTGGCTAACTTCCTCTTCTGATAATAGAGGACTATGTATAACTAGTGGTTATAAATAACAGCACTTTCCATTGCAGGCCTGATACAGAGTACAGTACAGGCAGAGCTTCACAAGCACCTGGGGGCCCCAGGAAGAATCTCTAGAAAGCCAAAAACAAAAGTTACGTGGAGACATATAGCACCCGTATCTACTCTAGGCCCCACTCACTGCCAATTCTATAGCCTTGATTTATTTAAATTCCAGAAGTTAATTTAACATTCTAGAAGAAATGTGTGTGTGTGTGTGTGTGTGTGTGTGTGTGTGTGTGTGTGTGTGTGTTTCCATCTGACAGAAGAAACAAAACTGTTAAGGGTTCTAAGAAGTAGAAATGTCTGGATATTTTGAGAAATGAAAGGTTTTTTGGCTGTGGTAGGGTGAGCAAATAGGACAATGTAGATGATAAGAACTAAACCAGATGGCCCCAAGAATATGATATGCCAGCACTGCGTGACTTGTGGAGACTAAGCTAATTTCTCTACTGTTCTGAGAAAGCAGAACTTGGCTCCAGGAGGGAGTCACAGGGCTCCAGCCCCTACCATGTCACAGAAGCTCCACAGGGGAGTGTTGATATTAGTATCTACTTTTCTCCAACTTTCTCATCAGGGAAGCAAAGAGAAAGAACACCAGCTGGCTCTTTTACTTGTAGCGTGAGGAGGCCAGAACTACACCTCTGTGGAGGTGAGGACACAGTGGTTACAAAATAGTCCTGAAGGCTTGGTTCTGCATTGGGTCCAAGAGATGCCAAGATAAGTTTAAGGTGGTTCTTGCTTTCAAGGAGTTTCTAGACTTGAAAAGAAACTTTTAGGGGCCCAGAGTCCCAATTATTAGGGATAAGAGTGATGACAAGGAAGGTCAGAAAAGGTAAGGAGCCGTAGAACCTCTCTTGGGCAGGGCTTCCTGATAGAGACAGTATTTGAGCTGTATCTTTGTTTCTGTTTTTTAATCTATTCAACATCTGTGACCAGGGTATGGTGACTGGTGCAGAGAGGAATGGTCTGGACCTAAAACCTGTAACATTTAGAAGGGCTGGGTTTATTTTGTACATTTGTTAAAATTGTTTTATTAAAGTATAATTGACATTTGATAAACTGACCACATTTAAAATGTATAATTCAATAAATTTGACATATGTTTACATTTATAAAACTATCACCACATCAGTGTAACAGACATATTTATCACTTACAGAACTCTCATGTGCTCCTTGAAAATCTCTCTCTCTCACCCTCCCCATCCTATCATTCCCTTCATCTCCAATTATCAAGCTACTTTCTGTCACTATAGGTTAGTTTGCATTTTCTAGAAATACACTTATACAGTATGTTCCTTTTTTGTTTCACTTTTTTCACATAGCATTCTTATTTTGAATCATCCATTTTATAGCTTGTATTGATGTTTTATTCTTTTTTAATGATGTGCAATACTCCATTGACTGAATATACTGGAATTTATTTATCCATTTATCTGCTGATAGACATCTGGGGGCTAGCCAATTTGTTTCTATTACTCTCAAGCATACTATCTGGCTCTTGCTGGTATTTGTTGGGTAGGTACTATAGTTTCCTCCTACTTCGACCAACCCAGCACTTCTTTGGCCAGATTATACTGCAACTTCACCCTAGTTACTCATCTGAAGCCAGGAAGTAGGTGGGATATGTTCTGAGTTAATGTGTGCTGCCTTGCACACCACACACCACTCCACCATCTCTAAGCAAGGGGAGAGTGGGTCATTTTTCAAGTTCAGATGTTCCAGCATATCTGGCTAGGGTTTAAGGTTGTTGAGTGCATCAGTCATGACACCCCATGTCACATTCTAAGATCTCACTCCTTCTAGCCAGGGCCCTGACTTAGACAGAACAGATTTGCTTAGATTACAAATCAATATTCACTCAAGTTCTACTCTTAAAGTTGAATCCTGAGCCTAATCCTCAGCTTTTTCTCTTCTCAGGCTGCAGGAAGTAAAAATTTATATGCTGCCAAAAAGGTTCTTTACATTTTGCCTTGAATTGGTGATTAATTATCTTTACCTTTTACTTGTCCTTTCCTTTGATAATAATAAGAAACATTCATTGATTACCAGTGAACTTATTAATTGCTTCTGGCTTAGAACCTCACAAACACACCTGTCAATGGACTGCATCCACCAGTGTCCCATTCCAGTTCACCACTGGTGTAAGGTTTAACAGTTCCAACACCATAGCATGCTGTTACACATTGAATGTTTATATCCACCCCATAATTCGTGTCAAAATTCTACCCTCAAAGTGATAGTATTAGGAGGTGGGGCCTTTGAAAATAATTAGGATTAGATAAATTTATGAGAGTGGGACCCTTATAAATGGGGTTAGTATCCTTATAAGAGTTATAAGAGATCTTGCTTTCTATCTCTCCTCTCTGCCATTTGAGAATACGATGAAAGGGCAGAGTCTGCAGCCCAAAAGAGGACACTCATTAGAACTTGACCATGCTGTCACCTTGATCTTAATCTTCTAGGCTCTGGAACTATAAAAAATAAGTTTTTGTTATTTCTAAGACAGCTAGTCCATGTTTCTTTATTATAGCAGCTCAAGCTGCCTGAGACACATCCCAAAAACTCTACTTACTATGCGATGTCCTCTTGGGTTATCACCAACCAAACTGTGGCTGAATATCCTCCAAGTCTTATTTTTAAATCTATTCCTATGATCACTTTGTCATGAATTGTCTTGTGTCAGGTTCCTCAGAAAACAGAATCTGAGATGGAGATGCATCTGCAAGAAGTGTACTAGGTAATGGTCTTCAGAACAATATCTGTACTGGAGTGAGAAAAGCATCTCTGAGCAAATGAAAAGATTGAACTGAGATCACTCGTAATTTAAGATCTAAACTGTTCACAATGGAAATATGGAGGTGAGATTGTCTTTCACAATTTTCCTGAATTGAGACAAGGACAATGGGCCTTGGCATCCCATATATAGCAAACATTGGACGTGGGCTGCCTCTGGGAAGGAGGAGCATAACTTTGGGCAATGCAGCTCCCTTTTGCTGCAGGCAATCCCCAGGAAATGATCCAATTGTGACCTGTCAGCAAATATTATTTCTGCAAGTTGAAGAAATAGGGTCTTGCAGAGGAGATCTGGGTGGCACAACATATCATGCACTATCGTTTATCCAGTAGGTGGTAGACACCATTTTTAATCTAATTTTATGTTCTTAGTCACTACCATCTATATCTCTGACATTTCCTCTCCCTTTCATTCCACCCTACATGCTGTAGGTCAGAACTTTATTATCATTTTACAGAAATATTATGGTATTTTGCTCCTCTTTAGTCACCTTTGTCCTCTTTAGTCTGGACTCTACATCACCACCATGGTGATTTTTCTACGGTGCAAATCCTTTGAATGTCACTTACATTGGTTCAATGACACCCCACTACCTATAAGATTAACTCAAATGACTCAACATGACATGAAAATCTTTATCTGTTTTCTATTTTTTTTTTTACAATGTCATCTCCACAGACTCTCCCAACTGCCCCCAGGTTCAGGCCAGAAATTTAAACCACTTAAAAATGTCCTGTTCTTTCACAATTCTTGAGACTTTTCATGTGCTGGAAACTCTACCAGTAAACTTTTTCCCTTCGATCAACAATCTTATGAACTCCTATTGACTCTTCAGGAACTAGCTAAAACATGATACCTTCAAGCAGCTTGGATGACTCAGTGCATTGTATTATCAATTTATCTGGTAAATATTTATATTAATGACCTATATTTTGCATATTCATTTGTCTATTTCCAATGCTCAACCATGAGTTGCCTGAAGGCAAGTACCATACCTTACTCATCAGTGGCTCCCTAGTTCATGGTGTTTGTGCTCATGAAAGTTTGTTGAATAAATGAATGAATTAAAGATTGAACTACCGAACCAGTGAATCAGTGTGACTTTCTTCCTCTTCCTTCCACCTAAATGTGCTCTATATGTCCTATCATATTTTTAAGTAAATAGAATAAATTTAATCGGTTATCAAATACATTGTCCTTCCAAATATCTTGATAAAGGTTTGAGCCTGTACAATAACTTAATCTTTTATGTTTCTTCATTTTTCTTTTCCTTCCAGCTCCTGGCCTTTACATTACGTATATAAGTTAATAGACCAAGTGAAATAGTTAACTGGTAAAAGAATGAAGTAAAGAAGAGAAAAACTCTTACTGGTAAGGCCAGCTATATTGTCATAAATTTAAATACTACCATACTTGTAAAATCAGTAAAGCAGACAAAAATACATTCTTCAAAATGCATTTTATCCTCCACAGATAACCACAATTTTCCTCTTAAAATAATATCTTCTGGTCTTTGCATGCATGCACATACATTTATTTTTACGAAGTGTGGATCATACTATGTACAAGTTGTAATGCCTGCAATTTTATTTACTAGTTTATTATGAACATTTCCTCACATTTTTGTAAAAATGTATTTTAATGAACACACAATTTTCCTTTTTTAGAATTTCTATAATCAACTTTTTTTATTTTCTAAGCTAATGGTGGCTAATGATACTGAGAATGAAAAGGCTATCTAACACCTTCTGAGATAACTAGAGTTTGTCAAATATTATCTGCAATATGGGGAAGTTAAAGGGAGAGAAATGTTGACTATAAACAGATTGCTATTAAGCTTTATCTCCCCACAGAAGAAATTTATTGGTCATCATTTCTTTGATATTAAATAGTGAAGAAGATTTTAGCAAGTTACCTAAAAGTCTTAAATTAAAGGTTGATTGATTAATATTTCTATATAATTTCCCTGTTTCATTTCATCAATATGGCACTTTAGGCCTTTTCTCTTTTACATCATTATGCACTGACCTTTCCATTGTTAATGTTTTTATTCTATGCCTGAGTAGAGAGAGTTTTTTTCTTCTATTCAGAGATTAGCTGCAAAGAAAATTTATGTGACATTCAAAAGAATTATTTCCAACCTACCCTTTCAAATGCCTCTCTGACATCTAATGATTTAATTGAGCTAAATTAATTTTGGAGAGTATCTATATTAGCATAATACAAACTTTATTTTAATGTACGTCATTCAAAATATGCATTGCTTGACAATTAATGCAATATTTCTTTTGCAGAAGATGCTAAACCACATTTAGTTTTGTTACTCTATCACAGTATACTTTGCATTTCAAGGTTATTATAAAACTTCAGTCAATATCAATATTGTCACCTTTATTCACTCTGTCCTATCACCAATGTTCAAATTTTCTCACTAAGAGAGAGCCACGTGTTGAAGTCCAGGGTACCCAACAATGTTCAAAATATTTTTAATACAGATTATATGCACAATAACGTTATCTAAGTCCGAGCTCATCAATATCTCTCCTGTGCAGCTCTTTCTTTAGGATGATAAAGGGAATTATATGAAGTAGTGATATTGGACTACATAATTTAGCAAAAAACTAACTTGAACAAATTACATGTTTCTTTACTGATAATGCTTCTTGCAGCCACTACAAAGAATAACAGAATAAGTAAGGATAAAATAAGATTCACTCTGAATCTTAAAAAAGATGCAATATTTCCTCCTCTCCAACCATTTACCAGGAAACTCTATTCTTGCATCATAGGCCTGATTATCCTGGAATATACTTGTCTAAGTACATTTTTACTATGTCAAACAACATTTTTACTTTTCAACATTTTGTTTGATTTTCAGGATCCTAAATAGCATAGTAAGAATATTGTTAGCTGTAAGAGAGAAATTGACTGAGGAAACCTAAAAGGGAATGGTCTAAATGTACATCTGGGAGAAGCTTTAGGCTAAGAATGTCCCAAAGTGGCTGCATGATCATGATTCTATCCCACAAGTTGTTCTGTGGGTTTCTGCTCCTTCTGTTCAGAAGGCCTATTTTGAGACATTGTCCAGCTCAGAGAAGCTTAAGATTTGTTTTTCCACTTCTCTCTTTGAAAGATTGACCTTCAAAATATATCCTGAATCTGATCATTTTTTGCTATCTTCATTGCCACAGCTCCAGGCCAAGTTACTGCCATTTCTCTAAGTACTGAACAATAGTCTCTTCATAGCTTTCTGGGCTTCCTCCTTGTTCCTTAGCATCTATGCTGACACAGCAGACAGGTATTTCTTTAAAATGTAACTCATATCTAGTTCAACACCCTAATGGCTTAGAGATAAAACCTAAACCTCTGTCACAGACTACAAAGCACATAAATGATCCAACCCTTGTCCTACCCCCAGCCTTAATTTCACAAACATTCCTTCCCAGACTTAACTTCCACTTTTCCTCAAATAAACCAAGTTTGCTCCCATCTCTGTGCCATCACCCTACCAGTTCTCTCTGCCTCCCCATATATCTGCATGACTTGTTAACTCACCTCTTTCAGAGAACAAGTGAATGAATGCATAACTATTTTTTTTTCAGTTTTCATTTTCGCCCAATTTAAGAGGAAAAGATTTATTTTATTTTATTTATGATTTTAACTTGGGTTTACATAGATTCAAGTGTCCCACTGAATGTATCTCCCCCTATCACATTATT
The DNA here is from genome assembly GCA_037038555.1 of Rhynchonycteris naso. Classification (NCBI taxonomy): domain Eukaryota; kingdom Metazoa; phylum Chordata; class Mammalia; order Chiroptera; family Emballonuridae; genus Rhynchonycteris; species Rhynchonycteris naso. The sequence goes on from CM072999.1 coordinate 93,419,905, forward strand.
CCCCCTCAACCCCTCATGCCTCCTCCCACCAATGCCTTCCCTCCTTCCCTCCAGGATTTGCTGTCTTGTTCTCTCTAATGCTGTGTTGTGTATATATAATTTCATTAATCTCTTTCCTTTCTCTGATCCCATCTTCTCTTCTACTTTCCCTCTGACTGCTTTTCCTCTGGTCCCTTTGGTCCTGCCTCTGCCTCTGTTCCCTTCCTCAGTTCACATTGTTCATTAGATTCCTCAAATGAGTGAAGTCATATGGTGTTTTCTTTCTCTGCCTGGCTTATTTCACTTAGCATAATAGTTTCCAGGTCCATCCATGTTGTCACAAAAGGTAAGATTTCCTTCTTCCTCACAGCCACGTAGTATTCCATTGTGTATATGTACCACTGATTTTTAATCCACTCGTCCACTGATGGACACTTGGGCTGTTTCCAGGTTGTGGCTATTGTGAACAATGCAGCAATAAACATGGGGGTGCATTTCTTCTTTTGAATCAGTGATTTGGTATTCATTGGATATATTCCTAAAATTGAGATAGCTGGGTTAAAGGGCAGTTCCATTTATAATTGTTTTGAGGAATCTCCATACTGTTTTCCACAGTGGCTGCACCAGTCTGCATCCCATCAGCAGTGCAGGAGGGTTCCCTTATCTCCACATCCTCGCCAGCACTTATTCTGTGTTGTTTTGTTAATGAGCACCATTCTGACAGGTGTGAGGTGGTATCTCATTGTGGTTTAATTTGCATTTCTCTAATGATTAGTGATGTTGAACATTTTTTCATCGGTCTATTAGCCATCTGTATGTCCTGTTTGGAGAAGTGTCTATTCATTTCTTTTGCTCACTTTTTGATTGGATTGTTTATCTTTCTGGTATTGAGTTTTGCAAGTTCTTTATACATTTTGGTTATTAACTCCTTATCAGACGTACTGGCAAATATATTATCCCATTGTGTGGGTGGTCTTTTTATTTTGTTAATGGTGTCTTTAGCTGTGCAAAAGCTTTTTAGTTTCATATAGTCCCATTTGTTCATTCCGTCCTTTATTTCACTTGCCTGTGGAGATAAATCAGCAAAAATATTGCTACGAGAGATATTGGAGAGTTTAATGCCTATGTTTTCTTCTAAGATGCTTATGGTTTCACGACTTACATATAAGTCTTTTATTCATTTTGAGTTTACATTTGTGAATGGTGTAAGTTGATCATCCAGTTTCATTTTTTTGCAAGTACTTGTCCAATTTTCCCAACACGATTTGTTAAAGATATTGTCTTTACTCCATTGTATGCTCTTACCTCCTTTGTCAAATATCAATTGTTCATATAGGTATGGGTTTATTTCTGGGTTTTCTGTTGTGTTCCATTGATCTGTATGCCTGTTCTTTGCCAGTACCAACCTGCTTTGAGTACGATGGCCTTGTAGTATAACTTGATATAAGGAAACGTGATACCCCCCATTTTGTTCTTCTTTTTCAGGATTTCTGAGACTATTCGTATTATTTTTGGTTCCATATAAATTTTTGGAATATTTGTTCTATATCTTTGAAGTATTTCATTGGTATTTTAATAGAAACTGCATTGAATTTATAAATTGCTTTGGGTAATATAGACATTTTAATGATGTTTATTCTTCCTATCCATGAACACAGCATATACTTCCACTTGTTTGTATCTTCCTTGATTTCCTTTAACAATGTTTTATCATTTTCCAAGTACAAGTCTTTAGCCTCTTGGTTAAATTTAGTCTTAGGTACTTTATTTTTTGTTGTTGTTGCAGTAATGAAGGTGAGTTTTTTCTTAATTTATTTTGCAGACAGTTCATTGTTGGTGTATAAAAATGCCACTGATTTCTGAATATTGATTTTATATCCTGCCACCTTGCTGAATTCATTTATCAGGTCCAGTAGTTTTTTCTTTTTACTGGGACTTCAGGGTTTTCTATGTACAGTATCATATCATCAGCAAATAATGATAGTTTTACTTTTTCTTGTCCAATTTTGATGCCTTTTATCCCTTCTTCTTGTCTGATTGCTGTGGCTAGGACTTCCAGAACTATGTTGAATAAGAGTGGTGAAAGGGGCACTCATGCCTTGTTCCTGATCTTAAGGGGATTTCTTTTAATTTTTGCCCATTGATTATGATGTAGGCTTTGGATTTGTCATAGATGGCCTTTATTATGTTGATGTATATTCCCTGTATCCCCACTTCACTGAGAGTTTTGATCATGAATGGGTGCTGGATTTTATCAAATGCTTTTTCTGCATGTATTGATATTATCATGTGATTTTTATTCTTTTTTTGTTTATGTATTGAATCAGATTGATTGATTTGCAGATATTGTATCAGCCTTGTCTCTCTAGAATAAATCCCACCTAATCATGATGTACGATTAGTTTCATGTATTGCTAATCCAGTTTTCTAGTATTTTCTTGAGACTTTTAGCATCAAAGTTCATCAGGGATATTGGTGTATAGTTTTCTTTCTTTCTAGTGTCTTTGGATTTGGAATCAGTATTATGCTTGTCTGATAAAAGAAGTTTGGAAATCTTCCCTCTTCTTGAATTTTTTGAAATAGCTTGAGAAGGATAGAAGTTAGTTTTTCTTTGAATATTTGGTAAAATTCGCCTGTGAAGTCATCTGGCCCAGGACTTTTGTCCATTGGGAGTTTTTTGATAACTGTTTCAATCTTATTTGATGAAATCGGTCTGCTTTGATTTTCTGATTTTTCTATATTAATTTTGAAAGATTATATGTTTTGAGGAATTTGTCCCTTTTGCTTAGGTTGTCTAATTTTATGGCATGCAGTTCTTCATAGTATTTTCTTACAATGCTTTGTATTTCTGTTGTGTCAGTTGTTATTTCTCCACTGTCATTTCTAATTTTATTTATTTGGGTCCCCTCTCTTTTTTTTTTTAGTGAGTCTGGTTAAAGGTGCATTGATTTTATTTACTTTTTTAAAGAACCAGCTCTTGGTATTATCGATACTCTGTATTGTTTTTTTAGCCTTTATGTCATTTATTTCCACTCTGATCTTTATTATTTTCTTCCTTCTACTTTTTCTGGGTTTTACTTGCTCTTTATTTTTTAGTTCTTTTAGATGCTGGGTTAAATTGTTAATTTGAGCTATTTCTAGCTTCTTAAAGTATTCCTGTAGTGCTATGAACCTCCCTTTCAAGACTGCTATTGCTGTGTACCATAAATTTTGAGTTGTTGTATGTTCATTTTCATTTGTTTCAAGGAAATTTTCTATTTTTTCCTGGATCTAATTGTTAACCCATTTGTTATTTGATAACATGCTGTTTAGTTTCCAGGTGTTTTAATTTTTCTATTGTAGTTGATTTCTAGTTTTATGCCATTGTGATCCAAGAAGAGGCTTGATATGATTTCATACTTCTTAAATTTGTTGAGACTTGTTTTGTGTCCTAGCATGTAGTCTATCATAGAGAATGTACCATGATCCCTTGAAAAGAATGTATATTCTGCTGCTTTGGGGTGAAAGGTTCTGAAGATATCTATTAAATCCAGTTGATCTAGTGTGTCTTTTATGTCTTCTGTTTCTTTGTTAATTTTCTTTCTTGAGGATCTATCCAGTGATGTTAGTGAGGTATTAAAACTCCCTACTATTATAGTATCAGTCTTGTTCTCACCTTTATGCCCATCAAAATCTGTTTATATATTTAGTTGCCCCTATACTAGGTGCATAGATATTTATAATGGTTATATCTTCCTATTGGATTTCTCGCTTTATCATTATGTAGTGACCTTCTTTATGCCTTACTATAGCCTTTGTTTTAAAGTCTATTTTGTCTGATATAAGTATTGCTAACCCAGCTTTTTTTTTCATTTCCATTTGCACGATATATTTTTTTCATCCCTTTACTTTTAGTCTATGTGTATCTTTCATTTTGAGGTGTGTCTCTTGTAGACAGCATATGTACGGATCCTATATTCTTATCCATGCAGCTACCCTATGTCTTTAGATTGGATCATTTAATCCATTTACATTTAAGGTTATTATTGATATGTAGTTGTTTATTGCCATTTTATTCTTTAAATCTACATTCCTCTTTTACTATATTTTTTCCCCACTTTGTTCTGTTTACAGCAGGCCCCTTAACTGTTCTTGTAGCATTGGTTTGGTTGTAATGAATTCTTTGAGGGTTCTTTTTGTCTGAGAAGCTTTTTATTTCTCCTTCAATTTTAAATGATAGCCTTGATGGATAAAGGAGTCTTGGTTGTAGGTTCTTGTTTTGCATCACTTTGAATATTGTTTGTCATTCTCTTCTGGCCTCAAGTGTTTCTATTGAGAAGTCAGATGTCATCCTTATGGAGGCTCTTCTGTAGGTAATAAACTGCTTTTCTTTTACAGCTTTTAGTATTCTTTCTTTATCTCTTAATTTTTTAATTTTAATTATAATGTGTCTTGGTGTTGGCCTTTTGGAGTTAATCCTTAGTGGCACTCTCTGTGCTTCTTGAACTCGTGTGACTTTTTCATTCATCAATTTAGGGAAGTTTTCAACTGATTTCTTAAATCAGATTCTCTATCCCTTATTCTTTCTCTTCTCTTTCAGGAACCCCTATGATGCAGATGTTATTTCTCTTCATGTTGTCATAGAGCTCTCTTAGAGTTTTCTCAGATTTTTTGAGTCTCTTTTCCTTTTGCTGCTCTGCTTTTGTGCTTTTGTTTATCTTGTCCTTTAACTCTCTGATTCAATACTCAGCTTCATCCATCCTGCTTTTAATTCCTTCCAGTGTGGTCTTCATTTCTGATATTGTATTTGTCATTTCTGACTGATTCTTTTATATTATTTCAATTTCCTTTTTTATACTTGATATGTCTTTATTTAGGTGCTCCTTATGTCCATCCATTATTGCTCTACAAACTTTAAGCATCCTAACAATTATTATTTTAAACCAGTGGTTCTTAACCTTTTTTGAGGTACTGAGCCCACCAGTTTCATATTCACATTCACTGAACCCTTCTTTAGTGATAAATAAAATATGGGTTTTTTTCCATATTCAAGACATAGGTATATGTGTTTTTACTGGTGCACAAAATGAGCTGTGCATGAACATAACCTTGCTCAAAGAACAAAACCAACAAAGTGCATGAACTCACAACAAATTACAGTATTACTTTATTCTGGCCTCCGTGGCAGAGGCTTCTCCGAACCCCTGAGACCGACTCATCAAACCCCTAGCGTTCAATAGAACCCAGGTTAAGAACCACTGTTTTAAACTCTGCATCCAGTAATTTGTTTATTTTTGTCTCATTCCAATTATTTTCTGGGTATTTCTCTTGATTTATTTGGTTGCATTTCTCTGCCTTTCCATTTTGTGTGTGTATAAGAAGGGTGTGGCCACAGGAGTCCAATGAGTGTGAGCTCTGTGTTCCATAGATGTGTTCTTTCTGCAGGCCAGCCACCCCCTCTGCTGCTGCCTCCAGTGTTGGGACATGGGTGTTGCTGGCACCAACCTGCTGTAGCCATTGTTGCAGTTTCCACCTTGACTTTGTTCATGTTCCCAGGCTGCAATCCTTGGCTGGCCCTGTCTTTGCCCTACCCCCATGGGAAGGACTGCACTTTTGTATCTGGGCATAAGGCTTGGCCATCTCCTGGCCTCGTCCTGCCTCTGCTGAGAGGACTGCAGGCAGGACCACTTTTGCTCTCCCCCCCGTAGCCGCTGTTCGGACTGCTTTTGTGCACTCTTTCTGCCTTTGCGACTGCCCTCAGCCTCCACTCCTGCTGGGCAGAATTCAACTCATCTTGGGCATCAGTTGCAGCGGACCCAGCTTCCACCCCTCCCCGCTCTAGGCAGGACTGTGCTCATGCCCAGTCCATAGCGTGGCCAGCCTCCAGCTTCCGACAGGACCGTGCTTCCACATCTTGCCTCCACCTGCCCTCGGGGAGTACTCAGCAGTGTGGGAGTGGCGATGCAGCTCAGACCTCAGCACTCAATACTATATCCCTGATGGCTCCCTGCTTCTAAGCAATTCTTTACTCTGACTGCTGCAGGAGAACTTCTGCTTAACTGGTGACCTGCTTCCCTTTCCTGGTATTGTTCTGGCCTGGTGAGTTCCTCCAGGCTGCCGCTCACTCCAGGAGCTGGGCAGCCCTCACTGCATTTCCACTTTTCCTACAAGTCTCAGTGTGGCTTCTTCAATGAATGCATAGCTTTTAAAAATCATACAGTTATTGTTTTTCATGAGCAAACCCACCTGTGTAATATGGTAGACAGTGCCAGCTTATTTGGCCTTAATTCTGTAAAATTATATAAATTAAAAGTTAAAAAAATAATCCTAATGTAAATATGAAAAATATTAAGGGAAACAAAACAAGAGAGAAAAATAACTAAATATTCTATTCTCCAAGTAGGGTTACATAAATCAGAGATTAGAGACAAATGTGAATATTCCTCTGTTTTTCTCTTCTTTGTTTCTTTTGGTTCACAGAAACCACTGTGGTAGAGATAGAACTATTTCCCATTTTCAAAGTATAATGAGACATGGAAAATTAAGTGATTTATTTTTCCTCAAATCTGTGGCTCCTATTAGAAGAATCACAAATGGGGTGCACATTTTCTCCCTCCCAATCCAGTGTGCTTTATGCTACCCCAGACATTTTCCACTTAGTGCTGTCAAGTTAGATACCTAGAGACATCTGCTTTGGCCATGGGGCCATTATTGTATCTTCAGGGTAAATTGACAGGAGAATTTGGCTGGATTTCTTTGTTTAGAGCTGAGGAAGAAAAAATCTGCTAAACTGAGTAGTTTCTTTTCTTGCAACTTAAGTAACATCTTTCAAAATGGCTTCTGGCTTTGCCTCACTTTGTGCAAAAAAAATAAAAACCACGTAAGCTCCCTAGTAGAAAAGTATATGAAACTGCTAAAGGAGTTTACAGTTGTACCCTTTGCCATATCAATATTCTTTACGGAACTTAAACAGTTTTAGTAAAAAGTCTATACATCCTTCTGGCAGAGAATACCCAAACCTTGAAGCCACCTTTCATGAATAATTTCTGAACATAAAGCAGAATATATTCATATGTGAAGTACTTTTTAAAGTGACAAACTGGTTTAAAGACCAGAAAGTCAAATGTTCTCTTTCCGAGCTATTACATGGTTATTTTTGTGCTCCTCTTCCCTACTTCCATCAACTTTTGGTGATTTACACTTCAGCTTTTAAGAAAACCCTTTAATGTGTAGTTATAAATGTTCTTGATTTTTTTTAAAAGGCATGGTGTACTTAATCACACAACATATAAACCAATTGTAAGATTCCTTTCTTCTCTTAGAATGCTTTTAGGTGCCATTGTCAAGTACAGAGGCCACCTTTTTCACTTCTGGCTAATGTAGGACAGAATAACATCAGAAATAATGGACTTAACTCTTATCAGAGGCATTTATAAATATAAACAAATTTGAGGACATAATATATTTTTATGAAAAAAATTTTGGTGAATTCTAAAAATAGATCGAGCATAACTGTTTCACTTGCAGAAGATCCTTACTTGTTTTTCTTATGATGGTATAATTTTCTTTCCATTTTCTCCCTTTCAATCCACTCTGCAAGATTACAATGAGAAGGAATAAAGGTAAAAGTAATTTCAGCCTGACCGGGTGGTGGCACAGTAAATAGAACATAAAACCGGGACACGGAGGACTAGGTTCAAGACTCGGAGGTCACCAGCTTGAGTGCTGGCTCATCTGGTTTAAGCAAGGCTCACTGGCTTGAGCCCAAGGTCACGAGCTTGAACAAGGGGTCACTCAGTCTGCTGTTGCCTCCTCCCCTCCCATCAAGGCACATATGAGAAAGCAATTAATGAACAATTAAGATGCTGCAATGAAGAATTGATGCTCCTCATCTCTCTCCCTTCCTGTCTGTCTGTCCTCATCTGTCCCTCTCTCTGTCTCTCTCTGTCTCTGTCACACACAAAAAATAATTTCAAAAGAACGGGCATGCTTTACATACCTCTTTGTACTGATCAGCCTGAACATAAACAGATTAATTTCTATTTTCAGAAACCTTTATTAATACTGGTTTTTCTATAAAACTTAAATGGGAATGTGGAGTCCTTTAACATTATCAGTATTTTCATCCTCACACCAAGTAAGCAGAATTAGCTGCCTGTATGGAAAATCAGCTACAGTCTGAATGAGATGTGTACTCATACCCCTAACTGCCATGTTGAGCTATAACCTTCCTTACTATTTTAGTATTCCCTCTACTGGCAATTTCTTTTGCTCTCTTAAACAAATCTGCTATACTGTTATTCTTTTCTGTCATAACTTAGCTCCACAATAATACTACTGCTTTTAAAAAAATACTTATTTGTGATAAATGTAAATAAAATAGGTGTTCTATACTCAAAAAATACCCAAAATTATTACCAGAGAAGCTAAATAAATAAAAATAATTGCCATATTCTACCAACTGTACTATTACTACCACCACCACACAGTGTGTGTGTGTGTGTGTGTGTGTGTGTGTGTGTGTGTGTCCTGGTCAAACCCACTAAAAATTTCAAAAACAGAAGTCAGAGACATGGAAGGAGGCTCAGATCACCTACTGAGGGAAACTTTATTTGTGACTAACTACAAATTCTGTAGATTTTAGAATTTACATTCTCGATTGGGAAGCTACTACTAAAACAAGAGACTGGGGGGGGGGGTTACATCCTATAATTTCTTTCCCAACAATTATTAATTTTGGAAATGGATAACACTTAGTATTAACTTAAAGAATAAAAAAGAGGCTCTGCATTTAGAAAAGGGTGAGACAGAGTGACCCCTCCAGAGACTTTGCACAGAGCTCACAAAATAATAAAACATTTGAGTCAACTCATGCTCTTTGTGGTTCACGGTCCCATTTCTTTTTGCTTCTGTTCTTTCCTTCTTCCTCATTTTCTTAGTCTGTTAATGAGAGTTTTATACTTCTCTTGAATTAGAAAATATGTGCTTGTCTCTTATTTTTTATTTCCAATTATTCATAAAGGTCAAAGATATTTTAAATAGTACTTCTTGGCAATATTTTCGGGCTGTTAAAATTTCTTAATTTCCAGAGGTTCCACCAGAATCACCACACTTTTTACTTGATGACTACCCACAAAATAAAATACCATTTTCTTCTAATCCACACCCACCCCCATTTTATGCAAGGGGGAAAAAGGTGTCAGAGAGATGATATGGGTTCTAAAAGGTCTAGGTTAGAATTCTACAGAGACTATAAACATTGACACGATAATTTATTTAGCCATCAGATCAAACTCAGAAAGGTCACACAATAGCCTTTAAAATTAAGTCAGAAAGTTTTCCCCATTTTAACACTTTTTATGAAGAATTATATTTTGTCCTAGATGCATGTTGATCCATCTTGACTGTTAGAGCTGATTCATTTTTCTCTTCGAAGTTTTCTCCAATCCAGGGAAATGACTGTAGAGGTTAGGCATCTTCTCTGAGCTTTCTCTCTCACTCTTGAAATTTTTTCTTTGGTTTCTGATCTGTGGATGGGCACCCTTAATGGGGTAAGGTTAATTGAAGTAAAGCTTTGGAACATCTTCCCTAGAGATCTTTAAAGCCTCACACTGTAGTACAAATAGGTGATTTTCTGTTTTCTTGAGCTCACCATCTGGATGGCTCACAGCTTTGGCTCCAGTTTTGAATTTAAAAAAGAAAGAATCCAGTTGACATCTTTGTTTTTGTTTAATTTTGTTTTTGCTTGTTTCCTCAATAAAAATTTAGAGTTGCCTTATTTTGTGCTATTGTCCCTCATCTTATCTCTCTTTAGAGACATAAATGATGAAAATTCTTGACAGAAAGATGCATTTGGGCTCAGGGAGGCATCACCACCTGTGTCTCTGGGGTGAGATTGGAGTTGGTCATCACATACCAGTCAGCTACATACAGCCACACTGGGGGGTAGAAGAGTAGAAGTAAGGGAAGAAGAGAATGACTATTTGTTAAGTTCCTACTGTGCTGGCATGGTGATCCCTGTTTTATACCTGAAATTGTATTTAACCCTTTTCTAACATTGCTCTATCCTAGATTATCTTCACATTACAGGTTCTAAAACTAAAGATCAGATAGGTTTGTATGATATTCAATGTCAGGCTCAAAAGTAGGATACTATGGACTGAGTGTTTGTGTCTCCACAAAATTCCCTTGTTGAATCCTAACCCCCAATGTGATGATATTTGGAGATGGGGCCTTGGAGTGGCAACTGGGGCCTTCATATTGGGTTAGTGCCCTTAAAGAAGAGAAAGCAAAACCTTGCTCTTCCTCCCCACTCCCAACTGCTTTCACAAAGGAGACACCATGTGAGCACATAGAGAGAAGGCACCAATTTCAAGTCAAGGAGCAGGACCTCACCAAAACTCAATCATAATGGTACCCTGGACTCAGACTTCCAACCTTCAAAAGTGTAAGAAAATGTATATCTGTTGTTCAAACCACCCAGCCAATGGTATTTTGTTATGACAAATCAATCTGACTAAGGGGATTTCCTCCACAACATATTTAGAAAACACTGGAAATAATCTGTGAGACTGCAGTTCTATTCCCAGAAATATGGAAGAGGGTACAGAGTGGTTAAAAATGTGAAAAAAAAAGAGCTGTTTTATAAAATGTTTTGAAATTCATTGAGTTGATGCCAGGAAAGCAGAAGTCCTTAGATTTGAGAAAGCTGAAGGAGAGAATCCAGAGAGGTGTGAAAGCTCTGAGCAGGCTTTGCCCCCAGGCATCTGAAGATCTTTAATGGCCAATAGAAGAATTTTCACTGACTGAAAAGGATGAGGTGCAGACAGGGACTGTCCAAGGACAAAGGTCATGTCAGAGACTCAAAAATACAGCCAAAGCCCTAGAAAGAAAATAACTACAGAGACCAAACTTAAAACACCCACACGTGCATGTGCGCGCGCACACACACACACACACACACACACACACACACACACACAGATGGAGATCATGGGGATAATTACATGTCTTTACCTTGGCTCTGGCAAAATGGATTTAAAAAAAAAAAAGTCTCAGCTATGGTTTCCTAAATACCCTGTGCAGGTAGAGGCCAGAAATCACATTACCTGCATATCCTTCACCTCCCCCAACCAAACAAAACACAAACTAGAAATTTGCTTTAAAGTGGTTCTGAGTCAACTTCTGCAGCTGTTTTCATGGTTCTGTCAAACCCTGGCAAACTGAGATTAGGACAGAGAACCATGCTGTGCACATAAGAGAACAAGAGTGAAGGAAAGATGGAACGGGAATAAAAACTAAATGATCTCAGTGACGTGCCAGATGCTGTCTGCTCACCGTTCAGTCTCATTCTCACACCCACCTGAGATTAGCTCTGGCTTCTCCACTGAGAAATATTAGGGCTCTGAGATTCAGGGGACATAGATAATTTGCTAAGGCATTCACAGCAAGGGCATAGTGGAGCCACCATGGTTCACGTCTAGTTCTCCAACATCTTTTATTTCCAACAATAACCATGCCTCATGACAACAACTGTAAAATTAAGATGAAAGCCCCGCTACATGAATATCATTAAGATCTAAGTGGGTTTTTGTTTGTTTGTTTTATTTCCATATTTTCCTCAGCAACACTGGAAAAATCTTTTAAAATTTCAAGTCCTCAGGAGGTCATTATAGTGGTTCTAGAAATTATAAAACAAATGGTTGTGCACAGGCTTTTTAAATTGTTTCTTGGCAAGAATTGAATAATCAGGTGCAATGAATTTAATTGATTACAGAAAAATGTTTCTTTGAGTTCTCACAGCAACTGTTTTATTTATTTTTTTTTGTTGTTGTAATGTATTGATTGATTTTAGAAGGAGAGGAAGGGAGAGAGAGAGAGAAACATTGACTTGTCATTTCATTTATTTATGCATTTTTATGTGCCCTGACAGGGGATTGAACACTCAACCTTAGCATATCAGGACAATGCTCTAACTAACTGAATTACTTGGCCAGAGTCTTGAAGCAACTGTTCTTGGTCTGTCTGTAGCCTGAAAGGTGACTTGAGGCAATGACTATCCATGGTAGCTTTTGCTATTGGAAAAGTCCTTAGTGGGAAAATATGGAAATGCTTTAAAGTAAGGTAAACTACTTCTCAAAGGATGCCTTCCAAGTATGTAAAAGTGATTGCCTCTCTGTAGCTTTCTTGCTTAAATCTTACCATGATTCTATTTTCTCAGTCTCAAACTTTAGTTCTATGAGTAAAGGTGTGACTAAGACCATACAAATGCTCATGTTTCTCAGCTCTGTCACTGACTAATTGTGTGGGTTTTGTCAGGCTGTCAAGCCAGCCTGCCTCAATCCTCTTTTTTCTGAAATAAGGGAAACAATAATACCTATTACTTCATGCACTGTTTTCATGATTTAAAAAGTTAATATTAATACGTTACCTGGAACATGACAGGCAGTCGATAAACATTAGCAGATATTATTAGGTATAGTAAAAATAGCGTTCAAGATTTCTTGAATGTGATGATAACATCTAGTATTACTGAAAATTTGTGGTTATCACTCTAGGACTGGCTATTGGTGATTCTTTGAGATTTCTAGAGGATGAGAGAAATTACAAAAACCAAAGGTAACAAAAAAGAGGGACACAGTAAACTATCTGCCACCAGCTGTATGTGCATAGGTGAGAGATACCTGCAGCTGTGGCTGGGTCTTACATGCCATCTGTCTGTCTGTTCTGGCCAGGCTGAGGCCAGGCTTCCTGCATTATTTTGCTATAGGCTGCTATAATAAAGTGCCACAAACTATGTCCCTTAAACTTCCTCACAGTTCTGAAGGCTAGAAGTGCAAAACCAAGGTATTGTTAAGGTGAGTCCCTTCACAGGGATGTGAGAGCAGAGTCTTTCCAGGCCTCTCTCTTTTGCATATAGGTGACCATCTTCACGTTTAAGTGGTGTTCTCTTTGTATTTTCACACTGTTTCCCCCTGTGACTATCTTTGTGTCCAAATATTTCATTTTCATAAAGACACTGTCATATTGGATTAGGGCCAATCCTTCTGACTTATTTTAACTTGGCTACTTCTGTAAAGACTCAATCTTCAATAAGGATATAGTTTTACGTACTGGAGGTTAGAACTTTAACATACCAATTTGATGGGGGCCCAGTTCAACCCATAATACTCTGTCTTGTGCCCTCCATGTCCTTCTGATGTGAAAAATATCTCAACATCTCCCCAAATTTTAACCCGTTCAAGCATCAGCTCTAAGTCTGAAATCTTGCTTAACATTATTTAAATCAGGTATGGGGGAGACAAGAGGTACAAATCATCCTGAGACAAAATTCTTTGCCAGCTGTGAACCTGCAAGGCAGACACCAAATTATATAGTCAGAGTATATATACTAATATTAATAGGTTCAAGCACTGGCCCATAAGGAAGTCATGTGGTCTGATTTCTAGGTTAAATTTTGGAGAATAACATATATATCTTACTTTGTTCCTTTTACGGCATTTATTACAAAATTAAAATAGGAGAAAAAAATAGAGATATGGGAAACCATACCCTGAAAAGCCCGATATGTGTGTCTAGAAAAATCTTTAGCAATGAAATGTGAAATCTCAAAAGAGAAGTGAATCTACAATCAAAGGCTGGATAACAAAATTATGGATAGTTATAAATGCAGAGTATAGTTTTGCATTAAATAGAAGAAAGGGTCATGTAATTGTAAAGTACCTAAAACCTCAAAATCTCACAGCCCTTCTTTCTGAGCAACACAGTTTCTTACAGAAAGCACCCAAACTACCTAATATATAATTTTGCCCAAATAATCACCCTGAAAGCATTTATGTAATCAAGAGCAACCTCTGGGAATGGAAACTGGAATCTGGAAGTGAAACTCAAGAAAGATTTCATCATTGCACAAACAATTTCAAATTAAGCACTAATCAGAGGGGAAAATTAGGTTTATTCACAGGGGCGACTGAAAACAACCCTCTTAATAGTGCAGAAATTGGCTATAGCTCAAGTCCCACAAGTCTAGACACAAATACATTTAAAATTTAGCAAAACCAGTCAATATAAAATGTAGCGAATACAAGAAGTCAATGTAAAATAGATTTCTCAGTTATGAGAAACATGGTTCCAGTATTGTAGGCACACTTCTCAGGAAAAAAAATAAAACAAATTTGTGAGTTAGCAAAATTTTAGACTTATATGAAATGTCTTTGCTTTTACTAGTGTTCTGGTCTTAAAAAGTCATTTTATATTTCCCTTGTCTAACCGAGACAAGTGCTGATCAAACCAAAGGGTCACTAGGCACTAAGGTCACATTTTTGACCGAAAGAGAAAAATGACCTGAAATAAAGGGGAAAATAAGAAAAAGAAGGACACAAACTGGTAGCCAGTCTATCTGGGGTTTCATTGAACTCACTTGGAGTTGAATTCAAATCGACTTTAAGAGTATACATAGAATTAACACACTGCTTCTCCCCACTTTCTCTTGGTCCCAGGCCCACAACAAGTCCTGAGACACAAACATCTATGGCTGATTGAAGTATAGGTTTTCCAGTAAGAGGACCTGGCTTCCTGGGAGTAGATATCCAGAGGCAGAAGTGTGACCAGGATTGCTGTTAGTACTTATTCAACATAGGTATTCTGACTCTGTTCTTTCCCTTTTTATCTTTCTTATCCTTTTCCACTGTCTATTTTTACTCCTCCTTTCCTTTCTCTTCATGCTTCTCTGGCTCAAGACCCTTGTACCAACATTGTTTATTCCTGCAGATGGCCAAAGAGGTTGCCGACCTCTGCCTTTGCTCATGAAATTTTCAAACACACCTGCTCCCATGCCTTGCAAATGAGCCCTATCTGAACATCCAGAAACACCAACGTGCCCTGAACTGCTAGCTGGAGAATACCTGGTCTCCAGGCAACAGGAGAGAAACATTTTGTCTTCAAAAAAGATGCTAAGTGCTCTCTTGCCCTGAAAGCCCTCTAAAGTTGAGGGAAAGTAGTCAAAAGAGATTCAAACCAAACTTTGTAAGCTAGACCAACTTTCCCTGTTGGTGAGTGATTCTAAAAAAGAAGAGAGTAGCCAAAGAAGATATTAACTCTCAGTCACCAACACATGAATAATACAAAAATGTCAAAAATAAATAATTTGCCAGATTAAATTAATTTAATTAATTAATTTAAATTTAATTAAATTGAGTCCCATTTCTCAGTGACAGTTGCCATATTTCAAGTTCTCAGTAGCCCTAAGTAGCTGGTGGCTAATGCATTGGACCATGCAAATATAGAACATTCCCAGCAGCACAGCAAGTTCTATTGGACTGTACTCTGCAGATGCAGAAAAGGAGAGACAGAGAAAGAAAAAGAAGAGAGGAGTAAAGGGAGACAAAGTCAGAGAAAAACAAAGGACAATAAAGAGGAATGAAAAATAATTAAAAGAGGATAAAATTGCAGGTCTGAGTCATATGAATAATGTGTTAAGAGGAGCACACTCTGCTAAGCATTTAATTTTGCATTTAATTTTAAGAACTTGTCCTGGGTCTAAGCAAAATGAATACACAGACCTACCTATTCTTGAGGTTAGAGTTCTTGCAGACAATCAGTTAATTGTTTTGAACTGAACCTAGTCATTTTCATCCCATGTTTTCTTGCTGTATACCAGTCAGTATTTTGCATCACTTCACCACCTGCTCCCTTCTCTATATCTGGGAATGACTATGGCAATGAGGTTGGAACAGCACATCTGTTAGAAGTGAAGAGCATCTCTGAGAATTTAGAGACTGTGTGTGGTTTGGAAGAACCAAAGGAACTTCAAGAAAAGTAATCAGAGTGAGTAGAAAAGGATACATAATGCAAAGTGTTTCCTCCAGGAACTTTACTTCAACAAGAACAAGAGCATTTCCCCAAAGGACATGAATAATGTCAAATGTAACTATTCACCATGCTTTTCCAAGGCACCAAATAGGCTTTTAAGCAACATGTTCCTGCGGGTTTAACAATGGATTTGAAATAGGAACTATAAATTTGTTGTCTCTCTTTCTAAATTTGCAGTGAGAAACAGTCAATACTGGAGCTACAGTGTGACCTGACTGGCCTATCTGCTTATAAATCAATGAGAAGGAAGAGACATCAGAGAAATGGCGGCATGAGAGATACTCCTCACCTTTCTCCTTGAAATTTCAACAAATTCTACAACTATATTCAGAGAATAAAACCCAGATGAACCTGAAATATACACACACCGATAGACAAAGGTATGATTGCTCAAGAAGATGAGCCAAAGCATAGAAGAAAAAATAATAACAGAAGACTGAGTCTTTCTCCTCCCTCACAGACCTGAGGGAGGGAGGCACTGTTGGTGCAGGCTTTATCTCAGACTCAGAGGAGCTGGGAGGAGAGTCTGGGGGGAAGGAGCTGAGATAGAGGTGAGGAACAAGAATGAGGAGCAGGGCTGTTTCCCAGCGTCTGTCACACCTGTGATTGCAGGACTGGGTGATTAGATGTGCGGAGTGCACACAAAGCCGGTGGCAAGCTCCAAAGAACTGCAGGCAAATAGCTTGTGAAGATCGGTCCACAGGATACTGAGGCATGCTTGATCTGCCCACCTGACTGGAACAAATTTACCTTGTGGTGCCAGACGTGCTTAATCTGAGACCTGCACACCACTGGCTCTGAAACTCGGGCACCGGCTTGCTAGAGGGAGTTTAGCATGTGTGGGCAGGAAGCCCCTGATCTGTGATATTGGCTGTGGCTGCTCACGAAGCTCGGAGACACTGGCTTTTGGCTGTGCTTGCAATGCTTAGAGTGGTATTGAAGGAGGGACTGGACTATGTCATTCCAGCCTACCAGAATCTCATTGCTCCTCTTGCTGTGAAAACAGTGGTTGTGGCAGATCCCCCTCCAATAGGTTTCCAGGCTGCTCTCTCCTGTGAGAGGTGGGAGCACTGATATACTAGATCCTCTGCTCTTTTGGTATGTGAGAGAGGGCCCTGTAGGACTCCTGGTCACCATTGCTGGTACCATAAATTTGCAAAACCCTAGCAACAAGCCCCTCCTACCAATGTGAGGACCCTGCCTGCATCATTACAAAGGCGAGAGCTAAGCCTTAGCAGAACACCCAAGAATCTTGCAAAGGCAAATCTTGTAGTACTGCACCCCCTGCCAGAAAAACGAATAATTATCTCTTATTGGGTTATTAACAATACCACCCGCAAATGCCATAAAAAAATAGAAATAAAACATGGATATACAAGACAGAGATATAGTTCAGATAGATAATAAAAAATCTCCAGGAAAAAATCTCAACTACATGGAAACCTTGGAGCTTACTGACAAAGAATTCAAAATTGAAGCTCTAAAAATACTCAATAAGATACAAGAAAACACTGAAAGGCAATTTACTGAGCTCAGAAAACAACTTAATGAACAAAAAGAGTACTTCACCAAAGAAATTGAAACTATAAAAAAGAACCAGAGATAAAAAATTCAATACACGAACTAAAGAAATGAGGTAACAAGCTTAGCCAATAGAATAAGCCAGATACAGGAGAGAATCAGTGACATTGAAGACAGGCAACTAGAGATACTACAGAGAGAAGAGAGAGACTCACAAATGAAAAAAACATGAGAAATCCCTATAAGAATTGTCTGATTCCATCAGGAAGAACAATATAAGAATAATGGGTATATTAGAAGAGGAAGAGAAGAAAAAGGGAATGAAGAACATATTGAAACAAATAATGAGAACTTCCCAAGCCTGTGGAAAGAGTTAGAGCCTCGAATCCAAGAACCAAAAAGAACGCCAAGTTATCTCAACCCAAACAGACCTACTCCAAGGCACATCATAATGAAATGATCACAAATCAATGAAAAAGAAAGAATCCTCAAGGCAGCTAGGAAGAAGAAGGATATAACATATTAAAGAAGGCCCAGTGTGACCAGGCGGTGGCACAGTGGATAGATCGTTGGACTGGGATGCAGAGGACCCAGGTTCGAGACCCCGAGCTTGCCAGCTTGAGCGCGAGCCCATCTGGCTTGAGCAAAAGCTCACCAGCTTGGACCCAAGGTCGCTGGCTCCAGCAAGGGGTAGCTCAGTCTGCTGAAGGCCCACGGTCAAGGCACATGTGGGAAAGCAATCAATGAACAACTAAGGTGTTGTGATGACAATGAAAAACTGATGATTGATGCTTCTCACCTCTCTTCGTTCCTGTTTGTCTGTCCCTATCTATCCCTCTCTCTGACTCTCTCTTTGTCCCTGTAAATAAATAAATAAGTAAATAAATAAGGAAGGCTATCATCAGATTTCTTAGCAGAATCTCTACAAGCCAGAAGAGAGTGGACCCTAAATATTTAAAGTACTGAAAGAGAGGAACTACTAACCAAGAATACTATATTTATCAAAGCTATCCTTCAAATATGAAGAGGAAATGAAAACATTTACAGATATACAAAAGCTGAAGGAATTTATCACCAGAAAACCCCCATTACAGGAAATACTGAAGGTGGTTATCCAACTAAACTAAAAGAACAAAACAAGACAAAGCTACAAGTAAAAAATTTTAACAAAACCACGATAAAAACAAGAATAATCTGTGATAACAATAACATAAAAGAGGAGAGGATAAAGATCAGCAGTAACAAAGGAGGATGGAGTTCACTCATGAGATAAGGGACTGTAATAAATATGATAATTTTTCTTCTAATAACCTAATGGTAATGACGCCCAAAAATGCCACTACAGAAACACATATCTTAAAAAAAGAAGACACAGAAGATAGAAGTGTGGAATACCACCAAACAAAAACAAATGACAGAAAAACAAAAAGCAAAACTAAACAAGACACAAAGCTATCAAAAAGCAGTATATAAAATGGCAGTAGGAAATACTCAAGTGTCAATAATTACACTAAGTATAAATGGATTGAACTCACCAATAAAGAGACACACAGTAACAGATTGGATCAAGAAGCAAAACCCAGCTGTATGCTACCTTCAAGAGACACATCTAAGCTACAAGGATAAAAATAGATTCAAAGTAAAATGTTGGAAAATGATTTTCCAAGCAAATAATACCCAAAGAAAAGCAGGAGTAGCTATACTCATATCTGATAATGCTGACTACAAGACAACAAAGGTAACCAGAGACAAGGATGGATATTTTATAATGATAAAGGAGACATTGTATCAAGAAGACATAACACTCCTTCATATGTATGCACCAAACCAAGGAGCACCAAAATATATAAGACAACTACTAACAGATCTAAAAGTGCAAACCAAAAAAAATATATAATCATTCTTGGAGACCTCAATACACTACTGATGAGTTTAGATAGTTCATCTCAACAGAAAATCAATAAAAAATTATTGGCCTTAAATGAAACACTAGAACAAATGGACATACTAGACATCTACAGAACATTTCATCCCAAAATGTCAGAGTATACATTTTTCTCCAGTGTACATAGAACATTCTCAAGAATAGTCATATGCTGGGCCACAAAACTAACACCAACAAATTCAGAAAGATTGAAATTCTCTGACCATAAGGCTTTGAAACTAGAATTCAACTGCAAAAAAGAAGTAAACAATCCCACAAAAATGTGTAAATTAATCAATATACTTCTAAAAAATGAATGGGTCAAAGGAGAAATAGAAGAGATCAAAAGATATATACAGCCTGCCCAGGCAGTGGCACAGTGGATGGAGCATCAGAATGGGATGCAGAGGACCCAGGTTTGAGATCCCGAGGTCACCAGCTTGAGCATGGGTTCATCTGGTTTGAGCAAAAGCTCACCAGCTTGGACCCAAGGTCACTGGCTCGAGCAAGGGTTTACTCGGTCTGCTGAAGGCCCATGGTCAGGGCACATGTGGGAAGGCAATCAAAGAACAACTAAGGTGTCACAACAAAAACTGATGATTGATGCTTCTCATCTCTCTCCATTCCTGTCTGTCTGTCTCTGTTTACCCCTCTCTCTGACTCTCTTTCTGTCTCTGTAAAAAAAAAAAAAAGATATAAACAGACAAGTGAAAATGACAACATTACATATCAGAATCTCTAGGATGCAGTAAAAGCAGTAATAAGAGGGAAGTTCATATCATTACATACTTATGTGAAAAATCAAGAGAGAGCCCAAGTAAACAAGCTAATATCACATCCTAAAGAACTAGAAAAAGAAAAAGGCAATCCAAAACAAGCAGAAAAATGGAAATAATAAAAATTACAGCAGAAATAAATGAAATAGAAAACAGAAAAACTAAAAAAAAATTAATACAGTGGTACCTTGAGATAGGAATTTAATTCATTCTGTAACTGAGCTCGAAAGTCAGTCAACTCGTATATCAAACTGCCAATACAGGACCTGTGCACCAACACACCAACTAGCAGCAGCTTCTCACATCAGGATTCATATCTCGGAATTTTGCTCGGATCTCAAACAAAAATATGAACCGAGTCGCAGCTCTTATTTAAAAGAAAAAAAATTTGTATGTTGGTCTGTTCATATATCAAGGTACCACTGTAAAACAAAGAGCTGGTTCTTTGAAAAGATCAATAAAATTGACAAGCCTCTGGCAAGACTCACTAAGAAAAAAAGAGAAAAGACTCATATATACAAAATCCAAAATGAAAGAGGATAAATTACCACAGATTTCATAGATATAAAAAGGATTATCACACAATACTGTGAAAAATTATATGCCACCAAATACAACAATCTAGAAGAAATGAATAAACTCCTAGAACAATAGAATCTTTCTAGACTGAATCACAAAGAAGTAGAAAGCCTAAATAGACTAAAAAGCAGGGAAGAAATAGAAACAACTATCAAAAACCTCCCCCAAAATACAAGTCCAGGGCCAGATGGATATACTAGTGAATTCTACCAAACATTCAAAGAAGAATTGGTTCCCATCTTTCTCAAAGTCTTCCAAAATATTGAAAAAGAAGCAGTACTTCCAAAGACATTTTATGAGGTCAACATAACCCTCATACCGAAACCTGATAAGGACAACACAAAAAAGAAAACTACAGACCAATATTTCTAGTGAATACAGATGCAAAAATCCTAAACAAAATACTAGCAAATTGAATACAACAACACATCAAAAAAATAATTCATCATGATCAAGGGGGGTTCATTCCAGAAACACAAGAATGGTTTAACATATGTAAAACAATTAATATAATACACCATATGAACAAAAGAAAGATAAAAAACCATATGATACTATCAATAGATGCAAAAAAGATATTCGATAAAATACAACATCCTTTTAAGTTTAAAACGCTTAACAAAATGAGTATAGAAGGAAAATACCTCAACATAGTAAAGGTCATTTATGACAAACCATTAGCTAACATCATACTAAATAGTAAAAAACTAAAACTTTTCTTCTAAAATCAGAAACAAGACAAGGTTGCCCACTCTCTCCACTCCTATTCAACATAGTGCTAGAATTTCTAGCCAGAGCAATCAGACAAGAGAAAGAAATAAAAGGCTCCTAAATTGGGAAAGAAGAAGTAAAGGTTTCACTTTTTTTCAGAAGACATGATCCTGTGTATAGAAAACCCCAAAGACTCCACAGAAAAGCTATTAGAAACAATAAACCAATACAATAAGGTCACAGGATACAAAATTAGTATACAGAAGTCTATTGGTTTTTTACATGCTGACAATGAAACCTAAGAAAAAGAAGTAAAAAAATAATCCCATTTACAGTAGGAACAAAAGATAAATAAATAAAATACCTAGTATAAACATAACAAAGAATGTAAAGGACCTATATACTGATAACTACAAAGCATTATTAAAGGAAATTGGAAAAGACCCAATGAAATGGAAAAATATTCCTTGTTCATGGATAAGAAGAATAAATATAGTTAAAATGGCCATATTACCCAAAGCAACATACAAATTTAATGCATTTCCCATCAAAATTCCAATGTCATTTATTAAAAAAATTGAACAAAAAATCATCAGGTTTATATGGAACCATAAAAACCTAAAATAACCAAAGTAATTCTAAGTAAAAAAAAACAAAGCTGGAGGAATTACAATACCTGACTTCAAACTATACTACAGAGCCATGATAATCAAAACAGCATGGTACTGGCAGAAAAATAGACACACAGACCAATGGAACAGAACAGAGTCCAGAAATAAAACCACATATATAGGGTCAAATCATCTTTGATAAAGGAGCCGAAAACACACAATGGAGAAAAGAAAGCCTCTTCAATAAATGGTGCTGAGAAAATTGGAAAGCCACATGCAAAAGAATAAACCTTGACTAGAGTTTATCTCCTTGCACAAAAATTAATCAAAATGGAGGAAAGAACTAAATATAAGACCTGAAACAATAAATTACATAGAAGAAAATATAGGTACTAAACTTATGGACCTTGGTTATAGAGTACTTTATGAATCTGACTCCAAAGGCAAGGGAATTGAAGGCAAAGATAAATGAATGAGACTACATCAGACTAAGAAGCTTCTGCACAGCAAGAGAAACTGACAACAAAACAAATGAGCAGCCAAGTAAATGAGAGATGATATTTTTAAACAACAGCTCAGATAAGGACCTAATATCCAAAATATACAAAGAACTCACAAAACTCAGCAACAAACAAATGAATAATCCAATTTAAAAAAATGGGAAGAGGACATGTACAGACACTTCTCCCAAGAAGAAATACAAATGGCCAAAAGATATATGAAAAAATGCTCATCATCACTACGTATTCGAAAAATGCAAATCAAAACTACTACTACCTCACACCTGTTAGATTAGCTATTCAATAAGACAGGTAATTACAAGTGCTGGAGAGGCTATGGAGAAAAAGGAACCCCCATTCACTGTTGCTGGAAATGTAAATTAGTGCAAGCATTATGGAAGAAAATATGGTGGTTCCTCAAAAATTAAGAATAGAACTACCATATGACCCAGCAATCCCTCTATTGGGTATATACCGCACAAAACTTGAAAACATGGGTATGTAAAGACACATGCAGCCCCATGTTCATCACAGCATTGTTCAGTGGCCAAGACATGGAAACAGCCAAAATGCCCTTCAATAGAGGATTGGATAAAGATGTAGTACATAAATACAATGGAATACTACTCAGCCATAAGAAATGATGACATAGTATCATTTACAACAGCATGTATGGACCTTGATAACATTATACTGAGTGAAATAAGTAAATCAGAAAAAGCAAAGAACTGTATGATTCTTCTATACATAGGTGGGACACAAAATTGAGATTCATGGACATGGACAAAAGTGTAGTGGTTACCAGGGGGAGGGGAAGGGTGGAGAGGGAGGGGGAATAGAGGGAAGGGGATGGGCTTAAAGAGAAAAAATATATAGGGTGACAGAAGATGATTTTACTTTGGATGATGGTTATAGAGCATAATTGTCAAAATGATGTGGAGATGTTTTCTCTAAATTTATGTACTCTGGTTGACAAATATCACCTTGTTAAATTTAATTGTCTAAATATAAAAAAAGAAAAATATTAATAAAATTATTTTCTTTACAAACAAAATAAATAAATAAATGAGAAGTTTGTAAAAAAGCAAATCACTGACAGTTCAGAGGTTTCAGCATTTTTGACCCCCTATTTTATGTGAGAAACCACAGGACGGACTCAGAGCAAAACTTCTGGCAGCCTATGAAAATGTTTACAGAAGACATTTGTGGAATGCCCGCTTATCTTATGAGTAAACACAATAATAATGATTTAATTTTTATTTATAATTCTTTAGAATTAATGAGCCTACATCTTAAAGGGTAGAACAGGTCAAAGTAGTAAACACTCCGTGAAGACAGAGAAGTTATCCTTATTATCCCCAGACACTGCTATAAAGGAAACTGGCCTGAAAGCTTCCATCCTTTATTTCTGTACCTCCACTTCCCAAACACCTTTTTGAATCAATCTACCTTTCTCTGTGGCTTTCCAAGGAAGGACCCTGTAACCTTCAATTGCCAGCAGAAACCTCTTCAGACATTCTTACTATTCCCAGGCAAAATGAGTTGTCCTGTGCCCAACTATCTTTGGATTCTGATTACTTAACACCTTTAGGGAGGAATTCCTCAATGCTGAACATCCAGGCCAGAATAGTGAGATTAGTCAGAGTAGAACTCTGCAGTTGCACTGACTGGGGGATGAGGGTGGGGGATATTTTGTTCTGCTTTTTCATATGTGAGCAAGTTATTTAATCTTTCTGAACTTCAACATTTTCCTCCTTGAAATAAATTAGAAGAATGAAATGACGTAACATTACTAAAGTACTTAGAACGATGTCAAATAGTTAGATCATAAATAGAAGATAGATGATACATGATAGATAGATGATGATGATGGTTATAGATAGATGATAGATAGATAGATGGATGATAAATAGATGATGATGGTGATAGATAGATAGATGATAGATAGATGATGATGATGATAGATGATAGATAGATAGATAGATGATAGATGATAGATAGATAGATAGATAGATAGATAGATAGATAGATAGATAGATAGATAGATAGATAGATGATAGATAGCTGATAGAAATATAAACCAATACTTGGGAAATAGTTGGGTGGTATAGTCAAAGTCTGACATTTATCTTTCATTCATTCATCTCTTACATGAAAGACACTAAGGATATCAAGATAGCTAAGACATAATCCATGCACTTAGGCAATTCAAAGTTTAATGGGAGACAGACATGTATAATACATTATAATGGCTGTGGTAGAGTCTGTTACTAATTGATTTTGGAGTACAGAGGAAGAAGTAATTAATTCTCCCCGAGGGTTTAGGGAAAGTTTCAGGGATGAACCTGTGCTGCTCTGCAATTTCAGTACACACCTAGAAGCTACTGGGAGTAAAGACAAGGGCAGGTGAGTGAGACTGTATACAACATGCCTATGGATGACCCCTCTCCAAGTATAGTTCCCCACACACAAGGCTTCCTAACACACTTATCCTTTGCACCTGAAACAACTTTTTCTCTTTCCTTTGCCATCAATACTTGAATTAAAGTTTCTAGGAATATTACTTTAAGGCAGCTTTCATTTCAAGTAGTCAATTGTTAGAGCCACAAGTAGCCAACTTAGATATATTCACACATATACATAAATGTATAAATACATGTATGTATGCACACATGCATGTATATAGACATGCATGTACACATACATATATATTAAGTAAATAATACACACACACACACACACACACACACTAAGTAAATGTACAAACATACATATTAAGCAACCGAGTCGGTAGCTCTTTGTTAGGGCTCAAAGGATCAAAGTAAGTAGAATGCCATAGAAGGTTTTCAGTATAGTGAAAGGTTTAGCATGCCATCTCATAGGCACTGCTAGCAAAGGCAGAAGTAGCATATTTGTAATAGTATCTTTAGCTCAAGCCACTACTGAGAAAGTCAGAAAATTTAGAGATATTCCAGTATGCTCCATTTGCAAGTACTGTTGCCACCAAGTAACAAATAAAAAAGGCAAATAGAAGAAGAAACAAGTCTTAGCTATTGTACATTCATTATGTACATCCTGATCATCAGAAAGCCATCTTTTAGCAATGCCTTATTCAAGATCTATGCTGTTTCACTAGCCTTAAGGGCCAGAATAGATTTTTCTTTTTTTACGTAAGATGTAAAGAGATAGTGAGACAGACTTCCGCATGTGCCCTGACTGGGATCCACCTGACAACCCATGTCTGATGCTGATGCTTGAATCAATCTAGCTATTTTTAGTGCCTGGGGCTGATGCTCTCAAATCAATCAAGCTGCTGGCTGCAGGAGGTAAGAGGGAGAGAAGGGGGAGGGGGAGAAAGAAAGAAAATGATGGTCACTTGTCTTGTGTGCCCTGACTGGGAATTGAACCTGGGATGTCTATCTGCTGGGCCAACTCTCTATCCACTAAGCAAACTGGCCAAGGCCATAGATTTTTCTTTAGGTTTCATAAGTATAAACAAGTCCTAGTTTGGGGATCAGGAAACCCACATTCTAAACCAATCACAGCTACAAAACCATTTGAGTGCCTTTGGCCATTTCACATCTTTTTATTTCCTCATTTAAAAATGAAGAGATTGGCCTAAATGATCAGTAAAATGGTTTCCAATTCTGATGTTCTCGTAAAGACAGAGGCAGCCATTCCTGAGAGTGGCACCCAGATCGCACCTTTTTATGTTTCTTTTCTTCCCTTTTCCCCAGCCCAACAATCCTCATTTTACTAAATACCCAAAGAATTCAAACTAACAGATCATCTTTGACTTCTAAATGTTTGTCAGTTCAAAATCTCTTCACATGTTTATTTTCAAATGTATTTTGCCTGTGAGAAGGACATGAATTTGAGGGGCCTCAGAAAATACCAACCAATACCTTGATCTTGAAATTGTAGCCCCCTGAACAGTAAGAAAATAAATTGCTGCTGTTTAAGCCACCCAGTTAAGACACCTGATTTTGTCATGGCAGCCCTAGTAAACTGACAGTAAGCCTGAAGACCCTGGCCAGGTAACTCAGTTGGTTAAAATATCATCCCAACATGCTGAGGTCACAGGTTCGATTCCTGCTCAAGGCACATACAAGAATCAACCAATGATGGCATAAATAAGTGGAAAAACAAATCCATGTATCTCTCTCTTTCTCTCTCACTACAAGTCAATAAACTATTTTTTTTTTTTTAAAAAATTGTTTTAAAGATTTTAGGGTCTCAAAAAATAAAAGTGAATTAATGTCTTCTGAATACTCAGGTTTGCTAAACAGCATGATTTTGTCTATATACAAATTTCACAAATTACCAAGAAGCCCAGGAGATGGGAATCCCCAGAAAAGTGATTTTAGAATATAGAATGGTCTACCTACCTACCATTTGTATTTGAAATTATTGTGTTGCATTTATAGAGGTAGACACAGCACCATGAATTCTGAGAATCACTGCCAACATATCTGAATGAATAGGTCTACAGACACATCTCCCAAATGCATGAATTCTCCTAGATGTAGGATCTGGCAGCTTTGTAAGCTACTCCGTACTGAAGAAAAATATTATATCTGAAGATGATTTTATTCAGTGTGCTTTGAAATCCCCTAAGAAAAGCTGTCCTCCACAACAAGTACAACTATTTTTTTCTTCTGGCAAACTGTCTTCAAAAGTTTTATTCAAACCATCTGAGCAAAGTTGTGACTTGATTGATATATACTTCCAAGTGGAAACCACTGCAAAGGTTTTTTTTGCATTGATTAGTGTCTTCCAGCTGCCTAAAAACCCACAATGAATTCACAATGCATTAGGGATCACATCAGGGGGTTATTTATGGATGAGAAGCATGCTTATCGCCACCTCTATTGTGCTATCTATATGTCAAAGGCCCAGAGACTTATTATAGGGCCTTTCTCAGGCATTGTTCCCACCCAGAGTGAATGACTGTTCCTGATTAGTCTTAAATTGGCTTATCTGCAATTTATTTTTTTCCCATAGGAAGCATTCATTTGCTTTCTTATAAATAAGAATTTACACTTATTCATCACCCTATCTTGCCATAAATCTGAAGAGAACTGCTGTGGGCCTAAGCTACAGCCTAGTCACCGGCATTAACGGGTGGCTAATATGCTCATCACTGAGGTGTGGAGTCCATCAGTCTCTTATCTGGCTCCACCACTGAAATAAAAAATAAGTAAATTGCTGTAAAAGAAATGGAGCCATATCTGATTCAAAATGTTATCTGCATTTGCTGCGGAAGAATCCAAAGCAATCGCTCTGCCGTGGGGTTGTTTGATGGTGGTAAAACCTGTACGGCTCTCTCCTGAGAAGAAAATGCAGTACCAGAACCAGGACCCCTGTGTCTAATTAGAATTTATATGATGTGAATAAATGGTGAACTCCTGGAATTTTAGCCAGGCAACTGGCCTAGGTTTTATCATAAACATGGTTATTTTTAATGAATGGAAATAAATAAGTAAAACAAAAATGCAAAGCTGAATTAAAATTAAAAAGCTGATTATCTGTTCTCTCAAAGTCATTCTATGTCCCCCAAATCAAAACATGCAGCTTGGTATGTGAGTGCTACTGAGTAATCAATTATCAAATGCAGAAATGTTTGCAATGCCAAAAGAGTCAGAAATAACAAGAGAGAAGAGGATGGATAGAAAAAAAATAAATGGAGAAATAGAGAAGCCAATTCTATTTTTAAATTACTTGTAAATGTAGCCTTACTTAATGAAGGCTGACTGCCATGTCAAAAGAAAAAGAATAAAAGGAAGACAATAACAACAAAAGCACACAAAAATTTCTTTGATTACATTTTCTAAAACATACAGCTTTTCCAACTACCTTCTCTTTGAAATAGCAATAGTAGAGTGTTTCTGAGTATACACATGCAATCTAGTGAATGCATTTTTGTTATTCTGTGTCTTTTATTTCTGTTTGACTTGGGGCTATACACATATCCCTCTAGGTTAATATCTCACTGTCAAGGATGGTGCCCCAAAGGGAAGTTCAGTCCTTCAGAAACCCTTTCAGATCCTACCCCTCACTGTAAAAAATTCTGGCATCTTCTATTGGTTTTTCATTCCCTTTTATGTATCTTCTTTTTATTATTTTTTTTTCTCCTTCTTTATATGTTTTCTCTCTCTCTCCTCCTGCTGTTCTTATTATCTCTAGTCCCACGGGTTCTCAGCTGTAGTTTTCTTTGTTTTCTCTGTTTGACTGGTAGTTTCCCTGAGTCCTTCTCAGCATCTCTAGGATTCTCTCTCAGCATTTTCTTTTCCTCTAATCAACGCCTTTCTGTTTAAAGCCACAATAATCTTCGGTGTGTCCTGTAGGCTGTTTGCATTATTGTGACAGGAAGGATTAATTGTCTTCTGCTTTTCCAGCAGACCTAAAGTGCTGCCATACATCAACATGGAGATGATTTCATGTATTTAGGATGTCAGGGGCCTGAATGATAGTAAAAAAGCAGTGCTTGACTGAAAAGTCCCAATGAGATTACTCTATTCTCTTTGGAGTCCTGGTCTCTTAGCTAGAAGTGTCTGCCAATAAAGAGATCATGTATTGATCAATTTTATTGTCATTAACTTAAAGTCTCAAGTATTTATGGAGAAACTTGATCTCCCAATGTGTTTCAGAAATAGCAATAGGAGAAAAAATACACATAGTATCTGCTTTTATGTAAAGTTCATGAATTATTACTATTCATGTATGTTCATAACTTATGGGACTGAGAATTCTCTACACAAAAACATGTAGCATAAACTGATTTTTTTAAAACTATACAATATTGTTATAACCTCTAAAATAACTAAACACTAAATAACTGAGACAAGATAAGTAATTTATTTGGTCAATTCCTGTAACTGAGACAAGATAAGTAATTTATTTGGTCAATTCCTGTAGGTAAAGCACAGAGCATTTACCTGGCAGCTGTGACTGATGCTATGTTGTGAGAACATTCCATCAGGTTAAATCCCTCCTGGGAATACCCAGGAAGGGAGCTCGCCTGCTATACGGAAATGACTAAGCGCCAGCCAGGCAGCCTCCTGACCTTTTTTGGCCATTTGCCCTGCTATAACATCCTATTGGCTGAACCCTTGCATATAAGCTAGTTTACTTCCTGAATAAAGTGGATCTGCATCGCTGAACCTTGTCCCTGGAGTCGGATCTCGTGCGTCTCTGTCGCCCTCACCCCCAGGCGAACCTTGTCCACAAATTTCCAGGTAAATTCTCATCTAGATAAATGATTTTTATAAATACAATTTAGTTCTGAACATCTCAATTTTTCTGAGTAAGTATTCAGTTATATTAAATTCCCACTTGTCAGTCAATGACCACAGTCCATGCCCAATCTCTTCCTGAATTTCCCCTCTTATCTCTCTGTCTGCCCCTAAAATCTTCAAGCAGACTTATTCATCCCCATTTCCCCAGAAACAAAGGAGAAGAGCTTCTACTCACATGACCAACAGCTCATTGGTGGTGGGAAGCATTTCAGTTTTGGTCTGGTTTCATTTCATGACTGTCACCTCTCAAAGGTAAACTATGCCCCATTCCCATCTTTATATGTACATCTTATGATGTAAGAAAATTCCAGTAGGTCAGCCATGTGACATTTTCCTACTGACCTCTCCTTCTATAAATTCCAAGTGCTCAGAGGTAACTAGAGTAGGCATCTTCATTCATTCTTTCTTTTTTGGGGGGGCGGGGGGAGAGAGGCACAGAACCTGAGGGTTCCTTCATGTCCTCCTCACCAGAGTACACTGGTAAGTCTCCAGCCTTCATACCAGAAGCAGGCACTAGTCTCTATGGTCAAGTATTTCAATGTCCAAGGATATATGCCAAGTACCCAAAAGGTCAGTGCAAAAAAAAAAAAAAAAAATGCAGGGCATCTCATTAAAAAATTGAGAACTTCAGGACAGCAATCACAGAGTATTAAGCCAAGCTTCTTCTGAGTGCCATACTCTGTGTGACTGTACAGAAGCACACCAATAACACCAGTCCTGCCAGGACCCTACTTTCTACAGTAGCTAAGAGCCCCTCTAATTACTTGCGCTAAGAACATCCCCTCACATACTCTATTCCAACCTGTTGTATATATCTTCAGTGAAAAACTGATTTATTATCTCATAAACTTGCAGTTTGTCTCAGAATCTCAATCATGAATTAAGTTTTCTTTGACCTTGAATGATGTAAATTGATGAATCTTGTTTGTTTTTTTTTTAAAAAAAGCATTCATTATCTAGGGTATATCTGAAAGACCTGATGATTTGTTGTTATTTGTTAAGCCATATCTCTCCATACTCCTTGCTTAACATTACAGTCTCAGGGACAGCGAGAGGTAGATGCCACCCCAGTGTGCAGTGTGATATCAGGGGACTATCCCTGCCATGCAGCAAAGTAAAAAAGAAGGGAGGAGACCGCCATTTCTAGTTCAATGGATATGGGGGGAAATGAATATGAAAGAAAGAAAAGGCATAACCATAAGTATGTTCTGATTTTTTATTTCCAGGTATTCTTTGGAAAGAAGAAAGAGAGCCTTGTGTACTTATGAATGCAAAGTGGTTTTCTAATAAATAAGTGACCAAAAGTAACCTCACAGAACGATGTGATCATAAATTTTTAACTGGGCAGGCCATGGTGGACAGTCATGGCACAGGTCTGTTTGGCATTTGGGAGCATAACCACTGTATATGGCAACCTGACACATTCTAGTATAATAATAAAAAAAAGAGCACAGAGGTAAAATGGAGAGATAGTCTAGTTTACATACCTGTGTCAAATGTGGTTTCTAGGTGGGATGGACTTGAAGGAGAGCAGAATATGCTGCCCCAAAATTTGCCACTTGGGCATGTGAATTATTTTGAACTGAAGGCAACTCAGACCCTGCAGATTCAAGAAAACATTTATCTCTCCCTTAACTACCTAAAGAAATTTAGAAAGAGAGCCTGGCTCAGAGTTATTATCAATTATAAGTTTTATATAAATGACCTATTTGTTATGGTAGGGTAAAACAAAATCTAAATACCAAACATCTGCTCTTCTACTTCTCCTGTGAATTACCCTTCTCCTCTTGGAAGCCCCAGGCCTTTATGCCACTTCTTATGTCAGGATGGCTTATCAGCCTCAACTGCCTGACTTGTCTTTGGATCTCATATTTTACAGGACTCCCATATGTTCAAAATTAAAAATTTGTTTTTCTCTTGTTAATCTGTCCTGTGTTAATTTAATCACTAGACTAGCCAAACAATCTAAAAGATTAGAAGGATAATTTTTTTCTCCTCAACCAATGTTACATTAAGAGTTGTGGGGATGCTTCTAAGATGGCGATGGAGTAGGCAGATGTATCAACTTCCAACTCCCAGAACCAAAGTGAATTATAACTTAATTTTAAGAACCATCATCTGGATAAACCAACTTTGAACTAAACTAAGTGGACTCTTCAACCAAGAAACACTGAAGAAGCCACATTGAGACTGGTAAGAAAAGCGAAAACGTGAAGACGGCTGCCGAGCTTCTGGAGCAAACAGCAGCCTGGAGAGACACGTATGGCGGGAGGAGAGTTTGGTGGAGAAGGAGTGACCTGGGTCCCAGGAAACCATAAGCATCATGGAAGAAAACATAGGCAGCAAGATGTCTGACATCTGTCACAGCAATATATTTGCCAATTTATCTCCAAGGGGAAATGAAATAAAAGGCAGGATAAACAAATGTGACTATATCAAACTAAAAAGTTTTTAGCACAGATAAAGACAATAAGTACAGAATAAAAAGAAAAACCACATAATGGGAGAACATATTTGACAACACATATGATAAGGGGTAAATAACCAAAATTTATAAAGAACTTATAAAACTCAACACCAGGAAGACAAACAATCCAATCAAAAAATGGAAAAAAGAAATGAATAGAAATTTCTACAAAGAGGACATACAAATAGAAAATAGGCATATGAAAAAAATGCTCAACATCACTAATCATTATAGAAATGCAAATTAAAACCACAATAAGATATCATCCCACACCAGTCAGAATGGTGCTCATCAGCAAAACAACACAGAATAAGTGCTGTCGAGAATGTGGAGAAAAGGGAACCCTTCTGCACTGCTGGTGGAAATGCAGACTGGTGCAGCTACTATAAAAAACAGTATGGAGATTCCTCAAAAAATTCAAAATTGAACTGCCTTTTGACCCAGCTATCCCAATTTTAGGAATATACACTAAGAGCACCATAGATTGTTCCCAAAGTAGAAATGAACCCCCATGTTTATGGCAGCATTGTTCACAATAGCGAAGATCTGGAAACAGCCCAAGTGCCCGTCAGAGGATGAGAGGATGAAAAAGCTTTGGTACAGGGACGGCAAGATGGCGATGGAGTAGGCGGACGTACCAACTTCCAACTCCCAGAACCAAAGTGGATTATAACTGAATTTTAAGAACCATCATCTAGATAAACCAACTTTGAACTAAACTAAGTGGACTCTTTAACCAAGGAACATTGAAGAAGCCACATTAAGACTGGTAGAAAAAGCAAAAATGTGGAAAGGCTGCCCAGCTCCCCAGAGCGAATGGCAGCCCAGAGAGACCCACATGGCGGGAGGAGAGTTTGGTGGAAAGGGAAGGACCTGGGCCCCAGGAGCAAAGCCTCAGCCTGCAGCCCTAGAGCCTAGAAGAGGCGTTTGGACAGTATTGAGCTGTGAAACAAGTGAGGATACTGTTGGTGAGAAAGAGACAGTTTTCTCAGACCCAAGATTCTTCTTAAAGGGATAGCACAGAAAACCTCTCTCACAACCACTCACCCGGGGCTCCGGAAAATGGGAACAGAGGAAAGGACCAGAGCAGCGGGAAAAGAGTGTGAACTGAAAGCACAGGGAGAAACACTCTGAGGGACAGCCACCCTAACCCCTGGGCTTTGTCACTTCCCTAATCAAAAACAAATATTTCCCCTGGAACTAGCAATACCAGCAAAGGGAGACAGGACACCAGCCAAACAGGCTCTCCTGCGGCACTTAGAGCAGATCTTCTTAGATGGAGCTTCCAGGACTACAGTATAGAGTGTTAGGATCTGGGCTGCAGTACATCCACCCACACTGCTGAGGGCTGGCTGGAGGGATGGTGGCGGCAGGGCACTGAAACGTGGTTCTGTCGGTGGGGGTGGAAACCCAGCCGGTGTGAGCTCAGTCTAGCCCAGCAGGATGGAGGGGACGAACGAAAGCAGTCCTGCAGCTGCAGGCCCACCTGTAGCCCCACCTGCGGGGAAAACGTGGGAGGCCAGGAACGGACAGAGATCCGCTCTGCGACCCTGCGCAAGCCAGCCCTGACCACGGGAGTGGGGCTAGGACCAGGGACAGGTGGAAGCTCACGGCTGTGCGCATGCCAGCAGCCCTGCCTAACCCAAGAAACCATGGATTGCGATCCTGCGCAGGCAGGCCCTGGCCTCGGGGGCGGGGCTGAAGCTGCAGACAGGCAGAGGCTTACAGCTGAGTGCAAGCCAGTGGCACCATCCAACCCGAGAAAGTGTGGTGAGCAAGCTCTGACCGCAGGGGTTGGGCAGAAGCCCGGGAACAGGCTGGGTCTGCAAATGAGCAAAGGTGCTCACCTCTACCCTTGGTGCTGAGCTTGTAGCTTGAGAACAGTGTGCAACCCATCCTTTGGGAGCGAGGCAACGGCCCAGGCAGGCTGAGGCTTGTAGAGTCAGGCACCAGAACACAGCCACTCCCAAGGAGGAAAAGCAGAAATCACAGGAACAGCCGCAGTGGAACGGCACTGGCAATGCCCATACCCAACCAACCTAGGCAGCGGCAGAGAAGGTGGCGGGCCTGCAGACAGACCACACCTAGAGAACACAAAGGCAACACCTACTGGACTCCAGTGGCCACACACTTCTTACACAAAGACAAAATAGGCAGGCAGAGAAATGCTACCCAAATGAATCAAGAGAAATTCCCAGAGAAGGACCTGAATGAACCAGATATAACCAAATTTCTAGATGCAGAATTTAAAATAATAATAGTCAGGATGTTCAAAGAGATTAGAGCCACAATGAATAGCCATTACGAACACCTAAATAAAGAGATAACAAGTATAAAAAAGGAAATTGACATAATAAAAACTAATCAGACAGAAATGACAAATACAGTATCAGAACTGAAGACCACACTGGAAGGAATTAAAAGCAGGATGGATGACGGTGAGGATCAAATCAGCGAGTTAGAGAATACAATAAAGAAAGGCACAAAAGTAGAGCAGAAAAAAGAAAAGAAACTCAAAAAATCTGAGGAAATTCTAGAGAGCTCTGTGACAACATGAAGAGTAATAACATTTGCATCATAGGGGTTCCAGAAGAAGAGGAGAGAGAACAAGAAATAGAAACTTTGTTCAATCAAATCATAGAAAAAGCATGACCTGTGGTGGCGCAGTGGATAAAGCATTGATCTGGGAACACTGAGGTCGCCAGTTCAAAACCCTGCACTGGTCTGGTCAAGGCACATATGGGAGTTGATGCTTCCAGCTCCTCCCCTCCCTTCTCTCTCTCTCTCTCTCTCTGTGTCTCCTCTCTAAAATGAATAAAATAAAAATTAAAAAAAAAATCATAGAAAAAAACTTCCCTAAACTAAGGCTGCATAACATTTCACACGTTCAAGAAGCACAGAGAACTCCATTAAAGAGAAACTCAAAAAAATCTACAGCAAGACACATCATAATTAAAATACCAAAGCTAAGGGATAAAAAGAAAATTTTAAAAGCTGCTAGAGAAGAAAAGGCTATAACCTACAAAGGATGACATCCAACTTCTCAACAGAAACACTTGAGGCCAGAAGGAAATGGCAAGATATATCCAAAGTAATGCAGAACAAGAACCTACAGCAGCATTACTCTATGCAGCAAAGCTAATGTTTAAAATTGAAGGAGAAATAAAAAGCTTCACAGACAAAAAAATCCTCAAAAATTCATTAAAACCAAATTAATTCTATAGAAGATGCTAAGGGGCCTCTTTGTGAACAGTTCAAAGGGAGAAAAGAATATAGCAAAAGAAGAATACAGCTTTAAAGAATAAAATGGCAATAAACAACTACATATCAATAATAACCTTAAATGTAAATGAATTAAATGACACAATCAAAAGACATAGGGTAGCTGCGTGGATAAAGAAACAGGACCCATACATATCCTGTCTACAAGAGACACACCTTAAAAAAAAAGATGCATATAGACTGAAGGTAAAAGGATGGAGAAAAATATTTCATGCAAATGAAAATGAAAAGAAAGCCGGGGTAGCAATACTTATATCTGACAAAATGAACTTTAAAACAAAGGTTGTAGTAAGAGATAAAGAAGGATACTACATAATGATAAAGGGAACAATTCAATAGAAAGATATAATTATAATAAATATCTACGCACCAAATATAGGATCCCTGAAATACATAAAGCAGACTTTGGTGGATATAAAGGGCGAGATTAACAGCAATACTATAATAGTAGGGGATTTCAATACTCCACTAACATCACTGGATAGATCCTCAAAAAAAAATTAATAAAGAAACAGCAGACTTAAAAAATACAATAGATCAACTTGATTTAATAGATATCTTCAGATCTTTAAACCCTAAGCAGTAGAATATACATTCTTCTCAGATGCTCATGGTACACTTTCTAGGATAGACCAGACCACATGATAGTACACAAAAATGGTCTCAACATATTTAAGAAGATTGATATTATATCAAGCATTTTCACTGATTAAAATGCCATGAAACTAGAAATTAAACCACAAAAAAAACCTGAAAAATACTCAAACACTTGGAAACTAAATAGCATGTTATTAAATAATGAATAGATTAACAATGAGGTCAAAGAACAAGTAAAAAAGTTTCTAGAAACGAATGAAAATGAGTATACATCAACTCAAAATTTATGAGACACAACAAAAGCAGTCCTGAGAGGGAAGTTCATTGCACTACAGGCATTCCAAAAGTAGCTAGAAAAAGCTCAAATAAGCAACCTGAACCTGCATCTAAAAGAACTAGAAAAACTACAGCAAATAAAGCCGAGGACCTATAGAAGAAAGGAAATAATAAAGATCAGAGCGGAAATAAATGACATAGAGCCTAGGAAAACAATACAGAGGATCAATGAGACCAGGAGCTGTTTCTATGAAAAGGTAAACAAGATCGAAGAATCTCTAAGTAGACTCACCAAAAAGAAAGAAAGAGGACTCAAATAAATAAAATTAGAAATGAGAGTAGATAAATAACAATTGACACAACAGAAATACAAAGTATTGTAAGAAAATACTATGAAGAACTCTATGCCAAAAAACTAGACAACCTAGGTTAAATGGGCAAATTTCTTGAATCATATAATCTTCCAAAAATCAATCTTGAAGAATCAGAACACCTAAACAGACCAATTACAACAAATGCGATAGAAAGAGTTATCAAAAAAACTCCCGAAAAAGAAAATTTCTGGGCCTGATGGCTTCACAAGTAAATTCAACCAAAAATTCAAAGAAGAACTAACTCCTATCCTCCTCAAGCTATTTCAAAAAATTCAAGAGGAAGGAAGACTTCCAAACTTCTTTTATTAGGCGAGCATAATTCTGATCCCGAAATTGGGCAAAGACAACACAAAGAAAGAAAATTATAGGCCAATATCCCTGATGAATTTAGACACTAAAATTCTCAACAAAATATTAGCCAACCGGATCTAGCAATATATGAAAAAAATCATACACCATGATCAAGTGGGATTTATTCTGGAGAGGCAAGGCTGGTTCAATATTTTCAAATCAATCAATGTGATTCATCACATAAACAAAAGGAAGGACAAAAATCACATGATAATTTCAATAGATGCAGAAATGGCATTTGATAAAATTCAGCACCCATTCATGATCAAAACTCTCAGTAAAGTGGGAATACAGAGAATATTCCTTAACATGATAAAGGCCATCTACAACAAACCCACAGCAAACATCATATGAAATGGGGAAAAATTTAAAGCAATCCCCTTAAAATCAGGAACCAGTCAGGGGTGCCCCCTTTCACGCCTCTTTTTCAACATAGTTCTGGAAGTCCTAGCTATAGCAATCAGACAAGAAGAAGAAATAAAAGGCATCCAAATTGGAAAAGAAGTAAAACTATCATTATTTGCAGATGATACGATATTGTATACAGAAAACCCTAAAGTCTCAGTCAAAGAACTACTGGACCTGATAAATGAATTCAGCAAGGTGGCAGAATATAAAATTAATACTCAGAAATCAGAGGCATTCTTATATACCCACAATGAACTGTCAGCAAAAGAAATTAAGGAAACATACTCTGCAATATTGCAACCAAAAAAATAAAGTACCTAGGAGTAAATTTAATCAAGGAGGTTAAGGACTTGTACTCGGAAAATTATAAAACATTGATAAAAAAAAATCAAGGAAGATACAAACAAGTGGATGCATATACCGTGCTCATGGTTAAGAAGAACAATCATTAAAATGTCTATATTACCCAAAGCAATTTATAAATTCAATAAAATACCAATTAAAATACCAATGACATACTTCAAATATATAGAACACATATTCCAAAAATTTATATGGAACCAAAAAAGAACACGAATAGCCTCAGCAATCTTAAAAAGAAAAAATAAAGCAGGAGGTATCACTCTTCCAGATATCAAGGTTTACTACAAGGCCATTGTACTCAAGACAGTCTGGTACTGGCATAAGAACAGGCACATAGATCAATGGGACAGAACAGAGAACCCAGAAATAAACCTACACCTTTATGGACAGCTGATATTTAACAAAGGAGGAAAGAACATACAATAAAGTTAAGACAGCCTCTTTAACAAATTGTGTTGGGAAAATTGGACATCTACCTGCAGAAAAATGAAACTAGACCATCAACTTACACCATTCACAAAAACAAACTTAAAATGGATAAAAGACTTAAATGTAAGCCGTGAAACCATAAGCATCATGGAAGAAAACACAGGCAGCAAGCTCTCCAACATCTGTAGCAGCAATATATTTGCGGATTTATCTCCACGGGCAAATGAAATAAAAGGCAAGATAAACACATGAAACTATATCAAACTAAAATGTTTTGCACTGTTAAAGACAATAAGAACAGAATAAAAAGACAAACCACACAATGGAAGAACATATTCGACAACACGTCTGATAAGGGGTAAATAATCAAAATTTATAAAGAACTTATAAAACTCAACACCAGGAAGACAAACAATTCTATCATAAAATGGGCAAAAGAAATGAATAGAAATTTCTCCAAAGGGGACATACAGATAGCCAATAGGCATATGAAAAAATGCTCAACATCACTAATCATTAGAGAAATGCAAATTAAAACCACAATGAGATATCACCTCACAACAGTCAGAATGGCACTCATCAGCAAAGCAACACGGAATAAGTGCTGGCGAGGATATGGAGAAAAGGGAAGCCTTCTGCATTGCTGGTGGAAATGCAGACAGGTGCAGCCACTGTGGAAAATAGTATGGAGATTCCTCAAAATATTAAAAATCGAACTGCCTTTTGACCCACCTATCCCACTTTTAGGAATATACCCTAAGGACAGCATAGCACTGTTCGAAAAGAAGAAATGCGCCCCCATGTTCGTGGCAGCATTGTTCACAATAGCGAAGATCTGGAAACAGCCCAAGTATCCGTCAGAGGACAAGTGAATTAAAAAGTTTTGGTACATATATACTATGGAATACTACTCAGCCATAAGAAATGATGACATCGGAACATTTACAGCAAAATGCATGGGCCTTGATAACATTATACAGAGTGAAATAAGTAAAACAGAAAAAAAAATAAAACAGAGAATAGCATGTTTTCATATATAGGTGGGACATGAAGGTGAGACTATGAGACATGGACAAGAGAGTGGTGGTTACGGGGTGGGGTGAGGGAGGAGAGGGTGGGAGAGGGAGGAGGGGAGGGGCACAAAGAAAACCAGATAGAATGTGACCGATGACAATTTGACTTTGGGTGATGGGTATGCAACATAATTGAATGATAAGAGAACCTGGAGATGTTTTCTTTGAACATATGTACACTGATTTATTAATGTCAGTGCATTAAAATTAATAAAAAAAAGAGTTATGGGATCTGATTGTGGCCTTCATGATGGATATAAGGGGGAAAGATGGTGAGGTAATCCTGTAGCAGAGTCTGTGATGTAGACAGACCAGACCTTGTTCCAGACAGATGACACAGAAAAGACTCAGAGGATTTTGAGTCCACAAGAGAATTGGAAAAGAAAAATCAGCATGTGTGATCATTAGGTCCTGACAAACTAAGAAGGGCAAGAGTTAATTAGTGGATGACAACTCTAGAATAAGGGAGGAAAAGTAAATTTACCTCTAACCCTTTTGGGTTCTTGGTTGAACAAACAAAAGATGTATAACAGGAGCATAGCAAACAGAAGTTTTTTTTTAATCATGTACACCCATGTATACATGGGAGAGACCCAGGAAAAAATGAGTAATTCCCCCTCCCCATGGTGACCTGCAACACCAGTTTAAATACCAACTTCAGCTGAAGATATAAAACTAAAAGAAAGAAAGAGATGAAGAGGTTAGTTAGGCTAGTTAAGAGGAAGTGACCAAGAAACATAAGGTAAACAAGAGTAGGATTGTAATGCACACTATTATGTCAATGCCTTCTACATGGTTAAGATCCTCTTGTGAATCTTCTTTTTCTGGCATTGAAAGGAAGACACGTTTACAAATGAAGATTTCCTTTATAAATGTAAGTATCTCTAACCATAGGGTCTACTCTATTCTCAGAGCTTCTTCAGTGTCAGCTGTTTCTCAAACTAATCAACTCAAAATAATCCCTATGCCAAAGAGGCATATTTTGAAATGAAATATTCTGCTAACATTCAAAACAGTGCCTTATGTACTAGATAAGGTTACTATCTTTCAATGGGCACAGCCAATTCAATATTCTAGGACCAGCACCAGGTCGAAAGGTCTACTTCTGCTACAAGGTCATACAGTCCTCTTCTCCATGAACTCAGATTCTTTTTTAGCAAAAAGAAAGGAATCAATATCTGAGATATTTCCTGAGCATTTTGCCTGATGAAACTGAACTAACCAAAAGAGATACATTGGAGTAGCCTTGATAGGCAGTTAACTTTCAAATAAGATAAATGTTGAAATGAGCAAAAGTTTATTTAAACCAGCATAGGAGATTATGCTAATTAACCCCATTGACAAGGTACATTTGAGCAAAGCACCAAGCAAGGTGGGAAAGGACTAAGAAATGAGAATATCTATGTATGAAATGAGTTCTAAGAAAAAAGAAAGAAAAAAAAGGACAAAGGTTCTGAGAAAATGACTAAAATGGTCAAGAAATAGCAAGGAAGCCAGGATTACTGAAGTGGGCTAAAGGAAATGGGTAAATAATGAGATAAGGTCATAGAAATACTGAGGAAATTAGATTTTGAAAAGCTTTTGGGGCCATTATAAGGACATTGTGTTTTATTCTGAGTAAAAAGGAAGAACATTATATATTTGTATATTTGTTCAATAGGTGTGATATGATTTGCCTTCCATTTTAAAAAGATCACTTTAGACTCTAGGAGTTAAGTGAGGAAAGAAGCAAAGAGATTGACTGTTTAGAAGATGCTCCCATAATTCTCTATTTAGAGGCCAGGGAGATGAAGAGGAACCAAGGAAACAGACACAGAAATGGTACCAAGAATGGTGGAAAAGAAGCTAGTCAGGTAAGAGTTAGTGTTATAGAAACCAAGTAAAGAAAGACTTTCAAGGAGCAGAAAGAGAGTATTATATCAAATAATACTGATAGGTCTAATAAGATGATGACTAAGGGCTAATTGGATTTGAATACATAGAAGCCATTGGTTAATTTACCAAGACCAACATTGATGCAGTGACTGGGATTCCTAATTGGAGAAGACTCAAGAAGAAATAGCAGAGCAGAATCAGAAATGGCAAGTATATACCACTCAAAATATTTTGCTCTAAGAATAGAAAAAGAGGCAATAGCTAGTTATGTAAGGGTAGTCAAGAAGTGTTTTTATCTTCAAGATCTCAATAGAGATAGCATATTGCATACTGGTGAGAATGGTCTAGTAGAGAAGAAAGATTTTATTATGCAGGAAAGGAGAGAAATGATGAAAAGGGTAAGAGGCGATGGCATATATTGCAAGTAGTAGAGTGAGCCATAAAAAGGAACCCAGACTGTTTATCGCCACAACAGAGAGAAGGCAAGTTCTGACACGTTCACAATTTTCCAATATCTCGTAAGGTGTAAGAGGGATTGCAAATGCTGTTATTTTAGTTATAAAAGTGAAGAAACTCACACATAGTGATTTTCAAAGGCTAAGGAGGCAATGAAGCTTGGTAGCTTAGAGCATAGAATAAGCCAAAGGGATGAGTGCAGCTCTGCCATTCTAAGCTCAAGTTTCTTAATCTTCAAACAGTTATGAGAATTACGTTAGATATTGAGAGAGCTAGATAATGAGGGAGAGCCTAGGTGCAGTTGCTCGGCACTATACCTTCTCTCTTTTTTGTCACAGTGCTTTATCTTATTTTCCAATTGTGGTTGCAGATGGATGGGGTCCTCTGACTGAGTTTTGTTCCTATGAATATGGGCAGTGCAACAAACATTAGCTCCAGGCCTGGCCAGCTCTAACTTTCTTCAGTCTTTCTCTCTCCTGCTTCTACCATTATTTTTCCGGCAAGGGGTGTATTCATTAGAGGATTTTGAAAAGATTTCAGAGGCACTACCTGGAAAGAGAATAGATCCCTACTGATATGACATGAACAAGAAATAAATTTAATTACATTAAACCACTAATATTCTTGGCATATTTATTAGAGGTGCAAGAATTAATTAACTAAGCATCATCCCAATATACCAGGATTTCAGGTTCGATCCCTGGTTAAGGTACATACAATCAATAAATGAATACATACATAAGTAGAACAACAAGTCAATGTTTTTCTCTTTCTGTCTCTGTCTCTCTCTCTCAAAAAGAAATCAATAAATAAAGAACTTTAAAATAAGAATTAATTAACTAATGCAGAGTCCTTACTAAATGTTTAGTCCTTACTAAATATTAATGTGGTCAGCCCCATACCACAACATTAATTGATGATAGTGCTCAGGAAACATTCAGGGTTCTTATTCCTTATCTAATGTTCTTTCCTCTATATTAAATATTCTAATTTTGGTCCACTGTGCTTAAGAAGTCATGTCCCTTTTAGAGCATAGACTGACTGTGCTAGGAAAGGAAGAGCAGAGTTGGATCTTGTCAGAAACTCAGTCTATAAGCAGTCTTATTACTTTAAGCAGCAAACCCTGTTGCTTTGGACCTCCCCTTTTAAGTTGAAATGTAACCAAAAATAAATAATTGAGCTTACTTATGTATTACTGAATAAATCAGATTATGAATATCTGGCCTACTGATGCAGAATAGTTGGTACTCTTAAGGTTTATATCACAACTGGTTTTAAATAACATTTCTAGGTACTATCTCTAGACTGGAGCAGACAACGGTTGACATTTTTCAATTAGCAATATGATAATTGCTATCATAACATTTGCTTAACTTTTCCAGTTCAAAACTGATTCAATTTTCTTTCTTATACTTTTCTGCTTATTTAATTGGAACATAACATTAGAAAAAACTCTTTAATATTCAAAAAGTATATCTCAAATAGCATCATGTCATGAATATTCCCAACTGTAAAGTCATACTTCTGTTTTGACCTTGTTGTCATTGTTTTGTTACATAAATTATTCAGCCTGGTATATCTTATAGATTAAATACTCTAGAAACAAATTAAAAAGCATCCCAGTGGCTTAGAAATGTCAAGTAATTCTTCTTTTCTCTGAATACCTCTTGTAAAATGGGATTGTGAAAAATAACAAAATAAGCAAGATAATTTGTTTATAAATCAAATTGCCAAATGAAATAAGCATCTCTCTTTCTTAAAAAAATCTTATAACTCACTTCTCATTGTTGAATTTATATAGGCATCTGCAACTTGCTCATTAATATGTGGAAGAGTGTAAGTAATAATCATTCTGCTCCAATACCACAGGTTTTTCATAATCAGAACAGGCAGGCTTAAAAAAGACACATTTTCCGCAGAAGGCACCCTATTCAAGCTTATTTTGCCCATTAAAAAGAGTTGCCAGGAAGCCAATA
The DNA here is from genome assembly GCA_037038555.1 of Rhynchonycteris naso. Taxonomy (NCBI): domain Eukaryota; kingdom Metazoa; phylum Chordata; class Mammalia; order Chiroptera; family Emballonuridae; genus Rhynchonycteris; species Rhynchonycteris naso. The sequence goes on from CM072999.1 coordinate 93,463,580, forward strand.
AAGTTCATGAGCATCATTTTCCAACAATAAAATGGTCTACTAGTATGAGTCCTAGCCCCTAGAAATTTGAACCTAGAAGCTCGATGGCCAACTATGGCAGAAGGTACAAAAGGATTCCTTAATTGAATCAAAATTTCATTCATTCATTACTTCAGAAAACCTATATCAAGCACCTAATCTAAAAATACAAATATACAAAGGCAATATCCCTTGAGAAGCTACTAACATTTTCTCATAACATTTTCACTGTACCAGAAGCTGTTCTGATCAAGTCTTAACTTTACAGGTATTAACTCATGTAGTTCTCACAAAAGCCCTATGCAGTTTCTCTTATTATCATACTTATTTTAGAGGTGATAAACTAAGGGCCAGAGAGATTAAGAAATGTGTCCAAGTCACACAGACAGCAAATGGGGGACAGCTTGAATGCAGACAGTCTGACTCCAGAGTTTATGGTTTATCCCCTGCCTCCTCTTCCTCAGGCTCTGAGACCCAGTGGTCTACCACAGGTGACTAACTGAGAAAGCAGCAAGTACACTTTGAGAAGCATGAGAGTGAAAGCATGTACAAAGGACAGAAATACACCGAAATTTCTAGTTTGCTTTTAAATCCTTATACCTGATTTTAAGTTCAAACTGACCACAATGGGGAGAGCACAGAGTTGATTTGTGACCTATGTGATTTGTCCCAAATTTACAAGATAGTATGATTCTCAAATAGAGTGGGGATCTTGCACATATGAGGAATGATATACGGCCTTTTCATTTCAGAGCACTACTCCCATACTTTGCAAAAGCATACCAGCTATGAACACTGTTGCTATGTCAAGCCAGGTCTCTTTCTCCCAAGATCAGGAGAAACAGGATCATTAGGCCATGGCCTTATGATAAAAAAAAAAGTAAGTTTTTTTTTAATAGACAATTTAAATTCTGGGAGTCACATTCACATTAAAATGAATTAACCTTAAGGCCATTATAATCAGCCATATAGAAAATGACCTATTTTTCAGATGTGTGAACAAACTGATTTGTCTAAAATACAGTTGATTCTGAGTTGTTGCTTACCTCAATCTAACTTCAAAAGGCATTAATTATAAAGCCCATCCAATAATTATTCCTAATATATTCATGTTCTACCTTTTTCTTTTGCAATCCCATTCTACACCTTGATAAAGCATAATCTGCATTTTTCAGTTATTCCAAAATCCCCTTCTCCTTAAAGATGGCTACGGGTATTTCTGATTTAGAGATAGAAGCAACAAGTTTGTTGGTCTTTTTGCTTCACAAATAAACCTCTCCATTTAAGAACAATAATTACCATGGTAACCCTAACAGCTTAGAAATTGTTCATGCATGCAGTTTCTAGGGAGAAAAATAATCTCAGCATTTCTGAAGCTTGTTTAACCCTTTGCGAATCTGTGCCCATTTTTTTTTTCAGATAGTAGAGTCAATTTGGTTTAACCTTTTTGTCAAAATAGGTAAGATCAAAAAAAGATAAAAGTGAACAGAATGAAAAAGAATATATTTAACAGTAATCTAATCTCATTTAAAGAAGTGCAAGCCAAATCTGGCCTTTGTAAAAGCATTTGGCTCAGACAGAGCACTCTCGCACATCTCAGCACTGAGATGAGGGTATGAGTAATGAATAGCACAGTCAGTATGCAGTCAATGGGGAGGTTGTACCAAGAGTCATTCAGTCTCTTCTCCTTTTTCTTGTGTGGCATAAAGCTCAAATCATGTAGGAAATGAACAATCTTGGTAGCACAATTTGGCTGTAACTGGACCTCAGTGGATGTCAGAGGTTGGAACAGTTCCCATGACTTCTCTGCCTTTTTCTCTTACCTTACTCTGCCTAATGACATGTTGCCTGTAATACCAAATGTGAGAGCCAAATCAAAGCCTGAAACATTTGCTGCACATGCTGTTTAATATGAGCAGATACACACCGCCTAGAAAAGTACAATTCCCCCTGAACTAATATTGAATTGGGTTTGCACAGCCATATTAGAATATTAGGATAAACTCTCAGCTAATCTAATAGGCTATATGCATGAAATTCTTTAAAAGTATTGTATATTCTTGCTAGCATTGCTTTTTAGTGGTTAGAAGAAGAAGTCTTGCTCTGAATCCTTCTTCAGTTAAAACTGCGTTCTCTTGGTGAATTTGTAAAACCAGTTAGCCCAATATCAGAGGAAGAAATGAAAAATTATCCTGTCCACATACAAGTGTATTCATCTTGTATTCGAGTAAACCCTGATTCATGAGCCTCCTTGGTTAATATTTCAGAATATATTTTTCCTTAGTTATTTACTCCATTGTTTGCAATTATATTATATAATTTAAACTGTATTGTCTGTGAACTGTACTGCTCATCTGGTGAATTTGTTCTGTCAGTAAGATTACTTCTTTTTGTGTGTTTATTAAAATATTAAGAAAAGTTTCACTAGTAGGCAAACCGGCAGTATTTTCAGAGAATTATTTAGTACATGTCCCTTGTGTTGATGAAGATGTAGGCAGGGAGAGGAGAGGATGGAGAGATCTGATGTGAGCTCAGAATTCTAACAAAGACTTAAAAATGGTAATTATTATTATTATTATTTTATATAATCATTTTCTTCTTTTAGATATTCATTCATGAAGAAAAAGAAAAAGAAAACCTAATAGAAGGAATAGCCATGCCATTATTTCACAACCCCTTTATCTTCCCATCAAATCTTGATGTTCATACTGGGCAATGAGCCTTTGAAAATAATGGTTTGTGGCCTTGGTAACTGAAGGCAAGAAGCAATATAACATTGCCGGATCTCATGATGACAATGAAATAAACTTCTGTCACTACTTTTTATCTGCCTTCCAATTCTTTCACATCTTCAAATCATATTTTACTTTCCAGTCTTTAGTATTGCACTTTATTATTTCTTTTTTCCAAAAATATTGCGCCAAGGTCTATAACCAGAGGAAAATCCTGTAGTGGACTAAAGATTCTTTCTCAAAACTGTTTTAAGAGGGCTTCTTGCATTCCTTAGGTTTGAAGCTTAAATGACTCTAAATTCATAAAATCAACCTACACAGCTTTAATCTTCATGTTGAGATGAAAATGATCTGGTGACAGCATCTTCTCAAAATGACACAAAAGTCCCTTTGGCTGACATTTAATCCTCATTCTTATCACCTCCTCGCCCCTCCCCACTCCTCATAGTGTGGCTGTCTCTATTCGTAAATTTTATTGTCTCAGTTGTTTTAAATGTAGTAAATTTAAAGAGTTATTTTGATTTTTGTTTCTTTTTTATTTTATTATTATTAATTTTAATGGGGTGACACCAATAAATCAGGGTACATATATACAATGAAAACATCTCCAGGTTAATCTTATCATTCAATTGTGTTGCATACCCGTCACCCAAAGTCAAATTGTCCTCTGTCACCTTCTATCTGGTTTACCCTATGCCCCTCCCCTCCTACCTATCCCACCCTCCCCTCACTCCCCCAACCTGTAACCATCACTCTCTTATCCATGTCTCATAGTCTCACTTTTATGTCCCACCTATGTATGAAATCATGCTGTTCTCAGCTCTTCTTTTTTTCTGATTTACTTATTTAACTCCGTATAATGTTATCAAGGTATATCCATTTTGTTATAAATGATCCGATGTCATCATTTCTTAAGGCTGGGTAGTATTCCATAGTATATATGTACCATGGCTTTTTAATCCACTCGTCTACTGATGGACACTTGGGTTGTTTCCAGATCTTCGCTATTGTGAACAATGCTGCCACGAACATGAGGGTGCATTTCTTCTTTTCGAACAGTGCTATGGTGTTCTTAGGGTATATTCCTAAAAGTGGGATAGGTGGGTCAAAAGGCAGTTCGATTTTTAATTTTTTGAGGAATCTCCAAACTGTTTTCCACAGTGACTGCACCAGTCTGCATTCCCACCAGCTTTTTCTGCATCTATTGAAATTATCATGTGATTTTTGTCCTTCCTTTTGTGTATGTGATGAATCACATTGATTGATTTGCGAATATTGAACCAGCCTTGCCTCTCCAGAATAAATCCCACTTGATCATAGTGTATGATTTTTTTCATACATTGCTGGATCCGGTTGGCTAATATTTTGTTGAGAATTTTAGAGTCTAAATTCATCAGGGATATAGGCCTATAATTTTCTTTCTTTGTGTTGTCTTTGCCCAGTTTTGAGATCAGAATTATGCTCGCCTCATAAAAGGAGTTTGGAAGTCTTCCTTCCTCTTGAATTTTTTGAAATAGCTTGAGGAGGATAGAAGTTAGTTCTTCTTTGAATTTTTGATAGAATTCACTTTTGAAGCCATCAGGCCCAGTACTTTTCTTTTTTGGGAGTTTTTTGATAACTGTTTCGATCTCATTTGTTGTAATTGGTCTGTTTAGGTGTTCTTATTCTTCCAGATTGATTTTTGGAAGGTTGTATGATTCAAGAAATTTGTCCATTTCACCGAGATTGTCTAATTTTTTGGCATAGAGTTCTTCATAGTATTTTCTTACAATGCTTTGTATATCTGCTGTGTCAGTTGTTATTTCTCCACTGTCCTTTCTAATTTTATTTATTTGAGTCTTCTCTCTTTTTTTCTTGGTGAGTCTAGTTAAAGGTTCATCAATCTTGTTTACCTTTTCAAAGAACCAGCTTCTGGTTTCATTGATCCTCTGTATTGTTTCCTTAGCCTCTATGTCATTTATTTCTGCTCTGATCTTTATTATTTCATTCCTTCTACTTGTACTGGGTTCTATTTGCTGTTGTTTTTCTAGTACTTTTAGCTGCATGGTCAGGTTACTTATTTGAGCTTTTTCTAGCTTCTTATGATATGCCTGTAGTGCAATGAACTTCCCTCTCAGAACTGCTTTTGCTGTGTCCCATAAATTTTGAGTTGATGTATGCTCATTATCATTTGTTTCTAGAAACTTTTCTATTTCTTCTTTGATCTCATTGTTAATCCATTCATTATTTAATATCATGCTATTTAATTTCCAAGCGTTTGGGTATTGTTCACTTTTTCTTTTGTGGTTAATTTCTAGTTTCATGGCATTGTGATCAGAGAAAATGCTTGATATGATTTCAATCTTCTTAAATTTATTGAGACCATTTTTGTGTCCTAACATGTGGTCTATCTGAGAAAATGTACCATGAGCGCTTGAGAAGAATGCATATTCTACTGCTTTAGGATGAAAAGTTCTGAAGATATCTATTAAATCAAGTTGATCTAGTGTATCCTTTAAGTCTGGTGTTTCTTTATTAATTTTCTTTCTTGAGGATCTATCCAGTGTTGTTAGTGGGGTATTGAAATCCCCTACTATGATAGTATTGCTATTAATTTCGTCCTTTATATCCATCAAAGTCTGCTTTATGTATGTCGGGGCTCCTATATTTGGTGCATAGATATTTATAATAGTTATATCTTCCTGTTGAATTGTTCCCTTTATCATTATGTAGTGTCCTTCTTTATCTCTTACTACAGCCTTTGTTTTAAAGTCCATTTTGTCATATATAAGTAATGCTACCCCGGCCTATTTTTCATTTCCATTTGCATGAAATATTTTTTTCCATCCTTTTACCTTCAGTTTATGTGCATCTTTTGTTTTAAGGTGTGTCTCTTGTAGACAGCATATGTATGGGTCCTGTTTTTTTATCCACGCAGCTACCCTATGTCTTTTGATTGGATCATTTAATCCCTTTACATTTAAGGTTATTATTGATATGTAGTTGTTTATTGCTTTTTTATTCTTTAAAGCTGTATTCTTCTTTTGCTATATTCTTTCCTCCCTTTAAACTGTTCACAACAGACCCCTTAGTATCTCCTGCACAATGGATTTGGTTTTAATGAATTCCTTCAGGCTTTCTTTTTCTGGGAAGCTCTTTATTTCTCCTTCAACTTTAAATGTTAGCCTTGCTGGATAGAGTAGTCTAGATTGTAGGTTCTTGTCCTGCATTACTTTGATTATATCTTACCATTCCCTTCTGGACTCAAGTATTTCTGTTGAGAAGCCCGATGTCATCCTTAAGGGGGCTCCTTTGTAGGTGATAGCCTTTTTTTTCCTAGCAGTTTTTAAAATTTTTTCTTTATCCATTAGCTTTGGTATTTTAACTATGATGTGTCTTGGTGTAGATCTTTTTTGGTTTCTCTTTAATGGAGTTCTGTGTGCCTCTTGAACATGTGGGGTGTTTCCCAGCCTTAATTTAGGGAAGTTTTCTGCTATGATTTGATTGGACCAGTTTCCATTTCCTGGCCTCTCTCCTCTTCTTCAGGCACCCCTATAATGTGAATGTTGTTTCTCTTCATGTTGTCACAGAGCTCCCTTAGAGTTTCCTCACATTTTTTGAGTCTCTTTTCCTTTTTCTTCTCTGCTTCTGTGCCTTTGTTTATTGTGTCCTCTAACTCGCTTATTCGATCCTCAGCATGATTCATCTTGCTTTTAATTCCTTCCATTGTGGTCTTCAGTTCTGATACTGTATTTGTCATTTCTGTCTGATTCTCTTTTATTATTTCAATTTTGTTTTTTATACTTGTTATCTCTTTATTTAGGTGTTCATAATGACTATCCATTGTTGCTCTAATTTCTTTGAACATCCTAACTATCACTATTCTAAATTCTGCTTCTGGTAATTTGGTTATATCTGGTTCCTTCAGTTCCTTCTCTGGGGAGTTCTCTTGATTCATTTGGTTTGCATTCCTCTGCCTGCCCATTTTGTCTTTTTATAAGCAAGTTGTGGCCACTGGAGTCCAGTAGGTGTTGCCTTTGTGTTCTCTAGGTGTGGTCTGTCTGCAGGCCCGCCACCCCCTCTGCTGCTGCCTAGGGCGGTTGAGTATGGGCGTTGCCAGTGCCGGCCCACTGTGGCTTTTGCTGTGATTTCTGCCTCTCCTCCATGGGAGTGGCTGTCACTCAAGCCACAAGCCTCAGCACCAAGGGTAGAGGTGAGCACCTTTGCTCAGCTGCTGACCCAGCCTGTTTCTGGACTTCTGCCCAGAAATCGCAGTCAGAGCCTGCTTGCCACTGTTTCACGGGTTGGGCGGGCCTTTTGACGCGCTCTCAGCTGTGAGCCTTTGTCCGTCCAGAACTTTAGTCCCGCCCTTGAGGCTAGGGCCCTTCTGCATAGGGTCACAAGCCAAGGTTTATTGGACCGGGCATGTTTGCTGGCTTCCGCTCAGCTGCTATCTTTCAGTCATTGCGGACTTTACTCCGCCCCCATGTTCGGAGCCCGCTCGTGCAAGTAGGATGGCAAACCACGGTTTCTCCGGCCGGACAGGGCTGGTAGCATGAGCTCAGCTGCCCGTCCCTAGTCCTAGCCCTGTACCTGTGGTCAGGGCCGGCTTGCACAGGGTTGCAGAGCAGATCTCTGCTTGTTCCTGGCCTCTCGCTTTGTCCCCACTGGTGGGATTACAGGCGGGCCCGCAGCTTGTGGACCGCTTTCGTGCGTCCCCTCCGCCCCTGCTGGGCTACATTGAGCTCACACCGGCTTCAACTCCACCCATGCCGACAGAACCATGTTTCATTGTCCTGCCACCACCATAACCTTCAGCCACCCTCAACAGAGTAGGAAGGGCCCTAATACTCCACACTGTAGGCCTTGGAGCTCCCTCACTTATTTCACAGCTCAAAACTGTCCAAACGCCTCTTCTAGGCTCTGGGACTGTAGGCTGGGGCTTGGTTCCTGGGACCCAGGTCCCTCCCTCTCCGCCAAACTCTCCTCCCGCCTAGCGGGTCTCTCCGGGCTGCTGTTTGCTCCGGGGTGCTGGGCAGCCCTCTTCGCATTTTTGCTATTCCTGCAATTTAAAGAGTTTTTAAAGTATCGGGACATATTGTATACTTTCCCATACTGTCCCCAGGAGACCTCAACTGGAGACGTACCAAAATACGTTGTGCCTTCAAATCTCCTTTTCTTCTCCTTGCCATAGTGTCTCAACATCCACTGTTATATATATATAGGTACAATCTTGAGCCCATACATTGAGGATAGTATTTCTTACAAATTGACTTCCTGTCTTAGAATTTCACTTCTGCAGGGAGATAAAGAAAAGGCACAGAGTTACCTATGTATAATAAGGGTCTATGTGAATTCCTGCATCTGAACTCACTTTCTTTCTGTGACATGTGGCTTAAACAGAGTACAAAGGAAAGAGTATTTGTCATTGAAAAATATTAGGAAAGCTATTCTGACTATTTTGGAGCAACAGAAATTCTCAGAAGAAGGTATTGTTAGGTAAACCAGCTCCATGAGAACAATAAAGGGACTATAGAGACCATGTTTGCAAGCAAAGAGAAAAAAAATCCAAAAAGAAGATGAGATAACTGATGAAATTTTAAAAAACTTACTTCCTCATTTATTACGCAGGGCATGGGGTTTATCTGGACACTACACAGAGCCCCCATGGATATACATTTAAACTACACCTTCTATCCTATATATTTTAAACCTTATAATCCAATCATCACATTTTGAAATGAGTTTGGAATTAATGGAACCACTAGATAAAAATGTATTATGCAAGATCATACAGACAGAATTTGACTCAATATGTCCAAGATTTGGAATTATCTTCTAATATGTTGAATGTTTATTATACCTACATTCAAAAAAAAATTCTCTGAGTTTTCATCAGGTTTACCTTCACTTATTACTGCTCCCTGTGGTCTTCACTTTTACCACGTATTTGACAGGCAGATATCCAATCAAACCCTCCTTTTATTCAGTTGAGATAATTTTTTTTCTTTCATAAAATATGCTGTCTTTATGAAACACCGAGGCCTGTGTTTAACTTTGTAAGGCAATGAGTTCAAGAAAAACCCAGCTGAGGTACACAACCTTCAGTGCTGTGGTAGTTGCATTTTATATCAAATAATCTTCTAATATTCTCTTTGACAAGTAGAATCCACACTCCCTCATGTTAAATTGTTAATGGCTTCCCTGGTGGTTGACTTCTAGTTCTGATTTCATCATAATTTAGACTCTTCATTTTATGGCAGTAAAATCGTCTAGAATAACATCCTAGAATAACATCAAGGCCCTTGGCTAGAGATCCTTGACGAGTGCAAGAAAAAAAGTGTATATGTCCACATAAGGCTCTTTCTTTCTCTCTTGTTCTTTCATTCTTTTTTTCTCTCTCCCTGGTTATTGGTATTTTGGTTTCTTTCTCATTCTCTCTCTCCCATTCTGCTTGTAATGTTTTCATTGTTTCTTAAACATACTCCAGTGATTCAATAACAAATCTGTGTTATTTTTTTTTATCTATGCTTTTACAGATTTGTACATCATTGTTCTATAAATGTTAACTATCTCAATCTTTGAGAATGGGAGAAAATATTTAGCACAATACCTTTTATCTGGTTCTTTAGGCAGTTATTTTATTTTATTTCACTTTTTGCTTGAAAGATTCTGTGTAGACAGTGACCTTACTTTAATTGAGTACACAGATCTCTGCAGTTTTCATAATAATCATCCATACTTTAGAGTGACCTTCTATAAAATGCGGTACAGAAACTATTTATTCTTCTCAACGTTCTCTCAAAAGCTGAAGTTACTTATTCTTTATAAGCCCTGGTAACTATTAGAGTTGATGCAGTGTACTCTAATATTCTGTTTTTCTGAACCACAGTTTAATAGTGTTCTGATACCAAGGAAGTCTAGATCTATAATACCATATACTGTGACCATCACAATAGACTGGTTGGAAGAAGCAAAGGCAAACCCTGATGGTCAGGCATATTTGCCCCAATGTTCTGAGTTCCTTCAATGGCAAGCCTAGATGGGAATACGACAAGGCCACCATTAGTTAACCTTTTAGTTACAGTGATTATACAGCTAATCCTCCAAATCAAGACACTTTGAAGGCTATTAATAATATATACTAGAAAAACATGTAGAAACTTGGATTATCCTATATAAACTGGGATGTATAATCACTTTGTTGTTTGGTATAATTAATAGTATATTCCCTTTTACTCAAAGTGTTCCTATTTTGGACAATAGTGGTTCCCAAGATTTTTTGTTTTCAGCTCCTTAACCCCATTAAAATTTAATTAACTCAAAATTGCTTTTGTTTATGTAAAGCAAAAAGAAGAAGAGTTCACTGAGGATGAGATACTGAAGGACAATGTAATATAAGTAAGACAAGTAACAAGTGCATGCTATACCCAAACTGCTTTCTATTCATAAAAAGCATTTTATCTCTCAGCATTTCCATGTTATAAATTAAAACTGAGACATTTAAAATATATATATTTACTAATTTATTTAGAAATAAAAATAAATACATTACATGTTTATATATATAACATTTTCACAAATATGTTATTTTCTAAAACCAGTTAGTGAGAAGGTGACATTGTTTTACATTTTTGAAAATCTTTTTAATGTCTGGTCTAATAGAAGACAGCTGGATTCTTATGTTTGTTTCAAGATTCAATCTGTTGTGATAGCACATGTTGTGTAAATTTTGGAAAACTCCCATGAGAAAATAAGAGTGAAAAAAAAGCAAATAACATTGTAGTACTATTATGAAAATAGTTTTGACCTTCCAGACTCCCTGACCACATTTTAAGAACTTCAGGATTATATTTCTTTTTTACTTATGCGCAAAAAGAGGCTACTTCACAAAGGTAACCAAAACTGATAAAATCACATTTATCTTTTCTTGTTAAAGAAAACACACACACACACACACACACACACACACACACACACACACACACACACCTTTATCTTTAGTTGGCCATTTCCTTTATATCACTCAGGTTTCAATAGGACAGTCTCTCCTGATCTCCAAAAGGAGAGACCAGAGTCTTTGGCTGTTTGTTATGAATGAACACTGTGTATTCCTCATCATAGTACTTACTTTAGTTTCACATCATTGCTAATAGAAATATCTGTCTATTCTACAGACAGTAAATCTCAAGATGGTGAAGACTAGGTTTCTATCCTTGTGAACACAGCACCTTATGCCATCTTACATCTCTATCCATATTCTTTCAGGGGTGTGTTCCTACCACTAGAATGATGCCTGACACAGAACATAAGTTTAACAAATATTTTATGTTCAAATTATTGTTGAGTGAACCAATTAAGAATATGCTTAAACTTCATATTCTGAAAGCCAGGTCATTGGTTTGTGACTGAACAGAGACGAGGCTACTATCTATGACAGAATAAAACCAAGTAAAATATAAATCTCACAATTTTAGTTTAAGTTATAATAAACACTAAAATACAGACTTGATTATAATAAGGACATAAAGAAAAGCAGACCAAAAATTGTAGAAATCATAAGATTTGTCTACTTCAAAGTGTTTTTTGAATATAAAGCAGCTTGGGTACAGCACACACTTGTTACTTATCTTATATTACACTGTCCTTCGGTAGCTCATTCTCAGTGAACTCTTCCTCTCCTGAATTACTGTACTATCAGGTGTTTTATATCACTAATGATCCTTTTCATATATTGCCTATATACTGTCATTATTTTTCATGAGCTTTGTCATATCCTTTAGTAGATGATAAATTTGAAAGCTTATACTCTGTACCTTATAATTTTTTCTCCCCTTAATACCTATCTAGGACAAAATCCTGCACATGGTAGGCACTGCCAAATAAGCATACTTGATGCTTCAACTTCAAGCTTACCTAATTTTTTAAAAAGCAGAAAAGCAAAAATTTATAGACTACCTAAAAGTTGGGAGACAAAAAATATCTGTTCTTGGAACCTTGCTATGTATCCTGACTGAGACTTTTGATAAATTTCTAACCTTTAGAAAATTTGCTACCCATGAGTATTCATGAGGGAACAGAGCTCCAACCCTACAGTACATTTTCAGCCTCGGGGTTTAGCCTATCTCATCTTCTTCGAGTTATGGGTCCCCATTCTTTTACTCAGATTTATGAATTCAGACAGCATCATAGGAGGTAGGTACAGCATATAAATCAAATAACACAGGCATGTGGGACAAGCTGAAAAATTATCATTGTCCCTTTGCACACTTTACAATGTCAGAGTGAAGATCTGTCTAATAGTGTAGAAGCTTGAAAGAGTTAATATAACTCATTAAGTGCCTAAAATTTTTATGTAGGTTTCACTTATGCACAAGAAAAAGAGTGATTTCACATATATATTTCTGCACTCAACAATAAATTTGTAGCCCATCTTCATAATATACACAAGTAATTCTATTTATTAGAAAATGGTGTGGGGCTAAACATTCTCCAAGGTTTCTTCTAGTTCTAAAATTCTACAATTCAATGAAGTATATTAAATGTTTGATATCACTTAACAGCAGTGGCCCTGAGAGCATTAAAAGCAATTTTCCTCATTAAAAATAATAACATTTAGGTTTTTCAATGGGCTTCAATTCTTCAGAGAATAAATAGTGATAAGTATCAACAAAGAAAAGTATTATCTTTACACTAACAGATTTTGAATTGTCTACATCAAAATAACTCTGTGTATGTGTGGCACACATACTAATTTTTTTTATCAAAGACTTATGCTCTGATCTATTGTTTTAGAACTGTTCCTGAGAACTAATTGCCCAGACAGTGTTTATAAATCCAAGTTCCTCTTGCATCTGTGTGGCCAATGGAATATAGTCATACAACCACAGCTAATAAAATCTAAGCACAAAGATGTCCAGCACTATCTAATAGAAAACTCCCATACAATACTTCATGCCCTCTTTCTTGACACTCAGACCAATCTCAGAATTCAAGCAACACGAATAAATGGAGCCTCTGTCTTCCTGAGACCCTGGATGATTGCATGAAGCAGAGCTTCCTTCCACTCCTTGATCAACCTACCTTACCCCAATGACAAATGGCTGAACTTTACATGAGTGAGAACTATACTTCTATTTTCTAAACTGCTAATATTTTGGAGTTTATACAGCAGCCACTACTACAACAGTTGCCAGTACAATTGTATTTATATTATTTCTTTCAAAACAAATCACAACAAAAAGTGTCTTTTTCTTTAGAATTTTTAAGAATTTTTTTTCTGCCATGAATGTTAACACAGATGTACATTTGCAAACAGCAAAATCATGTGTTTTGGTTGAATTATTAAAGGGTTAGGCACAGAGTAAGCCTCATGCATTTTGAAGTAATAACTCCCAGGGTCTGTCATTTCAATTAAACTAACTGATTTTTCCATGTTAGTAAAAGAGAAATCTAGGCCTGACCTGTGATGGCACAGTGGATAGAGTGTCGACCTGGAATGCGGAGGTCGCAGGTTCAAAACCCTGCAGTTGTCTGGTCAAGGCACATATGAGAGTTGATGCTTCCTGCTCCTCCCCCCTTTCTCTCTCTCTCTCTCTCTCTCTCTCTCTCTCTCTCTCTCTCTCTCCCTCTTCTCCTCTCTAAAATGAATAAATAAAATAAAGTTTAAGAAAAAAAACAATCTTTAAAAAAAAGAAATGTAAAGCAACAATTTCTCTCATCATTTCTATTCTTCTGAAATGTAAAACACAAGTTTTGACTGGTCTATTTTTGTCTACAAGAAATGGTCACAGCTATTCAGGAAGCTGAGGCCCCCAGCATTCCCATAACAATTTGAGTGCCTGCACTCGGACTCTACCATTCCTTTCGTCTCTGGGTGGGTGGTCTTTAACACACTTACTGTATCATTTGTTTTGTTTCCTGCTCTCTTATGCTCACCCCAAATTTGCCCAAATAGGACACAAACAAGTTTGTACATTTCCCTGCAGAAAATTTTCTAAACATATACTGCTTCTTTTTCTTTCTTTACAACATGCCTGAATCTTTAGGATTTTAGCACCTCTTCTCTTTTAGTTATTTTGGTTATGGAATGGTACCAAGTCTCAATTTGTCATATTCACTTTATTACTTTACAATCTCATATTCACTTTCTGTATTGTTATACTTTGTGCTACTTAGTTTATAGACATTAAAGTTACAAAGTATTGTTTTTAGTACTGGTGCCAATTATTTTCTCTTGTGATAACTTTCTGTTATAATATCCATGTTATATGATATATTGAATTATAAACAGTTTCTTCAGAAAATTTATGGGAATTTTTGTCAAATATTTAAGCAAATTAATTCCACAACATTTTTCTTCTGAAATAGCAACCTACTAATTATCTCTTAAAAAGAAAATATAGTTGTTTTAACTCAACCTACCAAATTTAAGAATCATATATTATGTCTTAGACTTAGATTATGTGTTTATTACTAATAATTACCATATTTTTCTGAAAGCTATTTACTAGCCAATTGATATTAAATTTGCATGCCTGAGTTTCCACATATTTGCTTTTAGAAGATTTGAATATTTGTCCATTTTCAATTTTAGAACACCAATCCCATTTTTCATCTTTCTTTGATTAATTACAGTGGCTGTGAAATAATATGCAATTTCCAGGCATAAATTAATCCAAGTTTAGTGCTTTCTTCCTATGTTCTGACATTATCTGGCCAAAACTTTGAAGGTCTTTTTCTTAGCTGAAAGTAAAACTGAGCTAAGCGGATTGGTTGTCCCTTTCTGGTGCCTTGTATCATCTTTCCCAGCAATAAGCCTATTTTTTTCTTACTGACAATCCTGATTGGACAATAAACTTTCAAGTATTCTTTTGTATTGATGTGAATATGTGTAAGTATCAACTAGGTCATTTGAGGTTTTAGCGAAATGGACATTATTCTGAGAGTTTCAGGCTATTCTTTTGTTTGTGTCCTTGGTTATATGCAAGCTTTTCTAGCAATTTTTCACGTCCTTTTAAAATTTCTGTTTCAGTTCATGTGAAAGCATTTCATCATTTTATTGATTTAATGAAGGAATTTGTGGAAACCTAGAGGTTAAATGACAAAAAAAAAAAAAAAAAAGGAAACAAGCAATGATAATATTTGTAATGCCCAAGTCTTTGAAAACTCATTCTCATGATACATGCCTGGGTTTTTACTTGTATGTTTTTTCAAGGCAATCACACTCCATGATACATGTTCACATAACAAAAGCATTATATGTGTTAAGTCCACAGTTCTGCATCCTTGGGAATTTCCGAGGGAAAGGTCAGTGAGCTACAATTACACTTGTGCTCCATTAGCCCCCACCTGCATTTCATTGTGCTTGCCTTTTCAGTTTCAATGACATTTTTTACCTCAGAAGTTTACCTGATTTCAGATCAAAACTTTGAAAACGGTTAATGTTATAAAGCTTCTAAGATAGCTTAGGGTGTTTAAATTTGATATCTTTCAAAGATTTTTCTAGGATCTAGGATTTTTCTTAAATGAGAAAGATATATTCCATAAACAGGAGTTTTCAACTTTATGAACTGCAGTTTCTTTAGAACTATATTACTTTCAAAAGCACGTTTTGATATTGGTTTTGGTTTTACATTTCAACCAGGATCCCTGCTCTCGATTAGGCCACATATCTGTGCAAGCTATTTCAAAGTTTTCATGAAAAAGAAAAAAGTCTTTCAGACATTTTTTAAAAAGTTTTTAATTCAAAAGGGAAAATGAATACTGAAGTCTGTAGGTACAATGACTACATGAGAAGTGTTTCGGCTGTTGCTCCAGGCCGTCATAAAATACCACTCGCCTTTGTGATCTTCGCTATCTTGTTTTTGATTACTTCCTACTGCTGTTTACACACCTGTTTTTACTTGTTTTGTCATGCTGTTCAGAACTACAAAAATACACTTTGCTTTTCTCATCCCCCCCCCCATACTTTAAATGGAGGCTCTATTGCAGCAATTTGGATGAAAACAAGAATGACTTTCTACATTCCTTCCTAGACAAGGTCTTAAGCTCTAAGTCTGGCAATAATTTACTCAGTGATTACATATTAACTGTAAAAACAATATTAAAGATTTCTTTTTATTTCTGAAACACAGACTGCTCCTAGGTTTGTAATTTATTTTAATTGAGTGCTGAGAGAATTGCTGGCTGTAAAACAGAGGAAAACAGTTCATTTGCGTCTAAAAAATGGATGCATACCCAAATGCTC
Organism: Rhynchonycteris naso; assembly: GCA_037038555.1. NCBI lineage: Eukaryota > Metazoa > Chordata > Mammalia > Chiroptera > Emballonuridae > Rhynchonycteris > Rhynchonycteris naso. The sequence goes on from CM072999.1 coordinate 93,479,558, forward strand.
ACAAGGGTCAGGCAGGGAATATAAATAAATGAGGTGGGCAAGATGGATCCTACAGTCAGCTGCAGAGGCCAACGGGTGCCTTCATGGATTTAGGTCTGTTTTTGGATCTTCCCATTTTTTAAAAGATGCCAGGAACCTGGATTTTTATTTGAAAGGTTCTGCTTTCCAAATGCTGGCAGCCAATTCAAAATAGTTTAAAAACTTTTGCACTCCCTTAAAAAAAAGCTGTGGGGGTAAGGAGGAAGAAACATACTTGAGGATAGATTTGACCCGAACATCACCATTTTGCCCTCCTTGTTCTAAGTGAGAAAATGAGTGTTCCTCTAGGTAGAAATTATCTTTAGCTCTTTGTTATGACTTTGTTTTCTTTCATTGAGTCTTTTGTTCCATTCTATTTCCTGGAGTGCTACTGTAGACAGAGTTGAAGATAACATGAAATTAGGAGATTATCTATAATTATAAAAATTATTATGTATTAATAATACATAAGTGTATGTATATGTGCAAATGTACTTTTAAGGGCCAGAGAAGAGAAAAAAAGAAAATGCTTACTTTTTTAGAAACCCTGAAATAGGAAAATTCCCTGAATCTCTAAAAGGTAGTGACATTCAGGAGACACATGAGCATAAAGTTCAGTGCATTCCATCATATTTAAGGAAGGCCATCAAATCTGAGTATGTGTAGATCTGGGTGTTTATTTATAGTCGTAACCTTACAGCATTGGATATGCTCTGATTAGTTTGCACTGTACCATGTCAATTTTTTCCATTGTGGAAAAATAGCTTCTGTGTTTTTTCCTCTCTACATTTTAAATCTCCATTTCAGAGGTTTTCTAATTATGAGATCATGGCATTATTTTGTAAAAATTTTCACTAAGCTCAAATAGAATGACTAAATATTCACAACTCTAATTGATTCTCATTCTTTTTTCAGTATATGAAATTACATATGGTATTTACTACATGCTTCTCATATTATAGAAAATGAATTACATTAAATTAATGTATTAGAATTTTTTGGATTTTTTAATCAATTCTTATCTTTTTTTCTCAAGACATAAGAATAAAACAAGAATAATAACATTAGTTAATTAGATGGCTATATTTTGAGACCTATTAATTGGTTTTAGTTTAGTTGTTCAGAGTATAAAACAACAGGTCAATCTGGGCAACTAATTCTATAAATAATCTTTGGGGGAAATAATTATCCATGTCAGGTTTACTTGTTACTTACTGAGTAACTATTAATTATATTCTGCTCCCACTAAACATTTTGAATAATATAAACATAGCTTTATGTATTAAACTATCAGTTGATAAGCAGAACATATCTAACAATTGATTTCTTTGTCTAAATTAGGTTAAAGTACTCTTTTTGTAAATTATTAAAGATTTACATCATTTTTACCTGTAATTATTATAAATATTAAATTGGGCCAAACTTGTAATTCACTTCCAATATATAGGTATATTTATTTTTTTAATTTTATTTGACTTTTTTCTTAGCCTTTCTTTGACTTGTCTTTTTCCCCTTAGAGCCATATTACTTATAGATCTTAACAATTACTTTCCACTTAATTACTCTAAAGAAACTATTTAGTTCCTCTACCTCATAAAATAATAACTTGACACAAATTGTTGGTAATTCATTTATCAACATTCAGAAGAAAACAAGCACACATCTTCATTGTCTTGAGTTAGGTGATGGTTCTCAGATATGACAGTAAAAGTGATAATAGAAATAAAAGCTAAATTGGGTTTCATACAAGATAAAAACTTTCATGCTATAGATGATACCAAGAAGAAAATGAAAATACTACTTATAGATTAAGAGTAAATATTTGTAAATCTTGTATCTGATAAAGGATTCAAATCCAGAATATATGAGAATATATAATATGTAAAATACTCCTACAACTCAATAATAAACAGATGAATATTCTAATTAAAATATAGAGGATCTAAAGAAACATTTCTCCAAAAAGATAAACACAAGCCAATAAGCACATGAAAAGGTGCTTATCATTGGTTATTAAGAAAATACAAATCAAACCCACAATGAGCTTCTACTTTACACTAGGATATAGTGAGACTATTGAGAAATTGGGACCCTCATACACTGTTCGTGGGGGTATAAAAAGATACAGCCACTTTGGAAAACAACTTATTGGTTTCTCAAAGAGTTAAGCAGTGATTTTACCATATGACCTAACAATTCTACTGATAGCTATAAATCCAAGAGAAATGAAAATAGGTCTACCTTGGACAAATGATAATAGTAGCCAAAAAGTAGAAACAACCCCAATTTTCATCAATTGATGCATGGATGAATAAAATAGTCACACAATAGACATATCATGTTGAACAGAAGTAGTGAGAGCAGAAACATGTAATTTTTTTATCTTTGAGGAAAACCCTTTATTCTTTCTCCATTAAGTATGCAGTTATCTGCGGGTTTTTTCACATGTGCTCTTTTTCTGTTTGAAGTTCCCTCTATTCACAGTTTGTTGAGCATTTTTATCATGCAAAAGTTGAAAAGTTTTATTTTTTTGTGTATTGATTAACATGATTATATGGTTTCAGTCCTTTTTCTAGTAATAAGGCATATTACGTTGATGGTTTAGCAGGTGTTATGCCACTCTTGTATTCCATAAAATAAATTTCATTTGCTCAGAGTGCATAAACACTTGCACATTGCTGAATTCTGTTTGCTAATATTTTTTGAGGATTTTTACTTTTATATTCATAAGAAATGTTGATATGTAGTTTTCTTTCATTGGATTATTGTAGTTTGGTTTTGTATTAAGGAAATACTAAACTAATGGAATGAATTGGAAAATGTTTCCTCTTCTTTTATTTTTTGAAAGTGTTTGTGAAGGGTTGATGGCAATTTTTAATTGTTTCGTAGAATTCACTATAAAAGCTATCAGGGCCTAGATTTTTCTTCTGGGAAGTTTTAAAATTATTAATTCAATCATTTTTTTTTTCAGGCACATAGAGAGAGTCAGAGAGAGGGATAGATAGGGACAGACAGACAGGAATGAAGAGAGGTGAGAAGCATCAATCATTAGTTTTTCGTTGCCATTGCGACACCTTAGTTGTTCATTGATTCCTTTCTCACCTTGACCGCGGGCCTTCAGCAGACCGAGCAACACCTTGCTGGAGCCAGAGACCTTGGGTCCAAGCAGGCGAGCTTTTGCTCAAGCCAGATGGGCCCGCACTCAAGCTGGCGACCTTGGGGTCTTAAACCTGGGTCTTCCGCATCCCAGTCAGATGCTCTACCCACTGGGCCACTGCCTGGTCAGGCTAATTCAATCATGTTTTACAGATCTGTTTGGGTTTTAGATATGTTTTGAGTCAGTTTCAGTAATTTATGTCTTTCTATAATTTTTTCTATTTCATCCAAGTTATCGAATTTGGCATACAGTGTGTATCCTTTATAATACTCTTTATTTATAAAAAGTTAGTCCCCTCTTTTATTTATGATTTTAGTTATTTGAATCATCTTATTTTCTTGGAAGTCCAGCTAAAGGCTTGTCAATTTTATTGATATAAAATTTTCAAATCACTTTTTGACTTATTTTTCTGCATGTCTACACAAACTCTCCCAGAAAATCAAAGAGGAATGAATACTTCCCAACTTATTCTATGAGGCAGCATTATTCTAATATAAAACACACAAAAGTACTTCCAAATAAATATGTGTTTTTTCTCATAAACACAGATGCAAAATTATTTAAAATAATTTAGCAAATAAATACAGCAATATATTAAAAAAATAATATACCATGACCAATTTGATTTATCCCCTGAGTGAATGGTTCATTTTAAATTACAAAATCAATCTATATAATTCACCATATTAAGAGACTAACAAAGTAAAACTATATGATTGTCTCAATACATACAAAATGAGTTTTTGACAACATCCTAAATTTATTCTAAATAAAAACCTTCAGCAAACTAGAAATGGAGAGGATTTGTCAACATCACAAAGGGTATCTATAAAAAACTTACAACTAACATCATGGTTGCTGGTGAAAGAGTGAATGTTTTCACACTGAGATAAAAAACAAAGTAAGAATGTTCTCATCACTTAGATTAAACATTGGACTTGATATTCTAGTCAGTGTAATAAGGCAAAACAAAGAAATATTAAGCATTAATATTGGAAAGAAAGAAGTAAAATTTCTTTCTCAGCTGATATGATAATTTATTAAAAAGTCCAATTGAATTTCAAAAAAAACCTACTATAACTAATAAGAGAGTTTAACAAGACTGTGCAATACAAGATCTATATACCAAAATCAATGAGAAATTAAAATTTTTAAATACTAATTAAAAATTTCAAAGTATTAAATGCTCAGGTGAAAAACTACTGAAAGATGTATAAGACTTTTATGTTGAATGTGACAAAATAGTGCTGAAATAGTTTAAAACAGACCTACATAATTGAAGAATATACTGTCATTAATAAGAAAAATCAATATTATTAAAATGTTAATTTTTCCAGATTTGATTTATAGATTCAACACCATCCCAATATAATCAAAGCAACCTTTTTCTTAGATACAGAAAAGCTTTCTATTTTAATTTAATTTTTTTTTCAGACTGCATGACCTCTTTTATTTTTTTAATTTTTTATTTAATTAATTGTATTTACATAGATTCTAGTGTCACCCCGAATACATCTCCCCTCCCCCATATTCCCCTCAACATCTCCCTTGACCCCCTCCCTAAAGCGCTCTCCCCCTTTCCCTTCAGGTTTATCTCATCCTATCATCCCCTTTTCCTCTGTCCTCTTTTCCTCTGGTCCCTTTGATTCCTCCTCTGTCTCAATTCCGTTCCTCAGTTCTCATTGTTTCTTGGATTTCTCAAATGAGTGAGGTCATATGATATTTTTCTTTCTCTGCCTGGCTTATTTCACTCAACATAATAGTTTCCAGGTCCCTCCATATTGTTGCAAAAGATAATATTTTCTTCTTTTTCATAGCCCCATAGTATTCCATTGTATATAAGAACCACTGCTTTTTAATCCACTCGTCCACTGATGGACACTTGGGCTATTTCCAGATCTTCACTATTGTAAACAATGCTGCCATAAACATTGGGGTGCATTTCTTTTTTTTTCAGTCAGTGATATGGTGTCCTTGAGATATATTCCTATAAGTAGGATGACTGGGTCAAAGGGAGTTCCATTTCTAATTTTTTGAGGAATCTCCATACTGTTTTTCACAATGGCTGCACCAGTCTGTCTTCCCACCGGCAGTGCAGGAGGGTTACCCTTTCTCCACATCCTCGTCAGCGCCTATCGTGTGTTGTTTTGTTAATGTGCACCATTCTGACTGGTGTGAGGTGCTATCTCATTGTGGTTTTAATTTGCATTTCTCTAATGATTAGTGATGTTGAAACTAGACCACCAACTTACACCATGCACAAAAATAAACTCAAAATGGATAAAGGACTTAAATGTAAGTAATAAAACCATAAGCATCCTAGAAGAAAACATAGGCAGTAAGCTCACCGACATCTTTCGCAGCAATATATTTGGTAATTTATCTCCACAGGCAAATGAAATAAAAGACAGAATAAACAAATGGGACTATAGCAAACTAAAAAGCTTTTGCACAGCTAAAGACAATAAGAACAGAATAAAAAGACGAACCACACAATAGGAGAACATATTCGACCATACATCTGATAAGGGGTTAATAACCAAAATTTATAAAGAAATTGTAAAACTCCACACCAGGAAGTCAAACAATCTAATAAAAAAGATGGGCACAAGAAATGAATAGACACTTCTCCAAAGAGAACATACAGATGGCCAATAGACAGATGAAAAAATGTTCAACATCAGAAAAGCTTTCTAAAATTCACATAGAACAGCACAGGAACCAATATTGCTAAAATAACTTTGAGAAAGAGAAACAAAATTAACTTACTTTACCTGACTCCATAAGTTACTATAAAGTTACAATATCAAGAGAAGATGATAGTGACATAAATATACACAACTATGTGAAGGGAACTGAGTAAAGATCAAAGTGTGTCAAATTGACATTATTGTATTGTCAATTGATTTCTTAAAAAGTTGTAGAGGTGTTTCAGTGAAAAATAAAATGATAGTGTTTTCATTAAATGGTGCTGAATAACTGGGTATCCAGATATGAAATTGAACTTTGATTACTACCTTGCATCAGATACAAAAACTAATTCAAAGCAGAACATAGACATACACAAAAGACCTAAAATTATAAAATTTCTATAATAAAATGTAGGAGAAAATTTTTGTGACCTTGGGTTTAGTAATGATATCTTAGATATAACACAAATGCATAACCCCCCCCAAAATAGAAAATGAACATCAAAATTAAAAACTGCTTTCAAAAGACATCATTAATAGAACAAAAACAGAAGTTTTAGACTGGGGGAATGTATTTGAAATGACATATTGGACAAAGAGCTTACACAAGTAATGTATATAGCACTCCCAAAGGTGAGGAGTTAAAAAAGAATAACCCAGAAAGGATAGGTAAATATGAACAGACCAAAAATGTTAAATAAATTGCAAATAAGCAAACAAAAATGCTCATCATCAGTATCCATTCAGTAAGTTCAAATTAAAAACCATAATGAGGTATCTTTATACCCTCTTAGCATATTTAAAACTAAAAAGACTGACCATACTGAGTGTTGGCAAGGATATGAAGCAATTGGAACTCATATATAGTAGTTATAAGCTTCTTGACTAGGTATCTGACTTTAATTCAGTTTAATATCCCTTTTAGTAACAAATTCAATAATCATTTATGAATATAATTATATAAAAGTAAAAGGTTTGTAAATTGTTAATAACTAAACAATTCAGACAAAGTAGAACCGATTTATGTCTCTAATCATAATACAAAAGGGGTTAAGGGAGGTAGAAGAAGGTAAGGTGGGCTAAATGGTGAGGGAAAGAGACTTGACTTGGATGGTAAACACACAATACAATATACAGATGGTGTATTATAGAATTGTACACCTGAAACCTATAAAATTTTATTAACCAATGTCATCCCAATAAATTCAACAAAAAATTTATTCAAAATTCTCAAAGTCAAATGACATGTCTTAATCACTCTGCCATTTATTATTACCCTAATATACACAAATTTGTATTTATCAAAAATAAGAAATTATTGACCTCACTGAGTGACTCAGTGGATAAAGCATCATCCCAGCATGCCAAAGGTCACGGGTTTGACTTCTTGGTCAGGGCACGCATGGGAAGCAATCAGTGAGTACACAACTAAATGGAACAATAAATTGATGCTTCTCCCTCTCTCTTACTCCTCCCCTTTCTTCCTTTCTCTCTCTCTCAAATCAATGGAATTAAAAAATAATTATTAATGGATGCTTCTCTGGTTTATTTTCCCCAAATTCTATAACTTTATGATGATAAAATTCCCCTCTTTATATTATTTTTCTATGTAGAAATGTTTATGTAAATGTATAAATTCTGCCGTGGCTGGATAGCTCAATTGGTTAGAGCATCGTTCCAAAGCACAAAGTCTGTTGGTCTGATCCCTAGTCAGGGTCCATACAGGAACAGATCAATGTTCTTATCTCTCTTTCCTTTTCTCTCTCTCTAAAATCATAAAACAAATTTAAATGTATAAATCCTTATATAAAGAAAAAGAAAAGCAGACACAACAGGAAAAATGTGAAAAATAAGCCCCCCTCAAAATCTTTATCATTTAAATTGTAGAACAAAGTCGTGTGGCCATTTCTCCCCTCAGTTGGTTTTTATTTATTTATGTGCCATAAGAACTGGCTAACATGACCACAAGTCACAGGTTTAATAATTTAGAGCATCTTCTAGTTTGCACAGTAAAAATAAGAGTATCCTATACTTTAATGTGGCTCATTAGGTAAGAGTTAAAAAACTTTAAACTGCGTTTTTGAGCCTACTTTCCAGTTAATATTGAAGTTCAATATTCTTATGCTGGAGCAGAAAGTGTTTCTTGTGAAATATGATTTCAAATTTTATTATCAGAACATTGCATACACCAGAGTGATGCCTTCATGATTATATTTATAATCCATGCAGGAAAGGATCTCCCTTTGCCTGAGGATCAAGACAACTAACTACACATGCATCTTCTATTAGTTTTTTTCTCTCTCTCTTTCTCTAAAAAATTTAAAGATGGAATAAAAATTGATAACTTTTCTCTTTGTTGCAAAAACTACTTACCATTCTGCAAATGTATGTGTTTGGAGAATCCCTGAACTTGTTGCTCTCTGAGAGCTGCACATAGAAAATTAAAGAGCTCTGATTCCTACCCACTAAGAGATTATAATCAGCTACTGATATGAGAGTAGGCATTACATTCACTCTGCAGAATTGGAATGTCAAGTATGAGGTATGGATTACAGAACTTCACTTAGCTGTCTGGCAGAAATAAAACTCTTAGAATAATGGAAAGTATTGGTGAAAAATCACCAAGAAAATAATTGTAAAGTTGGTTACATATTTTTATCTATATTAATTGACATTTTATATTTAAAATGAACTTTGGAATTTCATATAAAGTGAAAGGCAATAAACATAAGTTGCATTCAGATGAACCTTGTAAAAGGTGAAGCACCTATTCTTAATAATATGATGCTTTTAAGAACAGGATAAAAAGATTTGTTGGAATCTGACATTATGAATGGTGGTAATTAATATAGTAATGAAAGTTTCTGCTACTCTTCACGTATAAATTTTCTGTAAAGCTTTTGTTGTTTTGAAACAGTGGTAATCATACTTTCATATGAGCTGCATCTATCTAAAGGGACAGAAACAATTAAATAATGTTAACCAATTATAATGAGTAAAAAACATGCATAACTCCATTTGAAACCACTTGTGTGCTAATGATTTCCACCATGGGGTAAATAGGTTGCTAACATTTTGCACATCTACGCATGCATTGCAGAAAAATAGTTGTAAACCTCTCTAAGCTGTTAAAACAGATTTGTGGTATAAGGAGCCAAATTTGAAAATATGTGGTAGAGAACATAGAGATCGGATTGCCTTAGAGCCCACTCAAGAGGACAAATTCCTCAAGCTAAAAAATCTGCAGCTCTATAGTCTCATGATGATAAATATAATGTTCTACTGAACAGCTAAAAGCCATCTACTTCCCTCCAAACATGAGAGACAAAATACCTACTTGCTAAGATCTGAAATATGGAAATTTCGTTTTGAAGAGAGACAAACTTAAAAGTACTTAAATTGCTGAATGAGAAAGAGGAAGAGAAAAAACAGAGTTAGAACAGGGTGACTTGCCAAACTAAGGTGCTGTTGGCTGAGCTTTCAGAGCTCCTGACTCCTGATTTAGCACCAGGAAGGGTTAGGATTGAAGAGCAATTAACAGAGGAGGGAAGGAGGAAGGGGTTAGCAGGTTCTCATATTAAATTGGGAATTGTATTAAATCCCCAAGTTCATCAGGAGAAGTGACAAAGATGTATTTAAAATTTGCTAAACTCTTGGGAAGATAAAGCCCTTTAAAAAAGATTAAATATATATATATGATGTATTTCCTCCTCCCTTTCCTCTAAGAAAAGGATGAGTGTGGTTGATTATCCTTAATTATTGTAGTTGGACTCCCCTGATTCACCTGGCAACAAATTGGCTTATCAGCCAGGGACTATTAACTGTTCATTAACACCAAGTTAGACACTGTATCAATCTTCAGTAAACTAAATGAATAGTAACTTTACATTTAAAGAGAGCTTTATAATCTGAAAACTATTTCTCACAATATTTTTATTTTTCTTTCCTTTGAGACCTTGGAGCAGGGCTTGGCAAATTATAGCCCATGAAACGTATCCACCCAGCCACTTGTTTTTATAAATATTTGTCGGGACACTGACTTGGTCATTCTTTCATGTATAGTCTATGGTTGCATTTGAGTTACAAAAGTGGAGTTGAGTAGAGATAGCAGAGACTGTATAGCCTGCAAAGATTAAAGTATTTACTATCTAGCCCTTTATAGGAAAAGTAAGTTGAGCCTTGCCCTGCAGTGGTGTTGGTACCTTCTTCAAGTCACTTATCTTACTGGCCTTTGTTTTTTAACATTTGTAATTATACTATCATTTTCTAAAGTACAAGCTACTTGAATGCAAGACCTATGTTTAACACATTCACTGAAATAATTAAAACAGTAGATATTGAATAAATATCTACAAAAGCATTTGATTCTCTTAATAATCCTACCAGGTTACGAGCCTTACCTTTCAGATCTAGAAATAGAGTAAAATGAAATGATGGTTTGTCTTATTCTAACATGTAGTTAATTTTAAAATGCTGCATAAACACATTAAAACCTACAGATTTTTACTCTGTTTTCAAACATCATCGAACACAGCATTTTCTTTGTTTTTGTTTTGTTTTGTTTTTATTCAGTGAGAGGAGGGGAGACAGTGACAGCCTCCTGCAGGCACTCCAAGTGGGATCCAACCAGCATGCCCACCAGGGGGTGATACTCTGCTCATCTGGGTTGCCACTCCATTGCTCAGTAACCAAGCTCTTCTTACCAACTAAGGTGGAAGTCATGGAGCCATCCTCAGCATCAGAGGTCAATTCACTGGAACTCAACTCACTGGAACCAATCAAGCCATGGCTGCAGGAGGGGAAGAGAGAGAGGGAGAGAGAAGCAAGAGGAGGGAGGGTAGAGAAGCAGATGGGTTGTTCTCCTGTGTGCCCAAACTGGGAATCGAACCCAAAACACCAGGACATCCATATGCCGGGCTGACACTCTACCACTGAGCCAACTGGCCAGGGCCTCTTTGTTTTAAGATAATTTGTTGGAGTTGTAACATTATATCTGCATACAGAGCTTACCAAGTTAATATGTAATCAATATTTCATTACCCGCTCTGTATGTAAGTACTTAAACTTTGGTTTATACCTGCAATAATTGTTTTCAAGGCCTTTCTCTTTCTCTATTCATAAACTAGTTAGACTATCTAGAACAGTGGTTCTTAACCTGGGTTCTATCGAACCCTAGGGGTTCGATGAGTCGGTCTCAGGGGTTCGGAGAAGCCTCTGCTGCGGAGGCCAGAATAAAGTAATACCGTAATTTGTTGTGAGTTCATGCACTTGGTTGGTTTTGTTCTTTGAGCAAGGTGATGTTCATGCACGGCTCATTTTGTGCACCAGTAAAAAAAACATATACCTATGTCTTGAATTTGGAAAAAATTCATATTTGATTTATCACTAAAGAAGGGTTCGGTGAATGCACATATGAAACTGGTGGGTTCAGTACCTCAAAAAAGGTTAAGAACCACTGATCTAGAACAAGCATGTTGTATATAGGGCCATTACTAATAGTAATGATTAGTTATCAATAGGTTATAATGGCACCAATATAGAAATTATAAGATATTCTCAGAAAAGTAAACTTCCCATCTGAGTATCAGCTTTGCCTATAAGAAATTTTATCTTCTTTTTCACTTCATCAGTACTTTTGGATGCAGGGAAAAGTATTTCTAGTAAGGAAATTAAAAAAAGATAGAAACCAAAATTTTAAAATTTCTTCCAGAAAATAAAGGCAGAGGGAATACTCTCTAACTCATTCTGCTGACCAGTATGATCTTATTACAAGAATACAAAGAAAATTAAATTAAATAAAAAATATTACTAAGAAGGAAAATTACAGACTAATTTTGTTATGGTCATAGATGCAAACATCCTCAGCACCACAGTAACAAATGAAATCCAGTAATGTATAAGAAGAATCACACACTATGACCAATTAGGATTTTTTTAATGTATGTAGGGCTCATCCAACATTTGAAAATCTATATAATCTTATATAGATTAAAGAGAAAAATATCATACATAATCTCTGTAGGTGCAGAAAAAGCATCTGACAAACTTCAACATCTATTAGTAATAATAATTCTCAGAAAGTTAAAAATAAAGGAAAAAAATTTCAGCTTGATAAATTCCATGAGAAAATAAATATTTCCACCTAAGATGGGGAACAAGACAAGGGTGGCCTCTCTCACTACTGCTACTTACCATCCTATTGGAAGTCCTAATGAATGTAATAAGAGAAGAAAATGGCATAAAAGGTATATATATTAGGGTAGAAGAAATAAAATTGTCTTTATTTAGTAATATAATTGCCTATATAAAAACTCTGAAAGTATAGACAGAAAAAGCAGAAGTAGGCAATTATAGAAAGGTTAAAGGATACAAGGTCAATATAAAAAGTTATTGTTTTTCTCTATACTCTCACTGAACAACTATAACTTGAAATTTAAAACAAAATATTTATATTAACACCAAAATAACAAAATACTTAAGTATAAATCTAACAAAATATGTATAAGATCATTATGGAAAAAAAATGATAAAACTTTTTTTTTGTATTTTTCTGAAGTGAGAAGTGGGGAGACAGAGAGACAGACTCCCACATGTGCCTCACCGCGATCCACCTAGCAAGCCCACCAGGGAGCGATGCTCTGCCCATCTGTACCATTGCTCCATTGTAACCACAGCCATCCTCAGCGCCTAGGCCAACTTTGCTCCAATGGAGCCTTGGCTGCAGAAAGAGAACAAAGAGATAGAGAGAAAAGAGAAGGAGAAAGATGAAGAAGCAGATGGGTGCTTCTCTTGTGTGCCTGGGCTGGGAATCGAACCTCAGACTTCCACACACTTCAGTGATGCTCTGCCACTGAGCCAACCGGCCAGGGCACTATAAAACTTTGATGAAAGAAATGAAAGATCTAAATAAAGATACAGTACATGTTCATGAGAATAAGATAACATTGTTAAGATATCAATGTTCCCAAATTGATCTGCAGCATGGGTCGGGAACCTATGGCTTGCGAGCCAGATGTGGCTCTTTTGATGGCTGCATCTGGCTCACAGACAAATCTTTAATAAAATATAATAACGTTAAAAATATAAAACATTTTCATGTATTACAATCCATTCATTTCCTACCATTCATGTTCATGGTTGCAGGTGGCTAGAGTCAATCACAGCTGTCCTCAGAGACAACAGTAAAATTTTATTGGATAATGTGTAATGTACAGGGGCCATTGTGAGATCAGGAAGTAAACTTTCCTCCTTTTAATCAAGTAGTCAACTAGCTAATTGCAGAAACCCTTTTGATGAAGAAGAGGGGTAAAAAAAAAAAAAGATGAGGAGTATCGTTTTCAGCAGGAATGAACAGAAGAATTCACCTTTGCGGAGAGAGCAGGTTCTGCAGTGTGTCTAATATGCAATGATAAAACTGCATCGATGAAACAGTCAAATATAAAGCGGCACTTCGACGCACACGCCATACTACATTTGCATCGAAATATCCAGTGGGGGACAGCAGGAAGAAAGCATGTCAACAGCTACTGTGCAGAGTCCAAGCTAGTCAGCAGCAACTTTGTGTTAGAACCCAATAAGGTGACTAAAATTCAGCTAGTTTTGCTGGTGCTTTAGCAATTGTGAGAAAACAAAAAGCCATTCACAGATGGGGAGTATGCCAAAACATTCATGCTTGATGTTGCCAATTAACTTTTTGACGATTTTTCAGATAAAGACAAGATAATCAAACGAATGAAAGACATGTCTCTGTCGGCAAGAACTGTTCATGATTGTACCATCGTAATGGCAAATCAAATTGAGGCAACTCAAGTGAAGGACATAAATGCAGCACCATTCTTTTCTCTCGCTTTGGATGAGTCAACAGACATAAGCTATTTATCCCAGTTCAGTGTGATTGCAAGGTATGCTGTCAGTGACACACTATGTGAGGAAAGTCTTGCTGTTTTGCCTATGAAAGAGAAAACAAGAGGAAAGGATTTATTCAAGTCTTTCAATGAGTTCGCTAAAGAAAAAAATCTACTAATGGATAAACTTATTTTGGTGTGTACAGATGGTGCTCCGTGAATGGTGGGGAAAAACAGAGGATTTTTAGCGCTTCTTCGTGAACATGAAAAGAGACACATCCTAAGTTTTCACTGCATCCTACATCAGGAGGCGCTTTGTACTCAGATGTGTGGCAAGCAGCTTGGTGAGGTGATGTCGCTGGTCATTCAGGTGGTCAACTTTATTGTTGCCCGAGCTTTAAATTATTGCCAGTTTAAAACACTGCTGGATGAAGTTGGGAATAATTATCCTGGTCTACTTCTACATAGCAATGAGCGTTGGTTGTCAAGAGGGAAGGTGCTCAGCCATTTCGCGGCTTGTCTGAGCGAAATCTGGACTTTTCTTGAAATGAAAAATGTCGAACATCCTGAGTTAGCTAATACTGAGTGGCTTCTGAAGTTCTACTATCTTGTGGACATGACTGAACATCTGAACAAGCTCAATGTGAAAATGCAAGGCATTGGAAATACAGTCTTATCCCTTCAACAAGCAGTATTTGCATTTGAAAACAAGCTGGAACTCTTCATTATCGACATTGAAACAGGTTGTTTACTACACTGAAAAACTGGGAGAGTTTAAAGATGCATGCAAAGCAAGTGACCCTGGTCAACATCTTGATCTCCAGCAGCTAGAAGGCTTCACATCTAATTTCCTGCAGTCATTCAAAGCACGCTTTGGAGAATTTCATGAGCGCACTCGTCTTTTTAAGTTCATCACCCATCCATATGAGTGTGCAGTGGACAGCGCCAACCTGAGTTACATCCCTGGTGTCTCTGTCAGAGATTTTGAGCTACAAGCTGCTGACCTGAAGGCCTCAGACATGTGGGTGAATAAGTTCAAGTCACTGAATGAAGATTTGGAAAGACCTGCACAACAGCAAGCAGAGTTGATGAGCAAACACAAGTGGGGAAAAATGAAAAAACTTCAACCCGCAGACCAGCTGATTGTCAAAACTTGGAACATGCTTCCTGTCATATACCACACACTGCAGCGTGTGAGTATTGTTGTACTTATAATGTTTGGCTCTACGTATGCATATGAGCAGTCTTTCTCACATCTAAAGAACATTAAGACCAACCTACAATCACGTTTAACAGATGGAAGTCTCAACGCCTGCATGAAGCTTAACCTCACCATCTATCAACCAGACTACAAAGCCATTAGCAAAACCATGCAACCCCAGAAGTTGCATTTATGGTAAGAAGTACTTTATTCATCATTGGTTAGCAACAGCATAACAACGTTATTTAAAAATATTCAGAGACTTATTGTACTTTAAAAGTGTTGATCTTACACACATTTACTTGTATTTAGTGTTAAACATATTGTATGGCTCTCACAGAATTACATTTTAAAATATGTGATGTTCATGGTTCTCTCAGACAAAAAGGCTCCTGACCCTGATCTACAGAGTCAATGCAATGCCAACAACATTACTTTGTGAATGCCAACATACTACAGTTTACCCTTGAACAGTAAAGGGTTTAGGGGCACTGACTAAAATCCACAGTCAAAAACTGATGTGTAACTTTTGACTCCCTAAAAACTTAATAATTAATAGCTTATTGATGGCAGGAAGTCTTATCACTAAGGTAATTGGTTGATTAACACATATTTTGTATGTTATTTATATTACATGCTATACTTCTATAGTGAAATAAGCTAGAGAAAAGAAATTTATTTGGAAAATCATGAAGAAAAAATACATCTGTAGTATTGTACATATTTATTGAAACATTTGTGTATGAATGGACTCTCGCAGTTCAAATCTGAATTGTTCAAGGGTCAACTGTAATTTAAAACTTTAGATAAAAAGCAAAAACTCAGAATAACAACACAATACTATAGAAGAATAAAGTCAGAAGACTGATACTACCTGATTTCAAGACTTAATATAAAGCTATAATGATCAAGATAGTGTGGTCTTAGCAAAAGAATGAACAAATACATAAAAAAACAGAATAGAATATTCAGAAATAAACCAACATAAATATAGTTTTTGAATGATCTTTGTCTAGGAGCAAAGACATTTTAATAGAGAAAGGACAGTCTTTTCAATAAATAGTGTTGGAACAACTGGATAACTACATGCAAAAAAAAAGAGAGAGAGAGAGAGAATCTACCTTAGGACCTTTAACCTTTCACAAAAATTAGCTCAAAAAAAGATCAAAACCTTAAATATAAAATGTAAAAATATAAAGCTTCTAGATGATAAAATAAGTGAAAATTACCCCTAAGATTAAAAGCCAATGGAAAATATAAATTAAGTAGTAAATATTATAATTTTTTGTTATTTGAAAACAATGATGCTGTTACCAAATGCAGGTTCAGCTGCTTGCTGTGACACAAAAGCCAGTGTTCATGAGATAGGTGCTGGTGAGAAGAAAGGAGATTTATTCAAGTTCTGGTCACCTGAGAAGATGGGGGAACTCCTATCCTCAAAAAACCCATCTTTACAGCTTGGACTTCTTGGCCAGAGAGGATTGGAGGAATTAGGGAGGGGGAAGAACTCCCAGGGAGAGGGCAGATGTGCAGTTTCTCTTAAGAAAGGAAATTTCTTATTTTCATGGCTGGCTTCTGCAATCCTCTTGGCTCTATAATTGGAACTGAAGTTAGCAAGAAACATAAACTAGAGTCATTGTTCTTTCTGATGTTAACTCTTGATGTGTGTCAGCTGGATGTCTGTGACAATCACCAGCACTAAAGTTCCTTATTCTGGGAGGACAACGGACTGTTGAACTGTAAGAAAAACTCAGTCAGAAATGAAAGCAAAACACTTTTGATTTGTTGCAAAATGCATAAGTTTGATTACTAGACTGATAACATTAAGTCATAGTTACTGTTAGAGTAACAAACTGAGTTTAATATTTACTAAGATTAACATGGATGACTTTATAGAAATTCTTTTATAAACCTTATTAGTATATTCTTATTTTAATTCTATTCTATGGCTAATCATACTAATATTAGTAATACAGCATATTCATTCCCCCATTACAGGTAGGCTAATCATCTATGACTAAAACTTGTCATCAATGCAACAAAATATATAGCTATTACTTATTGCATAAGGATACAGACACAAGAGTAGGCAACTGAGTTCTCCTCAATGGTTCCTGGGACAGCTCACTGTGGTTTCTTTGCCCCACTTAGTCACCTTTCCTGTGGTACCAGGTAGTAAACAGCTTGCTGAAGGGTGGTCCCTCCAAGTATGAGGGCTAGATCCCTCTGGAATGCTGCCCACTTTTACCTAGTCCTCCTAGTAATTCCTATTAACCAGCTCTTTATAAATTAATATCAGTAATTTTTATATCACATATAACAAAAAATAGCTGTAAGTAGATACACCAAATATATTTTTGAGATTTATGTGTATTCAGCTCTCTGATTTGATGCATTTTTAGAAATTAATTTTGAGGTATCTTCTAAGTTTCCAGTAGCATGAAAAATACAATAGGTTACACAAGAATGAAGAGAAAGGAACAATTCCTAAGGCACATGGTAGTTGAGCAAAGCTTGTGAAGGAAGGGGACTTCGGCTAGACTTGAGAGGAAGAAAGAGATTTAGTTAAGCAGGGAGAAGGGGACACTGGGGAGCAATGACTACTGTAAATTTGATGAGGCACTGGAACTACAGCCTCCAGAAGGACATTGAATCTCTTAATCCATTTTTCTCATTTGCATTGTTAGCAGAAAACTCCTCACTAGAATACTCTAGTTTATCTCAGGTTCTCCTTTCACCAAAGCTGGATAGGTCAAATTTGCATCCCCTTCCCTGACCCCTGGTGAACCCTGAATATGATAAGGAGGGGAGGGTGACCTGCAACGGCTAGTGTTTTTTTCAGAATCTTCTGCCCTCCACTGGCCAATAGCTCATGCACTTCATTGGTACAATCATTTCCTTCTGCAAGTAGATGAACTTTTTATGAGAAGAGCAGAGGAAGTCTTCCTTACAAAAATTAAGAGTAACTTTTCCCTGACTAAGCATTGGTATAGTGGATAGAGCATCAAAATGGGATGCAGAGGACCCAGGTTCAAAACCCCAAGGTCGCCGGCTTGAGCGCGGGCTCACCAGTTTGAGCGTGGGGTCTCTGGTTTGAGTGTGGGATCATAGATATGAACTCATGGTCACTGGCTTGAGCAAGGGCTCACTCGCTCTGCTGTAGCCCCTGTCCCCCCACCCCCAGTCAAGGCATAACAATCAGTGAACAACTAAGGAGCCACAACAAAGAATTGATGCTTATCATCTCTCTCCCTTTCTATTGGTCTGTCCCTATCTGTCCCTTCCTCTCTCTGTCTCTCTTTGTCTCTGTCACTAAATAAATAAATAAATAAATAAATAAATAAATAAATAAGAGTAACTTGCTTTAATCTATCAGGATGGTTGGGCTGCTCAGTTTGGCATTGAAACTTTAAATTTTATCTTCCATAGCATTCTTCAGGCTGCCGCAGTCTGTAATAATTTTAATGTCTTCTAGTTAATTTCCTTCAAGGTCAGACATCAGTACACACTAGAAATGAATTCAGGAAATCTTGAGGCAGCCATCAAGATTAGAAGAAATTTTCATGGTAATAATCATGTTGCACTTGAAGCAAGAACTGAAACTTCAGTCTGTTTTAATATGCAACAAAACTCCCTATATTTTCTTTGCTACATTAGAGAAATTCATACATTTGACATGAGTGGTTTAGAGCAGGGACGACTAGAAAGGAGAAACATGCTTGGGTGATAAACTTACCAGGCAAGTTTACAGAAGACTAAACATTAGTCCCAGGAAAGTTGTGTAAGACAGGAGTAGAAGATGAAGAGAAGCCAGAAGTTAAGATAGTAACATTTGGAGACCTGGCTTGGAACCCTGCCTCCAGCACCCACCATTAGATGATTGTGCACATTTGTGCCTATTATGACAGCCTCAGGAAACAGATAAACTCATCATTTTAGGAAAGTTGACACAGTTTCCAAACTCTCTTAGTTAGAGGTCTGTGCCTGTTTTCAATATAAAGACAAAAATGGTCAATTGTTTGGGTTTTTTTCATGAATTCAGGTGCCTTTTCTTTCATAAATCATAACTGAAAATGTTTTCCTTGTGACAATTCTAATAAGGTTTTAGTATTTTATCTTCCAACAAAGAACCTAAGTTTGTGGGATTTTAGACTTTGGTTAACAAACAGGTTAAGGACAAAGGAGGTCTCCTTGTGATCTTTAAAATTAGACCATGGTATTGTTGTTATAGAAATATTAGCCCTGATGGATTATATATAAACATTTACAGTGAAATAGTGTTATGCCTGAAATTTACTTGAATATAATTCTTGAGGGAGTGAGAGGGAGTGTGTAGACACATAGAGAAAACAGGATTTGCTAAGTCATGATAATTATTAAAGTTTTTTTTTTTTTTCAGAGACAAAGAGAGAGTAAAAAAGAGGGATAGATAGGGACAGACAGACAGGAACGAAGAGAGGTAAGAAGCATCAATCATCAGTTTTTCGTTGAGACACCTTAGTTGTTCATTGATTGCTTTCTTATATGTGCCTTGACAGGGGCCTTCAGCAGACCGAGCAACCCCTTGCTCGAGCCAGCGACCTTGGGTCTAAGCTGGCGAGCTTTTGCTCAAGCCAGATGGGCCCACACTCAAGCTGGCGACCTCAGGGTCTCAAACCTGGATCCTTCCGCATCCCAGTCCGACACTCTATCCACTGTGCCACTGCCTGGTCAGGCGAAAGTTTTTGATGGGTACATGAGAATGAATTTTACTATTTTACTTAGGTTTACATGTGTTTGAAAATATCCATAATAAACAGTTTGCAAAATTACCCCTTATAATGGATGTTACAAAAACAGAGTGAAGTTTGCTCTACAGATACATTTCTATATGGCTCCTCTTTAGTGCATCTTATACACATTCAGACTTCAGGACTTAACATTTGTTGCAAAGGGTCCATAATAGCTTTTTATCCATAGCCTCAGAGTTGAAACTCAAGTAACCAGGTTTATTTTTTATGTAGACCTTGATAGCCAGTAGCAACAGTAGTAATGTCTACCCCGAAATTGAATTCACTGAGTTGGATGATGCCCAATGAAAATCTCTGTCCATGAAGACAAAATATAAGCCAGGGCTGTGGTGGCGCAGTGGATAAATCGTCGACTTGGAACGCTGAGGTCGCCAGTTTAAAACTCTGGGCTCGCCTGGCCAAGGCACATATGGGAGTTGATGCTTCCTGCTCCACCACCACCGCCCTTTCTCTCTCTCTCTCTTCTCTCTAAAATGAATAAATAAAATCTTTAAAAAGAATTATTAAGCCTAACCAGGCAGTGGTGCAGTGGATAGAGCATTGGCCTGGGATGCAGAGGACCCAGTCTTGAAACCCCAAGGTCGCTGGTTTGAACACAGGCTCACCCAGTTTGAGTGTGAGGTTGCTAGTTTGAGCATGGGGTCATAGACATAACCCCATGGTCACTGGCTTGAGTCCAAATGTCGCTGGCTTGAAGCCCAAGGTTGCTGGCTTGAGCAAGCGGTCACTGGTTCGGCTGTAGACCCCCAGTCAAGGCACATATGAGAAAGCAATCAGTGAACAATTAAGGTGTTGCAGTGAAGAATTGATACTTCTCATCTCTTTCCCTTCCTGTCTGTCTGTCCTTATATGTCTGTCTCTCTGTCTCTCTTGCTTAAACAATTATTTTAAAAAAAAGACAAAATATAAATTCATCGTCTTATTACTAGTAATAACAGTAGCTATATGGTCATTATTTCTATACTCTGATACTGACATAAACTTTTTGGAACAGCTGAAACTACCCACATTATGTTGGTTTCACACATATGGTATAATGTTTAAAATCCTGGGAATAATTTCAGCCATAAGAGAAACATTAGTCTGAACCCAATTTACCAATTTTCTGGGGTGTCACAATTAGTCAAAACTCTCCTTCAGTGCATTGAGGACCAAGCTGTTTTACTAAGGTGACAGTGGTAACACTTTATACATTAGCTCTTTGTCAAGGCAAAGTTTTTTCACTGGGCAATTGTCCCTATTCAAATATTGAGGATGTTCTTGTCTCTTTATATCTCCACCTATTTCCTCCCAAAGCAGAGCTCAAGTTCTAACTTTTTCACTGAACATCCATTGACAAATTTGTTTTATAATTTTTTGTATATTTATGCATTCAAAAAGTTACTATTTATCCACACCCAGACTCCAAACACATGCATAAGTGTGGTGACTACCTGGTAAATGTTCCTTTTTTTACTGAAATGCACAGATTTTTTAGTAGAATAAAATAAATGTTGTGACCAAAATTTACCATATAAAATCAGAATGTTATTTTTTATCAAAGAAATAAATGCATGCTGGCTATGTTTAAAACATCTCACTAGTCCCAGTGTGGAGACAAAAATAAATAAATGACTCCTCTCTAAGAGCTCAATATCCAGAGCTCTAAGCAGATATGTATACTCATCAATGAAGTAAAGTCAGCTAATGCAAAAGTAACAAACTCAGTAAATTTCAGATTTTTTCCAGGATGTTTGCTATGGTGGTCTCAGGGTGGCCCCATAGTTTCCAGGAAAACTGACTGACAAATTCTTAGTCCCATGTTGCCAACCCTACTAATCTGATGAATAGTAGTGATGACATACAGTCAAACACCAGTCTCATCTTTTATTAGAAGATTGGGGAATAGTTGTTTTAGAGTCTGAATCTGTCACTGATTCCCAGTCACCATTTTTTCCCAACAAACCATGCATTTAACTTTGTTAATCATGAAGCACAGCAAGGATCCTGGAAATGCTATATCATCACTTTACACAAGTTTACAGTGTTCTTTTATGGTGTTCTTACCAAGTTTGCAATAAAAGAGTGGTTTTCTGGTATAAAATTTGAATTTGTTTGCTGTGACATTTAGTTAACAGTCTCAATTAATTGGTTAAGAAAACCTTTCCTACCTTCCAGAAGAGTTAAATAGTTGAAAGATAAATTATTGTGCACAAGATATACTTAGAGCTGGTCTCTATCTCCTTCTATGACTTTTAATGAAATTGTAGCTTACTAAGACGTGCTGCAAGTTTGTTTCTAAAAACAAAATCCAAAAGAACTTTTATCCATTCTATATAGAGGAACACTAAAGAACTACTAAAATTAGATTAAAAATAGGCTTTATACACATGATATCCAATGGTTTGTTTCTATGTATAGAATCATAACAAAGTCATTGATATTTGAGAAATAATTGTAAAGAAAAAATATTAAGTAAATTGCCTGAAAACAGAACTCAGGGACTTTAAGTATGAACTAGAAATTCCTAAATAAAATTATTTGGTTTTATGTGATCTAAGTTCAAATTACAAATATGCATTAATATTTTGCCCAGAGAATGAAAAAATGTCGATCATTTTCACAACAGCCTGAAGTCATATCCTCCACAGTTTCTCCTTCATATATTTTCTTGTAAAGTGATTATAAAAAATTATTTTTGAAAAAATATTACAGAATATTATCAGTTTTCTTAAAACCTTTGATAATTTATATTTTACTCATTTGTACAATTGGTTTGCATTGAATTTTCTGATGTTCATCAAATGATTGATAAGCAAACTTCGTAGATAAGATACATACAGGTGGTGTTCCCAAGAGTACTCCTCAACATATCACTGTATGCAAAATTCCATCTCAGAGACTGTTTCCAGGGAACCCAGTCTGAATCTGTTGGTGCCTTCAGTGATCTTATTAAGGAAAATCTAAAATAAGAGTTTGGAATTGAATCACTTACTAGCAGGGTGTCAATGAAGAATAATCACTACTTATAAGTATAGTACTGACAGGCTTTGGCATAAAGAGGGAATAATTGTCATGGTGGTGAATTAGAATGTGATTTTATTGGAATGGAATACAGTGTCAGGTGCAAGGTCTCAGTCATTTTAGGTTTCAGAAAGCTAGCAATCATGAGGATTTTTACATGATATCTATTAATGCCTCAGAGAAAGACATGAAAGACTGAAGGTGATTATCACCAATTTAAAATAAAGCATGAAAGTAGAGGTCCTCCTTAATTATAAATAAGACTTATTAATGTTTATTTCTAAATATCTATTTAATTATACTTATTAATATAGCAAAGTTTCAGAGAATTTTGAATTTGCAAGTCTGTGATACAAGGTCATCATATATTTGAAATGGAATTAGACCCTGAGATTGGGTTAGAGACCCCCTGATCAATAAACTTGAAAATCTTAAAGTTTTCACTTTCGCTGAACCCTTTGAGCCTGAGAACTGGCCTACTCCTCCTTCTTTAAGGTGGGTGCTACTACACTGCTTAAACATATCTAGAATCCTCTGCTTTGCAAAATGACATCCCTCCCCTCCAACACCCAACCCCAGGATCTACCCCAATTTTTTGTCCTGAACAGCAGTTCAAACTAAAATTTGGTTTACAACAAAATCCAATTGTGAATGTTCTAGAAAAGGGACTATAACCTGAAGGAGCTTCAAGACCTAACTGACATGTCCTGAAAGGATCTAGAAAAGTGTATAAGATGAAACATAAAGTGCAATAAAGACAAGCTTATTGATATGGAAACAGATTGGTAATACAAAAGTCAACACTGACAAGATCCCTAGAAGATAATGGTAACACATTGCTAAGTTGACTGTTAAAGTATTGGAGAAAGCAATGTCTCACACTAAGTGATGAAGAGAATAGAAATGGGATTAAGTGCTCAAAGAAGTAAATATGTATGGTTGAATGAATATACTATAATATAAGATTGCCATAACAAAATACCACAGACTGGATGGCTTAAACAACAGAAATTTATATTTTGCAGTTCTAAAGACTACGAGTCCAAGGTCAAGGTTTTGGCAATTTGGTTTCTCTCGAGGCCTCTCCCCATGATTTGCATATGGCTTCCTTCTTGCTTTGTTTTTATATGTTCTTTTCTCTGTATGCCCACAACTCCAATGTCTTTGTGTGACTGAATTTCCTCTTTTTATAAAGACATCAGTGAAATTGAATTAGGACCTACCATTAAGGCTTCATTTTAACTTTGACATTTCTTTAAAGGCCTTACTCCAAATACAGTCACATTCTGAGATACTGGAGTTAGGGCTGTACTGTATGGATTTTTATTTTTTTAGTGAGGGGGACATAGTATAGCTTATAACAGTATGTAAAGCTGAAAATCTCATCAGCCCTTCACATTGGAGGGAAGGGCACAGAGGACACTAAAGTAACAATGAATGTGCTGGTAAGAAAGGCACTTAAGACTACTGAGTAACTCAATAGTCATTACTCAAGAGCAAGTTTGAGCAGTTTTCTCTGTTTTCAACCCCCACAGAACTGCTGCCCTTTTGCAGATCACACCCTTGGTTACAGGAGGGGTCCCTTATGACCAGATGACAAAAGGAGAACACATGAAAATTGGAACAGAGATGATGCTGCTCCACATCAGCCCCACTGGGGGTATTCTTTAAAAGATAATGTGAAGGAGAACATTCCCCTCTCTGTGGATAGATAAGTTGCCTGAGGTCAGAATACACATGGACCCATGGATAGCAACAAATAGTCTGACTGGTTTGTCACAGGTCTGAGAGGAGAAAAATTGGAATATTAGGTATAACAAAGTAAAGACACCACACTCCCAGTGATGCACTGGGGAGATTTTATTTTTTCATCCCCACCATTCTAAACTGAAAGTGACCAAAGATCCTAATTTCTAGGGCAGAGGACACTGCCACCAGGGAACACTGCAAGAGTCCCATTCAGCTTTGAGTTACTCTGTCACCAATTCTTTTAGGTTGCTTGTGCCAATGACCAGTGAGCAGAAAAGAAACCATGTTAATTGCATAAAAGGAAAGGCTATGTTTGCACCACAGTGATAGGTACTTTTTCTGCACAATTTTATTTTAATTGACCACGTACAGCAACCACAGTCTGAGAAGAGCATGATGATCAGTCCTCAGAACCTGAGGGCTAGGTCTCAGGATCAAATTACTGGGTAAACCAGTTAGATCAGAGTTGCTAGCCAAAGGCAAAGGGAATCTAAAATAGGTAGAATATGGGGGATGATGAATATCTCTTGTAGGCACAGGACCAACTGTTGTAACGAGGACTGTAGTGTGTGTGTGTGTGTGTGTGTGTGTGTGTGTGTATGTGTGACAGAGAGAGAGAGATTTTCCCCAGAAAGAGACTAATTAGAATCCTGGAGGAGTTATTCTTAGATCTGTTGAGCTTACACAAAGCAAGAAGGTTGGAACTATTGTCAAAGTCATGGTGTGTACCATCAGGAAATTACACACCCCAAAATTGCTAAACTGAAGTGAGTTGCCTTGTCTAGGCAACCTGTATCTGCATACTGACTGATGGGGAACTTCAAAGGCCTCCTACCCCCTTGCCTCAATACAAGGCAATTTGAAGTGTTTCTGAATCTTTCACAGCTTCAGAGAACTCCCTGAGATGGCTGAGCTGTCTGCTATAGCCACATCACAGCTTGACATGTCTTTCTGCCAAATCTCGCTCCTGTATCGGTGCTGTTTCAGGAAGCAGTTCCCAATAAACGGCTGCACACAACCTCCATTTCACTCTGTTATAACACTAAAATATTGCTAATCCCACTCTATACCCAGTACTCCTCCACCACCACTATCATTCCTCCTCCTCCTCCCCCTCCTCCTCTTCCTACTATTAAATACTTAATTATGAAAATAGGGTATGTGTTTGTGCAGTTAAAAATTCTCAAGGTCATATGTGTTGTTCTTCTTTATTATATGTTTGCAATTACTGAATAATATCTAACATTTGAGTGCAAAGATGTGCCAGCAAGAATTTTGCATACAGATATATAAAAAAGGAGGGCAAGATGGTGATGGAGTAGGCGGATGTACCAAATTCCAACTCCCAGAACCAAAGTGGATTATAACTTGATTTTAAGAACCATCATCTGGATAAACCAACATTGAACTGGAGTGAGAGGACTCTTCAACCGGGGAACACTGAAGAAGCAACATTGAGATTGGTAGGAAAAGAGAAAAGGGCTGCCCAGCTTCCCGGAGCGAAAAGCAACCCAGAGAAACAAGTGTGGCAGGAAGAGAGGCCAGCGGAAGGATAGGGACCTGGGTTACAGAAACAAAGCCCCAGCCTACAGACCCAGAACCTAGAAGAGGCATATGGACAGTATTTAGCTGGGAAACAGGTTAGGATACTGTTTGTGAGAAAGAGACAGTTGTCTCAGACCCAGGATTCTTCTTAAAGGGATGGTGCAGAAAACCTCTCTCACAATGACTCACCTGGGACTCCGGGAGACAGGGAGAGAGGAGAGGACCAGAGCAGTGAGAAGACAGTGTGGTCTGGAAGGCACAGGGAGAAAAGCTTTGAGGGATAGCCACCCTAAACCATGGGCTGAGTCACTCCACAAATCTGAAATAATATTTCCCCTGGAACCAGCAAGGGGAAGCAGGACACCAGCCAAACAGGCTCCCCTGCAGCAATTAGAGCACAGTCCTTAGAAGGAAGGAGCTTTCAGGACTACAGTATAGAGTGTTAGGGTTTGAGCTACAGCGCCTCAACCCACACTGCTGAGGGTTTGCTGAAGGACGGGCGGCAGTGGGCATGAGCTCAGTCTAGCCCAGGAGGGGAGAAAGGGATGTGCAAAAGTGGTCTGCCGGTTGCGGGCCCGCCTGTGGCCCCACCTGTGGGGGAAAAGCGGCAGCCCGGAATGGGCAGAGATCCGCCACTGGGAAGGGGTGAGCGGGCATGCAAAATCACCTGGCCTCGGAGGCTTGAAGCCCTGCACGAACCGGCTTTGCCCAGGGAGGCGGAGAGATGACTAGGCTCGCAGTTGAGCACACACCAGCAGACCAGCCAAGGAGCCGTGGTTGGAGGGGGCGGGGCAGAAGCCCGGCTCATTGCTGAGCGGGTAGCAGTAGCCCCTTCCAGCCTAGAAGCTGAGATTGGCGGGGGCAGAACGGAAGCCTGGCTCACAGCTAAGCATGCATCAGCAGCCCCTCCTGGCCAGAGGAACTGGCTGACAGAACCCACAGCTGAGCAAAAGTGCTCACCCTTGCCCTTGGTGCCCATGCTTGTGGCCCGAGTGTGGTGCACATTCCCACCTGTGGGAGAGGGGTGAAGGCCGAGATCAGCTGAGGCTTATAGAGCCTGGAATGAAAACACAACCCCTCCCACGGAGGCGAGGTGGAAACCACAGCAACAGCCGCAGTGGCCGGCACCAGCAACACCCATACCCAATCGCCCTAGGCAGTGGCAAAGGGGGTGACAGGCCTGCAGACAGACCACACCTAAGGAACACAGAGGCAACACCCATTGGACTCCAGTAGCCAAACCCTTCTTACACACAGACAAAATAGGCAGGCAGAGAAATGCAACCCAAATGAATCAAGAGAAATACCCAGAGAAGGACCTGAATGAATCAGATTTAACCAAACTACTTGATGCAGAGTTTAAAATAATGATAGTTAGGATGTTCAAAGAGCTAAGAGCAACAATGAATAGTCATTATGAACACCTAAATAAAGAGATAGCAAGTATAAATAAAATAATAAATAAGAATCAGAAAGAAATGACAAATACAGAATCTGAACTGAAAACCACAAAGGAGGGAATTAAAAGCAGGACGGATGAAGCTGAGGATCGAATCAGTGAGTTAGAGGAAAAAATAAACAAAGGCACAAAAGCAGAGCTGAAAAAAGAAAAGAGACTAAAAAAATCAAAGGAAACTCTAAGGGAGCTCTGTGAAATGAAGAGAAATAACATCCGCATCATAGGGGTTCCTGAAGAAGAAGAGAAAGAAAAAGGAATAGAAACTTTGTTCAATAAAATTATAGCTGAAACCTTCCCTAAATTAAGATTAAAAAACGTTTCACATGTTCAAGAAGCACAGAAAACACTATTAAAAAGAAAACCAAAGAAATCTATACCAAGACACATTATAGTTAAAATACCAAAGCTAAATGATAAAGAGAAAATTTTAAAAGCTGCTAGAGAAAAAAGGGCTATCACCTACAAAGGAGCCCCCATAAGGATAATATCAGACTTCTCAACAGAAACACTTGAGGCCAGAAGGGAATGGCAAAATATATTCAAAGTAATGCAGATCAAGAACCTACAACCAAGACTATTCTATCCAGCAAGATTAACTTTTAAATTTGAAGGAGAAATAAAGAGCTTTCCAGACACACACAAAAAAAAACTTCAAGGAATTCACTAGAAGCAAATCAATTCTGCAAGAGGTGCTAAGGAGCCTGTTGTGAACAGTTCAAAGGGGGGAAAGAATACAGCAAAAGAAGAATAAAGATTTAAAGGATAAAATGGCAATAAACAACTACATATCAATTATTACCTTAAATGTAAATGGATTAAATGATCCAATCAAAAGACATAGGGTAGCTGCATGGATAAAGAAACAGGACCCATACATATGCTGTCTACAAGAGAGACACCTTAAAACAAAACACGCACATAGATTGAAGGTAAAAGGATGGAAAAAAATATTTCATGCAAATGGAAATGAAATAAAGCCCGGGTAGCAATACTTATATCTGACAAAATGGACTTTAAAACAAATACTGTAGTAAGAGATAAAGAAGGACACTACTTAATGATAAAGGGAACAATTCAACAGGAACATATAACCATTATAAATATCTACGCACCAAACATAGGACCTCAGACAGACATAAAGCAGACTTTGATGGATATAAAGGGTGAAATTAACAGCAATACTATAATAGTAGGGGATTTCAATACCCCACTAACATCATTGGATAGGTGCTCAAGAAAGAAAATTAAGAAAGAAATAGCAAACTTAAAGGATATACAAGATCAACTCGATTTAATAGATATCTTCAGAACTTTTCACCCTAAAACAGTAGAATATACATTCTTTTCAAGCGCTCATGGTAATTTTTCTAAGATAGACCACATGTTAGGACACAAAAGTGGTCTCAACAAATTTAAGAAGATTGAAATCATATCAACTATCTTCAAAAATCAATCAGAAAGAACCAGAACACCTAAGCAGACCAATTACAACAAATGAGATAAAAACAGTTATCAAAAAACTTCAAACAAATAAAAGTCCTGGGCCTGATGGCTTCACAAGTGAATTCTACCAAAAATTCAAAGAAGAACTAACTCCTATCCTCCTCAAGTTATTTCAAAAAATTCAAGAGAAAGGCGGACTTCCAAACTCCTTTTATGAGGTGAGCATAATTTTGATCCCCAAACCAGGCAAAGACAACACAAAGAAAAAAAATTATAGGCCAATATCCCTGATGAGTTTAGATGCTAAAATTCTCAACAAAATATTAGCCAACCGGATCCAGCAATGTATGAAAAAAATCATACACCATGATCAAGTGGGATTTATTCTGGAGAGGCAAGGCTGGTTCAATATTCGCAAATCAATCAATGTGATTCATCACATAAACAAAAGAAAGGACAAAATTCACATGATAATTACAATAGATGCAGAAAAGCATTTGATAAAATCCAGCACCCATTCATGATTAAAACTCTCAGTATAGTGGGAATACAGAAAAAATACCTAAACATGATAAAGGCCATCTATGACAAACCCACAGCAAACATCATACTAATTGGGAGAAATTTAAAAGCAATCCCCTTAAGATCAGGAACCAGGCAGGGGTGCCCCCTTTCTCCACTCTTATTCAACATAGTTCTGGAAGTCTTAGCCACAGCAATCAGACAAGAAGAAGAAATAAAAGGCATCTAATTTAGAAAAGAAGAAGTAAAACTGTCATTAATTGCAGATGATATGATATTGTATATAGAAAACCCTAAAGTCTCAGTCAAAAAATACTGGACCTAATAAATTCAGCAAGGTGGCTGGATATAAAATTAATTCTCAAAAATAAGTGGCATTTTTATATACCAACAATGAACTGTCAGGAAAAATAATTAAGGAAACAATTCCCTTCACTATTGCAATCAAAAAAATAATGTACCTAGGAGTAAATTTAACCAAGGAGGTTAAGGACTTGTACTCGGAAAATTATAAAACATTGATTAAAAAAAGCAAGGAAGATACAAACAAGTGGAAGTATATACAGTGCTCATGGTTAGGAAGAATAAACATCATTAAAATGTCTATATTACCCAAAGCAATTTATAAATTCAATGCAATACCAAATAAAATACCAATGACATACTTCAAAGATATAGAACACATATTCCAAAAATTTATATGGAACCAGAAAAGAATATGCATAGCCTCAGCAATCTTAAAAAGAAATAATAAAGCAGAAGGTATCACTCTTTCAGATATCAGGGTATACTACAAGGCCATTGTACCTAAGATAGCCTGGTACTGGCATAAGAACAGGCAAATAGATCAGAGGAACAGAACAGAGAACCCAGAAATAAACCCATACCTTTATGGCCAACTGATATTTGACGAAGGAGGAAAGAACATACAATGGAGTAAAGACAGCCTCTTTAACAAATGGTGTTGGGAATATTGGACAACTACCTGAAAAAAATGAAACTGGATCATCAATTTACACCATTCACAAAAACAAACTCAAAATGGATAAAAGACTTAAATGTAAGCCGTGAAACCATAAGCATCATGGAAGAAAACATAGGCAGCAATCTCTCTGACATCTGTAGCAGCAGTATATTGGCCAATTTATCTCCAAGGGGAAATGAAATAAAGGCAGGATAAACAAATGGGACTATATCAAACTAAAAAGTTTTTGCACAGCTAAAGACAATAAGAACAGAATAAAAAGACAAACCACACAATGGGAGAACATATTCGACAGCACGTCTGATAAGGGGTTAATAACCAAAATTTATAAAGAATTTATAAAACTCAACACCAGGAAGAGAAGCAATCCAATAAAAAAAATGGGCAAAAGAAATGAATAGAAATTTCTCCAAAGAGGACATACAGATGGCCAATAGGCATATGGAAAAATGCTCAACATCACTAATCATTAGAGAAATGCAAATTAAAACCACAATGAGTTATCTCCTCACAACAGTCAGAATGGTGCTCATCAGCAAAACAACACAGAATAAGTGCTGGCGAGGATGTGGAGAAAAGGGAACCCTTCTGCACTGCTGGTGGGAATGCAGACTGGTGCAGCCACTGTAGAAAACAGTATGGAGATTCCTTCAAAAATTCAAAATCAAACTGCCTTTTGACCCGGCTATCCCACTTTTAGGGATATACCCTAAGAACACCATAGTACTGTTCGAAAAGAAGAAATGCACCCCCATGTTCGTGGCAGCGTTGTTCACAATAGCAAAGATCTGAAAACAGCCCAAGTGTCCATCAGAGGACGAGAGGATTAAAAAGCTTTGGTACATATATACTATGGAACACTACTCAACCATAAGAAATGATGACATCGGGTCATTTATAACAAAGTGGATGGACCTTGATAGCATTATACGGAGTGAAATAAGTAAAACAGAAAAAAACTGAGTAAAGATAGCCTCTTTAACAAATGGTGTTGGGAAAATTGGACATCTACTTGCAATAAAATAAAACTAGACCATCAACTTACACCATTCACAAAAAGAAACTCAAAATGGATAAAGGACTTAAATGTAAGCCGTGAAACCATAAGCATCTTAGAAGAAAACATAGGCAGCAAGCTTTCCGACATCTGTAGCAGCAATATATTTGCCGATTTATCTCCACCGGCAAATGAAGTAAAAGGCAGGATAAACAAATGGGACTATATCAAACTAAAAAGTTTTTGCACAGCTAAAGACAATAAGAACAGAATAAAAAGACAAATCACACAACAGGAGAACAAATTTGACAATACGTTTGATAAGAGGTTACTAACCAAAATTTATAAAGAACTTATAAAACTCAACACCAGGAAGACAAACAATCCAATCATAAAATGAGCAAAAGAAATGTATAGAAATTTCTCCATAGAGGGCATACAGATGGCCAATAGGCATATGAAAAAATGCTCAACATTACTAATCATTAGAGAAATGTAAATTAAAAATCAATGAGTTATCTCCTCACACCAGTCAGAATGGTGCTCATCAGCAAAACCACACAGAATAAGTGCTGGCAAGGGTGTGGAAAAAGGGAACCCTCCTGGTCTGCTGGTGGGAATGCAGACTGGTGCAGCCACTGTGGAAAACAGTTTGGAGATTTCTCAAAAAATTAAAAATCGAACTGTCTTTTGACCCAGCTATCCCACTTTTAGGAATATACCCTAAGGACACCATAGCACTGTTTGAAAAGAAAAAATGCGCCCCCATGTTCGTGGCAGCATTGTTCAAAATAGCGAAGATGTGGAAACAGCCCAATTGTCCGTCAGAGGATGAGTGGATTAAAAGGCTTTGGTAAATATATACTATGGAATACTACTCAGCCATAAGAAATGATGACGTCAGATCATTTATAATAACATGGATGGACCTTGAAAACATTATACTGAGTGAAATAAGTAAATCAAAAATAATTAAGGACTATATGAGTCCATACATAGATGGGACATAAAAATGAGACTCAGAGACATGGACAAGAGTGTACTGGCTACTTGGGGGGTGGGGGAAGGGGGAGGTGAGGGAGGGTGTATGGAGCGAGGAGGGGCACAAATAAAACCAGATAGAAGGTAACGGAGGACAATTTGACTTAGGGTGATGGTTACACGACATAATCAAATGTCAAAATAACTTGGAAATATTTTCTCTGAACATATGTGCCCTGATTTATCAATGTTACCCCATTAAAATTAATATAAATAAATAAATAAATAGAATTTTGCATACATTAAGTCAAATAATCCTCACAAAAAGTTCTATTACTCGTCCCTTTATACAGAGAAGGAGATTTAGACTTCATGAGGTTTAATAAATTACCCCACATTGTACAAGATGTAAATGGCTGCTGGGATTGAAGCACAGGGACTGTTTGGCTCCAAAGCTCAAGCTCTTAGACCATGTCCACTTTCCTTCCTGTTTCAGCAGGAAGTGACTGCATGGGTTGACTAGAATTCTTCTGTAAACTCATTGTGAAAGTCTACTTGAGTCCCCCAGATTTTGTTTGATTGGAGAAAGGCCAAGATGCAAAAATGGGGTAGCCACTTTGTCAGTATGGACTATGTTCATCCTTCTGGGCATCCCTGTCTTCATGGGTGCTCCATCCTTTCTTGGGACACCTTTTTGTTTACCTGAATAACACAATCATAATGGTTGCCTAATGGTAATGTATATACTAATTGAGGTTTAAAACTATGCAGTTATGCTTTTGCCTTTAAAAAGCCCTACATATACTTGAGACTAATCTACATTAGCAAAGTGGCAGCTTTATGTTTCATGCAGTACCACAGTGACATCTTTTCAAATTAATATCTTTTTTAATTTAGTGAATTTCCCAATTAAATGTAAAATAGAAACAGATGCATATTATCAGGGGAATATTTTCATTTTTGACATATTCTTTTGACTTTATTTTCTGCTTTTCTTTGTAACAAATTAATTTCAACTTTCAGCCAATGGCATAAACATGGAATATTTCTAGCATGTATTTCTCACAGACATTTTTGATGCTTTAGTACTATTGCTATGAACGCACCATAACCAGCACCCTTGCAGAAAGGATGGAGGAGAGAAGGGAGGGCTTAAATTGCAGCAGCGTTTATTATAGTGCATGGACTATACTAATATCCAAGGCAACAGGCAGAGATAGTCTCAACTCTAAACCAATTTTCAGTTAAATCTTTTCTTCCATACCAGCTGACTTTTGAAAAATAGATTGGATCTCAGCCTTGGATTATAAATCTTTGTGGTGTCTATTGCGAAAACGCTTTCTACCATCAAAGGATCTGATAGTCGCCCTCCCTGTTGAAATGCATCACAGCCTGGTAGCACTCAGAGCTTTTAGTTTGTTAGTGCAAATCAACTTTTATGGCCTGCATTTGAGAGAAAAGGACAGTGAAATCGCAATCGCACATCCATACATTATTTTGGCTATTTGTAAAGGTTAAAAAAGAAGAATGAAGGATAAAGCTGCAGCATTTTCGGAGGGCTTAAGAAATTACTTTGAAACACATATGCACACACACAAAGGCACACACAGCAGCTGTGAGTGGTTCCTTACCGGACAACAAAGATAAACTGAATGTTAGCTAAGTGATTTACTGTCAACACAGGATGGCATTTTGACATGCACTGTTTTATATGTTTCCATTTCCTGTGTGAAATTTGTGGAACTTTAAAAGGTGTTTGATTGCAGAAGCCTACTTTAATTGCTCTGACCACTCAAACCCTGCAGATGGGAAGTGGCAAGGGGCGGTAAAGAATTACCAATATATTGGGAGTTGAGAAGGAAGAGTGATGAGTGATGAGTGAGGCAAGTGTTGATAGTAGAAGCTTTGATTTGGAGGTTTATAAAGGTAACTGAATGTGACATTCAGCCATCTGGCTTCTGAAATGGGAGAGTGCAAGGATTACAGATGATAGCTTTTAGAGAAGGGCAAAATCTTTTAAATCTTTTATGGCAGAAGTTTCAAGGCAAAGTCAAAACTAGATTAGAAGATAATCAATACTCTGAGGTATACTAGGAGGTTTAGTGCGTTTTTACTCAGAATACCTATCTTAGGAAATGGGTTTGGGAAACCCTCTTAAATAGAAGCAGTAAAAAGGGCTTTTTAAATGAAACAAAATAGTTTTAAAAATACAAAATAATAAGTGCTATAAAATATTGTCCCAAAGAGCTATCTGCATATAATTTGCCACTTCTGATGTGCAAAATCAGAAACATCTATTGAGCAAATCATTTGACTGCACCAAGTTGTTTGCATTTCTTTCCCCACACAAGTTGGAGGATTTGGGCAATTAGAAGGTACATAGTCTGACTGTTTTCTTCTAGCCTAGGGTCTTAATGCTACGTTCTGTAGGCCATGGCTGGAACAAATTGGCAAGCATGGTTCTTATAGTTGAAGCTTTAAGAGATTGTTGCAAAAATGTTTTTAAACTAAGTCTGGTGGTATATGCAAAATTTTTTCTTAGTTTTTCTTTGAAAATTAACTGTGAATCTGTTTTCACAACTGAGATGTCATGCGTAAATCTATTTGTTCAAAACTGTGTATCAAGCCTCCACCAAATGCTAGGCATACTTCCTAAAGCTTCCTTATAGCTTGCTAGACGTTTCTCCTCTCAAATTTCCTGCCTCGTACTTGCCCTTCTCTCAAGTCATGATTCTGCATTACACTTAAATGATTAAATCTAAATGTCCTCATTTTCTACTTCCCTGCTTCTGCATCCATCTTTATCTCATTCTCTATTGTTGAAAAAATTCATGTTTCTATTGGGGATTAACTCCCACCACACTTCTCACAGGCTCTGCATACCTTTCTTAATTGCACCATCAAATCCCTCCTCTACCTTACCTTTCCCATTAGGAACAAACATTCTTTTCTTTACTATTCAAGAAGAATCCTCCTACTCTAATATTTTCCTCAGATATTCTCTTTTCCTATTTGAATTTATAGAGCAACTTTTTAAGAACTGTTTATACCTGCTGTCTCTACTACCTCCCATCACTTTTATTCTTCATTCTACTCCAGTTTGGGCTACATCTCCCCTCACCCACTCCACTGAAAAGCTGTTTAGTCCAAGATTGCCAATAATCTCTATGCTGTTAAGAAGAAGGTTTCTTTTCTTTTCTGATTTTATCTGCCTCCCATAAAATTCATTTGAGTAGACACACCTTCTTGAAATAGAATTGTTCTTTTGCTTCCAGAACACTCTTCTGGTGTGTCTCTGAATTTTGACCTCACCTTCTTGGTGAGTTAGTGGGTTTTTTTTGGGGGGGGGGTGTTCTAATGATTCCAGAGCATGGTCTCAAACTCTTGACACTTCCCTCAATAGACTTTTGCATTAGTGACTTCATCCATTCTTATGGTTTTAATATCATATTTTATCTGCAGCCCCAAATATGAGCTCCAAAATCAAATATTCAACTATATTTTGACATCTCCAATTGGAAGACTTACCATAATCTCCACCTAAATAGGCTGAAATGGAGTCCTTGATTACTACCTACTCTCCCACTGATTTCTTTCCCAGCCTTCATCTTATCACTGCATGATCCCATATATTTTGTTGTGCAAGCCAAAAGGCTAGGAATCATTCCCGATGCCCTCCTTTGCATCATTTCACATACCCAACTATCAGAAAATACTGACACTTTTTCCAAAATGTATTTAAAATCTATTTGCCTGTCTTGGTCTCCACTAGCCCTAGTCCAATGTCTCATAACCTCTTGCCTGGATGAGCACAATTTTCCTCACTGTATCTCCCTGCTTGTACTCTTAACTTTCTACAACTTATTTTCCTTACAACAGCCAGACCAACTGTTTTAAACATAAATCACCTCTCATCACTTTTCTTCCTATAAACTTATCAATAATTTTCTATCACACTTGAATAATATCCATATCCTTTCCATAGTTAGAACTGTTTTTTTTTCTACCTACAACACACTGTGTCCCCAATACTTCTTCTATAGACCTTGGGCAATTGATACTTCCTCAGAAAAGATGTCTTTCACATCACCACCAAGGTAGATTTTTAGTTATCAGGAATTTATTTCTTTAATGATACTCACAATGTTTTTTTATTTTCTCACCATTTGTTGGTGCCAAACTCCTGAGAGAAGAAACCATGATTTTTCTATTCACTGATACTTTATGCAGTGCCTACATTGTATCTGTAACTTTTAATGGTTCAATTATTATATTTTAGTCAATGAAAAAATAAATAAAAGGAGAAGATTATTTCTAGCAAATTTATCAGCACTTAATCCAAATCATTCAGTTTCAAAACTGGGAATTTCCAAGTTCAGCAGATTGTTTGCTCTGACAGCACATTTCAGTGAAAGAAGAGCTGAGGACAGTGCGTGTCCCTTGTCTTTCAGGCCACATTCCTTTAATTTATAACACAAGGTCATTCTATCCACTATTACTTTCTAAATCTATTTGGTCAGTTTAATTTATCAAAATGGTAATTTAATTTCTCCTAGAATAAACCTAAATTTCACTTGCAATTTTAGTTTCAAGCAAAGTATAAGCACTCTATTATCATTACTTTTAAAAATAGCCTTCATTAAGCAATGAATCACTGTACATTGTATTTAGTTTTAAGAGCTCATCAAATGTTAAACACAATAAAGAAAGTTTTATAAATTTCAATATTTTCATAGGTTTTATCTTTCCTTAGCAGTTGAATTATTTATATGATACATTTACTAAAAATATAAACTCTAAGGATTACTAAACCCAATCACAAGTTTTCAGACAAGTTCACAATCAGCCCCTTTGGACAACTGAATATTATCAAATATTATTCAATGTTAGAAGCATTTCATATTAAATGAAATTAGATGAGACTTCTAAGGTGAGGTTTAGACTTCAGTCTATGATATACATCCATCTAGAATTGGACAGGCTGGAAATAAGGCCTGAGCTAAGAGCTAACTAGCATTGGCCTAATAAGGGTCTGGGAGGGGCCTTGTGAGAATTTTAATATACTTCCATTTATTTGCCCTTTAAAATTTCTTTTTAAGAAGATTTATAGTTATTGGATAACCAAGAGGCCATATTGATATGTGACTATTGAATCAGTCATTTTTTTTCATTAAATCAGAACTTTTTCCTCCTGTGATCCTAATAGTCAATATCTGTACAATCTCAACAGAAGATGGTGATGAAATAGGCGGACGTAACAACTTCCAACTCCCAGAACCAAAGTGGATTATAACTCAATTTTAAGAACCATCATCTGGATAAACCAACTTTGAACTAAACTAAGTGGACTCTTCAACCAAGGAACACTCCAGAAGCCACATTGACTGGTAGGAATAGCGAAAACGGCAGTGCAGAGAGACCCGCGTGGCGGGAGGAGAGTTTGGCAGAGAGGGAGGGACCTGGGTCCCAGGAACCAAGCCCCAGCCTGCACTCCCAGAGCCTAAAAGAGGCGTTTGGACAGTATTGAGCTGTGAAACAAGTGAGGATACTGTTTGTGAAAAAGAGATTTTTTTCTCAGACCCAAGAATCTTTTTAAAGGGACAGCACAGAAAACCTCTCTCACAACCATGCACCAGGGGCTCTGGGGAACGGGGAAAGAGGAGAGGAACAGAGCAGCAGGAAGAGAGTGTGGACTGAAGGCACGGGGACACCCTGAGGGGAAGCCACCCCGACACCTGGACTAAGTCATTTCCCTAATCAAAAATGAATATTTCCCCTGGAACTAGCAATACCAGCAAAAGGAGACAGGACACTAGCCAAACAAGCTCTCCCGCAGCAATTAGAGCAAAGCTGCTTAGAGGGAGGGAGCTCCCAAGCCTACAGTGTGGAAACTTAGGGCACTTCCATCTCTCTGAAGGTTGCTGGAGGGTATGGTGGTGGCAAGACGCTGAAACGCGGTCCTGTATGCGTGGACAGAGTCACAACCGATGTGAGCTCGGTCTAGGCTAGAAGGGGCAGAAGGGACACGCGAAAGTGGTCTGGCAGCTGCGGGCCCGCCTGTGACTTCACTGGCGGGGAAAAATACGGGTAGAGATCTGCTCTGTGACCCTGCACAAACCGACCTTGACCGCAGGGATGGGGCTAGGACCAGGGACAGGCGAGGGACTCGTGGCTGAGCTCACGCTGCCAACCATGCCCGGACAAAGAATCCGCGGTTTGCAATCCTGTGTGTGCGAGCGGGCTCCTAATGCGGGAAAGGGTAGACCCTGAGACCAGCGGAAGTTCGCAGCTGAGCTCACGCTACAAGCCCCACCCGGACAGAGAAACTGCGGTTTGCCATCCTGTGTGCGCGAGCAAGCTCCTAACACAGCGGCGGGGTAGACCCCAAGACCAGCAGAAGTTCGCGGCTGAGCTCACGCCAGCAAACATGCCCAGCCCAACAAACCATGGTTTGCGATCCTGAGCAGAAGGGCCCTGGCCTCCAGGGCAGGGCTAAATTCTGGATGGGCAAAGGCACACAGCTGAGAGCAGGTCAAAAGCCCTGCCCAACCCACATAGACTGAAAGTAAAAGGATGAAAAAAAATATTTCATGCAAATGGAAATGAAAAAAAAGCCGGGGTAGCAGTACATATATCTGACAAAATGGACTTTAAAACAAAGGCTATAGTCAGAGATAAAGAAGGACACTACATAATGATAAAAGGAACAATTCAACAGGAACATATAACTGTTATAAATATCTATGCACCAAATATAGGAGCCCCGATATACATAAAGCAGACTTTGATGGATATAAAGGGCGAGATTAACAGCAATACTATAATAGTAGGGAATTTCAATACCCCACTAACAACACTGAATAGATCCTCAAGAAAGAAAATTAATAAAGAAACAGCAGACTTAAAGGAGACACTAGATCAACTTGATTTACTAGATATCTTCAGAACTTTTCACCCTAAAGCAGTAGAATATACATTCTTCTCAAGCGAACATGGTACGTTTTCTAGGATAGACCACATGTTAGGACACAAAATAGTCTCAATAATTTTAAGAAGATTGAAATCATATCAAGCATTTTCTCTGATTACAATGTCATGAAACTAGAAATTAACCATTAAAGAAAAACTGAAAAATACTCAAACACTTGGAAACTAAATAGCATGATATTAAATAATGAATGGATTAACAATGAGATCAAAGAAGAAATAAAAAAGTTTCTAGAAACAAATGATAATGAGCATACATCAACTCAAAATTTATGGGACACAGGAAAAGCAGTACTGAGAGGGAAGTTCATTGCACTACAGGCATATTATAAGAAGCTAGAAAAAGCTCAAATAAGCAACCTGACCCAGCATCTAAAAGAACTAGAAAAACAACAACAAATAAAACCCAAGACAAGTAGAAGGAATGAAATAATAAAGATCAGAACAGAAATAAATGACATAGAGGCTAAGGAAACAATACAGAGGATCAATGAAACCAGAAGCTGGTTCTTTGAAAAGGTAAACAGGATTGATGAACCTTAAACTAGACTCACGAAGAAAAAAAGAGAGAGGTCACAAATAAATAAAATTTGAAAGGACAGTGGAAAAATAACAACTGACACAGGAGAAATACAAAGCATTGTAAGAAAATACTATGAAGAACTATATGCCAAAAAATTAGACAATCTAGGTGAAATGGACAAATTTCTTGAATCATATAAAATTCCAAAAATCAATCTGGAAGAATCAGAACACCAAAACAAACCAATTACAACAAATGAGATCAAAACAGTTAAAAAAAAACTTCCAAAAAAGAAAAGTCCTGGGCCTTATGACTTCACAAGTGAATTCTATCAAAAATTCAAAGAAAAAGTAACTCCTATCCTCCTCAAGCTATTTCAAAAAATTTAAGAGGAAGTGAGACTTCCAAACTCCTTTTATGAGGCGAGCATAATTCTGATCTCAAAACTGGGCAAAGACAACAAAAAGAAAGAAAATTATAGGCCTATATCCCTGAAATTTAGACTCTAAAATTCTCAACAAAATATTAGCCAACCGGATCCAGCAATATATGAAAAAAATCATACACCATGATCAAGTGGGAATTATTCTGGAGTGGCAAGGCTGGTTCAATATTTGAAAATCAATCAATGTGATTCATCACATAAACAAAAGGAAGGACAAAAACACATGATAATTTCAATAGATGCAGAAAAGGCATTTCATAAAATCCAGCACCCATTCATGCTCTAAACTCTCAGTTAAGTGGGAATACAAGGATCATTCCTTAACATAATAAAGGCCATCTATGACAAACCCACAGCAACCATCATACTAAATGGACAAAAATTAAAAGCAATTCCCTTAAGATCAGGAACCAGGCAGGGTTGCCCACTTTCACCACTCTTATTCAACATAGTTCTGGAAGACCTAGCTACAGCAATCAGACAAGAAGAAGAAATAAAAGGCATCCAAATAGGAAAAGAAGAATTAAAACTGTCACTATTTGCAGATGATATGATATTGTATATTGAAAACCCTAAAGTCTCAGTCAAAAAACTACTGGACCTTATAAATGAATTCAGCAAGGTGGCAGGATATAAAATTAATACTCAGAAATCAGAGGCATTTCTATATACAAACAATGAACTGTCAGCAAAAGAAATTAAGGAAACAATCCCCTTCACTATTGCAGCCAAAAGAATAAAATACCTAGGAGTAAATTTAACCAAGGAGGTTAAGGACTTGTACTCGGATAATTATAAAACATTGATAAAAGAAATCAAGGAAGATACAAACAAGTGGAAGCATATAACGTGCTCATGACTAGGAAGAATAAACATCATTAAAATGTCTATATTACCCAAAGCAATTTATAAATTCAATGCAATACCAATTAAAATACCAATGACATACTTCAAAGATATAGAAAACATATTCCAAAAATTTATATGGAACCAAATAAAGAACACGAATAGCCTCAGCAATCTTAAAAAGAAAAATAAAGCAGGAGGTATCACTCTTTCGGATATCAAGGTCTACTACAAGGCCATTATACTCAAGACAGCTTGGTACTGGCATAAGAACAGGCACATTGATCAATGGAGCAGAACAGAGAACCCAGCAATAAACCCATACCTTTGTGGACAACTGATATTTGACAAAGGAGAAAAGAACATACAATGGAGTAAAGACAGCCTCTTTAACAAATGGTGTTGGGAAAATTGGACATCTACCTGCAAAAAAATGAAACTAGACCATCAACTTACACCATTCACAAAAACAAATTCAAACTGGATAAAAGACTTAAACATAAGCCGTGAAACTATAAGCATCTTAGAAGAAAACATAGGCAGCAAGCTTTCCGACATCTGTAGCAGCAATATATTTGCCGATTTATCTCTACTAGCAAATAAAATAAAAGGCAAGATAAACAAATGGGACTATATCAAACTAAAAAGTTTTTGCACAGCTAAAGACAATAAGAACAGAATAAAAAAGACAAACCACACAATGGGAGAACATATTCGACAGCACATCTGATAAGGGGTTAATAACTAAAATTTATAAAGAACTTACAAAACTCAACAACAGGAAGACAAACAATCCAATCAGAAAATGGGCATAAAAATGCATAGAAATTTCTCCAAAGAAGACATAAAGATGTCCAAAGACATATAAAAAAATGCTCAACATCACTAATAATTAGAGAAATGCAAATTAAAACTACAATGAGATATCACCGCACACCAGTCAGAATAGCGCTCATCAGCAAAACAACACAGAATAAGTGCTGGCGAGGATGTGGAGAAAAGGGAACCCTTCTACACTGCTGGTGGGAATGCAGACTGGTACAGCCACTGTGGAAAACAGTTTGGAGATTCCTCTAAAAATAAAAAGTCGAACTGCCTTTTGACCCGGCTATCCCACTTTTAGGAATATACCCTAGAACACCATAACACTGTTCAAAAAGAAGAAATGCGCCCCCATGTTCGTGGCAGCATTGTTCACAATAGCGAAGATCGGGAACCAGCCCAAGTGTCCATCAGAAGACGAGTGAATTAAAAAGCTTTGGTACATATATACTATGGAATACTGCTCAGCCATAAGAAATGATGACATCGGATCATTTACAACAAAATGGATGTACCTTGATAACATTATAGGGAGTTAAATAAGTAAATCAGAAAAAAATACTGAGAACAGCATGGTTTCATACATAGGTTGGACAGAAAAGTGAGACTATGAGACATGGACGAGAGTGTGGTGGTTACGGGGTGGGGGGAGGGAGGGGAGGATGGGATAGGGAGAAGGGTAGGGGCACAGGGAAAACCAGATAGAAGGTGACAGAGGACAATTTGACTTTGGGTGATGGGTATGCAACAGAATTGAATGATAAGATAATCTGGAGATGTTTTCATTGTACATATGTACCCTGATTTATTGGTGTCACCCCATTAAAGTTAATAAAAAAAATATCTGTACAATCAATTGGATTGAACAGTCTGTCAATATGGCCTGGCAATGGAGTAATTGCTTTTTATCTGATCTACATTTCTAAATGCTATCTTTTTCTATTAAAACCTGACTTAAGCTACCTTTCTCTGGGCAAATTTCTCCCTTACCTCTGTATGAGTGAAATAGGAACATTTATCGAAAAAGCACATATTTGCAATGCTTAATGAGAAGCA
This sequence comes from Rhynchonycteris naso, assembly GCA_037038555.1. Lineage (NCBI taxonomy): Eukaryota > Metazoa > Chordata > Mammalia > Chiroptera > Emballonuridae > Rhynchonycteris > Rhynchonycteris naso. The sequence continues at coordinate 93,522,621 of CM072999.1, forward strand.
AGGCAAAAAGCCCTAACAGATGCTGATATAAAACTCTACTTGTTGCATGCTCTATAGCCTTCTATATCATAACTTACAGCTTTATATCTAGACTCTAAGTTCTTTATAGCAGTGTTTTAAATTGTATTATAGGCAAATATATTCACCACCCAAGACTTCTTAACAGAAGGATTATTCTTTCTAAGTGGTTTGTAAATGTGATTTAATTTGGCTCATGAAATGTGAGCCAATGTAACATCAGCCATATCTAAGCTGAAACGATAAAGATTAGCACAGGATCCTATCATTGTTTTCTTACTACAATGAGACTGTCATAGGAGGACAGGGGATGCTTCTTCAGCAGCGTGAAAGTCAACTGTCAAAATATATATAATACAGTATAAGCAACAGATACACTTTCTGTCATTGTATACTTCTAAGATTTTTGGTGTTTCTTTGTTATTAGAATAAAACTTACCTTAAACTGACTATTAAAAGCTCATATAATCTCAAATCCTGGCCAAACTTGTGATGCAGAGAAGATGATAATTTTTTGAATGAACAAATGAACCAGAAAAAGGAGACACTAGAATGCATTTCTGTTCATTACAATGTTTATACCTTCACAAACCACTATTGGTATGGAGATGTAATGTATTTTAGTCACTAAGATAAATTCAGTTCTAAAGTGGAGATCTATTTAAGAGTAAGTTGTTACTAGCATTGGTACTCTTAAGAAAACTAGCAGTAATTTTGAATTGGAAATTTCAAGTTTTTAAGCATAGCAAAATATTTAAGTATATATAAGTACTGCTGAATAAAGATTCCAGTTCTTGCAGATTAAATAGTAATCTCCATCTCTTAATTTTCCCTGCCTGAGAATCTTTGATAAAAATAAATGTTATGTTACCTATGCTTATCAAACATGACCGCACAATACTTAAGGGGAATCTCCATCAGGCACCCCTAATGTCTGTGAGGGGTTATAGTCAATTAAGAGAAAATAATAGCACTCAACTAGTGTTAATTATTCCTGCATTTAATTTTGGTAAACTCTTTGAGTGTCGTTATTTTTCCTTCCCATTTCAATATGTTAAAATATCAGTATTTCACAACCTATCACAAGAGGCAGCCTGAAAATGTTCTGTACTTTATGATCATTACTATCTCCACAGGACTAAATAATGGTCCTAGAGTCTTGCCTATTTCACTGAGAAGTCCTATGTGAAAAAATCATGTACTTCAATCAAATGCAATTCAAAAGTTGAAGTCTGGATATAAATACCACAGGATAAGGAAAAAAATCTGGCTATCATGTAGTGAAGTTCATGTGTATATACTGATAAATTTGGATCTAAACTGGAGTGTCCACATGATTAGCCACAAAGTTTTCACTCTTGATTATAGATTGGCCATCTTGAAAACTCCTCCATAATCACAGACAGTCATCAACAGAGGCTGACTTTGCCCTCATGTGAGAATAATCTAGAACTATAACCAGGCATGGTGCTAGGAAGAAGAAATCTATATTTTGGCTTACTCTGACAGATAAGGAGCAGATTTAATCACAGGAACACTTGCTGTTCACCCTTACCTTTCATTTCCAACAAAACCTGGCTGGAACAAAAGTACAAATAAGTCAAGGTACAAATAAAAGTATGTCTTCACTCATATATAGTAACATGAGTTAGTATTCTAGATAATGGCCTTTATTAGCTTTCAAAAAATATTAAAAAAGAAAAGAAACCAGTCTGGTTTCAGATAACAAGGACCCAGTTACCAGCTAATCATCTGAACTCAAAATATCTCCTTTAGGAAAGTGTGACAATGACATGGATGCTCAAGGCTCCTATTTTTATCTCTTAGCAAAGAGCATGAAGACCTTCTTTGGTACTTTTCCTTTCACTGTATTCCACTCATGATTGAAGGCAAGTAATTTATAATGAATGATGCCTTCAAGGTAGAATGAGATTGCTACCTGCTTTTATAGCTGGTAATGGAAAAACCGCAGACATGATGGGTAATAACTTAGCTCATTAATTTTCTCAGACATGTTTTAGCCAATAAACACTTGATTTGAAACTTTTGGGTTTACAGAAAAACCTTGGCTTTCAAAGTAAAACTTATCTGTTCCCATAATATCCCAACTTTTAAAATTGGCTCTATTTTTTATCTAGTGAATTAGGGCATTCTTAGTATGGCCTTTCCTTCTATAGGATAATATATATGTGCCACTTTGCCTTGTTCCCATCATGAAATCACATATAATGGGGAAAACGCATCTGTATAATTTGTGAATGGAACACAAAGGTAATTTCAGAACATTTGTCAGTAATTGGAAGGTCCCTGCCTATGAAGCTACAAAGGCTGGCTGACCCTGTAAACTCTTGTTTTCGGAAAGTAACTAAAGTGCTTTTATTCAGGCTCTGTCAATATATAACAGTTTGTTGTAACGGGTGATTCAGAGAATAGCAATAATGATGGTAATGACCATGGTGATCATAATGAAAGTGGGAGTATTTTTGGAAAGCAATGTTATGCCTCATCCAAAGCCAACAAAACAGGGAGATCAGGGGAGCCTGTTGGGCATAGAAACTGTCTACAAAGAGTTGCAGTTCCTGCTGCCCTTTTCAGCTGATCCAGCATCTGTGACTGAGCTCCCTCAAACATCTTTCCAATTTGTGGAGCCTAAAATATTTATTTTTATCAAAAGCACAGAAAAACAAACCAACCAAGAGCTTCCTACTATTAGCGCTATCTTGACTGAAGAGAAAATCAGTTATCAGGGCTGTCCTCACCCAGTCACTTTCTAAGTTGGTTTCTCTTCTAGGAGAGCCGTGGCTTCAGAAGTTTCTTTTTATGGTTTCCCAAGGGTGCCACAATCTTTCCTATATCCTCAGGGGCTATGCCCCTGAAGGGTCTACTTAATGCTGAGAAGGCATTCTCTATTCACAGCAGGCAATGGGAGGTATTCAGACACAGTGAGAGAGCTCAAGTCAACACTAAACATCAAACTAGGGAAGCAGAAAATCATTTGTACATTCTCAAATTTAAGTAGCAAACTGGCTTCGTGCCCCACACAAAGAATCCCAAACTGTCAAGTTAATCGGTTTTGGCTTTTTGTAGCCCTCATTTCTCCTTCTTCTTTGAAAAGTTACACTTTCACCCAGCCTATCCTGCTGTTTTGGGAGAGTTTGTTTTCATTCAGACAGACTTTAGTATAAGATAACAAAATCCAGAAGAGTGATATAATTAACATAACCATGTTGACAAGAATTCAAGCTACAAAGCTGTATAGTAGTAGTAGTACCTTTACCAAAGGCCTAGAACTTTCTCATAGTGTCAGAAGCAGTAGTCATCTGTATTCTTTTTTTTCACTTGCTACATTAAAAGTATGACAACCTCAAAAAATATATATCTAAAAACTTTGATTATTTCTCCTTGGATGACTAGACAAATGTATTGCAACACTATCAGTCATTTATTCCTACAACAGCTACTCCCCAAGAGCTATGAAATTATTACTTAGCGCTATAAAAATGGGATGCCTATATTTTTGTTCTTTTTGTATTTATAAAAAGCCAGGGAGGCAGGAGGAAAAGACATGCATAGCTGCCTGGCAAAGCAGGCCACCAGCAAAGGGTATGCATATGACTATGATTAAGTTTGAAATCTGTTGGAGGGCATGGTTTCAGGAGATCAAAAAAGCCATATATGAGACTGGAGTATGACAGATGTAACCAAGATAGAGTAGGTAGTTCTGAAAAAAATGAACAGAGAGTTAAGTACTATTATGGGAGAAATAATCCAAGCAAGGTGGAGGAACAGAAAGACTGTTCTGTTGGAATTGGACAGTGCACTCAAGTTAAAGTTAAATTTTGATGTAAGGAAGTAGCTAGTATTAAGTTAGCAATATGTATTTGTTTAAGGACTTAAATTTCAAGTCATAACTTTCCACTTCCAATACAATTGACAAGAATAAAGGAAGGAGAGGAGAAAAAGAGGAGGGAGAAAGGGAGAAAAGATAGATACATATATACATGTATATATATGCTCTTTTGCCCTTTATTTTAATAAAAGCTTAATTATTATGTTATAATATAAGCACAAAAGTGGTATAATATAGTTTAAACAAAATTATTTATCCTCCTATTTATGACATAAGATTCTTCTGACCTTAGGTTATTTATATAAGAATTTAAATTTAACTTAATATTATATTGAAAAAATTGTATTTATTTCTGAACTTTTATTTACTTAAATACTTAAGTATTTTAAGAAGCATAAACTTGGATAAAACCTTTGTAAGACTGCTGAGAACACATGAAGCAAAATATTGAAATATGGTCACATAGGTTATAAAATCAAATGGAGACCAATATAAAACCAAGAGACTATTGAGAAATGCAGAAATATTTTTTAACAAGAGAAAAAGTAAAACAGAAAACTGTAAAAGTAATTGAATAAATCTGGTCAATGTAAAAATAACCAAGCTGCAATATATATGGAAAAATGAACTGGAAACATGTGTTTTAGTTGTAGGATTTGCAAATATGTGTTATAGAGAGTTGGATCATTGAATTATTTTTCTTATCCAAAAACAAATCATTTGTTTTTATAATTTAAAAATGAAAATATATAAATAAATTAATATTTCCTTTATTTTTCTTTTCAAAGTGAGAGGAGGTAAGGTAGAGAGACAGATTCCTGCATGAGCTCCAACTGAGATCCATCCAGCAACCACTATCTGGGTTTGATGCTTTGCCCGTCTGGATCCATGCTCGCAACCAAGCAATTTTTACCAACTGAGGTAGAGGCTTCACAACACCCAGGGATGATGCACTCAAATCAGTCGAGATATGGCTGTGGGAAGAGAAGAGAGCAAGAGGAGAGAAGGGGGTGGGGGAGGGATAAAGAAGCAGAGGGTTACTCTTCCTGTGTGCCCTGACTGGGAATCAAACCCAGGACATCCACACTATGGGTCTATGCTCTAACACTGAACCAACTGGCTAAGGCTAAATTAATATTATATTGATTAAGAGTTACTAGAATGATATATATTGTGTAGCTAATAACTGTTTAAACTTTTAAGAAGCAACAGTATAATTGCCAATAACCTTTTTGTAACATAAGATTTAAATTTGGTCAGTAATTTTTAGTGTCCAATAATTTGGTGGAAGTTATCTTATAATATGGAGTCTATAAGCAATGGGGAAGCCAGTGAATTTTAAGCAAAAAGTGATGTGGAGAAAATTAGACTTTAAGAAGATTAGCCTGACAATAGAACACTGTATAAATTGGAAAAAGGAGGGAATAGATTTTCCCTAGACTAAAACTACCCTCATTGGCTGACTGGTAGCATTTTCATACTATTCTCATAGCATACCAGTAATATTCTAATTATTTTATTTTGTTCTATCTAAATTCATATCTGCCCTAGTTCTACTGAGAAGCAGCAATTGGTACAGCTGGTTTTAGGAACTTCAGGAAGAAACAGTGCTCATTTTGTTTCACTCCTGACTTTTCCAGAAGAAATATAAATATGAAGTTTAAAGCTAGTTACTCTCTAGCTCTGCCTTGTAGTAACATCATTCCCTGTTACTGACACTATCTCAGCATCAGTGGAGAATATACAAGGCTGCCAGCTCTTTCTCCTTTTTTGTCTTTGATCACTGCTCTTCTAAATAATATAAAAAATTTTCAGGACTGGGTTTTAGTGTCAATTTATCACAAAGGAAGCACTATGGCTTGTTATTGGTTCAAGTCACTTTTTTATGGAATCCTATTTGTGTATCAGAAGTATTACCAACTTGGTCAATGATGACAGTTTGGTGGATTCAAATGATATTACATCATCAAGAAAATCCACCCAAAGAATACACTTAGGTATCAAACCTTTGAAAATTTTCTAAACTAAGCATTTTCCAATTTCCCACCTTCAAATTGAATGAGAGAAGATTCTTTTGATTTAAGCTTTAACATTTCTATTCAGTTCTCTAAGCAGAAGCGTGTGTGTGTGTGGGGGGGGCAGAGATAGAAGCTTTTGGGAAGATCAGTATCTGTTGCATAAGATGAACCAAAACAGTGGTATTAGTTTACACTGAGGCAGTTTTACAAACTCATCAATTTAAGACCTTTCAACCTAACCTCAGATGACACCAAAAATATACGATTTCCGTATATTTTTGCCAGCTAATTAAAAGCTGAAATATTTCTAAAATTCAATGAAAGGAAGAACTAAAAAGATTGACTCATCACTCTTTTGTATTCTTTATATTTTTAAGTTGCTTTAAAACTCTTAAAAATACTTTAAAACTTTGTATTTATAAAATTTTTTAAAATATTATACTTCTAATAATTGTACTACCATTTAGTAATTAATAATCACATGGTCTATAAAACACATTTTAGAGCTGGAGAGTCAGTGGGTGCCTTATTTAAAGCACTGTATGGCATATTGTTTGCAAAGGGTCAAGGTTCATTAAAGCATTATTATTCATTCACCACAAAGTTTGAAAGCTGTGAATTTGAAATATTCTTCTCAGCAAAATAATAATTTTAAAAATAGCTGTGTTTATAAAAATGTGTTTGGTGTTGGCAGAATTTAAATCACGGTTTAAATTTGATTGATAACCTCAAAAAATAGGGAAAACACTAGTCTTGGCTTCTAATCAGTAAATAATTCATACTTCATACACCTTTGTAGCTTATTGCTAGCAGACTGGGTATCTTTGAACAAATATTCTTAAGGGCTCATCATTAGAGTTTTATCTTCCTAAAGGTAAAATTGTTTACTTTTAGACTAAGAGAGAGAAGGCACAGAAGGATCACTGAGGAATATGTGGTTGGCAAGTAAGTTGCCTAATTGATCAAAGACTTTAAATGCATTATATTCATAAGTAAACCTGAAACATTAGATGGAGGACAACACATGATATAGAATACACTAACAGAGTACAATTTTTCCCCCAAATACTCTCAGGTTACAATACCAGAAAATCTAATAAAAAATACTAGATTTCTTTTTTTATTTTAATTTAATTTTTAATTTTTTTTTTTTTACAGGGACAGAGAGAGAGTCAGAGAGAGGGATAGATAGGGACAGACAGACAGGAACGAAGATGAGAAGCATCAATTATCAGTGTTTTGTTGCAACACCTTAGTTGTTCATTGATTGTTTTCTCACATGTGCCTTGACCGTGGGTCCTCAGCAGACCGAGTAACCCCTTCTGGAGCCAGCGACCTTGCGTCCAAGCTGGCGAGCTTTTGCTCAAGCCAGATGGGCCCGCGCTCAAGCTGACAACCTCAGGATCTCGAACCTGGGTCTTCCGCATCCCAGTTTGATGCTCCACCCACTGCACCACCACTTGGTCAGGAAAAACTAGATTTCTGATTGTCTTTGAACACCTACCAATAGAGTAGGCAGCAAAGGCAACTTGAAATTTTGAACAAGGAAGTTTTATTTTATATGCTCCGAAATGTGGTAACATGACATTCATGTCTATAATGAAACTATGGAAATGTATCACCTCTTCTAAAGATATAGTTTTGGTAGAAGGATAGTATTTACAGTAGAATAATTCAATTAAGACTTCTGCAGCCAAGGTCATTTGGCCAACAGAACCTAAGGGTTTTAGTTTTGTTTTAGTCTACTGATTTTTTTATGCCCCTGGATTAAGTGATGTCTCAGATTAAAACTGACAGAGAGAGAGGAATTCACAAAAAGGTCATCATTATCTAAATGACAAATTTCTGCTCTAGCCATGTGGATCAATGGATAGAGTGTCATCCCAGCATGGATAGGTTGTGGTTTCAATCCACAGTCAGGACACATGTGAGAAACAACCAAAGAGTGCACAACTTAATGGATCAACTAAGTAGAAGAACAAATTGACACTTCTCTCTCTCTCTACCTCTCTTTCTCTCCTCGCTTTCTTATTTCTCAAGTCAGTGAAAAAATATAAATAAATAAACAAATAAGTAAATAAATATCATAATAAATTCCAAGGTTGCCTCTCAATAATCTCCTACCAATACAGTTGACCCTTGAACAAAATGAATTTGAACTGCTCAGGTCTACTTAAATGTGGGGAGTTTTTTCAATCAATAAGTAAATGTATGTATTTTCTGTTCTATATGATTTTCTTAATAACATTTCTTTTCTCTAGTTTACTTTTTGTAAAAATATAGCAAATAATACATACAGCATACAAAATATGTGTTAATTTATGTTATCAGTAAGACTCTAGCCAACAATAGGATATTACTAATTAAGATTTTTGGGAAGTCAATAGTTATATGTGACTGTAACAGAGGTCAGCATGCCTAAACCTCTTGTTTTTTGAAGATCATCTGTACTATCTTTTCAGTGTGTGTGTGTGTGTGTGTGTGTGTGTGTGTGTATTACGAATCAAGGGAAAAATCTCACTGTTTTTTTGAAAATTGACCTTTAATATTCTAAATAATCCATGGCAAAACTTTTTTATTCTCTATGAAAAGTCTTGGACATAATAAATATACTTAGTACATAGGGAAAGAAGACACCTCTTTCTTTCTCACCTGTAGCCTTGTGGAGCAAAAGTGGAAAGGGGATTTGACCAATAATATTTGTTTAAAAAGAAGCATTCTGCCACTGGCTAGTTAGCTCAGTTGGTTAAGAGCATTCTCCAAAAACAAGAAGATTGAGGGTTCAGTACTTGGTCAGGGCACACATGGGAAGCAACCAAAATATGCACTACTGAGTGGAACAACAAATGTTTCCTTCCCCTTCCCCCTCTCTCCCTTCCTCTCTCTGTCTCTCTTTCAAAAATCAATAAAAATTAAGCCCTAGCCAGATAGCTTGGTTGGTTGGAGTGTCATCCCAGAATGAAGGGGTTGCCAGTTTGATTCCCCAGTCAGGGCACATCCAGAACAGCTTATGTTCCTCTCTCTCTCTCTCTCTCTCTCTCTCTCTCAAAAAAAAAAAAAAAAAGAATCCAATTAAATTAACTGGGAAAAGAGGAACAGTTAGTTGAATATAATATCTTATATTTTCTAAAAATTAAACTAATAAAAATTAAGGACTTAGCATAGCATTTGCCATAATATAAACTCAACAAATAATAGTTTCTTATTTCAACTTTCCCTTTTTAAATGCAAGTTTCAAAACTTGAGCAGGGGCAAGAAATTTTAACTCTACTGGTAAAATAAAAAGAGATCTGAAATTCTTACCCTTTTGACAGTTACAACTTTACAGAAAAAAATAAATAATGCAATAAATAAAAACCTTATATGGACTATTATTTTGTTTAACAAAAAAATAAGAGAGGTGTTAATTTAAGGTACAGGGAACTTGGGTGGCAATGACGAGTTTAGATAGAAATTCATGATGATGAGCAAAGATATCGTTAGATAGAGTTGAGCACATAAAGCATGTAATATGGTGAAATTATGTGACTTTGGAGTTAGAAAGACTGGGCAATTTATTTAATCTCTCTGAGTTGTAACTTTATCATCAATAAAATAAGTATTCCAACTTTTAAGATAACTGTAAAAATTAAATGAGACACTACTAGTAAAAGCTAGGTAAAACTTAGCAAATGCTAACAATGCAATTCACAACTTTCCCCTCAGATTAAATACATTTCAAATAGTTTAAAGAAATAATTAGTATGGCATCATGATAAACTTTGAGATAAAATTGTGCTTATACAATAGATTCAAAAATGGCATTGGAATTACACAATTGTAATGATCAATGAGAAAGAAAAGCATTCAAAGAAATCTTGCAGTTTCTCAGAGAGCTATATGATTAGTTTAAATTTTAAACTGACATGCATAATTTGGAACAGGGACACAACATCAAGAACACACAACAAAGTTTAGAATTAACCCATGAGTTTAAAGGATGAATATTCAAGATGATCTAAGACTTGGTGGGGAAAACATTCAAAAACAGAACAAAACTTTTAAATCTAGATTCTCAGCAGGATGACTAACAAGAAAAAGAGGGATATGCCTGAAGCTTAGAAAAATTGTATTGGGACATCTATTATTGGAGCAGTTGCAAACCAATAATCATCTTCAGGAATGTGAATGGCCTTCAAACTAGGCATCCAAGAATAAGATAAATAGAAATTATGCCTTAGAACAAGAAAGGAGGAATTTTCAAAGTAACATCCCATTTTAACTCATTCTTAAATAGATATTTATTCCTAATAGGTATGTTGAAATGTGCTAGTAATGAGTAAAAACAAAGCAGATACAATTGCTTTTGTGGAACTTAGAATCTAATGGAGAGAAAATAAATAAATATTTACATAATAAATATATATAGCTCTACATCTGAAAACTGCCAGGCCAGAAGAATTTTAAATTTATTGTTTTTAGATTTCATAAAGGTATTATATTTTATATTATGTATTCAAAAAATAATGGGCCTGTGGCAACACCCGATAATCAATCACATTAACAATTCTCCAATAAAATTTTATAATAATGTCACCAGATTTTCAGATACAAAATACAAATATCATTGCACTTTATGTATAGAAATAAAATGATAAATAAAGTAGAAGTAATCATTTTATCTTTTTTTATTTTATTTATTGATTTTAGGGAAAGAAGAAGGGAGAGAGAGATAAAAACATCACTTTGTTGTTTCATTTATTTATGCATTCATTGGTTGATTCTTATATGTGTCCTGACTGCAGATCTAACCCACAACCTTGATGTATCAGAACAACACTCTAACCAACTGAGCTACCTAGCCAGGGCCCTATGAACATTTTAGACCTAATTTTTAAAAAGTTTCAAATATATACAGATTCAAATTTAATAGACTTGTGCTATGCATTCCATAAATGTTTACAAGATCTGTTTGCATGAAGATCTTTAAGAAAGGGTATCTGTGTGAAGCATGTCACTTCAACATAAGGATTATTTTAGCATAAACACTAATTGAGAAAAAGCAGGTACAATAATGCTCTCTGTCCTTCCCTTATTTGCTTAAAAGCAGGATGGACATTTGTAAAGGCGTCTTCCCTTCCCTCTCTACTATGAAGGACAAAAGCTGTCCTTATTAGCTCAAATATGGCACTAAAGGAATCTACACAACAAGTTTTACTAACTAGTCCCTATCTTTTATTAGTTTCTTTACCTTTTCATAATTTGCCACCTTAGAATCTCAAAGTCTTTTTTTATCGTGTCAGTTATCTAAAAATTTATTATCCTTTGTTAAGATGTTATGCAAACCTGAGTACTAACCACCCCTTTGAGTTACCCATTTCTGAGGGCTCCCATGAGTATGTACAATGCACATGTTAATAAACATCTTTTTGTCTTTCTCTAGTTAATCTGTCTTTTGCCAGTCTAATTTACAGGGCTTTAGCCAATGATTCTAAGGTAAACAGATGACAAGGAATTTCCCCTTCTTTGCAAGTGTTAACACTGTCATTTGTATAGGTTGGAGTAAGTCAGGGTAAAACTCTGTAGTCATTAGGCCAAATGCCTCATTGAGAGAAATCAAACATCAAACCATTTTTATTTACAAGAAGTTCTAGAGCAGAATTTGTGTTCAAAAGCAAAAACCTTTTACAGAATTTTTCTATTATAGCTTTTTTCACAATGAGTTTGTGATGCTAGAAAATATTACTTGTCCACATGATAATACACAGGTAAATTGCACATCTCTTTCAAATATACCATGCTGGTTTTCTCAATATCTGACATCATCACTTGGTGTGTGCCTACAACATTAGATTAAAGAAAATGGATCCTTTAAATCTGTGTGTGTGTGTGTGTGTGTGTGTGCGTGCACGTGTGTGTGTTCTCATGGATTGTGTTTGAGGGTTTTGTAGGAGTACTGCATTAGTACATTCATTGGTATTATAAATTTGTTTAGTATGCAGGGTTTCTTTTCATGTTAAGTTGTAAGATACATCAATGTGATTTATAACTGCATCATGATCTATATAAACCTCTTCCCAACAAGTGTTTGAAACTTTATACCATGATACATCTTAAATTTAGCATAGACAACTTTTCAAAATATTCACCTTCAATTTCTGTTTTGCTTGGTGTATTCTAGCTTGTTCATGACCAACAAATCAGTCAGTCCTTATATTCTGTTTCTAATTCAAATATATGTAATAAATGGTTAAGATATTTAGGCTTTGTGGTACTCAATTTTTTAATGTTTTTTAATGTTTTTATTTACACAGTCACTGAAAACCTTCAACAACCTGTCTTACTCTTTTTCTAAATCTTACATGGTTCCAACACCCTACCCTTCAATAATATGCCTCATAGATGTACCACAATGAAGCATCCACAGTGACTGTATTCTCTATGCCATTGCTATTGACAGATGCATCTCTTCATTCTTCTCACTGTTAACCACTGGCAGTATTTGTGCAATGCGATTTATTCTTCTGTTATTTCTTTATTTTATTTTTTATTTTTTATTATTATTAATTTTAATGGGGTGACACCAATAAATCAGGGTAAATATGTACAATAAAAACATCTCCAGGTTATCTTATCATTCAATTGTGTTGCATACCCGTCAACCAAAGTCAAATTGTCCTCTGTCACCTTCTATCTGATTTTCTGTGTGTCCCTCCCCTCTTCGTATCCCACCATTCCCTCCCTCCCCCCACCCCGTAACCACCACTCTCTTGTCCATGTCTCATAGTCTCACTTTTATGTCCCACCTATGTATGAAATCATGCTGTTCTCAGTTTTTCTTTTTTTCTGATTTACTTATTTCACTCCGTATAATGTTATCAAGGTACATCCATTTTGTTATAAATGATCCGATGTCATCATTTCTTATGGCTGAGTAGTATTCAATAGTATATATGAACCAAAGCTTTATAATCCACTCGTCTTCTGACGGACACTTGGGCTGGTTCCAGATCTTCACTATTGTGAAAAAAGCTGCCACGAACATGGAGGCACATTTTTTCTATTCGAACAGTGCTATAGTGTTCTTAGGGTATATTCCTATAAGTGGGATAGCTGGGTCAAAAGGCAGTTAGATTTTTAATTTTTTGAGGAATCTCCAAACTGTTTTCCACAGTGCCTGCACCAGTCTGCATTCCCACCAGCAGTCCAGAAGGGTTCCCTTTTCTCCACAACCTCGCCAGCACTTATTCTGTGTTGTTTTGCTGATGAGTGTCATTCTGACTGGTGTGAAGTGATATCTCATTGTGGTGTTAATTTGCATTTCTCTAATGATTAGTGATGTTGAGCATTTTTTCATATGCCTACTGGCCATCTGTATGTCCTCTTTGAGGAAATTTCTATTCATTTCTTTTGCCCATTTTTTGATTGGGTTGTTTTTCTTTCTGTTGTTGAGTTTTATAAGTTCTTTATAAATTTTAGTTATTAACCCCTTATCAGATGTGCTGTCAAATATCTTCTCCCATTTTGTGGTTTGTCTTTTTATTCTGTTCTTATTGTCTTTAGCTGTGCAAAAACTTTTTAGTTTGATATAGTCCCATTTGTTTATCTTGCCTTTTATTTCATTTGCCCGTGGAGATAAATCGGCAAATATACTGCTGCTACAGATGTTGGAAAGCTTGCTGCCTATGTTTTCTTCCATGATGCTTATGGTTTCACGGCTTACATTTAAGTCTTTTATTCATTTTGAGTTTGTTTTTGTAAATGGTGTAAGTTGATGGTCTAGTTTCATTTTTTTCGCAGGTAGATGTCCAATTTACCCAACACCTTTTGTTAAAGAGGCTGTCTTTACTCCATTGTATGTTTTTTCCTCCTTTGTCAAATATCAGTTGTCCATAAAGCTGTGGGTTCATTTCTGGGTCCTCTGTTCTGTTCCATAGATCTATGTGCCTGTTCTTATGCCAGTACCAGGCTGTCTTGAGTATGATGGCCTTATAGTAAACCTTGATATCTGGAAGAGTGATACCTCCTGCTTTATTTTTTCTTTTTAAGATTGCTGAGGCTATTCGTGTTCTTTTTTGGTTCCATATAAATTTTTGGAATATGTATTCTATATCTTTGAAGTATGTCATTGGTATTTTAATTGGTATTGCATTGAATTTATAAATTGCTTTGGGTAATATAGACATTTTAATGATGTTTATTCTAACTAGCCATGAGCACGGTATATGCTTCCACTTGTTTGTATCTTCCTTAATTTATTTTGTCAATGTTTTATAATTTTCTGAGTACAAGTCCTTAACCTCCTTGGTTCAATTTACTCCTAGGTACTTTATTTTTTTGGCTGCAATAGGGAAGGGGATTGTTTCCTTAATTTCTTTTGCTGACAGTTCATTGTTGTTATATAGAAATGCCTCTGATTTCTGAGTATTAATTTTATATCCTGCCACCTTGCTGAATTCATTTATAAGGTCCAGTAGTTGTTTGCCTGAGACTTTAGGGTTTTCTATATACAATATCATATCATCTGCAAATAGTGACAGTTTTACTTATTCTTCTCCAATTTGGATGCCTTTTATTTCTTCTTCTTGTCTGATTGCTATAGCTAGGACTTCCAGAACTATGTTGAATAAGAGTGGTGAAAGGGGGCACCCCTGCCTGGTTCCTGATATTAAGGAGATTGCTTTTAATTTTTGTCCATTTAGTATGATGTTTGCTATGGGTTTGTCGTAGATGGCCTTTATCATGTTAAGGAATGTTCCCTGTATTCTCACTTTACTGAGAGTTTTGATCATGAATGGGTGCTGGATTTTATCAAATGCCTTTACTGCATCTATTGAAATTATCATGTGATTTTTGTCTTTCCTTTTGTTTATGTGATGAATCACATTGATTGATTTGCGAATATTGAACCAGCCTTGCCTCTCCAGAATAAATCCCACTTGATCATGATGTATGATATTTTTCATATATTGCTGGATCCGGTTGGGTAATATTTTGATGAGAATTATAGAGTCTAAATTCATCAGAAATATAGGCCTATAATTTTCTTTCTTTGTGTTGTCTTTGCCCAGTTTTGGGATCAGAATTATGCTCGCCTCATAAAAGGAGTTTGGAAGTCTTCCTTCCTCTTGAATTTTTTGAAATGGCTTGAGGAGGATAGGAGTTAGTTCTTCATTAAATTTTTGATAGAATTCACTTGTGAAGCCAGCAGATCCAGGACTTTTCTTTTTTGGGAGTATTTTGATAACTGTTTCTATCTCATTTGTTGTAATTGGTCAGTTTAGGTGTTCTGATTCTTCTAGATTGATTTTTGAAATATTATATGATTCAAGAAATTTGTCCATTTCACCAAGCTTGTCTAATTTTTTGGCATATAGTTCTTCATAGTATTTTCTTACAATGCTTTGTATTTCTCCTGTGTCAGTTGTTATTTCTCCACTGTCCTTTCTAATTTTATTTATTTGAGTCCTCTCTCTTTTTGTCTTGGTGAGTCTAGTTAAAGGTTCATCAGTCTTGTTTACCTTTTTATAGAACCAGCATCTGGTTTCATTGATCCTCTGTATTGTTTCCTTAGCCTCTATGTCATTTATTTCTGCTCTGATCTTTATTATTTCCTTTCTTCTACTTGTCCTGGGTTGTATTTGCTATTGTTTTTCTAGTTATTTTAGATGCAGGGTCAGGTTGCTTATTTGAGCTTTTTCTAACTTCTTATGATATGCCTGTAGTACAATGAACTTCCCTCTCAAAACTGCTTTTGCTGTGTCCCATAAATTTTGAGTTGATGTATGCTCATTATCATTTGTTTCTAGAAACTTTTTTATTTCTTCTTTAATTTCATTGTTAATCTATTTATTATTTAATATCATGCTATTTAGTTTCCAAGTGTTTGAGTATTTTTCAGTTTTTCTTTAATGGTTAATTTCTAGTTTTTTGGCATTGTGATCAGAGAAAATGCTTGATATGATTTCAATCTTCTTAAATTTATTTAGACTATTTTTGTGTTCTAACAGGTGGTCTTCCTAGAAAACGTACCATGTTCGCTTAAGAAAAATGTATATTCTACTGCTTTAGGGTGAAAAGTTCTGAAGATATCTATTAAATCAATTTGATCTAGTGTATCCTTTAAGTCTACTGTTTCTTTATTAATTTTCTTTCTTGAGGATCTATCCAGTGTTGTTAGAGGGGTATTGAAATCCCCAACTATGATACTATTGCTGTTAATCTTGCCTTTTACATCCATCAAAGTCTGCTTTATATATATCGGGGCTCCTATATTTGGTGCATAGATATTTATAATAATTATATCTTCCGGTTGAATTGTTCCCTTTATCATTATGTAGTGTCCTTCTTTATCTCTTACTACAACCTTTGTTTTAAAGTCCATTTTGTCAGTATAAGTGCTGCTACCCCACTTTTTTTTCATTTCCTTTGCATAAAATATTTTTTTCCATTCTTTTACCTTCAGTCTATGTGCATCTTTTGTTTTAAGGTGTGTCTCTTGTAGACAGCATATGTATGGGTCCTGTTTCTTTATCCATGCAGCTACCCTATGTCTTTTGATTGGATCATTTAATCCATTTACATTTAAGGTTATTATTGATATGTAGTTGTTTATTGCCATTTTGTTCTTTAAAGCTGTATTCTTCTTTTGCTATATTCTTTCCTTCCTTTAAACTGTTCACAACAGGCCCCTTAGTATGTCTTGCAAAATTGGTTTGGTTTTAATGAATTCCTTGAGGCTTTCTTTGTCTGAAGAGCTCTTTATTTCTCCTTCAATTTTAAAAGTTAGCCTTGCTGGATAGAGTAGTCTTGGTTGTAGATTCTTGTTCTGCATTACTTTGATTATATTTTGCCATTCCCTTCTGGCCTTAAGTGTTTCTGTTGAGAAGTCCAATGTCATCCTTATGGGGGCTCCTTTGTAGGTGATAGCTTTTTTTTCCCAGCAGCTTTTAAAATTTTTCTTTATCCATTATCTTTGTTATTTTAACTATGATGTGTCTTAGTGTAGATCTTTTTGGGTTTCTCTTTAATGGACTTCTGTGTGCTTCTTCAACGTGTGGGGTGTTTCCCAGCTTTAATTTAGAGAAGTTTTCTGCTATGATTTGATTGAACAAAGTTTCCATTTCCTGTCCTCTCTCCTCTTCTTCAGGCAACCCTATGATGCAAATGTTGTTGGTCTTCAGGTTGTCACAGAACTCCTTTAGATTTTCCTCACATTTTTTGAGTCTCTTTTCCTTTTTCTTCTCTGCTTCTGTGCCTTTGTTTATTGTGTCGTCTAACTTGCTTATTCGATCCTCAGCGTGACTCATCCTGCTTTTAATTCATTCCATTGTGGTCTTCAGTTCTGATACTGTATTTGTCATTTCTGTCTGATTCTTTTTTATTATTTTTATTATTTCAATTTCGTTTTTTATACTTGTTATCTCTTTATTTAGGTGGTCATAATGACTATCCATTGTTGCTCTAATTTCTTTGAACATCCTATCAGTATTCTAAATTCTGCTTCTGGTAATTTGGTTATATCTGGTTCATACAGGCCCTTCTCGGGGATTTCTCTTGCTTCATTTGGTTTGCATTCCTCTGCCTGCTCATTTTGTCTGTGTATAAGCAAGTTGTGGCCACTGGAGTCCAGTAGGTGTTGCCTTTGTGTTCTCTAGGTGTGGTCTGTCTGCAGGCCTGCCACCCCCTCTGCAGCTGCCTAGGGCGGATGGGTATGGGCGTTGTCAGTGCCAGCCCACTGTAGCTTTTGCTGTGATTTCTGCCTTTCCTCCACAGGGGTGGGGGGGGGGCTGTCACTGAAGCCACAAGCCTCAGCACCAAGGGTAGAGGTGAACACCTTTGCTCAGCTGCGGACCCAGCCTGTTTTCGGACCTCTGCCTAGAACCCTCAGTCAGAGCCTGCTCGCCACAGTGTCATGGGTTGGGCGGGGCTTTTGACGTGCTCTCAGTTGTGAGCCTTTGCCCGTCCGGAGCTTTAGCCCCGCTCTCGAGGCCTGGGCCCTTCTGCACAAGGTCGTAAACCAAGGTTTATTGGGCCTGGTGTGTTTGCTGGTTTCCGCTCAGCTGTGAGCTTCCGCTCATCCTGGACTCTACCCCTCCCACCTGCATTCGGAGCCCGCTCATGCATGTAGAATGGCAAACTGTGGTTTCTTCGGCTGGGCAGTGATAGTAGCGTGGGCTCAGCTGCGAGCTTCCGCTCATCTCGGGGTCTACCCCACTCCACCCTCCGCACTCGGAGCTCACTCGCGCACATAGAATGGCAAACGTGGTTTCTCCATCCGGGCGGGGCTGGTAGCGTGAACTCAGCCGCGAGCCCCCGCCCGTCCCTGGTCTTAGCCCTGTCTAGCGGTCAGGGCCGGCTTGCGCAGGGTCACAGAGCCTATCTCTGTCCGTTCCTGACCTCCCGCTTTGTCCCCACAGGTCGGATTACAGGCGGGCCCGCAGCTTCCGGACCGCTTTCGCGCATTCCCTCCGCCCCTTTTGGGCTAGACTGAGCTCACACTGGCTTGGCCTCCGCCCACACTGACAGAACCGCGTTTCAGTGTCCTGTCGCCACCATACCCTTCAGCAACCCTCAACAGAGTAGGAAGGGCCCTAATACTCCACACTGTAGGCCTGAGAGCTCCCTCACTTGTTTCACAGCTCAAAACTGTCCAAACGCCTCTTTTAGGCTCTAGGATTGTAGGCTGGGGCTTGGTTCCTGGGACCCAGGTCCCTCCCTCTCCGTTAAACTCTCCTCCCACCACGCGGGTCTCTCCGGGCTGCCGTTTGCTCTGGGGAGCTGGGCAGCCCTCTTCGCATTTTCGCTATTCCTACCAGTCTCAATGTAGCTTCTTCTGTGTTCCTTGGTTGAAGAGTCCACTTAGTTTAGTTCAAAGTTGGTTTATCCAGATGATGGTTCTTAAAATTAAATTATAATCCACTTTGGTTCTGGGAGTTGGAAGTTGGTACATCTGCCTACTCCGTCGCCATCTTGCTCCTCTAATTGATACTTTTATTTGCCAAAGCTGACAGTCCTATACGTTCTACACCGCCCTCTCCTTGAAGGTCCCACCGCTAAGCCTCTCTTCTGTTATTTCTCAATGCAATTACACTCATAGTCCAAAATAGCAAAAAAGAAGCCAGTAAATATTAATTCTACCAAAAAGCATGTGGGATATAATAGTGGCACTGAGGTACAATTAATAAATTATATCAATACAAGTTAAAAGAGAAAGTGCCACTTTAAGAAAAGAAAAAGACTTTAGTGTTCAGAACCTTTTAGATTTTGAGATTCTGATGCTCTGGGGTCTTTTAACCGAACTGTTTAAATGTCTGGGTTCAAATAAGATATATCTCTTGGGCTGAAATAATTTTCAGATACAATCTATTCCACTGTTTAAAATATTTGAAAAAAATGTGACTATTTATAAAAGATATTTAGAACCAAAAATATGCAAAGATTTTAATCTTCATAAGGAGGAAAAGTATATTGCAGACAAAAGTTACAGAACAGAATATGAATGTCTGCTATTGCTCACACTATCAATCTTCTAAGAACCAACATATCCATATCTAAGTAGATACTGGAGAAAAAGCTTATTTGCCCATGAGGCAGATTTTTGACTCATCCCCCAAACTTTACCCTCCCTTCATTCTATCTGCTCTGCAGCTAACCAACTATTTCCATCTGCCTTATGTCCCCTTTTGCTTCCATTGTTTTCTGGTTGTGGAAGCTCCAGTCTCCTACATTTCCAACTTCCTCCAGATCACTGCTTCATTTTTCAGTCTAGGATATTCCTTCCTTCATCACTTGTGCCTTTTAAACGGAATGGTCACTGCTTAGCCGGGACTCTTTGTCCCCCATAAGCAGACCGAGACTTGAGGTATCTTGTGCCCTGATGCCCCCTTTCGATCTGGACCACAGCTTCTAGTGGGTTCTCATATGAATAAATTCATTCAAGATATCTTGTAGCATAAAATAGTAAAAGGTATACCAAATTATTTTCCCTTAGATAATAAAGAGAATAAGATGGAATAAGCATTGTCAAGAGAGCCACTTAAAGTCAGGAAGGTATTAGGGATATTGGGGACTGTACACATCATGTGCCTTGGTTTTCAGAGTTGCTAAACCTGTTGCAGAACTCAACTCAAAGCTGGCCATAAATATCCTGGAACAACCACTGCTGTATGGCCACATAGGATTTTACTTCTGCCTTGTAGGATTTTTTTTTTTTTTTACAGGGACAGAGAGAGAGTCAGAGAGAGGGATAGATAGGGACAGACAGACAGGAACGAAGAGAGGTGAGAAGCATCAATCATTAATTTTTCGTTGTTGTTGCGACACCATAGTTGTTCATTGATTGCTTTCTCACATGTGCCTTGACCGCGGGCCTTCAGTAGATCCAGCAACCTCCTGCTCGAGCCAGCGACCTTGGGTCCAAGCTGGCGAGCTTGAGCTCAAGCCAGATGGGCCTGCACTCAAGCTGGCGAGCTTGGGGTCTCGAACCTGGGTCTTCCACATCCCAGTCCGACGCTCTATCCACTGTGCCACCGCCTGCTCAGGCTCTACCTTGTAGTTTTTACTGCTCCCTTTGCTTACTGAAATTAACCAATCCCTGTTAACCTCATCAGAAATCCTTTATTTGCACTTAAGGACTACACTGTGTGGTTTTTCCCTTTACAAACCCTGTCTTTCTTTGTTCTCTCTGAGTACAAAGTTGCTACCTAAATCTTCATCTTCTGTTTTGCAACTATTTTTCTTCCCCTCAGGTAAACACTTTGTTTTTTATTACAACCTGGACCTCTTCTTTGCTTAACACCTTTATGAGCTTTCACATGCTACCTAGAATTGAGTAACAACTGGAGCCCTGATAAAAACAACATTTATAAAGTATGCAAATGACATCATCTTACACGATACAACAAATTAAGATTGGGCCAAACTAATAAAATAACATTTAATGAGGATAAATGTTAATGTTATTTGGTTCCAGATATGTTTATAAACTCATTAATATAAGAGAATAATTTAGCCCAGGGTCCCATCAGATAAGTTAATGTCCATAACTATATCTTCACTCAGTAATTTTCCACTTTTTAAACCATCTGTAACAGGTCGCACAATTGTCCAAAACAACCTAATCCACTTTTCAAAAAAATCTAATAATAAGACAATTTTTCCTGATACTGAATTCAATTTTGCCTTTTTGAAAACATATATCAATTAGTTTAACTTGTACCTTTGGTTAGCAGTTGTTCAGACATTTGAAGAACGCTATCAAAAGAAAGAACTATCATGTTATGTCTTCATGCTGCTTTCCCAGTTCCTTTGACAGTTCCTTATAGGACATTTCCTTAAATCCCCTAATAATTCTTGACTTTCACCCCAGAAATACTAAAGAATATCAATATTTCTCAAACTGAAAAATGTAGAAATTAATATTGTTAGAGGATGTCATAGAGAGAACATGCTGCCAGTTGACTCTTGATCTGGACCTGGGCACTGGGGGGCTCTTCACCCTCGCCCCTGACTTTGGAATGCGTTTTGGGCCCCACCATTCCCATAGGTGGAGCTGTTTCAAAGACATAGCCTTAAGAGAATAGGTATTGCTGAGATCATTTAGACCACATGTGAATGAACTTAGTTAAGACCTCTATATAGACTTAAGATTCTGGTGAATGAAAACAGAGATCTACTCATCTTGTGGCCACCACAAGCCTCATGTGTAAATTCCCTTGCTTATTAAATCTGCCGCCTCCAAACTGAAGTGGTCTGCCTCTTTCTTTCTTCATTCTTTATTGCCTTCAAGGTCCAGGGACCAGTTTTAGGTTTCACCTGGGAAACTCCAGAGGTTACAAACCAATACACATACGTCATGTGAAAACTTGTAAGTACACAGTAAAATGGTTATTTTACCTCCCTTTTCAGAGAACCTTATTAATATAATCATGTGATACATAAAGACAGGATAAGAAAGACATAACTAGAAGTCTTTATATACATATAAAGTTTTTAACTGACTTCAAGTTTACTATGTACCAATTCTGTAATACAACTGATCAACCATTTAAGCAAATTCAAATGGCATTAGTAGAGGTATGATATCCAGATTTTATAAATTAATGTCTTAATTATATACTACATTGACTACATTATATCTAAAATGTTGTTTTCATTCTTAGGAAATATTTATTCTTGGGCCCTGGCCAAATAGCTCAATTGGTTAGAGCAGGGGTCCCCAAACTAGCCACTTATCTGGTCCCCACTGCACTTCCTCAAGGAGCACCTCTTTCATTGGTGGTCAGTGAGAGGAGCACAGGATACATCCGCACCCATAGTTCCCATTGAAATACTGGTCAGTTTGTTGATTTAAATTTACTTTTTCTTTATTTGAAATATTGTATTTGTTCCTCTTTTGTATTTTTACTTTAAAATAAGATATGTGCAGTGTGCATAGGGATTTGTTCATAGATTTTTTATAGTCCAGCCCTCCAACAGTCTGAGGGACAGTGAACTGGCCCCCTGTGTAAAATGTTTGGGGACCCCTGGGTTAGAGCATCATCCTGAAGCATGGAAGTTGCCAGTTCAATCCCCAGTCAGGGGACATATAGAAACAGATCTATGTCCCTGTCTCTCTCTCTCTTTCTAAAAGTCAATAAAAATAAATATTTTTTTAAAGATAGGGGGGTTTCAAGATGGCAACAGAGTAGGCAAAAGTCCCAACTGCTACTTCCCAGGACCAAATAGGAGTTACAACTAAATTTAAGAACAATCATGGGCCCCAGCCAGTTGGCTCAGTGGTAGAGTGTCAGCTTGGCATATGAATGTTCCAGGTTCAATTCCTGGTCAGGGCACATAAGAGAAGCACCCATGTGCTTCTCCAACCCTCCTCTTCACCCTCTCTCTCTCTCTTTCCTTCCTGCAGCCATGGCTCAATTGGAACAAGTTGGCCCAAGGAACTGAGAGTGGCTCCTTGACTTCTGTCTCAGGTGCTAAGAAAAGCTCAGTTGCTGAGCAATGGAGCGATACCCCAGATGGGGCAGAGCATCACCCCGTGGTGGGCTTGCTCGGTGGATTCTGGTCAGGCACATGAAAAAGTCTGACTCCCCTCCTCTCACTGAATAATAATAAAAAAAGAACAATCATCTTAGCCCTGGACAGTAGCTCAGTAGATAGAGTGAGTAGGAATATCCCAGGTTCAATTCCTGGTCAGGGCATACAGGAGAAGCAACCATCAGCTTTTTCTCTCTTCTTTCTACTTCTTTCTATCTTCCCTTCCCACAGCCATTGGCTTGATTGGTTCTAGCATGGCCTCAGTACTGAGGATAGCTTTGTTGGTCTTAGTGCATCAGCCTCAGGCACTACAAATAGTTCAGTACTCTAGCATCAGCTCTAGATGAGATTTCTGAGTGGATCCAGGTAGGGGCACATGCAAGAGTCTATCTCACTGTCTCCCCTCTTCTCACTTAAGGAAAAAATAAATAAAGAGGCATTCATAACCAAGGAGTCACAGAAGCCACTCCAAGACTGGTAGACAGGGTGGAGACACAAAAAGGGCTGCTCCACTTCTAGAAGTGAACAGCAGCTGAGGGTCCAAAGGGACCCCTGGCTGAGGGGAGATTTATCTTGAGAAGTGAGGATTCTAAGCCCCAGGCCAGGTGCACCAGCACCAAAACCTAGAAGAAGTGCTCATATAGCATTTGGTGGTGAGAAGAGGCAAGGATTCTGTCTGTAAGAAAGAGATGGGAGCTCTGGGAAATGCAAGCTCCATCTTAAAGGGCCTACACAGAAAATCTTGTTCAAAATCACTCACCCAGGGCTCCAGCAGAGGGATGGATGAGAGAACAAGAATTATATGAGGAGAGTGTAAAGTTGCTGGCCCAGGGTGAGACACTGTGGGGGACAGTCACTGAAACTTCTGTGCTGAAACTTTCCAATACTGTAGTCATCATCTTTCTTGGGTGGAGCAGTCCCCTCTGGGAGGCATCAGCCTGGGAGAAAGAAACTCCTTCACCCTCAGGAATCTCTCTTGCCCCACCCAGTGAAGGTTGGGTCATTTTGAGAAGTAAGCCAAAAAGGAAGCAGTGCATCAGTCACTCGCTTTTCTGGTGTTGAAGTCGAACCTTTTCCCCACACTCTCCTGAGGATATGACTGATACTTCCACCACATGGAAGATTCAGTAGAAACTGTCTGGACTGAGGGCAGACCAAACTCTGGCCACCAATCAGAGGCCACATCCACCAGACTCCAAGTACCACACCTTATGAGGTCTGTAAAAAAAGTCAAGACAGACTGACATGTGGGACACTGGGGTGGAAGCCACACCCACCACTCTTCCAAATCCCTGAATTGCCCAAGGCTTTAGACTCTCCCATAGGTTTTTTCCCAGTGGCCAAGCCCAACAAGCAGCTAACAGACAGAGGCAGCAAAAGGCCAATCTCAGGGAAGCTTGGGCCTTTTGCTGACTTGCCCTCAGGCCCAGTGTAGGTAAAAGCCAGCCTGTGCACCTGTGATCAGCAGAGGCAGCCACAAACACTGATTTGCTTATAGCTCCAAGGAAGTTGCTAAGGGCCAGTCACAGGCAGGATACTGCACTGGTCTGCACTGGGTTCCCTTCAGAAAAGTCCCAGGGCTGGCACATCCAGTGGCCAGCTACAGAGAACATAAGAAAGCACTCAGCCACCCTTGCTGGTGACATGTCCCAAGGGAGGGTTCATCAGACATGTAACACTGAGTCCAGCTAAGGTGGGTTCCACTTTCTGTGGTCAGTACCTGCACAGTGGCTCATGCATGCATTGGACAGGAGGGAGCTTCACAGTCAGCCAGCTCAGGTCCTGGATATCCTACCCTGTTTTGCTAGGTTCCACAAAAGAAAGGGAGAGAGTCAGAGCATGAACATTCAAGGTCTTTCTTAGAGCCTTTTGTTGGGTCTAGTTGAGAGTCTTAGCCACTTTCTGGGTGAAGGTACAGTCAGGCCCAGTGGAGGACTTTCTCAGTCTTCCTCCCTGAGACCATGGGCTCCCTAGCTGGAAGAACATCTGCAAAGGGAACTTTTGGCCAAAACCAATCTGAACAAGCTCCTCACCTCACTGAGGAGAAATAGGATTGGAGTATCCAGCAGTGTCTGAGGGATTAGGCTCTGGAGTAAAGGCCACTTTTCTGTACTGAGTTCTTGACCAAGAAACCCCTTAAAAAGGGAGTCCCACTAACATGGTCATCCTGACCACAGCTGCCTTAACCCACCAAGCTTGCAACCTGTATAGATGTTAGTGGAGTGAGGTCAATTTGAGCCCACACTAAAGTCTGTTTATAGCAATCTTTGTGGGAAGACCAGGCAGCTGCAAGATGAGTGGAGCAGCTGAAAAGTAGATGCAAATATTAAAGAACTTGGGTTCTTTAATAGACCTGTTGTCAACTCTAAGCAAGAGGAAGCTGATCCTTATACACAAGTTAGCACTTTCCATACTAATCAGGCACAGAAAACACAGAAACAAATAGTGAGTAGAGCAGTGGCTCCAGACGGGTAGCCAACATCAGGTTACAAACAATAGCTGACATCAATCAATAACCGATCCCCGCCTAAGAGGACCCAGAAGCAACACAATGAGTAGTGAGTGGCAGACAACACCAACACTAGACTCAGCTATCTACACAACTGGAATGCCAAAGAAGGAGTCCAGCAGGCACCAGACACTGCAGCAAATAAATATGCCCAACAGGACAGACATTGCAGAGCATCTAATACATGTGATCAAGGTTGACCCTAAGAGCCAGCCAGCTTAAAGAGTTAACTCCACTCACTAAAGGCCCAACTGCACTCAAGACTCTCATAAAACAGGAGTACAAATATAACCTTTAAGAAATATTCCTAGAGCAAGGAACTCAGGCAGCCTAGAGGTTAATTCCACTGAGCCCATCTTCTTCATAAAGGTATTACAACAAATTTGAAAGTCAGAGCAGAGCTACACAGACAAAGTGGGAAGACAAAGAAATATGTCACAAATTAACTAACAAGAGAAATCTACAGAAAAAGAACTAAGTGAAATGGAAGTAACCAAACTACCAGACACAGGGTTTAAAATAATGATTATTAGGATGTTCAAGGATCTAGAGCAAGAATGTATGATCATGATGAGAACTTAAACAAAGAGATAGTATGCATTAAAAAGGACACTGAAACCATAAAAAGAACCAATCAGAAATGACAAATACAATATCTAAAATGAATAATGCACTAGAAGAAATCAACAGAAGGCTGGATGAAGCAAAGGATCAAATCAGATTTAAAGGACAAGATAAATGTAAGCAGAGAAGCAGAGCAGTAAAAAGAAAAGAGGCTCTAAAAAGACTGAGGAAACTCTAAGAGACCTCTGTGACAACATGAAAAGAAACAACATCTGCATCATAGGGGTTGCTGAAGAGAATTGAATAGCATGAACAAGGAACAGAGAACCTGTTTTTAGAAATCATAGCCAAAAATATCCCTAAATTTATGGAGGAAAATGTCACACAAATTTAAGAAGCACAGAGTTCTATTAAAGATGGACCCAAGGAGGTCCACACCAAGACACATCATAGTTAAAATGCCAAAGTTAAGAGACAAAGAAAGAATACTAAAAGCTGCAAGAGAAAAGCAATTAATTATCTACAAAGGAGCCACTATAATGCTGACATCTGACTTCTCAACAGAAATACTTCATGCTAGAAAGGATTGGTAAGAAATATTCAAAGTGATGCAAAACAAAAACCTACAACCAAGAGTACTCTATCCAGCAAAGCTATCATTTAAAATTTAAGAAAAAATAAAGAGCTTCTCAGACACAAAGGAGGCTCAAGGAGAGTTTATTACTACCAAACCAGTATTGCAAGAAATGTTAAAGGGCCTGGTATAAGAATAAAAAAGGGAAAAATAGAAATCAAAAGAAAAGATTATGATTGAAGAACAAAATGGCAATAAAAAAGTACATATCAATAATAACCTTAAATGTAAATAGATTTAATACTACAATCAAAAGACATAGGGTAGCTGAATGAATAAGAAAATAAGACCTGTATATATGGTGTCTACAAAGGACCTACCTCAGAACCAAAGATACACATAAACTGAAAGTGAAGGGATAGAAAAAAAATATTACATTCAAATGGAACTGAAATAAAAGCTGGGGTAGCAATACTTATATTTGACTAAATAGTCTTTAAAACAAAGGCTATATATAGTAAGGGACAAAGAAAATCACTACATAATGAAAAAGAGAGCAATCCAACAAGAGGATATAACCATTGAAAATATTTATGCATCCAATATAGGAGCACCTAAATATATAAAGCAGATTTTGATGGACATAAAGGAAAAGAGTGACAGCAATACAGAAATATTAATAAATTTTAACAGCCCACAGACATCAATGGATAGATCCCCCAGACAGAAATTAACAGAGAAACAGCAGCCTTCAAGGATACACTAGATCAAGTGGATTTAATTAATATTTTCAGAGCATTTCACCCCAAAGCAGCAGAATATACATTTTTTTCAAGTGCCCATGATACATTTTCTAGGATAGATCACATGTTAAGACACAAAACAAACCTCAATAAATTTAAGAAGATTGAAATCAAATCAAGCATCTTCTCTGATCACAATGGCATGGCATAAAACTAGAAATCAACTACAATAGAAAAACTGAAAAATAGTCAAACACTTGGAGGCTAAATGACATGTTATTAAATAACAAATGGGTTAACAATGAGATCAAGAAAGAAATAAAAATTTTTTTTTGAAATAAAGAAAATTAGTATACAACAACCCAAAATCTATGGGACACAGAGAAAGCAATCCTGAGATGGAAGTTAATAGCATTACAGGCATACCATAAGAAGCAAGAGAAAGCTCAGATAAGCAATCTAACCCTTCTTTGAAAAGACTAGGAAAGAACAACAAACAAAACCCAGAGAACTAAAAAAAGTCAGAGAGAAAATAAAGGATATAAAGATTAAAAAACAAAATATAAAGATTAAAAAATAAAGGATTAAAGATTAATTGAACCAGAGCTGGTTCTCTGATAAGGGAAACAAGATTGATGAACCTATAACCAGACTCATCAAGAAAAAAAGAGCCAGACCAGGCGGTGGCACAGTGGATAGAGCATTGGACTGGGATGTGGAAGACCAAGTTCGAAACCCCAAGTTCGCCAGCTTAAGTGCAGGCTTATCTGGTTTGGGCAAAGCTCAACAGCTTGGGCCTGAGGTTGTTGGCTCGAGCAAGCAGTCACTCAGTCTGCTGTAGCCCCCCAGTCAAGGCACATATGAGAAATTAGTCAATGAACAACAAAAAATTGATGTTTCTCATCTCTCTCCCTTTCTGTCTGTCTGTCCCTATATGTTCCTCTCACTGACTCTGTCTCTGCCACAAAAAATAAAATTAAATTAAAAAAGAGAGAGGACCCAAATAAATAAAATTAGAGATGAAAGAGAAGTAATAACTGACATCACAGAAATACAAAGGCTTGTAAGAAAATACTATGAAAAACTAGTTGCCAAAAAATGGGACAACTTGGGCAAACTGGATAAATTCCTAGAAACATACAATCTTCCAAAACTGAATCTGGAAGAATCAGAAAATCTGAGCAGGCCTATTACAATAAATGAAATTGAAATAGTTATCAAGAAAATTCACAACAAACAAGTCTTGAACCAGATGGCTTCACAGGCAAATTTTGCCAAACATTCATAGAAGAACACCTATCCTTCTCAAGCTATTCCAACAAGTTCAAGAGGAGGGAAGACTTCCAAGTTCATTGTACAAGGCAAGCATTATCCTAATTCTAAAACTAAGTAAATACACTACAAAGAAAGAAAACTATAGTCCGATATCCCTAATGAACATAGATACTAAAACTGTCAATAAAATATTAGCAAACCAGATCTTCGCTATTGTGAACAATGCTGCCATAAACATGGGGGCGCATTTCTTCTTTTCGAACAGTGCAATGGTGTTCTTAGGGTATATTCCTATAAGTGGGATAGCTGGGTCAAAAGGCAGTTTGACTTTTAATTTTTTAAGGAATCTCCATACTGTTTTCCACAGTGGCTACACCAGTCTGCATTCCCACCAGCAGTCCAGAAGGGTTCCCTTTTCTCCACATCCTCGCCAGCACTTATTCTGTGTTGTTTTGCTGATGAGTGCCATTCTGACTGGTGTGAGGTGATATCTTATTGTGGTTTTAATTTGCATTTCTCTAATGATTAGTGATGTTGAGCATTTTTTCATATGCCTATTGGTCATCTGTATGTCCTCTTTCGAGAAATTTCTATTCATTTCTTTTGCCCATTTTTTGATTGGATTGTTTGTCTTCCTGTTGTTGAGTTTTATAAGTTCTTTATAAATTTTAGTTATTAACCCCTTATCAGATGTGCTGTCGAATAGGTGGGACATAAAAGTGAGACTATGAGACATGGACAAGAGAGTGGTGGTTACGGGGTAGGGGGAGGGAGGGAAGGGTGGGATAGTGAGGAGGGGAGGGGCACAGGGAAAACCAGATAGAAGGTGACAGAGGACAATTTGACTTTGGGTGACGGGTATGCAATACAACTGAATAATAAGATAACCTGGAGATGTTTTCATTGTACATATGTACCCTGATCCCTGATTTATTGGTGTCACCCCATTAAAATTAGTAATAATAAAAAGAATTGAAATTATATGAACCTGATAGATAATAAATTCATATATATATATATATATATATATATATATATATATATATATATATGTGGATAAATAAAAAAATGTGAGTCAATACTAGAAAAATAATATATTAGCAAATCAGATTCAGCAATGCATTAAAAAAATCATACATCATGATCAACTGGGATTTATTCCAGAAAGGGAAGTCTGGTACAATATTTGCAAATCAATAAATATGATTCATATCACATAAACAAAATAAAGAATAAAATCACATATTCATATCACATGATGCAAATAAAAGGAGTTGATAAAATCCAGCACTCATTTATGATCAAAACTCTCAGAAAAGTACTAATGAAGGGACCATACTTCAAAATAATAAAGGCCATATATGACAAACTGACAGCCAACATTTTTGCTCAATGGGCAAAAATAAAAGCAATCCCCTTGAGACCAGGAACAAGATAGGGGTGTCTCTTTTCACCACTCTTATTCAACATCATAAGGGCTATACACCGCAATCAGACAAGAAGAAATAAAAGGCTTCCAAATTGGAAAAGAATTATAAAACTGTTATTATTTGCTGATGATATGATACTGTACATAGAAAACCCTAAAGCCTCAACCAAAATACTTCTAGACCTGATAAATAAATTCAGGAAGGTGGCAGGATATAAAATTAATATTCAGAAATCAATGTCATTTTTATAAACCAACAATATAAACTGTCAGAAAGAAAAATTAAGGAAACTAACCCCTTCACTATTGCAACAACAACAAAAATGAAGTACTTAAAAATAAATTTAACAGCCTGACCAGTTGGTGGCGCAGTGGATTCAGACTGGGATGCGGAGGACCCCGGTTCGAGACCCCGAGCTCGCCAGCTTGAGTGCGGGTCCATCTGGCTTGAGCAAAGGCTCGCCATCTTGGACCCAAGGTCGCTGGCTCCAGCAAGGGGTTGCTTTGGTCCGCTGAAGGCCCAAGGCACATGTGAGAAAGCAATCAATGAATAACTAAGGTTTCGCAATGGCAACAAAGAACTAATAATTGATGCTTCTCACCTCTCTCCATTCCTGTCTGTCTGTCTCTATCTGTCCCTCTCTCTGACTCTCTCTCTCTGCCCCTGTTAAAAAAATTAAAATAAAAAAATATAAATTTAACAAAGGAAGTAAGACTTGTACTTGGAAAATTACAAAACATTAATAAAAAGTCAAGAAAGATACAAACAACTATAAGCATATACCGTGTTCATGCATAAGAAGTAGTAACATTATTAAAATGTTCATACTACCCAAAACAATCTATTGAATGGCATACTTCACAGATCTAGAACAAATATTCTAAAAATTTATGTGAAACCCCCCCCCCCCAAAAAAAACCTGAATAGCCTCAGCAATCCTGGTAATATAAAACAAAGTGAGAGGTATCAGACTTTTTGATATCAAATTATACTACAAGGCCATTGTTATCAAAACAGGTTGGTACTGGCATTAATATTGGCATACAGATCAATGAAACAGAAAACTCAGAAGTAAACCCACGCCTTTATGGTCAATTAATATTTGACAAAGGGAGCAAGAGCATACAATGGAGTAAAGACAGTCTCATTAATAATGTTGTTGGAAAAATTGAACAGGCAGAGCCAAAAGAGTAAAATTAGACTACCAATTTAAACCATTCACAAAAACAAACTCAAAATGGATAAAACACTTAAATGTAAGTCATGAAACAATAAATATCTTGGAAGAAAACACAGTCAGTAAACTGTCTGATATCTCTCGCAGCATTATTTTTGCCATTTTATCTCCAGGCGCAAGTGAAATAAAAGACAAAATAAAGAAATGGGAACTATATGAAACGAAAAAGCTTTTGCACAGCAAAAGACACCATTAACAAAATAAAAAGACAAACAATTTAATAGGAGAACACATTTGCTAATTATATCTGCTAAAGGGTTAATAACCAAAATTTATAAAGAATTTTTAAAACTCAACACATAGGTTAACAATCCAATTTAAAAATGGGCAAAGGGCCTGAACAGATACTTCTTCAAAGAGGACATATAGATGGCCTATAAGCATGTGAAAAAAATTCTCAATCTCACTAATCACCAGAGAAATGCAAATTAAAACCAGGATGACTGCCTGACCAGGCGGTGGCGCAGTGGATAGAGCGTCGGACTGGGATGCGGAAGACCCAGGTTCGAGATCCTGAGCTCACCAGCTTGAGTGTGGGCTCATCTGGCTTGAGCCAAAAAGAGCTCGCTGGCTTGGACCCAAGGTCGCTGGCTCCAGCAAGGGGTGGCTCGGTCTGCTGAAGGCCCGCGGTCAAGGCACATGTGAGAAAGTAATCAATGAACAACTGTGGTGTCCCAACGGCAGTGAAAAACTAATGATTGATGCTTCTCACCTCTCTCCGTTCCTGTCTGTCTGTCCCTATCTATCCCTCTTTCTGACTCTCTCTCTATCCCTGTAAAAAAAAAACAAAAACAAAAAAACCCAAGATGAAATACCATTTCACACCTCTCAGAATGGTGCTCATTAACAAATCAACAAACAATTACTTGTGAGGGTGTGGAGAAAAGAAAACCCTCTTGCACTACTCGTGATGCACTGCTCGTGAGAATTATAAACTTTGACAGCCACTGTGAAAAACAGTAAGGCTTTTGCTAAAAAAATTAAAAATGAAACTGAGTTTTGACCCAGCTCTCACATTTTTAGAAATATATCCTAAGAATCCTAAAAACACTAATTCAAAAGAAGATATGTACTCCCATATTCAATGCAGCATTGTTTGCAATAGCCAAGATCTGGAAACAGCTCAAGTGTCCATCAGTGGGTGAGTGGATAAAAAATTTGTGGTTCATTTACACGATAGAATGCTACATGGCCATAAAAAGAAGGAAATCTTACCTTTTCGATGGCATGGATAGACCTGGAGATTAATTATTATGCTAAATGAAATAAGTCAGGCAGAGAAAGACAAATATATCAATGATCTCACTTGTATGTGAAATCTAAATAACACAATAAACCGAGGAACAAAATAGAAATAGAGGCAGGGTCACAAAGAATAGATGGACGGCTGTCAGAAGGAAGAAGGATGAAGAGATGGGATCAGAGAAGATGGATTAGTAAAATTATATATACATAACACATAGATATAGATAACAGAGTAGCAAATCCCAGAGGGCAAGAGGGGATGGAAGTGAGGAAAGCAAGAGGGTTGAAATGGGAATGGAAAATTTGTATGGAGCATGGAAGGCACAATGTAGGGAGGTGAGGGTGTAATATTGACTGGGACACTTGAACCATGTCAACACAATAAATTTAAAAAATAATAAAAATAAAATTTTAACAAAAAAATAAAATATTTATTGTTGGAATCTTGACAACTCTGCTAAAGACAGTCTCAGAACCAAGTGATCTAAAGAATTATTGAAAAGCCAGCAGTCGAGGCCACCATCACAGCCGCCTGACCCGTGCACGTTCACATTTGATTCGAACAGTCAGTAATAAAACAACAGAGCCAAAAACTGGTGAGCCATCAGCTTTAATTCCAGATTGCACCCGGCGGGCAAGCAAAAACACAAACTGGGCTCCAAAACCCACACATTCAGTGCTCACAAAACTACTGACTTATCCGAGTTTCCTAGAATCAAAGGTTTCTAGCTCACCAGATTTATTCACCTCTGTTTCCCATCTCCTCCAGCACAAACTCTTAACAAACTGGCTTCTCCCTCAGCATTCTGCCATCTTGACTGCTTCTCCTGGCCTCCATGTGGCCTTAATCTGCTCTCCTCAGGAACCAAGCGATAACTAGCTACTGGTCGGCCAACTTTATAGCATATATTCAAAACCTTTAATCCAATTATACAAACAAGAAAGTCTCTGATACAAAGCCACTCATCTGAGGCACAATGGGATTCATCATGAGAGTGCACCACCCTACATCATCCAATCAGTCAAGGGTGTGGAGAAGAGCTTACTCTTAAAACTAAGCCTTAGGCTATAATGACCCGGCCTGCCCACAGCCTGTTCTAGAACACACATTAATATCAACGAACTTCCATGTGGGCAGCGCCATCTTTAACAAAGTGAGCATAATATATTTTATCTGCCCAACAATTATTTACAGAATACATTGGTACCTTGAGATACGAGTTTAATTCATTCTGTAACGGAGCTTGTAAGTCAGTCAACTCATATATCAAACAAATTTCTCCCATTTAAAATAACTGAAATAGATTTAATTTGTTACAACCCTGTGAAACGTCCCCAAACCATCCTAAATTATGAAAAAGAACATATTTTAAATTAAGAAAAACATCTGTATATCTTACCAATGCATAACAAAATATATAAAATAAAAGAAAAAAGCATTATTCAGTACTGTATTCTTACCTTGGAGACAATCGAATGTGGCTAACGAAGGTGAATGATGGAAGAGGAGGGAGGGAGGAAGGGATGAAGGAACTGTAGACATGTAAACTAAAACTGCAATTTCTTAACACTAAATGTAAACTAAAACTGCATTTTCTCTACTTTAAACAAAACTAAAATTGCACTTTCTTTACTTAAAATGAAACCACAAAAACTTAATTGTAAAAAAATACATTTTCTTAACTTTAAACTTAACCTAAGCTTAATATTACGTTTTTTTTTAATCTTTTTTTTTTAAATAATTAATTTTTTTTAATGTAAACATCTCCAGTTTATCTTAACATTCAATTGTGTTGCATACCCGTCACCCAAAGTCAAATTGTCCTCTGTCACTTCTATCTGGATGTCCCTGTGTCCCTCCCCTCCTCCCTATCCCACCCTTCCCTCCCTCCCCCACCCCATAACCACCACTCTCTTGTCCATGTCTCATAGTCTCACTTTTATGTCCCACTTATGTATAAAATCATGCTGTTCTCAGTTTTTCTTTTTTTCTGATTCACTTATTTCACTCCGTATAATGTTATCAAGGACCATCCATTTTGTTATAAATGATCCAAAGTCATCATTTCTTATGGCTGAGTAGTATTCCATAGTATATATGTACCATAGCTTTTTAATCCACTCGTCTTCTGACAGACACGTGGGCTGGTTCCAGATCTTCGCTATTGTGAACAATGCTGCCAGGAACATGGGGGCGCAATTCTTCTTTTCGAACAGTGCTAAGGTGTTCTTAGGGTATATTCCTATAAGTAGGATAGCTGGGTCAAAAGGCAGTTCGATTTTTAATTTTTTGAGGAATCTCCATACTGTTTTCCATAGTGGCTGCACCAGTCTGCATTCCCACCAGCAGTGCAGAAGGGTTCCCTTTTCTCCACAACCTCGCCAGCACTTATTCTGTGTTGTTTTGCTGATGAGTGCCATGTTGACTGGTGTGAGGTAATATCTCATTGTGGTTTTAATTTTCATTTCTCCAATAATTAGTGATGTTGAGCATTTTTTCATATGCCTATTGGCCAACTGTATGTCCTCTTTGGAGAAATTTCTATTCATTTCTTTTGCCCATTTTTTGATTGGGTTGTTTGTCTTTCTGTTGTTGAGTTTTATAAGTTCTTTATAAATTTTAGTTATTAACCCCTTATCAGATGTGCTGTCGAATATGTTCTCCCATTGTGTGGTTTGTCTTTTTATTCTGTTCTTATTGTCTTTAGTTGTGCAAAAACTTTTTAGTTTGATATAGTCCCATTTGTTTATCTTGCCTTTTATTTCATTTGCCCGTGGATATAAATTGGCAAATATATTGCTGCTACAGATGTCGGAGAGCTTGCTGCCTATGTTTTCTTCTAAGATGCTTATGGTTTCACGACTTACATTTAAGTCTTTTTATCCGTTTTGAGTTCGTTTTTGTGAATGGTGTAAGTTGATGGTCTAGTTTCATTTTTTTGCAGGTAGATGTCCAATTTTCCCAACACCATTTGTTAAAGAGGCTGTCTTTACTCCATTGTATGTTCTTTCCTCCTTTGTCAAATATTAGTTGTCCATAAAACTGTGGGTTTATTTCTGGGCCCTCTGTTCTGTTCCATTGACCTATGTGCCTGTTCTTGTGCCAGGACCAAGCTGTCTTGAGTATGATGGCCTTATAGTAAACCTTGATATCTAAAAGAGTGATACCTCCTGCTTTATTTTTTCTTTTTAAGATTGCTGAGGCTACTCGTGTTCTTTTTTGATTCCATATAAATTTTTGGAATATGTGTTCTATATCTTTGAAGTATGTCATTGGTATTTTAATTGGTATTGTATTGAATTTGTAAATTGCTTTGGGTAATATAGACATTTTAATGATGTTTATTCTTCCTAGCCATGAGCACGGTATATGCTTCCACTTGTTTGTATCTTCCTTGATTTCTTTTACCAATGTTTTATAATTTTCCGAGTACAAGTTCTTAACCTCCTTGGTTCAATTTACTCCTAGGTACTTTATTTTTTTGGCTGCAATAGTGAAGGGGATTGTTTCCTTAATTTCTTTTGCTGACAGTTCATTGTTGTTATATAGAAATGCCTCTGATTTCTGAGTATTAATTTTATATCCTGCCACCTTGCTGAATTCATTTATAAGGTCCAGTAGTTGTTTGCCTGAGACTTTAGGGTTTTCTATATACAATATCATATCATCTGCAAATAGTGACAGTTTTACTTCTTTTTTTCCAATTTGGATGCCTTTTATTTCTTCTTCTTGTCTGATTGCTGTAGCTAGGACTTCCAGAACTATGTTGAATAAGAGTGGTGAAAAGGGGCATCCCTGCCTGGGTCCTGATCTTAAGGGGATTGCTTTTAATTCTTGTCCATTTAGTATGATGTTTGCTGTGGGTTTGTCGTAGATGGCCTTTATCATGTTAAGGAATGTTCCCTGTATTCCCACTTTTTGGAGAGTTTTGAGCATGAATAGGTGCTTGATTTTATCAAATGCCTTTTCTGCATCTATTGAAATTATCATGTGATTTTTGTCCTTTTTTTT
This sequence comes from Rhynchonycteris naso, assembly GCA_037038555.1. Taxonomy (NCBI): domain Eukaryota; kingdom Metazoa; phylum Chordata; class Mammalia; order Chiroptera; family Emballonuridae; genus Rhynchonycteris; species Rhynchonycteris naso. The sequence goes on from CM072999.1 coordinate 93,559,109, forward strand.
GTTTTTGTGATGAATCACATTGATTGATTTGCGATTATTGAACCAGCCTTGCCTCTCCAGAATAAATCCCACTTGATCATGGTGTATGATTTTTTTCATATGTTGCTGGATCCGGTGGGCTAACATTTTGTTGAGAATTATAGCGTCTAAATTCATCAGGGATATTGGCCTATAATTTTCTTTCTTTGTGTTGTCTTTGTCCGGTTTTGGGATCAGATTTATGCTTGCCTCATAAAAGGAGTTTGGAAGTCTTCCTTTCTCTTGAATTTTTTGAAGTAGCTTGAGGAGGATAGGAGTTAGTTCTTCTTTGAATTTTGATAGAATTCACTTGTGAAGCCATCAGACCCAGGACTTTTCTTTTTTGAAAGTTTTTTGATAACTGTTTCGATCTCATTTGTTTTAATAGGTTTGTTTAGGTGTTCTGATTCTTCCAGATTGATCTTTGGAAGGTTATATGATTCAAGAAATTTGTCCATTTCATCTAGATTGTTTAATTTTTTGGCATACAGTTCTTCATAGTATTTTCTATGCTTTGTATTTCTGTTGTGTCAGTGGTTATATCTCCACTGTCCTTTCTAATTTTATTTATTTGAGTCCTCTCTCATTTTTTCTTGGTGAGTCTAGTTAAAGGTTCATCAATCTTGTTTACCTTTTTAAAGAACCAGCTTCTGGTTTCATTGATCCTCTGTATTGTTTCCTTCGCCTCTATGTCATTTATTTCTGCTCTGATCTTTATTATTTCCTTCCTTCTACTTGTCTTGTGTTTTATTTGCTGTTGTTTTTCTAGTTTTTTTAGATGCAGGGTCAGGTTGCTTATTTGAGCTTTTTCTAACTTCTTATGATATGCCTGTAGTGCAATAAACTTCCCTCTCAGAACTGCTTTTGCTGTGTCCCATAAATTTTGAGTTGATGTATGCTCATTATCATTTGTTTCTAGAAACTTTTTTATTTCTTCTTTGATCTCATTGTTAATCCATTCATTATTTAATATCATGCTATTTAGTTTTTAAGTGTTTGAGTATTTTTCAGTTTTTCTTTAATGGTTAATTTCTAGTTTCATGGCATTGTGATCAGAGAAAATGCTTGATATGATTTCAATCTTCTTTAATTTATTGAGACCATTTTTGTGTCCTAACATGTGGTCTATCCTAGAAAACGTACCATGAGCGCTTGAGAAGAATGTATATTCTACTGCTTTAGGTGAAAAGTTCTGAAGATATCTATTAAATCAAGTTGATCTAGTGTATCCTTTAAGTCTGCTGTTTCTTTATTAATTTTCTTTCTTGAGGATCTATCCAGTGTTGTTAGAGGGGTATTGAAACCCCCTACTATGATAGTATTGCTGTTAATCTCGCCATTTATATCCATCAAAGTCTGCTTTATGTATGTCGGGGCTCCTATATTTGGTGCATAGATATTTATAATAGTTATATCTTCCTGTTGAATTGTTCCCTTTATCATTATGTAGTGTCCTTCTTTATCTCTTACTACAACCTTTGTTTTAAAGTCCATTTTGTCAGATATAAGTACTGCTACTCTGGCTTTTTTTTTCATTTCCATTTGCATGAAATATTTTTTTCCATCCTATTACGTTCAGTCTATGTGCATCTTTTGTTTTAAGGTGTGTCTCTTGTAGACAGCATATGTATGGGTCCTGTTTCTTTATCCATGCAGCTACCCTATGTCTTTTGATTGGATCATTTAATCCATTTACATTTAAGGTTATTATTGATATGTAGTTGTTTATTGACATTTTAGTCTTTAAAGTTGTATTCTTCTTTGGCTATATACTTTTCTCCGTTTACACTGTTCACAACAGGCCCCTTAGTGTCTCTTGCAGAATTTGTTTGGTTTTATGAATTCCTTGAGGTTCTTTTTCTGGGAAGCTCTTTATTTCTCCTTCAATTTTAAACGTTAGCCTTGCTGGATAAAGTAGTCTTGGTTGTAGGTTCTTGTTCTGCATTACTTTGATTATTTCTTGCCATTCCCTTCTGGCCTCAAGTGTTTCTGTTGAGAATTCCGATGTCATCCTTATGGGGGCTCCTTTGTAGGTGATAGCCTTTTTTTCTCTAGCAGCTTTTAAAATTTTTTCTTTATCCATTAGCTTTGGTATTTTAACTATGATGTGTCTTGGTGTAGATCTCTTTGGGTTTCTCTTTAATGGAGTTCTGTGTGCTTCTTGCACGTGTGGAATGTTTCCCAGCCTTAATTTAGGGAAGTTTTCTGCTATGATTTGATTGAACATAGTTTCCATTTCCTGTCCTCTCTCCTCTTCTTCAGGTACCCCTATGATGCGAATGTTGTTTCTCTTCATGTTGTCACAGAGCTCCCTTAGAGTTTCCTCACGTTTTTTGAGTCTCTTTTCCTTTTTCTCTGCTTCTGTGCCTTTGTTTATTGTGTCCTCTAACTCGCTTATTCGATCTTCAACGTGATTCATCTTGCTTTTAATTCCTTCCATTGTGGTCTTCAGTTCTTATACTGTATTTGTCATTTCTGTCTGATTCTTTTTTATTATTTCAATTTCATTTTTTAATACTTGTTATCTCTTTATTTAGGTGTTCATAATGACTATCCATTGTTGCTCTAATTTCTTTGAACATCCTAACTATCATTATTCTAAATTCTGCATCTGGTAGTTTGGTTATATCTGGTTTATTCAGGTCCTTCTCTGGGGATTTCTCTTGATTCATTTGGTTTGCATTCCTCTGTCTGCCCATTTTTTCTGTGTATAAGCAAGTTGTGGCCACTGGAGTCCAGTATGTGTTGCCTTTGTGTTCTCTAGGTGTGGTCTGTCTGCAAGTACCCCACCTTCTTTGATGCTGCCTAGGGTGGTTTTGTATGGGCGTTGCCAGAGCTGGTCCACTGTGGTTTTTACTGTGATTTCCACATCTCCTCCACGGGAGGGGCTGTCACTCGAGCCACAAGCCTCAGGACCAAGGATAGAGGTGAGCACCTTTAGTCAGCTGCGGAGCAGCTTATTTCCGGACTACCGCCCAGAACCAGCAGTCAGAGCCTGCTCGCTACTGTTTTGCAGGTTGGGCTGGGCTTTTGACGTGCTCTCAGTTGTAAGCCTTTGCCCGTCCGGAGCTTTAGCCCCACCCTCGAGGCCAGGGCCCTTCTGCGCAGGGTCGGAAACCAAGGTTTATTGGGGCAGGCGCGTTTGCTGGCTTCCGCTCAGCTGCAGACTTCCGCTCGTCAGGGACTCTACCCCGCCCCCACGTTTGGAGCCCGCTCATGCACGTGGGATGGCAAATTGCGGTTTCTTTAGCCGGGCGGGGATATTAGCGTGGGCTCAGCTGCGAGCTTCCAGTTGTCTCGGGGTCTATCCCGTCCCCGCGCTCAGAGCCCGCTTGCGCACACAGAATGGCAAATCTCGGTTTCTCCGGCTTGCCGAGTTCAAGGTTCTTCTTGTAAGCTCTTGCCATGCCAAGTCAATAATGCATAAACATATCACAATATTGTAGTGATCTTTCCAAAACTCTCAAAGGGTTAGAACTGTATTCTCAGTCACCTCAAAGCAGCGGCAGAACAAGTGCTTTGTGTAAAGCTTTTTAAAGTTGGAAATGACCTGCTGATCTAAAGGTTGCAAGATTGAAGTCGTGTTGGGTGGGAGGTAAAGGACTTCCATGAATTTGAACTCATCAAGAATGTTATCTTCAAGATCAGGTGGGTGGGCTGGAGCATTATCAAGGATTAGTAATGCTTTCATCAGGAGTTTATTTTCTTGAAGGTATTTCTTCACTGCAGGAACAAAGACCAGATTTACCCATGCAATAAAAAACTGCCACATAGCCCATGCTCTAGCATTGGTGCACCACATAACCTGCAGTTTTTCTTTAAGAATCTTGTGAGTCTTAAAGAAAAGCTGCAGGTTATGTGGTGCACCAATGCAAGAATCTTGTGAGTCTAGCCTGACCAGGAGGTGGCACAGTGGATTGGATAGAGCGTCGGATTGGGATGTGGAGGACCCAAGTTTGAGACCCCGAGGTCACCAGCTTGAGTGTTGGTTCATCTGGTTTGAGCAAGGCTCACCAGCTGAGCCTAAGGTTGTTGGCTCAAGCAAGGGGTCACTCCGTCTGCTGTAGCCTCCCAGTCAAGGCACATATGAGAAATCAGTCAATGAACATCTAAGGAGCCGCAACAAAGAATTGATGTTTCTCATCTCTCTTCCTGTCTGTCTGTCCCTCTCTGACTCTCTCTGTCACTGCCACAGGAAAAAAAGAAAAAAGAAAAAAGAGAAAGAAAGAATCTTATGAGTCTTAAAGGCTCGAGGATTTTTGGAATAATACACTAGCAGTGGCTTTACTTTATAGTCACTGCTAGCATTTGCACACAATGCAAGGGTCAGATGGTCCTTCATGGGTTTATGGTCTGGCAGCTTCTTCTCCTCTGCAGTGATAAAAGTCCTCCAGGGCATATTCTTCCAAAACAATCCTGTTTTGTCACAGTTGAACACTTGTTGGGGGATGTAGCCTTCCTTTGCAATAAGCGCAGCAAAATGTGCGATGTACTCCTCAGCTGCCTTAACGTCAGCACTCGCAGCCTCACCATGCCTCACCACTGAGTGGATTCCGGATCTCTTCTTGAAATTTTCAAACCAGTTGTGACTTGCTTTAAATGTATCTTCTGCTGCCTCTTTTGAGTCTGATGGTTCTTTCTTCTTCAAGTCACTGTAAATAATATGTGCCTTTTTGCATATTACAGTCTCTGTCACTGTATCTCTTGTCAGCTCTTTTTCTTTCACCCACACCAGCAGAAGCTTCTCCATTTCTTTATGGATATTTGTCCTTAATTGGGACAGAATTGTAGTTCCTTTTGCTGGATTTGTGCTTTTGATGGCATCCTTTTGTTTAAGGATGGTACAATTATAGATGTATTGCGGTCATACAGCTTTGCCAGTTCAATCACTTGTATACCATGCTCATGTTTTTCTATTATTTCTTGCTTTACTTCTATCGACATCATTCTCTTCTTCTCACCACTGTCCTTTACACTCACTTTATTTGGCCCCATGATAGCACACAAAATAGTTAGTAAAAAATGCAAAAATTATGCAAGAACGAGTATAGCACATGAGATTCGACTTAATTCTGCTGGTAACACGTGAGAAAGAATGAGATGCTGGTGTGCTGCTGATAGTGGACCCATGCGCCAATGTGCCAACTAGCAGCAGCTTCCCGAATCATGACTTGTATCTCGGAATTTCACTCAGATCTTGAACAAAAATACATACCAAGTCACAGCTCATATCTTAAAAAAAAAGTTAGTCTGCTCGTATCTCAAGGTACCACTGAATAGCATCTCAATTCAGAAAAAGAGAAACTCACCACATGTCAAAAGTCTGAGGTATGACACCTGGAAGAGTTGTTTATTGTGGTTGTCCTGTAATGTAGGCTAGACAAATGGGTAAAAGCTATAGAGAGGCAGAATTTGGAATAGCTACTCTGAGATATGGTAAATTCACCGCAACTGCAAGCATTCAGGTAGAATTGGATTTCTGTTAGTAAGAATAATGTGTTAATCAATTTAGGCATTATGTGCCAGTTTGAGTAAATCATTAATTTTCCTACAAAAGCAAAGCTACTGTGATTACTAATACCAAGATTTTCTCTTATTCAAGAGAAAGCCAGGTATATTGTTAGTAAAATGTCATAGAGAAAAAGAAAGCTGTATATGCATCGTGTGACACTCAAATAAATCTGAGAAGGTGTCCTGGGCCTTTCTGCAGCATGAGCCCATCCTCTCCCTTGACCACTTTATTGCTTCCCTCCAGCAGGCCATTTCTTACCAACCTGTTCTGAGACTTCCAACCACTCTGCCCTGGACCTCCTACTGTCTGATGCTCCCTGAGTTCTAATTAGGGGAAGTGACAGAAAGGAGTCATTTCATTTTTTTGATTAATTATTTTATTATTCCATTCTCTAGAGGCCCTTTGGATAGTGTTCTACTATATTATTATAATTTTTGATGAAATATATGTCATTTAAATCACTAAGAAAAATTATGTATGTTAATATACATCCATATATATTTAATCAAGAATATACAAACATCTGTTTCAAATGTCACTCTGAAGTCATTTCTCAAAGCAGGCAAAATGTAAGATATTTTATTTCTCTGTTCTTGTTTAGTATGTTAAAAGTTAAATTGGTAAAATGAAAGTTAGGTATAAAATAATAAAAATGTAAGATTCCAATCATGTGATCAATTTCATTGGCCACTGAAAAATAAAAGCTCTGAGCAACACTCATGTACCTAACAGACATTCTGATGTATAATCATTTTAAATATTAGTTGTTAAAGAAGTACCACAGGCCTGACCAGGCGGTGGCACAGTGGATAGAGCCTCGAACTGGGATGCGGAAGACCCAGGTTCAAGACCCTGAGGTCGCCAGCTTGAGCGCGGGTCCATCTGGCTTAAGCAAAAGCTTGTCAGCTTGGACCCAAGGTCGCTGGCTCCAGCAAAAGGTTGCTCAGTCTGCTGAAGGCCCGTGGTCAAGGCACATGTGAAAAAGCAATCAATGAACAACTAAGGTGTTGCGACGGCAACAAAAAACTAATGATTGATGCTTCTCACCTCTCTCCATTCCTGTCTGTCTGTCCCTATCTATCCTTCTCTCTGACTCTCTCTCTCTGTCCCTGTTAAAAAAAAAAAGTATCACAGTTAATATTTGATATGTATGCCCTTTATATAAAAAAAATATATATGGTTTGCTTGGTGGTAAACAACTATTTGAGGTGTTTCTTATTTCCAGAAAAACAAATACCTGTACTACCAACAAAAATACTTGCTATATCAAGTTCTTGGTAGATTTATTATTGGAGAATGATTCATAAGTTTCCATATAGTGAGAAAGACTGAAGTCATTATTATAAGTGTCCCTCTTCTTTCTTATCATCTTAACCATGTCTTGATGTCTTGCTATATAATTAATAAAGAGACTATAAAATAGAAGCCTTATAAACAATTTATATATAGAGAAATGCTTATGGATGAAGGTCTTTGCTCGTTTGACCATTCATTCCCCAAAAGTGTGTATTACTGAGAAATTCTAGAGAAATGAGGTATACGAACAGAGGACTCGGGTATGACTTTTGCACTCCAAAAGGTGTGTTTCTCTTACTTAAGTCAACAACAAAGAAAAATGCCATTGTCCTGCTAGCAGCATCTCAAGTAACAGGTGTTCGCTAAATAAACAATAATGTTGCCCAAAGAATTAAATAATGACAGCACCATAGGATGGCAAATAAGACAATAGAACATGAAACTGGAGATGGCTATGACTTGGCTACTGTGAAACCTGTGTGCTAATATTTTGTTTCTAAGAGCGTTCACTCTCAGTTCAATTAGTAAATTTGAATGAGTTGTATTAGAATACCAACTCATCAAACTCATTTTGTGCAATGGCATAGATTGCATGCTTTTGATTTATTTGATAAAACAGTTAGTGAAGCTAACTGATCACACACTTTCACTAAGCAGAAATATTTCTAGAACAAACATGGCAAAAATAAATAAATATGTCTTCCTAATAAAGGGCCTGTAACAAATTTGGAGATTGAGATGCATCAAAGTGAAACTCATCATTTCGGTAACAGGTATGGCTGTGCACGCACTAGTTAAACATCTTAAATTACTGGGGATTTGCTATGCTTGCACTGCAGAATAGAGTTATCCTAGATATGTGTGACAAAATTTAGAGATTTTAAAAAATACCATTATTGATTATAAGTATTTATAAGTGAATATTATAATTTTATTATGAATAAGAAAATGAAAAATATAAAGGAATACCTACTAATATTCTGCTCACAATTAGTAAAATAGAAGACTGTGTAGCTTATTCTTTACACAGTATTACCAACAAGGTAAGAACTGGAGCAAAATTATGTTGTCACTATACTACATTAATAATACAGAAAATCCAGAACATTAGTCTCCTCTACTATACTTTCCACTTTCCCTCTGCTCCTTCTCTTGTTTTCTCCAAATTCTGAATGCTTCTGATGTGTGACAGAACCCGTTCCTAATGTAATTCAAAGCCAGAAGCACATACCTGCTCAGTGAAGCACATTACAGTGCACTCTGAGCCCTTTATTGCTTTTCAGTTCCCTTCCAAAACCATTACCAAAGATTCCTTCTATTTCTGACTCTTCAGTTCCACTCTCACTTTTTCTAATTTCATCTCAAAATGAAGACAGGCTGTACACAATGTGTGGCAGGAGCTCACCTGGCGTCTCTATTTTCCACGTAGGGACTGATTCACTGTGTGGCCCTGGGTGAGTGACTTAGCCACATGAACCTGAGTCTGAATAATACCTACCTCACCAGGGGTTATGAGAATTCATTATTAAACTATCATCATTGGTCTTCACTATGCATCTGTGTGCTACCCAAAACAATCCCTCTTGTTCTAATTGAGCAGTATAGTGTGTGTGTGTGTGTGTGTGTGTGCACATTACCCTGTAGTTTTATCTTTTATGCCTGGGAAGGGACCAATGTGTGTTCTCTCGACTCCTGCTCAAGACAGCTATTAGGACCACACAGCTTTATCTAGGTAATTTGGCTTAGTGTAAATTTTAAAGTCTTATGGCAACCTAGATGTTGACACTGAGAAATTAAAATGATGATTATTAGGTTGCGTTCCCATCCATTGCAAAATGACAGCCTCATTTTTCTCTCTTCAAAACTGCCAGCCTGCTGGGCCCTTTGCTTCTCAAAGCAGCAAAGTTTTAAAGAACCAAAGAACATTACCCAAGGCACAGTGCAATAACTCTAATAAACTGCACCTGTGGATGACTCTCTGGTTTATTTATATACTGTATCACAGGTCATTAACAGAAAATAACCCACTGAGATACAACATTCTTGTTTACAGTGAGGTTCTGGTGGTGACAGCAGGAATATAAAACACAAAATCAACAGGGAACACTGAACTAATAAAAAGACAAGGGTCTATAAAGCATAGAAAAAAACAAAGCCAACTGTGCAGGCAAAAATAAAATAAAATAAACTTCCATCAAAAAACAATCAAAAGCTACGGTATATTTATAGAGACTGGGAACCCCAAAGACCCACCAAGCTCGAATATTTATGGGTGTCAGATTGAAAGTCAGGAAATTTTGTGCTGTTGAGAGTGCAAGCTTGACCAGCTGGAGAGATCTTGAGAAAAACAGATTTGTTTCACTTTCTTTCTGCTGCCCTTAAACTTTCAAACCAATGAGCTTTCAGATATCTTGGTTATTAGGTTCTGGAATTAACCTTTCAAAAATTAGTGTATGTCGAGTTTAGAAAATGCTTGCTAAAAAAATTCATATTTTCAAAGTAAAATTTTTGGCACACAATTATTATCATACCTCTTCTCTACCTTTACATTAAGAATGATGAAGACTTTCTTTATAAGCAGTCAACCATTGGTATGTAGCATAATTTTAAGTTTTATTGAGACCATTTGCCTTGATAAAACTTTTCTATTCCTGAATTATAGTATTTGAAATTCTACAATTTTATTTATAATGGTATATCCTTCACCATTCATCTCTTAAATGCTAATGCTTTTAAGATGGATAATATAAAGTTTACAACAAATGTTATTACAATAAGTAGTTAGATGATTCTGCAAGAAAAGAAGAATAAGGGAAGGAATAAGGAAGGTAGGACAGGAGGGAGGGAAGAAAGGAGGAAGGAAGGAAGGAAGGAAGGAAGGAAGGAAGGAAGGAAGGAAAGAAGAAAGGAAGGAAGGAAGGAAGGAAGGAAGGAAGGAAGGAAGGAAGGAAGGAAGGAAGGAAGGGAAGGGAGGGAGGGAGGGAGAGAGGAAGGGAGGAAGGAAAGAAGAAAGGGAGGAAGGAAAGGAGGGAGGGAAGGAGCAAGGGAGGGACAGTGAGAGGGAAGGAAAAGATGACTTGGACACTGAAAAGCACATGTTTTACTTCTTAATTATCCCTAAGACTAGCTTAAACCATAGCCCTTTCAATGTGTATACAGTGACAGTGATGCAAATAGCACTTGATTTTAATCAAATTATCTGAAGAGTTGTTGCATGAAAATTTTTATCATCTCTATAATATTCTTGAAGTTAGTCTTAGTGCTTCCAGGTTTCTATATTTTCACCTTTTTAACATAAGCATCTAGTTTTTTAACATATATATTTTTTTCTACTGCATTTATTATGAAACAAATATAAACAAAAGTAAAGAATAAAATGAGCCCATCTTCTAGGAACTTGTCATTTACTTAGAAGCTAAGCATCATGAAGGCTGAAATTTTTTTGCTCATTACTGAATATCCAGCACTTAGAATAATACACACATGTGATAAATGGTCAAAAATATGTGTTAGAGTTAAGAACCATAGGATTCACTCATATGTGGGATAGAAAACTGAAACTCATAGGTACAGACAACAGTATGGTGGTTACAAGAGGGAAAGGGAGTAGAATGGTAGTAAAGGGTAAAGTGGGTCAAATAATTGATGACAAGAGATGATTTGATATTGGGTGGTGGGCACACAATGCAATATACAGAACATGTATCATAGAAATGTGCACTTGAAACCCATACAATTTTATTAACCAATGTCATTCCAATACATTTAAATATCAAAAAGAAGTAATAACTCAATAAATCAATCAATGAGTGAATCAATGAATGAATGAAAGAAGCAATGATGTTAGGAGTACTGAGATCTAAAGATAGAGAGAATGTTTGTATATAGAGTCTAGTTCAGTGTCTTGTCACATATACCATAATTGCTCAATAAAAAACATGTTACCAGATGGAAGATATGTTCAGGGACTAAGTGAGAAAGGTGAAGGGATTAAGAAGTACAGACTGGGTCCTGTTTTCTTATCCATGCGGCTACCCTCTGTCTTTTGATTGGGTGATTTATTTGCAGATTTATCTCCATGGGCAAGAGAAACAAAAGACAGGATAAACAAATGGGACTATATCAAAATAAAAAACGTTTTGCACAGCTAAAGACAATATAAACAGAATAAAAAGACAAACTACACAATGGAAGAACATACTGGACATACATTTGATAAGGAATTAATAACCAAAATTTATAAAGAACCTGTAAAACTCAACACCAGAAACATAAAAAATGCAATCAAAAAATGGGCAAAAAAATTAATAGACACTCCTCTAAAAAGGACATACAGATGGCCAATAAGCATATGAAAAAATGTTCAAGCCTGACCTGTGGTGGCGCAGTGGATAAAGCGTCAACCTGGGAACACTGAGGTCGCCAGTTCAAAATCGTGCACTGGTCTGGTCAAGGCACATATGGGAGTTGATGGTTCCAGCTCCTCCCCCCTTTCTCTCTCTCACTCTGTGTCTTCTCTCTAAAATGAATAAAATAAAATAAAAAAGTTTTAAAAAAAGAAAAAATGTTCAACATCACTAATAATTAGAGAAATGAAAATTAAAACCACAATGAGATATCTCCTCACACCAGTCAGAATGGCACTCATCAACAAAACAACACAGAATAGTGCTGGTGAGGATGTGGAGAAAAGGGAACCTTTTTGCACTGCTGGTGGGAATGCAGACTGGTGCAGCCAGTGTAAAAAACAGTATGGAGATTCCTCAAAAAATTAAAAATTGAACTGCTTTTTGACCCAGCTATCCCACTTTTAGGAATATATCCCAAGAAAACCATATCACTAATTCAAAAGGAGAAATGCAACCCCAAGTCTATGGCAGCATTGTTCACATAGTCAAGAACTGGTAACAGCCCAAGTGTCCGTCAGTACATGAGGAGATTAAAATCTCAAAATTTGCCTGACCTGTGGTGGCGCAGTGGATAAAGCGTCGACCTGGGAACACTGAGGTCGTCAGTTCAAAACCCTTCACTGGTCTGGTCAAGGCACACATGGGAGTTGATACTTCCAGCTCCTACCCCCTTTTTCTCTTTCTCTCTCTCTCTCTCTCTCTCATTCTGTGTCTCCTCTCTAAAATGAATTTTAAAAAAAGATTTAAAAAAAACCTCAAAATTTATGGGACACAGCAAAAGCAGTGCTGAGAGGGAAGTTCATAGCACTGCAGGCATATCATAAGAATCTAGAAAAAGCTCAAGTAAGCAACCTGAAACTGCTTTAAAAGAACTACAAAAAGAACAGCAAATAAAGCCCAGGACTAATAGAAGGAAGAAAATAATAAAGATCAGAGTGAAAATAAATGACATAGAGGCTAAGGAAACAATACAGAGGATCAATAAAACCAGGAGCTGGTTTCTGAAAAGGTAAACAAGACTGATGAAGCTTTAACTAGACTCACCAAGAAAAAAGAAGAGAGGACTCAAATAAATAAAATTAAAAATGAGACTGGAGAAATAACAACTGACATAACAGAAATACAAAGTATTGTAAGAAAATATTATGAAGAACACTATGCCAAAAAATTAGACAACCTAGGTGAAATGGACAAATTTCTTGAATCATATAACCTTCCGAAAATCAATCTGGTAAAATCAGAACACCTAAACAGACCAATTACAACAAATGAGATTGAAACTGTTCTTAAAAAACTTACCAAAAAGAAAAGTCCTGGGCTTGATGGCTTCACAAGTGAATTCTACCAAAAATTCAAAGAAGAACTAACTCCTATCCTCCTCAAGTTATTTCAAAAAATTCAAGAGAAAGGAAGACTTTCAAACTCCTTTTATGAGGCGAGCATAATTCTGATCCCCAAACCAGGCAAAGACAACACAAAGAAAGAAAATAATAGGCCAATATCCCTGACGAATTTAGACGCTAAAATTCTCAACAAAATATTAGCCAACCGGATCCAGCAATATATAAAAAAAATCATACACCATGATCAAGTGGGATTTATTCTGGAGAGGCAAGGCTGGTTCAATATTCGCAAATCAATCAATGTGATTCATCACATAAACCAAAGAAAGGACAAAAATCACATGATAATTTCAATAGATACAGAAAAAGCATTTGATAAAATCCAGCACCCATTCATGATCAAAACTCTCAGTAAAGTGGGAATACAGGGAACATTTCTTAACATGATAAAGCCATCTACAACAAAGCTACAGCAAACATCTTACTAAATGGGCAAAAATTAAAAGCAATCCCCTTAAGATCAGGAACCAGGCAGGGGTGCCCCCTTTCACCACTCTTATTCAACATAGTTCTGGAAGTCCTAGCTATAGCAATCAGACAAGAAGAAGAAATAAAAGGCATCCAAATTGAAAAAGAAGAAGTAAAGCTGTCATTATTCGCAGATGATATAATATTGTATATAGAAAACCCTAAAGTCTCAGTCAAAACACTACGGGACCTGATAAATGAATTCAGCAAGGTGGTAGTATATAAAATTAATACTCAGAAATCAGAGGCATTTCCATATTACAACAATGAACTGTCAGCAAAAGAAATTAAGGAAACAATCCCCTTCACTATTGCAGCCAAGAAAATAAAGTACCTAGGAGTAAGTTTAACCAAGGAGGTTAAGGACTTGTACTTGGAAAATTATAAAACATTGATAAAACAAATCAAGGAAGATACAAACAAGTGGAAGCATATACCGTGCTTATGGTTAGGAAGAATAAACATCATTAAAATGTCTATATTACCCAAAGCAATTTATAAATTCAATGCAAAACCAATTAAAATACCAATGACATAGTTCAAAGATATTGAACACATATTCTAAAATTTTTTATGGAACCAAAAAAGAACACGAATAGCCTCAGCAATCTAAAAAGAAAAAATAAAGCAGGAGGTATCACTCTTCCAGATATCAAGGTTTACTACAAGGCCATTGTACTCAAGACAGTCTGGTACTGGAATGAGAACAGGCTCATAGATCAATGGTACAGAACAGAGAACCCAGCAATAAACCCATACCTTTGTGAACAACTGATATTTGACAAAGAAGGAAAGAACATACAATGGAGTAAAGACAGCCTCTTTAAAAAATGGTGTTGGGATAATTGGACATCTACCTGAAAAAAAATGAAACTAGACCATCAACTTACACCATTCACAAAAACAATCTCAAAATGGATAAAAGACCTAAATGTAAGCTGTGAAACCATAAACATCCTAGAAGAAAACATAGGCAGTAAGCTCTCCGACATCTGTGGCAGCAATTTATTTGCCAATTTATCTCCACAGGCAAATGAAATAAAAGGCAAGATAAACAAATGGGATTATATCAAACTAAAAAGTTTTTGCACAGCTAAAGACAATAAGAACAGAATAAAAAGACAAACCACACAATGAGAGAACATATTCGACAACACGTCTGATAAGGGGCTAAGAACCAAAATTTATAAAGAACTTATAAAACTCAACATCAGGAAGACAAACAATCCAATCAAAAAATGGGCAAAAGAAATGAATAGAAATTTCTCCAAAGAGGACATACAGATGGCCAATAGGCATATGAAAAAATGCTCAACATCACTAGTCATTAGAGAAATGCAAATTAAAACCAAAATGAGATATCACCTCACACCAGTCAGAATGGCGCTCATCAGCAAAACAATATCGAATAAGCTGGCGAGGATGTGGAGAAAAGGGAACCCTTCTACACTGCTGGTGGGAATGCAGACTGGTGCAGCCACTGTGGAAAACAGTATGGAGATTCCTCAAAAAATTCAAAATTGAACTGCCTTTTTGACCCAGCTATCCCACTTATAGGAATATATCCTAAGAACACCATAGCACTGTTCAAAAAGAAGAAATGTGCCCCCATGTTCATGGCAGCTTTGTTCACAATAGCAAAGATCTGGAAACAGCCCAAGTGTCCATCAGAGGATGAGAGGATTAAAAAGCTATGGTACATATATACTATGGATTTCTACTCAGCCATAAGAAATGATGACATCGGATCTTTTACAACAAAAGGGATGGACCTTGATAACATTATATGGAGTGAAATAAGTAAAACAGAAAAAAAATGAGAACAGCATGATTTCATACATAGGTGGGACATATAATCGAGATTATGAGACATAGACAAGAGTGTGGTGGTTATGGGGTGTGGGGAGGGAGGAGAGGGAGGGGGATGGGTTAGGGGAAGGCACAAAGAAAACCAGATAGAAGGTGACAAGAGGACAATTTGATTTTGTGTGATGGGTATGCAATATAATTGAATCATAAGATAACCTAGAGATGTTTTCTTTGAAGATATGTACCCTGATTTATTGTCACCCCATTAAAATTAATTTTAAAAAGTAGTAGTACATATATACAATGGAATAGTATGGGGCCTTGAAAAAGAAGGAAGTTTTACCTTTTGCGACAACATGAATGGACCTCGAAACTATTATGTTAAGTGAAATAAGCCAGCAGAAAAAGAAAAATATAATATGACCTCACTCACTTGAGAAATCCAATGGACAATGTGAACTGAGGAAGGGAATTGAGACAGAGGAGGGATCAAAGGGACCAGAGGAAGGAAGAACAGAGGGAAAGGGGATGATTGGATGGAACAAACCTGAAGGGAATGAAGGGGAGCGGGGAGGGTACCATGGTGAGGGGGAAAATGGAGAAGTTGAGGGGAATATAGGGGAGGGGTCATGCATTTCGGGCGACTAGAATCTATGCAAACACAATAAATTTAAATTAATAAAAAAGGAAGTACAGACTGGTGGTTACAAAACAGTCATGGTAATGTAAAGTACAGCATAAGGACTATATAGTCAATAATATTGTAATAACTATGTTTGGTTTCTGGTGGGTACTAGAGTGGGGTGATCACTTTGTAAAGTGTACTATTGTCTAATCATTATTCTATAAACCCAAAACTAACATAATATTGAATATCAACTATAGTTGAAAAAATAAAATTAAAAAATAATGTCCACAATTGTAGTTGTTCAATTTCTTTACATGGAAGCTAACATTATTGGACATATATTTGTGTAGGAAGTAGCAAAGTTCTTTGGTAAACAAGAGAAGGTTGGTTTAGGATGGATAAAGATTAGCAAGGAAAAGCAATCTAGTAGAGAAAAAGCATGTTGACAATGAAAACAAGTGGTTAAAAATGCATAGCAGGCAAGTTTTACTAACACCTATAAAATGGTCAATGATCAGCCCATCTCCCAGCTTGATTCTGTAAATGATACAAAATCTTCAGCTAATAAAAAGCACAGGTACTGAAAATAGGCTGATCCTTATATAATTTATTAATTATTCACATGTACCTTGGGATCTTAACTAAGCAAGGTTGGCCTCAGCTTTGTAAATTTAAAAGGGGTAGTTCAACTTACTTAGAGTAGTTTTTTCTTTACAGTCAGTTTTAAGAGTAAGAAACCAAGATGGTGTCAATTTAAACAAAAAGGCCCAGAAAACCTACTTCGGCACACCAGGACACAGGTTCCATGAGCTGGTTCATGAGTAGGAATCCCAGTACCAATCCCAGTAACTGGAAAATTGCAAGCACTCAGTATATTTGAATAAATAAAGGAGCAACCAGTTCAAATTGCTTTCTTTTACACAGGTGGAAATTGAAGCTCAGAGAATTTATGTGTCTTGCTCAAAGTCACTGAACTTGTTATTGGTGATGCTAAAGCAACTCTTCTGATTCCTGGTGCAGTGGTTGGTCTGGTCTCTATTTATATTGCTTTCTAGTGATTCCATTAAAGAGACTGGATCCACTAGCAACTGCTCTCGAGATATTTTCTCGAGTTGAGACTTCAGCCATGAGACATACATCTCTATTCTTGTTTCTAGTGAGGTATAAACTGGCATCCGTATATTTATTTGTGAGGAGAAAATCATTTTGAGCTGAAACACAGCCAGACTGAGGAAGTCCCGCTGAGTCTGAAGGAAGTTCACTCATCCTTTGCAAATGCTCTGGAAGAAAGAAAAAACAATTCTGTCTTTGTAGTTTTAGCTAACAAATATTGGGCAAGAAGCCAATGGATTATTTCCTATGCACCTGTATGCAAATAATCCAAATGGAACTGATTAACATTTACATTCTAAGTTACTGAAGTATCCAAGGAAAAATTGATTAGATTGACTTGATTTGGTGCCAATATGGTAAACGCCTTTAATGTTTTTCTAAAAATCCAGGCAACAATCTGTGATGATTTTGATATATCATATTTTTTAAATAAAAATTCTCATTTTGAAATCTAGAAAAAACTACTTTATCTCAAACAGTTTTTTTTCTTACTCCTTAGTATCAAATAAAGTTTTATGTTTATTTTTATAAGCATGAAGATACTAGCAATGGGTCACTGTTGTCTTCCTCTGGTGAATTATTTCTAACCCAAATGACTTTTATTGTCCTTTGAAGAAACTAAATGTCTTTAGAGCTGAATGTGCTTGGAAAATATGTAAATAATGGCTTTTCCCTGTCAATCTGGGAGTGACAATTTACTAAACCCTTCATCTATATCATCTGTAGCATAATAGCACTTTAATTTAGAGTGAACCTTTTTGCTTAGCTCCTATGTATCTTGTGCATTGTAAGAGAAACTATTTACAGAGAAGTACAAAGTCTCTAGGGATGCAACATCTCATTTTCAGTTCTTTAGGCACAAATACTAATTGCATTATCACATATTCAGCAACATTCAGCAAAGTTATTTATTCGTTCATTCTCAAGACCTGGGATGCCTACCAGGTCAATTTCAATAAGCAGTACCTTGAGAATCTCTGCTGATGAAACACACAGATAATTAGGTTCGGGGTTGTGAGAAAAATCTCACCCCAAAAAGCTCAGCTTTGGAGATTCACTCGCTTCCTCCATGTTGGAGTGAAAAAGAAATGGGGAAACATTTATCACCCAACACTCTCATCTCCACAGGTTCTTATTTCTTTTGAAGTTTGATTTTATTTCTTAGAATAGCAAGTTGCTGAAAACTAATATTGAAGTCAGAGTGAATATTCTTCTAAAAAGATTGTCCTCAATATGGTAAAAAATATTCAGAAATTATATCCAGAACAAATTTGTTCCTCAAATTATTTAGAAAGTGAACATTCCTTGTTTATCACTGCATACCTTTAAAATCTTTAATAATTGTTGCTTAATAATAATGATTTATATAACATACCATCTTTTAGTAATCTTGCTCTATTGAGATGTTATAGGAACTAGAGTAATATAAATATGCATATGTTATTAAGTCTGTCATATTTTTTCCTTAGTAGTTTTAACTCAAAGATATAAAGAAAACGAGTACTTGACAATAATTAGACGTAGCAAAAAGAGAGTTCTGTAACATACAATGTGATTCCAGAAGTTGCCCAATTTCACCAACTAATGGCAGCTTTGCTATCATGCAAAATTTGCAGCAGTGAAAACTGCCCTCTGGTCTATTTCACTCAAAAGGTGAAGAAGAAGTAAGGGTTTTGCTGACCACAAAACAAATACTGGTGGGATCGTTAGAGTAGCTTTTATGTCAGGCTTTAACTTTCTACCTTTTTAACTCAAGGAGTTTGTGAATAACTTTGGACTACATGTGACATCTGGGCTTGATCCCATTCTATTGTTGGCCCAAGCATAGCTTCCCTTTAATATAAAAAAAACTCTATTTTCCCTCTCTACCACAGGTCCAGAAATTCAGTTGTACAAGTTTCATTATCAAGGCATTGCTGTGCATTCAATGTCAAAAAGCAATGGAAAGCCGAGTCAGAAATATGACTTACTGCACATTTTTTATGTCACTGTCCTCTAGTAATAGAATAAAAATGGGAAGACAGAACTAACCTACTGGGAAATATTTCTGAGACCTGAATGCTACAGAAAATTTTAACATTATAAATCTATTCCTTAGAGATTTAAGATTCTTTTTAAAATTTTGCATTGAATTTATTGGGGTGACATTAGTTTTAGGTGTGCAATTCTATAGCACATCCTCTATATATTGTATTGTGTGTTCACTAACCCAAGTCAAGTCTCTTTTTATCACCATTTATCCCCCCTCTACCCTCTTTTACCTCCTTCTTTCACTGTGGTAATTACCATACTATTGTCTGTGCATATGAGGGGTATTTTTCTTAATCCCTTCACCTTTTTCACTCAGCTCCCCCAAACTCCCTCCCCTCTGACAGCTGTCAATCTGTTTTCTTATCTATGAGTCTGTTTCTATTTTGTTTGTTAGTTTATATTTTTTATTAGATTTCATATATAAGGGAAATCATATAGTACATGTCTTTCTCTGACTGGCTGCTTTCACTTGACATAATACTCTCCAGGTCCATTCATGCTGTTGCAAAAGGTAAGATTTCCTTTTTTACAACTGAATAGTATTACATTGTATTAGTGTACCACAGCTTTTATTTTTCATTGTCTATGTCTATATAAGGGCTTGTCTCATCGAGGAGAGAGCAACCGAATAGGTTAGACTTTATTACTATAGCAAGCTCAAATTGCGTCAGTTTTGTGTGCCACAGCTTTTTTATCGGCTCATCTACTGATGAGCCCTTGGACTGCTTCCAAACCTTGGCTATTATAAATAACACTGCAGTAACCATGGGGTGTATGTATTCTTTTGAATTAGTGTTTCAGGTTTCTTCAGGTACATTCCCAGAAGTGAGATCACTGGTTCATAAGACAGTTACATTTTTAATTTTTTGAGGTAACTTTATACTGCTTTCCATAGGGCTTGTACTAATCTGCATTCCCATTAACAGTGCATGAGGGTTTATTGCTTGTTAATTTATTGATAATAGCCATTCTGACAGTTGTGAGGTAATATCTCATTGTAGTATTAACTTATTTCTCTGATGGTTAGTGACATTGAGCATGTTTTTCTTGTTTTGTTTTTACGTAGTTTTCTGAAGTGAGAAGCAGAGAGGCAGAGAGACAAACTTTTGCATGCATTTGACTGGGATCCACCCTGCAAGCTGACTAGGGGGCCATGCTCTGCACATTTGAGGTGTCACTCCATTGGAATGAGAGCCTGAGGTGGAGGTCATGGAGCCATCCTCCACGCCTGGATCAACTTTGCTCCAATGGAGCCTTGGTTGTGAGAGGAGAAGAGAAAGATAGAGAAAAAGGAGAGAGGGAAGGGTGGGGAAGCAAAAAATATGACAGACTTTTCCTGTGTGCCCTGGCTGGGAATCAAACCCAGGACTTGCACAGGCTGGGCCAACACTCTACCGCTGAGCCAACCAGCCAGGGTCAAGCATCATTTTTTAAAGCAAGATGAGGAGAGATAGAAAGACAGACTCCCATATGCACCCCGGCAAGGATCCACCCAGCAACCCCTGTATAAGGCCGATCTTCAAATCAACTGAGTTATCCTCATTGCCTGGGGTTGACATTCGAACCAATCGAGCGACTGGCTACAAGAAAAAAAAAAGAGTGAGAAGGAGGACAGGGAGGAGAAGAAAAGCAAGTAATTGTTTCTCATGTGTGCACTGATCAGGGATCAAACCTAGAATGTTTGCTCCCGGGGCCAATGCTCTATCCACTGAGCAAACCCACCAAGGCCGAGCATCTTTTCATGTATATTGACCACTTATATGTCTTCTTTGGAGAAGTGTCTATTCAGGTCCTTTGCCTATCTTTTAATTGGGTTGTTTGTTTTTTCTGGTGTTGAGTTTTAAAAGTTCTTTATAAATTTTGTATATTAAACCTTATTATATATATCATTCTCCCATTTGGTGGGTTGTTTTATTAATTTTTGTTGATGGCTTCCTTTGCTGTGCAAAAATTTTTAGCTTGACATATTTCTGTTTATTTAGTTTTTCTTTTGCTTCCTTGCCTAGGGAGATATATCAGCAAAAAAAAATTGCTACAAGAAACAACTGACAGAGACAGCAAGATGGCAATGGAGTAGGCAGACGTACCACCTTCCAACTCCCAGACCAAAAAGGATTATAACTCAATTTTAAGAACCTTCATCTGGATAAACCAACTTTGAACTAAACTAAGTGGACTCTTCAACCAAGGAACACTGAAGAAGCCACATTGAAACTGGTAGGAAAAGCAAAAACACGGGAAGGGCTGCCCAGCTCCCCGAAGCAAAAGGCAGCCCAAAAACACTCGCGTGGTGGAAGGAGAGTTTAGCGGAGAGGAAGGGACCTGGGTCCCAGGAACAAAGCCGCCCCCTGTAACCCAGAGTCTAGAAGAGGCGTTTGGACAGTACTGAGCTGAGAAACAAGTGAGGATACTGTTTGTGAGAAAGAAACAGTTTTCTCAGATCCAAAATTCTTCTTAAAGGGACAGTGCAGAAAACCTCTCTCACAACCACTCACCCGGGGCTCTGAGGAATGAAAACAAAGGAGAGGACTGAGGAGCAGAAAGAGAGTGTGGACTGGAAGGCAAAGGGAGAAACACTCTGAGGGACAGCCACCCTAACACCTGGGCTGAGTCACTTCCGTAATCAAAAATGAATATTTCCCCTGGAACTAGCAATACCAGCAAAGGGAGGCAGGACACCAGCCAAGCAAGCTCTCTTGTGGCACTTAGAGCAGAGCTGCTTAGATGGAGTGAGCTTCCAGGACTACAGTATGGAGTGTTAGGATCTGAGCTGCAGTGCACCTACCCACACTGCTGAGGACTTACTGGAGGGAGGTGGTGGCGGGACGCAGAAATGTGGTTCTGACGGTGGGGGCAGAGACCCAGCCGGCGTGAGCTTGGTCTAGCCCAGGAGGGATGGAGGGGATGCATGAAAGCAGTCCAGCAGCTGCGGGCCAGCCTGGAGCCCCACCTGTGGGGAAAAAGAGGGAGGCCACAAATGGGCAAAGATCTGCTCTGCGACCCTGTGCCAGCCGGCCCTAACCGGGGTGGGGGGGGTGGGGCTAAAGCCTGGGACAGGTGGAGGCTCACAGCTGAGTGCCCACCAGCAGCCCCGCCCAAACTGAGAAACTGCAGCAACAGCAGGCTCTGACTGCGGGGGTAGGGCGGAAGCCCGGGAACAGGTGGGATCCACAGCTGAGCAAAAGTGCTCACTTCTACCATTGGTGCTGAGTATTATGGCTTGAGTGTGGTGCGCAGCCCCACCTGTGGGGGCGAGGCGAAGGCCCAGACACGCTGAGGCTTGTAGAGCCAGGTACCAAAACACAAACCCTCCCCCAAAATAGAGGCAGAAATCACAGCAACAGCTACAGTGGGCCGGCACCGGCAACACCCATACACAACAGCCCTAGGCAGCAGCAGAGGGGGTGGCGGGCCGGCAGACAGACCACACCTAGGGAACAAAGATGCAACACCCATTGGACTCCAGTAGCCAAACCCTTATACACAGACAAAATGGGCAGGCAGAGAAATTCAACCCAAATTAATCAAGAGTAATCCCAAGAGAAGGACCTGAATGAACCAGATATAACCAAACTACCTGATGCACAGTTTAAAATAATGATAGTTAGGATGTTCAAAGAGCTTAGAGCAACAATGGATAGTCATTACGAACACCTAAATAAAGAGATAACAAGTATAAAAAAGGATATTAAAATAATAAAAAAGAATCAGAAATGACAAATACAATATCAGAACTGAAGACTACAGTGGAAGGAATTAAAAGCAGGATGGATGAAGCTGAGGATCGAATCAGTGAGTTAGAGGAAAAAATAAACAAAGGCACAGAAGCAGAGCAGAAAAAAGAAAAGTGACTAAAGAAAGCTGAGGAAACTCTAAGTGAGCTCTGTGACAACATGAAGAGAAACAACATCTATATCATAGGTGAAGAGAAAGAACAAAGAATAGAAACTTTGTTCAATCAAATAGTTTCCATAGCTGAAAACTTCCTTAAATTAAGGTTGAAAAACCTTTCACATGTTCAAAAAGCACAGAGAACTCCATTAAAGAGAAACCCAAAGAAATCTATACTAAGACACATCATAGTTAAAATACCAAAGCTAAGGGATAAAGTGAAAATTATACAAGCTCCTAGAGAAGAAAAAGCTATCACCTACAAAGGAGCACCCATAAAGAAGAAACAAACTCCTTAAGAGAAACACTTGAGGCCAGAAAAAACTGGCAAGATATATTCAAAGTAATGCAGAACAAGAACCTACAACCAAGACTACTCTAACCACCAAGACTAACATTTAAAATTGAAGGAGAAATAAAGAGCTTCCCAGACAAAAAAAACCTCAAGAAAGTCATTAAAACCAAACCAAGTCTGCAAGAGATGAAAAGGGGCATGTGATGAACAGTTCAAAGGGGAGAAAAACATAGCAAAAGAAGAATACAGCTTTAAAGAATAAAATGGCAATAAACAACTACATATCAATAATACTTTAAATGTAAATGGATTAAATGATCCAATCAAAAGACATAGAGTAGCTGAATGGATAAAGACACAACCCATACATATGCTGTCTACAAAAAATAAACCTTAAAACAAAAGATGCACATAGACTGAAAGTAAAAGGATGAAAAAAAATATGTTATACCATTGGAAATTTTAAAAAAAGCTGGGGTAGCAATACTTTATCTGACAAAATAGACTTTAAAACAAAGGCTGTAGTGGAGATGAAGGGAAAGATGGCGATGGAGTAGGCAGACGTACCAACTTCCAACTCCCAGAACCAAAGTGGATTATAATTCAATTTTAAGAACCATCATCTGGATAAACCAACTTGGAGCAAAACTAAGTGGACTCTTCAACCAAGGAACACTGCAGAAGCCACATTGAGACTGGTAGGAATAGCGAAAACGCGAAGAGGGCTGCCCAGCTCCCCGGAGCAAACGGCAGCCCGGAGAGATCTGCATGGCAGGAGGAGAGTTTGGCGGAGAGGGAGGGACCTGGGTCCCAGGAACCAAGCCCCAGACTGCAGTCCCAGAGCCTAGAAGAGGCGATTGGACAGTATTGAGCTGTGAAGTAAATGAGGATACTATTTGGGAAAAAGAGAGAGTCTTCTCAGACCCAAAAATCTTTTTAAAGGGACAGCTCAGAAAGCCTCTCTCACAACCACGCACCCGGGGCTCCGGGGAACTGGGACAGAGGAGAGGAACAGAGCAGTGGGAACAAAGAGTGGACTGAAGGCACGAGGACACTCTGAAGGACAGCCACCCCGACCCATGGGCTAAGTCATTTCCCTAATCGAAAACGAATATTTCCCCTGGAACTAGCAATACCAGCAAAGGGAGACAGGACACTAGCCAAACAAGCTCTCCCGCCGCAATTAGAGCAGACCTGCCTAGAGGGTGGGAGCTCCCAAGCCTAGAGTGTGGAGACTTAGGGCACTTCTAGCCCCCTGAGGTTGCTGAAGCCTATGGTCGGGACAGGACGCCGAAACGCAGTCCTGTTGGTGTGGGCAGAACAGTGAGGGCTCGGGCTAGCCTAGCAGGGGCGGAGGTGATGCGCGAAAGCTGTCCGGCAGCTGCGGGCCGCCTGTGACCCCACTTGTGGGGAAAAATACGGGCAGAGATCAGCCCTGCGACCCTGCGCTAGCCGGCCCTGACCGCGGGCACCGGGCTAAGACCAGGGACGGGCGAGGGGCCCGAGGCTCACGCTGCCAACCCCGCCAAGAAGGAGAAACCTCGGTGTGCCATCTGTGGGCCCGAGCGGGCTCCTAAGGCGGGGGCGAGGGAGACACTGAGACCAGGGGAAGTTCCCTGCGGAGATCACGCTGCTCTCCCCGCCCGGCCGGAGAAACTGCAAAATACCACTCTACGTGCGCGAGCTTTCTCCGAGCGTGGGGGCGGGGTAGGAGCCGGAACGACCGGAAGCTAGCCGCTGTGCGCACGCCAGCAAACACGCCCGGCCCTATAATCCCCTGTGTTCGGTTTCAGACCCTGCGCAGGAGGGCCCTGGCCTCGAGGGCGGGGCTAAATTCTGGACGGGCAAAGGCTCACAGCTGAGAGCACATCAAAAGCCCCGCCCAATCCACAAAACGGTGGCGAGCAGGCTCGGACTGAGGGGGCTGGGCGTAAGCCTTCCAGAAAAAGTCCGGGTCCGCAGCTGAGCAAAGGTGCTCACCTCTGCCCTGCGTGCTAACGCTAGTGGCTTGAGTGACAGCGCCTCCCGCAAAGGAGAGGCAGAAACCACAGCAATAGCTGCAGTGAGCTGGCGCTGGCAACGCCCACACCAAACAGCCCTAGGCAGCGACAGAGGGGGTGGCAAGCCTGCAGACAGACCACAACTAGAGAACACAAAGGCAACACATACTGGACTCCAGTGGCCACAACTTGCTTACACTCAGATAAAATGGGCAGGCAGAGGAATGCAAACCAAATCAACCAAGAGAAATCCCCAGAGAAGGTCCTGAATGAACCAGATATAACCAAACTACCAGAAGCAGACTTTAGAATAATGATAGTTAGGATGTTCAAAGAAATTAGAGCAACAATGGATAGTCACTATGAGCACCTAAATAAAGAAATAACAAGTATAAAAAATGAAATTGAAATAATAAAAAAGAACCAGACAGAAATGACAAATACAGTATCAGAACTGAAGACCACAATGGAAGGAATTAAAAGCAGGATAGATGACGCTGAGGATCGAATCAGTGAGTTAGAGGACACAATAAACATAGTTACAGAAGCAGAAAAAAAAAAGGAAAAGAGATTCAAAAAATGTGAGGAAACTCTAAGGGAGCTCTGTGACAACCTGAAGAGAAACAACATTCGCATCATAGGGGTACCTGAAGAAGAGGAAAGAGGACAGGAAATGGAAACTTTGTTCAATCAAATCGTAGCCGAAAACTTCCCTAAATTAAGGCTGGGAAACATTCTACATGTCCAACAGGCACACAGAACCCCATTAAGGAGAAACCCAAAAAGATCTACACCAAGACACATCATAGTTAAAATACCAAAGCTAATAGATAAAGAAAAAATCTTAAAAGCTGCTAAAGAAAAAAAAGACTCTCACCTACAAAGGAGCCCCCATTAGGATGACATCGGACTTCTCAACAGAAACACTTGAGGCCAGAAGGGAATGGCAAGATATAATCAAAGTAATGCAGAACAAGAACCTACAACCAAGACTACTTTATCCAGCAAGGCTAACGTTTAAAATTGAGGGAGAAATAAAGAGCTTTCCAGACAAAGAAAACATCAAGGAATTCATTAAAAGCAAACCAATCCTGCAATAGATTTTAAGGGGCCTAGTGTGAACAGTTCAAAGGGAGAAAAGAATATAGCAAAAAAAAGAGAAAAATACAGCTTTAAAGAATAAAATGTCAATAAACAACTACATATCAATAATAACCTTAAATGTAAATGGACTAAATGATCCAATCAAAAGACATAGGGTAGCAGCGTGGATAAAGAAACAGGACCCATACATATGCTGTCTACAAGAGACACACCTTAAAAAAAAAGATGCTCATAGACTGAAGGTAAAAGGATGGAAAAAAATATTTCATGCAAATGGAAATGAAAAAAAAGCCGGGGTAGCAGTACTTATATCTGACAAAACGGACTTTAAAACAAAGACTGTAGTAAGAGATAAAGAAGGACACTACATAATGATAAAGGGAACAATTCAACAGGAAGATATAACTATTATAAATATCTATGCACCAAATATAGGAGCCCCGACATTCATAAAGCAGACTTTGATGGACATTAAGGGCGAGATTAACAGTAATACTATCATAGTAGGGGATTTCAATACCCCACTAAAAACACTGGATAGATCCACAAGAAAGAAAATCAATAAAGAAACAGCAGACTTAAAGGATACACTAGATCAACTTGATTTAATAGATATATTCAGAACTTTTCACCCTAAAGCAGTAGAATATACATTCTTCTCAAGCGCTCATGGTACGTTTTCTAGGATAGACCACATGTTAGGACACAAAAAAGGCCTCAACACATTTAAGAAGATTGAAATCATATCAAGCATTTTCTCTGATCACAATGCCATGAAACTAGAAATCAACCACAAAAGAAAAACTGAAAAATACTCAAACACTTGGAAACTAAATAGCATGTTATTAAATAATGAATGGATTAACATTGAGATCAAAGAAGAAATAAGAAAGTTTCTAGAAACAAATGATAATGAGCATACGTCAACTCAAAATCTAAGGGACACAGCAAAAGCAGTTCTGAGAGGGAAGTTTATTGCACTACAGGCATATCATAAGAAGCTTGAAAAAGAACATATAAGCAACTTAACCCTGCAGCTAAAAGAACTTGAAAAACAACAACAAATAAAATGCAGGACAAGTAGAAGGAAGGAAATAATAAAGATCAGAGCAGAAATAAATGAAATAAATGACATAGAGGCTAAGGAAACAATACAGAGGATCAATGAAACCAGAAGCTGGTTCTTCGAAAAGGTCAACAAGATTGATGAACCCTTAACTAGACTCATCAAGAAAAAAAGAGAGAGGTCTCAAAGAGATAAAATTAGAAAGGACACTGGAGAAATTACAACTAATACAACAGAGATACAAAGCATTGTAAGAAAATACTATGAAGAATTCTATGCCAAAAAATTTGACAATCTAGATGAAATGGACAAATTTCTTGAATCATATAAACTTCCAAAAATCAATCTGGAAGAATCAGAGCACCTAAACAGACCAATTACAACAGAGGAGATTGAAACAGTTATCAAAAAACTCCCAAAAAAGAAAAGTCCTGGGCCTGACGGCTTCACAAGTGAATTCTATCAAAATTTCAAAGAAGAACTAACTCCTATCCTCCTCAAGCTATTTCAAAAAATTCAAGAGGAAGGCAGACTTCCAAACTCCTTTTATGAGGCGAGCATAATTCTGATCACCAAACCGGCAAAGACAACACAAAGAAAGAAAATTATAGGCCTATATCCCTGATGAATTTAGACGCTAAAATTCTCAACAAAATATTAGCCAACCGGATTCAGCAATATATGAAAAAAATCATACACCATGACCAAGTGGGATTTATTCTGGAGAGGCAAGGCTGGTTCAAGATGCGCAAATCAATCAATGTGATTCATCACATAAACAAAAGGAAGGACAAAAATCACATGATAATTTCAATAGATGCAGAAAAGGCATTTGATAAAATCCAGCACCCATTCATGCTTAAAACTCTCAATAAAGTGGGAATACAAGGAACATTCCTTAACATGATAAAGGCCATCTACGACAAACCCACAGCAAACATCATACTTAATGGACAAAAATTAAAAGCAATCCCCTTAAGATCAGGAACCAGGCAGGGTTGTTGCCCACTTTCACCACTTTTATTCAACATAGTTCTGGAAGTCCTAGCTACAGCAATCAGACAAAAAGAAGAAATAAAAGGCATCCAAATTGGAAAAGAAGAAGTAAAACTGTCACTATTGGCAGATGATATGATATTGTACATAGAAAACCCTAAAGTCTCAGTCAAAAAACTACTGGACCTTATAAATGAATTCAGCAAGGTGGCAGGATATAAAATTAATACCCAGAAATCAGAGGCATTTCTATATACAAACAATGAACTGTCAGCAAAAGAAATTAAGGAATCAATCCCCTTCACTATTGCAGCCAAAAAAATAAAATACCTAGGAGTAAATTTAACCAAGGAGGTTAAGGACTTGTACTCGGAAAATTATAAAACATTGATAAAAGAAATCAAGGAAGATACAAACAAGTGGAAGCATATACCGTGCTCATGGCTAGGAAGAATAAACATCATTAAAATGTCTATATTACCCAAAGCAATTTATAAATTCAATGCAATACCAATTAAAATACCAATGACATACTTCAAAGATATAGAAAACATACTCCAAAAATTTATATGGAACCAAAAAAGAACACGAATAGCCTCAGCAATCTTAAAAAGAAAAAATAAAGCAGGAGGCATCACTCTTCCAGATATCAAGGTTTACTACAAGGCCATTATACTCAAGACTGCCTGGTACTGGCATAAGAACAGGCACAGTGATCAATGGAACAGAACAGAGGACCCAGAAATAAACCCACAGCTTTATGGACAACTGATATTTGACAAAGGAGGAAAGAACATACAATGGAGTAAAGACAGCCTCTTTAACAAATGGTGCTGGGAAAATTGGACATCTACCTGCAAAAAAATGAAACTAGACCATCAACTTACACCATGCACAAAAACAAATTCAAAATGGATAAAGGACTTAAACATAAGCTGTGAAACTATAAGCATCATAGAAGAAAACATAGGCAGCAAGCTCTCCAACATCTGTAGCAGCAATTTATTTGCCGATTTATCTCCACAAGCAAATGAAATAAAAGGCAAGATAAACAAATGGGACTACATCAAACTAAAAAGCTTTTGCACAGCTAAGGACAATAAGAACAGAATAAAAAGACAAAGTACACAATGGAAGAACATATTCGACAGCACGTCTGATAAGGGGTTAATAACCAAAATTTATAGGGAACTTATAAAACTCAACACCAGGAAGACAAACAATCCAATCAAAAAATGGGCAAAAGAAATGAATAGAAATTTTACCAAAGAAGACATACAGATGGCCAAAAGACATATGAAAAAATGCTCAACATCACTAATTATTAGAGAAATGCAAATTAAAACCACAATGAGATATTACCTCACACCAGTCAGAATGGCGCTCATCAGCAAAACAACACAGAACAAGTGCTGGCGAGGATGTGGAGAAAAGGGAACCCTTCTGCACTGCTGGTGGAAATGCAGACTGGTGCAGTCACTGTGGAAAACAGTTTGGAGATTCCTCAAAAAATTAAAAGGCGAACTGCCTTTTGACCCAGCTATCCCACTTATAGGAATATACCCTAAGAACACCATAACACTGTTTGAAAAGAAGAAGTGCGCCCCCATGTTTGTGGCAGCATTGTTCACAATAGCGAAGAGCTGGAAACAGCCCAAGTGTCCGTCAGAAGACGAGTGGATTAAAAAGCTTTGGTATATATATACTATGGAACAATATTCAGCCATAAGAAATGATGACATCGGATCATTTATAACAAAATGGATGTACCTTGATAACATTATACGGAGTGAAATAAGTAAATCAGAAAAAAAGAAAAACTGAGAACAGCATGATTTCATGCATAGGTGGGACATTAAAGTGAGACTACGAGACACGTACAAGAGTGTGGTGGTTGCGGGATGGGGGAAAGGAGGGGAGGGTGGGATAGGAAGAAGGGGAGGGACACAGGGAAAGCCAGATAGAAGGTGACGGAGGACAGTTTGACTTTGGGTAATGGGTATGCAGCACAATTGAATGATGGGATAATCTGGAGATGTTTTCATTGTACATATGTACCCTGATTTATTGGTGTCACCCCATTAAAGTTAATAAAAAAATAAAAAATAAAAAAATAAAAAAAACAACAAAAAAAAACAAAGGTTGTAGTAAGAGATAAAGAAGGACACTACATAATGATAAGGGAACAATTCAACAGGAAGATATAACCATTATAAATATCTATGCACCAAACATAGGAGCCCCGACATACATAATGCAGACTTGGATGAATATAAAGGGCGAGAATAACAGCAATACTATAATAGTAGGGGATTTCAATATCCCACTAACATCACTGGATAGATCCTCAAGAGAGAACATTAATAAAGAAACAGCAGACCTAAAAAATACAATAGATCAACTAAATTTAATAGATATCTTCAGAACTTTTCACCCTAAAGCAGTAGAATATACATTCTTTTCAAGTGCTCATCATGTTACATTCTCTAGGATAGACCACATGTTAGGACACAAAAATGGTCTCAACAAATTTAAGAAGATTGAAATCATATCAAGCATTTTCTCTGATCACAATGCCATGAAACTAGAAATTAACCACAAAAGAAAAATTGAAAAATACTCAAGCACTTGGAAACTAAATAGCATGTTATTATATAATGAATGGATTAACAATAAGATCAAAGAAGAAATAAATGGGTTTCTAAAAACAAATGATAATGAGCATACATCAACTCAAAATGTATGGGACACAGCTAAAGCAATCCTGAGAGGAAAGTTCATAGCACTACAGGCATATTAGACAAAGCTAGAAAAAACTCAAATAAGCATCCTGACCCTGCATCTAAAAGAACTAAAAAAACAACAGCAAACAGGGCCAAGGACCTGTAGAAGGAAGAAAATAATAAAGATCAGAGTGAAAATAATTGACATACAGGCTAAGGAAAAAATACAGAGGATCAATAAAACCAGGAGCTGGTTCTTTGAAAAGATAAACAAGATTGATGAAATTTTAACTAGACTCACCAAGAATAAAAGAGAGAGGACTCAAATAAATAAAATTAGAAATGATAGTGGAGCAATAACAACTGACACAACAGAAATACAAAGTATTGTAAGAAAATACCATGAAGAACTCTATGCCAAAAAATTAGAAAACCTAGGTGAAATGGAAAAATTTCTTGAATCATATAATCTTCCAAAAACCAATCTGGTAAAATCAGAACACCTAAACAGACCAAATACAACAAATGAGATTGAAACAGTTATCAAAAAACACACAGCAAAAAAAAAAGTCCTAGGCCTGATGTCTTCACAAGTGAATTCTACCGAAAATTCAAAGAAGAACTAAGTCCTATTCTCCTCAAGCTATTTCAAAAAATTCATGAGGAAGAAAGACTTCCAAACTTCTTTAATGAGGCGAGCATAATTCTGATCCCAAAACTGGGCAAAGACAACACAAAGAAAGAAAATTATAGGCCAATATCACTGATGAACTTAGAGGCTAAAATTCTCAACAATATATTAGACAACTGGATTCAGCTATATATGAAAAAAATCATACACCATGATCAAGTGGGATTTATTCTAGAGAAGCAAAGCTGGTTCAATATTTGCAAATCAATCAATGTGATTCATCACATAAACAAAAGGAAGGACAAAAATCACATGATAAATTCAATAGATGCAGAAAAGGCATTTGATAAAATCCAGCACCCATTCATGCTCAAAACTCTCAGTAAAGTGGTAATACAGGGAACATTCCTTAAAATGATAAAGCCATCTACCACAAACCCACAGCAAACATCATACTAAATGGGCAAAAATTTAAAGCAATCCCCTTAAGATCAGAAAACAGGCAGGGGTGCTCCCTTTCACCACTCTTATTCAACAAAGTTCTGGAAGTCCTAGCTACAGCAATCAGACAAGAGGAAGAAATAAAAGACATCCAAATTGGAAAAGAAGAAGTAAAACTGTCATTATTTGCAGATGATATGATATTGTATACAGAAAACGCTAAAGTCTCAGTAAAAACGACTGGACCTGATAAATGAATTCAGCAAGGTGGCAGGATATAAAATTAATACTCAGAAATCAGAGACCTTTTTATATACCAACAGTGAACTGTCAGCAAAAGAAATTAAGAAAACAATCCCCTTCACTATTGCAACCAAAAAAAATAAAGTACCTAGGAGTTAATTTAACCAAGCAGGTTAAGGAGTTGAACTCGGAAAATTATAAAACATTGATGAAAAAAAATTAAGGAAGATACAAACAAGTGGAAGTATATACCGTGCTCATGGTTAGGAAGAATAAACATCATTAAAATGTCTATATTACCCAAAGCAATTCAGAAATTTAATGTAATACCAATTAAAATACCAATGATATACCTCAAAGATATTGAACACATATTCCAAAAATTTATATGGAAACAAAAAAGAACACGAATAGCCTCAGCAATCTTAAAAAGAAAAAGTAAAGCAGGAGGTATCACTCTTCCAGATATCAAGGTTTACTATAAGGCCATTGTACTCAAGACAGTCTGGTACTGGCATAAGAACAGGCACATAGACCAATGGAACAGAACAGAGAACCCAGAAATAAACCCATACCTTTATGGGCAACTGATATTTCACAAAGGAGGAAAGAACATACAATGGAGTAAAGACAGCCTCTTTAACAAATGGTGTTGGGAAAATTGGACATCTACCTGCAAAAATATGAAACTACACCAATCCACTTACACCATTCACAAAAACAAACTCAAAATGGACAAAAGACTTAAATGTAAGTCATGAAACCTTAAGAATCTTAGAAGAAAACATAGGTAGCAAGCTCTCAGACATCTGTGGCAGTAATATATTAGCCAATTTATCTCCACAAGCAAATAAAATAAAAGGCAAGATAAACAAATGGGACTATATCAAACTAAAAAGTTTTTGCACAGCTAAAGACAATAAGAACAGAATAAAAAGACAAACCACACAATATGAGAACATATTCGACAACACGTCTGATAAGGGGCTAAGAACCAAAATTTATAAAGAACTTATAAAACTCAACATCAGGAAGACAAACAATCCAATCAAAAAATGGGCAAAAGAAATGAATAGAAATTTTTCCAAAGAGGACATACAGAAGGCCAGTAGGCATATGAAAAAATGCTCAACATCACTAATCATTAGAAAAATACAAATTAGAACCACAATGAAATATCACCTCACAACAATCAGAATGGTGCTCATCAGCAAAACAACACAGAATAAGTTCTGGCAAGGATGTGGAGAAAAGGGAACCCTCCTGCACTGCTGGTGAGAATGCAGACTGGTGTAGCCACTGTGGAAAACAGTATGGAGATTCCTCAAAAAATTAAAAATCGAACTGCCTTTTGACCCAGCTATCCCACTTACAGGAATATACCCTAAGAACACCATAGCACTGTTCAAAAAGAAGAAATGTGCCCCCATGTTTGTGGCAGCATTGTTCACAATAGCGAAGATCTGGAAACAGCCCAAGTGTCCATCAGAGGACGAATGGATTAAAAAGCTTTGGTACACATATACAATGGAATACTACTCAGCTATAAGAAATGATGACATCGGATCATTTACAACAAAATGGATGGACCTTGATAACATCATATGGAGTAAAAGAAGGAAAAGAGAAAAAAAATGAGAACAGCATGATTTCATACATTGGTGGGACTTAAAAGCGAGACTATGAGACAGGGAAAAGAATGTGGTGGTTATGGGGTGGGGGGAGGGAAGAAAGGGTGGGTGATGGGGAGAGGAGGCAAACAAATAAAACCAGTTAGAAGTGGATAGAAGACAATTTGACTTTGGGTGATGGGTATGCAACATAATTGAATGAAAAGATAACCTGGAGATGTTTTCTTTGAACATATGTACCCTGATTTATTAATGTCACCCCATTAAAATTAATAAAAATAAAGAGTGCAATAAAAAAGAAATAACTGACATATTACTGCCTATATTTTCATCTAGAATTTTTATTGTTTTGAGTCTAATATTTAAGTGTGTAATCTATTTTTAGTTTATTTTTGTGTATAATGTAAGAAGGTGGTATAGTTTTTTGGGTTTTCGTTTTGTTTTGTTGTGTGTTTTGCCAGTATCTGTCTAATTTTCTCAACACCATTTACAGAATATACTATCTTTACCCTGATTACCCTGATGTATATTTTTGCTTCCTTTATCAAGTATTAATTGACCATAAGGGGTGGATTTATTTCTGGCTCTCTGTTCTGTTCCATTGATATATATATATATATATATTTATGCCAGTAGCATACTGTTTTGATTACTATAGCCTTGTATTATAGTTTGATATCAGGTACTCCTCCAACTTTGTCATTTCTTCTCAAGATTGTTGTGGCTATTCAGGTTCTTTTGTGGTTACATGTAAGTTTTTGGAATATTTGTTCTATATAGTTCTGTGAAATATACAATTGGTATCTTAATAAGAATTGCATTGACTCTATAGATTGCTTGGGGTAGTATGGACATTTAGTAATGTTAATTCTTCATGTCAATGAACATGGTAAATGCTTCCACTTGTTTGTATCTTCTTCATTTTCTTCAGTGTCTTATAAGTCTCTAAATACAGGTTTTTTACATCCTTGGTTGAATTTACTCCTAGGTATTTTATTACTTTTGATGCACCTGTGAATATAGTTGTCTTTTTAGTTTCCTGTTCTGATAGTTCATTATTAGTGTATAAAAATGCAACCAATTTTTGGAAATATATTTTGTATCCAATGTAAGATTATGAATAAAGATTCTAGAACACCAAAGATTTCTTGATTGCAGCAGATGGAAATGATATTTTTTTACATTTTCTGAGTTCCTTTTCTTAATGACTTTTCTTTATTATAAATAATAAAGTGATTTAGGGGTCAAAATTTTACTTATATATAATATAAGTAAAAAGCTCAAAGAGAATTTAACTCAGGCAAAGAATATATTCTACTTCTCCTTATAAATATTCTTAACTTCCATAATGGCTTTCTTTTTCTGTTTCCCTCTGATGCATTTTTCTGTTGTACATGTAACAAGTGCTCGCAGAACACTATATATGAGATAGTAAGCCATATTCTCTCAAGATGTTAAAGATTGGGTTAAAGATGGGTAGATATTTATGAAGTTATATTGTTCAGATTCTATCAGGAATGTTTTATCTGGTTGATAGGATGGAATATAATCTTTTCTCAATAGTGCATTGGGACCAATATCATAGTGACAAAAACTGAAGAACATACAACTTGTCAGAGAAAGACTCAGAGACCTTCTTGGGATAGCAGAAATTACTAGATTTTAGAGTTTAATTAGAAGAAATAAAACTTATCTTTATCAAAACAATCATTAAGTGTTTGATATATATAAAGTGAACATTCAGTCATTGCAAATGGATGTTTAAAATTTGCAAACAAAAATAATGGTCTTAGTAAGCAAAAGTGATCCTAACTCACAGATTTGAGTGGAATAAGGAACCACGCGGCAATAGACAAAAGATATGGAGAACTTAGATATTGAAAAACAGGAGAACTTCAGACTGAACTCACACTAAGTTCATTATCTTAGACAAAACGACCAAACGGATTTTTCAATTCTTTAGTGAGAAATAATATAAAAATAAATATATTTTTTCTTATCTGTTGAATATGATTATGCTTGAGTCAATATAAAAATATGTATGGATTCTATAATCCATTATATAGTATGAATTAAGCCATGCCAATGAATCATTTCATTATTTACATGAAATCTTTTGTCTGTCTCTACGGCACGGACTCTTTTTTCTTTTTTTTCTTTTATTAATTTTAATGGGGTGACATTAATAAATCAGAGTACATATGTTCAAAGAAAACATCTCCAGGTTATATTATCATTCAATTATGTTGCATACCCATCACCCAAAGTCAAATTGTCCTCTGTCACCTTCTATCTGGTTTTCTTTGTGCACCTCCACTCCCCCCTTTCCCACTCTCTCCCCCCTCACCACACCCCAAAACCCCCATACTCTTGTCCATGTCTCATAGTCTCACTTTTATGTCCCACCTATGTATGAAATCATGCTGTTCTCAGTTTTTTCCTGTTTTACTAATTTCACTCCGTATAATGTTATCAAGGTCTATACCTTTTGTTGTAAATGATCCGATGTCATCATTTCTTATGTCTGAGTAGTATTCCACAGTATATATGTACCAAGGCTTTTTAATCCACTCGTCCTTTGACGGACACTTGGGCTGTTTCCAGATCTTTCCTATTGTGAACAATACTGCCAAGAACGTGGGGGGGCATTTATCTTTTCGAAGAGTGCGATGGTGTTCTTAGGGTATATTCCTAAAAGTGGGATAGCTGGGTCAAAAGGCAGTTCGATTTTTAATTTTTTGAGAAATCTCCATACTATTTTCCACAGTGGCTGCACCTGTCTCCATTCCCACCAGCAGTGCAGGAGGGTTCTCTTTTCTCCACATCCTCGCCAGCTCTTAATTCGTGTTGCTTTGCTGATGAGTGCCATTCTGACTGGTGTGAGGTGATATCTCATTGTGGTTTTAATTTGCATTTCTCTAATGATTAGTGATGTTGAGCATTTTTTCATATGCCTATTGGCCATCTGGATGTCCTCTTTGGAGAAATTTCTATTCATTTCGTTTGCCCAATTTTTGATTGGATTGTTTGTCTTCCTGGTGTTGAGTTTTATAAATTATTTATAAATTTTGGTTCTTAGCCCCTTATCAGATGTGCTGTCGAATATGTTCTCCCATTGTGTGGTCTGTCTTTTTATTCTGTTTTTATTGTCTTTAGCTGTGAAAAACTTTTTAGTTTGATATAGTCCCATTTGTTAATCTTGCCTTTTATTTCATTTGCCCATGGAGATAAATTGGCAAACATATTGCTTCTACAGATATCGGAGAGTTTGTACAATAAAAACATCTTCAGGTTATCTTATCATTCAATTGGGTTGCATACCCGTCACCCAAAGTCAAATTGCCCTCTGTCACCTTCTATCTAGTTTTCCCTATATCCTTCCCCACCTCCCTATCCTACCCTTCCTTCACTCCCCCCACCCCATAACCACCACTCTCTTGTCCATGTCTCATAGTCTCACTTTTATGTCCCGCCTATGTATGAAATCATGCTGTTCTCAGTTTTTCTTTTTTTCTGATTTACTTATTTCACTCCGTATAATGTTATCAAGGTCCATCCATTTTGTTGTAAATGATCTGATGTCATCATTTCTTATAGCTGAGTAGTATTCTACAGTATATATGTACCAAAGCTTTTTAATCCATTCATCCTCTGATGGACACTGGGATGTTTCCAGATCTTCGCTATTGTGAACAATGCTGCCACAAACATGGGGGCACATTTCTTCTTTTTGAACAGTGCTATGGTGTTCTTAGGGTATATTCCTATAAGTGGGATAGCTGGGTCAAAAGGCAGTTCAATTTTTAATTTTTTGAGGAATCTCCATACTGTTTTCCACAGTGGCTTCACCAGTCTGCATTCTCACCAGCAGTGCAGGAGGGTTCCCTTTTCTCCACATCCTTGCCAGTACTTATTCTGTGTTGTTTTGCTGATGAGCGCCATTCTGACTGTTGTGAGGTGATATCTCATTGTGGTGTTAATTTGCATTTCTCTAATGATTAGTGATGTTGAGCATTTTTTTCATATGCCTATTGGCCATCTGTATGTCTTCTTTGAAGAAATTTCTATTCATTTATTTTGCCCATTTTTTGATTGGATTGTTTGTCTTCCTGGTGTTGAGTTTTATAAGTTCTTTATAAATTTTAGTTATTAACCTCTTATCAGATGTGCTTTCAAATATGTTCTCCCATTGTGTGGTTTGTCTTTTTATTCTGTTTTTATTGTCTTTTGCTGGGCAAAATCTTTTTAGTTTGATATAGTCCCATTTGTTTATCTTGCCTTTTATTTCATTTGCCCGTGGAGATAAATCCGCAAATATACTGCTGCTACAGATGACAGAGAGCTTGCTGCCTATGTTTTCTTCTAAGATGCTTATGGTATCAAGGCTTACGTTTAAGTCTTTTATCCATTTTGAAGTTTTTTTTGTGAATGGTGTAAGTTGATGGTCTAGTTTCATTTTTTTGCAGGTAGATGTCCAATTTTCCCAACACCATTTGTTAAAGAGGCTGTCTTTACTCCATTGTATGTTCTTTCCTCCTTTGTCAAATATTAGTTGTCAATAAAGCTGTGGGTTTATTTCTGGGTCCTCTGTTCTGTTCCATTGATCTATGTGCCTGTTCTTATGCCAGTACCAGACTGTCTTGAGTACAATGGCCTTGTAGTAAACCTTGATATCTGGAAAAGTGATACCTCCTGCCTTACTTTTACTTTCTAAGATTGCTGAAGCTATTCGTGTTCTTTTTTGTTTCCATATAAATTTTTGGAATATGTGTTCTATATCTTTTAAGTATGTCATTGGTATTTTATTTGGTATTGCATTGAATTTGTAAATTGCTTTGGGTGATACAGACATTTTAATGATGTTTATTCTTTCTAACCATGAGCATGCTATAGACTTTCACTTGTTTGTATGTTCCTTGATTTCTCTTATCAATGTTTTATAATTTTCCGAGTACAAGTTCTTAACCTCCTTGGTTAAATTAACTCCTAGGTACTTTATTTTTTTGGTTGCAATAGTGAAGGGAATTATTTCTTAATTTCTTTTGCTGACAGATTATTGTTGATATATAATAATGCCT
Source organism: Rhynchonycteris naso (assembly GCA_037038555.1). Classification (NCBI taxonomy): domain Eukaryota; kingdom Metazoa; phylum Chordata; class Mammalia; order Chiroptera; family Emballonuridae; genus Rhynchonycteris; species Rhynchonycteris naso. The sequence continues at coordinate 93,597,895 of CM072999.1, forward strand.
CTGATTTCTGAATATTAATTTTATATCCTGCCACCTTGCTAAATTCATTTGTCAGGTCCAGTAGTGTTTTGACTGAGACTTTAGGGTTTATTATATACAATATCATATCATCTGCAAAGAATGACAGTCTTACTTCTTCTTTTCCAATTTGGATGCCTTTTATTTCTTCTTCTTGTCTTATTGCTGTAGCTAGGACTTCCAGAACTATGTTGAATAAGAGTGGTGAAAAGGGGCACCCCTGCCTGGTTCCTGATCTTAAGGGGATTGCTTTTAATTTTTGCCCATTTAGTATATGTTTGCTGTGGGTTTGTTATTGATGGCCTTTATCATGTGAAGGAATGTTCCCTGTATTCCCACTTTACTGAGAGTTTTGATCATGAAAAGGGTGCTAGATTTTATCAAGTGCTTTTTCTGCATCTATTAAAATTATTATGTGATTTTTGTCTTTTCTTTTGTTTATATGATGAATCACATTGATTGATTTGCGAATATTGAACCAGCCTTGCGTCTTCAGAATAAATCCCACTTGATCATGGTGTATGATTCTTTTTCATATATTGCTGGTTGGTCAGCTAATATTTTGTTGAGAATTTTAGCATCTAAATTCATCAGGGATATTGGCCTATAATTTTCTTTCTTTGTTTTTTCTTTGCCTCCTTTTGGGATCAGAATTATTGTCACCTCATAAAAGAAGTTTGGAAGTTTTCTTTCCTCTTTTTTTTTTGAAATAGCTTGCAGAGGATAGGCATTATTTCTTTGAATTTTTGTTAGAATTCACTTGTGAAGCCATCAGGCCCAGGACTTTTTTTTGTTAGGAGTATTTTGATAACTGTTTCAATCTCACTTGTTGTAATTGGTCGGTTTAGGTGTGCCGATTCTTCTAGATTGATTTTTGGAAGATTATATGATTCAAAAAATAGTCCATCTCCCCTAGGTTGTTTAATATTTTGGCATAGAGTTTTTCATAGTATTTTCTTACAATACTTTGTATTTCTGTTGTGTCAGTTGTTATTCCTTCACTCTCACTTCTAATTTTATTTATTTGAGTCCTCTCTCTTTTTTTTTTTTTTTTTTTTGGTGAGTCTAGTATAAGGTTCATCAATCTTGTTTATCTTTTCAAAGAACCAGCTCCTGGTTTCATTTATTCTTTTTATTTTTTCCTTAGACTCTGTGTCATTTATTTCTCCTCTGATCTTTATTATTTTCTTCCTTCTACTGGTCCTGGGCTTTATTTGCTGTTGTTTTTCTAGTTCTTTTAGATGCAGAGTCACGTTGCTTACTTGAGCTTTTCTAGCTTCTTATGATATGCTTGTAGAGCAATGAACTTTTCTCTTAGTACTGTTTTTGCTGTGTCCCATAAATTTTGAGTTGATATATGCTCATTATCATTGGTTTCTAGAAACTTTTTATTTCTTCTTTTATCTCACAGTTAATCCATTCATTATTTAATAACATGCTATTTAGTTTCTAAGTGTTTGTGTATTTTTCAGTTTTTTTTTTGTTGTTAATTTCTAGTTTCATGCCATTTTGATCAGAGAAAATGCTTGATATGATTTCTATCTTTTTAAATTTGTTGAGACCATTTTTGAGTCCTAACATGTGGTCTATCCTAGAAAATATACCATGAGCGTTTCAGAAGAACATATATTCTACTGCTTTAGGGTGAAAAGTTCTGAAGATATCTATTAAATCGAGTTGATCTAGTGTATTTTTTTTATTTTATTCATTTTTAAGAGAGGAGACACAGAGAGAGAGAGAGAAAGAGAGAGAGAAAGAAAGGGGGGAGGAGCTAGAAGCATCAACTTCCATGTGTGCCTCGACCAGACCAGTGCAGGGTTTTGAACTTGCGACCTCAGTGTTCCCAGGTCGACGCTTTACCACTGCGCCACCTCAGGTCAGGCTCTCTAGTGTATTTTTTAAGTCTGCTGTTTCTTTATTAATTTACTTTCTTGGATCTATCCAGTGATGTTAGTGGGGTATTGAAATTTCATACTATTATAGTATTGTTGTTAATCTCGCCCTTTATATCCATCAAAGTCTGCTTTATGTATGTCAGGGCTCCTATATTTGGTGCGTAGATATTTATAATAGTTTTATCTTCCTGTTGATTTGTTCCCTTTATCATTATGTAGTGTGCTTCTTTATCTCTTACTACAGCCTTTCTTTTAAAGTCCATTTTGTCAGATATAAGTATTGCTACCCCAGCTTTTTTTTCATTTCCATTTGCGTGAAATATTTTTTTCCATTCTTTTACCTTCAGTCTATGTGCATCTTTTGTTTTAAGGTGTGTCTCTTGTAGACAGCATATGTAGGGGTCCTGTTTCTTTATCCATGCAGCTACCCTATGTCTTTTGTTTGGATCATTTAATCCATTTATATTTAAGGTTATTATTATATGTAGTTGTTTATTGCCATTTTATTCTTTAAAGCTTTATTCTTATTTTGCTATATTCTTTCCTCTCTTTGAACTGTTCACAACAGTCCCCTTAGTATCTCTTGCAGAATTGGTTTGGTTTTAATGAATTTCTTGAGGCCTTTGTGTTTTCTAGGTGTGGTCTGTATGCAGGCCTGCCATCTCCTCTGTCACTGCCTAGGGCGATTTGGTATGGGCGTTGCCAGCGCAGGCCCACTGCGGCTGTGGCTATGATTTCTGCCCCTCTTCCGCAGGAGGGGTTGTGTTCTGGTGCCCAGCTTTATAAGCCTCAGCCTGCCTGGGCCTTCACCTCGCCCCCACAGGTTGGGTTGCGCACTGCACTCCAGCCACAAGCCTCAGTACCAAGGGAAGATGTGAGCATCTTTGCTCAGCTGTGGACCCATCCTGTTCCTGAGCTTCGGCCCAGCCCCTGTGGTCAGAGCCTGCTTGCCACAGTTTCTTGGGTTGAACAGGGCTGCTGACGTGCACTCAGCTGTGAACCTCCGCCCCCAAGGCCAGGGCCCGCCTGCGCAGGATCGTGCACCATGGTTTATCAGACCGGGCGGGGCTGCTGGCGTGCGCTCAGCTGCGAGCTTCTGCTCATTCGGGGTCTAGCCCCGCCCCCGCATTCAGAGCCAACTCATGCATGCAGGATGGCAAACCCTGGTTTCTCTGGCCTGGCAGGGCTGCTGGTATGAGCTCAATTCAATTCTCCGTCTGTCCCTGGTCCTAGCCCCGTCCCCGTGGTCAGGGCCGGCTTGCGCAGGGTTGCAGAACAGATCTTTGCCTGTTCCTGGCCTTCCGCTTTTCCCCCGCAGGTGGGGCTACAGGCGGGCCGCAGCTTCCGGACCACTTTTGCGTGTCCTCTCTGTCCCTGCTGGGCTAGACCAAGCTCACACTGGCTGGGTTTCCACCCCCACCTACAGAACCACGTTTCAGTGCCCTGCCGCCACCGTCCCTCCAGAAAGCCCTCAGCAGTGTGGGTGGGTGTACTACAGCTCAGACCCTAACACTCCATACTGTATTCCTGGAAGCTCTCTCCGTCTAAGCAGCTCTGCTCTAAGTGCCGTGGGAGAGCTTGTTTGGCTGGTGTCCTGTCTCCCTTTGCTGGTATTGCTAGTTCCAGGGGAAATATTCGTTTTTGATTAGGGAAGTGACTTAGCCCAGGGGTTAGGGTGGCTGTCCCTCAGAGTGTTTCTCCCTGTGCCTTCCAGTCCACACTCTCTTCCTGCTGCTCTTATCCTCTTCTCTGTCCCCGTTCCCTGGAGCCCCGGGTGAGTGGTTGTGGGAGAGGTTTTCTGCCCTGTCCCTTTAAGAAGAATCTTGAGTCTGAGAAAACTGTCTCTTTCTCACAAATAGTATCCTCACTTGTTTCATAGCTCAATACTGTCCAAACGCTTCTTCTAGGCTCTGGGGCTACAGGCTGGGGCTTTGTGCCTGGGACCCAGGTCCCTCCCTCTCCGCCAAACTCTCCTCCCGCCACACAGGTCTTTCCGGGTTACCGTTCACTCCGGGGAGCTGGGCAGCCTCTTTGCATTTTCGCTTTTCCTACCAGTCTCAATGTGGCTTCTTCTGTGTTCCTTGGTTGAAGAGTCCACTTAGTTGAGTTCAAAGTTGGTTTATCCAGATGATTGTTCTTAAAATTGTTATAATCCACTTTGGTTCTGGGAGTTGGAAGTTGGTACGTCTGCCTACTCCATTGCCATCTTGCCATCCTATGCTGGCAGGGACTCTTGATAATTGCAGTGAAGGTCCTGATACTAGATATGCAGACATGAAACAGTTCGCCTTCTAGCAGGGCCTGCTCATGTTTCTACTTATTTTTATGAAACCAGTCTGAGAGACTGACTCTTTGGCTCATAACATTCCTTGCAAGAGTCATAATTTTTTTCAGCAGTAATTCTTTTGGCTACATGCTTATTTTATGAATTTCCTAATTAAATTTTAACAAATTTTTAAATTCATTTGGGAAAGAACTATTCAGTTAAACTAAAATATGTGTGTTTAATATGTGTCAGTGTATTTGTGTTTGAGAGCTATCCTATTAATATACTGCTCACAAAAATTAGGGGATATAATAGTCATTTTGAAATATACTCTAATTTTTGTTAGCAGTATATCAAACAAGTGAGCTCAGTACAAAGCAGACCAGTAGAAGCTGAAGTAAGAAGATAGCACCCACAGTTTGTTGTTGTTGTTGTTTTACTATTTTGCTTTGGCAGTACATTAGAAAAACAAGATTGGCTATGACTTATGCTACCTATGAATTAGGTATTTTCCAATGGCATTGGCTTGTGCCTGCTTTAATAACCAATTTCTTAACATTATAGTTAGGTATTTGGAGTAGGGTATTATCAGAGTGAAGTAATAGCTTAGATTGAATTTGGGTTTCAAAATTAAAATGACCTTTGAAAATCTCTTCAATAGCCCACAAAGTATGAGTATTATATTTTCTCTCCATCAGTCCCAAACAACCAATTTGTCTTTCACTATAGCAGTAAATAGCTATTTCCTTGACTAGGCATCAGATAAAATAAGTTACATACACTTTTAAGAGCCATCTTGAATAGGAATGTGCATTTTTAATCACAAAAAAGCACTCTCATCATGGGGGGACTACATGCTGAAGGAGGATGAATCTCATTGCAGTTGATACATGTCAAGAATCTCTTAAATTTTACCTCAAAAAGCTAGAATGGAAATATCAATGCCCCCACCTCAGATATATGTAGAAAAAATTCTGACCATTATCAAACCAGATATTGTTGACAAAGGGGAGGAGATACAAAATATTATTCTCAGATCTAGATTCACTATCATCAGAGAAGAAAACTACATCTTAGCCCTGAGCAATGTAGCAACTTTTACGTGGAACAGTATGGGAAAATGTTTTCCCCCAATTTAACAGCTTACATGAATTTGGGACCACTTGTCGTCATGATATTAGGTAGACATAAAGCCATATCTTACTGGAAGGAACTTTTGGGGCCAAGTAATAACTTAATAGCTAAGGAGACACACACAGACAGTCTAAGGGCAATTTATGGCACCAATGACCTAAGGAATGCACTTCATGGGACTTATGATTTTGCTGCAGCAGAAAGAGAAATTTGATTCATGTTTCCTGAAGTGATTGTTGAGCCCATTCCAATTGGACAAGCCACTAAGGACTATTTAAATTTATATGTAACACCAACTCTGCTTAAAAGACTCACAGAACTTTGTAAGCAAAACCCAGCAGATCCTTGTGTTTGGTTAGCAGGCTGCTGAAAAATAATCCCAACAAACCTAAACTTTGTCACCCACCAATTGCAAAAGAATCTAATTAAAATAAAGATCTCCAAAAAACAAATCACAAACAAGAAAGCACACTTATTATAGTAAAATGCTTGCATTAGGAGAGGGCTATGAGGACTGTTCTCATGACACACTTATATGAGGGTGTTCCTTCAAGTAGAATGCCAGATAAAACATGGGTAGTTATAAATTGTGTGTGTGTGTGTGTGTGTGTGTGTGTGTGTGTTGTCTTTGGCTAAGCATGTAGAATAACTACACTGTGAATGCAACCTGACATTATGGATTTAGTTTGGTTCCTTCAATAGTCAGACTTTTTGTATAGATTGCTTTTTAATCCAGTATTTGTTTCTGAACCACTCAGAATGTTCATTGAAACTTATCAAGACTACAAATATTCTTTAACCTTCTCCTTATGGTAGACCCACTTTTCTACCCGCTGAGACTCAAACAAATACCAGTGTGTCTTAGAAACATTTTTTGTTACTGCTATAGTTAGATGCTTCCTCAGGGACCCTAGGTATAGCAACAATCCAGGAGACTCCATCAACATTATAGCTACCTGCCTGAGCTTTGGTTAATCTTCTAGAACTTGGAGCAGAGGTAGAGGAAGTGGGTTGTAGCACACCTGAAAGTTTATGTTGGAAGAGATCAGAACATGCTTTCTCTCTTTTACCAGTAAAGCTCCCAGCTTGCTGCACCCTTTCAAACATCCTTACTCTTGTTCAAAACAAGGCTATAGCACTATCTTCATAGAATACTTTCTCACTGTTTCAGATGTTCTCACTTAAAAAAAAAAAGTGCCTCCAGGCTTGACTCCACTTGCATTGTCTAAAAACAATTAAGGAGCTTTTATCTAAGCAAAATTTTTAAAGTGTCCATTAAATCTTATCATTAGTGGCCTTGATGGTAATATAGTCTAAGCTAGAGCTTCTAAATAGGAAAGAGTTCATTTTCTAAACAGGCCCTTGTGGGGAAATTGTCCCTTCATAACTGATGACTGATAGAATTCAGTGAACTAGAGCTTAATATGAGCATTCTTGCCTCTTTTTGGTGTAATCAGATAGTGTGCACTGCCAAGCTTCTGACAGTGGTGGTAAGAGATTCCACTTATTTATATTAAAAAATAAAATTGTGAACTTTTCATTTTTACTTTGTCTGAGTGATTTTCAAAGTAACAACCACATTTGCACTTGACTTCTAACCGTCTGTCTCAAATAACCTTTAGAAGCTTATAGGCATTAAATGATGTGTAAATAAAAAATGAAGACTTGCATATACATTCTAGAAAGAATGGTGCAGGAAGTAGAAATAGACAAGTTAATCTTAAAGAATCATTATTCCCTTAGTATAGAAAGAAAAAGAAAGAGGAAAAGGGTAAGGAGGAGAATAAATGTGGATGGGGGAGATGAAAGAGGATAAGAGAAAGGAAACAGAATAAAAGAGGAAGAAGAGATGGACTGGATTAAAGCTGTTTTAAAACTTTAGTTAAATTGCACTAAGATTGTTGTAAAAATAATGTAGATACACTTTTTAAATTAGGAAAACAGAAAATAAAGAAAATGCATCATTCTAAGGGAAGCTTTTATCAGCAAGTAATTGTCATTTTAATACAAGCGATATACAAAGCAGTGAGGAGCACGGAGCTTGGAATCAGTGGAACTGGATAACAGTTCCCACTTTGCCTTACATTAATCGAATTGCTTTGCTGCTTAGTCTTTGTTTTCTCACTTGCAAAAGGTAAAATTTTTCTCAGTTTTTTGTTGTTGTTTAGTTTTGTTTGTATTTTTCCAAAGTTAGAAGTGGGGATGTAGTCAGACTCCCGCATGTGCCAGACCAGTATCCACACAGCATACCCATCAGGGGACGATACTCTGCCCATCTGGGGCGTTGCTCCATTGCGGCCTAGAGCCATTCTAGTGTCTGAAGCGGAGGCCATGGAGCTGTCCTCAGGGTTCGGGCCACCTTTGCTCCAGTGGAGACTTAGCTGCTGGAGGAGAAGAGAGAGATAGAGAGAAAGGAGAGGGAAAAGGGTGGAGAAGCAGATGGGCGCCTCTCCTGTGAACCCTGACCGGAAATCAAACCTGTGACTTTCACATACCGGGGCAATGCTCTACCACTGAGCCAACCAGCCAGGGCTTTTCTTATGCGCAAATTGGCGAGTGTAATCCACATATTCACAAATTAATCTTTTCTTAATCGTATTTGATGAAACAGAAATGAGTTCTCCTTCCTACCCTGCCACTGTTGAGAAGTAGTGAGTATCCAAGGCAATTTCTTACTTCTCTAGCAGGTGGAGAGAAGAGGAGGTGCCAGAGAAGAGCCCATGTGGCTCATCCTGCTCAGAGCCCTAATTACATAGTAGAAACTACAGGCCAGTAGCTATTTCAACTAATTCTTCCAGTAATCAGTAAATTTATAGAAAATATTATTTTCTAACGAGGCTCTGAAGAGGTGACATGAAAGAGTTAGATTCCTAAACAACTCAGTGACAGCCTGAAAAGAGCGATATTTGGTTGACTATGACAAAGAGTCGGATCTTACCTAATTTGCAATGCCAAAGTGGTACTGCATAAGCTGTCAAGCCCCAAGCACCAGAAGCCTATCACCAAATATTAATTTACCTGTTGTGTGCATCTAATAACTGACAGCTCTGAATCCCATATCATTTTTGGTGGCCTTCCCACTGACATGTTCTTTGATTAAGAAAAGTCAGACAGAAAGCTAGTGTGTCCCCAGTCTGGCCACCCAAATTTAGCTTCTTTATTATGCTAAAATATTTTTCTCTAAATTAGATTTCTTGTCTTTATAGTGGCAGTTTACATGAATTTAATACATTATAAAATATGCAGTCCCCTTGAGATTCTGTGATAGATTGTGGTATTTGAAACTCATATTTCCATGGGAAATAAAAGCCTAGGCCATGGCCAAATATTTTATCAACTTAGCACTATCTTGAGATAATGGCACTATTAATGCTTGTCACCTGTCTGCTTCACAAGGCTTGTGTTGACTCTCTTCTTGCTTCTGAACAAGGTGCTGAAAGTTTTACAGCTCTGAGCTCTACTAGCAACAATGAACATAGATAGGTACCCTTTGTTCTGTGCTGTCTGGCACAAAATCATGCACAATGAGCCCCTCTATTATTTTCCCTTCACTGATACTGAATCTGATTACCTATTATGCTACATAAAATGAGATTGCTATATATTACAGCTTGGCTGTGATGGACTGATGATAAAGTGTCAAGGAATAGCAGCATAGCAGTGAGATCTTACTGTAGGATGGTAAAAGAAAGGGAACAATTATATAGAAAAGGCATAATATAGACCCCAAGACTCAGCAAGATGAATTCTAGAACCCCAGTGTTATTAAATTACCAGCTAAGAAATGTTAGAACCTTCCAGATTAAACAGAAATGGGCAACTGAAAGTCAATTTTTTATCCTTTTTTTATTCTTTTCAGCTCCATTTAAAAACATGGAGAATTCAGTAAGTAGAATCAAGTTCTATAAAAATACATATACTTATAAAGTTCTTCTTTATCCATCATCACTACATTCTTGTTATTTGTCCAGGAGTTGAGTTCCCACAGGTGGAAGGTGTTTTTTGACTTCCCAGTTAAATCAAACTTTTTTCTTATCCCACATTCTCCTAAGATAGAGCTTGCATCTGGGCAGAGTACACTGCTCCCTAAGGGATTCAGAAGTGATATCTCAGTACACATTTCTGCTTTGCCCTCATGTTTACATTCTGGTAACTTAATAGTCACCAGCTAAATTCTATCAGCAGATTGTATACTCCACAGTGACTGAAAACTAAAACATGACTTTTCTGTTTTTAGTAATATTTCAACCATAGTGTAAATATGCATGGCAAGATTCAGGTGCAATGAATGTGTCCTATTGCTCCCGTATAACAAACAAAGGAAAGAACTGAAATCAAAGAGTTATTAGATTTACTATCAATGACTTAGAGGTTGTTTTTATAATTTACATGAGAAAAGAAAAAGTTAAAATTTAGTCATGTAGCAAAATGAAAACAAAAATATATGGATTCTGAAAAAAAAATATGGATTCTGATTTTAATCAAATATCATCAGCATTGTAAGAGGACTGATGTATGTATATTTTGTAACTGCAACAAGTCAAAATAATTCCCCTTATGTGCTCTGGATAGTCTCAAATAATTTGAACTAGAATTATATCTTCATTTTCTTAAAAAAAATAAAGTTCACTAATATTGTCAACCATAATATCTGTACAATGTGCATGAGTTTAATGGAGATACTTTATGAGAGAAGGAAAATTCAGTTTATGCTACCCTGTTTATAGTAAGAACTTTCTGATTACAGTAGGAAGCAAGGAGAGAAGGAAATACAGTAATAGTAACAACTTACAACAAGCATTAGCACTCATGGTATGTATTGTAAGTCTTTCTGAAGGAATTTTTAGTTTGTTTCATGAGTAACAGACTAGAACGCACCATACTCTTCTGGAGACATGATACAAGTTGCAGGTCAGTTCTGTGGGAAGCAGAGATTTACATGAAAGAAGTCTATCGAGGGGAGCTCATAAGATAAATATAAGCAGTGGCATTGTAAGGAAAGCAGGAATGAATAGAGAAAAAAATTGAACTGGAATGTAATTTCAACCTTAGCCAATCCTGTCAAAATCTAGAGTTGTAGTGTCACTCAGAGTAGTCTCAGCATAGACTAATCACTAAATGTGGACTGCCCCTGGGAAGAGGGCATCCTCTTAGGTAAGACTACTTGTTTAGCTGAAGGCAAGTCAAAGAGGGAGAGGGATAGCTAATACCCTCAACCATCACACTCCCAGTTCCTGGGAGAATGAGTACCTCCTCTGTCCTGGAGGAGGAACCTGGGTGGTGCCTCACTGCATCCACGCCAGTAAGTGTGTGTAATAAGGAGATAGTATGGTGGATTTGGGAACTCATGGGCCTGAATTCAGACAGATCTAGTTTCAAAGATTGTACCAGACAGTGACAAATTATTGCAATCATAGCCAAATGATTTAACCTCTACAAGTCTCTGCTTCTTCATCTGAAAATTAGGAAATAAGAATAGCTCCCAGAAACTCTGATGTTATAACAAAACTATATAATATATATAATGAGCTAGCACTGTGCCTGCAACAAATTAGATGCGCAATAAGTGTTTGCTCTGTGCTTCTCCACATTCCTTACAAACAAAAAAATATTAGTCAACTATGCTTCTAATATAAGAGGATAAGAATAAAGACAAGATATGGTCCCTGCCCTAAAGATTACTTGACACCTAGTTAGAACAAAGAAAGGTAATACACATAAAATAATTGCAAATAACCATAATTATTCATAATTAATTAATCATAATTGAAAATAAATCATTGGATATTAAATTAAATGTATGGTTATAGGAGAAGGTAAATGATGGCCAGATTACCCAGATAAAACACAACAAGTAAAAGTGTTCCTGGAAGAAGTAATTCTTGAGCTGGACTTTATCAATGTTTTATAATTTTCCGAGTACAAGTCCTTAACCTCCTCGGTTAAATTTACTCTTAGGTACTTTATTTTTTTGGCTGCAATAGTGAAGGGGATTGTTTCCTTAATTTCTTTTGCTGACAGTTCATTGTTTGTATATAGAAATGCCTGTGATTTCAAAGTATTAATTTTATATCCTGCCACCTTGCTGAATTCATTTATAAGGTCCAGAAGTTTTTTGACTGAGACTTTAGGGTTTATTATATACAATATCATATCATCTGCAAATAGTGACAGTTTTAATTCTTCTTCTCCAATTTGGATGCCTTTTATTTCTTCTTCTTGTCTGATTGCTGTAGCTAGGACTTCCAGAACTATGTTGAATAAGAGTGGTGAAAGTGGGCACCCTAGCCTGGATCCTGATCTTAAGGGGATTGCTTTTAATTTTTGTCCATTTAGTATGATGTTTGCTGTCGGTTTGTCGTAGATGGCCTTTATCATGTGAAGGAATGTTCCCTGTATTCCCACTTTACTGAGAGTTTTGAGCATGAATGGGTGCTGAATTTTATCAAATGCCTTTTCTGCATCTATTGAAATTATCATGTGATTTTTGTCCTTCCTTTTGTTTATGTGATGAATCACATTGATTGATTTTCGAATATTGAACCAGCCTTGGCTTTCCAGAATAAATCTCACTTGATCAAGGTGTATGATTTTTTTCATATATTGCTGAATCCGGTTGGCTAATATTTTGTTGAGAATTTTAGCGTCTAAATTCATCAGGGATATAGGCCTATAATTTTCTTTCTTTGTGTTGTCTTTGCCCATTTTGGAATCAGAATTATGCCAGCCTCATAAAAGGAGTTGGAAAGTCTTCCTTCCTCTTGAATTTTTTGAAATAGCTTGAATAGGATAGGAGTTAGTTCTTCTTTGAATTTTTGATAGAATTCACTCGTGAAGCCATCAGACCCAGGACATTTCTTTTTTGAAAGTTTTTTGATAACTGTTTCGATCTCATTTGTTTTAATTGGTTTGTTTAGGTGTTCTGATTCTTCCAGATTGATTTTTGGAAGGTTATATGATTCAAGAAATTTGTCCATTTCATCTAGATTGTTTAATTTTTTGGCATAGAGTTCTTCATAGTATTTTCTTACAATGCTTTGTATTTCTGCTGTGTCAGTTGTTATTTCTCCACTGTCATTTCTAATTTTATTTATTTGAGTCCTCTCTCTTTTTTTCTTGGTGAGTCTAGTTAAAGGTTCATCAATCTTGTTTACCTTTTCAAAGAACCAGCTTCTGGTTTCATTGATCCTCTGTATTGTTTCCTTAACCTCTATGTCATTTATTTCTGCTCTGATCTTTATTATTTCCTTCCTTCTACTTGTCCTGGGCTTTATTTGTTGTTGTTTTTCTAGTTCTTTTAGCTGCAAGGCCAGGTTGCTTATTTGAGCTTTTTCTAGCTTCTTATGATATGCCTGTAGTGCAATGAACTTCCCTCTCAGTACTGCTTTTGCTGTGTCCCATAAATTTTGAGTTGATATATGCTCATTATCATTTGTTTCTAGAAACTTTCTTATTTCTTCTTTGATCTCATTGTTAATCCATTCAGTATTTAATATCATGCTATTTAGTTTCCAAGTGTTTGAGTATTTTTTAGTTTTTCTTTTGTTGTTAATTTCTAGTTTCATTGTGATCAGAGAAAATGCTTGATATGATTTCAATCTTCTTATATTTATTGAGACCATTTTTGTGTCCTAACATGTGGTCTATCCTAGAAAACATACCATGAGCATTTGAGAAGAATGTATATTCTACTGCTTTAGGGTGAAAAGTTCTGAAGATATCTGTTAAATCAAGTTGATCTAGTGTATCCTTTAAGTCTGCTGTTTCTTTATTATTTTTTTTTCCTGTGGATCTATCCAGTGTTGTTAGTGGGTTATTGAAATCCCCTGCTATGATAGTATTGCTGTTAATCTCACCCTTTATATCCATCAAAGTCTGCTTTATGTATTTCAGGGTTCCTATATTTGGAGCATAGATATTTATAATAGTTATATCTTCCTGTTGAATTGTTCCCTTTATCATTATGTAGTGTCCTTCTTTATCTCTTACTACAGCCTCTGTTTTAAAGTTCATTTTGTCAGATATAATAAGTACTGCTATCGTGGCTCTTTTTCATTTCCATTTGCATGAAATATTTTTTCAATACTTTTACCTTCAGTCTATGTGCATCTTTTGTTTTAAGGTGTATCTTGTAGACAGCATATGTATGGGTCCTGTTTCTTTATCCACGTAGCTACCCTATGTCTTTTGATTGGATCATTTATTCCATTTACATTTATGGTTATTATTGATATGTGGTTGTTTATTGCCATTTTGTTCTTTAAAGTGTATTTTTTTTTTTGCTATATTCTTTCCTCTCTTTGAATTGTTCACAACAGGCCCCTTAGTATCTCTTGCAGAATTAGTTTGGTTTTAATGAATTCCTTGAGGCTTTCTTTGTCTGGAAAGCTCTTTATTTCTTCTTCAATTTTAAACGTTAGCCTTGCTGGATAGAGTAGTCTTGGTTGTAGGTTCCTGTTCTGCATTACTTTGATTATATCTTGACATTCCCTTCTGGCCTCAAGTGTTTCTGTTGAGAAGTCCGATGTCTTCCATATGGGGGCTCCTTTGTAGGTGATAGCCTTTTTTTCTCTAGCAGCTTTTGAGATTTTTTTCTTTATCCATTAGCTTTGGTATTTTAACTATGATGTGTCTTGGTGTAGATCTTTTTGGGTTTCTCTTTAATGGACTTCTGTGTGCTTCTTGAACGTTTGGAGTATTTCCCAGCCTTAATTTAGGGAAGTTTTCTGCTATGATTTGATTGAACAAAGTTTCCATTTCCTGTCCTCTTTCCTCTTCTTCAGGCACTCCTATGATGCGAATGTTGTTTCTCTTCAGGTTGTCACAGAGCTCCCTTAGAGTTTTCTCACATTTTTTGAGTCTCTTTTCCTTTTTCTTCTCTGCTTCTATGCCTTTGTTTATTGTGTCCTCTAACTCACTGATTCGATCCTCAGCGTGATTCATCCTGCTTTTAATTTCTTCCATTGTGGTCTTCAGTTCTGATACTGTATTTGTTATTTCTATCTGATTCTTTTTATTATTTCAATTTTGTTTTTTATACTTGTTATCTCTTTATTTAGGTGTTCATGATGACTATCTATTGTTACTCTAATTTCTTTGAACATCCTAACTATCATTATTCTAAAGTCTGCTTCTGGTAGGTTGGTTATATCTGGTTCATTCAGGTCCTTCTCTGGGGATTTCTCTTGATTCATTTGGTTTGCATTCCTCTGCCTGCCTATTTTATCTGTGTATAAGCAAGTTGTGGCCACTGGAGTCCAATAGGTGTTGCCTTTGTGTTCTCTAGGTGTGGTCTGTGTGCAGGCTTGCCACCCCTCTGCCGCTGCCTAGGGTTGTTGGGTATGGGTGTTGCCAGCGTCATCCTACTGCGGCTGTTGCTGTGATTTCCGCCTCTCCTCCTTGGGAGGGGCTCTCACTCAAGCCACAATCTTCAGCACCAAAGGCAGAGGTGAGCACCTTAGCTCAGTTGAGGACCCAGCTTTTTTCCGGAAGGCTTACACCCAGCACCCGCAGTCAGAGCCTGTTTGCAACAGTTTCACAGGTTGGGCAGGGCTTTTGACGTGCTCTCAGCTGTGGGCCTTTGCCCGTCCAGAATTTAGCCCTGCACTCGAGGCCAGGGCCCTCCTGCGCAGGGTCACAAACCACGGTTTATTGGGCCGGGCGTGTTTGCTGGCGTGAGCTCAGATGCGAGCTTCCAATCATTCCGGACTCTACCCCGCCCCCACATTCGGACCAGCTCACACACGTAGGATGGCAATCCACGGTTTCTTGGCTGGGTGGGGCTAGTAGCGTGAGCTCAGCCACAAGCTTCCGCTGGTCTCGGGGTCTACCCTGCCCCCGCATTAGGAGTCAGCTCGCGCACACAGGATGGCAAACCACGGTTTTTCTTGCCGGGCGGGGTTGGCAGCGTGAGCTCAGCCATGAGCCCCCCGCCTTTCCCTGGTCCTAGCCCCGTCCCCGTGGTCAGGACCGGCTTGCGCAGGGTCGCAGAGCAGATCTCTGCCCTTTTTCCCCCCCATAGGTGGGGTTACAGGCGGGCCCGCACCTGCTGGACAGCTTTCGTGCATTCCCTCCGCCCCTACTGGGCTAGACTGAGCTCACATCGGTTGTGCTTCCGCCCATGCTGACAGGACCGCGTTTCAACGTCCTGCTGCCACCATCCCTTCAGCAACCCTCAGAGAGATGGAAGTGCCCTATAAGTCTCCACACTGTAGTCCTGGGAGCTCCCTCCCTCTAAGCAGCTTTGCTCTAATTGCCACGGGAGAGCTTGTTTGGCTAGTGTCCTATCTCCCTTTGCTGGTATTGCTAATTCCAGGGGAAATATTTTTTTTCTATTAGGGAAATGACTTAGCCCAGGGTTCAGGGTGGCTGTCCCTCAGAGTGTCCCCGTGTTTTCAGTCCACACTCTGTTCCCGCTGCTCTGTTCCTCTTCTCTGTCCCTGTTCCCCGGAGCCCCGGGTGTGTGGTTGTGAGAGAGGTTTTCTGCGCTGTCCCTTTAAAAAGAATCTTGGGTCTGAAAAAACTGTCTCTTCTTCACAAACAGTATCCTCACTTGTTTCAGAGCTCAATACTGTCCAAACGCCTCTTCTAGGCTCTGGGACTGTAGGCTGGGGCTTGGTTCCTGGCACCCAGGTTCCTCCCTCTCCACCAAACTCTCCTCCCGCCACACAGGTCTCTCCAGGCTGCCATTTGCTCCTGGAATAGCGTTTTTGCTATTCCTACCAGTCAATGTGGCTTCTGCAGTGTTCCCTGGTTGAAGAGTCCACTTAGTTTAGTTCAAAGTTGGTTTATCCAGATGATGGTTCTTAAAATTGAGTTATAATTCACTTTGGTTCTGGGAGTTGGAAGTTGGTATGTCCGCCTACTCCATCGCCATCTCCAAAACACACTCCAGCTCCAATCAGCACAAAAAGGGTATTCCTTGAGCTGGACTTTAAAGGACAGGTTAAATTTAAATGCTTGGCCGAAGAAAAGGATTCTAAGTAAGGGAATCCTTACTGACGACTGATGAGAAAGAGTAGAGTTTTCTCTGACTTAAGTGTCATTGTGTTTGTGGAGCTACATGATTTTAAACAACCATTCATAAATTGTCACCCCTGCAGTTCAATCTAATCCTTCTAGAGCTGTTACAAAACTCACTCTTTTTAACCTGTTAAATAGCATTGGGTTAGTGAAACTGAGATTTTGTGTGAGAAAGAGAGAGGCCAAGGTTCATTTCTATGGTCACACTTTATTTCCTGACTTCTATTGATCTTAATATAAATACCTTACTCCCCCATCAAATAAGTCACCTAGCTACCAAAACTGGTTTATACAACCACTAAAATACTTAGTCATAGGCTCAACTGTATTAGTATGAGTTGTATGCAGGTAAGTTTCCACATACTTCCTGCACA
Source organism: Rhynchonycteris naso (assembly GCA_037038555.1). Taxonomy (NCBI): domain Eukaryota; kingdom Metazoa; phylum Chordata; class Mammalia; order Chiroptera; family Emballonuridae; genus Rhynchonycteris; species Rhynchonycteris naso. The sequence continues at coordinate 93,614,604 of CM072999.1, forward strand.
ATTAGTACTATTGCCAGTATATGAAGGTCAGGGACCAGGTCTTGTATTTCTCATTTCTGTATTTCCAGTACCTGGCACAAATTTATTAAATGAGATTGGATAAGATGAATTTGATAATGGTGAATGGATTTGCCTGATTTGAGCATATTGTAAAATAGAAGAATAAAAGGTCGAATAATTGACAAATTATGAAAAGCCTTAGGAACTAGATAGAGTACCTTACACTTGAAATAACAGTGATTGTGAGTTCGGATCAGAAAAGCAATATAATCAAATTTTTTTAAATGTAGAATAGTTTAGTAGCAGATTACAAGATAGCGGAAACCATCAGAAGCCCGGACGGAAAACATACTTTTATTAGTAATTGGATGAAGAAGTGTGATAGTGCAAAGAATCCTCCTAGATGAGAGGTCGTGACACAAACCTGACGGTTTAAATCAGTATAATAAATGTGTTATCTAAGAATAAAACTTTGAAGGGAGAACGCAAAGCTAAGAACCGAGCCTTAGGGAGTGCTCACAGATGGTTAAATAGTCAGGAAGAAAGACCACCTGACATTGTGTAGAAATCAAAAGGAAAGGAGCAGTTCCCTGAGGGAGAAGATAGCCAAGTGTACCAAGTGTTAGTAAAAGGTCAAAGGTAGTTAAAAAGCTACTGGACTTTCTAATAAAGAAATCCTCCATGCCTCTTGAGAAAGCTGTGTTTCAGGTTAGTAATGAGACCAGAATGTAGCTTTGTGAAAGGTTGAGTGAGGTGGGGAGCAGGTGGAAAAGATACAGAGGTCATATATATTCATCATGGTGGTTAATCTTTTGTGTCAACTTCGCTAGGCTACAGTACCCAGTTACTTAATTAAACACAAGTCTAGGTGTGGCTATGAAGGTAGATTTTAAATGTAATTAACATTTAAATCAGTAAACTTCTATTAAAGCAGATAATCCTCCTTAATGTTGGTGAGCTTCAGCTAGTAAGTCAAAGGCCATAAAAGAAAAGACTGAGGTCCCCTGAGGAAGAAGGAATTCTGTCACTTAGCCTCCACAACCAAGATTGCAATATCAGTCCGTCCCTGGGTCTCCAGTCTGTTAGCTTGCTTTATAAAATCTGGATTTTCTTTTATTTTCTTTTATTTTTTTTAAATTTACTTATTCATTTTAGAGAGAGGAGAGAGAAAGAGAGAAATGTAGGGGGATTGGGAAGCATCCTACTTGCTTCTCGTATGCACCAACCAGGCAAGCCCAGGGTTTTGAGCCCATCACCTCAGCACTCCAGGTCGACACTTTCATCCACTGCACCAACATAGGTCAGGATAGAATCTGAATTTCCCAGGCATGTTTCTCATGATGTCATTTTCCACCCCCCCCCCATCACATCAACCAATTTCTTAAAATCAGAACCTATATCTACATCCTATTGGTTCTATTTCTCTGGAGAACCTTAAATAATACAGACATTAATCATTCATTGAGGAACTTTTAAGGTATAAAAGAGAGAAACAATGCCAGCGGAATAGAAAATCAAATGCTATTTCTGATGTACAGAAGATAAGTTTGAAAGCAAGATGACCTCCAGTTGCACTTTGCAAATACACAATTTCCCTAAACCCCATCTAACAATGAAAGATCAAAGCTGACTTTAATCAATAAGGTCAGGTTATCCTCCAATCCACTTAAGACAAGAACCACATCCAGAGCAGTCCAAGCCAAGGCCTAATGAACCAATTTCCCCATAGGGTTTTTGTGACTAATTCTTGAGAGAAAATGTGTGCAATTGGATCCACCATGTTTCATTCTCTGTCATCCGCATCCACTGTCATACACAAAGTGTAGTGCCATCTTATGTACCAAACTGTATTTTCATCTGCATTGTGCTCATTCCTTTTTCCCCACACTGTGCCAACCTTCACATTGCATACCTGTTACCCAATCTTGTCCAGTCCAGGTGTCCTTGTTATGTATTCCTAAGCACCATATATTTTCCTTATTTTAACACCTATTTTTACTATGTTGTGATTGCTACTTACTTGTATACATCTCACACCAGACTTTAAACTCCATAAGACCAAAGACAGTGTTTAGCAGCACCCTTAGAAGCATTCAACAGATATTTATTTATGAAAAAGAAATGAATGAATAACTACAGTCTTAATACAGCAATCACTATTCATCAGTAAAGTCCTCATAGAAAATAGAGTCTATGCAAATCAGGAAAACTTTAGGAGAGTTTATTTATAAGAAATGAATCACAATGGTGTGAACAGGACATGGGAAACTACAAAGCAATGATGCAGAAACCTGAGAATCTCAATGGAGATTTGGACCCTCATCTTTAGGCCCAAAGCAACAAGGTAAGAGAGAGGCTACCAGAACCTGGGAGGAAAGAAACTCAGAGGTAGAACAGGTCTGTTTATATGATCATTAGTTAGTGAACACAACTCATCTGAGACTACCTTCTAGGAAGGGAACCAGAGGAATAAATGTCCTGATCTCTATCTCCAATTCCTCTAGCATTTTCTTGGGATTTCTCAAGAGAAATGATATATATATGTATCTTCAAATGCAGTCACATTAGGAGATAGAGTCAACATATAAATTTGGGGAGAAACCCATTTCAGTTCCTAATATACATAGCCTAATTTAATTTTTACAAAATCTATAAGATATATCCACATTTTACAGATAATTGAACTGAAGATTATAATTTATTTTATACATCTTAGTTTCTATAGATAAAATCAGAATGTAAAATTCAATCTGTCTTATTCTAAAACGTATGTTTTTAACCACTTCCTGTTATTACCAAGAGCTGTGCGGTTATCCACTAGACTCCCATATGGGAAGGGACCATGTCTTACTCACTTTTATACTATACACCTTACATAGTGTCTGCTTCATAACAGACATCCCACAAATTTCCCCAGAATTAAATATGAATAATACAGAGAAAACAAACAAAAAGAGCTTATAGTTTCAAAGCACAACTGTAAACCATAAATAATAGAAAAAATCCACAAAATATAAAACAAAGGAAAAGCAGGCAAAAGCTAAGTGCAAGCTACAGTCATTTCTTTCCCTAGCTATGCAGTAGGTTTACTTTGATCCACTGCTCTCAGCTGGATTCAAGTTAATAATTTCCTTTTTACTCACTATTTTGCTAAGAGCCGTGAGAGTAGTTTCTTTTTTTGAGTTTGAAACAGCCAGTCTCCTTTTCCTGGAACAGTCTTCTCCTGAAGCAACAACCCCTCTTTTGGAGCAAAGCCTCCCTCCTGGGGTTCTTTGTTCTGCCAGTGCGAGTCCCTGGGCTTCTCTCTGGAGCAGGTCTGGAACCAGTACTTCTTTTGAACAGCTGAACAAGTCATCTCTCAACTTGGTTGCCCTTGCTATGCTGGAGGCCTGTGCAGTCACGTCTGTCTGTTTCAGCTCATTTCAATAAAACCTTGCCAGCAAAAGCTGGTTGAATACCTAATAAGGTTAACTTTAATTTTTAAAATTAAGATCATTTTTATATAGAACCAATATCTTACATAAAAAGCAAATCAATGTATTGCATGTCTAAACAAGTCAACTTTACAAGCAGTACAGACTTAAGACTTAACTTCAGTGATAAGTAGAAAATGAATCCATGGCCATAAACTATTAAGTTTTGAAAAGGATTTTCAGAATAACTGTCTATCTAATGAAGAAATCCTAGTATAATAAACAGTGAGTTAGTTGTCCAAAATTTAAAACATTTAATACTTGGAAAAAACAGTTTGGTTTTATGTCAGAAAGTTCTGTTGACAGAACTGCCTTAAATTAAACCAAAATCTACTTCTCTTGAAGTTTCATTATTCATTTTTTAAAATAACTTTTATCAGGTCTGGTACTCAATTCACAGGCACTGTGCTAGTAGCTAAAATTTCTACTCATTTATCTCCCGAAAAAATATGCAATAACTCCACCCAATTGTCTGTGTTGTAGGTTGAGAGGTCCGAAAATAAAGTTGGCATTAAAGAAAGTGGAGAGCCCATTGGTGAGACAGTGGAATAATTTTCACATGATGGAAATAGAAAGCAATAGAATAGTACATCATAAAAAGACAGGCGTGAAGAAGACATTTGGATGTGGGTGGCCATGGCATGGGTTGGGAGTGAATTGGATGGTAAGAGGCAGATGCAATAAGCAAAATAAATTTTCTCAAAAATTGTAGATAAACTACAAAATTAAAATATATGTTGGAATAAGAAACAAAATAAATCTCTACATAGTTATAGATCTTGATATAAAACTTTTCTTCATTTCTCTTTTTCAAAAGATAATCACTTTCCATTTGTCTTGTAGGGCTAGACCTATAGAATGTTTTCTGTCACTCTGTCATCCCCTCACTCTCCCAACCAGCGCATATTGTGAATGTTGGTGGACTCTCCAAGTAGCCAGAACAGCAGAGTGCAGATAGTATGCCATGTGTCAGCTGCACCACGATTGCCTTTTCCCATGATCATGCAGCTTTGTTTGATCTATTCAATTATCTTTCTTGTCCCTTTTTATTATAAAAATACCTGCAGATAAAATCTTCTTATTTTCACCAAAGAAGAGTAGCCTTTATAGATAGCACATACTTTTATCTAATTTCTATTAAAAAAATTAGTGTTTCAAAACCAATGTCATCATTTTTAATTAAATTCACCTGCTAGATGCTGGGTCATCCCCTAACAACATGAAAACATATAAGAATATTATACAACTTTATCCATCATCTATATTTGTCTTATTGCCTATATTTATTGTTTATCTAAATAAATTTTTTTCTCCTCTTGACTTCATCTGTAACCTCAAGCACATAAAACTTATTAAAATATGTCTTGTTTCTATAATTATGTTTTGTTGTCTTTTTTTCAATTTTTAACCTCCTCCCCACCAGCCATTTTTCTCTCAGTCTATTCCATTCAGACCATTCCAATAAACTATTTTCATTGAGGTCATAAATAATACAGTTGAATGCATCTTGTTTTTCTTTAACTAAAATTTAACTAAATTTAAAGGTAATAAATGCTAATGCAACAACATTCAAAAATTTGAAAAGAGGTCCAAGATGAAGTTTCCTCCTTACTTCTAACCCTAGCTCTCAGTCCCCTTCCATAAAATAAATTGTTAGGCAGTTTGGAGGCATGCATCTAGAATATTTAATACATGTGCAATCATTTTTAAACATTTTTTTCTTCAAGTGGTAGCATCCTCTTTTCTGCCCATTTTTACAATATTGTTAAGTGCATAATTCAACTGGCAATAAAATAACGAAAATCCTTATGGGCCAAAAGTAATGATAGAGTATGAATACAGACAGGAAAGTAGATAACACTGCATATGCAAGCTTCAGTGTGTTTGTGTATTTCTTCTAATAATTTGCTTTCTTTTCGGTGTTAAAAGAAAGAGTGATATTGAAGTTATACCTGTGATCATGATTTAATATAAGAACTGTAAGTTTTATCAGAATTGTACACTTAATTACTTACTTATACAGTCCTTTTTGACATACTATATAAGCAATGATTTAGTCTATAAAATGATTTTCTCTTCCCCTTTCCCTCTCTCTTTCACCATCAATTCTAGCAGATTATATTACATTTCTTAGAATTTAGTTTTTTATTGTTTAATAGCTTCATATTTCTATTATGAGAATTTTCAGTTCTAAGTGTATAATTTGATCCATGGTAATAAAAGATAATCAACCACACTTATTCTTTCTTGTACTCACTCTCTCTTTTTCCCCAACTTTTCTAGTTACATTTATTCACCATCAAGAATGATGACATTTACATTCTATCTTATTACTACAACTCTTACATTTGTTTAACTATTAGTTCTGCAATCCTGATACTTAGTCTTCCAATTGTAGCCCTACAATTAGAGGCTCACAGTTCTAGTGTCTTAATCTTACATTCACTGGATCTTTCATTATAGTTTTTCTATTCATCTCTTGATTGCCTGAATATCAACCTCTAGCAGTGTCTTGAAGAGGGCCTCATGGTAATGATAACATCTGAGCTTTTGCATGTTCAAAATGTTTATTGCCTCTATCTTAGAAAATAGAGGCAGCTCCACTATTTTATAGTGTTGAATACTGCCATAGACAAATCTGAATATGATCTCAACCATCAGAAAATAAAGAATGACTTAGGACAGATTGCTAAAAAAAATAAGAAAAAAGTAGCTGTTGACATTCACCATTCACATGTATTTGGGAATACAAACTCTCTGTGGGACTGTTTTTTTGGTTGTGCTGCTGTTGTAGTTGTTAAAATATTTGCTCTTATGTCATGCTCCCATGAAAATTGCCATACATTAAAATATAATTTAATGCCAATTTGCAAATTTTAAGCAATAAGTATTCAAGCATTATATATTAAATTCTTTTTTGCATTCCAACTAGGATTCTTACTGTTAAATAGAGTGATGCGTAACTTGGGATTTCTGTCTCAATTTCACAAGCAGCCTGTCCTGTGCAGTGAGCTGCCCTGAACCAGGCTATGTCTTTGTCTCTGCTTGAGACAAGGTAATATTTTCTTCCATGAGAATAAGGGATTGTTAAACATTTCTAACATCCACCAATTTTATCTTCTTCCTTCAGTCATATGCTGCATTACTTTATTTAGTTTTAGTGAGTCCATAGAGAGCTTTTCTTTCATCACTAAGGAGACTGATTGGTATTCTAGCATCTTCAAAACACGTTTGTGACAAATGCTCCTCTGATGCTTTTCTGGATGTAATTATTGGCTACCTAGTTAATATTCTCTGATGAGATGTCAGTCAGTTGTAAATTCCTTAGTGAGACTTTGAGTAATGACCTTACCTAATTTTACTGAGTACTAAGTGCCTCGTTTGTACTAAGCCCTTTAATACATTTTTTGGTTGAATGGTTTAGCACATTTAATCCCAATTATAAAACTAGGTAGACATTGTCAATACATTTTGCGAGGGAGAAAACTGAGTTCCAGAAATGTTAGTAACTCATCTGGGATCACACAGCTCAAGAGGGGTAGAGCCATAATTTGAAGCCAGGCATTCTGATTCCAGAACCCAAATACTTTGCCACAACCCAGCCTGTGTCTGGGGTCACAATGTTACTAAAATACTTTCATAGTGATTCCATTTGATATCATTGAGAGAGGGTTGTTATGGCTTATCATTAGGGACACAGATATCCTTATCCTGGTTCATATTAACATTAAAACCATGGTTAATCCAAAAAACGTGTACTGCAGTCAAGACAATTTTTACTCTTTGCAGTTGTGTAAATTTTTTACTTTTTAATACATTAATATTAACATTGAGTGTAACATTAATATCTCTAGAGAGATCATTAAGGAATAAAGGTGAATGCACACAGACTTTTGAAAATGGTTCTATAAATTACAGATCTGTGCCAGGCTCTTCAGGCTCCCGGTTATGCAGAAGGCAGGGCTGGAAGTGGGACCCGATTGTTTACTGGCTTTGCCTCTCACCTGTGCTCTTTGGGAAACAACAGTAACAGTATCATTATCACATCCTCATGCTTTTCAATTTAAGGCATGATAAAGTTGCAGTGAGTGCAATTTCTTTTGGAGAATAAAACTTCTCCCTCTTCTGTAGTTATTTGCAAAGTGAATAAAAGCAAAACAAAACAGAGAAAAAAACTTGAGTGAGTTGCTCTGAAAAATATGCTGCAACAGAGAAAACAAAACAAAACAAAAACATTGTTATCAGGCAAAAATAACACATTTGAATAAATATTTATGTATGTTTTCATAGTTTTCTGGCTGATGCCCCTTCATGTACCTTGCAGGCAGTTAAAGAAACAACAATAAATCATAAATAAGGAGTAAATGAACTCCATGAAAGTCTCTTATTATTCCATTACTGAAAGCCAGTTTAGCAAATTATTTCTTTTCCTTCCCAGTATATTTCTGTAAATAATCCAAAACAAACCTGTAGGATTTATAGAATGCATTTAATGTAAATTAAAGTAAGGCTATGAACAAAGCTGGCAAGAAATTAATTCATATTTCCCTGTGGCAAAAGAAAGAAAAGAAATAGTGTCTTTGGAAAACAAATCTACCAGAAACCATATGTGTGATTTGGGTTGAGAAATACATTTTAAAAATAATCTATTAGAGTTATGGAGCTTCTATATTATAATTTGAACCCCCAAATATCATATAATAGCACCCAATTCTTTCCTTTATTAATATATATTTGGCCAAAACATAATTTTCTCATTCCTGTTTGTTTTAGGAAATCTGGACCCCCATATCTCCTTATGTTGGAGAATCTTCTAACATTGTAACTCCTATATAAATCTCCTACAAATAACCCTACACACATCTAACCCATGATGAATATTCACTCTCCAAATTTAATACAAAAAGAAAAAATCAAGTGATCTATAAATCATAACTCTGGGTTATAATTTTATAAAGATTTGATCTAGTATTAATTAAAGATTATATATAATTTTAAGTATGTTCAAAATGCATGAGAGCACCTGATAATGCAAGATGATCCTCATGCTTCTTGGTAGAAATCTTATGAAATAAATTCCAGTATTGCCAAAAATATATTTTTGAAGTAACTGGATATTGGCTCTATTTTTGAAAAAGAAGTTGAGGCTTCCCAAATGAGTTCACAGTGAGGTGGAGACTAATATCTATTTTTCTCAAATGTGTTAGACAAAGCCACCAGAAACAATGTTAGAGACTAAAAGTAGCCATTGTAATAAAGCAGAAGGCAATACTGTTATGTGCTATCACTGTGTCCTAAAATACAATATATTTTCATATAATGCAGTAGTTTTTATATGTTGAAGTCGTTCAAACAACCTTTTTTGCCTTTGTCTGTATGTGTGATGCTGAACAGTCAGTTTTGCAGGCGTAGCACTTTTTAAGTGTTTTTGATTTTACGCAGGAACAGTCTTCACGTAACTATTACAAACACTCAGAATGAGGTGTGCAGCATTTATTATTTTTACTTAATATGCCATGTGCTTTTCAACAGAAGTCTATTTATACCTAAGAATTAATGAATATCTCTTTAATTAAAAACAACTTGATGGCACAATCGATTAGTCAAAACAACTATACCAACCCAGAAAATTTCAATTCACAATGGCAAGCTTAAGTTATCTACAATAGAGGCAAAGGTGAATGCACAGTAAGGAATAGTTCTAACATCCCACATCAGATAACTGAAATTAAGTTCATCACTGGAGTGGCTGTGGAAGAAAATATTACCATTAACGTTCTTCCTGGAGAATTTTTAAAATAATACATACACTCATTCGATGAATTCAGCATTAGTCTTATCTGGAAATTAAGTAGTAAGTTAAAAATACAGTATTATTTGATTAATGACAGATATTATAGACCTGTTTTATCTACAAATTTCTAATGCACTATAGATTTATTGCAAGGCATTTATGAATTCCTATTTCACCAAGTTTTGTAGACTAATTAAATCACATATATTTATACTTTTCACTGATTTTCTAAGATAGGTAGTGTTTAGAATTTAACTAAATTAATTCATGGTATTGCTGCTTCTGGATTTGTTTTGTTTGGCCAAGTTATCAGTAGGGACCTTAAACTGACACTAGTCCCCTGATGTAAGCACCTGCCCTAGAGTCACAGGTAAATTCCTGATATGACTTCTCTAACAACCCTGTGATCAACAGTCTCTCTTGCCTCCCAGTGCCAGCATGCCTTATGTATTCTTGGATAGAGAAGGCAGTTTACCAAAATCCAGCTCTTTTGGTTTAAATTGACCAATCTGGCCCTAGCCCAGGAACTCCAAAGCACTCTATCTTCAAACTGTTAATAAAGGCATGTGCCCAGGTCCTTTGCACTTTGCCTTGACTTCCCCATGTTTCCCTTTTTGGTGTGTCATGTATTTCCTCCAAGACCTGTGAATAATAGACTTCTCTATTTCAATTTCTCTTGAGGTCTGTTGTTGAACCACAACTCACCATCTGGTGCCCTGTGCTCCACCTAACAAATGCTGCTTAAACAAAGTCACAACAGCTAGTCACTATTGCGTTTAAGATGCAGCTTAATAAACATGTCTGGCAAAGTCAGTGCCCCAGATTCCATGGGTTCTGCTCCATTTCCCATTCTCCACTACAGGTGGATTAGTGCTAGCTAATTAGGGTTTACCAAGAAACAATAAGATGAAGTGACGTAGGTCCCTTCAAGGCATGCCGACACAGTTAGGAGCCTTGATACCTACTTCATTTCTCATTTCCTGTCCTGTACATGTCCTCTAAACAGCATGACCATAAGATGTAGAAGGATCCCCTTACCCATACTGGTCTATATATGAATGAGAAAGTAACCATCTTATGTCAAGCAGTTAAGGTTTTAGGTTTATCTGCTGCAATAGCTGGTGTTAATTATGCTGGGCAATGCTAAGTGAAATAATTCAGTCACAAAAGACAATTATATGATTCCACTTATGTGACATACTTAGAGTAGTCAGCTTCATAGAGATAGAAAGTAGAAGAGTGATTTCCAAGGGCTGTGGGCAGAAGGGCATGGGGAGTTGTTATTCAATGGGCACATAGTTTCATTTTTACAAGATAGAAAGAGTTCTGGAGATTAGATGCACAACAATGTGTATGAACTTAATACTCTTGCACCGTCCATTTAAAAATGGTTAAGATGGTAACTTTTTAAATTTTTATTATTTATTTATTTTGAGAGAGAGATAGAAAGGCAGGGGGAGGAGCAAGAAGCATCAACTCATAGTTTGCTTCTCATATGTGCCTTGACCTGGCAAGCCCGGGATTTCAAACCGGCAACCTCAGCGTTCCAGGTCGATGCTTTTTTTATTCACTGCGCCACCTCAGGTCAAACAAGATGGTAATTTTTATGCTATGCATATTTTAGCACAATTAAAAATATAAATTAAAGGAAAGTTAAGGTGTCAGAGTGGAAATGTAGTCTGTTTTTGTTTTAAAAAAAAAATCTTGTAAAGACTAAGTCTCCATTGCATAGAACTGCAAGGTAATCCCCTCAAGAATGTTCCAAAAGAGTTCTGAACTGTGACCATATAATTGGAATAAGAATAGAACAGCTTTATCCAAAATGACTGTTTAGGTTCATTCAATATCTGAAGAAAAAAATGCTTTCTAGCTAAATATTTAATTTTTAAAAATCACAATTTCCTTTAGTGAGTTAAAAACTCTGAGGGATTAGTGAAACTATATATACATAATACAGAGATACAGATAACAAGATAGGAAATCCCAGAGGGAAGGGAGAGGAAGTTAGGGGGAGGGGAGCAAAGAGGGTGTAATGGGGGACACAAGGGAGGGAAGTGAGGGTGTTATATTGAGAGGACACTTGAATCTATGTTAACACAATAAATTAAAATTAATAAAAATTAAAAAGAAAAACCTCTGAGAAGTCTTATAAAGAAAAAAACAAACAAAAACAAAATAAAACATAAAAAATGTTTTTAGCTTGTGTGATCAGCCTTTCTTAATCATTTAGCTAATGACTTTAAATTTTTTTTGCATAATACTATTATCAGAAATAAATATTTATCCACAATGCTCATTTCAAATGCTGAAATAGCATCTCCAAAATGACATGTTAAACTATTATCTTTGTTTACAAAATGTCTCATTTTTTCCAACACATATTTATAATTTGCCTTGAAGAGCAAACTGTCATGATCAGGTCTAATTAAGCATTACAGGATACAATAAAGCTACAAGTTGTTCCTGGCAGATAAACGCATGCATTTAAATACATACACATATAAGCACACACATGAACAGACACATACACAAACAGCCAATATTTAATTGAATACTTACTATGAATTGGATGTTATGCTAATGTATTACATGTACCTTACCTCATTGAATCATCACAACAGTCCTATGACAAAGTATTATTAGTACCAGGATTTTAAGATGAAAAAAACTGAGGTTCCAAGAGGTTAAGAAACTTTCTCAAGGTCACATGATTAGCAAATGAGCATAATTCGATTTAAACCAGAGCTACGACATTCCAGAATCAAGTTCTAAGCCATTATTATATATGGAGAACTTTTCTACAGGTATAGATATGAATCAATTAAGTACTCCATCCTATAGAAAGAACCCTACTTATCAAAAGGAAAAACAGAAACAAACAACAAAACAAAGATATAACTCACAATATCAAAAAACTGGTCATCCAAGTTTCCTTAAACTATAATGTTTTATTTAAAATTTTCAATTTATTTTTTTATTTTCTTTTTACAGTGTAATAACAATATAGTGCATTAGTTTTTCCTTGTTTTGTATGAATATTTAGTCTTTGTAATAATGAGGATAATTATTGTGTAGTAATACTTTTAATTAAAGAACTGAATCATCTCAGAATTAGAAAGATTTAAGATAAAAATTGGCCTGACATTTACATTTTTTAATACCTTATATGGTTTTCAGTCCTTAAGTATAGAAAATGTATCTTCAGATTCATTCTTTCTTAAATTTTTTATTAAATTTATTGGAGTGACATTAGTTAATAAAAGAATATAGGTTTCAAATATACAATTCTATGTGGACCTAAAAGTTGAAAAACAATAATAGATTAAAAAAAACAAAACAGAGTCCATTGTACACATATGACATGAAATTGAAGCGCATTGGGTTAAGAGCTAGGCTAAGAATTAAAAGACTGGTTCTACTCCTACTTCTACCCTTATCTAACTACTCCTTTTTTTGATAACATTCATCAACTTTTCCATGCTACTGTTTACTCAATTGAAAAATGTGAAGAGAGGCCAAACTAGCTGACCTCTAAGGTCTTTTCCAAAGGCACAAACCTATGGCATGAAGTACTTATTGGAAGAACAGGAGATGAGAGTTTCTACACCATCGTGGAAAAGGTATTCACCTTAAATTTGAGACAAATCAACTTTCTAAACTGAGACAAGTCAACACCTTGTTGTACTTGTGGGTGCATCATTTATTTTAATAAAAGTTCATATACACAGATGAATGCAGGGCACAGACAGCTCTTTAAGGAGAAGGAAGCAGAGTTTAGTGGAAGTTCATTTTGCTATTACCTCTGTACTATTGTGTATTGTGAAATTCAGCTTGAAAAGCAGTTCTTTCTTCATCCAATTTCTCTGTCCTCTAAGGCTGACCTCTAGGATACTGATAAAATTTTCCCATCCTTGAAGATTAAAAAAAAAAGGGGGGGAATGGGAAGAGCATTGGATATGCTAATAACAAAATATAGGACTCAGAAAAAAACAGAGTCAGGTAGCTGGCCTCTTGTTTCTGAGTTTCATCTGGAGTCATTATGAATAGTAGAAAAGCAATAGAAAAAAGATATATGTTTTCTCTGTCACCTCTGCACTTGTCCTGCTGATGCTATGAAAGTAAGAGAGGGAAAAAAAAGAACTGTAGACATAGGTCATACCCATATGCTAACACCAAGGTTTCTGTTGAGGCAAAATGTTTAAAGACAGGAATCAAAAAACAAGAAAAAAGATAAACATTACGTATTACAAACAGTAACTGGTATTGTATAACAGTATAAGCAACCAGCTTAAGTTTCTGGCCCCATATTGCTTTGTAAGTTTAAAAAAAGAAAAGGAAAGAAGAAAGAAAAAAGTACCAATCTAAGTAGCCTCGGCTGAAAAAAGTATGTATTATTGCTGCATATAAGTAACTGTCATTGGATAGATGAATGTTTCCAAAATCTCCATTATTCTTAAAATGTTATTGCAAATATTAGTCCTGTTTACTGTTATTCGCTCTTCTTCTACCTGTTTCCATTACTCTGTATTAAAAATTCAACTGGTAACTTTTTTTCCAAGTTTCTGCTGACTGACATTTGGCCACTTTCAGGCATCTAAGTAGGACAGTCCTAATACTGCATGGGGGGGGGCAATAGGGATCCCTTTATAAAATTATTATTTAATTACAGTTGACATATAATATATACCTAATAAAATGATCACCATAATAAGTCAAGTCCCCATCTGACCCATACATAGTTATTACAAAGTTATTGAGTATATGCCCTATACAGTTCTTTAAATTACTCTGACTGTCTTAATAACTGTCAATTTTTACTTCTTCAAGAATTCCTTTCTTGAGTTGCTGGTCTCCAGAATATTCTCTGTCTCCTCCCCCTCTTTCTTCATCCACTTCCACCTTAACTCTTCCCAGTCCTAGTTTTGTAACTGAGCTTTTGTCGCTACCTCAGAATGAATACCCGAGCCTTCATGTTCTCATAATTATAAATCACGTCATGTCAGATGATCTTTTGTTTCCCTTTCTACAGTTACTAACAAACTGTTTTCCACTTATCTCAATGAACTTGTCCTTGCTCACTGTTTCTCTCTCTCAAGCTCATGTCATCATCACGTTGACCAGTTGGAGTATGACCATTGATTGACAAATCAAGAAGCCAGAGAAGTCAGCTAGTATTTTCATCTTCATTTGTATTCTTTTCCCCTCCATTTTCTTACATCTGACATGGGGATTTACATTAGAAAAAGAAACTTTAAAACTGGTAGGAAGCGGAGGAGCAAGATGGCGACAGAGTAGGCGGACGTACCAACTTCCAACTCCCAGAACCAAAGTGGATTATAACTCAATTTTAAGAACCATCATCGGGATAAACCAACTTTGAACTAAACTAAGTGGACTCTTTAACCAAGGAACACAGAAGAAACCACATAGACTGGTAACAATAGCGAAAACACGAAGAGGGCTGCCCAGCTCCCCGGAGCAAACGACAGCCCGGAGAGACCCGCGTGGCGGGAGGAGAGTTTGGTGGAGAGGGAGGGATCTGGGTCCCAGAAACCAAGCCCCAGCCTGCAGTCCCAGAGCCTAAAAGAGGCGTTTGGACAGTTTTGAGCTGTGAAACAAGTGAGGGAGCTCCCAGGCCTACAGTGTGGAGTATTAGGTCCCTTCCTACTCTGCTGAGGGTTGCTGAAGGATATGGTGAAGGCAGGACGCTGAAACGCGGTTCTGTCGAAGTGGGCAGAGGCCAAGCCGGTATGAGCTCGGTCTAGCCCCGCAGGGGAGGAGGGGACGCGCAAAAGCAGTCCAGAAGCTGCGGACCGACTGTAATCGCACCTGCAGGGACAAAGTGGGAGGCCAGGAACGGGCAGAGATCTGCTCTGCGACCCTGCGCAAGCCGGCCCTGACTGCGGAGATGGGGATAGGACCAGGGACGGGCAGGGGCTTTTGGCTGAGCTCACACAACCAGCCCCGCCCGGCCGGAGAAACCACGGTTTGCCATTCTATGTGCGCGAGCGGGCTCCAAGCGCGGGGACAGGGTAGACCCCGAGACAAGTGGAAGCTCACAGCTGAGCCCAAGCAACTATCCCTGCCCGGCAGGAGAAACCATGGTTTGCCATCCTAAGTGCGTGAGCGGGCTCCGAATGCAGAGGTGGGGTAGAGTCTGGGAAGAGTGGAAGTCCGCAGCTGAGTAGAAGCAAGCAAACACACCCGGCCCAATAAACCTTGGTTTGAGACTCAGCGCAGAAGGGCCCTGGCCTCGAGGGTGGGGCTAAATTCTGGACGGGCAAAGGCTCAGAGCTGAGAGCAAGTCAAAAGCTCTGCCCAACCCGAAACTGTGGAAAGCAGGCTCTGACTGTGGGTTCTGGGCGGAAGTCTGTAAACAGGCTGGGTCTGCAGCTGAGCAAAGGTGCTCACCTCTACCCTTGGTGCTGAGGCATGTGGCTTGAGTGACAGCCCCTCCCACGGAGGAAAGGCAGAAATCACAGCAAAAGCCACAGTGGGCCGGCGCTAGCAACACCCATACCCAACCGCCCTAGGCAGCGGCAGAGGGGGTGGCGGGCCAGCAGACAGACCACACCTAGAGAACAAAAAGGCAACACCTACTGGACTCCAGGGCCCAAAAATTGCTTATACACAGACAAAATGGGCAGACAGGAATGCAAACCAAATGAATGAAGAGAAATCCCCAGAGAGGGACCTAAATGAACCAGATATAACCAAACTACCAGAAGCAGACTTTAGAATAATGATAGTTAGGATGTTCAAAAAAATTAGAGCAACAATGAATAGTCATTATGAACACCTAAATAAAGAGATAACAAGTATAAAAAAAGAATTTGAAATAATAAAAAGAATCAGACAGAAATGACAAGTACAGTATCAGAACTGAAGACCATAATGGAAGGAATTAAAAGCAGGATGAATCACGCTGAGGATAGAATCAGCGAGTTAGAGGACACAATAAACAAAGGCACAGAAGCAGAGAAGAAAAAGGAAAAGAGACTCAAAAAATGTGAGGAAACTCTGAGAAAGCTCTGTGACAACCTGAAGAGAAACAACATTCGCATCAGAGGGTTGCCTGAAGAAGAGGAGAGAGGACAGGAAATGGAAACTTTGTTCAATCAAATCATAGCAGAAAACTTCCCTAAATTAAGGCTGGGAAATACTCCAAACGTTCAAGAAGCACACAGAACTCCATTAAAGAGAAACCCAAATAGATCTACACCAAGACACATCATAGTTAAAATACCAAAGCTAATGGATAAAAAAAAAATCTTAAAAGCTGCTAGGGAAAAAAAGGTTATCACCTATAAAGGAGACCCCATAAGGACGACATCTGACTTCTCAACAGAAACACTTGAGGCCAGAAGGGAATGGCAAGATATAATCAAAGTAATGCAGAACAAGAACCTACAACCAAGACCACTTTATCCAGCTAGGTTAACGTTTAAAATTGAAGGAGAAATAAAGAGCTTACCAGAAAAAGAAAGCCTCAAGGAATTCATTAAAACCAAACCAATTCTGCAAGAGATACTAAGGGGCCCAGTGTGAACAGTTCAAAGGGAGAAAAGAATATAGCAAAAAAATAAATAAATAAATAATACAGCTTTAAAGAATAAAATGGCAATAAACAACTACATATCAATAATAACCTTAAATGTAAATGGATTAAATGATCCAATCAAAAGACATAGGGTAGCTGCGTGGATAAAGAAACAGGACCCATACATATGCTGTCTACAAGAGACATACCTTAAAACAAAAGATGCACATAGACTGAACGTAAAAGGATGGAAAAAAATATTTCATGCAAATGGAAATGAAAAAAAAGCCGGGGTAGCGGGACTTATAGCTGACAAAATGGACTTTAAAACAAAGACTATAAAAAGACATAAAGAAGAACACTACATAATGATAAAGGGAACAATTCAACAGGAAGATATAAATATTATAAATATCTATGCTCCAAATATAGGAGCCCTTACATACATAAAGCAGACTTTGATGGATGAAAAGGGCAAGATTAACAGTAATACTATCATAGTAGGGGATTTCTATACCCCTCTAACAACACTAGAAAGATCCTCAAGAAAGAAAATTAATAAAGAAACAGGTGACTTAAAGGATACACTAGATCAACTTGATTTAATAGATATCTTCAGAACTTTTTACCCTAAAGCAGTAGAATATACATTTTTCTCAAGTGCTCATTGTACGTTTTCTAGGATAGACCACATGTTAGGACACAAAAATGGTCTCAATAAATTTAAGAACATTGAAATCATATCAATTATTTTCTCTGATCACAATGCCGTGAAAGTAGAAATTAACCACAAAAGAAAACCTGAAAAATACTCAAACACTTGGAAACTAAATAGCATGATATTAAATACTGAATGGATTAACTGTGAGATAAAAGAAGAAATAAAAAAGTTTCTAGATACAAATGATAATGAGCATATATCAACTCAAAATTTTGTACACAGCAAAAGCAGTTCTGAGAGGGAAGTTCAGTGCACTACAAGCATATCATAAGAAGCTAGAAAAAGCTCAAATAAGCAACCTGACCCTTCAGCTAAAAGAACTAGAAAAACAACAACAAATAAAACCCAGGACAAGTAGAAGAAAAAAATAATAAAGATCAGAGCAGAAATAAATGACATAGAGGCTAAGGAAACAATACATAGGATCAATGAAACCAGAAGCTGGTTCTTTGAAAAGGTAAAGAAAATTGATGAACCTTTAACTAGACTCACCAAGAAAAAACGAGAGAGGACTCAAATAAATAAAATTAGAAAGGACAGTGGAGAAATAACAACTGACACAACAGAAATACAAAGCATTGTAAGAAAATACTATGAAGAACTATATGCCAAAAAATTAGACAATCTTGGTGAAATGGACAAATTTCTTGAATCATATAACCTTCCAAAAATCAATCTGCAAGAATCAGAACACCTAAACAGACCAATTACAACAAATGAGATCGAAACAGTTATCAAAAAACTCCCAAATTAGAAAAGTCCTGGGCCTGATGGCTTCACAAGTGAATTCTATCAAAATTTCAAAGAAGAACTAACTCCTATCCTCCTCAAGCTATTTCAAAAAATTTAAGAGGAAGGAAGACTTCCAAACTCCTTTTATGAGGCGAGCATAATTCTGATCCCAAAACCTGGCAAAAACAACACAAAGAAAGAAAATTATAGGCCTATATTTCTGATGAATTTACATGCTAAAATTCTCAAAAAATATTAGCCAACCGGATCCAGCAATATATGAAAAAAATCATACACCATGATCAAGTGGGATTTATTCTGGAGAGGTTCGACTGCAAGCATGGCCCCAGATGGGCAGAGCATCAGTCCAAAACAGTGTTGTTGGGTGGAGCCTAGTCAGGATGAATGCAGGAATCTGTCTCTGTATCTGCCCTACTCCCACTTTAAAAAAGTAATACTAATAATAAATATATATATATTTAGAATTCTATGAGTTATTTAGAAGTTAATGTAAATATATTCTGAATTATACAAATACTAACTTTTTAATTAAATTTGGCCATGTAATATAGTTTTACTTCATAGGTTGCATGTACCTATATAGTTGTATACATGAGCCAAAGGAAGTTCAAATGATGTTGAGGCTTGATGTATGAACTAAATTTTCAAAATAATTGGAATAGAAACTGTAGTAAAATTGAGGTATCAGAAGTCATATGGTTTTATTGACACATCAAAATAAAAAAGATCCAAGCATAGGAAAATTAATCCTGTTCTTATAATTGTTAAAGTTCATTAGCAGTCAGAATAAAAGAGATATTCAATAAACTCCTTCTCCATTTCAGTCTCTGATTCTAGCAATAAATTAGAAATTCATCTAACTTCATTTTTAATATTAAAAATAACTAATCTATATCTAAACTGTAATAAGAATGCTTTACAATGTCATGAAGTGACACATTATTACAACTACCATTCAAAAATTTCTCAAAGATAGATTTGGGAGTAAGAAAGAGGTCTAATTATTCTAAATCATTACAAAAAAGTTTAACATTATTAATTCACTTTGTTAAACATGTTTATTCAAATAGCAATTCTCTGAATTAAAATACTTGTACCCAAGATTTTAAAAAGTTAAAACACACAGGTTAAGAGTTTTTAATCAAGATGCCAGACTGAGAATATATAAAAAGTCTCCCTTGCATCACGCCAAACCCATAGACATACTATTTAAAATATTTGAAAAGCTAACAGAAAATTATGGCCAAGTTTAAAAGTAATAAAGGAAAAATCTTCAGGTGATGGAAATAGCAAAAATGTATACTCACAGTGGACCTTGGTTTGTGCACCAGAGTGTACAGAATGATATAGAACAGGTATATTCTCTAACAGCTGAAATCTTAATGCCTATGATAGGCGGGGTTTTTAAGCCACAGAATCTGAGCATTTGGAAGAGGTAGAAAAATGTTGTAATTGGTGGAAAAGTGATTATAAAATCTCTATTTGAAACTCGAGTCAAAACTTCCAGTCGAATACTTGTTTGAGGACATAGAGAGAAATAGAATTATCTTTAAAACTCTGAACTTACACTGCCCAATCGTTCAGGTTCTGAACATATACTGTCAACTTCAAAAAATTAATAGTTATAGAATATTCTGACCTAACAAGACATACTCTTTTCAAGTGCACATGGCACATTTTTTAAAATAAACAGTATTTTATGCCCTAAAACAAGTCTCAGTAAATGTAAAGGGATTTGAAGTATACAAAGTATACTTTATGGCCACAATGGATGAAATCAGAAATCAACAACAGAAAGACATATGAAGAGTTCTCAAATAGTTGGAAACTAAATAAATCACTTTTAAATAATAAATAGGTACAAGAAGAAATCAAAATGGAAACAAAGTAGTACAGTTACTTTGAACTACACACACAGAAATATCTATATAAATTGAAAGATGCTAGTATAAGTAACTTGAAGAGGGGATAAATAAAACTCAAAGTGCACAAAGAAAGGAAATGATGACGATCAAGGTACAATGAGTGAAAGGAAAAATAGAAAACCAATAGAAAACATCAATGAAACCAAAAGCTGATCTTTTGAGCAGGTAAATAAAATTGCTAAATCTTTAACCAGACTGATTAGGAAAATAAGAGAGAGAAAACACAAATTGCCAATATTAGAAATGACATAAATGGCACCACTACAGATTCTATAGATATTTAAATAATAATAAAAGTATATTATATCCAACTTCTTACCGATAAATTTTGCAACTTGGATGAAAAGGACATATTGCATGAAAGACAGAAACTACCAAACCTCATGCAAGAAGAAATGGGTAACTGAATTATCTCGTGCCTATGAAAAGAAATTGAATTTGTAGTTTAAAACTTTCTCTGGAGGAATATTCCAGTCTCAGAGAGCATCACTGGTAATTTTTATCAAATATTTAGAGAAGAAATTAAATACAAACTCTTCCAGAAAAGTGAAAAAGAAAGAAGTATTTCCAAACTTATCCTATCAGACTAGCATTACCCAGGTACTATAAAATCAGACAAAAACAATACAAGAAAACTGCAGATCAATATCCCTCTTGAACATAGATAAAAATGTTTCTAAAGAAATTTAGCAAGTCAAATCCAACAATATATGAAAAATGTACATATCATGACTGTGTAAGTTTTCTATTGCTGTATAACAAATTACCACAACTCAGTGACTTAAAACAACACATATTTATTACCTCACAGTTATCTGGCAAATCAGGATCCAGACAAAGATTAGCTAGATCCTCTGCTCAAAGTCTTAGAAGAAGACAGACATCTCTACATACATTACAACCTAAAAACAGTGAGGCACATATCTTCAAAGTAATAAAAGATATTTATCAAAACTTTAAAGCAAACTTTGTACAAACTAATGAAACATTAGAAGCACTCCCATTAAAGTTGGGTACAAGACAGCTATGCCTATCTCTACTATTAATAGTCAAGAAACTAATAAAATTAAAACTATACACAACAGTAATATTTCTATTATTAAGTATATCACTACTTTGTAGTCAATAAGAAGAAATACTCATCTCTTAACGTTAACTTTATTTCTCTTTTTTACAATTTGTAAATTTTAAATGTTCTTATATCTATATAAATGTTATGCATATAAATGTTTGCATATATTTCATTAATTATAAAAACTTAAGTCAACACTAAAGATAAATAATTTTTTTCTTATAAAAATGGTTAGTGTAATAATTAAGTCCATAAAAACATCATTCTAGATGAATCATCTATAGTAATAGTCTCTAGGCTCCTGCCTTTTTCATGTTCTGTCCAATATTTATACCAACATTTAATATTCAATAAGTAATTTAGAGAAAAGAGATGGAAATAATGTTGATCATATTTATGTATAGCTAAAAGTTGGTGGAGGGAGCTAATGTTAAATAAAGTAATGAGAATTTTTTAAATCTCTTTTAGGTAGACTTTTGAGTCCAAATTTCAAAAACAAAAATAATCAATGTGAGTTTTAAATCCTGTTAGGGTTTATAAAACACCTATTTTGTTAAAATAGTCCAAGAAAATATAATACCTGGATTGAAAGCAGTTCATATGCAAAGGCTTTTAAGTGAGTTGATCAGATGCTCAATATTGTCCAATGAAAGTCTAGGGTTAAGAGGATCCTGGAATCCACATCACAAATATGGTCTATCAGACTGCCACAGATCGAAGGATCTATCTACTGCTTTGACTGAACTGAACTATCAGTTCATTTTTACCACTTATAACAATTCAGCAACTATAATGAGACAATCCATCCCATCTTGGAAAATTCATATGAGAAAAATGATCTTATCATTAAAGATGGGGAAAACTCCCTAAATACATCATTTAATCTGGATAATTAAATTATCAAAAGCAACTTATTAGTGCATGATTTTGAGTAGTCAGTTTGCTTCACATGGTTAAATTACTCATGGGACAATTTGTTAAGAAAATTCTTGGAATAACCACCTGAAAAATTATATTCCCTTAGCTGAGACCCAAGTAACACTAATAAGATAAGAAAGGGAAGACCACTAAGAGGACCAGAGGCTTAGAAAAGAAGAGCTTAGTGTTTAATATTTCCAAGTTCTAAGTAAATTTTGTAGCTGCAAAGAAATGTCACAAATTGCATAATTTTGTCAACTAGTCTCATGACTGATGTCAATCAACAGAACGAAAATAAGATATATCAAGGAAGGAGATGGTAGAGGAGTGTTTTCAAATGGCCTTCTTTAGATTTTCAAGAGCAGAATGAAGCACTCCCTTTCTACTGAACAAACCTCAAGGCTCTTACATAGACCTGCATTTAGTATCCTGTAAGTACTGCCATCTCAGTGTTCTATTTTCTTCATAAAGCAAGGTGGCTAAGAAGAAAAAATGCCATCAGGCCTAAAGAAAGCAATCTAGCACCCCTAATTCCCATCTCATTAGCTAAAACAATGATGTTTATTGTGTTAATTTTATGATATTACAAACTGTATTATTCTCATTTCATCATATAATATTGAGGCAATGTACTGTACATGTGCTGCATGATGACATTGCAGTCAGTGAGGAACTGCATATACAGTGGTGGTCATGTAAGATTATAACGGAGCTGAAAAATTCTTATCACCTAGTGACGTCAAAGTCATTTTAATGTAATGCAACTCATCACTCAGGTTTCTGTGGTGATGCTGATATAAACAAACCCACTATGTTGCCAATTGTATAAAAGTATAGCACATAATATTATGACCACTACATAATTCTTGATAATGATAATAAACAACTATATTACTGGTGGACTTGCGTATTTACTACATATACCTTCTATTGTTAACTTAGAGTGCACTCTTTCTACTTATTAAAAAAGTTTGCTGCAAAGCTGTACACTATATTTTGCCAACAGCAGCCTTATATGGCTTGTGTTTACCATGTATCTTGATTGCATCATTTTCTCTTGTGTTTAATTTAATCACATATTGTTTTAAAAATTTAGTGTAGCTTAAGTGAGCAGTGCTAATAAAGTCTACAGTAGTGAACAGTAATGTCCTGGACCCTCACATTCACTCACCAGTCAGTCACTGATTCAGCCAGAGAAACTTCCAGTCCTGCAAGCTCCATTCATAACAAGTGTCATCTACTGCTGTGCTATTGTTTTCTTTCATACTGCATTTTTACTGTACCTTTTCTTTTTTTTTTTTTTTTTATTCATTTTAGAGAGGAGACACAGAGTGAGAGAAAGAGAGAAAGGGGGGAGGAGCTGGAAGCATCAACTCCCATATGTGCCTTGACCAGACCACTGCAGGGTTTTGAACTGGCAACCTCATTGTTCCCAGGTCAATGCTTTATCCACTGCGCCACCACAGGTCAGGCTTTATTGTACCTTTTCTATGTTTAGATACACAAACACCATTGTGTTACAGTTGCTGACAGTATTCAGTACCATAGCTGCTGTACAGTTTCGTAGCCTAGGCTCCATAGGCTACACCATCTAGCCCAGGTGTGTAGTAGGCTTTACCGCCTACGTTTGTGCAGGTGAACTTGATGATGTTCCCACGATCACAAAACAGCCTAGTAATGTGTTTTCATAATGTATCCCTGTCACATGGTACATGTTTACCTTATTGTTTTTTTAGTTAGATACTATAAATGTTTCTGTTTAGAAAATACCTAGATTCTGAGGTCTGCTGGGTAGTTTTTCCCTTTTCTGTGACCTGATTGGAAGACAGAAAACAAAAGGAGATTGATTTGAAAGAGGAGAATGCATTTGTTTGTCCTTATTTTCCAGATACTAGACACAAAAACTCTCAAAACTAATCAAAAATGTAAAATCTCTTTAAAACACCATTTCCATAGCCCAAATGACTCTTTAAAAAATATGGTGGTTCCAGAAAAAAAAAATTAAAGAATTTATTTTTTTAAGTATTTGTTTATTTGTTTATTTGAGCCCCACTGATACATCACTGCAGCCAGGGACCAGCACCAGCCAGCGTGCACAGCAAGCAGAGGGCGGGGCAGCAGCCAGCTGTGGGGACCCACCCTAATAGACTGCCTGGTGACTGCCTTCTAGGTCTCTTTTAGAGATTCCCCAAAATGACTGGGAGACATTAGGATAGCCAGAGGCAGATTAAGATCAGTTGAGGCTCCAGGCACAGATGAAAATATTGGGCTGTTTATATTAGAAAAAAGTATAAAGGGGTTCTGCAGGGCCCTTCAGAAGTAGGGGCCCAAGGGATGCACCCGGGGCACCCACTGTTAAACCGGTCTCTGGGCATAGCTATGCTATGTCCATTTTAAACTATCTTTAGGAAAACTCAGACTATAGTTTGAGGTCATAAGAAATTGATAATACGCTTTTTTATTTTTTAGCTTTCATGTTTCTTTTTTTAATTGAATTTCTTGGGGTGACATAGATTAATAAAATTATATAGGTTTCAGGTATTCAATTTTAGAATACATCATCTGTATATTGTTTTATGTGTTCACCACCCCAAATCAAGTCTCATTCCTTCACCATTTATCCCCCCTTTAAAATTAAAGACTTTAATGGAGAATAAAAGACTTTACTCTGTATCACATGAGGTAAAGTGTAGATGCACTGAATAAAAATGTAATAAATCTATGTAATTTGTTCTGCCCTTGGAAGAATCACCCTCTATTGAAAATAGAAGCTATTAAGTCCCTAAACTCAGAGAGTCTTCACTATTTTTCATCAAAAGCAAACCTATGTAAAGGATAACACAGGATGTTCACACTGAAAGCTATATATTTGTTTCTTGTTAATTGTATTGCTGATCCTATCAGAATCATTAGGCACCTTCAAAAGTACTGTGGCAATGAGTCTGCTTTGGTTTCACAAATGACTCAGTGGAAAACCAAGAGAGCAAAGGCTGAGGAAGAAGGTGGACTGGCTCAGTTAAGCTGGCAAGAGACAATGACAGTGATAATGCAGTCCCAAGATACTGAAGTTTGACTTTTAAAATATGTAATTCAGGTCATTTGGAAACCCTCCTCCCAGCCCTAACAAGTGGTTATTATTAACTTATATTCGCTATTTAATACCTCTTTGGGGGGAAGTCCTTGAGATGCAATGCCATAGCTTTTAGTATATTATATACGACACAGACCCTATCATCACATCATTACCTACACAGGAGCATTCTGCTAAATAAAATATATTGTGTGTACATTTGCTTTTAGAAGGTAGCTGCATTTTAACTAGCATAAGGAACTTGTTTTTGTAATTTTTAATGGGGTTAACATTTTACTAGTGAAGTTAACTGTCTCGTTAACTTTGTATTCATATGCAGATATTTTTTGTTCTGTTTTAAATTTTTTAAAGCCAAGACTTGATTTTCAGAATTTGTCAGAATGGAAAATGAGGCAGTAAATAAGTGAGAAATGTGTGTCCTAATTCCATTTCTGTCACCAAGTGTGTTTTACTACTTATTTTACTTATTGGGCCTTAGTTTTCCTTATGGTCAAATGATCATAAAGTCCCCTTCAGCTCCATAGTTCCTCACATCTAGTACAGTTAGTACTATACTGAGCAAAAAAAACAAAACCAAAGTACGAAGACATCTCTAACCTCTACTGAGCTGCTATACACAGCTGTGCTATTTACAACCAGAGGTCACCATTCACATTGGAGACAGTTTCCTACCAGAGGTTGCTAGAGTGTCTCAGGGCACAATATTTTTTCCTGTAATGGCCATATGGGCTAGCAGTGAACCTGTCAAATTCCTTGGGTTGTTGCTATTAAGAAACAGCAGGAAAGATTTTATAAGCATGTACACAATGCTTAACCATTTACAGAAAACTAATGTTTAAGAAGATAATTTTGGGATACAGAATTCAATTGCATATAACATGTGTTCTATTTCATTGGAAAAGTTTACACTGCATGAATCATGGAGGCTGGATAACAGGTATATTTGTAGTGACTGGTGCCCACTAAATACTCAAGACTTTTTCCAAAATGTTCTGGAATTCAAGAGACCACTGAGGTTCTTCACTAGCCTCTCAAGATAAAAAATTTCCCCTAAAGATGACCAGACTTCCATTTGCTGCCAAGTGTGTGGGGACTTAAAGCAGATTAACTGACTCACAAAATAAACAAATGTGGTGTTTCTTTTACCTCCATTTTGTGGAGCAAAAATCATACATGTTAAATATATAAATAGTTCATACTAATTGTTCCTAATCTTCACATAGACACTTTTATTTTTTTAATGTTTTTAAGGTTTATTCGTGTTATAACATATAACAGTACTTCATTCCTTTTCATGACCAAATAATATCCCATTACATGAATATGGCTTTATTTTTATTTTATTTTATTTTTTACAGGGACAGAGAAAGAGTCAGAGAGAGGGATAGACAGGGACAGACAGACAGGAACGGAGAGAGATGAGAAGCATTAATCATCAGTTTTTCGTTGCAACACCTTAGTTGTTCATTGATTGCTTTCTCACATGTGCCTTGACGGCGGGCATTCAGCAGACACAGTAACCCCTTCCTGGAGCCAGCGACCTTGGGTCCGAGCTGGCAAACTTTTGCTCAAGCTGGCGACCTTGGGGTCTCGAACCTGGCTCCTCTGCATCCCAGTCCAACGCTCTATCCACTGCGCCACAGCCCGGTCAGGCTAGACACTTTTATTTTTATAAACATTCTTTGGTCACTGAGAGCCCAAAATGAGAATGTGAGGCAATATGTATCCAATCCTCTTCATGATGAAGACTTTCCCTTTCCTTTGAGCTTATCTCACACTAATGAGAGAAAATAGGGTAGAAGCACCTTGAAAAGTTGGTTTATGAGAATCCTTCCTACTTTTAGTTGCAGTTACGCTGGTCCCATAAAGAAATGGAGGAAGGAAGTTCGTGCTCTCTGAGTACATCACAATTTCCATAGAACTGGATTCCAAAAGTCTGTTAGGTGAATAAAGTAAAATGAATTAAGGTGTCATCCAATGATGCACAAATCATAAACAGAAAGGGTACAGGAAAATCTCCTTTTCTATGGCCTCTGTTCCCCCATTTTGGAGGCCAAACTTTGCCCTTGAATAAACACAAACACCTCCTATCTAAATGACTCACTGTCAGATGCTGGCTCTTAGTCTATTAGATTATCATCGTGTCATTTTTGTTTTTGGCAGTGTTTGAGTGCAGCTCTAACAGCTTTATTTGAACACTGTTTTCATATCTAAAAGCTTGAATCTGTAAAACAAACACACAAACATTTATAGACATCTTTATATCACTTCAAATTGTTGTGATTAGTATACATACTTTGAATATTATTACTTAAACAACCTCCAGCTGATGTTAAAAAAGTAACACTTTGGAACAAGGCATGCTGCAAATGTTCTATTAAGGATGCTGTTTATTTATATCAGTGCATAGAAAAGTACAGCTGTACAAAACATAAATCAATGTCAAAAGTAAAAGGCATTAAAATTCATAAGGTTCATTTTCCGACATCCAGAGCAAACTGTGGCTGAGAGTTTGTCACAGCCTTAACATCAGCAATAAAATTATGTAACTGCTGATGTCACATTCTTTGAGGTAAACTCAAAGGCATCTAAAATTTTATAGCTTAGTTTGGCTTCTTTTAAAAATGAACATATATTACTCTTAATTTTGTTTCTTATGATACCTAGAAGACCTGAATATAAAAACAGCATCAGAGGGAAAATAGCTTGCAGTCCACAGAGTTTTAACCAACATAAAAAGAAGTATACACATGCATCCGAGTTGCTATTGATCAGGAAAGCACAGGAATTAGTGTTGCTTTAACGCCTATTAAGGGAAACAGTGTTTTCTATAGCAGAATGAAGACGGGTTATTGCTAAGTAAGGAAGATCTAAAAACAAGTCATGCAGATGCTAATTTTCATTCACAGTTAGGTAATTTTCTGCTTTGGCTTTCACATTTTTAAAGCTCTGGTCTGTTGGCTTCGGGTGATTTATGAGACTTTGGTTCCCATTTAAATATTCACCGGGTTTGAGAGGATATACTCTTGTCATGTTATCTGGGAATCATATTTTCCATCAAATTCCAATTTCTTTGAACGTAAAGATCAAATACCCACATCTGCATGTCCCCAAGAATCTAAGATAAACTGGTTTCATATTTTCCCTTTAGGTGGTGGGATGGTGACAGTGAGATCTGTCATTGTGAAAGTAGAGGTTGAGGTGAATGAGCCCATTATTCTGTTCCAAGAAGTAATATGCACCATCGCTTAACCTTAAACAGTCTTTACTATGGGCCAGACACTGTTGGGAGCAAGTTACTCAAAGAAACTCATTTAACTTTTTCAGCAGTCCCATGAGGTAGTATATTTTTCAGGAGAGAAAACCCAAGTACAGGGAGGTTATGTGGCCTGTCCAAGCCACACAACTAATGGGTGGCACTGTTGGTACAGCAGACGGTGTGATTCAAAGGTTTGTCTCGTAAGCACCACCCATGCTGCCTTTTTCAGAGGTCACAAGTACACGACAATGAGGCAGGAAGTGATATTTTGACCCCTGACGTCTTTCCCTAAGAGAAATGTAACCTGCAATCTATAATCTCTTAAAAGGCATATATGTCTTTGCACTAGAAATAACGAGACTAGTTTTTCTTTCAGAGAGTAGATATATTTGCATTCACTTTTGGAACTCTCAGTAGTTTTATGAGATCTTATGCTAACACATATACATAAACTCTCTTGGAAAACTAGATTTATGGGGTAAAAACTTAGATTATATGTGTGAAATCACTACTGCCACACAGGGAACCTGAATTCAAATGCCTTTCTTAAAAACATAAGAGAAAAAAATAGAGTTTTGGAGGAGAGGAGGCGGTTCACCCACAGTCATTACATAATTAGCCAAGGCTAATTTCAGTTGTTTTTCATTTCCCATATGCCATTCATGACATCCATTTCTGCATTTGTTAGTGCAGTCAGAATGCTCCGTTTTGTGTTCTCCGTTGCTCACACGTTCCGGGAGACGGGCAAAGCCCGATCCCCGAGTGCGGGTGCGGAGGCGTCCTGGCCACGCTGCGCGCACGACGGGGGCTATGAACGTACTGGAGCCCGCTGGGCCGCCTGCAAGACGGGTGTCGGGTTCCGCGTCAGAGGCACAGCGCGTGCACCGCAGCCTCGTCTGACTGAGAGTAATACTGTGAATACAAATGGGTTTAAAATGGCTGACTCTGTACAAGAGTAAATAAGAACCTTTTCAGTTTTTCATTTAATAACAGGATCAGCAGGTCTCATCACCCTAAATAGAGAATTAACGTAGTTTTCCAGCTGAGAGAGGCAAAGTAGGGAGATGGGGGAAAGTGACTTGAGCAGCAAAGACCTTGCCTTTTCATGTTTTTTTAAAAAAGAATAGAGCCCAGGCTAAACTAATCCCCCACATGAATATACGCCTTAGAAAATAATTTTTATTAACAGCTGAATATTTTTCCTTTCATTCACATGCACCCAAATATTAGGGTTATGATATTTGGTTGCATGCATACATCACTGTGTCAAAGAAAAGGAGGAATCTAGCCTTAATAAAAAACGATTTATTAACTTCTCCATGTCTTATAAATTTAATATGCTATAAGTTCTTGCTCTCATTGCGGATTTCTTTTAGAAGTATATTTCTGAATATAAGCTCATAATATTTCTGACTAATGTATTGGTAAATACTACCAAAATAAAATATCTCTCTGATGCATATAATCCGCGGACACATGATTGGGATGACTACATGTCAGGTACACATATTTATTTTGCATCCCTTTTATGTTTTCCTCAGGAGAAATGGCTGAAGCTGCTGTGTCTTGCTCCATAACGTTCAGCATTAGTGTATTCATTTTCTGAACGTAAAATAACACAATAATGATTTTTTTTGTCACTCTCCTTCTAAATAACACTCACTGTTGTTTGTGGCAGTATTTTTGTGGGATTTGGGGGAGGTTGTTAGTTTATTTTGTTAGGATAGAAATGAATTTTATTCATTTTTGGTACTCATCATAATAACAAAGTGTGACCTCTGTATAAATACAGTTTTTCTTCTCCACAATTGCACATAAAATCTATCCTCCTTGGTAACTGCGGAGAGTCGAGTCACTATAAATGCTGGCTTCAGGGAGTCTACGCTTCCGACAAGATTTAAGATAGAAATATTCAGAGGCTGTGTTACTCAAACAAGACCCGACCATTTTTTGTTGCTAGTCTCTTTTTCTTTTTTTTTTCTTCCTGCGGAGTGTCACCTAAAGGTAGCTCTGAGCATAAGAGATTGAGATTTCTATTTAGTCTACAAGTGAACTAACAGGTTTTTTCTACCTGTGGGCATCTGCTTGGGATTTCAGTTAGCTAAGCAGCTTCGACCCTAGAATAAAACATATAAGGGACCAGGGAAAATGCAGGCAGAAAAAAAAAATGCAGACTGTGGTATTTGCTTGTTTGGTTATAAAAGATACTATATTTTTTAGAACAGTTTTAGATTTATAAAAAATTAAAAAGATAGTATAGAGAGTTCTTATGTCCCCCAACCCATTAGTTTTCCCATGCCTTCTCTTTTACATAAATGTACTAAAATTGTTTTTTATTATATTGTTCTGTTTTCCTATTGTGCTTATATATGCCTGTTCCTACTACATCCCAATAACTATTGTAGGTAAAAAATAGATATTTAGTATTTTAAATCGGGGAATGGGAATGCATAGTTTTGCCCTAACAGCGTCATCCCAATTTGGCCTAAGAGGCCGAAAAAGCCTCAAAATGGAGACATAGCCCAATGGAAACTGAGAATTGTCTCACCTCTGATGGAACTTAGACATCTGGGAAGAACTACCAGTCTGGTAAAGGGTGGCATCTCTGCCACGAAACCAACACCATAGCCTTGGTTGTCGTGTTAAATCTGGAATGGTTTCTAAGGGTCAAGGGCAGTGGGGCATAATGGGAAGCATTATTTAATGCTGTTCCATGTTTAAAGCTTTGAGGTCTGAAGTAACGAGTAGGGGCTAATAATCTTTAACATATTTTCTAACCATACTATTATATGAGGTAGAGGTTTTACAAAAGTGCTTTATATGAAAGAAAAAAAAAATCTCTTCATTCTGGATCCCTTAACCTGTGCATTATCAAGACAAAGATTAAAAATACAGAATTTGTTCGCAGCCATACTCATCCCAAGATGATTTTAAAAAAATAATGGAGATGGTTGAAGCACCTTTGAAGGCTTTTTGAAAACAGTCATGGCATATATGTGGGATACCTAAATTAAAACTTTTCTTTGTCTTTTCTCCCACCATCCTAGACGGAGCTCTGAGTAATATTAGCCTGAGGGTGTTCTATTTCTCTCTTGCTATATCTCTTTCTTTTCCTATTAGGCTAATAAATAAATCCTGAAACTTTTGTTTCTGCCTCCCAAGACTCTAACTATGCAACAGGGAGCAGTAGAAAAAGACCTAACTGACTAATTTAAAGTTACCTTGAGGATGTTTGTCTACTTTTATTTTTGTCCTTAGATTGGCTTTAGGAATATGTAGTCTACGCTTTCACAATATAGTTAGGGGCAGCAAAGGTACTGCATGCATGATTTGTACTTGTACCTATTTCCTAATTCCATCTGTTTTTAATATATTTTCTTGATAAAATTTTATCCCTTCTTTCCAGTCAGGCTTTTGCCTGATTTGATAGAGAGTCCCTCTGGCTTATGCTGAAATCGAAATGTATGATATCTTATTGTTTGCCTATATACCCAGATGTCCAGGCACCGAGTTTACTTTTATAAATGAAATATTGAAAACAAACATAAAGCATTGGACATGAAGTTGCAAGGGACAGGCTCAATATTACTGCATTAGAAATGGTTAATGTAAGGCTGGAAGTTTCTCTACCTCAGGTGGCTGCTCTGTGAGATTCCCTGAACAGATCTCTAGTAAGTAACATTTTTCTCATTGCATGAACTTTTCACAGGTTCTATACACCAAATCATCTGTATCATAAAGTAGCAAAGCAGCATTGTATAGAAGAAAAAAATATATAGACTTAGGGACTGAATCTGGATTTAATTCAGGTTCTGCTATTTATAAGCTCCTTGATTTTTGTAAGTCATTTAACCTATCTGAACCTAACTTTCTTCACATGAATTTTAATGCTTTCATATTGAAAACATAGTAAAGATTAAACTAAACAACTTACTGAAAAGACCAAAGGAGTAGTCAATATCACAGGCCCTAGGGCTACAGTGGTGAGCAAGAAAGACAGAAGTATAGCCCATAAACGAGCAATTACAATACACTGTGATAGGAAAGTGGGGACATATAGGAGGGACAAGTAACCCAGACCTGAAGGATCAGAAAAGTTTGCTGAATGAAGACAGTGACATCTAAGCTGTTAATTAAAATATGGGTAACTTAAAAGGAATACCCACACATATATAGTAAAGAACCTAGCACTTGCCTAGTGTATTTTGAGTTCAATGAGTTGCATTTCTCTTCCCCTTCTTTTTTGTTATGTCCCCTGAACCTCTCTAAACAGATCCTGCATAATGAGATGCACTCATTGATTTAAAAAATATTTAGTGGCCCTGGCTCGTTGGTTCAGTGGTAGAGCATTGGCCCAGCTGTGAAAGCCCTGGGTTCGATTCCCAGTAAGAGCACACAAGAGAAGTGACTATCTGCTTCTTCACCCCTCCTTCTCCCCTTTTGTCTCTACCTCTCAGCCCCCTTCACACAGCCATGGGTCATTTAAGCATGTTGGCCCCAGGCACTGAGGATGGCACCATGGCCTTGCCTCAGGTGCTAAAATAGCTCTGTTGCTGAGCAACAATCAATGGCCCCAAATGTGCAGAGCATTACCACATAGGGGGCTTGCTGAGTGGATCCCATTCAGGGTACATGTGGAAGTCTGTCTCTCTACCTCCCCACCTCACACTTAAAAACAATAATAAAATAAATAAATAATATTTAGTGAGCACCTCGTATTGGCTTAGTGCTAATGACTAGGAACATGTCTGTGAAGAAGGGAGAGGCTCTGCCCTTCAGCTGTCTAATGGAGTCAGCTCAATACATCAAACTCCAGAGACCATCACCATTCATTCTGGAATGGGTAAATAAGAGTAATCTATTAGGCTTTTCAGAAAGAACCTGATGAGACTAAATACTTAGAAAGTCACTCCAGGAATTGCCAGTGCTAGAACACTGGACTAATGTACTGACAACCAGGATTTTGAGATCTATGCCTTTAAATTATTTCTTTTAATGAAAAAAAGAAATGTCAGAAGGCTTCAAAATGGCAGTTCCCTAGACTTCATTGCTCTCTTGGAAAATATGAGTAAACTTTTACCATTTCTTAAAACCATACCCATTCTAGGGGAAGAGAAAGTTAAAAAACAAAACCAGAGTGGTGAATGAGGGTTTTTTAAAATTGTTATTATAAAGTCTGTCTTTTATTTTGTATAGATACAGTCATAAAGAGAATCTGCTTTTTTCTTTGGAGGAATACCTATTCTCATTTTCTAAGCATATTAATTTGCTGCAATTCAGAGCAAAAGCTAATTCTTATTTATGGGAATTAATTAAGCTGAAAGCTGGATTCATGACAGCCCATCTCTTCAGTGGCCAGCACAGAAGCTGAGGACAGACGGCCATTTCAGCTTTACTAGCCTGACGTCTGAATAATCAATGCACATCAGCCACAAAGACTGGCTGCCTGTGCTCGTGCCCATTTGCAAATTGGGATGACAGTTCTACTAGGGCACACAAGTGTCAACAAAAGATCACTTCAAACAAGAAGCCTGCTAAGTTTTGCAAGAGCCATCATTTTCTTAGGAGAAAAAAAAAAAGGTTTAAGGTGGTTAATCCTGTATTGCTGACAAATGGCTATTTATATCCCATCATACCTTCAGCCTCAAGGGACATTTTATTTAATAACTTAATGCAATATTTTCTATCTTTTAAATTTGACTTTCAATCTCTGCATTTTAAATGAGGAAAAGAGGAGACAGTATGTCAATCCTCAGTCACTGGATTAAGTCCATTTTCTTCATTCCTGTTACAAGCATCAGAAATGAAAAGAATAAGCAAAGCATTATCATGTGCATAATGTCACTAGACACTAATTAGAATGGTGAATGCAGCACCTAACAAATCCAAATATATTATTTAATATTCAATTAATTTAATAAATATTGGCTAAGCGCCAGGCACCCAGTAGGGATTGGTCTCACTGCCTGGAAACTCTTCTCCTCCAGTGGAGCCTACATACATGCTGTCATAGTAATCAATCTCACTAAAAAAAATGGTTTCCATATTATTAATTTGGTGGTCACAATAATCTTTAGGTTTGCCATTGACCACCAAATATTTTCAAATATTTACATGGAGGTAAAGCCTCTCATATTCTAGCTAAAATTGATGTTTTTATTCTCATAAATTCTTATAGATGCTTATAAAGGTTAAGTTGATGATTCCAAAATGTTTTCCCATCTATGCCTTGCACTTCATCGAATCTGTAACAACTTTCTCTATTCCCACCGTTTCTAAATGTTGAAATTCCCTTTATCTCGGTAAAGATAAAATGTTCCCTCAGATCCAAGTGTTTTTTTCAAGTTCTACTATGTAATAGCATGAAACAGATGCTTTTGCAAAAATCACCTCACTTAATCCTTGATTCAAACTTAAGAAGATATCATCCCCAATTTTTCTGTGTGTGACCAAGTGGAGAGAAGCAAAGGACTGGCAAGGCATCTGACTGACCACCACAGTGTCGACACCTGAACTCAGGCTCTCGAAACTCTAATCTTCACTCTCAAGCTTCCTTCTTTGTGAGACCTTTCCTGTCTTCATCCTTTCACAATATGCCCTTCTCTATAACGCTTAGTCCATGCCAGTCTGGAGATTTTAATTGCTTTATAACCTGCATTATTCAAAAATGTATTAAATATTTAGTGAGCAGCTTAATAATTTTTATGGAAACTGAGGATGATGATAATGGAATAAAAAGGAGAGAGGGAAGGAAGGGCGCAGCAAGGTTTCTTTCATTCCAATATATATGTCAGAATTGTACAGAGTACTTCCATAGATGTCGCATGGAATCATACAACAAACCTCAAAGGAAGGTGCTATTATCTCCAAAAAATAGATGAGGAAACAGGCTCAAAAAGGTTAAATAGTACTCATTTTTTCATTTAGCAAAATACTTGAGTGTCTACTATATGCCAGGCACAGCTCTAAATGCACCATATTCATAAATGACCAAAATAAACAGAAACTGTAGCCCATAAGAAACTTGCTTTCTAGTGAGGAGTGGCAGGCAGCAAACAGTAAGGTTAATAATAAACTGCATACACAGTATGATAGAAAATGAGATGGGGGGTGGAGATTGAGCAGCATAAGGGAATCAGAATTACCAGGGGTGGAGATGGAGGTTGCAATTATAAATAGACTGGTCAGTGTAGGTTTCACTGAGAAGGTGAAGTTTGCGAAAAGATATGAAGAACTAAGTGGATAAAGGAGAAGGTCGTTCCAAGCAGAAGGAAGAGGCACTATAAAGGCCCAAGATGGAAGCATCACACCCAAAGGGAAAATGGATAAAAATGACACAACCTGAAAAATTTTTGATTTGAAAAGAGCAAATATATTTCTTCATATCCAATAAAACAAAAATAAACAAAAAACAAACAAAAAATCCTTCCAAAAGTAATGGGTAGTATTTGATTCATATGTACAGGGTGAGGCAAAAAGCAGGTTTACAGTTGTTCATATGGCAAATAGTACAATAACTAATACATAATAATACAAGAATAAATCCTGTTTCTGTTACACATTCTCACAACTGTAAACCTACTTTTGCTACATCCTGTATTTACATTTATTGCCCACAAACACACATACACACACACACAAAATGACAGATTATATTACCACCTTTAGGATGAGGTAAATATGGTACAAATTGGCTAGGTACCTTGGTCATAGTCACGCAGGTTTTAAAAGCTGAAACAACATAGGAACCAAGGCAATCTGGCTTCAGAACCCTGTTCTGAACTACAGTTGGAGTTCACCAGTTTTCACTGCTTAAGAGTATTTTATTTTATAAATATATCACAATATATTTATTCATTCTTTGATGAACATTTTGAAAGTTTGCTGCTTTGTTATTGTTATAAATAATGTCATTATGTTGCTTCTTATATCTGTATGGCATTATAAGTGAGAGTTTCTCTTTTTTTTCTTTTGTTTTACAGGAACAGAGAGAGAGAGTCAGAGAGAGGGATAGATAGGTACAGACAGACAGGAACAGAGAGAGATGAGAAGCATCAATCATCAGTTTTTTGTGGCAATACCTTAGTTGTTCATTGATTGCTTTCTCATATGTGCCTTGACCGCGGGCCTTCAGCAGACTGAGCAACCCCTTGCTGGAACCAGCGACCTTGGGTCCGAGCTGTTGAGCTTTTGCTCAAGCCAGATGGGCCCGCGCTCAAGATGGCGACCTCAGGGTCTCAAACCTGGGTCTTCCGCATCCCAGTCCAACGCTCTATCCAGTGCGCCACCGCCTGGTCAGGCTTCTCTGGTTTTGTACTTTATAGTAGAATTACTGGGGTCTAGAGTATGTGCCAAAGATATCGTGTAGGCCTGATCTGTGGTGGCACAGTGGATAAAGCGTCGACCTGGGAACACTGAGGTCGCCAGTTCAAAACCCTGCACTGGTCTGGTCAAGGCACATATAGGAGTTGATGCTTCCAACTCCTCCTCCTTTCTCTCTTTCTCTTTCTCTCTCGCTCTCTCTCTCTCTGTGTCTCCTCTCTAAAATGAATAAAATAAAAATTAAAATTAAAAAAAAAAAGATATCGTGTAGAGCTCTTTCCAATGCAAGGCAGGGAAAAGAGCACATTTTTACTTCATTTCTCATGCTTTCTCAGAATCACAGGGCCTAATTACAGTTTTATTATTGTTTAAGATAAATCATAAATTCTTTATTAAATATTTTCTATTTTTCTAAAATTATTTTTGATCATTGTATTTAATTTTTTTCACTGTTACAAAATGATTTAATTCTATTTTGAAAAGAATTTATTGCTCACTATTTTTTACTATAATATAAAATTTAAAAAGTGACTACTTCAAGAAATAAATGTAACACGTATGTTATTTAAAATATAGATTATCCACATAGATATTTTGCACCACTAAAATAATATTTTCAAACATCATTTAATAAAGTAAGAAATAGTTGTGATAGAGCATGAAATAAACTCAGAATAGGTTCTATAATTCTAGCTTATCAATTATGTATATATTATGTATAACAATTATAATTATTGTATTATACATATTAAATATTATGTAGTTACCTATTTATATTGAATTATTTACACGATTATATATAAAAACACAAATACATACATTTTATGTATACAGATTTTTAGAACTTTATTATTTACATTTTAAAGTACATCTGTATATACATATAAATAGCTATACCTATATAAATTAATTTAAAGAAATTGTAGCAGACTGATTGTAAAAAAGCGTCATTCTTTCACCTGTCTTTGGAGCATCTATCCCTATGAAGTAGAGTTTATTTTCCTCCTCTTTGGTGTGTACCCTGACTTACAAGATGTAGTAGAATTGACAATGTGCCCATTACAAGCCTAGGTCCCAGGAGCCCTTGAACATTTCTCCTTTCCCTCTTGGACTGCTACTTCTGCCAGGAGAACAATAAACCTGGGTTAGCCTGCTGAGAACAAAAGACCATGTGAAACAGAGACAAGTCATCTAAGCTGAGGCCACACTAGACCAGTCAGACTCAAGGCAGTCCCCAGTTTACCCCAGTTTGTCCCAGCTGCCCCATCAGCTAAGAACAGTTGCAAAAATGAGCTCCACTGAGATCAGCGAAGCCCAGTCTAGCTAGGTCTGAAGCATTGCCCAATTGGCCTATAAAACCAGGAGCATGAATAAATTATTACTTCTTAATCATTGAGTTTTAAGATTTTAATAATTAACATGAGTTTCTTTGAATGTTCGAATTAGGATCATTTTCGTGTCATATGTGTTTTTTATTTTGTTTATATTTTCATCAATGAGTATTTATTATGTTTTTGAGAAAAATTTAATAAAATTCCACAAAAATGTCTTGAATGACTTGTCTCTGTTCTTTCTAGAACTAAAAAAAGAAACATAACTGTCAGCTACAGTGAGCAAAAGCTCAAAATCAGCATATGAATAATAGTATCTATAGAAGGATGCAGAATGGGGACATTGACTAGGACTCCAGATCAAAGTGTTGACAGATATGTTCTATATTATTTTGTCACTATGAATAGTAACTTCTGCAAAGAAAGAAAAAAGGAAAAATTATATAAATTCATATCATTACAAAACCAGGAATTTACTTGGGTCTAGAGAGCGACAAAAAGATCCCTTTGTATCATTTTATTGCAACATTATAAAGTCCTTCCCACCAGGTGTCTAACTGTCCTCTTTCATTTCTCTTCTTGTTATGCGCTGAATATTTGTTTCTTCTCAAAATTCATATGGCTTTGAAAGGTGATTAGGTCATAAGTGTGAATTAGTGCCCTTATAAGAAAAGACTACAATTACTCTCTTCACCATGTGAGGATACAAAAAAATGATCATTTGCGACCCAGAAGAGGGTTCTCTCCAGAATCCAACCATGCTGGAATTTTTACCTTAAAATTCTAGATTCAGAACTATGAGAAATAAATGTCTATTATTTATAAGCTACCCAGTCTATAGTATTGTGTTATAACAGCCTGAACTAATTAAGACACGTCTTTCTTCTCTTCTACACCACTTCTTCCAGGGTCTTTGTTGCATCCTGTTATTGTGCCATGAGTTCAACACTATTTCTATTGTAGTGCTGGCCCTTGAATTTAAGCCAGGAAGTTCATTCATCCTGCATCCTCACATTTTTTTTTCATCCTCACATTTTTTACAATAAACGGAGTTTGCAAGGGGACAACTTTTTCTTGCTTCTATTGTTTGTCATTTGTAACATATTTCTGAGGCAACAGTATTGAAAAACCTCACCACACTTGAAGAGAGGGTACGGTGAAGAAAGGGAAATTTAAGAAAAAGGCAGAGAAATGAGTATTACCCCCCTTGTGAGAATAGTTAATGTGGCCAAGAGAGCAGAGCCCCGCACCCTGCCACACCTGTAAAAGGCAGACCTGGGACCTAGTCTTTCCTGTCTGTGGGTGAGTCTATGCACTTTCTATTTGTTTCTCATTTTTGTGCCTATAAGCAACATTGTAAAAATGGGCAAATTCTCTCTGAAAGAGGCATTGTTTATATTATTGATGTCCAAAAGCTGATCTTGTCTCAAAGTAGAGGCAATCCATACTCACTACAAAGCAAAGAATTCTTACACCAATTCTATTTCTTCAGTTTGTTTTTAAGCTCTGTTGCTAATTCCCCTCTGTGATGTAGTTGTGATAGTAACAGTAGCGTGTAAATATTTGCCATTATATCAAGGGCTAAAGTTAAATAAAGCCACTGGGTAAACATCATATTCCTATAGGAAGAAAGAGAGAAGAAGAATGTATATGGACAGAAAGAGAAAATAGACATCTGGAAAGGCTTCTACTACTGTAACAAGTAACCTCTAAGTGAGAACTAGATGCAAAAGAAAACTTGAGAGTTCCAGTTCAAGATGATGACATAGGAAGATCCTGAACTCAGTCAGCTCCTTCCATGGAATACAAAATCTATAACTACATATGGCAGTGTTTTCTCTGAAAGAAACCCAAAAACTAGTTGAGCAACTCCGACACATGAGCGAACAAGGAAAAAACCCACATCAAAACAGGAAAGAGAGGCTGAGACACAATCTTGCCATAAACCCCATGACAGGTGAGACAACCCACAATCAGGAGGGAATTTAAAACCTAGAGCTTCTGTCTGAGGAGCAAAGGGTTTCAACCCCACATCAAGCACCCCAACTTTTAAACCTACTAGGGAAACAAGTCCCCACAACATCTAGCTTTGAAAGCCAGTGGGTCTTGGATCCAGGAGACCCACAAGGCTATAGCAAACTGAGAGCTGAGAAATGGTTCCTAAAGACCTCTTGCATGCTGACTCACCTGGATATGCTCCAGGGCCCAATTCAGAGGCAGCCAGTTGAACAGTCACTAGTCTTTCTGTGAAAGAGAACTTTGCTTATCTTAAAGCCCCAGATACCCAGCTTAATACACATCTAGAGGCTTACTGAAATACTCCTCCAAAGACAGGGGCCTGCAGGCACCATCCTTGAATTCTCCTCTGCCTTACTCCAGGTCACTGGTGTCTCTGAAAGGAGTTTGCACCCCTGTCTGATGCCCCATTTCATGTGGCTGCAGCCCAGAAAACATACCGGACTGCTCCCTTTGCATGTATGAACTCTAAACGGGCATGAAAGAAAATAATTTTGTCAACAATAATAAAAAAGTTATAGATTGGAAGGTGGAATACCTGAAAATGACTGAAAGATGACATGCATTAAAAGCTGGAAGGAACTAATCAATGGTGATGACTATAACTTTTTTAAGAGCTGTTTTATGGGAAGGGAGATTCCAGAGAATTTCTAGATTTTCTAAACAAGTAGACAACAAGACAGACAAATGTAAGATCCAATTTCATTGGCAAATGCAGAGCCAAATGTCAGGTTCATAGGAGTTTATTATACTATTCTATTTTCTCTTGTGCGTTTGAAATTTTCACAATATGTAAATAAAAACAATAAGTAAATTCTAGGTCAATAGTAGTCACCACCAACAAGGAAAATCTGTGCATTCAAAGCACTCTCAATGGGACATCAGACAGGCTCAAATCCCCTCTGAAGTTGCAACTTATTCTTAAAATAATATAAAATGAGAAACTTAAAGAAAATTCCCGTTTCAAGCTCGTTTTCAGTGGGCTTACTTCTATGATAAAACAGTGTTTCCCTTCTTTTCTGGGTGAACTGATAGGTCTTCGTTTGAAAACTTGCTTTACAGAGATCTTTCTCCTCATCTGAATTTGAAGCACTAGGTCGCATTCAGACTTTCAAGAGTAAGTGAAACTATGTCTCAGGATCTTGACTCACAGGATGCCCAAAAATGGCCACAGAGAAAATGGTAGGAAATAAAATTATAGAAAGAACATTTCATTTATGAGAGTACCTAGAGTTTCTTTTATACATTGTTGAATAGTTTCTGAAAATATATTTATATTTCTTCTTATAACGAAATTTCTGAACACTACTGGTTTTCAGATGAGCTTTCTATGGAATTAATCTCTCAGCTTTTTTGAGCCCATGAGGGCAGCCTCTTCTTCATCTGAGTTTGTGATCTTTCCTGTGACTATATTTACAGAATATAACTCACTTGTGTTCAGTGATAGGGAGTGATAAAGAAAGGATTGTTATACAACAGATATAATTTTGCATCGACCACATCAATAGGTAAGATATTTCTGATTGCTTGCAAATTCATTATTGCCCCTGACACTGTGTTTCATCTAAATGAGAAGCTCCCCTTTATTTTAAACTCTCAAAAAAAAGTAAAAGAGCTACAAGACCAAAGCAAATATTAATTGTCTTTTGTTTCAAATCTCTTCAGGTGTGTATTGATTGGAAACCAACTCAGCAATTTAATTAGAAATACAAGCTTTTTTCCTTCCCTTAGGTTCAGATAAAATTTACCAATATTTTCTTAGATTTTCTTCTGCTGAAGCTATAAACATCAGAGAAGGCCTGAACTCCCAGGTATTCTTAAATTTGTTCTGGAGTAATTATTGTCTAAAGAGCAGAGATAATAACCGACTCTGAGTGCAGCATCAACCTGCCCCTGGGGCAGTTGAGCAAGTGACTGATGAGAGTGAGGGACAGGGACCGGAGCCCTCACAGTCACCACAGCCGTAACCACCGACTCCCCCAGTTGTTCCCCAGTGCTTTTTCAGGAAAGCACCTGGGGAATGCCGAATGGGGCACTTAAGATGCTTCCTTATAAATTGTTTTGTTTCTTTGAAAAACACAATTCCATTTTACTCACAACTCTGGATTAAAAACAAACAAACAAACAAAAACAGCTGGTGAAATAAGCCCGATACCCAAATTCTAAGCAAAATATAGAGGTACTCTGTTTGGGGATACTCTCACTAAAGAAGGGTAAATACTATGTGTTTATGTTCAAAGGTGAAATATTCCATTCTTCATGGCCTACATGTTTGGAAAAAGTAGAGCACTGAATGTATTTTTTCAATGAGACAAGATGGCAGAGACAATGGTGGTCAGAGAAGGGGCAGTGGTCTTTGGCTGCTGTTACTGGGAGCCAGTGAAAGTCCTGAGAGCACACTGACCCCACAGGCAGGGGACCTCTCATCCCCCATTCTCTGTGGCCAGATAGAAGCACACAGACTACCCAGAACAATCAGGCCAAGGGACCAGAAAAAGGGAATCCAGTTCCAAGTACAAATTGTACTCATTTATTTAACCCAGCAAAGCCAATCAGACTGCAGTATGTAGTAAAATTCTGCATTACTTCCAGATGCACATGTGTTTCTTCGTATGGTGTCAACATGATGTCAGATCATGGAAATTTTCCATCTGGTGATCTGTTCTTATTTGCAGTGAACTGTAAATACAGTGTGTCTGTAAAGTCATGGTGCACTTTTATCTTGTGACTGGTCAAAAGTGCACCATGACTTTATGGACACACTGTACTTCAGATGTTTCGAATAGCAAGTACCAAGGGGAGAAAAGAACTTTGGCTCAGAAGGCTATAACATTTTAAATATAAATTCTATAATCTCCTGGTTAAGAGATCAGACTCTGAAGCCACACTTCCTGGGCCTGAATCATAACTCCAAGTCATCCTAGACTTGGGCAATTTACCTAAGATCTCCTAATGCACAACGTCCTCATCTGTACATTAGGAAAATACTATGACTAACCCATGTAGGATTACTCTGGGGGTTAAATAAGCTGTCACATTCAAAGCCCACAGAATAGTAGCCGACTCAGAGTGAAATTTAATAAACGTCAGCTATTGTGAATGTGAATCCTGCTCATCACTTTTCTCTATCTTCTTCCTTTCAGCTCTCAAATTAGGAAGGTAAAATGCAAAAGGGCCTCCTCCCCCAGCACAGATGAATTTTCCAAACTGAAACATCTGAGCAGCTATAATGGTTCTCCAGGATTAAAGGTGGGGAAAAGAGGCCTGGGAAATAATAGAGATTTGAAAAAGCACAAAGAAAGACTCAAGGAGCAGGGAAGCCTGGAGGCAGAGAGAAAGAGACATCTTGAATGCCAGCAGAAATTAGAAAAGAATATAGGGAGAGAAACAACTCCCAAAGCAGGAGCAACAGAGAAAGGAACCTGAATTTAATCTAAAACCGTCCTCATTATTGTTGCCTGTTTATTGTGAAGACAGTTTATTTCTGTTGGCATGAGTGAGGATGGGGAAAGGGTGAAGCAAAGATATTACCTTTTATTTTTTCTTACCCTTACTGAGTATGGTCAGTGAGAATTCGTTCCCCCAAATATATTTTTTTAAAAAAATACCCCCAAATCTGAAGGCTGTTTGCAATCAGCATCTGGCTAAGACTACAGAAGAAACAGCACAGGAGATTACAAAACTGGAAGTCCTCTCTTATTAAGCCATCACTTATGAAATAAATGAAAATTGGGCTCAGGTTACTCTCCTTCCACAAGTTATTTACTGAAAAGCACTAAGGCAGAGATTATTTTCAGCAACTAGCTTTTTGCCATGTCAGATAATATTCAAAACAGTCTTATTATCATTTGCTTCTCTTTGATGTTGAAAACCAGCGCTATTCACATTCTTCTAAATAATTACCAAAAATACTTTACAAAACATTTGGAATTTGGGGAGGATACTAAAGGGAATTATAGACTCAGGAACTTTCCTAACCTGTTTTATGCCTCTCCACTTCTGTCACTGCCATTTAAATCACCAGATTTTTCACCACACATGGAAATTTTTCTTAAAAGAAGAAGAAATAGAACACCTCTTGCAACTGACCTCTGCACATTCTTAAACATCATACCATTTCACACACTTC
Organism: Rhynchonycteris naso; assembly: GCA_037038555.1. Taxonomy (NCBI): domain Eukaryota; kingdom Metazoa; phylum Chordata; class Mammalia; order Chiroptera; family Emballonuridae; genus Rhynchonycteris; species Rhynchonycteris naso. The sequence continues at coordinate 93,658,948 of CM072999.1, forward strand.
CAGAGGAATCCTCATGCTCTTTCTCTAGACAGTAAACACTTCATGCATTGACTGACCTAGCTATGTTACTGGGACTGATGGGCTGGTCTATAGTGCATTTGTCGCTTCTTTATACATCGGTAAATTAATACTAACTACAAACTTGGCAGTTTCTGGAAATGGATACATTATCTTTTCTTCACCAGGTCCTCAATACACTTGAAAACCCCACACACTGGAGAGAATTATGTAAGGGGTTTAGGACGGCAGCTTCAGAAAGTACACATTCAATTGTCTGAATTATGCCCTAATTTTCTTTCTCTCCAAATGTTCTATAAATATAGCATCCCTATGATACCAATTTTTTTAATACCGTTAATGGGGTGACACCAATAAATCAGGGTACATATGTACAATGAAAACATCTCCAGGTTATCTTATCATTCAATTGTGTTGCATACCCATCACCCAAAGTCAAATTGTCCTCTGTCACCTTCTATCTGGTTTTCCCTGTGCCCCTCCCCTTCTCCCTATCCCACCCTCCCCACCCTCCCCCCCTACGATAACAATTTTTAAATGCAATTAAAAAGAGTCATGTGAGGAATGTTTTGGATTTCTGTAGTTAAATAAAACATTTCTTTTTAGCCTCCTATATTCTATTTTTACAAAAATTATTTATTCAAAATAAAATTTTACACCAACTCCTTCAGAAGATAAACTACTGTTTGATCCCCAAAGAGATTTATAATATCTATTTTTAAAAATTCTTTTGATGTGATAAAAATTATATCTCAAAGTAGCAGGGGCAAATTCACCATTGGTTAAATGGTAAATAATTCATTATTCTTTCTTAAGGATTGATCTTTTATAAGTAAACATTAACATTTACATCAAAATTTTTTTAAATTTCCTTTGAAAATAATAATAATAATGTGAAATGTTTCTTTATTTATATTTATCTTCGTATTCATTACATGTATTTACTGTGTGAGGTACAAAGGCTACAAAAAAAAGCAAGATCATTTTTGCAAATCGTTAAGTATAGAAATAGGAAGAAAATCAGTCATTATTATGTGGTTTTACTAATTCTGTGCTAGGGAGACACACAGAGAATCAAAGAACAGGACACTAAATTCAGTCTCAGGATGAAGTAGGGGTTATTCAGTCAGCAATGATGTAGCACTTAATGAACTTCAGCTGCCTGGCATGACGTGGAGGAAGGAGCCCAAAAGCTTACGGAGATAGGAATGTTCAACTGGGCTTATTATGTGTAAGCTTCACACTCACCCCCAAACACATTCTGCAGGATAGTAAAGCAGACACCCTCTTACTAAGGCATTGAAAACATGTTAGAAAAGAGAGCATCTGCCTGCTAGAAATTTCCATGGTTGCTCTTTATAGGCCAGAGGTGGTCATGGGGGTAAATGTGATACAGACAGCAACTTGATTAAAGTCATGTTTGGCGAAATATATTAGTGGAAATGTGTAATACATAATGTAAATAGTAAGACTAGAAAGAAATGGTAATAAGTTAAGATTATAATGCAGGTGAAAATTTGTAAAAAACTAAACTAAGGCAGAAGTGAGGGTGGAAAGTAAGAAATGAATATAAAAATATTTAGTCAGTAGATTATATACTGCTTAAACTTCAATCTAACATAAGGTAGGAGGGAGAATTAAATATCCAAACTACTCCTAGCTTTCTTGTTTTCTATAGATGATGGTGGGAATAATGGAGTACTCTGGATAAGTTGAAACACAGGAAGTAGAGTGTTTTCTAAGGAGTGTAATAAATTTGTTTTGGGAATGTTGAGTTTAAGAATCCAGATGAAGCCTGATCTGTGGTAGCGCAGTGGATAAAGCGTAGACCTGGGAACACTGAGGTCGCCAGTTCAAAACCCTGTACTGGTCTGGTCAAGGCACATATGGGAGTTGATGCTTCCAGCTCCTCCCCCCTTTCTCTCTCTCTCTCTCTCTCTCTCTCTCTCTCTCTCTCTCTCACTCTGTATCTCCTCTCTAAAATGAATAAAATAAAATAAAAAAATAAAAAATAAAAAATAAATAAATAAAAGAATCCAGATGAAGATAGACAATTCTATATGTAGATCTGGACCACAACAGAGAAATTTGAGCTCAAAATATAGTTTTAAGCATCATTAATGTGCAGGTGGAAGCCTTAGACATATTTGAGATAGATTGAGTATATTGTTTTGAAAGAAGAAAAGAGACTAGAAAAAAGAAAACCTCAGGAACCAATATTTAACTGATGAGTAGAGGAAGAGATAACCCAGAAACATAGAGAAAGAACAACCAGAAATGTAGGATGCAAAATGTGAGAGAGCTCAGAAAGGGGTCACCAACAGTGGAAACACCACATAGAGTTTAAAGAATGAAAGCTGGATATATACTAGACTCCACACACACCTATTCCAAAGGGGATAGGTTCAAGACCTCCACTGGCTGCCTGTCATCACTAATAGTAATAAACTTTCACCTGTTCACCTAGAGCATTTTACAGCTTCTCTTTGGCATAACCAAATTTTGCCAGCATCACTATTCTTGCACTTTGGGGCTATTACGTAAAATGACGGTTAGTTGAACACAAACACTGTAACACCATGACAATGGATCTGATAATTGAGACAGCTACTGCATAACAAGTGAGTAGTGCACACAGCGTGGATGTACTGAATAGAGGGATGATTCACATCCTGGGTGGGTTGAAGTGGAACTATGAGATTTCATCATGCTGTTCACAATGGTGCAAAATTTAAAGCTTATGTATTGTTTATTTCAGAATTACCTATTTAATATTTTTGGACTATAGTTGACCACAGGTAACCTAAACCACAAAGAATGAATCCATGGTTAAGGGGAGACTACCGCATCTTTGGAAGAATACTGATGACCTTACCCAGTCACAGAGTAATGGGAGCCGAAGATGTATTTCAGTGGTTGAGAAATTACTTGGAGATGACATAGAAAAAGATGCTGTGGTAGACATTGGCCACATTGAAATGATTCTTAACCCCCTTTTCTTTTACCTGTCTCCACACTATAAACTATAACACCAAACACTCACTCTATTGCATATAATGATCACCACTTACGAGCAATAAAGTCTAAAGGGATATCTACTGTGGGTCTTCTAGGAAGGGTATTTTTTTCTCCAGATAAAAATAATTTGGGGTGGGGAGGGGGGTGAAGGGGTGAAGAGCACAAGCCATATCCTTGCTTCCTTCTGCATTCAGTAGTGATGCCTGATGCAGCCTCTTCATTGGCATCGTAAGGCAACAACACTACAGATAAAAAGCTGTCATACTGAGGATGACAAAATAGTAAAATGATTCTTAATAACATCATTGACCAATACCAGCAAAGGTCTAATTCTGGATTATTTGTTATGTGAAAATAAAATTCTTATTTGTTTGAATATTATTCTGTCATGTTTGGCAATTTGCAAGGTGAAGAGTCTCATTCTGCCCTGGCCGGTTGGCTCAGTGTTAGAGTATCAGCCTGGTGTGTGGAAGACCCAGGTTCGATTCCCAGCCAGGGCACACAGGAGAAGCACCCATCTGCTTCTTCTCTGTCTCTCTCTTCCCTTCCTGCAGCTAAGGCTCCATTGGAACAAAGTTGGTCCAGGTGCTAAGGATGGCTCCATGGCCTCCTTCTCAGGCACTAGAATGGCTCCAGTTGCAACAGAGCAACAGCCCAGATGGGCAGAGCATCTCCCCCCAGTGAGTATGCTGGGTGGATCCCGGTTGGGCACATGTGGGAGTCTGTCTGACTGCCTCCCCACTTCTCACTTTGGAAAAATACAAAAAAAAAAAAAAGAGCCTCATTCTTAGAGACTCAAGAAACTAATATATGAGGTAAATAGGACAATAACTAGGCTATAAATCATTAAGATTTGTTAGAAAGCGTTTTGCTTTCTTGTTGGAGAGTTGGGTGTTTTTATTTTTTTTGCTTTAAGAAAGGAAACAGCTGTGCTCATTTGTAAGCTGAAGAGAAGAGATCAATGAAAAGGACATAAATGGATACCTAGGAGAACAAGATAATGAGTGATGGAGAAAGGTCTCAGGTAAACAGGTGATGGAGAGTACAAGTGAATAGGCGAACCTTGCACAGATAAGAAGTCTCCTTTCCTCTGGGGTCAGACATAAATTTGGAAAGAGAATTGAAAGGCAAGTGCAGAAGGAAGCTGAGAGAATTGTCTCCTGTCATGTTTCCTGTTGAGCCGCCCTTGCCATTCAGTCCTGCTACACTAGCCTAGAAAGTCTCCTTCATCCTGCCTGGAATCCAAACTAACTCCAAAAACATTGAACCTCAACTAGACGAGTAATGGATTAATTTCTCTCACCTCTCTCCTCTCCCCAGGCTGCTCTGCATTTTAGTTCAGGATTTATTCAAAAGAATAAATCTACTGGTAGAATCGCAGGCAGGCATTAGAAAGAGTAATTTCAATGGCCTTCAAATCAGTCATGTACTAGGCAATGACCTACTTACCCTTCAGGTAAGACAGGTTCTGCCAAAAGGCTCAGCATGTGCTTCTATATTGTCCAGGAATTTTAAAAGGTGATAGGGGATCCCTAAACCAAAAGATGCAGCATCAGAACAATTTTGCTTTTCATTATTTGTATCTTTGGGTTGTCATTGGCTGCCGTGAGTGAGTATTTTAAAATGAAATCTCATTAAGACTATGTAAAAATTTTTTTAAAAAAGAACCTACCTTTTTTTCCACAAGGAATATGGAGGAATTCCACCTCAATTGAGTCACTAAGTTTGCACACTACTTATCCACCTAGCGGTTTAGGAACTGCAAGGGCTGATTTGATAAAAAATGGAACAAATTATCTTATATTCTAACCTCCAGCATCACTTTGCTTCTTTCTGGATTTTTAGCCTCATAGCAAAATGGTCAAGTATTTCATATAGCTGGCAAGTTCTCCCCTATAATTCTCAAGAGCAGGTTTAGAAACAGTGGAAAGCCCAATAGCTGTAAGAAATTTTTATGGAATTGGAATCACTTCTGCTACCCACCCACTCTTTCCTGCAATTGGCTGCAAAGGTCTGAAGCCTCACATTCAATAGAATTTAATGCAAAGCACTTATAAGAGGGTGCACATGGTCTAATGAATCATTATTTGTGGCAGAGCTATTTCTAAGCAAATGCAAAATACTAGCTGTATTTTACAGAATTAAAAGTCTACACCCTAAGCCAGTGGTTCTCAAACTTTTTGAAGTCAGGGTGCATTTAAAATCCTACAAATAATTGAAGGCACACTATATATAAATTTCTGAGAAACATATTATAATAATTAAGTCAAATATTAAAGAAAAATATAAAGTCCAAGAGTGTTTTTATGGTAATTAAACAAAATAACTACAACAAAATTAAATTTATTCTGACATTAAAAAACATTTTTATGTTACATTTTCTGAGTTATGCTTTTTAGAATTCGTAAAAAAGAAAGATTAAAAAATAAAAAAAAAAACAACAAAAAAGTTATCCTTTTATATATATAGATACATTCTTAGTAAATTCGGCAGGTCCCGGCACAAATGTGTTAAGTTTTTTCAATCTTGTGTTTATGAGAAACATGAGCCTGATGTGTCCTAGCAATTTCATAAATGTTTGGGCATATAATTGAAAGGCAAACTCTCATTTTCTTATCAATACATTGAAGAATTCCTCTCTTTTTACTCTTAATTGTGTTGAGTGCAGAAACCCTCACCATACATATCATCTTAACTTTACACCAAACAAAGGATAGAAGAAACTTGCCTCTAATCTTTCCAAGAAACATGAGGGGTAGTGTAAACAATCCAGCACCACAGCTTAACAGTCTTTTGCAATCTAATCAGGTAAATGAGGTGAGGGGTTAGGCAAACTGTCAGCTTACAGCCAATTCCCCACATTTCTGTCCCCAAAAAATCTAAACTCAAAAACCCTGTTGGTTTTTTTGATCCCCAACAGGCACATATTTCTCTGGAATACCATAGAGCACACTTGGAAATCTTCTAGGGTGCGCCTGTACTTTGAGAATCACTGCCCTGGCCAAGTAATTCAGTTGGTCAGCAGTGGATGGCAAACTCATTAGGCAACAGAGCCAAATATCAACAGTACAACAACTGAAATTTCTTTTGAGAGCCAAATTCTTTTAAACTTAAACTATATGGGTAGGTACATTCCTTATCAAGGTAGCGCCCGCACGTGGTATTTTGTGAAAGAACCATACTTAAGGGGCCAAAGAGCTGCATGTGGCTTGCAAGTCGCATTTTGCTAGCCACTGGGTTAGAGTGTCGACATGACAGGCTGAGGTTATGAGTTCAATCCTGATCAAGCCACATACAAAAAACAACCAGTGACAGCATGAATAAATGGAACAACAAATCAATGTCCCTTTCTCTCTCTGTCTCTCCATCCCTCCCCATTCCTCTGTCTCCAAAAATCAATAAGTAAAAAAAAATTTAAAAATGTTCACACCTTATAGGGCCTACTTACTTTATTTAACAAGGTTTAGCCCCATATTTCTTCTCATTACTAAATTAAGTTTCTCAAATGTACTGCAAGACCTGCTACCAGCTTTCCCTGCCCGAAAGGAAGAAGACAATGAGAAAGGAAGCCTTGATTATGAGAGCTTTACTGAAGAAAGGTAAGAAACCACTAAGCATGGACAATGCTCACCTTTGAGCCCTGCGTTCCTAGAAAAGAACCTAGTCAAGAAGTTCCCTCTCCTTCATGTTCTAGAAAATCACTTACTGTAAAGAAATACATTCCCCATAGGACTTAGATAAGACTCTTATCTAAGATGATGTCCTTGTTTGCCCAGGACAAAGTTAGACACAAGCTCTTCCCTCCAAATTCCCATTCTTTGTCTTGTAAGTGAATACCTGAACTGTTTTTTCCCACAGACCAACATGGACAAAATGAAACCTAAGGTCCTCATAATTTTGATTTGACTTAAACTTCTAGTTTTAAAACAATCATTCTTTTCTTCTCTTTCAGTACAATTCACTGACCTGACCTTAGTCTCTCACCTTGATGATCGTTGGCCCATGAGGCAGCAGAAGATAATAGCCCAGTGCTGACTAAGGATCACAAGGTTCAAGCCCCTGGCAGGACAAATATAAATAACGTTGTAATATAGACTATGTCTCAGCTCCTGCACTTAAGGCAGGACCTTAAAAGTGGTTCTAGACACCCAGAGCTGACCTGGAAGTTGTCCTCAAGACCTAAAGTGTAAGGCCAGTGACCAAGGCCACCATCACAGCCGCCTGGCCCATGCAGGTTTGCATTTGATTCAGACAATTGGCAACAAAACAATGGAGCCAAGAACTGGTGAGCCAACAGCTTTAATCCTAGCTTGCACCCGGCGGGCAAGTAAAAACACACACTGGGCTCCAAAATCCACTCATTCAGTGCTCACAAAGCTACTGACTTATCTGAGTTTCCTAGAATTAAAAGTTTCTAGCTCACCAGACTTATTCACCTCTGTTTCTCATCTCCTTCTCTCTGCACAAACTCTGCACAAACTGGCTTCTCACTCAGCACTCCACCATCTTGGCTGCTTCTCTTCTCCACATGGCTTTAATCTGCTCTCCTCTCTAATGCTAACCTCAGGAACCTAGAGTGAGCAAGCTCCCTGTCTGCCCCACTTTATAGTGTAGATTCAAAACCTTTAATCCAATATACAAACAAGGAAGTCTCTGATACAAAGTCACCCGTCTGAGACATAATGGGAGGATTCCTCATGAGAGTGCACCACCTACATCATGCAATCAGTCAAAGGTGTGGGGAAAAGTTTACTCTTAGAACTAAGCCTTGGGCTATAAGGACTCTGCCTACTTACAGCCTGTCCCCCCCACACAATAATATAATTAGGCCCATCCCAAGCATAAGGGCAACTAATATCACCTGGGCAATGGGCTTCCCCATGGGCAGCGCCATCTTTAACAAAATGAGCATAATATATTTTATCTGCCCAACATAAAGAAATAATTTATTACCCTTATCTCACCTCTGAGCAATCAGTTCCTGACACAACCCAGAACTCTTAACCCATGGTGATTTTGCTCTAGATAATGTGCAACCTACTGGTCATTAAGGAGTTAGGTCTTTGAGAGCAGAAACACACCTATATTCGGATTAGCCAGTTCTGATAAAACTAATTTCTTTCTTTACTGCAAACTCCTCCTGCTTGTGCAGTTTTTGACCAGAGCGCTCAGACTGACAAACTTAATTTTGGGGATTTGCTAACTTGACTTATCCAAACTTTCAGGCATCTATCCTAGCCCCACATGACCCTGAACTTTGTTCAGTCTACACCAGCACCTCTTTAAGGTCCCCTCTTGAAAATGAGGTAACCACGAAGACAAACATTCCCTTATGAAGTGCCCAATCCCACCTTCCACTCCTCCCATGACCCATACCAAGTTCTTTCTGTTTTTATTTATTCCTCTCTAAAAAGGAAAAACTCTTTTCTGCCTGACTATTGAGCTGTTTAGAGAACTTGTGGTCTGAACATTCTCCTATTGCATTAGTCTTCTCAAATAAAGTCTTTCTTTACCAAAGTCTGGATTTGTTTTTACTTGACAACACTTATGTTTACATAGCTATCACTCTAAATGTCTTGCTTTATAAAGATCAGATTAGGCTGCATTTATGTTACTACACTAAAACTGAGGCCCAAAAAGCTAAATAATTTGACCAAGGACCCTCTGCCTCAAAACTCAAAGAACTTTGCAGTTCTGATTTAATTTGTGACTAACTTGTATGGAGAAAGATAGCACGGTATAACCTGTGCTTCTTACAAAGCTGTCACATAACACAAAGCAAGGGGAGTGAGGTGATGGTGTCATCAAGTGCGGTTCCCTGCAGGGCAGACCAGTGCAGAGAGAGCCATCACTGGCCAGGGGAGCAGGCATCCCACGTTTCAATCACACATCTACTGACTGACCTTTGGAAGATGACTTATTCTCTTTGGGGCCTCTGTAATTTTATCTGTAAAATGAGGGGATTGAACTTTATGATCTCTAACCTCCCTTCTAGCTCCAGAAGTCTATGATTCTAAAACAATTTAGAGTAAATCATAAGGAGGGACCTTCAGGCAGTCAGATCAGCAAAGGTGACTGCAGTGAGGGCTGCGTGGTATTATGGCCGGGGCCGTAATGAGATTTGTAATTAAATAGAACAACATGGGGTCATAATCAGATCTCATGCTTCAGAAATCACATTAATCATGACAGGGATCAGGCAGGTCACTCTCCCCAGAACACCATGGGGACCTTGAGAAGGAAGACAGAGCATCCCCTTCTCTCTCCCAGCTGAGCAGCGTGCTTGAGGGGGAAGCCTGGGTTGGGTCGGGACACTTGAGCTTTAATCCTCAATTGTACTATAGTGTCCTCTGTGGTAAATGAGACATTTAGATCCATTCTCTCACACTTCCCCAACGAACCTCTCTAAAATAAAGAGGAAGAGAATCATTAAAACAGTAGTTCTTAACCTGGGTTCTGTCAAACCCTAGGGGTTCGATGAGTTGGTCTCAGGGGTTCAGAGAAGCCTCTGCCACAGAGGCCAGAATAAAGTAATACCATAATTTGTTGTGAGTTCATGCACTTCATTGGTTTTGTTCTTTGAGCAAGGTGATGTTCATTCATGGCTCATTTTGAGCACCATTAAAAAAACATATACCTATGTCTTGAATTTGGAAAAAAAATCATATTTTATTTATCACTAAAGAAGTGTTCAGTGAATGCGCATATGAAACTGGTAGGTTCGGTACCTCAAAAAAGGTTAAGAACCACTGCATTAAAAGAAGGAAAATCCGCCTGACCAGGCGATGGCGCAGTGGATAGAGCTTGGACTGGGATACGGAAGACCCAGGTTTGAGGCCCCGAGCTCACCAGCTTGAGCGCGGGCCCATATGGCTTGACCAAAAGCTCGCCAGCTTGAACCCAAGGTCGCTGGCTCCAGCAAGGGGTTGCTCTGTCTGCTGAAGGCCTGTGGTCAAGGCACATGTGAGAAAGCAATCAATGAACAACTAAGGTGTTGGGACGGCAACGAAAAACTAGTGATTGATGCTTCTCACCTTTCTCCTTTCCTGTCTGTCTGTCCCTGTCTACCCTTCGCTCTGACTATCTCTCTCTCTCTTCTCTCTCTGTCCCTGTAAAAAAAGAAAAAAAAAAGAAGGAAAATGTGTTGCCTGACCAGGCGGTGGCACAGTGGATGGAGCGTTGGACTGGGACGCGGAGGACCCAGGTTCGAGATTCTGAGGTTGCCAGCTTGAGCAAGGGCCCATCTGGCTTGAGCAGGGACTCGCTAGCTTGGACCCAGGGTCGCTGGCTCCAGCAAGGGGTTGCTCGGTCTGCTGATGGCCTGCGGTCAAGGCACGTGTGGGAGAACAACCAGTGAACAACTAAGGTGTCACAGCAAAAGGCTTATGATCAATGGTTCTCATCTCTCTCCATTCCTGTCTGTCTGTCCCTATCTATCCCTCTCTCTGACTCTTTCTCTGTTCCTGTAAAAAGAAAAAAAAGAAGAAGAAGAAGAAGAAGAAGGAGAAGAAAAAGAAGAAGAAGAAGAAGAAGAAGAAGAAGAAGAAGAAGAAGAAGAAGAAGAAGAAGAAGAAGAAGAAGAAGAAAAATGTGAAAGACCCTTGAAGGCTGTAAAAACTCTCTGTCAAGTTTTTATTTTCAGAAAAATGAGTTGGGTATTTATTCATACTCCATATTATATCTGATTCTGTCTCAGATATATAATATTAAAGTAATTTACTACATTATAAATCTAATGACTCCTAAAGACTGTAATATTTAGCATATGACTTCAAGACACTGTAATGTGGTGGGTGGGTGGCAGTTTCCAAAGTATAGATATAGGTGTGTTTCATGGGGACCCTTCTGAAATTTATAGTCTAGGACTCTTATACTTTTAAATACTCTTGCTTCTGGAGAAATCCTGTATCAAATTATAAATTTTGGGGTGTATGAGTATGTGTATGTGTATGTGTGTGTGTTTCTGTTTATATGTGTAGTAGGCAGTCAGATGGGTAAAGCAGGGCAGTCAGATGGGTATAAGCAGAGCAGGAACAATGGGCCATGTGCAAAGTCACAAGGGTGGAGAGCCCCGATGCCTAGCTACGGGCTATACAACAAGCCCTTGCACGACCATTCTCTTAAAGCCCTAGAGATGGGGTTGGACAAACAAGTGTGTTAGGCTTGCTCACTTGTACTTTGCCTGATTGCTGCATGAGCATGGGGCAGCACCATGTGTGTACAGTCTGTGTAAGGCTACAGGTGCTTGCCCTCAGGGTGGCAGATTGTAGATTGCGGATTGCCGGCTGCCCCTGGGAGAGGCCATTGCTTGCTGTTGTTTGCCAGAAAAGGGGTTTTTCCCCCAGTCTGTTTTGCTTCCCAGTTCTGAGAGGGGGGGGCAGTTTCCCCTGCCCTTTTTTTGTCCACCATTGCAAGACTCTAGTATAAACAAAATGGCTTACCATTTATTTTCTGGCTCCACAGTTTCTTTACCATCTGCCCGAATTCAATGGGAACCTGCATGGCCATGGCCACTGGCCTTACAGATGGCATCTAGGCCTCAGCTGTGTTCCAGCTCCAGGACCAAAAGGAGCAACACCAGGTGGAGCAATGCCATGGCTGACATCAGGACCAGCTGCAGTGACTAATGACCCCCTGCCTTGGTGCCGACCAATCAGTGCTGACTGAGAACCTGAGGCAACACACAGGGAAAGCTGATGAATAGACTATTGAGATCCTCCCCAAACCCCAGATAAAAACACTCAGGATGGCAGACCCAGCATGGCTGTCTCTACAGAGCACACCTGCACATTTCCCCATCGCCTTTTTTCCTCAGAGCTCGTTCTCTTTCCCTCCCTCCTTCCTCCCTCTTTCCTAATTTCCAAGGACCTTTCTTTTGCTACAACTTGTTTCCTGAGCCCATTTCTTCTATGGCTCACTTCTTCTACCTCTATCTTTCTAAATAAACTTTCTCTTTTGAATTTTCGTTCTGAATTCTACTCTTAGCCAGAACTTAAGAACTGAGTTACTAAACTGAGATGAACACTTGGTGCTGTTTTATTGCCGTTAATGTATGTGTCTGAGTGTTTGTGTGTGTGTGCTCCGTGTGTGTATGTGGTTGTTAGAAGACCAGGCGTTGGTAAGGATGAGAAAGAGAAAGCAAATATAAAATAGTAAGGGGTTGGAGAAATGCCTCTATAATGAAAATTATTCCTCCTAGGAGAAGGAAAAAGCAGATAACAATGAAACCTCAGACTGTTTGGGGCTCAGATCAAATGTAACAATCTCCCCAGCCCGAGGCAAACCCTGAGGCATGGAGAAAATAAGATGGCATAGCCTAATAAATGCCTCAAATCCTGCTCTGATTCAAAACTAGCACTTTACACAATGCAATACCATCTATATTTAAAATGATGTCATTTAGCCACATTTAATTCACACCTCCCCATATTATTATCAGGGCCACTTGGATGGCTCAAGGTGAGATACAGCTAAGATCTAGTCCAGAAACTACCTAGGTCTGAATTCATGTGTTGAATGATCCCAGACTTGTCCATAAAGGTCAAATTGTTTTATCATGGAGCTGTCTTTACAAGGGCTACTCTGGTGTACCCTATGATCTCCCCAACCAACCCTCTCCCCATAAGCCTATTATATCTTCTAACCTTTCAAATAGAAAACTTACTTACAACTGCCTCAAGATTGGGAAATTAAGTTGAACAAGTCACAGTTCCTGCCCTCAAGTACAAAAAAATTATTATGTACTGAAAGTAAAATAGCTGATTACAATATAGTTTGATTCCATAGATTTATAAACTTCCTGCTTCATCCTCGGAGCTGACTCCAACAAATAAAATCTCACTTGATGCTTACTTTGCTGAGAAAATATATGTAATTTAGAGCAACATGAAGATCTTGGGTTGACCCTGGCACCTTATGGCTATAAAATCTACCTCAAAGTGCCACAAACCAGACATCATAGAGAAATTTAGAAGCACTAAGATCTGTCACTAATTTGTTATACATTGGTTAAATAGTTATAATTATTTTTTGACAGAGACAAAGAAAGGGACAGTTAGAGACAGACACAGGAAGGGATAGAGATGAGAAGCATCAGTTCTTCATTGTGGCACCTTAATTGTTCATTGACTGCTTTCTCATATGTTCCTTGATGTGGCTGGGGGTACAGCAGACCAACTGACCCTTTGGTCAAGCCAGCAACCTTAGGCTTCAAGCCAGCAACCTTTGGGCTCAAGCCAGCGAGCATGGGGTCATGTCTATAATCCCATGCTCAAGCCAACGACCCTGTGCTCAAACTGGTTTGTACACGCCCGAGCTGTATGAACCCACGCTCAAGCCAGCAACCTTGGGGTTTTGAACCTGAGTCCTCCACATCTCAGTTTAATGCTTTATCCACTGTGCCACTGCCTGGTCGGGCTGGTTGAATATTTAAAATAATTCTTTTACTATCTGAATATGTAGTAGAATACTCTTCAGAAATTGGTCCCATACAAAAACTGATATAGAGCTGACACTGGTTCTGCAGTATTATTCTGGGATGCTTGGCTCCTTCCTGTCTTCTTGAGAGAAGGATTTCAAATGAAAGACACAAATAGCAAAGCGGGCAGCAGGTTATTAGCAAAGAGAAAGTACACTTGGAATATTTCTAAGCAGGTGACTCAGACTGATCTGAGTGACCCACTTGGTTACATAGTCAGATTTTTATACTTGTCTGGGCAACCTGCCCACCTCCTGGCTTCCCCCATCCACCCACCTCCTAACAGTTTGATCCTGCCCATCACACAAGCACATCTCTGCTAACAGAGGGCAGTTGTTCCTCTGCATTGTTCATGTTTTGAGGCCACATGCTTGCTACTTTATCATTTTTCCCTTCCATGTCTTAGTGTCCCTGGTGGAAGGTCACTTATTGGTCATGGTCATATTTGTTAGTCCCTTTGTGCATGTTCCTCAGAGGTATGTAATTGCCCTAGACTGTATCAGGAGCTTTTAAACTGCTATCAGCCATCTGGTTATCAGCTGATGGTTATGTTTATGGTTGATATTTTCTTTCCCTCTCTATACCTCCACCAGGCTCATGTCTGATCAGCTACCTACCATAACAGAACAACCTCTGCCTCTCTAATCTTAAAGTCAAGTTTCAGCAGATTCCACCTTCCAAGAGAGATAGATGTTAAATTTGAAGACAAATTGCCACCAAATCTTGTAAAAACGGCTGCCACAAAATTAGTCTTCTGAGATACAGAATGCATTGTGCTCATTTTACACACATTATTTGGTCATTTTATTTTTCTTGGAATATTTTGACATGTTCCTAGGTGGGGTTGTCAGAATCATGCTCCCACCAAAGATATTTGTATATTAATTCTCATAACTGGTGAACCAGCTATATTACCAGGCAAAGGGCATTAAGATTCCAGATGACCTTGAGATGGGGAGATTAACCTGGGTTATCTGGGTGGACCTGATGTAACTACCATGTAGAGGTGACAGAAGCAGGCAGAAGGAGGAGAACCAGACAACAACATGAAAAGAACTCAACGCACAGTTGCTGTCTTTGAAGATGGGGAAGAGAAGGAGGAGCCAAGAAATGTGACAGGCTTCTAGAAGCTGGCACACACAAGAAACAGGTTCTCCCCTACTGTATCCATAAGAGAATACAGTCCTGAACACTTTGATTTTAGCTCATGAGACCCATTTTAAACTTACCACCTCCAGAACTATGGATAATGAATTTATTGAAGCCATTATGTTTGTGGTAACTTTTTACAGTGGCCATAGATAACTACTACACTGGTTAGGTGGAATAGGAAGAAAAGCAATTGAGATAGCCAACAACAGCTCAGATGGAAAATGGAATGATAGACACTTAAATTAAACCCACAGAGAGCTGGAAGGAGTGTTTGAAGAGATTCGAGAGGAAAACCACCAAGAAAAGAACCACAGTGTGGGGAGACCACAAACCACAATAATCCCTGAGAGAGTGGGGCATGCAACCACTAAGTAGTCAACTACAGAACAATGAGAGCTCCTTGAATACTTAATCATCCCCTTAATGACTGTCTCTGAAAGCAACTTTTCATTATAAGGTTGATGTCTTTTGTTCATAAAACAGATCCTGAGTTGCCATTAAAAAAAAAAAAAAAGTTAAACTGCATTCTGAGTATTGTTAGAAGGAAAGAAATTGTAGGTTTTTTAGAACCATTTTAATTGACAGAGCCAACAAAGTTTTCAAAGTCTTAACTCTTTTAACCTATGGCAGCAATTCTCAATCTTCTTTTTCTACCCATAAATCCTTTGTATGCTTAAAAGCCACTCATTAACAGTAAATTATTCTTAATCTGAGGACCTACTAGGAAAATAAATGAATCCACATATCTGAAAATGAAGGCATGGATAGCTTGAAAAAACACCCTTTGGTTTGCATGACCTGGCTTTCCCTGAGTTTTCTCTTTCCCACACTGACTGGATCTCAGTTCTTTTCTTCAGTTTCCTCTACCCATTACATATTAGCTCTTCCAGTTTTACTCTCTTTTTTTTTTATTTCTTATTCTCTCTATATGATATGTGACAATCAATCTGGTCACTTTCACCACTGTGTATGTGCTGATGTTCCCAAGCCTTATCTAAACCAGGATTATTTCCTTCTGAAGTTCTGACTGCATTTTGATCACCTGAATATTCACAGCATCATACACTCCAAATATGTCAAAAGGACCCTCATAATTTCTACCCTCCTTTACCTCAAAAAAAAAAAAAAATCTAGCCCTCTATTTGTCACCTTTTTGAATACCATCCATTTAGTTGCTCAAACTAGAAAGCTGGGTGTTGTCTTCTCTCAGAGTCCCTCAATCCTGACCCTGGAACTGCAGGTAGGAGTGCTCTTCTTCATACTTACACATTCTTTATTATTGCACTTTTATGATTATTACTGCTGTGTGAAAACACTCTAAAACTGAGTGGCATAAAGCAATCATTTAATTATGTTCACTTATTCTATGGGTCAGAAATTTGGACAGAAGGCAATGGAGGTGGCTTGTCTTTGCCTAATGATATATGCAATCTCAGAAAATTCAAAGACTGGGGAAGACTCAGTGCCTGGGACTGCATCACCTGAAGGCATCTGTACTCACATCGTTTTGGCTCTCTGCAAAGCATACTCTACAACAAACACTATGTACTATGAATTTTTCCACATATCTGTCACTTTAGTCACATTACAATTGTTACAGAAATTTGCACTCATCACTACTTTAAAATTATGGCAGTTATTAGATCCACCACTAGGCCCTGTCATTTGATGCTTAATAAAGAAGTGCATATATAGCACAAAATTTTAAACATATTTTGATAATGTGTATTTTATTTTATCTTTTTCTATTTTTACAGGGACAGAGAGAGAGCCAGAGAGAGGGATAGATAGGGACAGACAGACAGAAACAGAGAGAGATGAGAAGCATCAATCCTCAGTTTTTCATTGCGACACCTTAGCTGTTCATTGCTTTCTCATTGTGCCTTGACCACGGGCCTTCAGCAGACCGAGTAACCCGTTGCTCGAGCCAGTGACCTTGGGTCCAAGCTGGTGAGCTTTTTTTGCTCAAGCTGGCCACCTTGGGGTCTCGAACCTGTGTCATCCACATCCCAGTCCGACGCTCTATCCACTGTGCCACTGCCTGTTCAGGCGATAATGTGTATTTTAATGTGTCCTTCATAACCTTACATACTTTTGGGCCTTAAATACATTGTTTTGAAAAAAATTCCTCAGTCAGTAGAGTTCAGGTACAATAAAAATTTTTAAACTTTTATATTACTTTGGATGAGTGAATAAATGATTATCAGAATTAAAATATTAATAGTATGTGGTGGTAAATTCTAGTTATGCAGATTTTTAAAAAATAGATCACCATATTTGCTAAACAAATACTGTGATACTCTCTAGAGATACATTTTATCTTGTTTGTTTTAGTCCATATTTCAGTAGAGCTCAAGAACCCTGTGAGTACAATGGTTAAATAATTAAATAAGAACTAGAATAATATATTGCACTGCTTGTATTGTAACACTTTGAGGTCTAGATTCCATATGTAAAAGAAAAACAAACAAGCAAACAAACCTTCATAGAGAAGGTCCACTTAGTCCTGCATTTCCCAAAATAAGTTCTATAAAACACCGGTCTTGTGTAATATTAATAAACCATACATGAAAAGGAAAAAAGGGAAGGAAGAAAAGAAGGGAGGAAGGGAAGAAAGGAGGGAGAAGGAAAAATGTCAGGAGGGCATTCTCTGGTCAAATAAGAGGGGGTAACTCTTGGTTAAACTAAATATAAGATTTCGTTGTGACTGGATGACCATGTTCATGGTGAATTGATGGGAAGAGTTTGTGCAGTGTTTTCCATGCCTACCTTCCCATGAGTATCTCAATCTATAGAAAGACTGATCCCTCATTATGCATCCACAGATATCAAGGTCCAAAGAGGTAAATAACATGCCTGAAGCCAGCCAGCTGTTGGGGTAGCAGGGCCAGAACTAGAACCTAGCTACTGGCTCCCAGTCAAGAGCTGTTTTCACTCTCCCACTCTCCCAATTAATTAAGAGTGCAGGTGCCTGCCTAATAAAAAAGAACAACAGTGATAAATGAGAAAATCAGTTACAAACTAATTGTTGGAATGAGGAATCTGAAATGGGCAAGAGAGGTAAGACAGAAGTAACTCTTAACAGTTCTGCTTAAATAGAAATTACTGACATATTTTTGGTATCTAAATTCTCCATGAAAAACACATTCTTTTCTCCTCCCTCTAGCTCTACAATCACTTGTAGGACTTGCGTGGAATAAAGTTTGGGGTGGGGCACTTGGCAAGATACAGCGGATACCGTGCAATAGAAAGGAAGCAGTAACTGATTTTCTATTTTTCTTATTGAGAATCAAAGATAAGTGTGGCCTCAACAGCAGACTTGGAATACCATTGTGTAAAATGTGTAGAATTAAATTTTCTTTATTCATACCTACAAGTTGGAAAGAATTCCTCCTCTTAAAATAGTTTTATGCTTTTAACATAATAAAGATGAGAAGAGCAAACAATTGTTCATTGGTCTTTGGAAAATCTGAATATCTTAGTGCCACATCCTGAGGACAGCCTCGTGAGTCTGCCTCATCTCTCCTCCTAGTCTACCAGGATCTAACTTCTGCTATAGCCAGCAGGGACCTAATGAATGACAACTAGCTAAAGAAAATGGTGGGATGCAAAAGATGATCAAAACGTAGAGGCCATGAAGGAAAGGAGAAGGAAGAAATGGGTGGTTCATAGGAGAAGGCAATTTCCAGGTCAAAGAATGGAGAGAACCAACCAATAAATGAAAATATATAGAGGGTCAAGGGGTATAGGGCAGAAACTGATGGGAGCTGGCATAAAAAGACAGCTTTAAACCTTATTTTAGTCATGTTTCTGGACTCAGATGGCTAACAAAATAGGCCACTGAAATTGTGGAATGCATCGTTCCTTCCTTTCAATTATGAAGCCTAGGGCTGAAATTGTGGTATCTCATGACAGAAATGATAGGGTTGTTTTCAGATAATGCACTAATCTATTCAATCTGTACCATCCTTTGCCTCTATTGCAGCCACTTTTCTGCAACGTTTGATAGTAACAGGACATGTGATTGGACTGCAAGGTATCTGTCATAGAACACTTAAAAATTCTCCTCAGAGGTAAGACAAACTAATCTATCATGTCCCAACAGAAATATCAATTTTGAAAGAGATGTGTGAAGCGGCAGGTAGTGAGACACTTTGAGAACCAAGCTAAATTAACTGAAAAGCCCCCTGTCCAGAAAGAAAAAGAAAGGGGGAAGGGAAGAAAAGACTCCTTATTAAAAAGAATGCACCTCTGAATTTAATTTATTTATTTAAGTGAAAGGAGGGGAAATAGAGAGACAGACTCCCATATGCACCCTGATCAGTATCCACCCAGTGACCCATATCTGGGGCCATGCTCGCAACCAAGCTATTTTTAGTGCCTGAGGCTGAGGCTCCAGGGAGCCATCCTCAGAACCAGGGGCCAATGAGCTTGAATCAATCAAGCCTTGGCTGCGGGAGGAGAAGAGAGAGAGAGTGAAGCAGCAGGAGAGGAGAGGAGAAGCAGATGGTCACTTCTCCTGTGTGCCCTGACCAGGAATTGAACCTGGGATGTCCACATGCCAGCTGGACACTCAATGACTAAACCAGGCGCCCAGGGCCACACCTCTGAATTTAAACACCACCAAGACACATGACTTAGGTGAGGGACTGTATATATAGAATAGTGCCCTTTTATCCACTGCTTCACATCTCACAATTTTATTTACTTGTGGTCAACAATGGCCTAAAAATATTAAATGGAAAACTCCCGAAATAAATGATCAGTTTAAATTATTCACTGTTCTGAATATTGTTATGAAATCTCGTAGCTTCCTGTTCCATCCCTCTTGGGATGTGATGAATCATCCCTTTGCCTAATGAATCTACAGTGTCCAGTACCCACCTATTACTCACTTAATAGTTATCTTAGTCATCAGCTCCATTGTCAAGGTATTGTAGTTGTAAAGCCAGTAGCCACGGCCACCATCACAGCCACCTGGCCAGTGCAGGTTCACATTAGATTCAGACAGTCAGTAATGAAACAATGGAGCCAAGAACTGGTGAGCCATCAGCTTTAATTCTAGCTTGCACCCAGCGGGCAAGTAAAAACACACACTGGGCTCCAAAAACCCACTCATTCAGTGCTCACAAAGCTACTGACTTATCCAAGTTTCCTAGAATCAAAGGTTTCTAGCTCACCAGACTTATTCACCTCTGTTTCCCATCTCTTTCTCTCTGCACAAACTGGCTTCTTCCTCAGCACTTTGCCATCTCGGCTGCTTCTCCTCTCCTCCACGTGACCTTAATCTGCTCTCCTTTCTAATGCTAACCTCAGGAACTGAGAGAGAGCAAGCTCCCTGTCTGCCCCACTTTATACTGTAGAAATCCAAACCTTCAATCCAATCTACAAACAAAGAAGTCTCTGATACAAAGTCACTTATCTGAAGTATAATGGGAGGATTCCTCATGAGAGTGCACCACCCCACATCATCCAATCAGTCAAGGGTGTGGGGGAAAGCTTAGTCTTAAAACTTGCACGTGGGCAGCGCCATCTTTAACAAAGTGAGCATAATATATTTTATCTGCCCAACAGTAGTGCTCATGTTCAAGTAACCCTTATAGTAGCCTAACACTCTATCACAAAGCCTGTCATTCATCTCCCTTCATCTGATCAAAAAGGCACTGTATCATCTCACATCATCACAAGAGAGGTAAACACAGTACAGTAAGATATTTTGAGAGGGGCAGAGACCATATTCACATAACTTTTATTACAGTATATTGTTATAATTGTTCTATTTTACTATTAGTTGTTGTTGTTACTATTTTACTGTGCCTAATTTAGAAATTAAACTTTGTGATAGGTATATATGTATAGGAAAAAAACATAGTAGATATAGGTTTTAGTACAGTACTATCTTGGATTCAGGTACCCACAGGGAATTCTGGAATTTCCCAAGGATAAGGGGTGGTGTGAGGGTGGTACTGTATTAGCAAAACCAACAAAGATAATGTTTATGAAATTCAAACAGTAAACTAAAGTAGTTAAGCTACTAATTCTAACAGGAAACAACAACCAAATCCTTATCCAGAGGTAATCCAGTCTCTAAGAATTCCTCTTCTTACAAATCTCCTTCTCCTCACCTTTTAAACCGGGTGACTTGGAATTATCCTTCTGGAGAAACTCAGCAAGATTTCTCATTTTGTCCTTTTACAAAGAAGACAGCTAGCTCAAAAGACTCACCCCGCACCTAGCAAGGAGGCAAAGGACTCCCGCAGGGCAGGCTCTGCAGCTGCATTGGTTGGTGGGTTTCCACTTAAGTTTGTCCTTCAAAGTCCTGAGAATGACTATCCCATAATTCTCTCACCTGATTAATTTTTAACTCTGAGCATAATTACACTCTTCAGAAGGTAAATCGGTCTTATAAATCAGTCGTGGCTGACAGTTCACTGTGCTCAGTGCAATAGGTTTCGGGGTGGGGGTGGAGGGATTGCCAACGAGCCCAGTCCTCCACCTTTACTCTCTTCTCCAGCTGTCCCTTCCAGAACCCGGGACCCGCGCCCCCGCCCCCGACGCCACCCTGGTGGGACAACCGGTAGAGCGGGCGGCGGACTTGGGGTTTGCGCAGGGTGAGGTTTCCTTTTAAAGCCGTGAGGAAAAGAGAGATGGGGAGAAGGAGGTTTACAGACTTCTTTATTAAAGCTGTGCTGAACTCTAGTCTTCTGGCAAGCTGCGGCAAGCCGCCAATTTGAAGTGTGTGAGCTTTAATCTGCTTCTGCCTGATGGGCTCCCGCGTCCGCAGGGAGCTGAGAGGCATCCATTACGCCTGACCAAGGAGATGGAGCGTCTAGGAAATATGTTAATGTGGAGCCCTTCCAGTCCGCCCGCCCTGCCCTTGCCTCGTCTGACAGCTGCAGAAAGTGACATTTCAGGAGTGTGCCGCTCCTGTCAGGACTCTCCAAATTCACATCTATTCATTATATTAAACTTTTTTTTTTTTGAGGACTGTAATGGGCAATTCGCTTATTAAAAACATGAGA
The DNA here is from genome assembly GCA_037038555.1 of Rhynchonycteris naso. Taxonomy (NCBI): domain Eukaryota; kingdom Metazoa; phylum Chordata; class Mammalia; order Chiroptera; family Emballonuridae; genus Rhynchonycteris; species Rhynchonycteris naso. The sequence goes on from CM072999.1 coordinate 93,680,635, forward strand.
TTTTGTTTTGCTTGCTTTTTACGTTTAAAAGAGGGTGGTTTTGCCCACAAAAAAACCCACTTCTTAAACAATGTAACCACTAAAAAAAAGATACTTTGCTTTTTAAAATTGTATGGCACTGCCCACATTCAAGTCCATTGATATTAATGTGTGTTGGGAGACAGGCTGTGGGCAGGCCAGGCGGCTGTGATGGTGGCCTTGGCCACTGGCTTTACACAGTTGCTTTGTGTAAAGCCAGTACCAAGGCCACCATCACAGCCACCTGGCCCATGCAGGTTCGCATTAGATTTGAAAAGACGGTAATGAAACAATGGAGCCAAAAACAGGTGGGCCATTATCTTTAATCCTAGCTTGCACCCGGCGGGCAAGTAAAAACACACAATGGGCTCCAAAAACCTACTCATTCAGTGCTCACAAAGCTACTGACTTATCCAAGTTTCCTAGAATCATGTTTGTACCTCAACAGCCTTATTCACCTCTGTTCCCCATCGCCTTCTCTCTGCATAAACTGGTTTCTTCCTCAGCACTCCACCATCTTGGCTGCTTCTCCTGGCCTCCTTCATGTGGCCTTAATCTGCTCTCTTACAGCATGGACTCCTAGAACGTAATCACTCTTCTCCCTAATGCTAATCTCAGGAACCGAGAGTGAGCAATTTCCTGGTCTGCCCCACTTTATAGTGTAGAAATCTAAACCTTTAATCCAATATACAAACAAGAAAGTCTCTGATACAAAGTGACTTATCTGAGGCATAATGGGATTCCTCATGAAAGTATACTACCCTACATCAAAAAGGCTGGGAAAGGCTTAGTCTTAAAACTAAGCCTTGGGCTATAATGCCTCTGCCTGCTTACAGCCTGTTCCCCCACACACATTAATATAATCATGCCCATCCCAAGCAAGAAGGTCAACCAATATCATCACCTGGGCAACAGGCTTCCACGTGGGCAGTGCCATCTTTACCAAAGTGAGCATAATGTATTTTATCTGCCCAACACATTGGGAGCCCTCAATAGAAAGGAAAGTGTTTTTCCACTGTGTGTATTTCTTTTCTTCTGGGTGCAAGCTAGGATTGAAGCTAATGGCCCACCAGTTCTTGGCTCCATTGCTGCATTACCGACTGTCCGAATCAAATGTGAACCTGCATGAACCAGGCGGCTGTGATAATGGCCAAGACTACTGGCTTTACAAGAAATAAATACGGAAATATTTAAAAAAACAAATGCATGGTGTAGAGCCAGTAGTCCTGGCCACCATCACAGCCTCACAAAGCTACTGACTTATCCAAGTTTCCTAGAATCAAAAGCTTCTAGCTCACCAGCCTTATTTACCTCTGTTCCCCATCTCCTTCTCTCTGCACAAACTGGCTTCTTCCTCAGGACTCAGCCATCTTGGCTGCTTCTCCTGGCCTCCTCCACGTGGCCTTAATCTGCTCTCCTAGAACTTAATCACTCTTCTCCTGGAACATGATCTCTCTTCCTTTTAAAACCTTTTGGCGCAAAAGCTGTTGGGCAGATAAAATATATTATGCTCACTTTGTTAAAGATGGCACTGCCCATGTTCAAGTACAATGATATTAATGTGTGTTGTGGGACAGGCTGTAGGCAGGCCGCGACCTTATAGCCTAAGGCAATGGTTCTTAATCTGGGTTCTATCGAACCCTAGGGGTTCAATGAGTTGGTCTCAGGGGTTCAGAGAAGCCTCTGCCGCAGAGGCCAGAATAAAGTAATACCGTAATTTGTTGTGAGTTCATGCACTTTGTTGGTTTTGTTCTTTGAGCAAGGTGATATTCATGCATAGCTCATTTTGTGCACAAGTAAAAAAACATATACCCATGTCATAAATTTGGAAATAAAAAAATCATATTTTACTATCACTAAAGAAGGGTTCGGTGAATACGCATATGAAACTGGTGGGTTCGGTACCTCAATAAAGGTTAAGAACCACTGGCCTAAGGCTTAGTGTTAAGAAAAGCTTTTCCCCACACCCTTGACTGATTGGATGATGTAGGGTGGTGCACTCTCATGAGGAATCCTCCCATTATGCCTCAGATAAGTGACTTTGTATCAGAGACTTCCTTGTTCATATAATTGGATTAAAGGTTTTGATTCTACACTATAAAGTGGGCAGGCCGGGAGCTTGCTCTCTCTCGATTCCTGGGGTTAGCATTAGAGAGGAAAGCAGAGAAAGGCTGCATGGAGGAGGCCAGGAGAAGCAGCCAAGATGGTGGAAGGCTGAGGGGAGATCCAGTTTTTGCAGAGTTTTCGCAAAGAGAAAGAGATGGGGAACAGAGGTGAATAAGTCTGGTGAGCTAGAAACCTTTGATTCTAAGAAACTTGGATAAGTCAGTATTTTTGTGAGCACTGAATGAGTGGGTTTTGGAGCCCAGTGTGTGTTTTTACTTGCCCGCTGGGTACAAGCTAAGATTAAAGATGATGGTCCACCAGTTTTTTGCTCCGTTGTTTCATTACCAACTGTCCGAATCAAATGCGAATCTGCATGAGCCTGGTGGCTGTGATAGTGGCCTTGGCTACTGGCTTTACATAAGCCTTAGGCTATAATGACCCAGCCTGCTTACCGCCTGTCCCCCACACCCAATAATATAATTATACCCATCCCAAACATAAGGGCAACTAATATCACCTTGGTGATGGGTTTTGTAAAGTCAGTGTTCGCAGCCAAGGCCACCATCACAGCTGCCTGACTCATGCAGGTTCGCATTAGATTTGGACAGCTGGTAATAAGACAACGGAGCCAAGAAGTGGTGAGCCATCAGCTTTATTTCTAGCTTGCACCCGGCGGGCAAGCAAAAACACACACTGGGCTCCAAAACCCACACATTCAATGCTCACAAAGCTATTGACTTATCCGAGTTTCCTAGAATCAAAGGTTTCTAGCTCACCAGACTTATTCACCTCTGTTCCCCATCTCCTCCTGCACAAAGTCTGCACAAACTGGCTTCTTCCTCAGCACTTTGCCATCTTGGCTGCTTCTCCTGGCCTCCATGTGGCCTTACTCTGCTCTCCTCTTTAATACTAACCTCAGGAACCAAAAGAGAGCAAGCTCCCTGTCTGCCCCACTTTATAGTGTAGAAATCCAAACCCTTAATCCAATCTACAAACAAGGAAGTCTCTGATACAAAGTCACTTATCTGAGGCATAATGGGAGGATTCTTCATAAGAGTGCACCACCCCACATCATCCAATCAGTCAAGGGTGTGGGGAAAAGCTTACTCTTAAAACTTGCATGTGGGCAGCGCCATCTTTAACAAAGTGAGCATAATATATTTTATCTGCCCAACACCATATTTACCAGTTTTCAAAATACTGAGTCAGTACAGTAGGATCCTCCATTATTAATTGATATTTATTATTAATAATCCATTAATTTTGATTTTATTATCATAAATGAAGATATTTAAAAATAAAGGAGATAGCCAGTCTGTTTTCAGATGTCTTGCTCTCCTCTGAGAAAACATTCTCTCTCAGCTTGGGTAACCCACCAGTCCATGCTTCAGGAGCCCTGATTTTAAAAGAGGGTTAACAGAAAGCCATTGAGGGAAAACACCCTTATAAAATTTTAACTTACCTCTTGTGTGTGTTTGTGTGTGTGTGCTCTAGAAAATGAAAACTATTGCCTTAGTCTGATTGCTGTATGTGGATAAGGATAAAAATTTTATTAATGATTTTTATATGTTTGATTCTGTTGAGGACACTTTAATTATATTAACACATATTAATTAATTTAATCATTGTATTGATAATATTAGTATACCTATTGTGGAGATGAAGACACTGAGGTACATCATAATTAAGGGATGTGACCATTATCTAATAAGTAAATAGAAAAGATGAGAGTTAGATTCAGAGTCTGAGCCTTAACAACATGTTTTTGCTGATGAATCTCACTCAATGTAGGAATTTCAAAACTTAAACAATTCATCTCTGAATTTTTGAACAGTAAGGAACTCTATATAACCCCCCCCCCCACACACACACACACATACACACACACACTGCATGGTATTTAGAAAACAAGAAAAGGAAGTCATACAAACCAAGCACTAGAAAGCAATCAAAGAAAATTACTTCTGGTAAAAGGAAAAGATGATTTATTTAAAAGTGAAACCTGGAGCTTTCATTTTAGAATGTACAGTGCTAAAGTTTTAAGATCATTCTGAATTTTAAAGACAGTTGTAAACCAGCACTGTAGAGTAGAAAGTTTACTTGGAATCAGATACATATTAATAGAAATCCAGCCTTCACCACTTAACTAGCAGTATGTCAATTTACTAACATCCTGGAAGCTTGGTTTCTGTCCCTATAAAATGAGATGACTAACATCAGTTTCTCCATTCAGCTACTGAATTGCTAGTAGCTAATATATATATTCAGTAAATGGTAGTTTCTGATCTTTTAAGTTACTGAGAATTTTAAAATCCTTTCCATTTCATGTGTTTATTGGTTAACTTTTTTTTTAATTCAGTGGGAAATTAAATAAACTTGTATTAGTCTCTGAATGTAAGTTTTGCTTCTTGAAAATAAAAATAATTAATTTTGTCATCTACACCTGGGCCAATTCCTTTTATTTCTGCTGAGTTCTTTTGGAAACAGGTAGAGAAAAATATAAGGCACCAACTTTCATTAGCTGATACTTTGTAACATGGTATGACTGTAGAGTGTTGAGCAATGGAGGAAAACTGGTTATAGAGAGTGGACAAGTTGAAAGCAGAGAGAATAAGCTTTATTTCTGACTCCTCTATCAAAGGAAGGCAATGGCATGAAGAGACACTCCCCCACCACCTCAAGACAGAAAGAAATGGAAGACGTATTGACACAGCCAATAACAGAGGTATCAAATTCATTGGCCAATTCTGTACTGTAAGGCCAGTAGTTGCGGCCACCATCACAGCTGCCTGGCCCATGCAGGTTCGCATTAAATTCGGACAGATGGTAATGAAACAATGGAGCCAAGAACTGGTGAGCCATCAGCTTTAATTCTAGCTTGCACCCGGCAGGCAAGTAAAAACACAGACTGGGCTTCAAAACCCACTCATTCAGTGCTCACAAAGCTACTGACTTATCTGAGTTTCCTAGAATCAAAGGTTTCTAGCTCACCAGACTTATTCACCTCTGTTCCCCATCTTCTTCTCTCTCACAAACTCTGCACAAACTGGCTTCTTCCTCAGCACTCCACCATCTTGGCTGCTTCTCCTGGCCTCCTTAACTTGGCCTTTCTCTGCTCTCCTCTCTAATGCTAATCTCAGGAACCAAGAAAGAGCAAGCTTCCAGTCTGCCCCACTTTATAGTGTAGAAATCAAAACCTTTAATCCAATATACAAACAAGGAAGTCTGTGATACAAAGACACTTATCTGAGGCATAATGAGATTCCTCATGAGAGTGCACCACCCTACATCAGAAAGGGTAGAAAGGCTTAGTCTTAAAACTAAGCCTTGGGCTATAATGACTGCCTGCTTACAGCCTGTCCCGTCCCCCCCCCACACACACACACATTAATATAATCACACCCATTCCCAAACAAGAAGGGCAACTAATATCATCACCTGAGCCACGGGCCTCCACGTGGGCAGCACCATCCTCAACAAAGTGAGCATAACACATTTTATCTGCCCAACATGTACCTATGCAATTGATGTTTCTTAAATAACACACACACACACACACACCACATGCACATGTGTACACACTGAATACTCATTTCAGTGCCCCACCCACCAAGTCATGGTTGGTGTTAAAATATTGACTCTGTGTTTCCTGTGTCAGTACCCTTACTTACTTCCTATACCAGCACATTCGCAATTCCTTAATGCCACTTTTAAATCAAGTTTCCAGGCATGTCAGCACCAGGTATAAAATAGCAGCTGAGGTCACGTTGGCTTATGTACATGTTCAAGATGAACTGGTAGGATTTTGTTCAAAACTCAGGTGCAAAAGAAAAATGGGACATCTCCTTTGCTTATTAAAGAAAATCAAAATGTATGTGATTATGTGACTCTGCTCCTAGTTGCTCAAGTATAACAAGCCCTATACTTGCCAGAGGGCTTAAGAAAGGCTTCTATTCAAAAGGGAAGAATTTTAACTGATATCCAAGTTGTCCAAATCTTGTGGTAAACTTAAGTGAAGGAGATTCTATTTCTTTTGTCTAGCTGTGACTTAGGGAATTTGCCACTATCCATCCATTTAACAAGTAATTATGAGGCACATACTAGGTACCAGGCACTATACTAAAGATAGAGTATTAAATAGAACAGACAAAATCCCTGCTCCCTTAGAACTTATTTGTCCTTATTTTCTACATCCCTCTGTTCCCAACAGAAATTAAATAAAGAATAATCAATGCTAAGGAGAAGTAATGAACAGGGAAAATGATATGGAGACAGGGTTGACATTTTAGAAAGAAGGGCCAGGGAAGGCCTCATACTGAAGAAGCCAGAGGTCAGCCAGGTGACTAGGGGAAAAGCAGCTGCACAGAAAAGACAGGAAGTATGAAGGCCATGAGGTGGGAGCAAGCTAGCTGGCAAAACAGTGGGGCCAAAATGACAGAAAGAAGGAGAAAGTGACAGAGTTGAAGTTAGAGTTAAAAGAGACTTGATAAAGGAAGACCCTGAAGACTCTAGAAAAGGGGCTCCCAAAGGCTATGGTATCAAAGTGGGATACAGGTCCCTGTCACCCAACACATCCTCTACCCACCAATCTGCATAAAGCTCACCTTTCTCAAGGTCAACCGTCTACTTTAAGAATCCCAGTCTTTGTCCCCACAGGACAGAGAGGGCTCAATTTCAGGCAGTTAGCCTAGAATGTAAACAAAAACCTCAGAGCAATGTGACAGACTCCTCTGTTTTCTGCCTGAACGGAAGAATCTTCAAAATGGCCTGATGCTAGAGGGACCAGAACTCAGACCTTCCTGGCTGCACCTTCTATTCCTGAAAGGAAAGGAAGGGGATGGGAGCACTAGTTTCCTGTGGAAGTGAGAACACTGATACCAGCATCTCAGCAAATTATTCCATGCTCTTGGGGATACAGCCTGCTCTGAAGACAGCACCTGCCATAATCAGTAATTACTGATTTACTCTCTATTTTTCCTTCTTTGAACTGTAAACTTCACGAGGAAAAGACTGAGCTTTATTTAATTTTCCATTGTTAGCTCCTGTGACATAACTTGTCACAAGGTAAGTTTTCACTAAATGATTATTGAGTAAGTGATATCTGTGAATTGCAGGGATGGTATTCATGTGCCTGTAAAATAATTGGTTGCTCATTAAAACTAAAGAAAACAAAGACACATTCTGATATGGTATAGCCCATATTGAATGATGACTAAAAAATATCATAGGGATACTGAGTCAGAAGTTATTGGTTGTCCCACTATCCATTCTCCTTATCTGAAGGTTCATAATTTTTTATCTGGGCTTAGATGCAGCCAGAAAAAAATGACCACTTTTCCCATTATCCTTTGAATCTTGGTGTGGTCATGTGATCTAGTTCTGGCCATGGGATATTTTAGATGGATGAGTAAATTATCTATGCTTTTCAAAGTATAAGAGAGTGATCATATACCCCTTACACCAGCTGCAATGAGGATGTGATTCTAAATCATCCCGGATCATGCTGACTAAGCAATACTCTATGTTGGCGAAGTAAAGAGAAAATAGAGTATGTTCCTGATATTATCAAGTCTCTAAACCAGCATTGGACTACATATGCTTGCACTTGGGAAATCACTGACATTGTGGGTCTTTATTACAGCAGACAAACCCCTCTCTTAACTAACCCTGTTGATCATTTGGTTTTCCTACTTTATTGGGACTGACTCCTTAAGGCACCAGTATAGAGAGCCTTACGACTGTCTAAGTTGAGAATAAACATAGATAATGCTTAAAATAACTTAAAAACTATCTAAATGAATAATGATTTAGAAAAAAAATAATGATAGTTTCATCCTTAATTTGTCACAAAATAACTACAAAAGTGTATTTTTTGTGGAAGTCCCGGGTTCAATTCCCAGCCAGGGCACACAGGAGAAGCATCCATCTGCTTCTCCACCCTTCCCCCTGTCCTTTCTCTCTGTCTCTCTCTTTCCCTCCTGAAGCCAAGGCCCCATTAGAGCAAAGTTGGCCCTGGGCACTGAGAATGTCTCCATGGCCTCCACCTCAGGCACTAGAATGGTTCTGGTTGCAACAGAGCAACTCCCAACATGGGTGGAGCATCGCCCCCTGGTGGGCATGCTGGGTGGATTCCGGTTGGGCACATGCAAAAATCTGTTTGATCACCTCCCGGCTTCTAACTTTGGAAGAAAATGAAAGTACTTTTGCGTCCTGTCTCAATATGGAATTAAAATTTAATGCCATTCATAAATTCTGCATTTCTTTCTTCACTTTGTAAAAATTATAGAATGTGCACAAAAGTGTCCATTTTCTCCACTCTGCCTCCTGTTTATCTGCACTAGTCAGACCAGGAGGCACTAACTGACACAGCATATACAAAGTCAATCAATATATGATAAACTCAAACCAGTAAAGAAAAATCAGGTAACCCTGAGTCCTATAGATCCACAATCCAAATATTTTTTCTGATTTATCCTCAGACTGTTACCCCATTACCACTGCCCCTTAGTTCCCTGAAAATAAATTCACTACCTCTTTTCCAGTTCCTTTAATTAAGCCATTGCTTTTTATAAAGTAGAAACATGACTATATTCTTTGGCTGCCCAAGGATGCTTAAAAATCTCTTATATTTTCAAGATATGGTTACAAATCCAGAAACAGAACAGTTTTTGTGATCTAGCCCCTGGCTTCTTTGCAGCCTATCTCATGGTCCCCTCACTTCCTTTCCCACTGAACTACTCATTCCACATATTCGGCACATTATTTCCTGTGTTTATGTCCTTATTTGTGCTCTTTTTATTGACTTTAAAAGCATTTTTAATGTGTCTTATGGTAATTTCCTTCTCTTTAATATTTTGTCTGATTTTCCCCTAAGAATTGTTGGTCTCAGGGCAGGCTGCCCCAAAATGTCCCACAATGGCGTATTGATTACTTTGAATTAAAGTTGATAAGCAGCCAGTGCCAGACAGGCACATTGACCCTCTTTGTCTCCTTGAATACAGGAAATAAATCTTCACTATGAAAGTTACCTCCCTTGCTCTGAGGGGGCTGAGAGACACACCCTTAGCACTAGACTCAAGGAATCCAAGGCCAAAGCTTACATAAACAAACCTTGTTATTCCTTTACAAATTTTCTACCCAAGTCCAAACTTTGTTTAGATTCCTCACTAATGAACATCCAAACTTAAGTGTCCTGTTAATTCTTAACAAATTTATTTATTTTGCATATAAAAAGTATAAAAAGCTGTCAGGTTAGATCATTTATCCAAGCATTACATCATGATTTTGAGCATCATCTATGATCTCCTGTGTGCATGTATTAAAATGTTATTTTTTTCTCTTTTTGATCTGGTTTTCTGTCAACTTTATTACTAACCCAGCCACAAAAACACAAGAAGGGTAATGGTAGGAAATCTCCCCTCTCCCGACAGAATCATTTTTCCACTACATTTCTGGAGCATCCTCTAATACATCTATAATTGGAGTTAGAACTATATTGTTTGGGTATCTGCTCCTTTTCAATAAATCTTTACAGGCTCATGAAGGTAAGTGGCATGGATCTATATTTTTTCATCTCTGGTGTCTAGCACCATACCTACTATAAAGTAGCTACTCAGTAAATATTAGATAAATAAATGGGACCCGATTCTGTAACTCCCTCCCCATGTCAAAAAAAAAAAATCTCCCTTTTTTCACATTGGTATTTTTGGCTTGAAATATGTAAAATAGTGATTGAACTCTCCCTTTTCATTTGACCCTGTAAGTTAAACTAGGGCAGTTCCAGAAAGGACAGAAGGCATCTACAGAGGACCCCTGCCAACCTGATCACTTAACTGATTCAGAAGGGTGTCTGCTTCAAAATAGAGACATTGCCTTTACTATTACAACAATCCAAATCAGAATAGGAGGATTTATGCAAGCTCAGAATTCTTACTTATGTTTGTTAATAACATGGCAGAGGAATACAGGCAACACTGTCATAGTTATGCAAAATAACTATTTTAATTGGAAAAATTAAACTTCTGATAGCCAAAGCTGTATCAGGGTGGCTGAACCCTTTTTGGAGCTGAAGTGGCTTGGAAAACAAAATCCACACTGATGTATTTTAAGGTCTTCTGTTACCATATGTTCTCCACTTATAGTGACAGATGGGTATTGATATTTTTTTCTCAACTGCACAAAAGCTAGCTGAAGCATATGCAAAACTCTTAATGGCATTAAAGTTTTGCCAATTAGAAACATGTTCAAGCATTTGATACAGTACTTTGATAACATGTTTCACAAGTTTCTTGCTAAATTTTAAATTATGGTTTTTATTATATTGTTTGTCAAGCTAGTGTGAATAAAACAACTATCAAATGGGCCATATTTTTAGCCTTTTTATCATTTTGGCACCTGTCAAAATTAATGATGAAAAATCAATGAAATCACTAAACAGTAATACAAAAAATAAAATGGCAAGTTACAAGTAGTATTTATGAAAAGAGAACAGGTTTCATGTTGTCCCATACATTACTGAAGGGCTGGCAGGGTGAGGGGCGGTGGGCCATTTGAATAATAGTCCCTCAACTGATTAACCAAAGTTACTTATTTCTTTAAACTAATCATAAAATGTAGAGCAATTCTTATGTCATGAGATGATTTTAAGAGAATGAAGTTATCTGCATTGTCTAAGCCAAGTTTGTGTCTTTGTTCATCTTTGTTTTATATCACTATTTTAAGGGACTTTTAACTTGTTTCCTGCTCCCTGGGCTGGGCTGTGGACCTGGTTCTCTCTGGGAATGTTTGAGTAAGATCCGAGAAAGGCATTTTACCTTTTGATCATCTTCTTTCTCCATTATCTATGCACATGAATATAAATGAGTCACTGGACTTTCTCATAAAGATGGTGAAAATTTTCAGATAGGTGCACTTGCATATTTCAATATGTCTGCAGGTTTTCTCATTAACTGATTTCATGAACTACCTTTGCCAAGTTGCTACCTCTTTTGCAGTAACCTCAATAAGATATTAAAGGGAGGGATGAAAAAAGAGAGGGGAAACAAATTAATGAGAAAATTCAAAAATGAATCAGCGTAAGATTATTTTTAAATCTCTTCACAACCAATCAGGCAAATTTGAGGAAGTGATTTTCTGAGTTAATTCATGTGAGGAAACATAATACTCAGAGAGGTGAAGACCAGACCGTTGTCTAAAGCCTGTGGCAGCTGACAGATCTGGACCAGAACTCCTGTCTTCGGACTCCTGCAGTGAAATAGCGCATTTTCCACTATACTACAGAACATTTCATTGCCTGAAAGAAATTGCCTTCCAAATGGAACAATAATTTTCTAGATCTATATACAATGTCTACCTGCTCCACAGGCAAGAATAATCCTGATGGTAGGAACCAGAAAGCCATATAAGATCAACAATGACAACTAACAAAAAAACCATGTATGTCTCAGTTTAGAAAAAGATTGACCTTTTTGATTGGAACATTACCTTATTCATTAAGAGTATTTGCTAATGCTTAACATTTATTAGGGGCAGTCAAGTGACTACCCTCCAATATTCCTGTTTACAGCCATGATTAGACCCAAACGAATGAATGCTGGTAATATTGTTAAAGAATAATAAACTGAAGAGGAAGAAAAGTTAACTGTTCTTCTGCTTCAGCTCCAGTTTTGCAGGCAAAAAAATGGCTCCACAATGCACATCACCTCATAAGTAGGCTAGAGATTTTACAGAAACAAACAAATTTTCAGTCTATTCTAACCATGGAAATGTGGCCAAAATCTGAAAGCCTGAACTCTGCAGGAATGAAAGAACAGTTGGCTCCTGCTTCTGAGATAGGCTCTGGCAGCGGTGTTGCATGTAGCTAGGTCGCATTTTGCAAAATAGAAGCCGTGATCTTTAGCATATCAACCAGACAAAATTAAATTGCAGTTATATGGAGGTATCCAGAAGCCAGCTATTTTGTCTTCAGTTCAATTCAAAGAAGTGTAATCGAGATTACCAATTTGAAAAGAAGTTTAGACAAGCAATAAACGTGACTAGAAGAAACATGAAATTAGAAATTTTAAAACCACCAGTCTGAATTTTAATGACTGGTAAATAATGTTTTAGAAACCCAAGTAATGTATTATAGTATATTTTTTCAGCTTTAGATTTTGGGAAAGAGATGTAAATTTTCTTACATTTTACTAATTTATTCACCAAATTATTTTATTACTAAATTTTCATTCGCTTTTTAAAAAGTAAATCAAATGTACTCATAATCATGAAATTTGTGAGGAGCTCATATGCTGTTAAAAAACTGCTTACCCAAAAAAATAGATGCATGTCATTTTACTCTGCAGTCTTCTTGAGTATAAGAATCAGGACTCTGCTGAGGGAGAAAAATATTTTTAGAATAGATAAAAATCAAATCAGCTGCTATGGAGACTTTGAGAGTCAAACTTGTAGCTATTTATGATGGTTGGGAAGAAAAGATAAAGAAAAGGGTATTTTCCAATAATCATATCCTTCTTGTAGGGGACTTCAGTGGTTTTCTGTTATACAACCACTTGATTAGATTCTTTTTTTTTTTTAATTTAGTGAGAGGAGGGGAGGCAGAAACAGACTCCTGCGTGCATCCTGACAGGGATCCACCCAGCAAGCCCACTAGGAGGCGATGCTCTGCCCATGTGGGGCATTGCTCTGTTGCTTAGCATCTGAAATGTTCTTAGCGCCTGAGACGGAGCCATTCTCAGTGTCAGGGGACAACTCGCTCCAATCAAGTCATGGCTGCAGGAAGGGAAGATAAAGAGATAGAGAGAGAGAGGGTGTGTGAGAGAGAAGTGAGAGGGGGAAGGATGGAGAAGTAGACAGGCACTTCTGTGTGCCTTGACCAGAAATCGAACCTGGACATCCACATGCCAAGCCAATGCTCTACCACTGAGCCAACTGGCCAGGGCCCATTTGATAGTTCTGTCAAGTGAGCCAGTTAACTTCACAAACCTTAGTCTAAAATTTTGACCTACCAGACTTGAAAGTGAACTGAAATAAATTTAAAATGTTTCACTTTTATCAGCAATCTCTGATGACATAGTTGTCCTGGCCAACCTAAAAGGGGATTAGCAATTCCCTTCAGAAAATCCTTTGTCCTCCTTTTGGCTTTAAAGATGAGCATGTGGTTCCTTCTGCAGATGCTTTGCCACAGGGGAAAGTGGTGGCAAAGGCATTTTAGCGAACCTTCTCCCCAGAGTCTGGTTGAGTGTGCGTCACTTATACACACATACATATACTACTTAGGAGAGAGCCAGAAATTAAATATATATATTTTTTTAATTTCTAAAAAAAAATTTAAATGAGGTACCAAAAAAGAACTTTATTTATTTATTTTTAAGATTTTATTTTTTCATTTTAGAGAGGGGAGAGAGAGAGAAAAAGGTAGGGGCAGGAAGCATCAACTCCCAAGACCAGGCAAGTCTGGGGTTTTGAACCAGCATCCTCTGTGTTCCAGGTTGATACTTTTCCCACTGTACTACCACAGGCCAGGCCATGTTATTTACTTTATGGCTGATGTTCACGTTATAGCCCCAATAAGTTGGTATATAACCATTTCCTTACATTTATTTATTTTGGTGTAAATATCACAAATAAGGTAATGGGCAGAATACATTCACTGAACAACGTGCTAAAAACTTTCCGCATAGGTCAGCTACAATTCAACCTCTGCCCACAGCATTGAGAAGCCTTTTAAATTTAATTGCACAAACAAGGAATTTAAATACTATATATTATTACCTTTAAAGTACTTCAAATCTAATGATCAATGCCTCCCTTTCAGTCATGTGAGTCACACATAGATATATACTTAGTACCACCTTGATAGAGCAAGGTACTCTTTCCTTTATATAAATAATTCCAACCTCCCTTTGAGAGACCTTTTATAATCCAAGTTTTCATCTCTACAACAATTTGTTCCTCAATCACATTTGCCCTTCATAGCAAATTCAAGTCACTGAATACAGCTAGTAGATACTTCATTTATCACCTCCACCAGGCCAATCTGAGAGTGTAACAATCTATAATGGCCCTTGTAAATAAATAGAAAGCTAACATTTGGAAGAGATAAGGCAGCTGCCAAAGTTGGCTGATGTCCAAGACAGTAAGTAGCTTAGCCAGTAGGAAAAACCTGGGCTCAAGAGAATCCTCTAGTTACAGAATTTTCTCTAGGCACCAGAAAGAAAAAAATAATATGGGGTATGTATGTAAATTCACCCTGAATATAAAAGCACTGCTGAAATAAACTAATCATGGGACTATAAGCAGCTGGCTTATTTGTTTGTTTATTTATTTTATATTATTTATTTATTTTATATTATTTATAAGGCCATCAAATAGCTTAGCTAACAAATGCATCAACTCGGTCTCTGGCCTAGATTTGTGTTACAGTTGGACTTGACAAATATTGTCCAGATGTTGGCTAAATTGTGTCTGCTTTCAACAAAAGGTCAATAAACTGAGAAAACTGGCTTCATGTTTTACATAAATTTATTGATGCAAATACTAGAAATGAAATTAAACTAGAGTAGGGATACCAAGACTTGAACTAGGGAAAAAGAGCCAAACATTTTTCTCCTGCTTACTCCAAGAATAACTATAATTTCTCCCCAAATTAATTGACACTTTAGAGAGAGCCAATGGTTGTTAACAAAGAGAAGACGAACAAAGTAATGTTCAGAAGGAAGGGTGAGAAACTAAAAAAAAAATTAGTATGGCTACAGTACTCTCAAAGCAACTACACAAAATTCCCATTGCTCTTTTCTCTCCTCTTGTGCACATCTACACACTTTTAAATTGTAGGGTTATCATAGATTTAAGGAACGAGCTGTCCAAACATCTATGCTTGCTTTTATTTTTAACCTCTATTGCAATAATCCAATGTTTTTCTCTCTTAAGATCCCAATGCTTACAATCCTAAAACTAAGACAGTGAGCTGGAGAGATAAATGTCACAAGACATCTCTGACTGTTATGTGATCATCTTTAAAACTATCTTAATTCTTTTAGATTAATAAAATGTTATTTATCATATACCATTTTACTAGGCTAAATGGCATTTTATAAAGAGAAATGTACCATTGATGGTATAAGTAGCACACTGAGAACATTTGATTTGGTTGGACTTTGACATTTTTTTTAATTCCAAAATATATATACAAATGAAGTATATTCAAATTATTTAGCAATAATCCCATTTTATGGTAGTTTTCTTTTTTTTTTTTTAATTTATTTTTATTCATTTTTAGAGAGGAGATACAGAGAGAGAGAGAGAGAGAGAGAAAGGGGGGAGGAGCTGGAAGCATCAACTCCCATATGTGCCTTGACCAGACCAGTGCAGGGTTTTGAACTGGCGACTTCGGTGTTCCCAGGACGACACTTTATCCACTGCGCCACCACAGGTCAGGCAGTTTTCTTAATATGAAATACATACATTTAAGTGTGTCAATCTTGACAAGATGTATGTTGGGTAAAAAAATAAGTATTATTTTATGTTTGACTTATTTACAGATCACTCTACTACAGATTATTCAGAACAGAGATTAGAAACAGAAAATCATGAGTTAAACCTTTCAACTCAAGCAAGAGTCATAAAATATAAGATTTTATTCATAAGAAAGTCTTGAAACCAAGAGATTGCATTCACTTAGAATTGCTTGTAATGCATGGCATTCAATTAGAAACAGAGAAAAGCATACATTGATAGTAATGAAAAATGACTATTCATAGAAGAGACCACAGGAAAAAGAAGAAATAAAATTGTTCTTTGGCATCATTTAGAGTGAAAGAAAATAACCTTAAGAGCTTTACTAGTTTCTGAAGACCTTGCTGAATTATGATTATCATAATATTTTTAGCACATTTTGACAATGTTAAAAGAATTAAGAAAATATTTAGTATTATCAATGAGACAAAAGGAAAAGTAACATATTTTATAAAATTTTCATCAACAAAACTACTAAAATATATGCTGATGCTTAAATGGATGGAAAGATATAATATAAATGGATATAAAAGAAGAAGAAATAAAAAGAATAATTAATTATGGGGTGCCTGATTAGATTAGTAATCCAAGAATGCCAATATCCAGTATTTCTTCACTTCTTTCCTATGGAGAGAAAATCTCGATGAGGAAATTTGGAGTATAATATGTCTGTGTATAGAAAGTTCTCATTTTATCTATAGATGAGGATCTAAAAAAGGAAAGTGGGCCAAAAGTGCAGCTTTATTCTACTGGAGACAAATCACTGTTCCTTCCACAATAGAAAAGACTCCTGATTGGGAGTATGAGAAGAAGCTGGAATTAAAGTAGAGATAAGACCCTTTAGGTGAAAATGTGATTGGGAAGATATAGATATATAAGCAAATTTACTAATACTTTTATATGTTTTTATAATCTGTTTCAGCTCAGACCCATATATCCCTACAATAGAAATTGTTGGTTATGGACTAAAGCATTCTGTATTCTTTTTCGTTACTAAAAACAACTTCCCTATATAGTGAGGGAAGGAGACACTTCTCCCAGTTTTTCTGGGCTAAGCCAATAATGTCTTCAAAATGTTTCCTTTTTTTTTAATTAGTCCTAATAAGTCTTTTCCACTATAATTAAATAATTAATGAAAAATAAATACCACCCAACAAGCTAAGAATTTCTTAAAGTACATCAATACAAGAAACTGCATTCTCAGAGGATGGTGTGTGCACTTTGTTCTTATTGTGGAATAAGCAGATGATAGACTCCTTGAGAACAAGACTGTGCCTGTCTTGGTCAATCTCACCCAACACGTACTCAGTAATGGCTGCCTGAAAAGGTGATGACCCAATGAAATTTCTGCATAAGGAAGCCTGGGGCTTTTCTTCCACTTTGCAAAGTTATCTGAAACCTCATGGAAAACATTTCCTTTCCCTTGAGAAGCAGATACCAGTAATAATCATTTCTTTTTTATAACTCTGGATAATACTGTGTCTGTCTTTGACACCAAACACTGCTGCATCTATCAAGCTATTGCCTGAAGAGAATAAAGGAGAGTAAACATCTCACTGTGGAGCCCTCTACCTATGTCAGTTTCCCATCTGAGATAATACATTTCATTACCATTCTGGCCAAGTTGAATTAAGCCATATTCGTTATTTGCAGCTTTAGGCATTCTAACTTCGAAAATACCACTTCCACTTTACTAAGCATGACCAACTTTGGGTATGTTAGATGACATCTAAGTCAACCAACTTATCCTTAAAACTTGGAGATAATATTCCAATATTTCTTAAACTATTAAATCCAAGAAACCATAATCAGCTAGCAAAGTATCAATACCCTGAGCTGTCAGGTTTACCTTTCACCATTTTCTACACGTATGATTTACCAAGACTGTTCAGGGAACTTCCAATTTTTTATCCTGGAGGAATTATCAGCATTAGCATCATTATTACAATAAACGTGTATCATGTATATTAGTAAGATGTAGTTGGGTTAAGGTCCCCATAACTTAAAGTGTGTCACAGACTGCGTTATAGAGTTGACATCTTTCTAGCTGGCAAAATAATGGTATTTATCTGCCCTGCCAAGTGAAGGCAAACTTTAGGATTGATAGATAAAAGCAAAAACTTGTTTAAAAAATAACTCTGTCACAAGTCTCATGATTTTTATTAATTTGGAACAGAAGAAAATTACTTCCAGAAAAGAATCAGAATTAAGGTTAACACCTTGGTAACTATACTATAATCTACAGCTATACCTGGATACCATCAACATACCAACAACCCTTCTGTACTAGCCAAAATAAAATAAATCATAAAGTGATAAAAATCACCATGTGCAATAGAATGATTGTTTTAATGGCCCTAACACTCCACCCCACAACTCCTCTGACACATCTGATTTCTCTCAACTATTTTCATTTTAATTGTCAGAATCTCTGTTAGTTGAGGTTTAAACCTTTATCATTGCTAGGAAGTAAGTTGTTTTTGTGATTTGATATCTTCCAAGTACATTTTCTAACCTTGTCTTTAAGTAACTTCAGCATGTCATCTGAAGAAAAAAGTCTTGCATCCAGGTTTCATAATGACTATTTCTGAAAGGACATAAAGCTAAGCATTCTACAAGTAGGGTTTATTCACTTGCTGCCCCTCCCTCACCAACCACCACTATCACCTCCACAATTTGCCTAATAAGTAATTTTGCCTTTGATTATCATGAGTGAATATCTTCTAATTTTGGAATATGTAAGGGAGTTTCATTGGTCATATACACTTGATCAATACCCACATTCTCTACATCAGTGATTTTCAACTGCTGGCCCACAGACCAGTGCCAGTCCACCAGAAATTTTGTGCCAGTTAGCAAAAGTTAACCACACTGATATCGTATGAAGATTTTATAAAAACTGCTCTATACAAGTCTATAGTACCTATTTCTACTATAGGCAAAGAATATGTGTTGTGAGAAATGGAAACACAGTTCATAACTAGCTCCAATTAAGATGTAGCAGATGAGCGTGGATGTAGGCATTGAAGAAAAGAAAGTTATTGGAGCGATAGATGCAAGATTTCTCATGGAATGCAGGAAATTTTGAGTATTCAGATTTTAGGTAGTCAGCATCAAGGAAGTCTAATGGACCTCAACCGTAAGGATTCATAGACTTTTACTTCTTGTGCTTCATTATTACTTCATCTCTGGTACTTCACATATGTTGACTAATTTCATTTGCAACCAAATAAAACAGTTCTTGATGTCCTGTTCCAAATTTCTTTAAATATGGTTCAAGTTTGTTTTGGTTTTTTGTTTGCTTGTTTGTTTTATTCTTGCTTTTTGTTTTTCCCCTCAGAAGGATGGACAATATATAGATGAACCACTTCAAGTCATGTGTTTATACATGATTTAATCAGCAGGATGTGGGTTAGAAACAGAAACCCTTCCTAGAGCTCTGTGGAGGTGCATTCATAGTAGACACTGTTGCCTGCCTCCTCAAAAAGCATTTCCTTCTTTTCCCTGCTAACAGAGCCAATGTGCCTAAGACAGTGTGTCTTGATTGAACTAAATCAATAACAATGTACTTTGCCACTAGCTGGTTTGGGCATGTGATCCAGTTCTGCCTAATAAGATGTAAGGAAAAGTCTGCTGTATGTGTTCTGTGGAATATTTTCTTTTATGATACAGTTTGATCCTAAAAAAGAATTATCTCTTTGTTCTTTCAGTAGATGATGCCCAGAATTGCAAGATCTATAGCCACAAAAGAACAAATCTGAGGATTAAAATGATGCTCTGATTATGTTGGAGAAAGCTTGATTTTTGATGACGATGATGATTTACTGATTTAATAGACAAGTATCTTACAAGATTTCTTCATGTTATATAAGGTAATAGTTCTTCTATTAAGATATTTTAAATTTAATGTTTTATTACTTGTAATTGAAATAGCATGTTATAGCAAGATTTCTGTTTTCTGAAGGAATGAGTAGAAATGGTACCCTAAGATATGTATAATATAAAAAGATAAAGCATAGTGCTAAGTGTATGTATACCTAATTACCACTATTTCTATTCATGCTTGCCAACATCTTAGATTCTTTAATAGGAGCCTTTGAGTAATTAAACCATTGATTAAGGTGGCAACCTTGTAGAAACAATGAAACATAATTATTCATGTCTTCTAAAAGTTAATCCTTATCCTTAACCTTCCTTCATATCTACTTTGTTTCCTTCAGAACTATAAGTAAAATATAAGTACTGAATTGGAGATCCTTTAAAATATGAACATATTAAATACTAGATAATAATAAACTCTGCTCTGGCTTTTCTTATTTTCTCCAGTGGTCTTTGAAGTCACCTATTTTCTGTGTCCAGATTCTAGATGCCAGTGAGAAGCAGAATCATTGTTTTAAGAAAAAACTCTTATAAAAATACAAGGTTATCATCTTTTTTTCTAAATAGCCACCTTTAAGATAATATCTCAATATTTATATTGGGGTTATAGTAAGTTTAAATTGTAAATATAATTTTAAATGTGAACATAAGAAAACACTGATTATTTCTCTTATCTTCAAAATGAAGAAAATGGCAGTGAAAAGAAAATAGTGAGTTACCTAAAGTCATACAAGTTAATGAGATTTCTAGAATCTCTTTATCTTTTAACATTTTGGTGAACTTTTTCTTAACTCACTATATAGTCATAAGTAATTGCAGATGAGTCCTATAATTTTTATTATTTAATTCCTTATCAGGATTAAGAGGATTACAAATATATTTTGAGTCTCTAATTTTTATTTTTGTCCATCCTCCTTCTTACCTCTCTACTTCCACATACTGCTATTTGACACTAGAGAGACTCCTTATTTTTAACTTACAAAAATTTATCTGTGAAAAACAATTTTTTCAACCAACTATATTTTCTATTGAGACAGACATAATCTACTCATTGAGAAATAGGTATATATATGGAATAGATGAGTAAAAACAAGTTTTGTGCGGTAAAGTCTACTTTTATCATTTAACTACATTTTTGTTAATATGGATAGTCCCACTACTCATTACAAATAAATATAAAAACTGGTTAAAAAGCAATATGAAAAAAACTTTATTTTTCTATAGAACCAAAGAAACACAAATAAATAAGTATAACCCAAAAAAAGAGTTACAGTCAAATCCCTTATATATAAAACAAAATATTGAAAAGTTACTGTACCTGTAAAAAAGAGAATTAGAAGTCTCACCTAGTAGCCTGAATGCTTCAGGTAAGCTTGCAAATTGCTTAGAATTATAAGTAGGGGAAATACCACTTATAAGTATTTAAAACTGCAGACCAGCAGTGCATATAAATATGAGATTCCAGTTTATTATATAAGCTTGATTGGGTTTGACAGAGGCTGCCAGGTATCTATCACATATTCATATTCCCTTTCTTCCTTACTAAGAGAATGCTTATGTTCTGGGGTTGAGAATGTGCACTATCTGGGAAGTGGGAGTTACCTTGTAGTTAAGTGTGGTTACTTGAAAAATTCTGGCTAATTATTTACCATCAGATATCTTGGGAGGCTCCTTAAATGGCAAGTAAGTATACCTTTTTTCTCCCACTTTCTCCAGATTCCTCTCCTGAAGAAGGATGCAATAGTTCGATCTCTAATGGCTAGAAAATATAAACTGTGTATTAAAGGTGGAGAAGTAGAGGGAAAAATGAATCTGAATCTCTAAGGTCTCCATCAAAATGTGCAGCCATCATGGTAAGCCTACTTGCAAACTAATTTTATCCAAGGAAGTTAAACTTTATATCTAGGATCCCAATTAAGAGCAGCAAAATTAGTTCTCAACTATTTTATATTGGATTTCCAAACTGGAAAATTTACATTAAAATTGTTCAAAGACCTTTGTCAAAAGGAAAATGAAACTGTTTTATAAAGCAATCACTATTCTGAACACAAAGAATTTGCATGGGTGTACACACATACACTCCCAGCTGAGAGTGCTCTTGAAATTAAGTAATAAATAAACCTACCCTCCACATTCACCAAATAAAAAATAAAGACAGCCCAGTAGGAGAGAGGATCAGCAGACAAAACAAAAAGATGATTTAGCACTCAAAGATATGACTGTACAACAATAAAAAAGAATCTATAAAATTGTAATCATTATAGAGGTTAAAGACTGATTAGATGACATAACTGAGGGAAAAACAGTATTACTTAAAACTAGTGGATTTGTACTGCAGAAAAAGAGAACCTTGAAATGAAAAATTTAGCCAATAAAATATAAACACAAACGTGCACATGCACGCACACAAATTCAACCCCGTTAGAAAGGTTAAACAACAAGTTAGTCAATGTTAACAGCTGATCTTGAAAAGTATTTAGTATGTAGGTTAAAGCCATAGAAAACTGGAATATGACAAAACTATCAGGAGAAATAGAAGATAAGATAAAAAAGTCCAACATTTATTAATTCAATATTCAGGTGGGAAAAGTAAAGAATTGTGAGAAAGCAACATTTAAAGGAATAATTATTAAGAATTTTCTGAAATTAAACATCTAAATTCTCAAAAGAAGAAGTAACATACATACAAAGTAGAAAAAGTAAAACAAATACTTAGATATATAGCTGTAAAACCAAAATTTCAAAGATAAACGTAAAAAAATCTTAAAAACAACCAGTGATAAATGAAGAACACCTAGATAAATCATCAGAAAACTTTGAGATAATGTCTTTAAGTACAGGTTAAAAATCACTGTCAGTGTAAAATTCAATACTTTAACAACTATTTAACATTTTTTAAACATTCAAATATAGGTCAAGAAATCTTACTACTTATGAACCCTTGATGAAGTATAAAATTTAGTAAGGAGAAAATAGAAATTAGAAGGATGGATGAGTATAAGAAGAAAGAGAATACACTGATAAGTAAGTTAGTACCTAAATAGTTACTACCTGTAAATGCTAATAATAATAATAATGACTAATTTGGTAAAATAATATGAAAGATGAGAATGGGAGATCAGAGATGAAGTTAAGGATTTTTAATTTCTTAGAAGCCAGCTAGAGATAAGAAGTTTAGAATGTTTAAAATAAACTAAGATCATTTAGAAGCTTAAGGGTAACCACAAAAAAATAGAAACATAATATCTAGTTTCTAAAATACTAGAGGAAAAAAATAACACATAAAGAAATCTAACCCAACTGAAGACATGAGAAATGGATAAAAGTAGAAATAAAATAAAATAAAAAAATACAAGCATGTAATATAAAAATATTATAAAGTAAGATTAAATGATAGAAATATTTCAAATATATTAGTAAGCATAATAAATATTAACAGATTATTAACAGATTCTTAATTTGAATAAAAATAATATTAATATTAAGCTATATTAATTTTATAATAGACATAAATTAATGACAAAAAAGATTGAGAGTAAAGAGCAAGGAAAAAGATATAAGAATAGTGTTCAGAAGAAAGATGAAGTGACACTATTAATATTGAGAAAAGTGGGCTTTAACATAAAAATAAATTATTATAGGATATGAAAGTGTCATTACTTTATAAAAGGAACAATTCACCTGGCCATATATCAACTCTGAACAGTATGAAACACATATTATAACTATACAATATATAAGACATTAATTGACAGAATTTTAAAACTATTTTCTTTAACAAGTATGGTTTGAGATATTATTATGACTCTCTCAGGCCCAAGAGATTAAGCAGAAAAAAGAAATATCAAGGATATAGAAAATTTGAATATAATAATTATATTTTTCTAACAAATAAGGAATATTTATTCTTTTCAAGCACACAAAATCATTTACAAACATGAAAGTTGGGTCACTGGCAGATCTCATTAAGTTCTGTAGGGCCTGTTCAGGTATCCCAGTTCCTGAAATAAAGCTTTTTCTTGCAGTAACCATTACACTCACTGACCATAATCAAAGCCAGCATTACTCAAGCTAAAATTTAAACTCGAGTTTCCCTTATCAGCAGCACAAACTTCCTTATTTCTGTTTTTAAATAGACATATGAAAAGATGCTCAACATCACTAGTCATCAGAGAAGTGAAAGCAGATTCTTACTCAGCTTTTTTCCTTTTCTTTATCCTGCTTTCCTCACTTTCATACTGTTTCTTATTTCTGAATGTATACCCTTAATAAGTTTCTTGAACAAGAATTTTCATTTCATTCTCTGCTTTGAAGGAACCTGACCTAAGACAGAAATTAAGAAAGTGTGTATTGACACACAGACATCCCAAATAATAAAAGCAAAATAATTTATTGAGGAGGATAACAGAAGAACCAGTAAATATATGAAACACACTCAATCTTACTAAGAATCAGAGAATGCAAATTAAACTCAACATTTGGCCAAATTTTTAATGTCTGAAAATTCTAACTGTTGATTAACGTATGAGCCAATGAGAAATTTCATACATTATTAGTGATAGAGTAAATTTATTAACCCATTTTAAAGAACAGTTTGTTAATAACTAACAAAATTGAAGATGCTCATAAACTATAATCTAGCAATTTTAGTCTTAAATATACCTAGAGGAATTCTCAGATACATGCTCAGAGAGAAGTGCATATGAATATTAATTGTGGCACTGTTTATAATAGTGAAAACTGGAAATGACTTAAATGCTTATCAAAAAAGAATAAATTATAGTATATTCATAACGTACAACAGTTAAAATTATGACAAAATTTAGTGTGTCAACATGGATAGATGTCAAAAAAACTTTCAGTGAATAATGCAAAATGGAGAAGAAAAAATTTTAAATGTAGATATAAAAACAAATGACATAAAGTCTTGTTTATGGAGGTATGTATATACACATTAATGCATGTATGTATTACACACATTATGTATAAATATACACATATAATATGTATATATTATATGTATATATAAATATACACATATAATAATTAAAACTGTATAATATATGTCAGGAAGAGATTTCAGAATAGTGACATGCCTACGGAAGAAATGAGAACAAGATTGAAAAGGATAAAAGAGACTTTTAATTCTAGTGTTAAATATTATTTTACAAAAAAATAATGAAAAAAATTTGTTATCATGCAAAACGCTAACAATTTGTTAAATCTGGGATGAGATAAGAAATGTCTAAACCTGCAGAGAATAATTTTATTTCATTTAAGATAAACTGACAACATGCCAAGAGGCAACATCTCAAGTGTTCAGAATGACAGATTTGCCATTTTCTTTGTACATTTTAAGAAGGAAGAAACATGAACGTGGAAGAAAGCAAGGTACATAATAGTTAACAAGATTATGTGCTCTCTTGAGGGTGGTTATGCCACTGAGGGGTATAATAAAGAAGGTTATCTCTGGCATTTCAAAAGTGTGTTAGGCTAGTTGCACAAAAACAATGGACAGGGCTTGCTTAAGGCAAAGGTCCACCTTTAATAGACCTGGGGCATGATTACCCCCAGGACCAGCCCAGTTAGAAATTTACAATCAGGTCAGCTGTGAGGTTACTTTTCTGTCAGATTTATTACAGAGCCCATTTTTTACTCACATATGTATTTATTATATTGTTCTCTGTAACTTTCTATGTGTTTGAAATATGTATTTCATAACACAAAACAAAGAGAAATGGTATTTACAATATAATCAAACTAAATCCTGTTTCAATATAACCATAGGAATTGAATGTTTTAGTCCTATTCTTAAAGCAATTGTGGAAAAGAATATTATAAAACATTCTAGTTAGTATCCATCTTCCTAAATTTCATCATTTTTCTTATACCTTTTCAGAAAATAATTTGCCACCTTTCTTTGGAACTTCAAAAGATTTCCTTTCTTCTTCCTTCTCTTTGTTTTACCTTTCCTTTTTCAATTTTTCTCCCTTTCCTCTCTTCCTTCTCTTCTTTCTTCTTTCCCTTTTCCAACAGAATTACAAAAATCTCAGTTCATAATCTTACCCTGATTATTTTCCTAATTTCTAGAGTTGTCAAAATATAAGAAGTGCAATCAAATTTGAATTTCAGATAAATAATAAATTGTATTTTTGCATGCAGCACATGTACACTAAAAAGTTTTTTGTTTTCTGTTTGAAATTAAAATTAACTGGCAGTTCTATATTTTTATTTGCTAAATCTGGCAACATTACTTAATTAAATTTATCATAGTTGCTGTTTATTTATATATATATAGGGTCGGTGACTAAGGGGGGTGGTCACATGGGGAAATCAGAGCCCCAGTCTTTGTCTGGGATTGCCCACATGGCCAGGCGCGCGGAAACTACACTTCCCATAAACCTTTGGGAGAAAAGCAACTGTTCGTCAGCCAGTGAGACTTCACTAGGTCATATTAGCTAGACGACCCCAGGAGGGCCCCTTTTTAAATCTGGCATTATGTGGTCCCCTCCGTGAGATTCCTAGCATTCATCTCCCGTGCCAGTGAGTCCCGTCGGAGAAACGCTCTGTACCAAATAAAGCCTTAATAGTTAATACTTAGTAACTACGCTGATTTCCTTCTTTCTTCGTGGGGAAAATACCTTACAATATACATATATTATCTGTCCACAAATTTTTCTTTTAATTCTCAAATAAAATATACAAAATAGGTCTGATTGATAGTCTTCTCGCCTTACATCTGAGGTACAATGCTATCTGTCAAAGACAGATATTGTCTATAAATTACTAAAGATGCTTCATCTAATTTCTGGTTCAAGTGTCAAGGAGGCATTCTTGACTAATTCTGGCACAAATCTATTGGATCTTAAAACCAGATTCCTAGAGGCACAAGCTAGTTTGGACTCTATATTCTCATTTGAAGCAAGCTCCACAGGCTCACCAAATTTTACTTCTTGGTTTTTGCAAATGAATTAAATATTTGTTTCTGTCTGGGCTTCAAATTTTTTCTAAAAGAATAATAATTTCCTCATATGACACAATTGTATTGTTTTGTTTATGTTTCTTACTCTAAGAGAAAACATCATCATCTAGAAGATTGTCTTTATAATGCATCATGGTTCCCTTTTGTTTCAATTCGGGTGCTTGCCTATTTCTTCCTTATGTGGTTCTGAGACACTGAGTACAGTGAAAAAGAAATATCCCAGAAAGATTTGAATGAGAGCAACATAGTAGGGATTCATTGAAAGCTAATTGAATGAAAGAAGGAAACAATCATCTGAAAGTTAGACATACTAATTGTCCTTTAAAGTATTAAAAATTTGCAAAGAAAATGACAGCATTCACATGAGTCATTAAACAGGCTAACATTAGCTTTGAGGTTATGTGTCTCCCTTTTCCAGTGTATTCTTTCACAGTTTTCTTGTAGAATTGCCTTGAAACATGCCTGTTCTACAAAGCACCCTCACCTGCTTTAAAATTGCCTGTGACTTAAAAATAGAAATGATTGTGGTATTACAGTAGTGGTTTCTTGCATGCCTCCTCTTCTTTAAAAATTAAATGACAAATTCAAACCAATCTTTTATTCTCAAATTGGTTTTTGTTTACATATGCTAACCAGTCTGGAATAAAAATCTTATGGTCTTCATTACTTCCTATTTTCTGTTTGCTTTTCTCTTTGCTTTTACAAATTTTAAATCTTATTAGAAAATCAAATACATTCATAAATAAATAAAAAACAAAATAAAATGAAAAACAAATCATATTTGTATACATGTATAGTATAGTGTTAATAAAATAGAATTTTTATAAAATCACATATATACTGTTTTTGGATTCTTTTTCTTAATATACAAAAAACATTTTCCTTTCTTATTCAATATTTCATCTTATTTTTTCAGTAGTGTCCTAGTACTGTATTATTTTTTTAATGAAAGCTTGACTTTTTAGAAAATTTTTCATCCTTTGAAAGTCTGAGCTTTTATCTATAAAATAGAATTTGTGGAAAGAGGCAATGAAGGCTGAGCTGTGATGGAGTGTCTATGAAAAAGAGTATGTTCTTGTCAGTGTAACTAATTCCACAGAGGACTAGAGGACGGTCACAATGTAAAACTATGTTTTACAACTCCAGGGATAAAAATCAGTGAAAGGAAAGGTGAAAATGATGAAAGTTAATGTGGTGACACTGTTAAAGATTTACCTCCATGTGCCTTTGTTGGTTAGAACTCACTGTGCTTGCTGCTTGTGAGAGGGGTACAAAATGGATTCACTTTATTGCACTCATCTGTCATAGATAATACCCTGTACAAAAAGGTGGAAGAAAGTGGTGAACTTATAATCAGTCTGTGTACACATACAATAGGAAGGCAGTCTGGAAACTCAGCGGGCCTGGGAAATGAGTGGCTGTGATAAAGGGGACAGTGACATTCTACTGAGATCAGTGAGCTTGAAGCTCAGAAGAGTGGGGCAGGCCAACTTGATCTTTCTTTGTATGCAGACTGTTGGGTGTGCTACATGCACCTTCAGACTTGGTGGGGAGTCACATTCAACTGCCAGGAAAATTCAACCCATCCTGCCACCAATAGGAGGAAGTGAACTTGTTGTAGCTCTTTAAAGGATTTCACAGAGAATACATCCCTCCTGTAATAGTGATGGATGAAGGCTGCCTCTCTCAGACAAACAGGGTATATTCCAAAGCTGCTGAGATCAATGCTTGTATGTCAGAAGCAACTGTCAGGAGCAAAATTTCTAGTGATTTCTGAAAAAGCTAATTTATTTAAGCAATGTCTGTATCTTTCTAGCTATCTCCACAATAAAGAAACCAGACTGTTTTTCTGATGAATTTCCCCTTTATTTTACCATATTCTTGAGGCTTTCTATTATTCAAAATGCTGTGATAACCTTCTTCCTTTCCAACTCTGTATATTGTACATGTACTTCCTTTTTTGGCATAAGGTTATGTTAAGAAGTTTAACTGTCAGACAATAATATCTATGAATGATAATGCATTGTCTGGTAAATGAGGTACCACCAAAGTCTCAGTCTTTGAATTATTTTTTAACTCTGGATAGTAAACTTTTCTTTTTTTTTCAGGTAAAAGGAGGGCATATAGTGAGGCAGACTTCTGCATGCACCCTAATCAGAATCCATCTGGCAATTCCTGTCTAGGACTGATGCATAAATACCAATCTACTTTTAGGGCCTGAGGCCAACACTTGGACTAACCAAGCTATCTTCGGCACTCAGGGCCACATTCGAAACAATTGAGCCACTGGCTATGGGAGTAAAAGAGGGAGAGTAAGGGGGAGCGAAGCAGATGGTTACTTCTCCTGTGTGCACTGACCCAGAACTGAACCTGGGATATCTGTACACTGGGATGATGCTCTATCTACTGAGCCACCAGCCAGGGCCCCAAATGGTAAACTCTACAGCCTGTCCCCTCATGACACTTAGCCTTCCCCTCAAAATCTCTACCTGCATTCCCTAACAAAGGGTTTTACTTAGCCCCATTCTGGGACCCTCAGGCAGTATGATGTTCCTTGCAGGGCTTTCATATGTTCATTCACTTTGGATTCCCAATGAATGCACACAGTAAAATGTAGACACTTGAAATACTTTTCATAAAAGGAATATTGACTTTCCCACCCCCTTTATAAATTGCTGACATTTTCTCCACTACTAAAGTTTTGGATTCTCCCCCATGTCTTTTTGAGTGCTAGAGATTTGTGACATCCTTCCACTGGAGGCTCTCCCCGATGAAACTATGAGTCCCTCTCCATAATGGACTACCATCAACAACACACCATAACTAAGATACCATGTCATAATTATTGATGAGAGAATTACCTGGTTTTTCAGAGCTGCACACTCAAACCATTTTACAATTCCATTTCTGAATATTGCAGACTGTATTCCATCAGATAAATTGATCACTCAATGCACTAAATATTTCTTGACCTTTATGTAGTAGAAAACAGCCAAAAGAGTGTATTTTCAATCACACATAACGAAACAACAATTCACATAAAATTTTCTTCTTTTTGTTTTTGAGGAAAATGTTGAAAATTCTAAAAGAAAGGTGTTTGGGTAATGCCATTGTCAGAGAAGCTGCAGAGGACGCATTTATCTGACCTATCGTCAGAGAAGGGCTCCTTAGGGAGGCTGGTTTGGAGTCCAGTTTTTGATAAGGGAATACATGTGGCTTTGTAGACAAGGATTCGAAGGCTATTCTGAGCTAAAAGTAGAGCCATCCCTTGACAGGAATAAGAGAAAAGAAATAAAAAGGTGGCTAGGGTGAATGGTTTCTCTTTACCCCTTGGATCTCTCATTGTCCATCTGACATATTACATCTATCCTATTTTCCAAAGCTCTCCTCAAGGTTTAGGAAAACAACAGAAATCCACTTGCATTATTGTATCTGTCACAGAATGATTTAAATTGTGAAGTAACTGATTGGAGAGCAGGCATACGTTATATGTCATGGGAGTACATATTACATTTGCTAATGTGTTACATATTAATGCACGTTCACACAGCAGATCGAGGAAAGGCAGGCTTGTATACAACTCACTGAAGTTTTAGTTCTGTTTCTAACATTTTCTGATGATGTGAGTTTTGACAAGGTACTTATGGTCTTTATGATTCCATTTTCTCCTTTGTAAAATAAAGGTAATAAAGACTGTTGTGAGCATTTATGAGATCATATTTGAGCAGCCTTTTGTACAGTGGTAAGCACATACCTATGAGTAGGTGGGGTCTTTATTACACTGAGGAACAATTTCTTTTTCATTTTCTGCTGCATGAGGTTTTAGAACTTTTTCTGTATATTTCTGCATTGCTGATTCCAAATCTGAAATCCGTTTTTTGGTGCATGCTCTAGTTTTTATGCAATTTTCATTTCTTTTTGTTACAGTTAATGGCATGCATCAGTTTTAAATTGGAGTTAAAGGCAAAGACTCTTGGATTGAACATAACCACAAGGCAATTAATGTTTCACAAACATCACTTTTACATAATTGTAGTTGTTTTTAAATGTCAAAAATTATTATCTGATAAAAACACCCTCTTATTTTTGTTTTAAGATTGAATCATGGCTTCTTTGAGTAGGTATAAATATAAGAATAGTCCTGACACCTTCTGTTATATATGTGGCTGTTACACACTTTAAAGTCAAAGGCACAATATTTCATCATTTGTGACATGTGCATATATTGCCTATTTTCAAGTTCCCCTTGGTGATCAAGACAAGAATTGGGTTCCTCATATTGTATGTCATAATTGTGAGGAAATGCTTCATGACTGGACAAAAGAAAAACATAAAGGAATGCCTTTTGGTATTCCCATGGTTTGGCATGAACCTAAGGACAACGGAAGTGACTGTTATTTCTGTCTTATCCATACAAAGGGCATTGGCAAGAAAAAACAGCATATGATCACATATCCTAATATTCCTTCAGCAATACGACCTATCCCACACTCTGAGACACTCCCAGTTTGATTTTTCAATGACTTTATTTCTTCTAAGGATGAAGAAAGTGAACATGGTGATTAAGTATATTTTGATAAAATGCATGAGGAAATGGTTGTAGAATCTGAAGTGTCTTCTTCTAATGCCAAGCAGTCATTAACCCCTCTGCAGTTTAGCCAACCCGAATTGAATGACTTAGTTAGAGATTTGGGCCTATCAAAGAAAGCAGCTGAGTTATTAGCCTCCAGGCTTCAAGAAAAGAATGTACTTCACTGGTCAGCTAAAGTATCCCATTTCAAGAAGCATGAACAAATTTTTGTGGACTTTTCTTCTGAAGACAAACACTTTGTTTATTGTCATGATATCAGTAGTCTTCTCAGCCAGCTAGGTGTTACTTATCATTTACAGTCCAGCAGCATGGTGGCTATTTCTTGACAGCTCTAAATGGAGTCTGAAATGTATTCTCCTATGCAACGGTAATGTTTATGCAGCAGTTCTAATTGGTTATTCACCTCATCTACGAGAAGATTATAATGACATAAGAATTGTCCTTGACTTACTGAAGTATGAGAAGCATAACTGGATCGTTTGTGTGGATCTTAAAATGGTAAATTTCCTGCTAGGACAACAGAGAGGTTTCATTAAGTATTCTTGCTTTCTATGTTTGTGGGACAACCGAGCTCAGGAGAAACACTGGACACAGAAGCAGTAGCTGAAACGTGAAGCTCTGGAAGTAGGGATGCAAAATATTGTAAATGAACCTGTAGTTAATCGAGACAGGATATTTTTTCCCCCATTTCACATCAAACTTGGCTTAATGAAGCAGTTTTTGTTCAGGCTTTGAATAGAGAAAGTGAATGCTTTCAACATATTATTTCTGCTTTTCCTGCCTTGTCTTTCGAGAAGATAAAAGCAGGTGTATTCGATCGACCTCAAATTCGAACCCTCATATGTGACAAAGAATTTTCCAGGAAGATGAATACAGAGGAGAAAGCAGCATGGCAGTCTTTTGTGGCAGTTACAAAGAACTTCCTTGGCAACAAAAAAGCAGAAAACTATAAACTTCTGATTCAAAGGATTCTGTTGGCTTTCCATGACATTGGATGTAACATGAGCGTTAAGATTCACTTCCTGAACAGTCACTTTGATAAGTTTTCCGAAAATTTTGGATCTATTAGTGATGAGCAGGAAGAACGTCTTCTTCAAGATCTGAAGATGATCAAAAAGCGCAATCAGGGGTGATGGGATAGAAATATGATGGCAGATTACTGCTGGAGTTTTATGATTAAAATAAGTGTATTTAATATGTTCTATTTTGAAATTGTAGACAAATTCTGATGCAATCATATCTTTGAGTGTATTAGTGTATTTACTACATTATATAAATTATTATATTTTCACAAAGATGATGCCCAAGAAGACATTTTACTTCATTTACTAAATGCTAAAAATTTTACAAGATGAAAACCTAAAATCTTGAATTGCAAAAAAACTGTAGCTTACAGAAAAAAAACTAATGTCAGATTTGAGATCAGCACCCTCGAATTAGGTAAGAACAGTGTTTTTGTGGATGCAACAAAAATTTTGTTCCCCAGTGTTATTGTTATTTTTCCAATTAACATAGCATGTCTCCTCTCAAAAGGGAGTTGATTATGAATTATGAGTGTAGAAAATATAATGGTGGGTTTATATTTTGAACACCAATTATTCATGACTTTGGAAAAACTATTAAATTTCTCAGTTTCTGACTGATACTGGGAGAAGGCCAGAACACACAGTCTGCCTCTGTGATAATAGGTATAAAAATTGTCTAATATTGTAAATTATTGACATTTCCAGT
Source organism: Rhynchonycteris naso (assembly GCA_037038555.1). Taxonomy (NCBI): domain Eukaryota; kingdom Metazoa; phylum Chordata; class Mammalia; order Chiroptera; family Emballonuridae; genus Rhynchonycteris; species Rhynchonycteris naso. The sequence goes on from CM072999.1 coordinate 93,713,454, forward strand.
AAGTTCCTTAATAACTTATTATTCTAAAACTGGAATTAGGACTTTCAGTATTTAATAGTTACCCTATAAATAATAGGACTTCTGTTTCAAGAAAAAGAGTTTTTAAATGTTGATTTAGTACATTGAACTCTATTGCCCATTACAGTGTGTACATGGTGATCATCCTGAAGGCTTCTGTTTCCAAGATGCTTAGGAATTAATTAACCCTTGACCAGGAAAAAATTATTACTGCTCAGTGAAGTTAGATATAGGAAGAATATTTGGACAGTTTATGCTTCATTAATACAAGTTTGGTTTGTTAAATCCCCAAGTATTGCTTTACAAGTCCTCAAATTAAAAATTAATTACAATGATCAACAAACATTAAAAGTCAAGAAAATAATGGAAACACATCTGTCTGTTATGCTTTGGAAAACATAGCAGGGGGCAGCAACTGAAAACTAAATTTTACAGTGAGCTCTAAATGTATACTAATCAATCATGCATGCTAATTCTTTTTTATGCAAAAAAGTTTCTTTTTAAAACAAAGTAACTTTTCACCTATTTATACAATGCAGTTTTATTTGTTTTATTTATTTTTTGTGATGGAGACAGAGAGAGTCAGAGAGAGGGACAGATAGGGACAGACAGGAAGGGAGAGAGATGAGAAGCATCAATTCTTCATTGCAGCACCTTAGTTGTCCATTGATTGCTTTCTCATATGTGCCTTGACCGGGGGAATACAGCAGACCTGGTGGCTCCTTGCTTGAGCCAGTGACCTTGGGCTCAAGTTGGTGAGCCTTGCTCAAACCAGATGAGCTCGCACTCAAGCTGGCGACCTTGGGGTCTCAAACCTGGGTCCTCTGCCAGTCTGATGCTCTATCCACTGCACCACCACCTGGTCAGGCACACAATGCAGTATTTTTTGTTTTTTTTTTACAGGGACAGAGAGAGAATCAGAGAGAGGGATAGACAGACAGAAACGGAGAGAGATGAAAAGCACCAATCATTAGTTTTTCATTGCCGTTGCTGACACCTTAGTTGTTCATTGATTGCTTTCTCACATGTGACTTGACCATGGGCCTTCAGCAGAGTGAGCCACCCCTTGCTGGAGCCAGCGACCTTGGATCCAAGCTGGCGAGCTTTTGCTCAAGCCAGATGGGCCTGCGCTCAAGCCGGCGAGCTCGGGGTCTCGAACCTGGGTCTTCCGCATCCCAGTCCGACGCTCTATCCACTGTACCACCGGCTGGTCGTGCCACCGCCTTGTCAGGCCACAATTCAGTTTTATTTCTTAAGCAGACATTGAGTCATATGAATCGCAGAAATGTGCTGACATAGAAATTTTTGAGATGGTTGATACTGTTCAGTCCCTATTTGGAGATATCTTGGGCACAAGGACAGTGAAAGGCTTCTCAACAATTATTTCTATTTAAACTGTTAGGACATTTTGACTGTAGGTAAGATAATATGCATATGCACAGTATGCATAAAAGGAGGAAACTTGTTACCCTAGATTATTTAGATTAGATTAATTATAATTATATTTAAAATGTTGACATAAAGGGATAATGTTTTCAATAAACAACCATTGTTTGCAAACATGTGTTATTCCTGGCTCTCAAACTAACACATTTACCATACATATATAAACCATGAATATTTAATTTGTCTTTAGATAAAACTAAACAATAAATATTATAAAGACACAAAGTGAAGTAAGAACTCTTTTATAGTGAGAAAAAAAATAAAAAATTTCAAATCAACTGTTAAATAAGTTTTGAGTTTATTTCCAAGTTTTTCTGTTCTCTCAAAAGTAGTGTTCTGATTAATAAACAGGTATAATTAACAAAAAGGGAAACTAATAAATATGTCAGAAAAATTTACTATTTGTTTGTATGTATTTTTTATGTCTCTACTGGAATACAAATAAACTTCCAAAATCAAGTTATTACATTCAAAATTTTGTACACAATCATAGAAAAAAATTATTACTGCTGTTAATATCTAGATTTCTAATAATTTTTTTAAATGTTGGTTTAATTTTTAAAGAAATGTAAATGATCGGTATAGCATCCAATTGGGTAAATATGGTATAATTTTGTTGTACATCAGATATAAAGTATTTTTACTTTTGTGTGTGTATGTGTGACAGGAACAGAAAGAGACAGAGAGGGACAGATAGGGACAGACAGACTGGAAGGATAGAGATGAGAAGCATCCATTCTTTTTTGCGGCACTTTAGTTGTTCATTGATTGCTTTCTCATATGTGCATTGACCGGGGGCTAGAGCAGAGTGAATGACCCATTCATTGCTCAAGCTAGCAACCTTGGGTTCAAGCCAGCGACCTTGGGTTCAAGTCAACAACCTTTGGGCTCAAGTCTGCCACCATGGGGTCATGTCTATGATCTTAAACTCAAGCCAGCAACCCCGCACTCAAGCTGGTAAACCTGCGCTCAAGCAGATGAGCCTGTGTTCCACCCTGTGACCTTAAGGTTTCAGACCTGGGTCCTCTTTATCCCAGTCTGACACGCTATCCACTGTGCCACCCCCTCGTCAGGCTGTAAAACTTTATTTTTTTAGATTTTATTTATTGATTTTGGGAGAGAAGGGGAAGAGAGAGAGAAGGAGAGTGAGAAAGAGAAGGGAGAAGCATGAAGCATCTACTCATAGTAGTTGCTTCCTATATATGCCTTGACTGGGCAAGCCCAAGGATTTGAACCGTCAACCTCAGCATTCCAGATCAACACTTTATCCACTGTGCCAGCACAAGTCAGGCTCTCTCTCTCTCTCTCTGTTGTTTTGTTTTGTTTTTTTCAGTGAGAGGAGGAGAGGCCAAGGGACAGACTACCACAGCGCCCCTACTGTGATCCACCCAGCAAGCCTATCTGGGACATTGCTCCATTGTTCAACAACCCAGTTCTTCTCAGTGCCTGAAGCAGAGGTCATGGAGCCATCTTCAGTGCCCAGGGCCAACTTACTCCAATCAAGCCATGTCTACAGTAGGGGAAGAGAGAAAGAAAAGTGAGAGGAGGAGAGGGAGGATAGAGATGCAGATGGACATGTCTTCTGTGTGCCCTGATTGGGAATTGAATACAGGATATCCACATGCCGGGCCATCACTCTACAAAAATATTACCTACATTGGAGTTTGGAAATTATCGGTTTTATTCTTTTTTTTTTTTTTTTTAGATTTTATTTATTGATCTTGGAGAGAAGAAGGAGAGAGAGAAAACCAAGGGGTAGGTAAGAACGGGAATCTCATATGTGCCTTGACCAGGCAATCCTGGGGTCTTAAACTGGCAACCTCAGTGAAGTTTGAAAATTAAATGGTGGAGTCTTAAGGAACTAGTAAAAAATCAAAAGAATGGTCAGAAGATTAATTATTTATTCTGTAGAGTCCTTCCACTCTAATGTAGACAAAGCTTGGTATAAGATGTAACAACTTTTTAATAAATTGCTGTGTTTGCTAAATATAAGGAAAATTTCTAAAGAGAGAAAAGTTCCTATTTGAAACTAGAACAGAAAGTAGTAAGCAACAGACATAAATGGAGCAGGGAATTTTAAGGGAGATTTATGTTAAGGTAGATGCCTTCATCAGTTCTGCTATCTGAATATTATGACACTAGGCCTTGGCAAAATTGGGGAAAAACTTGAAACTTTTGCATTAACTATAAAATCATTAAAGGAGCCTAAGTTGTCCAAGGTGAGTACAAACCTGGAATTTGCACAGTATAAAACTTCTGAAGAATAAAAATTCTCCATTTATATCCTCAGAATTCTTCCGGATTTGGTTCAATAAGATATAAGTCAACAATAAAATTCAACTAGCAAATATAGCATAAGCATCCATAAATGAGCATCAACAGAAGTGAAGACAAACATAATAACCAACCAATTAATTCAGAATCCAGAATTGTCAGATACAAAAAAATTAATTTCCTGTATGTAAAATATTTAAAGAAAAGCTTAAAAAGAGTATAAAAGGAGTAAGAAAAAGGGAACTATCAAAAATTATTTTAAATTTTTTAAATAGAACTCTTAGAATCTTTAGAAGTGACAAATATAATTTTTTAAATGCCTTACATAGGTTAAATAAGATGTTAGACATAGCTAAAGAGATAATTAGTGAAATGGATAATAGATACCTAGAAACAACAAAAAGCAGAATGGTATAGAGAAAATATGAGAAAGAGGTTTGTGAGAGAAAAGCCCCCAAAAGTCTAAATTCAGGATCAAGTCTGAAGAATTGACACATATTTTTATCCAAATACATAAGAACTTTAATAGAAGAAACTTACATAAGTGGACACAGCAGCTACTTTTTCCAAGTGATGATGGATGGGGCAAAACCCACATCTTTCTTAGAACAAGGTCCTCTTTTTATAGGGTGTTAATAGAAAAACCATATGGTGGGTAGTTAAGTAGACCACCAGAAAGTACAATGCATTTCTATGTTAAAAGACATCATCAGGCACTCTATACATTCATTAACCTCCTTTCTGGGACATGATGCTTGTCTTTTGCTGGCAGCATTCGGGCTTTGGGGCAATGAACCCAGTGTGAGGTTGCAGAGGATCTCAGAGAGCTCAGCACTGAGAGCACCGCACTTCCCAGACACCTCTGCAGCTGGAGCCAAATTGCATCTCTATAGTGAGTTCCCCTATAAGGTTAAAAGACATAAAGCTTAGGATAAGAAAATACAAATTATACATAATCAGATTCCCATATGGAGAGATTGGAATCACTGACATCTTTTGATGATGTGAGTTTTGGCAAGTTATTTATTCCCTGCCTCAATTTTTCTCTTTGTTAAAATAAAGGTAATTTTGAGGTTTATATTAAGATTGTTGGCCCTAGCCAGTTGGCTCAGTGTATAGAACATCGGCCCAGCATGCAGATGTCCTGGATTTGATCCCCCGTCAGGGCACACATGAAAAATGACCATCTGCTTCTCTTCCTCTCCCTGTCCCCCTTCTCTTTATCTTCCCCTCTTGCAGCCAGTGGTTGGGTTGCTCCAAGCATTGTCCTCAGGCACTGACGACAACTCAGTTGATTCCAGCATTGGACCCAGATAGGGGTTGCCAGGTAGATCCCAGTCCTGGCCCATATGAGAGTCTGTCTCGCTATTTCCCCTTGTCTTACTTGAAAAAAAAAAAAAAGATTATTGGCAAGAATGGCTACAAACAGTCATTAGAATAGAATAATGGCTAGAAATTTTCAGAGCTTATCAGAGACATAATAACATATACAGAAATCACAGACTATACCAAGAAGAAAATTTAGAAAACACACTATAGTATCCACAAAATATAAATCACCGTGAATCTATGTAATAAAATATGTAAATGGTAAGATATAAAAAGTTTGTACATAATCATAAAAACACAAATTAAGATGAAAAATAGATAATATTATACCCATTAAATAGACAAAATGAATAAGTTTGATAATACCAACTGTTTGTAGAGCTATGGAAGAATGTGAATCTCTATAAACCACCAGTAAATGTGTAAAGTGGTTTAACAATTTTGGAAAACAGTTTAATATTACCTAACAAATTTAATCATGTGCATACTGTATTTCCTATAAATTCCACTTGTATGAGAGATTATTGTTAGGGTACAAGATATCAGAAGAGGTATAAAATAAAGAGAAAACAAAAAGAAAAATAAAAGTTAAGCAAGAAAAATTCAAGTCCTATTTCAAAATATAAGAAAAGTAGTGTTTACATTTTTGGTATTTTCAAAAACTTTTTAGTGTGCTTTAATGCGCTTATCTTACTGTGAGAAAAATAAAAAAGGATTATTTTTAGATACATCTTCAAAAAAGCATCATCACTGACACCCTATTTTTGAGGAAAAGGACATACTAAGCCTCAGATATTTAAATATTAAGAAATATGCTCTTGTTTTTACAGGAGAAAGAAAAATAGATGGTAATGAAATTTTTATTACCAAGACAGAGAAGTCATGAGAGCTTGATTTGGAAGAGAGGAAGCAAGATGAACTATTTTCAGGATATGAAATTGAAAGCCACTTCCTCCCAACATCTCAGGTGAGGGAAGACCAGAAAGAACAGCTCACAACAGGTATCAGCAGCCCTTTCTAACACCGGCTCTGTGTGCTTCTATAAAAATGGCTATGTGTCAAACAGTGGAGAAATATAATCATTATTTTTAGAAATTTTTAGACATTTTCCATTTTCTAGCTGACTATCATAATTTATTTCCCACAGTGTTGTTCATCATCCATAAAAATGGTGTAGGATTTGTAAAGCAATCTTGAGTGTATACCCTCTAGGATATTTTAGTGTAGAACCCGAGGAAGCCTATAGTAATTTTATTTATTTTTTTTTTAAATTTAACCTGGAGAAGAAAACTATCTGTCGATACATTTTATTGAACTGCTCTCAGAACAGAATGATGACTGCAAGGGCTTTACATTTTTAATTATTTTGTTTTTTTTTTTTTTTTATCTCTTGACAGTTTAAAATTCTTGAGGTCATTTGATAGTTGAAGTGTTAGGCAATTAGTCTATGGTATTCAAGAAAGGGCTGTCAGGCAGTGCAACAGGAATGAACGGAGGGCTTGGGGCAGCTGCCTGGAGGAGCACAGCTGAGAGCATAGCTTGTTTTGCTGCAATGCACCATTCTAACATTCTCTGTCAGAAGTACCCTCAGTGTTCTACCTGCAGAAAGCCAGAATAATTGTGGAACCCTCGATTGCAGATTGACTGCCATTGCTGCTGGAGTTGGAGTTTGGGCTTCTGTGCTAGGCAGAAGTTCCCGTACTCATGTGAACTGTTAAACCTGACAAAACAGATGGTTATCACAGGACTTTTCTATCCCCTTTAAATCAGTATCCATAGAATCTTAAATAATTTGCATCTAAAGTCAGACTACATGAATGCATTATCAATTGACCTGTTATTTTCAATACAATTGACAAGTTGCCTTTTAGCCAGGACAGTAGTAACATTAATAATAATAAAAATAATAATAATAATAATACAAGCAGAACAATGGCAATAAAGTGAGCATTCTGAATATCTCATTATTTTTTCCACGCAATTTTTTCTCAGAAAACAGTCTTTCTGTTAAATAATATTAATAGATTCAGGCAGATTTGCTCACTTCAAGCATAAAAATCTTATTTATAGAAGATGGTGATACTTGTGTGTGTTCACTAGACTCTCCACATATTCCCAGAGAGCTTTAATACAAGAGAAAGAAGATGGAGGAAGGACATTTGGGTTTAATTCTGTCTCTGCCTCTGGCTCTTATTAGCTGGGGCACCTGGGGTAACTCTTTACTCTGAGTCTCAGTTTTCCTCTATGTAGTGTAGGATAAAAATAAAGGCTAAATGTTTACGGTATTTGGCATGTGTCATGCACTAAAATTGGTATATACAATATTTTGAGCTTACAATCAGTTTGCCATACTAAATGTCTTATTAAGATACAAAGAGGTTTCAGCTGCCCACGGCCAGGAGGCGAAGTGGTCGCCGTCTTCTGCTGCGGCTTCCGCGACCAAAAGTACTGCTGCGAGGACCCGCACAGCTTCTTCCCCTACGAGCACAGCTACATGTGGTGGCTCAGCAAAATAATGGAACCCAAGGAGGGGGTCATTAGAACACTACTCCATAGCTGGTTGGTCAGAAGTTCAGTTTTGGTGCTCTTATGGGCCTGTCCATAGCAGTGGTGGTCCTCCTGGCCTTCATTGTCATCAGTTGCGTGCTTTGTTACCTGTTCTTCAGCTCAAAGCCTCACACAAAGTTGGACTCAGGTCTAAGCTTACAGACTACAGATAAAAACTGTCGGCGAGAGCAAGATGGCGACGGAGTAGGCGGACGTACCAACTTCCAACTCCCAGAAGCAAAGTGGATTATAACTCAATTTAAAGAACCATCATCTGGATAAACCAACTATGAACTAAACTAAGTGGACTCTTCAACCAAAGAACACAGAAGAAGCCACATTGAGACTGGTAGGAATAGCGAAAACGCGAAGAGGGCTGCCCAGCTCCCCAGAGCAAACGGCAGCCCGGAGAGACCCGCAGGGCGGGAGGAAAGTTTGGTAGAGAGGGAGGGACCTGGGTCCCAGGAACCAAGCCCCAGCCTGCAGTCCTAGAGCCTAGAAGAGGCGTTTGGACAGTTTTGAGCTGTGAAACAAGTGAGGGAGCTCCCAGGCCTACAGTGTGGAATATTAGGTCCCTTCCTACTCTGCTGAGGGCTGCTTAAGGGTTTGGGGCGACAGGACGCTGAAACGCGGTTCTGTTGGCGTGGGCAGAGGCCAAGCCGGTGGGAGATCGGTCTAGCCCAGAGGGTCGGAGGGGACGCGTGAAAGCGGTCCAGAAGCTGTGGGCCCGCCTTTAATCTCACTTACGGGGACAAAGCGGAAGGCCAGGAACGGGCAGGCCCTGCGCAAGCCGGCCCTGACCGCGAGGACTGGGCTAGGACCAGGGACGGGCAGGGGCTCGTGGCTGAGCTCACGCTACCAGCCCCCCCTCCCCTGGCCAGAGAAACCGCGGTTGGCCAGTATACGTGCACGAGCGGGATCCAAGCGCAGGAACGGGGTAGACGCCGAGACAAGTGGAAGCTCGCAGCTGAGCTCACGCTACTATCCCCGCCCAGCTGGAGAAACCGCGGATTGCATTCATACATGCACGAGCGGGCTCCAAACTCAAGGGCAGGGTAGAGTCCGAGACGAGCAGAAGTATGCAGCTGAGCGGAAGCCAGCAAACATGCCAGTCCCAATAAACCTTGGTTTCCGACCCTGCGCAGAAGGGCCCTGGCCTCGAGGGCTGGGCTAAAGCTCCAGACAGGCAAAAGCTTACAGCTGAGAGCACGTCAAAAGCCCCGCCTAACCCGCGAAACTGTAGCGAGCAGGCTCCGACTGCTGGTTCTGGGCAGAAGTCCGGAAATAGGCTGGTCCGCAGCTGAGCAAAGGTGCTTATCTCTACCCTTGGTGCTAAGTCTTGTGGCTTCAGTGACAGCCCCTCCCACAGAGGAGAGGCAGAAATCACAGCAAAACCCACAGTGGGCCGGCGCTGGCAACGCTCATACCCAACCACCCTAGGCACCGGCAGATGGGGTGGGGGGCCTGCAGACAGACCACACCTAGAGAACACAAAGGCAACACCTACTGGACTCCTTTGGCCACATCTTGCTTATACACAGAAAAAATGGGCAGGCAGAGGAATGCAAACCAAATGAATCAAGAGAAATCCCCAGAGAAGGACCTGAATGAACCAGATATAACCAAATTACCAGAAGCAGAATTTAGAATAATGATAGTTAGGATGTTCAAAGAAAGCAGAGCAACAATGGATAGTCACTATGAACACCTAAATAAAGAGATAACAAGTATAAAAAATGAAATTGAAATAAAAAAGACTCAGACAGAAATGACAAATAGAGTATCAGAACTAAAGACCACAATGGAGGGAATTAAAAGCAGGATGAATCACGCTAAGGATGGAATAAGCGAGTTAGAGGACACAATAAACAAAGGCACAGAAGCAGAGAAGTAAAAGGAAAAGAGACTTAAAAAATGTGAGGAAACTCTAAGGGAGCTTTGTGACAACATGAAGAGAAACAACATTCGCATCATAGGGGTGCCTGAAGAAGAGGAGAGAGGACAGGAAATGGAAACTTTGTTCAATCAAATCATAGCAGAAAACTTTCCTAAATTAAGGTTGGGAAACACTCCACATGTTCAAGAAGCACACAGAACTCCATTAAAAAGAAACCCAAAAAGATCTACACCAAGACACATCATAGTTAAAATACCAAAGCTAATGGATAAAGAAAAAATTTTAAAAGCTGCTAGAGAAAAAAAGGCTATCACCTACAAAGAAGCCCTCATAAGGATGACATCGGACTTCTCAACAGAAACACTTGAGGCCAGAAGGGAATGGCAAGATATAATCAAAGTAATGCAGAACAAGAATCTACAACCAAGACTACTTTACCCAGCAAGGCTAATGTTTAAAATTGAAGGAGAAATAAAGAGCTTCCCAGAAAAAGAAAGCCTCAAGGAATTCATAAAAACCAAACCAATTCTGCAAAAGATACTAAAGGGCCTCTTGTGAACAAGTTTAAAGGGAGGAATGAATAGAGCAAAAGAAGAATACAACTTTAAAGAATAAAATGGCAATAAACAATTACATATCAATAATAACCTTAAATGTAAATGGATTAAATGACACAATCAAAAGACATAGGGTAGCTGCATGGATAAAGAAACAGGACCCATACATATGCTGTCTACAAGAGACACACCTTAAAACAAAATATGCTCATAGACTGAAGGTAAAAGGATGGAAAAAAATATTTCATGCAAATGGAAATGAAAAAAAAGCAGGGGTAGCAATACTTATATCAGACAAAATGGACTTTAAAACAAAGGCTGTAGTAAAAGATAAAGAAGGACACTACATAATGATAAAGGGAACAATTCAACAGGAAGATATAACTATTGTAAATATCTATGCACCAAATATAGGAGCCCCGACATACATAAAGCAGACTTTGATGGATATAAAGGACGAGATTAACAGCAATACTATCTTAGTAGGGGATTTCAATACCCCTCTAACAACACTGGATAGATTCTCAAGAAAAAAAATTAATAAAGAAACAGCAGACTTAAAGGAGACACTAGATCAACTTGATTTAATAGATATCTTCAGAACTTTTCACCCTAAAGCAGTAGAATATACATTCTTCTCAAGCGCTCATGGTACGTTTTCTAGGATAGACTACATGTTAGGACACAAAAATGGTCTCAATAAATTTAAGAAGATTGAAATCATATCAAGCATTTTCTCTGATCACAATGCCATGAAACTAGAAATTAACCACAAAAGAAAAACTGAAAAATACTCAAACACTTGGAAACTAAATAGCATGTTATTAAATAATGAATGGATTAACAATGAGATCAATGAAGAAATAAAAAAGTTTCTAGAAACAAATAATAATCAGCATACATCAACTCAAAATTTATGGGAAACAGCAAAAGCAGTTCTGAGAGGGAAGTTTATTACACTACAGGCATATCATAAGAAGCTAGAAAAAGCTCAAATAAGCAACCTGACCTTGCATCTAGAAGAACTAGAAAAACAACAGCAAATAAAACCCAAGACAAGTAGAAAGAAGGAAATAATAAAGATCAAAGCAGAAATAAATGACATAGAGGCTAAGGAAACAATAAAGAGGATCAATGAAACAAGAAGCTGGTTCTTTGAAAAGGTAAACAAGATTGATGAACCTTTAACTAGACTCACCAAGAAAAAAAGAGAGAGGACTCAAATAAATAAAATTAAAAAGGACAGTGGAGAAATAACAACTGACACAACAGAAATACAAAGCATTGTAAGAAAATATTATGAAGAACTATATGCCAAAAAATTGGACAATCTTGGTGAAATGGACAAATTTCTTGAATCATATAACCTTCCAAAAATCAATCTGGAAGAATCAGAACACCTAAACAGACCAATTACAACAAATGAGATTGAAACAGTTATCAAAAAACTCCCAAAAAAGAAAAGTCCTGGGCCTGATGGCTTCACAAGTGAATTCTATCAAAAATTCAAAGAAGAACTAACTCTTATCCTCTCAAGCTATTTCAAAAAATTCAAGAGGAAGGCATACTTCCAAACTCCTTTTATGAGGCGAGCATAATTCTGATCCCAAAACCGGGCAAAAACAACACAAAGAAAGAATATTATAGGCCTAGATCTCTGATAAATTTAGACGCTAAAATTCTCAACAAAATATTCGCCAACCGGATCCAGCAATATATGAAAAAAATCATACACCACGATCAAGTGGGATTTATTCTGGAGAGGCAAGGCTGGTTCAATATTCGCAAATCAATCAATGTGATTCATTACAAAAACAAAAGGAAGGACAAAAATCACATGATAATTTCAATAGATGCAGAAAAGGCATTTGATAAAATCCAGCACCCATTCATGCTCAAAACTCTCAGTAAAGTGGGAATACAGGGATCATTCCTTAACATGATAAAGGCCATCTATGATAAACCGACAGCAAACATCATACTAAATGGACAAAGATTAAAAGCAATCAATTAAGATCAGGAACCAGTCAGGGTTGCCCCCTTTCACCACTCTTATTCAACATAGTTCTGGAAGTCCTAGCTACAGCAATTAGACAAGAAGAAAAAATAAAAGGCATCCAAATTGGAAAAGAAGAAGTAAAACTGTCACTATTTGCAGATGATATGATATTGTATATTGAAAACCCTAAAGTCTCAGTCAAAAAACTACTGGACCTTATAAATGAATTCAGCAAGGTGCCGGATATAAAATTAATACTCAGAAATCAGAGGCATTTCTATACACCAACAATGAAATATCAGCAAAAGAAATTAAGAAAACAATTCCCTTCACTATTGCAGCCAAAAAAATAAAGTACCTAGGAGTAAATTTAACCAAGGAGGTTAATGACTTGTACTCGGAAAATTATAGAACATTGATAAAAGAAATCAAGGAAGATACAAACAAGTAAAAGCATATACCGTGCTCATGGCTAGGAAGAATAAACATCATTAAAATGTCTATATTACCCAAAGCAATTTATAAATTCAATGCAATACCAATTAAAATGCCAATGACATACTTCAAAGATATAGAACACATATTCCAAAAATTTTTATGGAACCAAAAAAGAACACGAATAGCCTCAGCAATCTTAAAAAGAAAAAATAAAGCAGGAGGTATCACTCTTCCAGATATCAAAGTTTACTATAAGGCCATTATACTCAATACAGCCTGGTACTGGCATAAGAACAGGCACATCGATCAATGGAACAGAACAGAGGACCCAGAAATAAACCCACACCTTTATGGACAACTGATATTTGACAAAGGAGAATAGAACATACAATGGAGTAAAGACAGCCTCTTTAACAAATGGTGTTGGGAAAATTGGACATCTACTTGCAAAAGAATGAAACTAGACCATCAACTTACACCATTCACAAAAACAAACTCAAAATGGATAAAAGACTTAAATGTAAGCCGTGTAACCATAAGCATCTTAGAAGAAAACATAGGCAGCAAGCTCTCCGACATCTGTAGCAGCAGTATATTTGCCGATTTATCTCCACGGGCAAATGAAATAAAAGGCAAGATAAACAAATGGGACTATATCAAACTAAAAAGTTTTGCACAGCTAAAGACAATAGGAACAGAATAAAAAGACAAACCATACAATGGGAGAACATATTCGACAGCACGTCTGATAAGGGGTTAATAACTAAAATTTATAAAGAACATAAAACTCAACACCAGGAAGACAAACAATCCAATCAAAACATGAGCAAAAGAAATGAATAGAAATTTCTCCAAAGAGGACATACAGATGGCCAATAGGTATATGAAAAAATGCTCAACATCACTAATCATTAGATAAATGCAAATTAAAACCACAATGAGATATCACGTCACACCAATCAGAATGGCACTCATCAGCAAAACAACACAGAATAAGTGCTGGCGAGGATGTGGAGAAAAGGGAACCCTTCTGGACTGCTGGTGGGAATGCAGACTGGTGCAGCCACTGTGGAAAACAGTTTGGAGATTCCTCAGAAAATTAAAAATAGAACTGCCCAGCTATCCCACTTTTAGGAATATACCCTAAGAACACCATAGCACTGTTCGAAAAGAAGAAATGCGCCCCTATGTTTGTGGCAGCATTGTTCACAATAGCGAAGATCTGGAACCAGCCCAAGTGTCTGTCAGAAGACGAGTGGATTAAAAAGCTTTGGTACATATATACTATGGAATACTACTCGGCCATAAGGAACGATGACATCGGATCATTTATAACAAAATGGATGTACCTTGATAACATTATACGGAGTGAAATAAGTAAATCAGAAAAAAAGAAAAACTGAGAACAGCATGATTTCATACATAGGTGGGACAGAAAAGTGAGAATATGAGACATGGACAAGAGAGTGGTGGTTATGGGATGGGGGGAGGGAGCGAAGAGTGGGATAGGGAGGAGGGGAGGGACACAGGGAAAACCAGATTGAAGGTGACAGAGGACAATTTGACTTTTGGTGATGGGTATGCAACACAATTGAATGATAAGATAACCTGGAGATGTTTTCATTGTACATATGTACCCTGATTTATTGGTGTCACCCCATTAGCATTAATAATAATAAAATATGTATAAAAAAATAAAACCTGTCAACAACCCAGTGTCCTACAATGGGAAAATAGTACAACCATATAATGGAACATATGCAGCTATAAAAAGTAATAAACTATCCACACACACAACAACTTGAATGAATCACAAGGGTATTATTCAGAGTAAAAAAAGCCAATCTCAAAAAGTATATACTGGGCCTGACCTGTGGTGGCTCAGTGGATAAAACGTTGACCTGGGACACTGAGGTTGCCAGTTCGAAACCCTGGGCCTGTCTGGTCAAGGCACATATGGGAGTTGATGCTTTCTGCTCTTCCCCCTCCCCTTTTCTCTCCCTATCTAGCTATCTCTCCCTCTGTCTCTCATCTCTAAAATGAATAAAGTCTTTAAAAAAAAAAAGATACAAAGAGTACCTTCTTAAAATTATTAATATTCTAGGAGTTAAATGGGTAAAAAGACAAGAGGCCAAAGACAGACTAAGAATACACACTGCTGGTGGGGCGGTATGTGGCTAAGACTTGCATTGTGCTGTTAATTTTAGTATCAATTATATGGCTATAACATGTAATATTTATTGTATACTTAGTCTTCTATACACTTGGTATAGATTAAATTAATATATCCTCAAATTAATCCTAGGAGTTGAGTACTGTTAATACACTCCTTTCACATATGAAGTAATTGAGGCACAAATAGATTAAGTGGCTCACCCTAAATCACATAGCTAGTGAGTGGCTGAACTAGGATTTCAACACTGGCAAGCTGTCACCAGTGTCATAACCAATGTGCCCTGCTGCCTATCCATATATTTTTTCCTGGTACACATCAGATATCTATCTGGACATTAATATATTGAATAATCACACTTTTGGTGGGTTCAAGTTAGAGTGAGGATTAGGGTTAGATAAAATAAACAGTCTTGTCCTTGTATTGTGTCATACTGTGACACAGTCTCTCATAAGCCACTCACATTTCCTTTTCATTTTCTAGAAATACCACATTTAATAAATTTAAGGAATATATCATATGCCTATCTGCATATAAAACTTGGAAATTTTCCAGATTGTTAAATACAAAGAAAAATAAAACAGTGACCCAAATACCTAATAGTGGGGACAGCTGTTTTTGAGAGAAGCAAAAGTATAACCACTTCCCCAAATTTGCATGAGATGTGTAAAATTCCAAGGGGCACTGAATCAATCAAGATCATTTTAATTTTGAATTAAAAGCCTACAGAGAGTTTTTAATCTCATAAGAAAACACCAAGAGAATATTGTGCAGATTTTAGGGATTGAACAGATTGTCTAGTCATGGGTATAAATAGATTTTCTCATAAATTCCAATTAGTAGGGCTGAATAGAAGGCTGTGTTGAACAGCAAGCTTCTGCTATATTTGAGAAAGAATGCAACACTCACTTAGTGACCTATGTCTTACATGCAGAATTGGGAAATGACAGCACAGATACTATATGTTTGCCATCCCTTGTACAGTCCATTTCTTTTTACTTTACTTCTCCTCTATGACCAACTACCCTTTTCCCACAAACAGAAACACACACACACACACACGCACACTCAGAATTTACCGCCACCAGAAAGAGAGCCTTCAAATGAAAACTGGACTGTCCTTCTGACACATACTTCTGTGTTGCACTTAATTTCTGGTGTGGTGTCACCTAATGCTTAATAGCCTACAAGAAGTGATACTGATATTGAGATAAGAAGGTGGATGATCTATTTTTCTGCTACTTAAGAGCTTACAATCAACTTGTTTACTTTGAAATCCTTGGGGATGAGGAACAACTCACCAAGCTTACGTAAAAATCATGCTAGTTTTGCATGAGTGGCATCAAGTAATATTGAGTTTAATGGTCTGATGACTAAGGGGTTGGGGAACAGGAACAAGGAAAGTGTAGAGGAAATGCTGTGGAGGTATAGTATCCATTTTGGAGAAAGGAAGACTAGAAAAAAAGTTTGGAGAGTGAGAGAGAATACTCAGAGTAAGACTTGCAAAGGAGAAAATCTTAGAAGATTTGGAAAAAAGTGATATGCTAGGACAGACTTAGAGACCAGTACTGTATTATGCAAAGTCCAATGGGCACCACCCCACTGACATGCCAGTAGAAGGAGCCACTCTTTGAGGGACTGAGATCAGTTTTCTCTTTTTGAAAACAACTTTTCCAAGGCAAGGCGTGTTTCTCTTTTCTCTTCTTGTTTTTTTTTTGGGGGGGGGTAATAGGAAAGACACACAAATATCAGTGGTTTATGTTGGGAAAATCACTTAATAGGCTCCCCCTCCATTCAGAAAAGTTCTTCAAAGAAAGTGCAAAGTACTTTTTATTAAAACCACCTTCTAAGGGGCCACCACAAGAGGAATGCAATAAAACTTATGAATGGTCCTTGAGTCACTATTCACAAAAGAAAAATTACATTTTGATAATTTTTTCTATGGCTTAGTGCCATTATTAAAAATGAGAGACTGGCCTTAGTAAATGCCACTGGGGTGAGAGATAAGTGGTAAAACATCGGTGACCTCAGTATCTAATGATGTAAAATCAAGACAAAATTATTAATGCTACTTTAATATGCCTAGGTTCTGGTTTTTGACACAGAGCTGTTCAATGAACTGGAGAGAACAGCAGCTATGTTTAGATCATAGACATCCAGGTAGTACCTTGTTTATATGTCATATTTCCCATTTTAACTTTTTAATTATTATTATTCACAGTTGAGGTACAGCATGATGCTATGATTTCAGCCAATGTTAAAAATCTCCAAATAGGCTCCAACTTTGGTTTACAGTGGGTAGAATTGAAGCAAAATGAAACAAAAACATCTTGACACAAACCAACAGAATATTCTAACTTTGGACTATTGGGCTAGTAATAGCATAATAATAATTCTTAAAAAGCAGGAAAAAAGTTATGGGATGTAGTTAGTTTTGTTTACTCTAAGCTCTGTTTACAGAGTACAAAATGCAAGATTGGACAATTATTCCTCTGATTTGATCAGTGTAGGCAGCCAAACCAGCTAATTCAGTAGGGAGATAGAGCCCTGACTAGCTACTTGATCAAATCAAGAAAGTAACTACCAGATCTCCTCTTTACTTGATGCCGAGTAGATGCTGCCTTGGGGAATGGCTTAGATTCAAAGACTCTGACTGTTTGAAGTCCCCCAAATGTCTGTTAATTGGAGCTCTTTAGATGCTTTGGTTTGGACAGTCAGAATTGCATAGCTTGGGTTGATTAGCTAATAAGTTTTCAGACAACATAGATTCACCCACTTTAAAATGCTGAAAACAAATTAGAAAAAGACTTTTGTAATAAATATAATGGCCTGATTTTACTGCTAAAAAGAAATAAAACAACTTGTATTTGGATAGCCAAATATTTTTTCATTTGACAAAACTATCAGGAAATGTAGAGATGAATTTTTCAGTTCAGAATCATGTTTCAGGTCTGAACCCTGTCAGCACAGTGTGACATGATAGTTCCTTTAGTTAGCACCAAGGTTTTCTGTAATGTCAACAATTAACAAAAGGCTAAAAAACAATTTTGTTGCTACATTTTAATTTTAACCCTGAAAAATTAATCTGGTAAAGTTTGCAGGGGCATATATAATATTTTTCCTCTCTAAGGAATAATTTCCTTTATAAAATAAGAAGCAACTAGAATGAGTAGATAGTACTAAATCAATCTCAATAAAGTTTAAGTTCAAAAATGTTCAGGGTTACTAAAACTGATAGATTCTTCCTTTGCAAATATATGATGGTTGCCCCAAATCAATATATATATATATCTCTCTCTCTCCCTCTCTCTCTGTTGTGCTCAATTTTATGTCCTCACTTCTCTTACACTAAATTATAGCACCACTATAAAAATAAACAAATATATCAGTTCTTTGAGTAAATCCTAGAATTTCCATGCCCACAGAATTTTTAGGGCAAAAGAATGGGTAACTTCAACATAATCTTTCCTAGATTGCAAATGGAGATAGTATCTCTGAAGAAACAACCAAATCATTCCATATTTATTTTGTGAAGGTTAGTTATGTCAGAACTAAATCAGCTTCCATAAAACAGCAAAGTCAAATAACTATGAGTGTTGACTCATTTGAAACCCAGTTTATTATCTTCTAAGGGATACAGGACCACACCAACTTTATATAAAATCTGGAAAAAATAGAATAAGAAAGAAAAGGGAAAACTTTAGAAACAGGTGATTTACCAGAAGTGAATAAATTAATTGTTTATTGTACCAAATGTTTATTGAGCATCTATTAAAACTCACATTATTTTTAAACATATGAAGCATTTGAAGGATACAAACAAAAATTTAACTTATTATAGCTACTTAATACTTAGTACTTGATATTTAAACATTTTTCTATTATTTAATACAAAAACCTGGTGAAATAACCATTATTACCATTATTGTTTTATAAATGAAGAATTTGCAGCTCAGGAAAATTAAGTGACTTGAACAAAGTTGTTCAAGTAGTTGGTAAGAAATGGAGCCTGACTTCAAGAAATCTCACGATGAATTAACTAACAATACAACTAGTAAAAATAGGCCAGAAGGACATGTGCCTCTATCAATGACTGACATAAAGTCCATGTCATAAGATTATTTCACAGCCAGGAAAGATCAAGAATTATTTTATGGAAAAGGTGAGACTTGATGACAATCAACAAAATGACTGAGAACTAGATAAGCAGATAAGTAGTAGGAAACATTTCTTTGAAGATTAACTCTGTGAGCATTCTGACTAGTTTAGAATTTATAGTGTTAAAGGAGGGTTTTTAAAAGTAATTTAGAAATAGACTATAAAAGAAATAATGGGTTAAACAGTCTGTAGAGAAAGATTAATTTAGCATGAGTCTACAATATATATTAAAGAAGAAAAAAGGCCCTGGCCGGCTGGATCAGTGGATAGAGCATCCGCCTGGTATATGGATGTCACAGGTTTGATTCCCCATCGGGGCACACAAGAGAAGTAACCATCTGTTTCTCTTCCTCTCCCTCTCCCCCTTATTTCCCTTTTCCCCTCCTATAGCCAGTTGCTTGATTGGTTCCAGCATGGGCCCTGGGCACAGAAGGTAGCTTGATTGATTTCAGCATTGACCCTAGGCAGGGGTTTCTGGGTGGATTCTGGTAAGAAGAAGAAGAAGGAGAAGGAGAACAAGGAGAAGGAGAAGGAAAGGAGAAGAAGAAGAAGAAGAAGAAGAAGAAGAAGAAGAAGAAGAAGAAGAAGAAGAAGAAGAAGAAGAAGAAGAAGAAGGAGAAAGAGATTAGAGTCAAAGGCAACTATTAGGAATATTAGGAGACTACTGGGATATTATATTAGTCTGTCTGGGATGCTCTAATAAAATAGTATGCCTAGTGGCATAGTGATATTTATTTCTCACAGTTGTGGATATTGGAAAGCCCAAGCTCAAGCACTGACAGATTGAATGGCTGGTTAGAGCCAACTTCCTGATTTACAGATAGAGATCTTTTCACTATAACTTCACATGGTGGAAGGGACAAGAGAGTTCTCTGGGATCTCTTTTATAAGTGCACTAATCCCATTCATGAGGGCTCCCCCCTCATAACCTGCCGGATCACCCCCCAAAGGACCCACTCCCAAATACCATCACATTTGATATTAGAATTCAACATACAAATTCTGAGTTAACATAAACATTCAGTCTAGAGTATTACACCTTGACTCCAAAATTTATGTCTATCTCACTTGTCATCAGCTCAAAAGTCAAGTCCACAGATCATCTAAATTAGGTATGGGTGAACTCAAGGTGTGATTGATCTTGGGGCAAATTTCTTTCTAGTTGAGAATCTGTGAAATAAAACATGTTATAAGCTTACAAAAACAATGGTGGGTCTGGCATAGGTTAAACATTCATATTCCAAAAAGGAGAAACAGAAATTAAAAAAAAAGAATGACAAGACCTACCCAAGCAAGTTCCAAACCCAGTGGGGCAATTTCTATAGTCTTTGTCTTTTTGGATCTATACTATGCCTTCCAAGCACACTATAATGGGAATCCTGCCTCTCAAATGCACTGGAGTGGGGGATCCCATCTTTAGAACCCAAGAGGGTAACTGTCTTTTCTTCACAGGTTTTCTGGGAAGTCCTGCTCCCATGACTTTAGGTGGCTCTGTAGCAGTACTTTGCTTGGGCTCACAACTCTCTGAGGCTGGAAATATGAGCCTGTGACTATGCCAGGAGGCTTTGTATTTTGAAATATTGATGGAGGTAGCTGTAAGGCCAGTAGCCATGGCCACCGCCACAGCCACCTGACCCATGCAGGTTCGCATTTGATTCTGACAGACAGTAATAAAACCACGGAACCAAGAACTGGTGGCCATTAGCTTTAATCCTAGCTTGCACCCAGCAAGCAAGAAATACACACAGTGGGAAAACACTTCTCTTCCCATTCAGGGCTCCCAAAGCCACTAACTTATCTGAGTTTCCTAGAATCAAAGGTTTGTACCTCACCAGCCTTATTCACCTCTGTTCCCCATCTCCTTCTCTCTGCACAAACTGGCTTCTTCTTCAGCATTCTGCCATCTTGGCTGCTTCTCCTCTTCTTCACGTGGCCTTTCTCTGCTCTCCTCTAGCGTGGGCTTTTCTGCCCCATTTTATAGTATAGAAATCAAAACATTTAATCCAATATACAGATAAGGAAGTCTCTGATACAAAGTCACTTATCTGAAGCATTAATGGGATGGATTCCTCATAAGAGTGCACCACCCCATATCATGCAACAGTCAAGGGTATGAGGAAAAGCTTAATCTTAAAACTAAACCTTAGGCTATAATAACTTTGCAGGCTTACAGCCTGTCTCCCACACCCAATGCGAACTATAAGCAAACAAACATATATATCATATTTACAAACTTATTTGACCAATAGTAGCCATGCCCCTACAGCTCTGCTGAACACAGCCTATGTTGCATCTGGGCCCACAAAGTAAGGTAGCAAAGAAGTGCAAGGAATAGGAGCCTGTGATGTGAGATCATACCAGATACGGCGCACCTAGGTCTCACAGGCCCCAGTGGCCCCAGATACTCTAGACCAGGGGTGCCCACACTTTTTCAACTTGCGAGCTACTTATAAGATGACAAAGTCAAAATGATCTACCTACAATAAAAATGCAAAACATAAATTTATTTCTTCTATATTATCATTATTTAAGTTACTATTATTACTATTTAATATTGTGTATTCTTCTTTCACCTTTCTCCTTCTCAGCTCTCTTATTGGAGGAAAGTCAATGTCATAGTTTTCATGAACAGTCCGAAAAAGCCGCTCCACATTTCCCTTCTTTGCAATAGCAATGGCACACAGACAGATGAGGCAAACACACTTAGAATATGACAGAGTGAAAAAAATCCCCTCCCATTCTGTATGAAAGTGGTAGGTTTTAGGCTTCTTACTCAGACCAGCTATGGCACTCATTTTTATACCTTTTGTTGTATTTAGCTTAAATAAATTGAAGGCTAACTACACAGCAATGTAACTGAACAAATTAGTGTGGTTTAACGTGCATGCGTAGGGTGTCAAAATTTCAGACGTCAGATTGGCTACCCTGTATGCCAATCAAAAGACAAATGTCTTTTTAATGTCATGCGATCTACCCACACTTCCTTCGTGATCAACCAGTAGATCATGATCGACATATTGAGCACCCCTCCTCTAGACTTATGATGGTTTGGGAAGGCAGCTCTGATGATCTCTGAATTGCCTTCTGGATCATTCTTCCATTGTCTTAGACAATAGCTCCTGACTTGTGTCCCAAAGGCTTAATAATCTGCTTATTAAGTGGCCACATGGCTGTATACTTAATGGTCTCTTTCAATCAGGCTTTCTTATTCTTTCTTATATGGATAAACTGAGGATTTTCAGAATTTTGAAGTAGTGTTTCTCTTTTGGTTAACAATTCTGTCTTTAAATCATTTTACTCTTCTTGCACTTTATAATAAGCATCCAGGAGAAACTAGGTTGCTTCTTCAACATTTTACTTAAAAATTTCTTCGACCAAATATTCATTCATCACTCACAAGTTTCAGTTTCCACAAAACACTAGGACATGAACACAGTTCAGCCAAGTTCTTTGCCACTTTATAACAGTGATCACCTTTTCTTCTATTTTCAATAACATGTTTCTTATTTCCATCTGAATACCTCATTTGAATGGCCTTTATGGTCCATGTTTCTACCAACATTCCGTTCTGGATGATTTAGGTAATCTAAAAAGATTGAGGTTTTCCCCGCAGTTCTCCTCTTTCCAAAGTCTCACCAAAATTACCTTTAATGGTCCATTCTCAACAATGTAGACTTTCTCAAGCACGTACCTCAAAATTATTCCAACCTCCACCAATTATTCCATTTCAAAGATACTTCCACAGCTTCAGGTGTTTGTTATAAATGCACCCTACTTTCAATACCAATTTCTGTCTTAGTTCACTCGGGCTGCTGTAACAAAATACCATAGACTTACTGGCTTATAAACAACAGAAACTTATTTCTCATAGCTCAGAAGGCTGGGAACTCTAAGATCAAGGTGTCAACAGATTCAGTGTCTGTTGAAAATCTGCTTTCTGTTTTATAGACAGTTGTCTTTATGCTATAAAATAGCCTCAGGTGGCATTAGGGGCAAAGTAGTTCCCTGAGGTCTATTTTATAAGGTAGAGTCCTCACGACTTAATCACCTCCCAAAGGCTGGTCCTACCTTCAAGAATGATCATGTTGAGGATTAGATTTCAGCATACAAAATTTAGATGAGATACAAACATTCAGTCTATAGCAAATGTGTTCCCCTAAAATAATAGATATTTTCTTGTAGACCAGAATGAGGAGTTAAGAAATAATTCAAGCTGGTTAACAGCATAGAATTATATAAATAGGAGTCTATTTTATGAGAATATCGTGCATATTATATAATAGTATAAAAACATCATATTTTAAATATCTCAAGAATTTATAACTATTATGAGGGAAAGAAGTATTCCTTGTTAAAGGGTGTCAAAGGACTGACCGATGAAGAAAAAATAAAAACTGAGACACATATAACAGCATAAATGGTGACTGATGTAGGTGTGACAAGAGTTTGAATGTAAAAGCTCCACAGAAGAGGAATTATTTCCTAGAAGAAGACTAATAAAAGGAGATAAAGAAGGAAGACATGAAACCACAGGGAATGCTGCCTGATAGATAAGGCTATTGGACGATGGAGCAGACTCCCATGGGAAGTTGTGGAAATTTCATTAGGCAGGACATTTAAGGTGAGCCTGAACAAAGCAATAAAACATCTGCTGTGAGAGCAGTTCTGCATCTGCATGGAAAGGACAAGATGGTCAAGTGGGTCATTTCTATCTCTAATGTATTTGACTCTACATTAAGTTAAACAGAAAAAAAAAATCAAAAATGATGCTTGCCTTGGTGATGGCGTTTTTCACATCTCCCAGCAGGGAGAGTGCTCTTGGACATATATAACCCTTTTCCCAATCCCCATAAATGCTGTTTCAATTTTTTATAACCCTCTTAAAGCCTTAAACACCCCCTCCCTTATCCTTTTACTCTCAATAATTGACCTTGTGTTTTGTTCATGGCAAATTATGCTGACAGACTGAGATTATCTTTACCAATAACTTACTTAATACAGGTTTACTGCAGGAATTGTAATTTATAATGATAATATTTCACAAGCCAATAGCACACAGGATATCTCTTAATAAGCTAATAAAAAAATAACATACTCCAAACCAATGATAGATTAATTACACTATTGCTCCAGGCAAAGGGAGATAATAAAAATAAAGTCTAACTTTAGTTATGGATAAACTGAGGATTTTCAGAATTTTGAAGTAGTGTTTCTCTTCAAAATCTTTCTATGAGCTGGTTCTCAGAAGTCATCTTAGCCAACCATGAGCTGATGTTCAGCTCCCATTGTGAACTGAAAGTCCCTGTGGCTAGAGCATGATGCTAGCAGAATGATCACACCAGCGTTCACAAACAAAATGATCCACTTCAGGGCTGGCTGCATGGTTTTTACAACTGCCAGCAAAGAATAGCCTTGCTCACACAAGAGCTAATGTTCCAACATCTTCAGAGAGCAATTCAGATCAGCAGAGAATAGCCTTTCTCAGACTAAACACTCTCACTAGGTCCTCAAAACTTCTTGATACTCAAAGTTTAAATATTGACTACATCTTCCTTATGTTCATATTGATGAATGCTTGGTAGAACAGCAACTTTGCTGACATTTTCTTGACACTGCTTCCCCAATGTAAACAAATTCACCTTGGATCAAAACAACTTCACTAAAGTAATGAACAAGTGGCCTGACCATGCAGTGCACAGTGGGTAGAGAGTCGGACTGGGACGCAGAGGACCTAAGTTCAAAACTCCAAGGTTGCTGGCTTGAGCAAGGGGTCACTTGGTCTGCTATAGCCCTCTTCCCACCCCAACCCCCCGACGAGGCACATATGAGAAAGCAATCAGTGAACAACTAAGGTGCTGCAATGAAGAATTGATGCTTCTCATCTCTCTCCCTTTTTGGCTGTCTTTCCCTATCTGTCCCTCTCTCTGTCTCTGTCACAAAAAAAAGTCATGAACAAGTGGATTTGAAATTATAACAAACCAATGCAGAACACCTGCCATCTGTTTCTGAGAAAATAAAAATCTCTCTTTGTCTCTGTCTCCCTTTCTCTGTCTTTCTCTCTTTCTCTCTCTCTCTCTCTCACACACACACACAGACACACACATACACACTGCTTCCTCCTTCTCATGGTAATCATTAGTAGTTACTTAATCACTAGTCTTCACATTTTCCATGCTTATATTACCCACATTTTTTGGTGTTGCACAGTCTTGGGTTTGGGGAGGAATGTACATTCGGTAACCTCAGTAAGTAAATAACAATTAGTATATGCCATTGTTATTCAAATTCTTCTTGCCAAGGATAGGTTTAGTAATGGGCATGTGTCACAATTCTGGATGAAGACATATAAATAAAAGTCTATTAGGAAGCTTCCAGGAATGTTTTCCTCACTCTTCAAAAAGGTATAGTTCTCATTGACATTAAGCTGTTTGTATTATGGACACCAAAATCTGCCTATCAAAAACCATTGGCTTCTTTTCATTCCTTATCCAAATTGACATTTTTGTGGCTTGGATTCCTTTGTTCAGTCCTTCTTTGAATGTTGCTTGTTATTCATTATTTTGTTTTTCCTGATCTGTATCTTAGAATCCTTGTAATGTCTTCCTCCCTTAGCTCTTTAGGTGTTGTTTACTAAAACCCATTCTTTCTCATCGTTCCTTTCATTTCCCTCTCCCAAGGGGATCATCTACATTTTACTGGCTTCAACAGTGATTATATTCTCCTGCATTCTTTCTTGAGTTCTGAATTCATTTTTTCTGCTATTTACCAGAAACACATAGACTTCATGAAAGTACCTCATTCAATCTTTCTAAAATAAGTACATTATTTATGTCCAAATTGAATTTTTTATTGACATCTCTAGGATACTTCCCCAACATTCATAAACTGGAACTCTTAATTTATTTTAGATTTCTACTTGTTCTTCAAATCCCCACTTCCAGTCAAAAAAATCCATGGATTTTAGCCCCAAATACTTAATGTATCTCTTTTTTAAATTTATATTGCTCTACTTTAACAGTAGAAATGTTTTAATGTCATTCTTAACATTAGAAAATGTGCCCTAAGGTAATTGGTTCAGGCTATTCAAGGTTCTGACAATGTTGTTGAGACATAATCCCATGAGAAGTCTAAAGAATTATATAACACTGCTATTGCTAGGGTCATGTTAATCTCAATCATTGTAAAAGTTTGAATAACTGCTTTTTACCCTAAGAGCCAGAAATCTACAGTGTGATAAAGCAGGGTCTTTTATTTGATAGCCATTTTGTCACACAGCATTATGAAATAATCATTACCACAAATTTCACTATTTTATTCCACAATTAATCAAGATCAGGAGGCATATGTTAACCAGCAGCTGTTTTCTGTTAATAAAGCAATAAAGCACTTTTATTCATACAACATCCTCCTTTCCTGCTGGTGTACCTTTTGTACGTCATATGCTATAAAATAATCTTGAATGAAATAAATATATATTCTCTTGTATAAACAGAAGAAAAATTCATTGAAGCACATCTTCCTCTTATATGTCATACACATACACCAAGAAAAAATTTCTGCTCTGAATCTCAGTGGCGTCATTCAACAATAAATTTGTAGGCCTAAAGATTTAGTAGGCTACTTTATATGAATGTTCAGGTGGCATTTCAATCAAAACTCACAAAATAAGGAGAAAAGAATTTTAAGTAAAATAAAAATAAAGCATGAAGGCCCTGGAGTAGGATTAATCTTGCTCAAAAAACAGGAATATGGTCAGTGTGGCCACATAGTATATCTTGCAGAAAAGGGTAGAATAAAAGTTTGAAGTAAAAGACAGGGGCTGGCTCCTTTGGCGTCATTTGACAAATGTAAGGACATGGCATTTCAATGTAAAGTTTTAGCATAGGTGTGGTATGATGCAGTTTGCATTTTGAAAAGATCATGCTAGCTGCTTATAGAAAATAAATTACAAGAGAATAGCAGAGAGGTGATTAGAAAATAATAACCTAGAAGACAAATTATGATAGCTCAGATTGATGTCAAAGGTTTAGAGAGGGTGGAAAGTAAGTGTTTGTATTTAGGATAAATTTTTTTTTAATTAGAGATACATTTGATAAATTATGTGTTTAGGGATGAAACTAAATGAAGGATAGTTTCTAGTTTTTATTCTCAAATCTCAAATTTTTAAGTTCTTACAAAAATCTCAGTTTTAATGTTTGAACTATAATTTATTATCCTTTTTCCCAAACCAACTCCTCTTTCTGAATTCTCATTCTTCATAAATCCATTTTTTGTGCCAGAGACTTGAGGTCTACCCTCAACACATCTATTATCCCTGACATGTCTGTTGCCATTAACCCCCACAATCTAATCAATCATCAAGCCTTGTCAATCCAACTTTTAAACTATCTCGAATCTGTCTACTCTTTTATTATTTTTACTAAAAGCACCATGGTCTAAACCACAACTATCTCTTTCTTGAAAAATTTATAATAATTAGCTAATTTACCTACCTCTGTTTTTCATATGCATGCATTTATCATATCATACCAAGAATGATGTTGTTAAAAAATAAAACTAATATCAAGCATCCTTTAAAACACTTCATAGACATTCATTTGTTCTTTGGATGAAGTCCAAAATATTATAAGTGATATAAAATGTTCTACAGAATCCAGCCAGCCCTGTCTCATACAACTCTCCTTTCTAGTCCCAATGCTTTAATCACACAGGCCATAATTCAGTGACTCAAAAGCTCTCTACTCATCCCTGCCTCAGGACATTTGTATGTATTATTCTTTCTACTTAACTTAACACTTTACTACTCACATTCTTTCTTTAAAATATCGGAATAAATGTTATTTTTACAGGGAAGAGACTGCTATCATATGTTCTCATAGTACTCTGTACTTTTTGTCACACTATTAGCAATGGTAGTTATCTTTGTAAATATCTGTTGGAGACCAGTGTGTCTCCCAATGCACAGTAGTCCTATGAGGAAAAAAAAAATGTAGCTGGATTGCTTATCCATTAGTCATTTCTTCCTTTCCTACTCTAATAACTGTTTCTATTAGAAATATAACAATCTGTCTCTTAAAAAGAATGATAGTCATTTAATGTTTTTAACAAGGGAATAACCTGATCCAATGTGTATAATGAAAACGCAATTCTCTAGTTGCTCTGTGGAGAATGATCAAGTTGGCTAGAGGAAGTGTGGTGATGAGGAAATTAGAAATAAGTGAGAGTACAAGCAGGAAGGAGTCTAGGATGGGTACAAATTGAGGTAATCAACAAAAGGGTTCAGAATGAGCCTCCCTAAAACACATCACTTTGGCATGTGGATTATTTTAAGCTGAAGGCAATCAAGACTCAGCAGATTCAAGAAAAACTGACCTTTTCCTAAACTACCTAAAAGAATGTATATAAAGGGCCTGGTCCAGAAAGAGAACTATCAAGAGGTAACTGAAAAGAATATGAGCAAGATGTGGTAAGGCTAGAGAAGCTTAGCAGGGCCTGGTGATCAGATTTCTTTTTGTGTCCCATCACCTCTGCATGACATGGCAAACAATTATTTGCCAAACATTTGCTTTCCCAGTTTTTTGTAAATTGTTTTCTGGCCCTTTGAAGCCCCAGACCCTTTCCCTCTTTTTCTAAGTTCAGGATGACATATAAGCCTGACTGTGTGTGGGTCTCGTATCCTTCCCCATTTGTATGTTATTATTTTTCTCCTGTTAATCTGTTATATTATGCGATTATTAGACCAACCAAAAAAAAAGGGTAGAAGGAAAACTTTACTTCCCCAACAGTATATACAGAAGGAGTTTTTAAAAAGTATAGGTAGCAGTAAGAGAGGTGGTTATATAAATTTTTTTTTCCATGGTAATCTCATTTTCTCACTCAAATATGGCCATGGAGAGAAGAGAAATGAGAAAGTAGCCCAGAGGAGATGAGGGCATGAAGGAAAGTTGTAAAGAAAAAAAGTGTTCGCTCATGTTTTTATACATTTTAAGAATAATCTATAAAGAAGGAAGGATTGACAAGTTAGAAGTCAAAAGGGTTACCTTAAAAAGCAATTTTCTTAAGCAGATGAGACAGAGTGGGACTCATAACACAGGTGGGGGAGTTGCTCCTCAACAGAGTACGTGGGGCAAGAAACTTCCTTGGAACTGGAGGTAAGGAGAAGGTGCTTGCATGTCAAAGTCACGTTTGGTGGTAGAGAAATGAAGACATTTACATCTGATGACTTCTAATTTTTTACTTAAATATAATGGGATGTCACTAGGTGAGAATGAGAAAGTATAGGGTGCAGGAACCTTGAGGAGAAAAGATATATAAATAGTTCTTTCTGAGAGTAGGACAGTAAAGTTACTGGGTAAACATAGTTGAGATTCCAGGCAGTTGAGTAACTGTTTTAAGAATTGTAAACATGAATCTAGAGTAAAACTTAGCAGCAGACAAATCTGCTGATTAGATGCTGTTATAAAAAGGAAGATGGTAAGTACAATCGAGGAAGTAGGTTAAAAGATGAGTATAGTAGAGAGGGAGGATGACAGGTTGCGGGTATCCATAAGAAAATCTTTATAATGACAGTAGTAAAAAGGAGATGAAAGCAGATTAACATTAACAGGGTCAGTGGATTGGAAGTCTGGATGAGGTGCAGTGAGACAACTTGAACAAGGGAGCTGGAAGGCTCTAAGATAGTAGTGCCAGACTTGGGTATTTGATATTCAATTTTAGAAGTGGTTCAATTTCTCATGATGACAAGACACAGAGTTGACAGAGGAGTAGGTGGCTGAGAAGCAGTGTATTAAAGGTAGGTGGAAATATACAGAAGGAGGATGTTGGATGGATCATTCACTGACAACTTGAAATTATGAGGCCAATAACAAGAGTGGGAGACATAAGAATGACTGAACCAGGACCAAAAGTTTCAAGTGAGTGAAGAAATGTATCAAATCTGATACTGTAAGAGGAAGAGATGGATGGGAGTATAGCCATATGGCATGTGCACCAAAGAGAGAAACAGATGCCTTTATTTGTTTTATTTTATTTTTCTGGAGAGTCTGAAATTAAAATGTATCAACAACTAAGTAAAACAGACATGGATTTTGCTTTTGTGGAGCTTATGGACTAGTGAGGGAAAAGGATATCATCATATAATTAAATAAAGAAGTAATTAAATAAAGAAGTTTGTAATGTAATTATGAACTCTAACAAGAGCTACAAAGAGAGAGCAGTGACCACTGAGAAAGCATATAACAAAGTGACTAAATTGATCTGGGGAATGAGAGTAAACCCTGAGGACATAATCTTTGAGCAGAGATCTGAAACAGAGGACATACTCTTTGAGCAGAGATCTGAAAGATATGTGGGTGTTAATGAGACAAGGGCTGTTGAGAGGAAAGGTAACAACACAAAATGAGAGATTTTTTTGTTTTATTTTGTTTTTCAGAGACAGAGAGTCAGAGAGAGGAATAGTTAGGGACAGACAGACAGGAACGGAGAGAGATGAGAAGCCTCAATCATCAGTTTCTCGTTGTGACACCTTAGTTGTTCACTGATTGCTTTCTCATATGTGCCTTGACCGCGGGCCTTCCACAGACTGAGCAACCCCTTGCTCAAGGCAGCGACCTTGGGTCCAAGCTGGTGAGTTTTGCTCAAACCAGATGAGCCCGCGCTCAAGCTGGCAACAGGGTCTTGAATGTGGGTCCTCTGCATCCCAGTCCGACGCTCTATCCACTGCACCACCGCCTGGTCAGGCAAAATTAGAGGGTTTTTTTTAGGGTAGGTATGACAGGAAAGCAAGAGGTCAAGTGGGCGGAAGAATTAAAGAAATTTTTTATGGTGTCAAAAGTGACACAAGAGGGGTCAAGATGGCGATGGAGTAGGCAGACGTACCAACTTCCGACTCCCAGAACCAAAGTGGATTATAACTCAATTTTAAGAACCATCATCTGGATAAACCAACTTGGAGCAAAACTAAGTGGACTCTTCAACCAAGGAACACTGCAGAAGCCACACCGAGACTGGTAGGAATAGCGAAAACGCGAAGAGGGCTGCCCAGCTCCCCGGAGCAAACGGCAGCCCGGAGAGATCCGCGTGGCGGGAGGAGAGTTTGGCGGAGAGGGAGGGACCTGGGTCCCAGGAACCAAGCCCCAGACTGCAGTCCCAGACCCTAGAAGAGCCGATTGGACAGTATCGAGCTGTGAAGTAAATGAGGATACTATTTGGGAAAAAGAGAGAGTCTTCTCAGACCCAAAAATCTTTTTAAAGGGACAGCTCAGAAAGCCTCTCTCACAACCACGCACCCGTGGCTCCGGGGAACTGGGACAGAGGAGAGGAACAGAGCAGTGGGAACAAAGAGTGGACTGAAGGCACGAGGACACTCTGAGGGACAGCCACCCCGACCCATGGGCTAAGTC
Source organism: Rhynchonycteris naso (assembly GCA_037038555.1). Lineage (NCBI taxonomy): Eukaryota > Metazoa > Chordata > Mammalia > Chiroptera > Emballonuridae > Rhynchonycteris > Rhynchonycteris naso. Next base: position 93,744,691 of record CM072999.1, read on the forward strand.
ACTTCCCTAATCGAAAACGAATATTTCCCCTGGAGCTAGCAATACCAGCAAAGGGAGACAGGACACTAGCCAAACAAGCTCTCCCGCGGCAATTAGAGCAGACCTGCCTAGAGGGAGGGAGCTCCCAAGCCTACAGTGTGGAGACTTAGGGCACTTCTAGCCCCCTGAGGTTGCTGAAGCCTATGGTCGGGACAGGACGCCGAAACGCAGTCCTGTCGGTGTGGGCAGAACAGTGAGAGCTCGGGCTAGCCTAGCAGGGGCAGAGGTGACGCGCTAGAGCTGTCCGGCAGCTGCGGGCCGCCTGTGACCCCACTTGTGGGGAAAAATACGGGCAGAGATCAGCCCTGCGACCCTGCGCTAGCCGGCCCTGACCACGGGCACCGGGCTAAGACCAGGGACGGGTGAGGGGCCGAGGCTCACGCTGCCAACCCCGCCCAGAAGGAGAAACCTCGGCGTGCCATCTGTGGGCGCGAGCGGGCTCCTAAGTCGGGGGCGAGGGAGACACTGAGACCAGGGGAAGTTTCCTGCGGAGATCACGCTGCTCTCCCCGCCCGGCCGGAGAAATTGCAGAGTACCACTCTACGTGCGCGAGCTTTCTCCGAGCGTGGGGGCGGGGTAGGAGCCGGAACGACCGGAAGCTAGCCACGGTGCGCACGCCAGAAAACACGCCCGGCCCAATAATCCCCGGTTTTCGGTTTCAGTCCCTGAGCAGGAGGGCCCTGGCCTCGAGGGCGGGGCTAAATTCTGGACGGGCAAAGGCTCACAGCTGAGAGCATGTCAAAAGCCCCGCCCAACCCACAAAACGGTGGCGAGCAGGCTCGGACTGAGGGGGCTGGGCATAAGCCTTCCGGGAAAAGTCCGGGTCCCCAGCTGAGCAAAGGTGCTCACCTCTGCCCTGCGCGCTAACGCTAGTGGCTTGAGTGACAGCCCCTCCCGCAAAGGAGAGGCAGAAACCACAGCAATAGCTGCAGTGAGCCAGCGCTGGCAACGCCCACACCAACCCGCCCTAGGCAGCGACAGAGGGGGTGGCAAGCCTGCAGACAGACCACACCTGGAGAACACAAAGGCAACACATACTGGACTCCAGTGGCCACAACGTGCTTACACTCAGATAAAATGGGCAGGCAGAGGAATGCAAACCAAATCAACCAAGAGAAATCCCCAGAGAAGGTCCTGAATGAACCAGATATAACCAAACTACCAGAAGCAGACTTTAGAATAATGATAGTTAGGATGTTCAAAGAAATTAGAGCAACAATGGATAGTCACTATGAGCACCTAAATAAAGAGATAACAAGTATAAAAAATGAAATTGAAATAATAAAAAAGAACCAGACAGAAATGACAAATACAGTATCAGAACTGAAGACCACAATGGAAGGAATTAAAAGCAGGATAGATGACGCTGAGGATCGAATCAGTGAGTTAGAGGACACAATAAACATAGTTACAGAAGCAGAGAAAAAAAAGGAAAAGAGATTCAAAAAATGTGAGGAAACTCTAAGGGAGCTCTGTGACAACCTGAAGAGAAACAACATTCGCATCATAGGGGTACCTGAAGAAGAGGAAAGAGGACAGGAAATGGAAACTTTGTTCAATCAAATCATAGCCGAAAACTTCCCTAAATTAAGGCTGGGAAACACTCTACATGTCCAAGAGGCGCACAGAACCCCATTAAAGAGAAACCCAAAAAGATCTACACCAAGATACATCATAGTTAAAATACCAAAACTAATAGATAAAGAAAAAATATTAAAAGCTGCTAGAGAAAAAAAGATTCTCACCTACAAAGGAGCCCCCATTAGGATGACATCGGACTTCTCAACAGAAACACTTCAGGCCAGAAGGGATTGGCAAGAGATAATCAAAGTAATGCAGAACAAGAACCTACAACCAAGACTACTTTATCCAGCAAGGCTAACGTTTAAAATTGAGGGAGAAATAAAGAGCTTTCCAGACAAAGAAAACCTCAAGGAATTCATTAAAACCAAACCAATCCTGCAAGAGATTTTAAGGGGCCTAGTGTGAACAGTTCAAAGGGAGAAAAGAATATAGCAAAAATAAGAGAAAAATACAGCTTTAAAGAATAAAATGTCAATAAACAACTACATATCAATAATAACCTTAAATGTAAATGGACTAAATGATCCAATCAAAAGACATAGGGTAGCAGCGTGGATAAAGAAACAGGACCCATACATATGCTGTCTGCAAGAGACACACCTTAAAACAAAAGATACTCATAGACTGAAGGTAAAAGGATGGAAAAAAATATTTCATGCAAATGGAAATGAAAAAAAAGCCGGGGTAGCAGTACTTATATCTGACAAAATGGACTTTAAAACAAAGACTGTAGTAAGAGATAAAGAAGGACACTACATAATGATAAAGGGAACAATTCAACAGGAAGATATAACTATTATAAATATCTACGCACCAAACATAGGAGCCCCGACATTCATAAAGCAGACTTTGATGGACATTAAGGGCGAGATTAACAGTAATACTATCATAGTAGGGGATTTCAATACCCCACTAACAACACTGGATAGATCCACAAGAAAGAAAATCAATAAAGAAACAGCAGATTTAAAGGATACACTAGATCAACTGGATTTAATAGATATATTCAGAACTTTTCACCCTAAAGCAGTAGAATATACATTCTTCTCAAGCGCTCATGGTACGTTTTCTAGGATAGACCACATGTTAGGACACAAAAAAGGCCTCAACACATTTAAGAAGATTGAAATTATATCAAGCATTTTCTCTGATCACAATGCCATGAAACTAGAAATCAACCACAAAAGAAAAACTGAAAAATACTCAAACACTTGGAAACTAAATAGCATGTTATTAAATAATGAATGGATTAACATTGAGATCAAAGAAGAAATAAAAAAGTTTCTAGAAACAAATGATAACGAGCATACGTCAACTCTAAATCTATGGGACACAGCAAAAGCAGTTCTGAGAGGGAAGTTTATTGCACTACAGGCATATCATAAGAAGCTAGAAAAAGAACATATAAGCAACTTAACCCTGCAGCTAAAAGAACTTGAAAAACAACAACAAATAAAATGCAGGACAAGTAGAAGGAAGGAAATAATAAAGATCAGAGCAGAAATAAATGACATAGAGGCTAAGGAAACAATTCAGAGGATCAATGAAACGAGAAGCTGGTTCTTCGAAAAGGTAAACAAGATTGATGAACCCTTAACTAGACTCATCAAGAAAAAAAGAGAGAGGTCTCAAATAGATAAAATTAGAAAGGACACTGGAGAAATTACAACTAATTCAACAGAGATACAAAGCATTGTAAGAAAATATTATGAAGAACTCTATGCCAAAAAATTTGACAATCTAGATGAAATGGACAAATTTCTTGAATCATATAAACTTCCAAAAATCAATCTGGAAGAATCAGAGCACCTGAACAGACCAATTACAACAGAGGAGATTGAAACAGTTATCAAAAAACTCCCAAAAAAGAAAAGTCCTGGGCCTGATGGCTTCACAAGTGAATTCTATCAAAAATTCAAAGAAGAATTAACTCCTATCCTCCTCAAGCTATTTCAAAAAATTCAAGAGGAAGGCATTCTTCCAAACTCCTTTTATGAGGCGAGCATAATTCTGATCCCCAAACTGGGCAAAGACAACACAAAGAAAGAAAATTATAGGCCTATATCCCTGATGAATTTAGACGCTAAAATTCTCAACAAAATATTAGCCAACCGGATTCAGCAATATATGAAAAAAATCATACACCATGATCAAGTGGGATTTATTCTGGAGAGGCAAGGCTGGTACAATATTCGCAAATCAATCAATGTGATTCATCACATAAACAAAAGGAAGGACAAAAATCACATGATAATTTCAATAGATGCAGAAAAGGCATTTGATAAAATCCAGCACCCATTCAAGCTTAAAACTCTCAATAAAGTGGGAATACAAGGAACATTCCTTAACATGATAAAGGCCATCTACGACAAACCCACAGCAAACATCATACTTAATGGACAAAAATTAAAAGCAATCCCCTTAAGATCAGGAACCAGGCAGGGTTGCCCACTTTCACCACTTTTATTCAACATAGTTCTGGAAGTCCTAGCTACAGCAATCAGACAAAAAGAAGAAATAAAAGGCATCCAAATTGGAAAAGAAGAAGTAAAACTGTCACTATTTGCAGATGATATGATATTGTACATAGAAAACCCTAAAGTCTCAGTTAAAAAACTACTGGACCTTATAAATGAATTCAGCAAGGTGGCAGGATATAAAATTAATACCCAGAAATCAGAGGCATTTCTATATACAAACAATGAACTGTCAGCAAAAGAAATTAAGGAATCAATCCCCTTCACTATTGCAGCCAAAAAAATAAAATACCTAGGAGTAAATTTAACCAAGGAGGTTAAGGACTTGTACTCGGAAAATTATAAAACATTGATAAAAGAAATCAAGGAAGATACAAACAAGTGGAAGCATATACCGTGCTCATGGCTAGGAAGAATAAACATCATTAAAATGTCTATATTACCCAAAGCAATTTATAAATTCAATGCAATACCAATTAAAATACCAATGACATACTTCAAAGATATAGAAAACATACTCCAAAAATTTATATGGAACCAAAAAAGAACACGAAGAGCCTCAGCAATCTTAAAAAGAAAAAATAAAGCAGGAGGCATCACTCTTTCGGATATCAAGGTTTACTACAAGGCCATTATACTCAAGACGGCCTGGTACTGGCATAAGAACAGGCACAGTGATCAATGGAACAGAACAGAAAACCCAGAAATAAACCCACAGCTTTATGGACAACTGATATTTGATAAAGGAGGAAAGAACATACAATGGAGTAAAGACAGCCTCTTTAACAAATGGTGCTGGGAAAATTGGACATCTACCTGCAAAAAAATGAAACAAGACCATCAACTTACTCCATGCACAAAAACAAATTCAAAATGGATAAAGGACTTAAACATAAGCCGTGAAACTATAAGCATCGTAGAAGAAAACATAGGTAGCAAGCTCTCCGACATCTGTAGCAGCAATTTATTTGCCGATTTATCTCCACGAGCAAATGAAATAAAAGGCAAGATAAACAAATGGGACTACATCAAACTAAAAAGCTTTTGCACAGCTAAAGACAATAAGAACAGAATAAAAAGACAAACTACACAATGGGAAAACATATTCGACAGCACGTCTGATAAGGGGTTAATAACCAAAATTTATAAAGAACTTATAAAACTCAACACCAGGAAGACAAACAACCCAATCAAAAAATGGGCAAAAGAAATGAATAGAAATTTTACCAAAGAAGACATACAGATGGCCAAAAGACATATGAAAAAATGCTCAACATCACTAATTATTAGAGAAATGCAAATTAAAACCTCAATGAGATATCACCTCACACCAGTCAGAATGGCGCTCATCAGCAAAACAACACAGAACAAGTGCTGGCGAGGATGTGGAGAAAAGGGAACCCTTCTGCACTGCTGGTGGGAATGCAGACTGGTGCAGTCACTGTGGAAAACAGTTTGGAGATTTCTCAAAAAATTAAAAGTCGAACTGCCTTTTGACCCAGCTATCCCAGTTTTAGGAATATACCCTAAGAACACCATAACACTGTTCGAAAAGAAGAAATGCGCCCCCATGTTTGTGGCAGCATTGTTCACAATAGCGAAGAGCTGGAAACAGCCCAAGTGTCCGTCAGAAGACGAGTGGATTAAAAAGCTTTGGTATATATATACTATGGAACAATATTCAGCCATAAGAAATGATGACATCGGATCATTTATAACAAAATGGATGTACCTTGATAACATTATACGGAGTGAAATAAGTAAATCAGAAAAAAAGAAAAACTGAGAACAGCATGATTTCAAACATAGGTGGGACATTAAAATGAGAATACGAGACACGTACAAGAGTGTGGTGGTTACGGGATGGGGGGAGGGAGGGGAGGGTGGGATAGGGAGATGGTGAGGGACACAGGGAAAAACAGATAGAAGGTGACAGAGGACAATTTGACTTTGGGTAATGGGTATGCAGCACAATTGAATAGGAGATAATCTGGAGATGTTTTCATTGTACATATGTACCCTGATTTATTGGTGTCACCCCATTAAAGTTAATAAAAAAAAAAAAGTGACACAAAAAATGGATCAAGGAGTGAGCTAAACTATCAAGAGAAAATAAATTAGTCTGAGAACTAGGGATGATGTTAAGTAAAGAAATGGCATATGCACAGTAAGAAAGTGAGAGAGCTACTAGTTAGAGAGGAAGAGTATCCTTCAGAAGTATGATAGTGAAAGATCTTTATAAAATCCAGAATGTGGCCAGAAGAGTAAGTTTGGTGAATGAAGTCATCTGCTGATTGAGAGTCTACTAATGGTTTAGCGAAACTATTAGACTTAGAAATAATAGTATAATCCAGATGCCAAAATCTTCAGTGCATCTGGATGAGTTAGTGTGAATTTACAACAAAAAGAAGGGACAAAAAGCAGTGTTGTCTTCTTTTTAACAAGGGTAAAGGATATGTTCTGGACAAATTGTATCAATTGAATAAATACTGAACCTCAGTTTTACCACATGTAAAATGGGAATAATAACCCTTATCCTGAATAGCTATTGTTAGGATAGATATAATGAAAAACACCTGGCAGAATACCTAGCACATATGAGAAAACAAAAGATAATTATATAAATTGTCACATTTATAGTTATTACTAGAAAGAGTTGCCAGGTATATTATTGATTGTTTAAAAAAGATTTTTTTCTGTTATTTGGCAGCCTAACAAATGTAGTATTACTTTATTTATGTGTATGCACAAAGTTGTAGTATTAGGAAGACTATCTAGCATGTAAATACTGTATAAGTTTTAAAGACACAGCTACAGAAGCAGAGCTGATTCAACACAGGGATGGAGTGAGGTGGGTAGGTGGGAGGAGGAGTGCTCTCAGTTCCTTCTTTGACAATTTCTTCTCTGAAAAGTACAGCCCTAGGAGGCTCATCAGTCAGCAAGTATTATAATATTCCAGTCGAGGAAACAGAGGCTTTGCACAATCACAGAACAACTCAACACCAAAGTCCAGAAACCCACCTCATTGACCTTCACATTACTGCTATATTCACTGGACCATTCACTGGACCATAGGGTCTCTCCTACAATTCCTTAATCTTTGAATATGGTGTCTGCATTCCTCTTCATTGGAGTGATTCAAATAGTCATTGCTGGGTCCAGAAGCCTAATAAACACTGCTTATCATATTTTTTCTTATAAAATCCACCATATTATGAGTTGAGCAAAGGGCTACCTGGACAATGACTTGGGAAACAAATAGCTCTCTAGAGAGATTACTGATGTGCTGAATCCCTTCATATTCCTCAGCCCTGGCTCCCCATACCATGGCTCTATTGCCCCATCATCACTATCGCATGAAGCAGCCATGATTACAAGCCCTTGCCCTTACCTAGCCTCCTCGAAGCTTGAGCTGGGAGAGGTAGTCACAGTTTACAGGATCACTGTGAGAGAGGACAGCCAGCTTGTACGGCAGCACTCTGCCTCTTCTTTGGAAGCCCACTTAAGGTTGAGAGTAGTGGTGTTACAAAAGCAGTATGCACTCCTCCTGTCTGTAATATCCTTCGCTATTATTACAACGAGTATAGCACATTAGGGGGTAACCCACTGATATAGCTGAACTTGACTCTAAAATGTACAGTAATGAACTGCAGCAGCTTTAGTGCTCTAAATCAAAGCTTCCTAGCACTGGCGAGGGAACGGGAAGGGTAGTACATCCTCTCTGTAAGTAGATTCTTTGCCAGGTAGCCTGCCTGCCACCTAAAAGCAAAATCCTATTATACCTGTGAAACCCCACAGCGAGGGGCAGAGTCAGACAACCATCACAAAGCAACTTGGGCAAATTCCTGGGATGCCAGGCCACTGCGCAGAGCTTCAAGGACAATAATTATCCCATCTGCAGACTCTCTTGAAAAGCACGAAAAAAGTGCAGGTCAAGACATAAGACCTCCACAGGCACTATTCCTCTCTTGGGCAATCCTTGAGGGCCAATCAGAACAACAAAGTTATGAACCTTGCAGAAATTTTCAGCTAAGGAAATGCATAGATTGGATAACAAAAACAGTTTGGGGTAGACCCAAGCTAAAGATTTTAGAAAACTGGTGTAGTTTCTACTATGTTTATAAGAAAATTTTTATGCAGTAACGAATGGGGAGATTTGGAGCCAGTAAAAAGTAGAAAAAGTAAAATCCATTATAGACACACTGGGAGTCTTGACTATATTAATACAAATTCATTTTAGAGATTGCTAAATTATTTACATGGCTGTGGAACTTGTAGACTTTCCTGTCTTTCCAAAAGCATTTGTTAATTAGAAATCCCTAAAAATCAGATGTTGTTGCAAGCACAGAATTAAATCAGAGCTCTGTCCATAATTGGCTACCGAATGTTTATCCATAAATTGACAAGGTGGAATGAAGGCATGTCCTGATGAAGGGACACAAGAAACCAGAAGGATTATGATCCTCCTCCTGCCTCTGCTCTGCCTTAATTTCTAAACATTCTGTCACAGCAAGGGGTAAGGCATACCAGGACTGAGCTTGCCAGAGCTCTGCTTTCAGAGAAAGGAGAACAGAAAGTCTAAGCAGTGTTCTGCCCTGCAGAACACAGGCTGTCTAATCATTATTCCAATGACAACATATTTTTTACAACTGAAATCATCTGAGTTCAAGGTTAGGAATGAGAGCAGGAAGGAACTACTTGTTTCTCTCTTTGTCCACCAGATTCCCATTTCAGCGTCATTATTCTTTCCTACTTTCCTTCTCTCTCGATGTTAAGGCTGACATGTTAAAAACCTGTCAATATATTGCCACTAATGCTTAGAATAAAAAGCAAATTATTACTAAGCTTTACCCTTTTTCTAAAATTTCCAAAAATTCACACAGAAAAATCATCACGAATGATTTCAGATTATAAATCAGTTGTTCATGTCACTGTGAACTTCTGATCTGTAGATATTTTCTTCCTTCTTCCTCAGAGCCCTCATTGATCCAGATGAGTTTTTTTTAATTTCCGGTGATTAAATATTCCAGGTTATATATATTGTCCAGCCATGATATGGTTTACCTAGATTTTATGAGAAAATTTTTTTTCTCCTGGTAAATTAAGTCATCTTTCTGGACTCCTGACTTTATCGCCTTTTTAATACTTACAGTATCTGCTGCACCACATTCTGTCAGATCGTATTCCTGGGTAATAGCTGAGATCTTGTTAATTATATACTTTGTGTTTCAGGATACTTTTTTATTTAAATTATATCACAGTACAGTATTGCTTAGGTACCTTACCTGTTTGGAGAGATATTAAAGCTTAACTTTATTTTCTACTCCCAGTTTAACAAAGCTATCATGACATGCTAAGATTTTTAAATTTCCCATGTTTTGCATTCATTGTATGTTGACTACAGTGTAACAATGTGCCTTTTTTTTTCTTTTTCTTTTTGGATTACACTAAGAAGATAACTTCAGAGAATTTATATTCTGTTCTTTCATTTGTATTGAAATTCAGTAATTCTCAGGATGACTAAAATAAGAACGGTTAATTTTCCTCATGGGCAATGGACTGAAAAACTGTGTTCTTATAAAATATTATCTTGGATATAGAATCCATAAGTTTAAAAAATAATCAGACTTTACTGCTGAGAAAGTGGGTCATCATTCTTTCTCTTATTTCAAACATACCCTACATACTCCTGGAAGTGTTATTTAATAGTGTATGTCTATCTTTAGCACTGTCACCAGAGGTATTGTGCTTGCCCTCTATGAATGTATGATGGGCAAAAGAAAAAGGGCACATGAATGAGGTAACTCAGATTGTAAAATTTAGTTAGAATTATTCTGTGAACCCAGTGATACAATTTAGAGATTAGTGACTTAAGCAAATGTAAACACCAGGTTTCCTACAGTTTGGTTATTACTGTCAGATAGTAAACAAAACTCAAATAAAAACAAAAGCCTTAATATTTTTTTATTGAATTACAAACTTTCGAATAGGTAATACATTCACATGGTTAAAAAATTAGAATACATCCTGCTATAGCAGGATGTAAGTCAAGAGCTCTGTTCCTACCTTTGTCCCTAGCCACTTATTTCCTCCTGCCTTACTCTCTACTGGTTAGTACTTCGTTATTCAAATGTTTTTCCAGAGTTTTCCTGTGTAAAATAAGCATATGGGAATATTTTACTCTTCTGTACATGAAGAATAGCTTACTATGGACAATTTTCAAACTTTGTGTTCTGTGCTTGATAACAAATCCTGGAGATCATCAGCTCAGGATGTAGAGACCACACAATTCTTATTGTATGTACATATAGTGTGTCTGTAAAGTCATGGTGCACTTTTGACCGGTCACAGAAAAGCAACAAAAGATGATAAAAATGTGAAATCTGCATCAAATAAAAGGAAAATCCTCCCAGTTTCTGTAGGATGATATGGCAGCATGTGCACATGTGCAGATAATGACGTAACACCATGTATACAGCGGAGCAACCCACGGCCATGCCAGTCGAGATGTGGATGGTACAGAGGAAAGTTCAGTATGTTCTGTGGCTCACTAAATTAGAATCCGTGACCAAAGTGCAATGTGAATATTGGCACGTTTATAACAAAGTGCCACCACATAGGAACAACATTACTCGGTGGGATAAGCAATTGAAGGAAACCAGCAGTTTGGTGGAGAAACCCCATTCTGGTAGGCCATCAGTCAGTGACAAGTCTGCAGAGGCTAGACAGGATAGCTACCTAAGGAGCCCTAAAAAATCTGTGCATGCATGTGCTCGACAGCTACACCTAAGCAAGACTACAGTTCATAAGGTGTTAAAGAAACATCTCTGTTTTACGGGATACAAATTGCAGCTGTTGCACACTACCAAACTGGCAGATAGACCCACACGATGCACATTTGCTACAGATATGCTTCATGATATGGACAATGATGCAAGATTTTTGCAGAAGATTTTGTTTAGCAATGAGGCGACCTTCCATATCTATGGACATGTTCATTGCCATAAAGTCCGAATATGGGCTGCTGAACATCCTCATGCCTACGTTGAGTACAAACGTAACACCCCTAAAGTGAATGTGTGGTGTGGTCTGATGCATGATAAGGTGATAGGCCCATTTTTTTCGCGGAGCAGTCTGTAATGGCAAACACCTATCTTGACATGTTGGAATTATATACAGTGCCACAATTTCCAGAAGGTGTCACCTTTCAACAGGATGACGCTCCTCCACATTACGCCACCATTGTTCATGAGTTTCTGGATAGAACATTCCTATGGCGGTGGATAGGCAGGGGTTCTGTCAAGCCATGGCCACCACGATCCCCGGATCTGATGCCCTTAGACTTTTACTTTTGGGGTTATGTGAAGCAACATGTGTACATTGAACGTATCAATGACATTAATCACTTAAAACAGAGAATCACAGACGTTATTTACTCTGTTACACCAGACGTCCTTACTCGTGTGTGGCAAGAATTTCACTATTATTTGGATGTGTGTAGGGCAAAAATGGAGCCCACATCGGACTGCACTGAATAGGTATAAAACTGGGAGAGTTTTCCTTTTACTTGGTGCAGATTTCACATTTCTATCGTCTTTTGTTGCTTTCCTGTGACCAGTCAAAAGTGCACCACGAGTTTACGGACACACTGTATTGTTCAATTCGAAGTTCATGCATTGTGTGGATATAACAGTCTGTTTCACCATGATCCCATCTGGATTCTGAATGGTGGTTAGCAAGGCAATCCTACCTCTTTTTAGCTAAGGCGTTTACAGCAAAGACTCTTTTTTTCTGGACATACACATAAAGAAAGTGATGGTGAGGACCCGGCTCTGCTGGCTGCAGTGGGAGTGGGACCTGGAGACCATGGCAGTGGGCACAAGGTTGACATACAAGATGGCAGCAGAGTAGGCAGATGCACAGACTCCCAGCTCACACCACCAAACTGGATTACAAATGAATTTAGGAACAACCAGTGTGAAAAACCAACTCTGGACTAAAAGAACTTCCCTCAAAAACCAAGGAGCAAAGAATAAGCTACACTGAACCTGTTGGAGAGCACCGAGGAATGGTGAGCCTCACCTGCTTACAGGAACAAGGGGGGGGGGGCTTAGGCTGAGAGCTCAGAAAGGCTCTCAATCCAAGGAAAACAGTAGAAAATATCACTCACAGCCACTTACCTGGGGACCTGGGAACAAGGTGTGTTGAAAGAGCTGGCTTGTTTTCTCAAAGGAAAGGGAGAGAGAGAGACAGCTGGTGACAAACAGAGGAATGCATGAGAGGACCTGAGCAGTGGACTAATCCAGTGCCATACCTGGGGGAGGTGCTGGAGGCAGCCATAGCTGGGGGAGGAATTGATCCTTCCACATAACACAAGACTAAAATGGTTCCGGGTCAACCATCTGAAGATATCTCTCTAGCTCCAATCAGCACAAGACACAGCTGAAACAAGATGTGGGGAGGAGGGGCAGTAACTCAGGTGTCCATGGAGATGTGAGATACATCTCCCCCTACTGAAGCAGGGAAAGCACCCTGCCCCCAGAGAGAGTAACTGGCAGATCAGGTCTTCAGAGTCTCAGGTTACACCCACCGCATTCCTGGATACAGTTTTAAATAAGCCCCCTGCTGAAATCAGTAAAAAAGACTACAACTGAGTTAAGAAAACAAACAAATCAAGACTTCAAAGGGGTTCTATTAGAAAAGCTAAATTTCACAGTGGATTACAAACAATACCTGAAGCTAACCCAAGAAGACCTAGAAATAACACAACTGAAAATTGAAGGCAGACAACACCAAGCCTAGACTCAACCAGCTCTACAAACAACACACCCAAACACACAGACATAATGAGAAGAGAGAAAAGTGCAATTCAAATGAAACCACAAGAGAATTCTCCAGGAAATGAACTGAGTGATATGGAAATAACCAAACTTCCAGATGCAAAGTTTAGAATAATGATTGTTAGGATGCTTAGGGATCGTAGAACAACAATGGATGGTCACTACAAACACCAAAATAAAGAGATAGCAAGTATAAAAAAGTACATTGAAATATTAAAAAATAATCAGTCAGATGACAAATACAATATCAGAAATAAAGACCACAATGGAAGGAATTAAAAGTAGGATGGATGAAGCTGAAAATCGAATCAGTGAGTTGGAAGACAAGATAAACAAAGGCATGGAATCAGAGCACAAAAAAGAAAAGAGACTCAAAAAGTCTGAGGAAACTCTAAGAGAGCTCTGTGGCAACCTGAAGAGAAACAACATCCTCATAATACAGGTTCCTGAAGAAGAAGAGAAAGAACAAGGGATAGAAACTTTATTCAATCAAATCATAGCTGAAAACTTCCCTAAATTTATGCAACAAAGGGTTTCACAAGTTCAAGAAGCACAGAGATCTCTACTAAAGAGAAACCAAAAGAAACCTACACCAAGACACATCATAATTAAAATACCAAAGCTAAGTGATAAAGAAAAAATTTTAAAAGCTGCTAGAGAAAAAAAGGCTATCACTTACAAAGGAGCACCCATAAAGATGACATCCAACTTCCCAACAAAAACACTTGAGGCTAGAAGGGAATGGCAAGAAATATTCAAAGTAATGCAGAACAAGAGCCTACAACCAAGACTATTTTATCCAGCAAGGCTATCATTTAAAATTAAAGAAGAAATAAAAAGCTTCCCAGACAAAAGAAAATTCAAGGAATTCATTACAACCAAACCAATGCTGCAAAACATGTTAAGGGGCTGGTTGTAAATAGAACAAAGGGGGGAAAGAATATAGCAAAAGAGAAATACACCTTAAAAATATAAAATAGCAATAAACAAATATATATCAATAATAACCTTAAATGTAAATGGATTAAATGATCCCATCCAAAGACATAGGGTAGCTGCATGGATAAAAAAAAACAGGATCTGTACATATGCTGTCTAGAAAAACACACCTTAAAACAAAAGATGCACATAGACTGTAAATAAAAGGATGGAAAAATATTTTATGTAAATGGCAATGAAAAAATAGCTGGTGTAGCAATACTTATATCAGACACAATGGACTTTAAAAAAAAAGGTTGTTGTAAGAGATAAAGACGGTCACCACATAATGATAAAGGGAGCAATCCAATATGAAGATATAAGCATCATAAATATCTACGTACCTAATATAGGAGCTCCTAAATATATAAATCAGACTTTGATAAATATAAAGGGCAAGATCAACAGCAATACTATAATAGCAGAAGATTTAAATACACCATTTATATCACTAGATAGATCCTCAAGAAAGAAAATTGACAAAAAAACAACAGACTTAAAGGACATACTAGATCAACTGGATTTAATAGATATCTTCAGAACCTTTCACCCTAAAGCAGCAGAATATACATTCTTCTCAAGTGCTCATGGTACATTCTCTAGAATAGATCACATGCTAGGACACAAAAGCAGTCTCAACAAATTTAAAATTAAAATTATATCAAGTATTTTCTCTGATCACAATGGCATGAAACTAGAAATCAACCACAACAGAAAAACTAAAAAATACTCAAACACATGGAAACTAAATAGCATATTATTAAATAATGAAAGGGTTAACAATGAAATCAAAGAAGAAATAAAAATTTTTTTAGAAATGAATGATAATGAACATACAACTCAAATTTATGGGACACAGCTAAAGCAGTCCTGAGAGGGAAGTTCATAGCACTATAGGCATTCCTTAAGAAGCTTGAAAAAGCTCAAATAAAAAACCTAACCCTTCACTTAAAGGAACATAAAAAAGAACAGCAAGTAATACCCAGAGGTATTAAAAGAAAGGAAAAAATAAAGATCAGAGCGGAAATAAATGACATAGAAGCTAAAGAAACAATATAGAGGATCAATGAAACCAAGAGCTGGTTCTTTGAAAGGGTAAACAAGATCAATGAACCTTTAATGAGACTTACCAAGAAAAGAAGAGAGAGGACTCATATAAATAAAATTAGAAATGAGAGTGGAGAAATAACAACCGACACAACGGAAATACAAAATATTGTAAGAAAATACTATGAAGAACTGCATGCCAAAAAATTAAACAACCTAGGTGAAATGGACAAATTCCTTGAAACATATAATCTTCCAAAAATCAATATGGAAGAATCAGAAAACCTAAACAGACCGATTACAACAAAAGAGATTGAAACAGTTATTTAAAAGCTCCCAAAAAACAAAACCCCTGGACCAGATGAATTCACTGGTGAATTCTACCACATATTCAAAAAAGACCTGAATAGACACTTCTCCAAAGAGGACACACAGATGGCCAATAGACAGAAGAAAAAATGTTCAACATTGCTAATCATTAGAGAAATGCAAATTAAAACCACAATGAGGGAGACGGCAAGATGGCGATGAGGTAGGCGGACGTACCAACTTCCAACTCCCAGAATCAAAGTGGATTACAACTTAATTTTAAGAACCATCATCTGGACAAACCAACTTTGAACTGAACTAAGTGGACTCCTCAACCAAGGAACACTGAAGAAGCCACATTGAGACTGGTAGGAAAAGCGAAAACGTAGAAAGGGCTGCCCAGCTTTCTGGAGTGAACGGCAGCATGGAGAGACTTGTGTAGAGGGAAGAGAGGTTAGCGGAAAGGAAGGGATCTGGGTCCCAGGAACAAAGCCCCAGCCTACAGCCCTAGAGCCTAGAAGAGGCGTTTGGACAGTATTAAGCTATGAAACAAGTGAGGATACTGTTTGTGAAAAAGAGACAGTTTTCTCAGACCCAGGATTCTTTTTAAAGGGACAACGCAGAAAACCTCTTTCAAAACCACTCACCCAGGGTCCTGCGGAATAGGGACAAAAGAGAGGACCAGAGTGGTGGGAAGAGAGTGTAGACTGGAAGGCACAGGGAGAAACACTCTGAGGTACAACCACCATAACACCTGGGCTGAGTCACTTCCCTAATCAAAAATGAGTATTTCCCCTGGAACTAGCAATACCAACAAACGGAGGCAGGACAACCCCAAACAAGCTCTCCTGTGGCACTTAGAGCAGAGCTGCTTAGACGGAGGGAGCTTCCAGGACTACAGTATGGAGTGTTAGGGTCTGAGCTCCAGTGCACCCACGCACACTGCTGAGGGCTGGCTGGAGGGACGGTGGCGGCGGGACGCTGAAACGCGGTTCTGTCAGTGGAGGTGGAGGCCCAGCTGGTGTGATCTCAGTCTACCCCAGCAGGGGTAGAGGGGACACGCAAAAGTGGTCCAGCAGCTGCAGGCCCGCCTGTAGCCTCACCTGTGGGGGGAAAGCGGGAGACCAGGAACGGGCAGAGATCTGCTCTGCGACCCTGGACCCTGTGCATACAGGCCTGACTGCGGGGACGGGGTTATGACCAGGGACAGGCAGAGGCTCCCAGCTGAGCGCACGCCAGCAGCCCCGCCCAGCCAGAGAAACTGTGGTTTACCATCCTGTGTGTGTGAGTTGGCTCTGAACGTGGGGGTGGGGCTAGAGCCCCGGATGAACAGAGGCTTGCAGCTGAGAGCACACTAGCAGCCCCGCCTGGCCCGATAAACCGTGGTTTGCGATCCTGCACAGGCGGGCCCTGGCCTCAGGGTGGGGATAAAGCTCTGGACGGGCAAAGGCTCACAGCTGAGTGCATGTCAGCAGCCCCATCCAACCCAAGAAACTGTGGTGAGAAGGCTCTGACTGCAGAGCCTGGGCAGAAACCCGGGAATAGGCTGGGTCCACAGCTGAGCAAAGGTGCTCACATCTACCCTTGGTGCTGAGGCTTGTGGCTTGAGTGCAGTGCACAACCCAAACTGTGGGGGCGAGGCAAAGGTCCAGATAGGCTGAGGCTTGTAGAGCCAGTCACCAGAAAACAGCCTCTCCCATGGAGGAGAGGCGGAAATCACAGGAACAGCTGCAGTGGGCTGGTACTGGCAACGCCCATACCCAACCGCCATATGCAGTGGCAGAGGGGGTGATGGGCCTGCAGACAGATCACACCTAGTGAAAACAAAGGCAACACCCATTGGACTCCAGTGGCCACACCCTTCTAATACACAAACAAAATGGGCAGGCAGAGAAATGAAAACCAAATGAATCAAGAGAAATCCCCAGAGGACCTGAATGAACCTGATATAACCAAATTATAAGACGCAGAGTTTAAAATGATAGGATGTTCAAAGAGCTTAGAGCAACATTGGATAGTCATTATAAACACGTAAATAAAGAAATAACAAGTATAAAAAAGGAAATTGACATAATAAAAAAAATCAGACAGAAATGACAAATACAGTATCAGAACTGAAGACCAGAATGGAAGGAATTAAAAGCAGGATGGATGAGGCTGAGGATCGAATCAGCGAGTTACAGGTAAAATAAACAAAGGCACAAAAGCAGAGCAGAAAAAAAAAGAGACTCAAAAAATATGAGGAAACTCTAAGGGAGCTCTGTGACAACATGAATAGAAATAACATCCGCATCATAGGGGTTCTCGGAGTAGATGAGAAAGAACAAGGGATAGAAACTTTGTTCAATCAAATCATAGCTGAAAACTTCCCTAAATTAAGGTTGGAAAACATTTCACACGTTCAAGAAGCACACAGAACTCCATTAAAGAGAAACCCAAAAAGATCTACACCAAGACACATCATAGTTAAAATACCAAAGCTAATGGAAAGAAAATATTTTAAAAGCTGCTAGAGAAAAAAAGGCTATCACCTACAAAGGAGCCCTCATAAGGATGACATCGGACTTCTCAACAGAAACACTTGAGGCCAGAAGGGAATGGCAAGATATAATCAAAGTAATGCAGAACAAGAACCTACAACCAAGACTACTTTATCCAGCAAGGCTAACATTTAAAATTGAAGGAGAAATAATGAGCTTCCCAGACAAAGAAAGCCTCAAGGAATTCATAAAAACCAAACCAATTCTGCAAGAGATACTAAGGGGCCTGTTGTGAACAGTTTAAAGGGAAAAAAGAATATAGCAAAAGAAGAATACAGCTTTAAAGAACAAAATGGCAATAAACAACTACATATCAATAATAACCTTAAATGTAAATGGATTAAATGACACAATCAAAAGACATAGGGTAGCTGCGTGGATAAAAAAACAGGACCCATACATATGCTGTCTACAAGAGACACACCTTAAAACAAAAGATGCACATAGACTGAAGGTAAAAGGATGGAAAAAATATTTCACGCAAATGGAAATGAAAAAAAAGCTGGGGTAGCAATACTTATATCTGACAAAATGGACTTTAAAACAAAGGCTGTAGTAAGAGATAAAGAAGGACACTACATAATGATAAAGGGAACAATTCAACAGAAAGATATAACCATTATAAATATCTACGCACCAAATATAGGAGCCCCGACACACATAAAGCAGACTTTGATGGATATAAAGGGCGAGATTAACAGCAATACTATAATAATAGGGGATTTCAATACCCCACTAACATCACTGGATACATACTCAAGAAAGAAAATTAATAAAGAAACAGCAGACTTAAAAGATACAATAGACCAACTCAATTTAATAGATATCTTCAGAACTTTACACCGTAAAGCAGTAGAATATACATTCTTCTCAAGCGCTCATGGTACATTTTCTTGGATAGACAACATGTTAGGACACAAAAGTGGTCTCAATAAATTTAAGAAGATTGAAATCATATCAAGCATTTTCTCTGATCACAATGCCATGAAACTAGAAGTTAACCACAAAAGAAAAACTGAAAACACTCAAACTCTTGGAAATTAAATAACATGTTATTAAATAATGAATGAATTAACAATGAGATCAAAGAAGAAATAAAAATGTTTCTAAAAACCAATGATAATGAGCATAAATCAACTCAAAATTTATGGGACACAGCAAAAGCAGTACTGAGAGGGAAGTTCATAGAACTACAGGCATACCATGAGAAGCTAGGAAAAGCTCATATAAGAAACCTGACCCTGCATCTAAAAGAACTAGAAAAACAACAGCAAATAAAGCCCAAGACTAGTAGAAGAAAGGAAGTAATAAAGATCACAGTAAAAATAAATGACATCGAGGCTAAGAAAACAACACAGAGGATCAATGAAACCAGGAGTTGTTCTTTGAAAAGGTAAGAAAGGTCGATGAACCTTTAACTAGACTCACCAAGAATAAAAGACAGAGGACTCAAATAAATAAAATTAGAAAGGACAGTGGAGATATAACAACTGATACAACAGGAATACAAAGCATTGTAAGAAAATACTCTGAAAAACACTATGCCAAAAAATTAGGAAACCTAAGTGAAATGGACGAATTTATTGAATCATATAATCTTCCAAAAATCAATCTGGAAGAATAAGAAGACCTAAACAGACCAATTACAACAAATGAGATTGAAACAGTTATCAAAAAACTCCCCCCCCCCCAAAAAAAAAAAATTCCTGGGCCTGATTGCTTCACAAGTAAATTCCACCAAAAAATTCAAAGAAGAACAAACTCTTATCATCCTCAAGCTATTTCAAAAAAATTGAAGAGGAAGGATGACTTCCAAACTACTTTTATGAGGCAAGCATAATTCTGATACGAAAACCGGGCAAAGACAACACAAAGAAAGAAAAGTATAGGCCAATATCTCTAATGAATTTAGATGCTAAAATTCTCAATAAAATATTAGCCAACCAGATCCAGCAATATATGGAAAAAATCATACACCATGATCAAGTGAGATTTATTTGGATCAGCAAGGCTGGTTCAATATTCACAAATCAATCAATGTGATTCATCACATAAACAGAAGAGAGGAAAAAATTCACATGATAATTTTAATAGATGTAGAAAAGGCATTTGATAAAATCAAGCACCCATTCATGATCAAAACTCTCAGTAAAGTGGGAATACAGGGAACATTCCTTAATATGATAAAGCCATCTACGACAAACCCACAGCAAAGATCATACTAAATGGGCCAAAATTAAAAGCAATCCCATTAAGATCAGGAACCAGGCTGGGGTGCCCCCTTTCACCACTCTTATTTAACATAATTCTGGAAGTCTTAGCTATAGCAATCAGATAAGGAGAAGAAATAAAAGGCATCCGAATTGGAAAAGAAGAAGTAAAACTGTCATTATAAAGTACCTAGGAGTAAATTTAACCAAGGAGGTTAAGGACTTGTACTCGGAAAATTATAAAACATTGATAAAAGAAATCAAGGAAGATACAAACAAGTGGAAGCATATACCGTGCTCATGGTTATAAAGAATAAACATCATTAAAATGTCTATATTACCCAAAGCAATTTATAAATTCAATGTAATACCAATTAAAATACCAATGACATAATTCAAAGATATAGGTAACATATTCCAAAAATTTATATGGAACCAAAAAAGAATATGAATAGCCTCAGCAATCTTTAAAAGAAAAAATAAAGCAGGAGGTATCACTCTTTCGAATATCAAGGTATAATACAAAGCCATTGTACTCAAGACAGCCCAGTACTGCCATAAGAACTGGCACATAGATCAATGAAAAGAACAGAGAACCCAGAAATAAACCCACAGCTTTATGGACAACTGATATTTGACAAAGGAGGAAAAAACATACAATGGAGTAAAGACAGCCTCTTTAACAAATGGTGTTGGAAAAATTGGACATCTACTTGCAATAAAATGAAACTAGACATCACCTTACACAATTCACAAAAACAAACTCAAAATGGATAAAAGACTTAAATGTAAGCCGTGAAACCATAAGCATCTTAGAAGAAAACATAGGTAGCAAGCAAGCTCTCTGACATCTGTAGCACCAATATATTTGCCGACTTAACTCCACGGGCAAATGAAATAAAAGGCAAAATAAACAAATGGGACTATATCAAACTAAAGAGTTTTTGCACAGCTAAAGACAATAAGAACAGAATAAAAAGACAAACCACACAATGGGAGAACATATTCGACAACACGTCTGATAAGGGATTAATAACAAAAATCTATAAAGAACTTTTGAAGCTCAACACCAGGAAGACAAACAATGCAATCAAAAAATGGGCAAACGAAATGAACAGAAATTTCTCCAGAGAGGACATACATATGGCCAATAGGCATATGAAAAAACATTCAACATCACTAATCATTAGAGAAATGCAATTTAAAACCACAATGAGATATCACCTCACACCAGTTAGAATGGCGCTCATCAGCAATACTACACAGAACAAGTGTTGACGAGGATGTGGAGAAAAGGGAACCCTCCTGCACTGCTGGTGGGAATGCAGACTGGTGCAGCCACTGTGGAAAACAGTATGGAGATTTCTCAAAAAATTAAAAATCGAACTACCTTTTGACCCAGCTATCGCACTTTTAGGAATATACCCTAAGAACACCATAGCACTGTTCGTAAAGAAGAAATGCTCCCCCATGTTCGTGGCAGCATTGTTCACAATAGCGAAGATCTGGAAACAGCCCTAGTGTCCGTCATAGGACAAGTGGATTAAAAAGCTTTGGTACATATATACTATGGAATACTACTCAGCCATAAGAAATGATGACATTGGATCATTTACAACATAATGGATGGACCTTGATAACATTATGCGGAGTGAAATAAGTTTAATAGAAAAAAACTAAGAACAGCATGATTTCATACATAGGTGGGACATAAAAGAGAGACTATGAGACATGGACAAGAGTGTGGTGGTTATGGCGTGGGGGGAGGGGAGAGAGGGTGAGAGAGGGGGGAGGGGAGGGGCACAAAGAAAACCAGATAGAAGGTGACAGAGGACAATTTGACTTTGGGTGATGCATATGCAACATTACTGAATAATAAGATAACCTGGAGATGTCTTCTTTTAACATATATACCCTGATTTATTAATGTCACCCCATTAAAATTAATAAAAAAAAACATAATGAAATACCACCTCACACTAGTCAGAATGGCACTCATTAACAAAACAACACATTATAGGTGCTGGCAAGGATGTGGAGAAAGGGTAACCCTCCTGCACTGCTGGTAGAAATGCAGACTTGTGCAGCCACTGTGGAAAACAGTATGGAGATTCATCAAAAAATTAAAAATCGAACTGCCTTTTGATCCAGCTATTTCACTTTTAGGAGTGTATCCCAAGAACACCATATCACTGATTCAAAAAAAGAAATGCACCGCCATGTTTATGGCAGTATTGTTCACAGTAGTAAAGATCTGGAAACAGCCCAAGTGTTCATCAGTGGACGTGTGGATTAAAAAGCAGTGATACATGTATGCAATGGAATACTATCGGGTCATGAAAGGGATGGAAATATTACCTTTTGCAACAATATGGAGGGACCTGGGAACTATTATGTTGAGTGAAATAAGCCAGGCAGAAAAAGAAAAATATTATATGACCTCACTCATTTGAGGAATCCAAGGAACATTGAGAACTGAGAAAAGGGATTGAGACAGAGGAGGGATCAAAGGGACCAGAGGAGAAGAAGACAGAGGGAAAGGGGAGGATCGGATTGGATAAACCTGAAGGGAAGGGGGGAGGCCAATGAAGGAGTGGGTCAGGGAGATGTGGAGGGGAATATGGGAGAGGGGGGATGCTGTCCGGGTTACCCTAGAACCTATGTAAACACAATTTAATAAAAAATAAATAAAAAATAGAGAGTGATGGTAAAGAACTGATACATGAGGCACAGGAAACTTTTCCTTTAAACTGGGCTCACTAAAAGGTCAGCTTCAGAAAGATAATCTAGATATCTCGCAATGACAGATTCTTTCATTGTATTTATAAGAAGTCTACGTTTTCTCTAATCTGGTGTAGTCTTGGTCTGTTTGGTACATGCACATACGGATGCAATGCATGTGCTTTTCTGAGACTTTAATTCACAGATACTAATGGAAAAGGGTGATGGGTGACTGGTGATGTAGGTAGTGACAATCCTTATGAAGAATCAAGGATACCGCAGTCTGTTACTCCTCTCAGAAGCAGCTGCATGTCGAAATTATCAGACCATATCAGGCTTAAGGGACATTAAATGTCAGGAGAGCAGACCTGCTATAGAAAGCTGATGGGAGCTGCGGGAACCTTTAGTATCAAATGTTCTCCTGTACAATAATAGGCAGCAGCATCAATCTCAGAAATGCTGTTACAAATGTCAAAGAAAACCTTCTCTGTACATAGATTAAAGTTGCAGATAAAAACAGAGGGCCAAATCAAAGCTCTAGTGTTCCCTTTTGGAAACCACCCTGCCAAAAATGCAATTTCTGAGTTATCAAAAAATAGAATCTCTCAAAGAGCATTCATAAAGTTTCACATTTTGGTGTTATCACAGAAGCTTATATTGAGAAAATGCTACTTCTTCCTCCCCCCTTCCCAAGGGTGAAGCAGCATCCCACCTTTTCTCCCTAACAAACACTGTTACTTCAGAATAGCCAGCTTGACTGCAAACAACACTATGTTCTGCAGAGCCGGGAGCCACACGCCAATGTGCATTCTCAGTTTCTCAAAGAACCCCCCTTTTCTAAAGGAACCTGGAAATAAACTATTTAAAGTAACCCTATGAAGCCAACATCCATGACCTCTGAATAAAATTTTATCTGGAGAAGCAATTTAGACACCATAAATACAATGGAGTGTCAACTGAGAAATCTCGGTGTAAAATATAAACAGCAAAGTTTGAATTTATAAGGCTTCTTTTGGATGTGACAATTCAGACATTAAATGTTAGGAGTTTGATTTATCAAGTAGATGGTTAGGCTGGGAGAACTTTTATTTTTTTCTAAAAGGAAGAGGCAATATGATAAAAAGAAATTTTCACCTGCTTCACTTAAGGTACACAAACACACACACACATACGAATACACACATGTGTACAAACACACTCACAATCTGCACAAAGATATGCCTGTAAACATGGAGACACTGTTGCTGCAGAAGGATACCTGCTTGGATTAATTTAGCAATTTACCATAGATCCCAGAGCAGGCACTACCTGGGAATCAGAGTCAGAGACTCTATTTCTTCTATCCAGTTGCATATTAAAAATGACCGTACTGAATTTCTTTGACAAATGACATAATGTCATTTTCACTAATGTTGCCCTCAAGAATGTCTTTATTGGTGTCACCCCATTAAAATTAATAATAATAAAATATATTAAAAAAAAGAATGTCTTGCTTATTGACATTTCTATACAACCTTGGTTATGGAAAGAACTCCATACATTTTTTGATAATCTGCATATTTACTCTAAGATATAGTTACAGAAGTTCTTAAAGTAACAAAGCACTTATGTTTAGAGATTTGCATTTAATGTTTTTACGTTTCCCTTAGCTGTACTACTGTTTTCCAGTATATTTCTGGGAATCTCTTAAGCAGACAAGTGACTCAGATTCCCTAGCTGATCAAAATGTATAGAGAAAACTTTTTTGAAGATGAAGACTTAGCATTATCACTGAGATCAGATTGGTTTCAAATATTCTTTGTTAATCTCTGATAACTGATCAATAAGTGATACCATTTGTGAACTATGCCTTTGCCTTTTTCTGTCTCCCAGGCTGCTTGCAACTTGGATAATAGTTTACATGGCTGTTAAACTGGTGGTCCTATAATGGCTATTGTTACCTCAGACATCAAGTCTTAGAACGAAACATCCTTGGGGGGGGGGGCATTGTTTCCTCTAAATAAATGTCACATTATTAAAATAAAATCATAGTTCACCTACTACATTAAGAGGAAATGCCATTTTAAGTAAGATATTTTAATGTTTTATATATACTGTGAAGGGAAGCATAGTTTTTGCCTTTTAATTTCTTTTTGCCTTACTGTGCTGTTTGGAAAGTACTATGTTGACAAGAGTAGTAAGAGCAGAAATCCTGCCCTGTTTGAGATCATAGAGGGCAAGCACTCAGGCTTTCACCATTAAGTATGATGTTAGCTGTTGATGTTTTTAAGATGCTCTTTATCAAGTTTAGAAAGTCCCTTTCTATTGCATGTTTGCTGAGAGATTTTATCATAAACAAGTGTTGAGTTTTATCAGATGTTTTCTGTATTAATTGATATAATCATTTGACATGTTAGTCTGTTGATGTGGTAAATAATGACTGATTTTTTTAGTAGTTAACCAAGTTTGTACCTAGATGTGCCATAAAATTATTTCTACATATTGTGCATTCAATTTGCTAAGATTTTAGTATTTTTGAGTTTATATTTATGAGAGATATTTATGTGTAGCTTTCTTTTTTGTGATGTCTTTTTCTTGTTTTGGTATCAGGCTAATACTGGTCTGATAACATGAATAAAAAGTGTTCCCTTCTCTTCTATTTTCTGAAAATAATTTGTGTATAACTGGTATTAATCCTTCAAATACTTGATAGAATTCTATAATGAAACCATCTGGGTATATCTGTATTCTTTTTCTGGAGTTTTAAACCCATGAACTCAATTTCTTTAATAATTATAGCACTTTTTAAATTACTTCATATTGGTTGATTTCTTTTCTTTGTATTTTATAAACCATTTTAGTTGTTAAGGTAGGAGGATTCACTTGATACTAGCTATTCCTCTGTAGCTCCAAACAGATATCTTCCTCATTTTTTTTTATGTAGACAATTAAATTTAACAGGGTGACGTTGGTCAGCCAAAGTACACATCTTTAGAGGAAATACCTCCACATCATCTGGGCAGTTGATTATGCTATATACCCATCACCCAAAGTCAAATCATCCTCTGTCACCTCATATTTGTTTCTCTTTATGCCCCTCTCTTCCCCCAATTCCCTTCTCTCTCCTCTCTCCCCTCCCCCAGTAACCACTGCACTCTTATCTATGTCCATGAGTCTCAACTTTTGTCCCACCTATGTATGGAATCATACAGTTCTTAGCTTTTTCTGATTTACTTATTTCACTCAGTGTAACATTGTCAAGGTCCATCTATGCTGTCATAAATGATACTATGTCATCATGTCTTGGTCACCATGAATAATGCTGTGATGAACATGGGGCTACATGTGTCTTTACATACCCATGTTTTCAAGTTTTGGGAGTATATACCCTGTAGAGAGATTGCTGGGTCATATGGCATTTCTTTTTAAGATAAATACAGATCACACTTTTAAAAACTGCCAGGATAGGAAGTAGAAAGTGTGCATCAGTAAGGCCTCAAGAAATAAACTAGATAAAATATTGAAGAGAAAAACCTCTCAAAAGCATAAGAATTGTTAACAAAAGGTTTCAAACTGATAAAAGAAATTTTGCAGAGTAATGAGAAGAACCAAATGAATTATGAGCCCTGCTATAATGACAATCTACGTTTCTTAAAGACCGTTTGCTCTTTTCTGGGAAGTTCCTTTAAGTACACATTATATTTGATGTTAGCAATACCCATGGATACCTCATAAAATTTAATTTGGAAGGCACATAAAATTCAGGTACCCTGCCCTGGTACAAAAATACATCTTAGGGACTTGTTTAACTCATTCCTGAAACTCTCACACTCTCCAAAGTAAAATTATTTGATTACCACTATTTTTTGATTATTAAGTGGGGAAAAAGTTTTCATCAAGGAAGTGCTTTTAGTTTTAAAAGCAACTGGTTCTGTTATAGTTACTGATTTATTAAAATGTTGCTTACAGTAAATTGCTTAGACAGAACCCAGATTTACATAAACATTTAAAAATAATCAAAGATCAGAGTCAGCTCAAATATCAAACTCAGGCAAATGTCAATTTTCCTCTTCTTTGCTTCAACAGAAAATCAAAAGAGCTAATTTTACTAATATTAAAAAATTTTTTCCTCCTTAATAACCTCATGGGACTGAGGCCAAATCAAATGTGATATTTGCTTTTATATCAAAAACAAAGTGAACTTTTATAAATCAGATTTTATGCAGTCTATAGTATAAAGAACCAATGAGGGAGATTTATCTCTAAATCCATAAATTGAACACAAACTCACAAAATAAATTAAATCAAGTATGAAAGAAAATCAACATCTTGGTTTATGGAACAATAAATATGTTAAAAGGTTGAAAAATAATACAACAAGGCAATCAAAACCTCAAGCAAAAAGGATAGCAAAGAATAGGTCATGCAGAAAAAAATGAAATATATTGAGAAAGAATAGTATGAAAAGAATTTTCACATAGAAATCAGAAAATAGCATGATGTACATTGTGACATTGCAGCAGGGATAGAGTTTTTGAGCAGTGAGCTTGTTTCCATCTCTTTACTTGTCCTCAGGAATTGATGATTGTTGGAAAATTATTTTATAACCAGTTATTTTAAAAATGTGTTTTGCAAAAACAATAAAGTTTAAAAAACTGAAGCTTTTCTAACAGGAAAGTGACAGCTACTCTTAGCTGGCTACATATTACTGAAGATTTGAATTATCATACTATTGTTCCAACAAACTCAACCAAAGTGGCTAATCCATCATGGTCTATGAACAAGTTGTCACCATATTCTGAGAACTGTGCCTCTAAGATGATACACAGTTAGTTGATATGTGTGTGTGGTGGTGTGAAAAGGACACTAGTGGGATAGAAGACAAGAGAAAGGTGTGGTTTTTAGTTATATTACTGCATAGTTTTATTGGGGAAAGGAATGGGAAGGATATATAAAAGAGAAAGAAGAGAACAAAGGTAATAAATTGAGCTATCTTTGACACTACCTTCTCAGACTCAAAATTCCAGTAGTAATTGATAGCTGTGACATTGGTATGGCACTTCTAATCAGCTGTAGCTCAGTAGTAATGATAATGGTTGCCATTGATTAAGCACTTATCACAAGAAAAATGAGTTTAAACATTTTCAAAATGTGATCACATCTAATTCTTACAACAACCCCCTCCAAGGTATATTCTTCAGCAATGATGAAACTGAAGTCTTCAGAGTGTTAACTAGATTGCCAAAGATCACAAAGCTAATAAGTAGAAGAGTTAAATTTAGAATCCTTATTTTTATCATTGTGGTATATTAGCTTAACATTTTAATAAATTTTTAATAAAAACAACTCTTTTTTACCCATGTAGATTATAAATTCTTTCAGTTTAATGATTGGGCATTGCATTACATTTTTATTTTATTTTTTTTATTTGTTAAAAAGATTATGCTTAATTATAATCTACAAGATTTTTTCAAGCTCTATCACTCTGTCTAGGTTTCTATTTTGTAAAACTCCCAGAATGTAGAAGGAGTCCATCAACAAAATAGGTGTCCAATAAAGTACTAAAAAAAACTTGTTTGATTAATACATAAACCCATCATTTAAAAAGAATGTCATAACATTAACAACCAATAGAGTCTCCATTTTGAACAATTCAAAATATTTAAAATGAGAAGAGAAATTTTTTTTTTACACTTCATTAATGAATAAAATTGCAGAATATTTTATGAAATACCTATGTCAAATTATAGTATGTCTTAGTTTGCCTATATCTGGTTTATTTCTCATAATCTACCATATTTCCCCATGTATAAGATGCTCAATATATAAGACACACCTTAATTTTGGGGCCCAAAATTTGAAAAATAAATGTATTACATAAAGTTATTGAATTCAAGTTTTATTTATCATAAAATTTATACAACTCATCACTGTCAAAATTCCCATCCATTAGCTTGTCTTTATCTGTGTTGATGACAAATCATTTTCTTCATATATTGCCTTATCCTCAGTGCCATCTATGGCATTTGAAATGCCACACTTCTTAAATGACTTAACAACTATCTCAATCTTGATATTACCCCAGGATCTTTTCACCCAGGTACAAACTTCTCCTATAGTTGGTTTCTTCACTCTTCTTGCTGGTGTCAAATTGTTCCCAGAAGACTTCATCCATTGGTTCCATTCATCTCTCATAGCAGCTTTGAAGGGTTTGTTAATGCTGACATCAAGTGGTTGGAACTGGGGTGTCAAGCTTTTAGGTATGATGGCAAGTTTTGTTTTTTGTTCTGCAGCAATCTTCTTTGTGTTTTTTGTTATGTGCCCCCTGAACTGATCAAGCAACAATAGGGCAGGTTTGCATAAGAGTCTAGCTGTTCTCCTTCTCTAAACTTTCTCAAACCAGGTCTCCATCCCATCCTGATCCATCCAACCCTTATCATGAACATGGACAATCACTCTTCAAGGAATATCTTCTTTTGGCATTGTTCTGCATTTGAAAATCAGCATAGGAGGCAACCTGGTTCTGTCAGCACAACAAGCTAGAACAACTATAATATGGCTTTTCTCATGTATACTTATCTTCACAGTTACAGTTTCCACTCCCTTCTTATCAACAGTTCTGTTACTTGAGACATCAAATTGAAGGGGTACTTCATCCATATTTGTAATCAGTCCCAACTCAAACTGATGTGTCTTCTGACATTGAATGGCAAAATGATGAAATTCAAGAACTTTCTGTTCATAGCTTTCAAGCAACTTTTGGGAAAGTCTGGTGTGTATACGCATGCTTAATCCATTCCATTTCATGAACCTGAAACACCAATTGTGTCTTCCTTTGAAATCATTAACTTCTTTCATCAGCAATTCTTCTTGCCTCTTACTGAACCATCTTTGTGGACATGGGAATTCCAATTGCCCTTTGCTCTTCAATCCAAATTATTAATTCCCTCTCTAAATCAGACCATTTTGCTGACTTTCCTCTCATGGCCTTCTTCTGCTGTGGCATTTTCAGTATGGTTTCTTCTTTTCATAACCAGTCTTAGATTGATTTCTCAGTTGGAGGAGGACCAAACTTATATTTAGCAACACGATTTTCATTTACTTTTGCAAACTGGATCATTTTTAACTTGAATTCAGTACTGTACAAAAATATTTTCTGAGGCATTTCTGGGCAGAACATGGGAAAATGTAACCTACCGTAATGGACAGTCTAACAAGTACAAAACAATGAACTCAAAGACAAGTGTGAAAAAGCAGGAAATGCAAGTAAAAAAATCTACAACAATAAGTACTGAAACAAGCATGTAAAAGCAGGAAATACAAGTAAAAAAATCTACATCCATTGTATAAGATGCACCCAGATTTTAGACCCCAAATTTTTCACAATAGGGTGCAACTTATACATGGGGAAATATCGGTAACTAACTTTCTCTATCCCATTTAATATTACTGCTGCTACCTAACATTTTGTGAAAAGTAACAACTCTCAGTAATTTAACACAGCTCTATTATACTCACTCTATCATTGTTATTATACTTTTAATCACATGACTTAAAAATGAGATATCATTCCAAATTGATTTCAAATAACAATTTAAAAAATCCAATCCATTTTCTGTTGTACCAATGTATT
This sequence comes from Rhynchonycteris naso, assembly GCA_037038555.1. Lineage (NCBI taxonomy): Eukaryota > Metazoa > Chordata > Mammalia > Chiroptera > Emballonuridae > Rhynchonycteris > Rhynchonycteris naso. The sequence goes on from CM072999.1 coordinate 93,775,048, forward strand.
ATATTTCAGTATGTTTTATCAAATAAATTTTAAATCACAATATTTTTATGAAAACATTAAGTCATGAGTCAATGCTTAAAGCATTTTATCCAATACTCTGATAAATCTAGAAATAAGAATTTCTCCTAACCTAAGCTGACTTGTTAGTCTTTTTGTCTATCATTGGTTGTGTGAGAAAAATAAGTCTAAAACTGTCATAAAATTTTAAACAATTCATTCAAAATTCCAGACCAAGGGGACAAGATGACCACAGAGTAGGCAGATGCACCAACTCCCACTTCCCAGAACCAAGGTGGATTACAACTTAAATATGAGAACACTCATCATGAAAGACAAATTTTGGACTGAACTAGCAGGATTCTACAGCCAAGGACCACCAAAGAACCCACAATGAGTCTGGTCAGAAAAGCAGAAATGCAGAGAAGGCTGCCCTGCTCCTGGGAGTGAGGAGCAGCGTCCAGGAGGAACTTTTGCAATGTGGAGGGCTGTCCAGCGAGTTGCAGGTCCTTATCCCCAAAACTGGAATCCCAGCCTATAGCCCTGGAGCCTAGAAGAGGCTGATAGACTATACTTGGCTGAGAAAAAAGCCTAGACACCGTTTGAGAGAAGAAGGTAGGACTCTCAGACCCAGGTTTCGTATTAAAGGAACTGCATGGAGAGCCTCGCTCACAGCCACTTTTCCGGAGCTCCAGGAGGACATCCTAAGCCCTGGGCTAAGTGACTCCCCAAATTTAAAGTGAACCAGCAATACCAGCAAAGGAAAGAAAGTGCCCTATCAATCGGAGGCCCCCCTACCCTAGCTAGAACAAAGGCACTTAGAGCCAGGCACCATGTTAGGGACACAAATAGAGAGTGCAGAGGTCTAAGCTACACCATCCACTGGAATGCTGACTGCTTGCCCAGGGCAGACAGGCCAGAGGTGGCAGGGAGCGGCTGCAGCAGTTCCAACGAGCACACACAAGCCCGCCAGTGGGGCTAGGAACCGCCATTGCTGCTGGAAAAAACCGGGCTCACACACAGCTCTGCTCACTAAGTGGCAGAGGGCCAAGAGTCAGCAAAGGGGGAAGGCAGTGGCATAGGTGCGCATGAGCCTGCCAGCAATGGTGGAAGTTGCCTGGCTGCTGTGGGGATCCAGGCAGGCACCAAACCTGCCTGGGGCTGGGCACACCCTCAGTGGTGAACTGAGCAGACGTGAAGCCCAGAGCAGCAGCTGAGGGGAAAACGCAGGCACGTGAAAGCTTGCCAGCAACAGCGGAAGTTGCACCAACTACTGCAGAAATCCTGGGGGGGGGGGGTGAAAGTCTGCTCGAGTGCAGACACGCCCTCAGTGGTAATGAGAGCACTGGTGACCTCAGCAGTGATCCGAGAGGGTGTGCGCAACCTCCAAGGTGGTCGCTGAGATCTGAGCCAACAGAGGCAGCCCTGGAAGTGATCCAAATGGGCATGTGGGCACATGCAAGCCCGACTAGGGCAGTGGTGGTTGTAGAGGGGGCCTGGAGCCAGCAGCACCTGAGTCCAAAAACCCCAGGCAGCAACAGCGGTGGTGGCCTAGTAGACAGACCACACAATGGGAGCTAAAATGTCTGGATAGAATGACACCTGAGGCTAAGAAGTAGGCCACATCTAATACCATACCTAATCACTGAATTACAGTACTGAGCCTAACAGGTAGCCAGCAATAAAAGACAACATAAAGCAGATTTTAGGGGAACTTAAACTTTTAAAGTAACCTCTCCCAGGCCAAGTGTAGAAAAAAGAAAGCCTAGGAGTGCAGCCGATATTTACAACAGCACCTGGACCCAGCAGAGGCAGCCACAGATCTGGATCACCTTTAGTCCCCAAAAGGTGGATAAGAACCAGTCACAGGCAGTGACCCCTTACTGATCTGCACCAGGCCCCAACCAGGGAAGTCCATGGCAACAAAGACAAAATGGGAAGACAGAGAAGTGCAATCCAAATGAACCAACAAGAGAAACACCCAAAAAATGAGCTGAATGAGATGGATATAAGCAAACTACCAGATGCAGAGTTTAAAATAATGATTAGAATGCTGAAAGATCTTAGAACAACAACAGATGGTCACAGTGAGCACATAAATAAAGAGATAACAAGCATTAAAAAGGACATTGAAATAACAAAGAAGAACCAGTCAGAAATGGCAAATACAATATCTAAAATGAAAACTACACGAGAAACAATAAAAATCAGGCAGAATGAAGCAGAGGATCAAATCAGTGATTTAGAGAATAAGATAAAGAAAAAAACAGAAGCAGAGCAGCAAAAAGAAAAGAGAATAAAAAATCTGAGGAAAATCTAAGAGATCTCTGAAAAAACTAGAAAAAAAAAAACATCTGCATCATAGGGGTTCCTGAAGAAGAGAAAGAACAAGGGACAGAGACCTTGTTCAATCAAATCATAGTTGAAACTTCCCTAAATTGATAAAGAAAAAAGTCACACAAGTTCAAGAAGTACAGAGAACTCCATTTAAGAGAAACCCAAAGTAATCTACACCAAGACACATAATAATTAAAATAGCAAAGCTAAGTGATAAAGAGAAAATATTAAAAGCTGCTAAGAAAAAAAGGCTATCACCTACAAAGGAGCTCCCATAAGGATGACATCCAACTTCTCAACAGAAACACTTGAGGCCAGAAGGGAATAGCAAGAAATATTCAAAGTAATGCAGAACAAGAGCCTACAATCAAGACTACTTTATCAGGCAAGGCTATCATTTAAAAATGAAGGAAAAATAAAAAGCTTCACAGACAAAAAAAGAAAGTCAAGGAATTCATTACAACCAAACCAATGCTAAAAAACATGTTAAGGGGCCTGTTGTGAACAGAACAATGAGGGAAAAGAATATAGCAAAAGAGAAATATACCTTTAAAGAATAAAATGGCAGGAGGAAGCAAGATGGCAATGGAGTAGGCGGACGTACCAACTTTCAATTCCCAGAACCAAAGTGGATTATAACTCAATTTTAAGAACCATCATCTGGATAAACCAACTATGAACTAAACTAAGTGGACTCTTCAACCAAGAAACACAGAAGAAGCCACATTGAGACTGGTAGAAATAGCGAAAACGCGAAGAGGGCCGCCCAGCTCCCCGGAGTAAACGGCAGCCCGGAGAGACCCGTGTGGCGGGAGGAAAGTTTGGAGGAGAGGGAGGGACCTGGGTCCCAGGAACCAAGACCCAGTCTGCAGTCCCAGAGCCTAGAAGAGGCGTTTAGACAGTTTTGAGCTGTAAAACAAGTGGAGAGGGAGCTCCCAGGCCTACAGTGTGGAGTATTAGGTCCCTTCCTACTCTGCTGAGGGTTGCTGAAGGGTTTGGGGTGGCAGGACGCTGAAACGTGGTTCTGTCGGCGTGGGCAGAGGCCAAGGCGGTGTGAGCTAGGTTTAGCCCAGCAAGGTCGGAGAAGATGCCCGAAAGCAGTCCAGAAGCTGTGAGCCCGCTTGTAATGCCACCTACGGGGACAAAGCGGGAGGCCAGAAATGGGCAGAAATCTGCTCTGCGACCTTGCGCAAGCCGGCCCTGACCACGAGGACCGGGCTAGGACTAGGGACGGGTGGGGTCTCGCGGCTGAGCTCACACTATCAGCCCTGCCTGGCCGGAGAAACCGCAGTTTGCCATTGTACGTGCGCGAGCGGACTCCGAACACGGGAACGGGGTAGACCGGGAGACAAGTGGAAACTTGCAGCTGAGCCCTCGCTACGATCCCCGCCCGGCCGGGGAAACCACGCATTGCCATTCTATGTATGCTAGCGAGCTCCGAACGCGGGGGCGGGGAAGAGTCTGGGAAAAGCAAAAGTTCGCAGCTGAGCGGAAGCCAGCAAATATGCCCGGCCCAATAAACCTTAATTTATGACCCTGCGCAGAAGGGCCGTGGCCTCGAGAGCAGAGCTAAAGCTCCGGATGGGCAAAGGCTCACAACTAAAATCATGTCAAAAGCCCCGCCCAACCCACAAAAGTGTGGCGAGCAGGCTCTGACTGCGGGTTCTGGGAGGAAGTCCGGAAACAGGCTGGGTCCGTAGCTGAGCAAAGGTGTTCACCTATACCCTTGATGCTGAGGCTGTGGCTTGAGTGACAGCCCCTCCGAAGGAGGAGAGGCAGAAATCACAGCAAAAGAACAGTGGTCCGGCGCTGGCAACACCCATATTCAACCACTCTAGGCAGCGGGAGAGAAGGTGGGGGGCTTGCAGACAAACCATACCTAGAGAACACAAAGGCAAAACCTACTGGACTACAGTGGCCACAACTTGCTTATAAAAAAACAAAATGGGCAGGCAGAGGAATGCAAACCAAATGAAGCAAGAGAAATCCCCAGAAAGGACCTGAATGAACCAGATATAACCAAATTACCAGAAGCAGAATTTAGAATAATGATAGTTAGGATGTTCAAAGAAAGCAGAGCAACAATGGATAGTCATTATGAACACCTAAATAAAGAGATAACAAGTATAAAAAACGAAATTGAAATAATAAAAAAGAATCAGACAGAAATGACAAATACAGTATCAGAACTGAAGACCACAACGGAAGGAATTAAAAGCAGGATGAATCACGCTGAGGATTGAATAAGCGAGTTAGAGGACAAAATAAACAAAGGCACAGTAGCAGAGAACAAATAAAAAAAAACTCAAAAAATAAGGAAACTCTAAGGGAGCTCGGTGACAACCTGAAGAGAAACAACATTCGCATCATAGGGGTGCCTGAAGAAGAGGAGAGAGGACAGGAAATGGAAACTTTGTTCAATCAAATCATAGCAGAAAACTTCCCTAAATTAAGGCTGGGAAACACTCCACACGTTCAAGAAGCACACAGAACTCCATTAAAGAGAAACCCAAAAAGATCTACACCAAGACACATCATAGTTAAAATACAAAGCTAATGGATAAAGAAAAAATTTTAAAAGCTGCTAGGGAAAAAAAGGCTATCACCTACAAAGGAGCCCCCATAAGGATGACATCGAACTTCTCAACAGAAACACTTGAGGCCAGAAGGGAATGGCAAGATATAATCAAAGTAATGCAGAACAAGAACCTACAACCAAGACTACTTTATCCAGCAAGGCTAACGTTTAAAATTGAAGGAGAAATAAAGAGCTTCCCAGACAAAGAAAGCCTCAAGGAATTCATAAAAACCAAACCAATTCTGCAAGAGATACTAAGGGGCCTGTTGTGAACAGTTTAGTGGAGGAAAGAATATAGCAAAAGAAGAATACAGCTTTAAAGAATATAATGGCAATAAACAACTACATATCAATAATAACCTTAAATGTAAATGGAATAAATGATCCAATCAAAAGACATAGGTTACCTGCATGGATAAAGAAACAGGACCCATACATATGCTGTCTACAAGAGACACACCTTAAAACAAAAGACGCACATAGACTGAAGGTAAAAGGATGGAAAAAAAATATTTCATGCAAATGGAAATGAAAAATAAGCAGGGGTAGCAATACTAATATCTGACAAAATGGACTTTAAAACAAAGGCTGTATAAGAAATAAAGAAGTACACTACATAATAATAAAGGGAACAATTCAACAGGAAGATATAACTATTCTAAATATCTATGCACAAAATATAGGAGCCCCGACATACATAAAGCAGACTTTGATGGATATAAAGGGCGAGATTAACAGCAATACTATCATAGTTGGAGATTTCAATACCCCTCTAACAACAGTGGATAGATCCTCAAGAAAGAAAATTAATAAAGAAACAGCAGACTTAAAGGAGACACTAGATCAACTTGATATAATAGATATCTTTAGAACTTTTCATCCTAAAGCAGTAGAATATACATTCCTCTCAAGTGCTCATGGTACGTTTTCTAGGATAGACCACATGTTAGGACACAAAAATGGTCTCAATAAATTTAGGAAGATTAAAATCATATCAAGCATTTTCTCTGATCACAGTGCCATGAAACTAGAAATTAACCACAAAAGAAAAACTAAAAAATACTCAAACACTTCGAAACTAAATAGCATAATATTAAATAATGAATAAATTAACAATGAGATCAAAGAAGAAATAAAAAAGTTTCTAGAAGCAAATGATAATGAGCATACATTAACTCAAAATTTATGGGACATAGCAAAAGAAGTTCTGAGAGGGAAGTTTATTGCACTACAGGCATATCATAAGAAACTAGAAAAAGCTCAAATAAGCAACCTGACCCTGCATCTAAAAGAACTAGAAAAAGAACAACAAATAAAATCCAAGACAAGTAGAAGGAAGGAAATAATAAAGATCAGAGCAGAAATAAATGACATAGAGGCTAAGGAAACAATACAGAGGATCAAGGAAACCAGAAGCTGGTTCTTTAAAAAGGTAAAAAAGATTGATGAACCTTTACCTAGACTCACCAAGAAAAAGGGAGAGGAGTCAAATAAATAAAATTAGAAAGGACAGTGGAGAAATAACAACTGACACAACAGAAATACAAAGCATTGTAAGAAAATACTATGAAGAACTATATGCCAAAAAATTAGACAATCTTGGTGAAATGGACAAATTTCTTGAATCATATAACCTTCGAAAAATCAATCTGGAAGAATCAGAACACCTAAACAGACCAATTACAACAAAAGAGATCGAAACAGTTATCAAAAAACTCCAAAAAAAGATAAATCCTGGGCCTGATGGCTTCACAAGTGAATTCTATCAAAAATTCAAAGAAGAACTAACTCCTATCCTCCTCAAGCTATTTCAAAAAATTCAAGAGGAAGGAAGACTTTCAAACTCCTTTTATGAGGCGAGCATAATTCTGATCCCAAAACCAGGGAAAGACAACACAAAGAAAGAAAATTATAGGCCTATATCCCTTATGAATTTAGATGCTAAAATTCTCAACAAAATATTCGCCAACCGGATCCAGCAATATATGAAAAAAATCATACACCATGATCAAGTGGGATTTATTCTGGAGAGGCAAGGCTGGTTCAATATTCGAAAATCAATCAATGTGATTCATCACATAAACAAAGGGAAAGACAAAAATCACAGGATCATTTCAATAGATGCAGAAAAGGCATTTGATAAAATCAAGCACCCATTCATGCTCAAAACTCTCAGTAAAATGGGAATACAGGGATCATTCCTTAACATGATAAAGGCCATCTACGATAAACAGACAGCAAACATCATACTAAATGGACAAAAATTAAAAGGAATCACCTAGAGATCAGGAACAAGGAAGTATGCCCCCTTTCACCACTCTTATTCAACATAGTTCTGGAAGTCCTAGCTACAGCAATCAGACAAGAAGAAGAAATAGAAGGCATTCAAATTGGAAAAGAAGAAGTAAAACTGTCACTATTTGCAGATGATATGATATTGTATATTGAAAACCCTAAAGCCTCAGTCAAAAAACTACTGGACCTTATAAATGAATTCAGCAAGGTGGCAGGATATAAAATCAATATTCAGAAATCAGAGGCATTTCTATATACCAACAATGAACTGTCAGCAAAAGAAATTAAGAAAACAATCCCCTTCACTATTGCAGCCAAAAAAATAAAGTACCTAGGAGTAAATTTAACCAAGGAGGTTAAGGACTTGTACTCGGAAAATTATAAAACATTGATAAAAGAAATCACGGAAGATACAAACAAGTGGAAGCATATACCATGCTCATAGCTAGGAAGAATAAACATCATTAAAATGTCTAAATACCCAAAGCAATTTATAAATTCAATGCAATACCAATTAAAATACCAATGACATACTTCAAAGATATAGAACACATATTCCAAAAATTTATATGGAACCAAAAAAGAACACAAATAGCCTCAGCAATCTTAAAAAGAATAAATAAAGCAGGAGGTATCACTCTTCCGGATATCAAGGTTTACTATAAGGCCATTATACTCAAGACAGCCTGGTACTGGCATAAGAACAGGCACATAGATTAATGGAAGAGAACAGAGAACCCAGAAATAAACCCACAGCTTTATTGACAACTGATATTTGACAAAGGAGGAAAGAACATACAATGGAGTAAAGACAGCCTCTTTAATAAATGGTGTTTGGAAAATTGGACATCTACTTTCAAAAAAATGAAACTAGACCATCAACGTACACCATTCACAAAAACAAACTCAAAATGGATAAAAGACTTAAATGTAAGCCGTGAAACCATAAGCATCTTAGAAGAAAACATAGGCAGCAAGCTCTCTGACAACTGTAGCAGCAGTATATTTGCGGATTTATCTCCACGGGCAAATGAAATAAAAGGCAAGATAAACAAATGGGACTATATAAAACTAAAAAGTTTTTGCACAGCTAAAGACAATAAGAACAGAATAAAAAGACAAACCACACAATGGGAGAACATATTCGACAGCACATCTGATAAGGGGTTAATAACAAAAATTTATAAAGAACTTATAAACTCAACAACAGGAAGACAAACAACCCAATCAAAAAATGGCAAAAGAAATGAATAGAAATTTCTCCAAAGGGAACATACAGATGGCCAATAGGCATATGAAAAAATGCTCAACATCACTAATCACTAGAGAAATGCAAATTAATACCACAATGAGATATCACCTCACACCAGTCAGAATGGCACTCATCAGCAAAACAACACAGAATAAGTGCTGGCGAGGATGTGGAGAAAAGGGAACCCTTCTGCACTGCTGGTGGGAATGCAGACTGGTGCAGCCACTGTGGTAAACAGTTTGGAGATTCCTCCAAAACTTAACAATCGAACTGCCTTTTGACCCAGCTATCCCACTTATAGGAATATACCCTAAGAACACCATAGCACTGTTCGAAAAGAAGAAATGTGCCCCCATGTTCGTGGCAGCATTGTTCACAATAGCGAAGATCTGGAACCAGCCCAAGTGTCCGTCTGAAGACGAGTGGATTAAAAAGCTATGGTACATATATACTATGGAATACTATGCAGCCATAAGAAACGATGACATTGGATCATTTATAACAAAATGGATGTACCTTGATAACATTATACGTAGTGAAATAAGTAAAATAGAAAAAAAGAAAAACTGAGAACAGCATGATTTCATACATTGGTGGGACATAAAAGTGAGAATATGAGACATGGACAAGAGAGTGGTGGTTACGGGAAGGAGGAGGGAGGGAAGGGTGGGATAGGGAGGAGGGGAGGGTCACAGGGATAACCAGATAGAAGGTGACAGAGGACAATTTGACTTTTGGTGACGGGTATGCAACACAATTGAATGATAAGATAACCTGGAGATGTTTTCATTGTACATATGTATCCTGATTTATTGGTGTCACCCTATTAGATTTAATAATAATAAAATATATATATATGTAAAAATAGAATAAAATGGCAATAAACAACTACAGATCAATAATAACCTTAAATATAAATGGAGTAAATGATCCAATCAAAAGAAATAGAGTAGCTGCGTGGATTAGAAAGAAGACCCATACATATGCTGTCTATAAGAGACAACTCAAAACAAAAGATACACATAGACTAAAGGTAGAAGAATGGAATAAAATATTTTATGCAAATGGAAATGAAAAAAAAAGCTGGGTAGCAATACTTATATCAGACAAAATGGACTTTAAAACAAAGGCTATAGTAAGAGATAAAGAAGGTCACTACATAATGATAAAGGAAGTTATCTAACAGAAAGCTATAACCATTATAAATATCTATGCACCTAATATAGAAGCACCTAAATATACAAAGCAGACTTTGATGAATATAAAGTGTGAGATCAACAGCGATACTATAATAGTAGGAAATTTCAATACCTCACTAACCTTACTAGATAGATCCTCAAGGAAGAAAATTAACAAAAAAGAAATAACAGACTTAAATGACACACTAGATCAACTCAATTCAATAGATATCTACAGAACCTTTTACCCTAAAGCAGTAGAATACACATTCTTCTCAAGCGCTCATGGTACATTTTCTAGGATAGACCGCATGTTAGGGGACAAAAGCGGTCTCAACAAATTTAAGAAGATTGAAATCATATCAAGTATTTTTTCTGATCACAATGTCATAAAACCAGAAATCAACCACAACAGAAAAGCTAAAAAGTACTCAAACACATAGAAACTAAATAGCATGATATTAAATAATGAATGGATTAACAATGAGATCAATGAAGAATTTTAAAAATTCCTAGAAATGAATGAAAATGAGCATACAATGACTCAAAATTTATGGAATACAGCAAAAGCAGTACTGAAAGTGAAGTTATAGCACTGTAGGCTTTCCTTAAGAAGCTAGAAAAAGCTCAAATAAACAACCTAACCCTGCATGTAAAAGAACTAGAAAAAGTACAGCAAGTAAAGCCCAGAGGTAGTAGAAGGAAACAAATAATAAAGATCAGCATAGAAATAAATGACATAGAGGCTAAAGAAACAATACAGAGAATCAATGAAACCAAGAGCTGGTTCTTTGAAAGGGTAAACAAGATTGATGAACCTTTAAACAGACTCACCACGAAAAAAGAGAGAGGACTCAAATAAATAAAGTTAGAAATGAGAGTGGAGAAATAACAACTGACACAACAGAAATACAAAATATTGTAAGAAAATACTATGGAGAACAGTACTCCTAAAAATTAAACAACCTAGGTGAAATGGACAAATTCCTTAAAATATATAATCTTCCAAAAATCAATCTGGAAGAATCAGGAAACCTAAACAGACTGATTACAACAAATAAGATCGAAACAGTTATCAAAAAACTCCCCAAAAACCAAAGGCCAGGGTCCGATGACTTCACTGGTGAATTCTACCAAATATTCAAAGAAGAATTAACTTCTATCCTGCTCAAGCTATTATGAAAAAATTTAAGAGGAAGGAACACATCCAAGTTCCTTTAATGAGGCGATAATAATTCTGATTCCAAAACCAGGCAAAGACAACACAAAGAAAGAAAATTATAGGCCAATATCCTTGATGACTTTAGATGCTAAAATCCTCAAAAAAATATTAGTAAACTGGATTCAACAATACATAAAAAAAATCACACATCATGATCAAGTGGGATTTATTCTGGGGAGGCAAGGATGGTACGACATTCAAAAATCAATCAATGTGATTCACCACATAAACCAAAGGAAGAAAAAAGAACACATGATAATTTCAATAGATGCAGAAAAAGCATTTGATAAAATATAGCCTCCATTTATAATCAAAACTCTCAGCAAAGTGGGAACATAGGGAACATACCTCAACATGATAAAGGCCATCTATGACAAACCCATAGCCAACATCATAATTAATGGAAAACATTAAAAGCAATTCCCTTAAGATCAGGAACCAGGCAGGGTGCCCCCTTTCACCACTCTTACTCAACATAGTACTGGAAGTCCTAGCTACAGCAATCAGACAGCAAGAAGAAATAAAAGGCATCCAAATTGGAAAAGAAGAAGTAAAACCATCATTATCTGCAGATGATATGATACTGTATATAGAAAACCCTAAAGTCTAAGTCAAAAAAACTACTACTGGACTTGATAAATGAATTCAGCAAGGTGGCAGGATATAAAATTAATACACAGAAATCAGAGGCATTTTTATACACCAAAAATGAAATGTCAGAAAGAGAAATTAAGGAAACAATGCCCTTCACTATTGCAACCAAAAAAATAAAGTACCTAGGATTAAATTTAACCAAGGAGGTAAAAGATTTGTACTCGGAAAATTACAAAACATTGATAAAAGAAATCAAGGAAGACACAAACAGGTGGAAGCATATACCGTGTTCATGTTTAGGAAGAATAAAGATCATTAAAAGGTCTATATTACCCAAAGCAATTTATAAATTCAATGCAATACCAATTAAAATACCAAAGACATACTTCAAAGATATGGAACACATATTTCAAAAATTTATATGAAACCAAAAAAAAAAAAAAAAACCACAAATAACCTCAGCAATCTTGAAAAAGAATGAAGTGGGAGGTATCACACTTCCTGATATCAAGTTATACTACAAGCCTATTGTACTCAAAACAGCTTGGTACTGGCATCAGAGCAGGCATATAGATCAATGGAACAGAACAGAGAACCCAGATATAAATCAAAACCTTTATGGACAACTGATATTTAACAAAGGAGGTAAGAGCATACAATGGAGTAGAGATAGTCTCTTTAAAAAACGGTGTTGGAAACACTGGACAACTACCTGCAAAAGAAAAAAAGTAGACCACTAATTTACACCATTTACATAAATAAACTCAAAATGGATAAAGGACTTAAATGTAAGTCGTGAAACCATAAGCATCTTAGAAGAAAACATAGGCAGTAAGTTCACCGACATCTATCGCAGCAATATATTTGCTGATTTTTCTCCACGGGCAAGTGAAATAAAAGACAGGATAAACAAATGGGACTATATCAAACTAAAAATCTTTTGCACAGCTAAAGACAATATGAACAGAATAAAAAGACAAACCATACAATGGGAGAACATATTCGACAATACATCTGATAAGGGGTTAATAACCAAAATTTATAAAGAGCTTGTAAAACTCAACACCAGGATGACTACCAATCCAATCAAAAAATGGGCAAAAGAAATGATTAGGCACTTCTCCAAAGAGGACATACAGATGGCCAATAGGCATATGAAAAAATGTTCAACATCACTAATCATTAGAGAAATGCAAATTAAAGCCACAATGAGATACCACCTCATACCTTTCAGAATGGCACTCATCAACAAAACAGCACATGATAGGTGCTGGCGAGGATGTGGAGAAAAGGGAACCTTTCTGCACTGCTAGTGGGAATGCAGACTTGTTCAGCCACTGTGGAAAACAGTATGGAAATTCCTCAAAAAATTAAAAATGAAACTGCCTTTTGATCCAGCCATCTCACTTTTAGGGATGTATCCCCAAAACACCATATCACTGACTCAAAAAAAGAAATGTACTTCTATGTTTATGGCAGCATTGTTCACAATAGCTAAGATCTGGAAACAGCCCAAGTGTTTGTCAGTGGATGAGTGGATTAAAAAGCTTTGGTACATATACACAATGGAATACTATGGTGCCATGAAAAAGAAGTAAATATTACGTTTTGCATCAACATGGATGAACCTGGAAACTATTATGTTGAATGAAATAAGCCAGGAAGAGAAAGAAAAATATCATATGACCTCACTCATTTGAGAAATCCAAGGAATAATGTGAACTGAGGAATGGAATTAAACTTAAAGGGAAAGGGGGAGCATGGGGGATAAGGAAAATGTTGAGAGGAATACGGGGGAGAGGGGAATGCGTTTGGCAAGACACTAGAATCTATGTAAGCACAATAAATAAATAAATGAATAAATAATAAATAAATAAATAAATAAAAATTCCAGACCACTCTTTAGGTTGATTTAATGTGCAGCATATTCAAAACCTCACAATTCTTTTGTGCCATGACACAATCAAAAGCTACAGATAAGTGAAAAGTTAGGTAAGAAAATAAATTTATTCTAGTGGTGATGGGGAGAAGGAAGGAGGCTGTAATCATAATTTTTTCTCATTATAGATATTTAGAACTGAATTCTTAGTAAATATTTTTTCATTGATTAGCAACTTTATAATTATATACAGTGTGTCCGTAAAGTCATGGTGCACTTTTCGCCGGTCAAAAGTTAAAAGTGCACCATGACTTTACGGACACACTGTATATGGATTAACATGTTCTTAGAATATTTACTGTTGTAGAGAAACAGTTTCAGTGCAGACATCCAGATAAGTATGGGTCCTGAAAATATATAGAAGTTAAGCTAAGATCAACCAGCTAACTTTCCAAAAGACTTATAACCTTACCCTAAAATTCATTTAGGCTTAAAAGAATGAGCAAATATTTCATATATATACTTATTCTTAATTATATTGTGTGAGTACACACATACACAAATATAAATACATTTTATCATTTGTGAGATGACATCTAGACCCTTAAATTTAAGAAGCTTTGGTTATAGGTACCGAGAAATACTTAACATATAAGATATTTTCCATTAAACACAGTATTTAAATCTAGCGGGTGGAGGCAGAGTTCAGACACTGTAGCAGTCCATGAAAAATAGAAGAATGATTCAGTGACATTCTTTCCATATCTGAAGATGTGACAAATACCACAAGATTCTGAACAGAATATAGAACATAAAATACACAAGTTATGAGTGGTATAAGAAAGTAGATCTTTTGGGGCCTGTGATGTTTTAGGTCTGGAGAAACCACTAAAGGAGACTGGAGATGCCAATAAAGCGACAGAATGTTGTATTGTGTGTAGCAGTAGACTATTGCTTGACCAAGATTGATGCTTTAAGCAAAAATACATCAATCATCCAAGGATTCAATCAGGCATACAGAAAGATTATATTTCCTTTTCAAGAAGTAGAACATAAACCATGGCAGAGAGAAACAAAGTTGACTTAGATCACAAAGTCAGAAAACTATCAGGGAGACTTATCAACAACTGCAATCATTTCAAAAACTGAAGATATTTTATATTAATTCTTGCCAATACATCACCAAATTCTGGAATTTTTCTCATGCCTATAATAAAGTTAAGGGGCACCCATGTAAGACTTGCCTATATGCAAGAGGCCATTTTAAATGGGTGAGGGAAACTGACAGGAAGCCTGAGAAAGAGACCTCCCTGGCCCCCTTGAGGACCTCTCCCGCGCGTGGCATTAGGTGTCATGGTAACTCAAGGGATCACATTAAACCATGAAGTTCAAGGGTCCAAATTCAGAAGCTTTATTTTAGCCTCTCTAATTCACTACAATAGGTTTATTTTCAATTTCTTTGTAAGTCTGAAATATATGATAACTGATCCATCAGTAAATACATATTAGTTATGTAGTTATTTGAAAGTATCTGAATGAAACTCTAAGTCTTGTGTGCTATTTTATTAGATCTTTTTCCCTTTGGTGGTATCTCTACTAATCACTTATGACGTCTAGACTCACTTCTGCACAGGACCAAAGTGCTGGCCTACCTTTCTTCCATGCTGTATCTTGATAATGTGTGAAGACTGCTATCTTTCAGAACTAAAAACAATTGAAGGGGAGTTTCTTGGAGTGGGTCATCCAAACCAAACAACAATCATTAACACTCAATTGTCCTAAAAATCTTAATTAACCTCACATTCCAAAAGATTTCACACAAATGAAGTGTTAATTGGTGTGAAGAAATTAAGAAATAGCAGGCCAAGGATTCAGTGTCTTTTTCAGAATTTTTAACCAGATCTGGAAGCGATTCTTGGTTTTATTTTTACTGAGTCATTTCTTTTCTTGAGACCCGAGCTCTGGGGAACCTGTTCCCTAAACCAGTTTCTTAGAAATATGCTTCTATTCTGAAAGGAAATCTTCTGGGAAGAGAGCTAAGAAAATGAAAGAGAATACAGGAATCATAAAGCACAAAAAGACAAGAGAACAAAAAAGTAAAAACAAAATCAGATAAACAAAATAGTCTAAGTATAGAAAACAAGAAAGCCCAGGCTGAAAGAAAATCTCTTTGCCAATTCTAAGTAAAACTCCCAAGGCTTATTCCAAGATTTAAACACGAGTATTACATTTGTGGCAAAGAGCAGAGCATTATTAAAATTTTAATATTCTAACATAATTTTTCTTCTTCTAGAATATCTAATTCCCATTTCCCTTATTACCTGCATCTGAGAAAAACATTAATTTTTTCTATGTCAATTTACATTTTTATAAAATATCTTTCTTTAAATATTTATTGGAAAAAGTTTCAGAAAATTGGAGTATTTGAGATAATTTCTTTATATAATCATTCACATATTTCCTTTTCAAATGAATAGATACAGAGGTGTCTATTGGTTACTATATCAGAATGTTTGAAAATGGTGAGAAAATGATTGGAGAAAGACATTGTAGTATTTGATCTTGCCATTTAGTAACCACATAGACCCAGATCTCTCTAATATTTTAGTTTGAGTCTTTGTAAAATTACTATTATAATAGTACATTCTTGTTTTCAAGTTTAAATGAGGCAATAATAAATGGTACCTGGAAAGCAATAAATTCACAATTAATGCTAGACGTTAATATAAATGTTACTATTATTTTTATTGTTACTATTATTGATATGATTAACCATATGATGTTTTTTTAAAGAAAAGGAATGATAAGTATACGGTTCAGTTTGTTTCCTTATATTCTCCACCAGTTTACCACTGATCTGTCACTTCAGAGGCCCTAGCGAGAAAGACAAAATAACCTGGAATGGGAATGAGTGAAATAAATTTGCCTAACAATGACTTTTACTAATTCAGTAGCTTCAGATTTAGTTATGTTGTACAAACATAGTAGAATATAATAAAACAGAGTCAGGAAGCCCAGGGCCTAATGATAAAGACAGTTTGTTTCAGATTCAGTGCATATTTCACCACAGGCTGATGGTAAAAGTCCAAACCTATCTTCAGGTGTAGCATAGACATGGCAAAAGATATGTCACATTTCTATTCAATGGAATTTTATGCATTTAACTCTATGCTCAAATTTAGATAATTTCCGACACAAGATATGATTCTAACAAGGCCACTTAAAAGCAAATCATCTGCTAAGAGTTTTTCATTTTTGCAACACTCTCTTTTAACAGTTTCTATAATTCCCTAAAATATACACAGAGAACTCAGCTAGATGAGAACAGCTGCATGAATTCAGCTCTTCCTAATTGATTTTTTATTTCTTATTTCTATCCTGAAGCAATTCTTAGTATTACAAGGAATAAAAAGAAAGAAAAAAAGTAAATAAAATTGTCCTGGGCATATAGCTCGCATAGTTAAAATGTCATCTCAAGATGCAAAGGTTGAGGGGAGATACTAGAATCTATGTAAATGCAATAAATAAATAAAAAATAATAATTATTTTAGGAAAAAAAAGATGCAAAAGTTACTATTTCGATCCCTGATCAGGGCACATACAGAAACAATGGTTTCTCTCTCTCTCTCTCTCTCTCTTTAAAATAAATAAATAAATTTTTGAAAAAAAATAGACAAAAGAGATTAAGATACACATAATATATTAAGGTCTTTTAGACAAAATTTTTCCTATGATATAAGTGAATAGATAATTTTAATATCACCAGTTTTTAACCCTTTCAAAATTGCAGTTTCATATGTAACAATCATCTGAAATAGGTATTATCAGTAGGTCATAAAAAAAGGGTGGAATTTATAGGTGAAGAAAAAAAATGTACTTGTTAAGGACATCTGGAAATGAATGCTCAACGTGCTTTATTCTCAAGATTATGGCTAAATTCCTCACTATTGCTAGCAAAGTTTCATACAAGGGCCAGTTATGGGCTGAACTGTCCTAAAGTCATATGTCAAAGTCACTACCCCCAGTCACTCAGAAAGCAATTGCATTTGGAGATAGGATCTCTGAAGAAGTAATCAAGTAAATGAGGTTATTAAGGAAGTCCTAATCCAAAATGACTGGTGTCCTTATAAGAAGGAGAGATTAGAACACCAGTATTCACAGAAGAAAGACCATGTGAAGACAAAAAGTGCAGATGACCATCTACAAACCAAGGAAAGATACTTCAGAAAAAAACAACCCTGCTTATACTCTACCTTGAATGAACTTCCAGCCTCTAATATTGTAAAAAAATAAATTTCTGTCGTTTTAACAACTCAATTTGTGAAACTTTGTTATGGCAGCCTTACCAAATTAATAGTTTGGCAAAAGTCAGAGTGGTCAATTCTCAAGTTTTTAAGGGTCAATAAATTAACAAGCTTCTTTATGTTATTTTCCCGTTCCTAATACATAAGTTAACTAGCTTCTTTATTTTTCTCCCATTTCTGTTTCATTAAGACAGCTCCCAGAAATAGTAAATAGGAGTTAAAGAAAAAGTAAGTTTGGTAAAAAGATTTGTTGAAAGGATGGGATTTAAGAAAAGCTATCTTTTACCTCCTTTTTAAAATATTTTATTTAGAAAATTAAATTGAACAGGGTGATATTGATCAGTAAGAGTACATAAGTTTCAGGTAAACATTTCTATAGCATTTGAACTGTTGATTGTGTTGTATACCCTTTAATTCCACCTGGGTAGAGTTAGGTACCCCCTTTTGCATGCTGCTCTTATGGCACATAAAGTATTAGATTATATCTCTTTTCTAGGTTATAAATACTAAGCAAGTAGAAACTTTTTTCTTTCTTCCCACATCTGTAGATGCTCTCATAGTATCTGGGACATGATATACGTAATACCTTAGAAAGTTTTTGACACACACTGGAAACTTAAATATAATCAGTAAACAATAATTATTAGGTGAATAAAGGAACCCTACAACATTGGTACTTTTTGTCTTTTTTACTAATGCAGAAACATAACAAGATTTCATTACTTTTGGTGTTTGGAGGGACCTAAAAAACAAGAAAATCACATTTCTTTTTTCCTTTCTGAGTTCTGAACTATTAGCGAAGATAAAGGAATCTGAAAACAGAGATTGAAATGTTATCTTTATTATTAAGAATAAACTGAAGAATACAAAATAGGGGTATAAGAACAAAGGGCCTCCTAATAATGAACCCTAATATTAGAGAGACTTATCTGTCAGTCTCAGACAACTGGATTGGCTAGAGTTCTCACCATGTAAAATATACAGCATGGTGGCAGGGGAAGGGGAAGCAGAATGACCCCTTTCTTTGTAACTGGATCCTATAGAAAGGAATAAGGAAGAAGTGACATTTTGATACTCATGAATAGGATAAACTATCACATCCCTCCTAGAAATAGTATGAAGGGGATAAAGAATAATTAGAATAGTTGTCCTAGTGGAGTGCCCCTCTGTGGAGAAGGAAATGCCAAGAGTAAGTGTTCCCTAGCCCCTTCTTTCCCAAATAGCCTATATCCCACACTCAGACTCAAGTCTTCTGAACCAAGACTTTCCTATAGCATTGCCTCCGTACAATGTTTTAGCTGAATTGGGAATTAAAAAATAGTTGACTTAACCTGAGTTTGAGTCCCTATGTAGAATTAAATTATGGTCATTCGTCTTTACAAACATCTCTGCACACCTAACATAAAAGTTTTTTACAAAGCTCCGCATTTGGTGGAGCATGGTAGAAACCAAATAGCAAGCACAATGATCATTTAGTAAAAATACCACATAAAGGAACAACCGTGGAGAATTTCTCACCTGGCACAAACTTGAAAGGGGACAGATTGGAAAATGGAGGCTGGGAATAGAGGAAGGTGGAGAGTTTGGGAGTGGTGAAAGGGATTTTTTTCCCTAAGAGGTCTTCTTTTTTAGTTGTATTGCATTTACTTGCTGTTTTCAGAAATAAAGAACAAAAAATTTTTGTTCTTTGGGTTGTTAAATGAGCCTTTCAATTAGCCTGAGTGCCATAGTAAGGAATTATCACCTACCACCAATGGTATGCAGATAAATGCTTAACAACCAGCTCTTGGGGTAGAAGGGTCCCTGATTTGTAGTGTTTGCTGATTTCTGTGGTCTCAATACTCCAACCATGGCTCATTTTAAGCCCCTATATAACATCAACCAGCTCACAGAACTCCTGAAAATTTAAATCAGCTCCCACAAGTCACTACAGGTTAAATCCAGAACAACAATGCCAACACACAGAGATGCCAGGAAGAGGAACGCTCCACTGGGAAAGGTACAGAATGCTACCTGAGGACCTCAGCTCTGTGATGGACCAGGTGAAACAAGCCTCTTGGAAGCCCAGTTATCTCGGACATTCACAGTTCTCATGTTTTGCTGGGAAGATGGATTGTGTTCTGATACACATAAGGTTGAGGAACAGGTCTAGGTTTAAAATGAGAGGGAAATCTAACAGCTTTTTCATCATTTCCTAATCCCTGGCATTTAGATTAGAAATTGTGAAAGAAAAAAAAAAAGAAATAAAGAAGAAAAGGAAGGAAAGAAGGAAGAAAGATAGGAAGGAAGGAAGAGAGGGAGGGAGGGAGGGAGGGAGGGAGGGAGGGAGGGAGGGAGGGAGGGAAAAAGAGAAAGAAAAAAGAAGTAGAAAGAAAGAAGTAGAAAGAAAAGAAAAAGTAGAAGGAACACTACAGGAAAAAGAAGCTCATTATACTGAAATAGCAATACCGATCGCAGCTATGATCTTGATCCTACTAACAAGGACTAAAATATTGCTCATAAACAACCTCCGTAATGGCTGGATGCTAAGAAGACTTTGACAGAATTAAAAAATTGTCAAGGTAATTAGATAATTTCCACTGACCACATACTGAGAATGATAAAAACTCATAATTTATATCCAGTGTCTGTAAAATGACTAAATGCAAGCATTTTCTATACATAAAAAGCTTATATGTACACAGAAGCACAGGATAAAACTTTAATTTTAATAGTGCTCTTTTGATTTTTTTTTTTTTTTTTTTTTTAGATGAGAGGAGGGGAGATAGTGAGGCAGAGTTCCACATGTGCTCCAATTGGAATGAATAGGGCAACCCTATCTGGGGTCAGTACTGAGCTCTTGAGCTATTTTTAGCTCCTGAGGCAACCATGCTGGGACCAACTGAGCTATTCTCAGTGCCAGGGACCATTCTGGAACCAATCAAGCCACTGTCTGTGGGAGGAGAAGAGGGAAAAAAGGAACAGAAGGAAGAGAGAAGCAGATGGTCTCTTCTCCTGTGTGCTCTGATTGTGAATTGAACCTGGGACATTCATATGCCTGGCTGAAGCTCTAAGTACTGGGCCACTGGCTCAGGGTCGCTTTTCTTTTTAATTCTAATTAAGCCATTTATGGATCTTTTGTGAATGCACAGTGACTTTCCTCAGATAGTTAATTAGAGACTGTCTGACTGAGCACTTGGAGACCTGTAAAAGTAAATGAAGATTGGAAAACCTCAGATGACAGAAGAGATTACAAACACTATTAAAGATTTAACAGTAGGAGGGGATAATGGAATGCAAACTTTTTTTTACAAATCTTGGATATTTGCAAACTTCTTTTCGAGTTCTTGGATATATTATTATACTTGGAAACATGGTGATGAACACAGAGGTCAGGTGAGGGAGGGTTTTGCCTCCTTGTAATTTGATGATATTATGCTATCTTTCCTGAATAGTAGTGAGTTTCTCTGTTTTCCCCTCTCTCTCTTCATTTCCTTCCCTCTTCACCTCTCTCATACTTAGGGAATGGTCAACCTTCTTTTGGAAACCTAAATGTAGCCTTCTTACATTTACTCTTAAGAGATTATTCTAGCCTTTGAAATTAAATGAGCATCTTTTGCATGTGTGTCCTTAAAGTCTGAACTCACCAGTGAGTTCCTGTGCCATTAGGAGGATTTATATATGTGCCTTATGCAGAGGCATTTTAAGAGGTGGTTAGATTGCAAGTTTTTCAGGTCATACTCATTAAAGCCTGGGATTTGGAGCTAGACTGATGAGTTCAGACCATAGATTTGCTCTGGCTGTATGCAGAAGTTGGGACTAGCGATGTAGTCCCTGAATTTTCATTTCTCCCATTTGTAATTTGATAATAATGTATTATTATATAATATTTGTGACCATCAAGAAAATATTAAATAATTTTCTTTAATTCTGTAAGTGTCTAGCTCAGTGCCAGGACCAGAGCAATTGCTCAATAATTGTGAGTATCCACTCTTCTGCTAAATTTTTCAAAATCTGTATTTCTAATATCAAAGACTATTTCACCTAAGACTATGTTACACATCTGATTGTTAAATATCTGATATGAAAATCACATATCCTGTAACAAACAATCTATTGGTTTGTATTGGTAGAGAAGCAGATCTAAGGCAATGATTTTCAAAGTGAGGGGAAAGAGTATCTGAATCACTCTGGCAGGGATTTTGCAAACACACATCCTTTTCCTCCACTGCCATGACCCAGGACATCACCGACCCAGGATATCAGTTCCACTTGTTGTGTGTCCTCAGCCCTCTGAAGAAAGAACAAATTATCAATTAAACAAGGCAACAATTTATCAAATATTCTGTTTATAGTAGAATGGGGCTTCCACTAATGTCTGAGTGTCCACATCTTTCCAGTTTTAATAGTATACGGAGATTTTACATTGAAACAGAATCCTATTAGCCCAAAAATGTATAGATTTTTTTCAACCTCATGATTTTTTCCACTTTTATTTTTATTCAGATATCTCTATTAGACCTTTATCTTCCAATTTTTTCTAGAATTTTTTCTTTTTTACATATTCCCTTTTCCAGTTTACTGAATCTAATATTTAAGCAAAATATTTTGTTTAAATATTTATGGATCATCTGTCCCAACATCAAGATTTGATGATACCTACCTCATGAGAATGTTCAGCATATATATTTAAGGCATACTTTAAAACTTATTTTGCATATTAATATTATACTCGTCTCAAGTTATTACTATAGCTTTTTTTATTATTTTTTACAGAGAGAGAGTCAGAGAGAGGGATAGATAGGAACAGACAGATAGGAATGGAGAGAGATAAGAAGCATCAATCATTAGTTTTTTGTTGCAACACCTTAGTTGTTCATTGATTGCTTTCTCATATGTGCTTTGACCAGGGGTGGGGGTGGGGGCTACAGCAGACCAAGTAACCCCTTGCTCAAGCCAGCGACCTTAGGTCCAAACTGGTGAACTTTGCTCAAACCAGATGAGCCCACGCTCAAAATGGCGACCTCAGGGTCTCAAACCTAGGTCCTCCACATCCCAGTCCGATGCTCTATACACTGCTCCCCCGCCTGGTCAGGCTACTATAGCTTTTGAATTCCTTTTTTAAAGTATTTTGGTGAAACACTTCTCAGCTCTTTTATTATTTCATAATATAACCACTGTCAAACACATAGTCAGTTTTACAGCTTACTGACTTATATGTCTTCATTAATACCATCTCATACTCTTATTTATTTTAATCAGAACAAAATGTTTTATAATACCATTTTTGGGTACCCTAAGTAATGATAAAGAATATCAAATTCTGATGTCTTGTGCTCTTCTAAACATTTTTATTTACTTCTAAGAGTCATAGCCAGAAAATTAAAAGAGAAAAATTAAAGTACAACCTGCCTTTTGCTTTCTAACAGGATTTCAGATTTGCCAGAAAAATGAATGAGAAAAGTTCTCATGGTATATAAATCAGCCAAATGGGCCATTAGTCTGTGCATTTTATAAATTTCACTAGGCTGTCCAGCAAATCTCAGATGCATACCTAAGAAATACCACCCTCATTTTTTTAAAAATAAGTCATTCCAGGATTGGATGCCGCAACCTTAGTATGCCTCAGCTGATGCTGGAATCTGTTCATTACATTTGCAAGTCCCTGTGAAATGTCCTTATTAGTTTCTGATTCTAAAAAATAGATTCAGAGGCTCAGAGTTTTTCTTCCTTTTCCTCAGTCATGTTCTTGCATCCAACAGCCACTTGTCACTGGTCTCCATTCTCTTCCATCTTCGCAGATATTGCTTTGATTAAGCCTAGCTTTTTGGATTATTTATCTCATCCTACCTGGAAGTAGTATTACTTGCACTTATTTATAAATAATGTAAATCAGAGAGAATGGTCCTCTTTCCTCTCACCTGCTCACCCAGCAGGTAGCCTTGCTCACATTTATAACATGTTTAATTGCTCCCACCTCAGGCAGAAATCCTGAGATCCTTAGCTCATCGAAATATGTGCCTCGATTGTGCATACTCAGCTGTGCGTATAACTTCAACTTTTGCACAGAAGAGGAAAAAGAAATATTTTTAAATTCCCCACCCTCATTTTTTAAAAAAATTACATCTCATACACTTGGAAAGCATTTGATGGGAGCCAAACATTGAATCAATTCACTGAGGAAAACAGCAAATTTACCTCTAAAGACTGGTCACTTAAAAATAGATAAGATGTTGAGCTGTGCAGTTTATCACTGGCACACAGCCTGGAACCTAAAAGAGATAATGTTGTGGACAAGTAACACTTCATTAAAAATTGAAAATATATTACTCGCATCAGTAGTATGTTCCTTTTGGCTTCTTACACTTGGTGTGTAATCTCTATGACAGTGATTCCAATGAAGCAGTTAGCGGTGCACTTTGCAGGCCAGGGAAATTACATAAGCTTTTGTAAGAAAAACTTGAGAGAATAATAAGATATTTTCCCCAAAATTATTTATAAAGGAACAATAGCCAAGAATTTGAAGCAATGGTTTGAAAAGGGTACTTAAGGCTCAGAGCATAGCCAGACAAGCAATTTAACAGACACCTGACTTGCAAATGCTGGTAGTATGAATTAGGTTTGAAAGGAAGCTTTCTGTTAGTTGAAATCCTTTGCCAGAGATTTGATTTTCTCTCTGCTTTTCTGGGCTAGTGTTTGGGGTTTATATTTGGCACAATCTACTCTAAAATTAGCCAGAAAGAGTGTTAAAAAGAGAGAGACTTTGTACTAGGAGCTCTCCACCAAAATAAAAACAGTAGCAGTGTCTCAGAGCTTTTTTTTTAGAGATTTATTGGGCCTTATTAAATTTGGGAGCAGTCAAGAAGAATATAACAGCTGTTGTGAATTTCAAACAAAAGCAAAACATCCTCTTCTTCGTTTTCCTCCAATGTGGTGCCCTGTAAACTGGTAAACTGGGCAGAATCTGTCTCACTTATGCTTACCAATTAGAAAGTGGTGTTTCCATATAGAAAGTGAAACCAGTAAGAATAATCCAAGAGATTTGTATTGATTTACTTCTCATTTCAGGGCATTTAGGAATAGCTTTATAAAATAAAAGCCGAATACTAAAACCCACAGAACTGATTTCCACAAAACTAAAGACTTTGGACTTGTTTTATCCACAGTTCCTGCCATCCTCCACAACCTACATCTTCATGAAGGAATTCTAAGAATAGATTAAAAGGGTAAAAGGAATATGTAGAAACAGGTATTGGTATTAATTTGATCCTATGATAAGATCACCAGATGTCCTGCTTTTGAAGGAACAGTCCCGATTTTTAACAATTTGTCCCGCGTCCCGCGGTGTTTTTAAAAAGTCCCAATTTAAAAAAATATATCACAGTACTATTTTTGCATTCTATGAATTCTTTTTTTTTTTGCTCCATATAGACCAAATTTTTAATCAAGAACCCCCTCGTCAATGGTGTCCCGCTTTACCAATTTTAAAATCTGGTCACCTTATCCTGTGACTCAGGAAAACTAAAAATGCTAAAGCAAGTTTTCAGTTATCTCTTCTGCAGCACAGTTCAGGGTGCAATATGATTTTGAAACAGTAAAATAAAACAACATACAAACGAAAGCTTCACAATATAAACCTTTGTTTTGAACATATTTTTCTATATAGGAAATATCCACCATGTGACCTCAAGGTCAAATGGAGATCACCTGGGATTTGGAGTGGGGGGAGTTTTCTTAATTATATTAGCTTAAAGAGTCATGCCATTTTTTTCAGCAATAAATTTGAGTTTAGTCTAATTATGAGAAAAAAATGAGTTACTTGTTATATCAGTCACCTACAATTGATAAAACAGGGATAAGAGGACTTAACAAATATTTAAAGATTACATGACAAAACTTGTTGTAAGAATTAATACTCTGAACCTGCAAATGAGCTTCACTGCTTTCTGTGATAGTGAAACTAATAAAGGCAATATATTCAGTTTGAGACACTAACCAGTTGGGAGTAGTATTTAGGATAAGCTGAATCAAAGTCTTATGTTTGAGTTCATTTTAGTACAATTCTAAAGGTCACTGCCACAGTCAGAGTGCAGTCAGAAAAAAGAAATCATACATGTTATTTTAAATGGTGAGATTTAATACAAAGACTTTTTAGCCCAAGCACTGGAAAACTCCAAAGTCAAAAAGAAAATACTGAGGCATCAAGGAGATAGGAATAACAAGAACCCCTAGGCTTGGGTAGAAAGGAGATGAGCTTAGAATTATTATAAATTAGAAGCTTGGGGGATGAGGAGCACCAGAGAATGGAGATGCAGAATCTCTGAGGAGGGATCTCTGGCCAGCTGGTACTGATATTTCCAATACTCAGAGGAAAGATCCTGTGCAGCTGAAACCAGACTTTGAGAGGGGGATGCCTGCCAGCTGTTGCTGGTATCTCTAAAGTGTATATTAAGAAGGAAAAGGTTGATATAACTGTTACTATTAGAAAAAAATTTGGTTTTGCTGCAAGAGTAAGGAAACATTGCTAGGGTAACAATGACAGAAACAAGAAATCAAATCAGTAATATAAAATAAACAGGAAGAGGTATGTCCCTTCTTTGTCCTCCAACCTCCTAGTTTCTCTCTAGTGCCTGCTATAAGCCAAGTGCCACAAGGAGTCAAGTGGCAAAACAGAAGTGCAGTTTACAGAGTCCCAGCCTCAGCATCCCAAAGCTGCAGATGATCAGGCTGATTTGATGTTGTCAGGCAACAACTTAACAATGGGCACAGCCAATGAAACTTGATAGAGAGATTCCCTGAACTGCTTCTCCAGATCAGGCACTTTTTGGAAATAGATGTCTCTGAGATCCCCAACTTATGGGTTCATCAGTGGTTCACAAGATTGTATTTTTTACTGATACAATCAAATAATTCAACAGAATGCACTAGAAACTGTAGGGAAAAATATAAGAACACTGCTGATTTGTTCTGTGATGTGAGTACATTTATACTATAATTGTTCATGTGAAGTTGGCCAGTGCTCACTATAGACTCTATTCCCTTCTATGACTAAACATTTTTTTTTTTGGTCTGTGCAACCATGGTTACTGAAGAATTGCTGAGTTATCATATTTACTGAAAATAAAGTAAAAATTCAGGGAGATTCATAATCTTTGAGCATGAGTCATACCTTAAATTTTCATGATTGCTTTCAGAGTTTGAACCTATATATGTGTAAATTGTCAAGTATGTGCCATATCATTTCAAATGATATTCTTGCTGGTGAAACTATATCTATCAAGAAGACAGAGTATCCTGCAACTTTGGATATCAACAGTGTAAGTATAAAAAATTCCAGAACTATTCTGTAATTTTTGGCTATGAAGTCACTTTTGGCTCTGCAAAAGCATATTCCTTTCTAAAAAATTAACAGTGCTACAATTATTGTCCTCCAGTCATTACCTGCATTAAAAAATTAGACAAGTCCTGATTTTTATTACCTCAAAATCTTAAAAATAGTTTATTAAGTGTCAAACAGAATATTTGTTGAAGTTTAAAAACTTCAATAACTAATCATAAAATTATTTTTATGAATAAATTAATTAAATGGTGTTTGATAAATACTACTAGAAATCTATATATTATATATTTGCTCCGTTTTAATAGCCACAAGAAATATCTGTTCACCGACAATCCCAAACCTTTGAGGCCAGACATGTTTCAGAATGCAGTAGAGTTCTGATTTTAGAAAATAATATGGCACAAATACTCAAATAATATTTGAACATTCACATTAACTGAGACCAATAAAAAATATCACGTTCATGCATAACAAATCAGGATTTATCATCATTGATTATTAAGTGAGTTACAAGGAAACCTTTTGATGTTTAGAATATGTAAGTTTTAAGAATTATAAATACTGTTGTAGACTTGTACATTATTAACTACTGCCATACATAAAATATTTACATCTCTAAAAATTAGTACATCTAATCATGCAATCTCTAGTAAGACCTCCAGGAAACTGCAGTGCGTAAATGGTGTTACATTGAGTTGTACATTTGAAATCTGTGTGGTTTAGCAAATCATGTCATCCCAGTAAATTTAAAAAATATAAATTAATTAATATATATATATATATATTAATAGAAAAGACTTTAGTACTTTTGTATGCAAAAGCAGAGAAGTTAGTTGAGAGTTGAAGGTATGATGGGTAAAAGTAATAGGTATCAAAAGAACACACACACACAAAAATAGATAAGGGAGACCCTTCTATTCAATACTTTTTTCCCTTTAAACAGCATATACTGAACAACTTCTATATGCCAAAATTGTGTCAGATATGGATAATAAAAAGACAAATAATAAGTTTTTTGCCATTAAGAAGCTTTTAATCTAGCTAAAGAAATGAAATAACATGTGAAAAATAATTCTAGGTTGGAAATCCATTGAAGTACAGTGGAACAGAAAGGATAAAATAATTGATTCTTTAAAGGTAGAGAGAGTCAAAATATTTCATTGATAAATGACGTTTGAAATATAAGCAAT
Organism: Rhynchonycteris naso; assembly: GCA_037038555.1. NCBI lineage: Eukaryota > Metazoa > Chordata > Mammalia > Chiroptera > Emballonuridae > Rhynchonycteris > Rhynchonycteris naso. The sequence continues at coordinate 93,803,193 of CM072999.1, forward strand.
TATTTTTTAGGTTGGGGTGAAAAACTGAGAGGAGAAGGAGAAGATGACATTTTGCAACGAAATAGTTTGAGCTAGTGCACACGGTTGTATGACATTGTGTCACAAGATACATAATCAATCACACAATAAGTTGCCTTAATCAATATCAATGCAAAAGAAAACAAAATTGTGTGCCTACAATGTGTTATATCGGCATTGTACAGTATGATAGCTCCTGAAATTTTCATTAGGAAGCACTTGAAATGTGACAAATGTGACCAAGTAACAGAAATTTTATTTAATTTAATTTTCTTTTAAAATATTCTCAATAGGATAAAGAAACAGGACCCATACATATGCTGTCTACAAGAGACACAACTTAAAGCAAAAGATGCACATAGACTGAAGGTAAAAGAATGGAAAAAAATATTTCATGCAAATGGAAATGAAAAAAAAGCAGGGGTAGCAATACTTATATCTGACAAAATGGACTTTAAAACAAAGGCTGTATTAAGAGATAAAGAAGGACACTACATAATGATAAAGGGAACAATTCAACAGGAAGATATAACCATTCTAAATATCTATGCACCAAATACAGGAGCCCCGACATACATAAAGCAGACTTTGATGGATATAAAGGGCGAGATTAACAGCAATACTATCATACTTGGAGATTTCAATACCACTCTAACAACACTGGATAGATCCTCAAGAAAGAAAATTAATAAAGAAATAGCAGACTTAAAGGAGACACTAGATCAACTTGATTCAATAGATATCTTCAGAACTTTTCACCCTAAAGCAGTAGAATATACATTCTTCTCAAGCACTCACGGTACGTTTTCTAGGATAGACCACATGTTAGAACACAAAAATGATTTCAATAAATTTAAGAAGATTGAAATCATATCAAGCATTTTCTCTGATCACAATGCCATGAAACTAAAATTAATGACAAAAGAAAAACTGAAAAATACTCAAACACATGGAAACTAAATAGCATGTTATTAAATAATGAATGGATTAACAATGAGATCAAAGAAGAAATTAAAGAGTTTCTAGAAACAAATGATAATGAGCCTAAATCAACTCAAAATTTATGGGACACATAAAAAGCAGTTCAGAGAGGGAAGTTTATTGCACTACAGGCATATCATAAGAAGTTAGAAAAAGCTCAAATAAGCAACCTGACCCTGCAGCTAAAAGAACTAGAAAAACAACAGCAAATTAAACCCAAGACAAGTAGAAGGAAGGAAATAATAAAGATGAGAGCAGAAATAAATGACATAGAGGCTAAGGAAACAATACAGAGGATCAATGAAACCAGAAGCTGGTTCTTTGAAAAGGTAAACAAGATTGATGAACCTTTAACTAGACTCACCAAGAAAAAAAGAGAGAGGACTCAAATAAATAAAATTAGAAAGGACAGTGGAGAAATAACAACTGACACAACTAAAATACAAAGCATTGTAAGAAAATACTATGAAGAACTATATGCCAAAAAATGAGACAATCTAGGTGAAATGGACAAATTTCTTGAATCATATAAACATCCAAAAATCAATCTGAAAGAATCAGAACACCTAAACAGGCCAATTACAACAAATGAGATCGAAACAGTTATCAAAAAACTCCCAAAAAAGAAAAGTCCTGGGCCTGATGGCTTCACAAGTGAATTCTATCAAAAATTCAAAGAAGAATTAACTCCTATTCTCCTCAAGCTATTTCAAAAAATTTAAGAGGAAGGAAGACTTCCAAACTCCTTTTATGAGGCGAGCATAATTCTGATCTCAAAACCGGGAAAATACAACAGAAAGAAAGAAAATTATAGGCCTAGATCCCTGATAAATTTAGACGCTAAAATTCTCAACAAAATATTAGCCAACCGGATCCAGCAATATATGAAAAAAATCATACACCATGATCAAGTGGGATTTATTCTGGAGAGGCAAGGCTGGTTCAATAATCACAAATCTATCAATGTGATTCATCACATAAACAAAAGGAAGGACAAAAATCACATGATAATTTCAATAGATGCAGAAAAGGCATTTGATAAAATCCAGCACCCATTCATGCTCAAAACTCTCAGTAAAGTGGGAATACAGGGATCATTCCTTCACATGATAAAAGCCATCTACGACAAACCCACAGCAAACATCATACTAAATGGACAAAAATTAAAAGCAATTCCCTTAAGATCAGGAACCAGGCAGGGATGCCCCCTTTCACCACTCTTATTCAACAAAGTTCTGGAAGTCCTATCTACATCAATCAGAAAAGAAGAAAAAATAAAAGGCATCCAAATTGGAAAAAAAGAAGTAAAACTGTCACTATTTGCAGATGATATGATATTGTATATTGAAAACCCTAAAGTCTCAGTCAAAAAACTACTGGACCTTATAAATGAATTCAGCAAGGTGGCAGGATATAAAATTAATACTCAGAAATCAGAGCCATTTCTATATACCAACAATGAACTGTCTGCAAAAGAAATTAAGGAAACAATCCCGTTCACTATTGCAGCCAAAAATATAAAGTACCTAGGAGTAAATTTAACCAAGGAGGTAAAGGACATGTACTCAGAAAATTATAAAACATTGATAAAAGAAATCAAGGAAGATACAAACAAGTGGAAGCATATACTGTGCTCATAGCTAGGAAGAATAAACATCATTAAAATGTCTATATTACCCAAAGCAATTTATAAATTCAATGCAATACCAATTAAAATACCATTCACATACTTCAAAGATATAGAACACATATTCCAAAAATTTATATGGAACCAAAAAGAACACGAATAGCCTCAGCAATCTAAAAAAGAAAAAATAAAGCAGGAGGTATCACTCTTCCAGATATCAAGGTTTACTATAAGGCCATTATACTCAAAAAAGCCTGGTACTGGCATAAGAACAGGCACATAGATCAATGGAACAGAACAGAGGACCCAGAAATAAACCCACAGCTTTATGCACAACTGATATTTGACAAAGGAGGAAAGAACATACAATGGAGTAAAGACAGCCTCTTTAACAAATGGTGTTGGGAAAATTGGACATCTACCTGAAAAATAATGAAACTAGATCATCAACTTACACCATTCACAAAAACAAACTCAAAATGGATAAAAGACTTAATTATAAGCCGTGAAACCATAAGAATCTTAGAAGAAAACATAGGCAGCAAGCTCTCCGACATCAGTAGTGGCAGTATATTTGCGGATTTATCTTCACGGGCAAATGAAATAAAAGGCAAGATAAACAAATGGGACTATATCAAACTAAAAAGTTTTTGCACAGCTAAAGACAATAAGAACAGAATAAAAAGACAAACCACACAATGGGAGAACATATTCGACAGCACATCTGATAAGGCATTAATAACTAAAATTTATAAAGAAATTATAAAACTCAACAACAGGAAGACAAACAATCCAATCAAAAAATGGGCAAAGGAAATAAATAAAAATTTCTCCAAAGAGGACATACAGATGGCCAATAGGCATATGAAAATATGCTCAACATCACTAATCATTAGAGAAATGCAAATTAACACCACAATGAGATATCACCTCACAACAGTCAGAATGGCACTCATCAGCAAAACAACACAGAATAAGTGCTGGCGAGGATGTGGAGAAAAGGGAACCCTCCTGCACTGCTGGTGGGAATGCAGACTGGTGCAGGCACTGTGAAAAACAGTATGGAGATTCCTCAGGAAATTAAAAATCGAACTGCCTTTTTACCCAGCTATCTCACTTATAGGAATATACCCTAAGAACACCGTAGCACTGCTCGAAAAGAAGAAATGCGCCCCCATGTTCGTGGCAGCATTGTTCACAATAGCGAAGATCTGGAACCAGCCAAAGTGTCCGTCAGAAGAGGAGTGGATTAAAAAGCCATGGTACAAATATACTATGGAATACTACTCAGCCATAAGAAATGATGACATCGGATCATTTATAACAAAATGGATGGACCTTGATAACATTATATGGAGTGAAATAAGTAAATCAGAAAAAACGAAAAACTGAGAACAGCATGATTTCATACATAGGTGGGACATAAAAGTGAGATAATGAGACATGGACATTAGAGTGGTGGTTACCGGATGGGGGGAGGCAGGGAAGAGTGGGATAGGGAGGAGGGGAGGGACACAGGGAAAACCAGATAGAAGGTGACAGAGGACAATTTGACTTTTGGTGATGGGTATGCAACACAATTGAATGATAAGATAACCTGGAGATGTTTTTATTGTACATATGTACTCTGATTTATTGGTGTCACCTCATTAGAATTAATAATAATAAAATATATATTAAAATTATGCTCAATAATTTACTTAAAATTATAATAAACCCATTATATGTTAACAAACACTATATTTCTTATAAAAATAGTATTTTTCAAACCACAAAGTGATATTCCACTGTGGGATCATTTCTACTAATCTAGGATATCCATTTCCTAGTTGCTTTGGATGTCTTGGTAAGGCTCACACATGCAGTCTCTTCTGAAAAATAATAAAGATTTCATTCAAGCTATTGGATCTGCCATGTCCCAGGATGCCTGGTAGTTTTACCTATTCTCCTGGTATAGTACATAGCATGATATGGTGTACAAAAGTCTCAAACCAGAATCAACTTTGCAGTTCAAGTTACTGGAGAATCAGGATGAGATTAGACTTCCCTTGCAACCATACCCTTGCTTAACTTTATCACTCTTTCTAGTTAGCTTCCTCTCTCCCTTAGAATTTTTTTCTTGAGAATATTCCTTAATAAGTCACTTGTTCTCAAATCTTCCTCTCAAAGCCTGCTTCTAGGGAAGTCCACTAAAGAAAATATGTAAAATTTGATGTCTAAAGTCTTCCAAGTGGAGATGCTAAATAAAAGGCTGGATCTTGAGCCTGGTACTAGGCAAAGCAATGTGAACTTGGGAAATAAATTAGAAAGTCAAGAAATCATTAAAATATGGCATTTTAACCTGTGAGACTTTGTGTTATCTAGAGATATAAAATCAAATGAGAAGATAAGACAGAATCTCAGTAAGATATTAGGTAGAGGAGAAAGAGCTAACAGAGAATAAGGAGTATGGAAGGACAAATAAAACAGGAAGAGAGCTATAAGATAATAGAATAAAGAAATTAAAGAGGTGATTTTCAAAAGGAAGGTGTGGTCAATATGACAAACGCAGATGAGTGGTTGCACAACTCAACAAGAGACAACCAAGACAATGGAGAACAGAAAAGGTAGCTTTGGATTAGAAAACATGCAGGTTATTGGTGACATTTTCTAGTGTGACTTGACATGGAAATCATAGGATATTGGGAGATGAATGATAAGAGATGTTTAAGAATACACAGTTTGAGGGGAAAGTTGGAATTTTGACTATTTCAGGCAGCAGAGAAATGGAGTATATGAAGGTGAAAAGAGGGTACAAAGAAATTCATTTTTTTATGAAAATATGATCCACTGTTTAATTCCAAATCTAAAGACATATATTTTAGATTCTTGTCATTGCAGCATCCACTCCCAGATCAATGACATTTGGGGTTCGATTAAGAAAAGCATAACAAATATTTAAGTGACAGGAAAGTGGGGTTTATTACAGGGATTAAACCTTATGTAGTAGTAGGGGGAGCTTTGGTGGAAATAACGGTCAGGAAAGGTATAGTTGGATGATAACAGAAATGTCACTAACAAGTGACACAAAGAGAAGATGGAAAAGAAGTCAGATAATGGTTGCTGCCTTGGCATTTAAGGTTGGACCTGCAGTCACTGTAAAGCAACAAGAAAGAAAGTCAGGAAGAAAATGGACATTTAGCATGGAAAATCTAGGACACACTGGCACACTTGGAGACAACTAGCACCCACAAAGACAAAGTGCAAGCCTTGCTCCTCTCTTGCTATCTCTAACCTCAATAATGCCAACAGAGCTGGTACAGCTTTTTACAGAGCTGTATGTGTGCCTGGCTCAGGACTCAAAGAACACGAAGACGGTGGTCCAGCTGTCCCATGGCAATGAGGTGAACCAGCCAGAGGCACTGAAACAGCACTCGGAGTCCTGCAGCAACTTGGAGAACAGGGGTCAGCAAATTTTTTCTTTATACAAATACATGTGGCTGTGTTCCAATAAGATTTTATTTACAAAAACAGGCAGTGCATTAGATCTGACCCGTGAGCTGGGTTGTCAACTATGCTGAATACAGCTGCTATTACACATCCCTGGGTCAAATCCTGCACAAATTCATCCTGTGGCCAACCCTAAACTTGTATCACACAGATAAGGAAATAAAGTTTCACTTTAGATATGTTGACACAATACAAAATCACTGAGTCACATTTTCAAATTTTCCAAAATTACCATACTTTATTCCTATAATCAGGGTGGGGTGGGGTGGGGAGGAGAACTCAACAACTCAAGTACTATACAAATATACCTGTAGTAACTATTCATGTCTTTATGGCCCAGAGGGTTTTCATAAATTAATGAGAGAAAATGGTCCTATCAGGATTGAGGCACTTTTATAATAAATGTCACAAGGAGGATGAGCTCTTTAAAGGACTCAATGCTTTTCACAGAATAATTCTGAGATAAACAATTCAAATGGTAATCCTTAATTCAAAGATTTATTTGGAGAATGATATTTTACTTTATCCTGGGTCATATAATGTGTATAAGTTAGTGTTTTTGTTTGTTTTGTTTTGCTTTAGTAGAACAACCCTTTTTTCAGATGAAATATTAATCAGAAATGGAACTACAAAAAAAATGTAGAGAGGAGCTTTTATGTAGAAGTGTAAAGAAATAAAAGAGATAAAAAGTTGCACACTTTCAGTGGAAACAGTACTAGAGAGGAGTATTTACATTGCAAATACTATTCACTAGTCACTGCAGGACTTACAATTTTTGCTTTTCCATATAATTTAAATGTTAGTATGTTATAGTGCATCTGTAGGTTTTCACAAGCAGTACTCTAAGCCCATGCTGTATACTGACAATTCTTTGCCAATGATGGTAGGTAAGAGAAAATGTGAAGCAGGAATTCAGGAGCAAAGGGATTTTAAGATAAAGAAGCAAGTTGTCATTTTTCCTAACTCTAAAAGTATTTTTTGCTCTGATAATCAGGCTACTTTGATATACTGGAGAGCAAAGAAAAAAAATTTTTTATCCAGATTTTCATTAATACCCTCCAAAAGGGTGGCCATTGTAGTAAGACCTCTGAAAATTATTATTTCTTATAATTTCTAGGCAAAATGGGTACACCAATAACAAGAAAGAAAGAACCATCCTTTAAAAAGATTTTTTCACATATTGCTGTGGACAGACAGCCTCCTGAAAAAAACCTCCTAAAGATCTGAAAATTCTATCCCTGTATCTTCTAAATACCTAGTAGATCTGCAAAACAATTTGTTTGATTGACAGGGGAGAACTATTTCAAAAGCCAGTGGGTAGCCTTCCAGCAAACAAGACTACAACAAGGTTGTTTCCCCCTACTGCTAATGGCTAATCCTGGCACTGAGCCTTCAGCTGCTGCTTCTCAAGTATCCTTTTAGGAAATGTGCCTGCCACAGCTTCCCTCAAACTGATATGGTGTCAAAATGCAGAGAAAAGAAATGAGTGCAAGAAAGAGACAACTGGGCTCTATTAGCATCATATCCATTAGAGTACAGGGTGGAGATATCTGGAAGGGCAGACAGGCCTTTGCCCAGAAAGAAAGTCCATTTGTTCACTCTGATAATGTACTAGTTTCTTATGATGAAATTTTTGAACACTCAAACCCCCATCTCTGTGCATTTCTCTTTTATTAGTATGTTTTTTCTTCTCTGGACCTTTGATTTTAAGAACAGAAGTACTCAGAAATCAAGGACAACAGAGTATCTTAACCAATATGAAGCTTATATAGTTTTACATGCTGTAAGATGAGACCACAGATAACAATTGAGATCCATACACATAAGCATGGCTTAGGGGAAAATACCCTGTTTTATGATTCCACAGCATTTGGACAAGTATTGCCCTTTATCTCAGGGTTGTAGCTGCTGTTGCAAACTCTGGTATATTTCCTGACTGTGCTTCCTAGGCTGAGTCATCTCAAAGTCTTTTCTCAAAAAAAAAAAATTAATGTAAAGTATAATAACTGCCATCCAAAATGGTATAAAAAGAGTATAATAGTACAAAGAATCTGATAAAACAAAGCATATGTAAGTCCCTCTTCTGAAAAGGCCAATTTTATAAAGAAGATTTTGCAATACTTTCTGCATAAATTATCGATATGATACCTGTAAGATTAAAATTAGGTCGAATCTAATAAACAATCAGGTAAAACTAATACATGTTCATAAATTAGAATAATAGAAACTTCAGAGTTTCAAATGCCTGCAAGAAATAGTTAAATAACCTCAGAAAGGAATATTAACTTTTAAAAGTAATATTTGTCAGATGTTTTTAAAGGTTAGAAAATTGGTACTTGTCAGACCAGAACAGGTAGGAAAATCAGAAATATGCACATCATCTAAAAGCCTTTTAATATGTAACTTCAGCATTCTTCCATTGATATATAATTAAATTCTATTAGGCATTGATTGAAGCCTACTGTGTACCCAGCATTGAACTAGATGTTAGAAATAAAAATATAAATGACATTTGTTTCTTGCCTTTATAGTGTAGTTTATAACTAAATGGAGGAGACAGAAAGCATCAGAGACTGAATACAAGGTTGAAATTCCTGTTTGGTTAGGCTCACTTGGTAAACCATACCATGGAAAACCCATCTGCCTTTTTATGCCACTTTGGTACTAAGATGTTAAAAATATCACGCAATGAGTAAGTGGTAGACAAATAGTGTGAACCAAGTCCTCTAGAAAAGTAATAGATGACACAGGAAGGTCTCCCAAAGCTGCGAACCACTGAGTAAAGCCTGGGAAGAGCATTTATTCAGCTTAGAAAAAAGTAGAAAAGGGAGAGTTGGAACAGACTGATCTGTGGAGATATGAGAGTTTCGGAGCAAAGATAGCCCATTCTGAAGATGTCAAGGGAGATAGAGCAGGGACAAAGGAGGGGACATAAGAAAAGAACTGTAATCATCCCATAAAGGAGCTTAATAATCCTTGACCTAATAGCTTCCACTGATGTTGACAGTGACTGAGCTCTTTGTTTTATTCAGAGTTTTTACTTGTTTTCTTGAACACGTATATGTTTTATTTCCATAACAATGAAATAAACCATAAAGAGTAAATTGAGAGCTACTATCCTGATTAATGTATCAATAATTGTTTAGAAGCACACAAAGGCAACACCTACTGGACTCCAGTGGCCACAACTTGCTTACACACAGACAAAATGGGCAGGCAGAGGAATGCAAACCAAATGAATCAAGAGAAATTCCCAGAGAAGGACTTGAATGAACCAGATATAACCAAATTACCAGAAGCAGAATTTAGAATAATGATAGTTAGGATGTTCAAAGAAATTAGAGCAACAATGGATAGTCATTATGAACACCTAAATAAAATGATAACAAGTATAAAAAACAAAATTGAAATAATAAAAAAGAATCAGACACAAATAACAAATACAGTATCAGAACTGAAGACCACAATGGAAGGAATTAAAAGCAGGATGAATCACGCTGAGGATCAAATAAGCGAGTTAGAGGACACAATAAACAAAGGCACAGAAGCAGAGAAGAAAAAGGAAAAGAGACTCAAAAAATGTGAGGAAACTCTAAGGAAGCTCTGTGACAACATGAAGAGAAACAACATTCGCATCATAGGGGTGCTTGAAGAAGAGGAGAGAGGACAGGAAATGGAAACTTTGTTCAATCAAATCATAGCAGAAAACTTCCCTAAATTAAGGCTGGGAAACACTTCACACATTCAAGAAGCACACAAAACTCCATTAAAAAAAAAACCAAAAAGATCTACACCAAGACACATCATAGTTAAAATACCAAAGCTAATGGATAAAGAAAAAAATTTAAAAGCTGCTAGAGAAAAAAAGGCTATCACCTACAAAGGAGCCCCCATAAGGATGACATCGAACTTCTCAACAGAAACACTTGAGGCCAAAAGGGAATGGCAAGATATAATCAAAGTAATGCAGAACAAGAACCTACAACCAAGACTACTTTATCCAGCAAGGCTAACATTTAAAATTGAAGGAGAAATAAATACCTTCCCAGAAAAAGAAAGCCTGAAGGAATTCATAAAAACCAAACCAATATTGCAAGAAAAACTAAGGGGTCTGTTGTGAACAGTTCAAAGGGAGAAAAGAATGTAGCAAAAAAAAAAAAAAAAATACAGCTTTAAAGATTAAATGGCAATAAAAAACTACTTATCAATAATAAACTTAAATGTAAATGAATTAAATGATCCAGTCAAAAGACATAGGGTAGATGCATGGATAAAGAAACAGGACCCATACATATGCTGTCTACAAGAGACACACCTTAAAACAAAAAATGCACATAGACTGAAGGTAAAAGAATGGAAAAAAATATTTTATGCAAATGGAAATGAAAAAAAAGCAGGGGAAGCAATACTTATATCTGACAAATTGGACTTTAAAACAAAGGCTGTATTAAGAGATAAAGAAGGACACTACATAATGATAAAGGGAACAATTCAACAGGAAGATATAACTATTATAAATATCTATACACCAAATATAGGAGCCCCGACATACATAAAGCAGACTTTGATGGATATAAAGTGAAAGATTAACAGCAATACTATCATAGTAGGGGATTTCAATACCCCTCTAACAACACTGAATAGATCCTCAAGACTGAAAATTAATAAAAAAACAGCAGACTTAAAATAGACAGTAGATCAACTTGATTTAATAGATACCTTTAAAACTTTTCACCCTAAAGCAGTAGAATATACATTCTTCTCAAGCGCTCATGGTACGTTTTCTATAATAGACCCCATGTTAGGAAACAAAAATGGTCTCAATAAATTTATGAAGATTGAAATCATATCAAGCATTTTCTCTGATCACAATGCCATGAAACTAGAAATTAACGAAAAAAGAAAAACTGAAAAATACTCAAACACTTGGAAACTAAATAGCATGATATTAAATAACAAATGGATTAACAATGACATCAAAGAAGAAATATAAAAGTTTCTGGAAACAAATAATAATGAGCACACATCAACTCAAAATTTATGAAACACAGCAAAAGCAGTTCTAAGAGGAAAGTTTATTGCACTACAGGCATATCATAAGAAGCTAGAAAAAGCTCAAATAAGCAACCTGACCCTGCACCTAAAAGAACTAAAAAAACAACAGCAAATTAAACCCAAGATAAGTAGAAGGAAGGAAATAATAAAGATCAGAGCAGAAATAAATGACATAGAGGCTAAGGAAACAATACAGAGGATCAATGAAACCAGAAGCTGGTTCTTTGAAAAGGTAAAAAAGATTGATAAACCTTTAACTAGACTCACCAAGAAAAAAAGAGAGAGGTTTCAAATAAATAAAATTAAAAAGGACAGTGGAGAAATAACAACTGACACAACAGAAATACAAAGCAATGCAAGAAAATACTATGAAGAACTATATGCCAAAAAATTAAAAAATCTTGGTGAAATGGACAAATTTCGTGAATCATATAACCTTCCAAAAATCAATCTGGAAGAATCAGAACACCTAAACAGACCAATTACAACAAATGAGATCGAAACAGTTATCAAAAAACTCCCAAAATAGTAAAGTTCTGGGCCTGATGGCTTCACAAGTGAATTCTATCAAAAATTCAAAGAAGAACTAACTCCTATCCTCCTCAAGCTATTTCAAAAAATCCAAGAGGAAGGAAGACTTCCAAACTCCTTTTATGAGGCGAGCATAATTCTGATCCCAAAAAATAGCAAAGACAACACAAAGAAAGAAAATTATAGGCCTATATCCCTGATGAATTTAGACACTTAAATTCTCACCAAAATATTAGCCAACCGGATCCAGAAATATATGAAAAAAATCATACACCATAATCAAGTGGCATTTATTCTGGAGAGGCAAGGCTGGTTCAATATTTGCAAATCGATCAATGTGATTCATCACATAAACAAAAGGAAGGACAAAAATCACATGATAATTTCAATAGATGCAGAAAAGGCATTTGATAAAATCCAGCACCCATTCATGCTCAAAACTCTCAGTAAAGTGGGAACACAGGGATTAATCTTTTACATGATAAAAGCCATCTACGACTAACCCACAGCAAACATCATACTAAGTGGACAAAAATTAAAAGCAATTCCCTTAAGATCAGGAACCAGGCAGGGATGACCCCTTTCACCACTTTATTTAACATAGTTCTGGAAGTTCCAGCTACAGCAATCAGACAAGAAGAAGAAATAAAAGGCATCCAAATTGAAAAAGAAGAAGTAAAACTGTCACTATTTGCAGATGATATGATATTGTATATAGAAAACCCTAAAGTCTCAGTCAAAAAACTACTGGACCTTATAAATGAATTCAGCAAGGTGGCAGGATATAAAATTGATACTCAGAAATCACAGGCATTTCTATATACCAACACTGTCAGCAAAAGAAATGAAGGAAACAGTCCCCTTCACTATTGCAGTCAAAAAAATAAAGTACCTAGGAGTAAATTTAACCAAGGAGGTTAAGGACTTGTACTCGGAAAATTATAGAACATTGATAAAAGAAATCAAGGAAGATACAAACAAGTGGAAGCATATATTGTGCTCATGGCTAGAAAGAATAAACATCATTTAAATGTCTATATTACCCAAAGAAATTTATTAATTCAATGCAATACCAATTAAAATACCAATGACATACTTCAAAGATATAGAAAACATACTCCAAAAATTTATATGGAACCAAAAAAGAACACGAATAGCTTGAGCAATCTTAAAAAGATAAAATAAAGCAGGAGGTATCACTCTTCCAGATATCAGCAATCTTAAAAAGATAAAATAAAGCAGGAGGTATCACTCTTCCAGATATCAAGGATTATTATAAGGCAATTATACTCAAGAGAGCCTGGTACTAGCATAAGAACAGGCACATAGATCAATGGAACAGAACAGAGGACCCAGAAATAAACCCACAGCTTTATGCACAACGGATATTTGACAAAGGAGGAAAGAACATACAATGGAGTAAAGACAGCCTCTTTAACAAATGGTGTTGGGAAAATTAGACATCTACCTGCAAAAAAGTGAAACTAGATCATCAACTTACACCATTCACAAAAACAAACTCAAAATGGATAAAAGACTTAAACGTAAGCCGTGAAACCATAAGCATCTTAGAAGAAAACATAGGCAGTAAGCTCTCCGACATCTGTAGCAGCAGTATATTTGCCGATTTATCTCCACGGGCAAATGAAATAAAAGGCAAGATAAAGAAATGGGACTATATCAAACTAAAAAGTTTTTGCACAGCTAAAGACAATAAGAACAGAATAAAAAGACAAAACACACAATGGGAGAACATATTTGACAGCACATCTGATAAGGGGTTAATAACAAAAAATTATAAAGAACTTATAAAACTCAACAACAGGAAGACAAGCAATTCAATCAAAAAATGGGCAATAGAAATGAATAGAAATTTCTCTAAAGAAGACATACAGATGGTCAATAGACATATGAAAAAATGCTCAACATCACTAATAATTAGAGAAATGCAAATTAAAACTACAATGAGAGGGAGGCCGGGAGAGGCAGATGCTGGGTGGGCTCAGGCACTGAGCAGTCCGGACCCGCGGTGAGAAGAGGCGAGGAGACCGCCGCCCAGCCTCCGAGGAAGGCGGTCGCCGAGGCGGCGTGAAGCATTTATAATGACTTACTGGAGGGAAGCAAGATGGCGACGGAGTAGGTGGACGTACCAACTTCCAACTCCCAGAAGCAAAGTGGATTATAACTCATTTTAGAGAAACATCATCTGGATAAACGAACTATGAACTAAACTAAGTGGACTCTTCAACCAAGGAACACAGAAGAAGCCACAATGAGACTGGTAGGAATAGCGAAAACGCGAAGAGGGCTGCCCAGCTCCCCGGAGCAAACGGCAGCCCAGAGAGACCCACGGGGCGGGAGGAAAGTTTGGTGGAGAGGGAGGGACCTGGGTCCCAGGAACCAAGCCCCAGCCTGCAGTCCTAGAGCCTAGAAGAGGCGTTTGGACAGTTTTGAGCTGTGAAACAAGTGAGGGAGCTCCCAGGCCTACAGTGTGGAATATTAGGTCCCTTCCTACTCTGCTGAGGGCTGCTTAAGGGTTTGGGGCGACAGAACGCTGAAAGGCGGTTCTGTCGGCGTGGGCAGAGGCCAAGTCGGTGGGAGCTCGGTCTAGCCCAGAGGGTCGGAGGAGACGCACAAAGAGGTACGAAAGCTGCGGGTCCACCTTTATCCCCACTTACGGGGACAAAGCGGGAGGCCAGGAACAGGCAGAAATCTGCTCTACGACCCTGCGCAGGGCGGCCCTGACCGCGGGGACCGGGCTAGGACCAGAAACGGGCAGGGGCTCGTGGCTGAGCTCACGCTACCAGCACCTCCCCCCATGCCGGAGAAACCGCGGTTGGCCAGTATACGTGCGCGAGCGGGCTCCGAGCACGGCAATGGGCTGGACCCCGAGACAAGTGGAAGCTCACAGTTGAGCTCACGCTACTATCCGGGCCTGGCCGGAGAAACCGCGGATTGCATTTATACGTGCAAAAGCGGGCTCCGAACACGGGGCGAAGTAGAGTCTGGGACGAGCGGAAGTACGCAGCTGAGCGGAAGCCAGAAAACACGCCCGGCCCAATAAACCTTGGTTTCCTACCCTGCTCAGAAGGGCCCTGGCCTCAAGGGCGGGGCTTAATCTGCAGACGGGCAAACACTCACATCTGAGAGCACGTCAAAAGCCCCGCCTAACCCGCGAAACTGTGGCGAGCAGTCTCTGACTGAGGGTTCTGGTCGGAAGTCCGGAAATAGGCTGGGTCCGCAGCTGAGCAAAGGTGCTCACCTCTACCCTTGGTGCTAAGACTTGTGGCTTCAGTGACAGCCCCTCCCACGGAGGAGAGGCAGAAATCACAGCAAAAGCCACAGTGGGCCGGCGCTGGTAATGCTCATACCCAACCACCCTAGGCAGCGGATGGGGGTGAGGGGCCTGCAGACAGACCACAACTAGAGAACACAAAGGCAACACCTACTGGACTCCAGTGGCCACAACTTGCTTATACACAGACAAAATGGGCAGGCAGAGGAATGCAAACCAAATGAATCAAGAGAAATCCCCAGAGAAGGACCTGAATGAACCAGATATAACCAAATTACCAGAAGCAGAATTTAGAATAATGATAGTTAGGATGTTCAAAGAAATTAGAGCAACAATGGATAGTCATTATGAACACCTAAATAAAGAGATAACAAGTATAAAAAACAAAATTGAAATAATAAAAAAGAATCAGAAAGAAATGACAAATACAGTATCAGAACTGAAGACCACAATGGAAGGAATTAAAAGCAGAATGAATCACGCTGAGGATCGAATAAGCGAGTTAGAGGACACAATAAACAAACGCACAGAAGCAGAGAAGAAAAAGGAAAAGAGACTTAAAAAATGTGAGGAAACTCTAAGGGAGCTTTGTGACAACAAGAAGAGAAACAACATTCGCATCATACGGGTGGCTGAAGAAGAGGAGAGAGGACAGAAAATGGAAACTTTGTTCAATCAAATCATAGCAGAAAACTTCCCTAAATTAAGGCTGGGAAACACTTCACACATTCAAGAAGCACACAGAACTCCATTAAAGAGAAACCCAAAAAGATCTACACCAAGACACATCATAGTTAAAATACCAAAGCTAATGGATAAAGAAAAAATTTTAAAAGCTGCTAGAGAAAAAAAGGCTATCACCTACAAAGGAGCCCCCATAAGGATGACATCGAACTTCTCAACAGAAACACTTGAGGCCAGAAGAGAATGGCAAGAAATAATCAAAGTAATGCAGAACAAGAACCTACAACCAAGACTACTTTATCCAGCAAGGCTAACTTTTAAAATTGAAGGAGAAATAAAGAGCTTCCCAGGAAAAGAAAGCCTCAAGGAAATCATAAAAACCAAACCAATTCTGCAAGAGATACTAAGGGGCCTCTTGTGAACAGTTTAAAGGAAGGAAAGAATAGAGCAAAAGAAGAATACAGCTTTAAAGAATAAAATGGCAGTAAACAACTACATATCAATAGTAACCTTAAATGTAAATGGATTAAATGATCCAATCATAAGACATAGGGTAGCTGCGTGGATAAAGAAACAGGATCCATACATATGCTGTCTACAAGAGACACACCTTAAAACAAAAGATGCTCATAGACTGAAGGTAAAAGGATGGAAAAAAATATTTCATGCAAATGGAAATGAAAAGAAAGCAGGGGTAGCAATACTTATATCAGACAAAATGGACTTTAAAACAAAGGATGTAGTAAGAGATAACGAAGGACTCTACATAATAATAAAGGGAACAATTCAACAGGAAGATATAACTATTATAAATATCTATGCACCACATATAGGAGCCCCGACATACATAAAGCAGACTTTGATGGATATAAAGGGCGAGATTAACAACAATACTATCATAGTAGGGGGTTTCAATACCCCTCTAACACCACTGAATAGATCCTCAAGTAATAAAATAAATAAAGAAACAGCAGACTTAAAGGAGACACTAGATCAACTTGATTTAATAGATATCTTCAGAACTTTTCACCCTAAAGCAGTAGAATATACATTCTTCTTACGTGCTCATGGTACGTTTTCTAGGATAGACCACATATTAGGACACAAAAACGGTCTCAATAAGTTTAAAAAGATTGAAATTATATCAAGCACTTTCTCTGATCACAATGCCATGAAACTAGAAATTAACGACAAAAGAAAAACTGAAAAATACTCAAACACTTGGAAACTAAATAGCATGATATTAAATAATGAACGGATTAACAATGAGATCAAAGAAGAAATAAAAAAGTTTCTAGAAACCAATGATAATGAGCATACATCAACTCAAAATTTATGGGACACAGCAAAAGCAGTTCAGAGAGGGAAGTTTATTGCACTACAGGCATATCATAAGAAGCTAGAAAATGCTCAAATAAACAACCTGACCCTGCATCTAAAAGAACTAGAAAAACAGCAAGAATAAAACACAAGACAAGTAGAAGGAAGGAAATAATAAAGATCAGAGCAGAAATAAATGACATAGAGGCGAAGGAAACAAAACAAAGGATCAATGAAACCAGAAGCTGGTTCTTTGAAAAGGTAAACAAGATTGATGAACCTTTAACTAGACTCACCAAGAAAAAAAGAGAGAGGACTCAAATAAATAAAATTAGAAAAGACAGTGGAGAAATAACAACTGACACAACAGAAATACAAAGCATTGTAAGAAAATACTATGAAAAACTATATGCCAAAAAATTGGACAATCTTGGTGAAATGGACAAATTTCTTGAATCATATAACCTTCCAAAAATCAATCTGGAAGAATCAGAACACCTAAACAGACCAGTTACAGCAAATGAGATTGAAACAGTTATCAAAAAACTCCCAAAAAAGAAAAGTCCTGGGCCTGATGGCTTCACAAGTGAATTCATTCAAAAATTCAAAGAAGAACTAACTCTTATCCTCCTCAAGCTATTTCAAAAAATTCAAGAGGAAGAAAGACTTCCAAACTCCTTTTATGAGGCGAGCATAATTCTGATCCCAAAACCAGGCAAAGACAACACAAAGAAAGAAAATTATAGGCCTAGATCCCTGATAAATTTAGACGCTAAAATTCTCAACAAAATATTAGCCAACCGGATCCAGCAATATATGAAAAAAATCATACACCACGATCAAGTGGGATTTATCCTGGAGAGGCAAGGCTGGTTCAATATTCGCAAATCGATCAATGTGATTCATCACATAAACAAAAGGAAGGACAAAAATCACATGATAATTTCAATAGATGCAGAAAAGGCATTTGATAAAATCAAACACCCATTCATGCTCAAAACTCTCAGTAAAGTGGTAACACAGGGATCATTCCTTAACATGATAAAGGCCATCTACGATAAAGCCACAGCAAACATCATACTAAATGGACAAAGATTAAAAGCAATCCCCTTAAGATCAGAAACCAGGCAGGTATGCCCCCTTTCACCACTCTTATTCAACATAGTTCTGGAAGTCCTAGCTACAGCAATCAGACAGGAAGAAGAAATAAAAGGCATCCAAATTGGAAAAGAAGAAGTAAAACTGTCACTATTTGCAGATAATATGATATTGTATATTGAAAACCCTAAAGTCTCAGTCAAAAAACTACTGGACCTTATAAATGAATTCAGCAAGGTGGCAGGATATAAAATTAATACTCAGAAATCAGAGCCATTTCTATATACCAACAATGAACTGTCAGCAAAAGAAATTAAGGAAACAATCCCGTTCACTATTGCAGCCAAAAATATAAAGTACCTAGGAGTAAATTTAACCAAGGAGGTTAAGGACTTGTACTCGGAAAATTATAGAAGATTGATAAAAGAAATCAAGGAAGATACAAACAAGTGGAAGCATATACTGTGCTCATGGCTAGGAAGAATAAACATCATTAAAATGTCTATATTACCCAAAGCAATTTATAAATTCAATGCAATACCAATTAAAATACCAATGACATACTTCAAAGATATAGAACACATATTCCAAAAATTTATATGGAACCAAAAAAGAACATGAATAGCCTCAGCAATCTTAAAAAGAAAAAATAAAGCAGGAGGTGTCACTCTTTCAGATATCAAGGTTTACTATAAGGCAATTATACTCAAGACAGCCTGGTACTGGCATAAGCACAGGCTCATAGATCAATGGAACAGAACAGAGGACCCAGAAATAAACCCACAGCTTTATGGACAACTAATATTTGACAAAGGAGGAAAGAATATACAATGGAGTAAAGACAGCCTCTTTAACAAATGGTGTTGGGAAAATTGGACATCTACCTGCAAAAAAATGAAACTAGACCATCAACTTACACCATTCACAAAAACAAACTCAAAATGGATAAAAGACTTAAATGTAAGCCGTGAAACCATAAGCATCTTAGAAGAAAACATAGGCAGCAAGCTCTCCGACATCTGTAGCAGGAGTATATTTGCGATTTATCTCCACGGGCAAATGAAATAAATGGCAAGATAAACAAATGGGACTATATCAAACTAAAAAGTTTTTGCACAGCTAAAGACAATAGGAACAGAATAAAAAGACAAACCACACAATGGGAGAACATATTCGACAGCACATCTGATAAGGCATTAATAACTAAAATTTATAAAGAACTTATAAAACTCAACACTAGGAAGACAAACAACCCTATCAAAAAAATGGGCAAAAGAAATGAATAGAAATTTCTCCAAAGAGGACATACAGATGGCCAATAGGCATATGAAAAAATGCTCAACATCACTAATCATTAGAGAAATGCAAATTAAAACCACAATGAGATATCACCTCACACCAGTCAGAATGGCACTCATCAGCAAAACAACACAGAATAAGTGCTGGCGAGGATGTGAAGAAAAGGGAACCCTCCTGCACTGCTGGTGGGAATGCAGACTGATGCAGCCACTGTGGAAAACTGTTTGGAGAATCCTCAGAAAATTAAAAATTGAACTGCCTTTTGATCCAGCTATCTCACTTATAGAAATATACCCTAAGAACACCATAGCACTGTTCGAAAAGAAGACACCCCCCCCCCGTGTTTGTGGCTGCATTGTTCACAATACCAAAGATCTGGAAACAGCCCAAGTGTCCGTTAGAAGAGAAGTGGATTAAAAAGCTATGGTACATATGTACTATGGAATACTACTCAGCCATAAGAAATGATGACATCGGATCATTTATAACAAAATGGATGGACCTTGATAACATTATACGGAATGAAATAAGTAAATCAGAAAAAAAGAAAAACTGAGAACAGCATGATTTCATATATAGGTGGGACATAAAAGTTAGACTATGAGACATGGACAAGAGAGTGGTGGTTATGGAATGGGGGGAGGGAGGGAAGGGTGGGATAGGGAGGAGGAGAGGGACACAGGAAAAACCAGATAGAAGGTGACAGAGGACAATTTGACTTTGGGTGATGGGTATGCAATACAATTGAATGATAAGATAACCTGGAGATGTTTTCATTATACATATGTACCCTGATTTATTGGTGTCACCCCATTAAAATTAATAATAATAAAATATTAAAAAAATAATAATAATTGTTTAGAATAGAGTGTAGTATTGTTTAGAATACATAGTAAGAATTTGAAGATATAAACTTGTGGACCTTTGTAGTGTATTTCTAATTAGAAAGTTTAAACAAGGCAAGTATTAGGTGGAGGAGACTTAGAATAAGGCAGTGGTTCTCAAAGTGTGCGCCTAGGTGCACTGCTGCACCCTAGATTTTCAGGTGTGCCGTATGGTATTCCAGAGAAATATGTGACTGTTGGGGACCAAAAAAACAACAAGCTTTTTGAAGTTTAGATTTTTGGGGGACAGAGGTGTGGGGTATTGACTGGAAGCTGATAGTCTGCCCAACCCCCCACCACATTTGCCTGATTAGGTTGCAAAAGGCTGTTAAGCTGTGATGCTGGATTGTTTACACTACCCCCCCATGTTCTCTGGAAAGACTGGAGACAAGTTTCTTCTATCCTTTGTTTGGTGTAAAGTTATGATATGTATGGTGGGGGTTTTCTGCACTTGGTAAAATTCTTGGGTTGCCTTGGAAACGTGATCAGAGACCATTGATCTGCTAATGGCCTCACTTTGTCCTATAAATAAAGCAAGATGCGGTTTTGGGCATGCTTTGTTCTTGCCAGTAGCAATTTCAGGGCCCTCCTAACCCCATATTTTCTTAATTCATATATTTTCTTAACTCCACACAGTTCCCACTCGGGACCTGGAATTACTAGCTGCGCTGGTTCGCAGCATGTGCCCAGATATAAAAATAAATATAGTTACTTACTCTATTATACCATTTCATTACAGAAATACTGCTCTTTTTGTTAACACATAATTATTATATTTGTTATTAACACATCACTATATTATTATTTTTAGATAAATACACCTATAATATAGTGGATAGATTTCTCAAAAAGAAGTGTGATACTGAAGAATCCAATTCTGGAAATGAGCAAAAGTTAAGTGTAAATAAAATACGGCTTGAAGTCTGATGGGCAGAATTTAATTTATAGCATTTTCTATCACTTAACACTGAACAATATGATTGGATTAGAAACCCATTCATGGAAGCTTCAAGTGATTTTGGTTTAACATTAACAGAAGAAGAACTGGAAGCTATATCCACTGATTGTGGATTGATGATTAAACATAAGAAATTATCTCTTGAAACCTTTTGAATTTCTATAAAAGAAGAATATGTGGCAATATATAAAAAAGTTTTGAACATTTTACTACAATTTTTAAAATCTTATTTATGTGAATTAGGATTTTCTACCCTCAACACAATTAAGAGTAAAAGAGAGGAATTCTTCAATGTATTGACAAGGAAATGAGAGTTTGCCTTTCAAATATATGCCCAAACGTTGAAGAAATCACTAGGACACATCAGGGTCATGTTTCTCATAAACACAAGAGTGAAGAAACTTAACACATTTGTGCCAGGCCCTGCCAAATTTACTAAATCTTACTAAGAATATATCTCTAAATATAAAAGATAACTTTTTTGTTTTTTTTTTATTTTTTAACCCCTTTTTTATGAATTCTAAAAAGCATAACTCAGAAAATGTAACATAAAAATGTTTTTTAATGTCAGAATAAATTTAATTTTGTCATATTTATTTTGTTTAATTACCATAAAAGCACGTTTGGACTTTATAGTTTTTCTTTATATTTGACTTAATTATTATAACATATTTCTCAGAAATTTGTATATGGTGCGCCTACAATTATTTGTAGGATTTTAAATGCTTCCCGACTTCAAAAAGTTTGAGAGCCATTGGACTGAGGTAACAGCAGTGAAAAGGGGGAAAAGAGACAAATCAGAGTGGTGCCTTGAAGCAAGAATTAAAATTAGAATAAAGAAAAGTAGGTACCCTACACTCCCAATTCTGGGAGAACAGAACTTCCCCTGCCATTGGGGGAGCTAAGAATGTGAGACAAGGTCATCTGTGTGATTAGTCACTGCCCCCTTGACCACCCTTCTGTGTTCTACTGTGTTAACACATGACAGCCACTCTTGGTGGGTGACTCCCAGTTACATTTTTCCAGTAGTGGCTCTGGTAGGTATTGGACAGTGAGAAGGGGCATGATGACTCCTTTTAATACTTTTTTTAAGAGCACTTTTCAGTGTTTCCAGCACTCACACACCAGCGCCTGTTGTTCAGTCCTGGTTTCCATATTTCACACCCTGTTCAGAGTTCTAGAACCTGGCTGCCCAGAACCCCCTTGATGTTGTCAGTACTAGTTCCAGCTCTGTATTTGTACTTGTGAAGTAAGCAAGTACTTTTGAAGGACTTTACAGCCTTTGCGCCATAGTTTCAGTGCCTCTTTGGGTGCTAAGACCTTTCTACACTCCAAGTCATACAGCAGAGGCTTGTTCTTAGCCTATTTCATCACCAATGATTCTCTTCTGTGACCACAGACCTACAGATATTAGCTGCATCCTGCGCTGACTGTAGGATTACATCATCTTCCTTTTTTGTTCTTTCAGCTCCTTAACACATTTGAAACAAGTTACCTATATTACCCACAAAACATCATTTTTCTTACTGACCAGGTCCTAAGTTATCCAGTACTTGTTACTAACAATGGGCCAACCAAACATGATCACTAAAATTGGATTCTTAGTGTAAGTTGCTGAGTTATGTGAGTTTAAATGCAAGGATGCCACAAATCCCACAAAAAAACAGGATACTAGTAATCACTGGAATTATGATTTCCTAAATTATCAATTGAGATTACTTGAAATGAACCTCTTATAAGAGGCAATAATTTAGGAGAAGAATTTAATGCTACATTGGATTGTTGATAGAAGTGGTGATTTTTATGTACTATGGGGTGATATGTCTGGTTTTGAAGAATTTACAGACTCAGGGCTTTAAACTCTCAGCACAAGGAATGATAAAAAATAATTGTTCATAGTATACCTAAAAGACTCATTTATTTATTTAGTTATTTTAGTACAGGGCACATATGACTGAAAAATCAGATTTTAAAATCAAATTATACATGATGCTACATTACAACATAAGTTGAACTCAGACCCTTGTAAAGTATGCCATTTGGAAGTAAAGATATTGATGGGGATAGAATGGGGACTCTGAGACTTAAAATAGGAACTTTAGGGTGGATAAGAAAGCATCTGAGATATGTGAGCATCCTTGGCCAAGATAAAGAAACACCTCCTCTCACCTGACCAGGCGGTGGTGCAGTGGATAGAGCGTCGGACTGGGATGCGGAAGACCCAGGTTCGAGACCCCGAGGTTGCCAGCTTGAGCGCGGGTCCATCTGGCTTGAGCAAAAGCTCACCAGCTTGAACCCAAGGTCGCTGGCTTCAGCAGGGGGTTGCTCGGTCTGCTGAAGGCCCTCGGTCAAGGCACATGTAAGAAAGCAATCAATGAACAACTAAGGTGTCACAACAAAAAACTGATGATTGATGCTCCTCATCTCTCTCCATTCCTGTCTGTCCCTATCTATCCCTTTCTCTGACTCTCTCTCTGTCCCTGTAAAAAATCAAATCAAATCAATAAATAAATAAATAAAAGAAACACCTCCTCTCTTGACCAAAGAGATTGATCTTCCTTTGTTTAAAGATCTTGCAATAACCTTACTCAAGGCAGTTGTCGCCATGCAAGATGGTAACTAGAATAGTAAACCAGTACCACATTTTTATGGAAATTTCCAAGATTATTGTCGTCATTAAAACTAGGAAAATGTGTAGCAATGTTGATACCTACCAACTCCCAATGTTGCCATCTGTACAAAAGGCAGATGGGTGTTGGAGAAGAACTGCAGATTATGATAAATTTAATTATGCACCGATTCCAATTGCAGATGCTGTTCCATATGTGAGATCTTCAGCTACAATCTAGGTGCAAAGCAAACCAATTCAGAAATTAGTTGTGCAATTTTCTTCTATACCAATTATAAAAAAACACCAGAGTAATTTTCCTCTATCACAAAGGGTCAGCTGTATCCCTTCATGCACATTTTGAATTATGTCAGTTCTCCTGATCTTTGTTCTAATCTGCTCTTCAAGGACCCATATCTAATTCACTTCCTAAATGTGTTTGCCAACATATTGCATTCTTTGGAGTAGTTAAAATAACATTGGTAATCTGCTCTTCATGTGTTTGGTAAAGAATAAAGTCATGTGAGGTAGTAAATTGACAACTCATTTTTCTATAGAAATTATTCTAGTCTTTCTACCTCTTTACTAGTTTGTTTTGTAAATTATACTTTTCTACAAAATTATTATTTTGTTCTTTTACATCTTTAACTCTTTAACCACTATTATTGTTGTTTTATGAAGTTGAGGCATTTGGTTCTTAGAATTCAACATTAATACATTTTCACTGATATCGGTTCTTTTTAACATTACAGAGTATCCTTTGTCTTAGATAATGTTTTTTTTTTTGGTAGGAATTCTGCATTGACTAATAGATTATGACTCCAGCTTGCTTTTTCTTTGTTTTTGTTATGTATAATTTGCCATTCTTTTATTTTCAAGCTTTCTGAATTAGTTGTTTTAGTTATTTATTGTGTATAGCTATATAGAGTATATTTACATATTTATAAAAAATATTTTGCTTTATTAAAAAATTTGGAAATTTGTGAGTTAAGTTCATTTATATTTACTAATATGAGAGATATTTCTGGTCCTATTTTTATTGTATAATTTTATATTAGGTTTTACTTTTTAAGATTTTTAAATAGACAGATTAGTGTTCTCGTTTCTTCACTGTATTTTTCATGAGTAGTTTCTTCTAATAGTTATGAAAGTTTGCCTTTTTGTTTTAGTCATTACCTTCATAATTATAACTTTATATAATACCCCTACTTATCTACTTCTTTTGACAGTAAGTATTCCTACTTTGAATAATGATAGAATAGTGTTCCATTTTATTTCCTTTTCTCTACTTCCTAGTTTTTGTCAATAATATTAACTTTATCAATATTTACAGTTATACTTTTATGTACATTTATAATTTTATTACTGGACTTCGGTTTTGAAAAATTTCTTTGTCCTGGCCTGTGGTGGTGCAGTAGATAGAGTATTGACCTAGCTTGCTGAGGTCACTGGTTCAAAACCCTGGTCTTGCCAAGGCATATATGAGAAGCAACTGCTATGAGTGGGTCATTCCCACTCCTTCACCCACCCCCAACTTTTCTCTTACTCTCACCTCTCTCTAAAAAAAAAATCAATAAATAAAATTTTTAAGAAAAGAAAGAGAGATTATTTTGATACCTAGCTAATAGAGTACCTTTACAATCAGTGAACTTACCTCCTATGTCGTTTCTTCCTCCCTTCTGATTTTAGTTAGCTGTTTTATTTGTACATAGGCATATAACTTTTCTATTCTGTTCTGTCACCAGAAGCCCCACATTTGTTTGAATCCTGGTTTTATGGTCACATGTGTTCAATGCTCAACAAAATAAGATCACCAAATATTTGATCACAATTTTTCCTGTTCATCTCTTGGTCTAAATTAATTTTCCACTAGCTTTCTCAAGAAAGGCTGATGGTTTTCTTTTTCTGTTTTGTTTTTTACATGTTCAAAATTGTTTATCTACAGTCCTTTTACTTAAGAACATCTTGGTCAAACAAAAATGTCCTTGGCTTAAAATCACTTCCCTTGAGTATTTTGTAATTCTTCTCTTCTCTCCGTTGCTGTGGAGAAACCTATATCTAGCTTGATTTTTCCCCCTATTTGTTTATATCACTGCCCAAAAGAGTGGGCTATCTTTATAGTCCAAGAAATTAAATTTACAAAGATTATTCCCAATGTTGAGTTTCTGGGTCAGTTATTTTTTTTGAGGGGTTAGACAGGCGGTGGGGAATCTAGATGAAGTGTGCCTTACAATATATAGATTCAAGGGTATTTGTTTTGTTTAGTTTTTTAAATTTCAAGAAAGCCTTTATGAGTTGTATTTTTAACTTATTTTCTGTCATATTGTTTTTATTTTATTTTTCAGATACTACAGCAAGGCATACATTGTACATTTGTGCCTGTCATGTAAAATGCCTTTGTCTCTCTAATCTTTTAACACTTTTTTTTATTCTGCATAATTTTGTTTCTGTTTGCTGAGCTATCTTTGAAAGCTTTTACAGGACTTTTATATCTATAAAACTATCTGTCTCCTAGTTTTAATAAATATAGAGATTGTTGGTCTTCTTTAGTTATTTTTTTAAAAAATGTTAATTCTGAACAATTTCAAAGAAGAGATCATGTCTAATGAAACCATATTTGTATAAGAAGTTTCTCTAAGAATAAATTGATGGTTGCCAGATGGGAACATAGTTCAGGAGATGGGTAAAAAAGGCAAAAGGATTAGGTAATACAAATTGCCAGTTATAAAAACAGTCATGAGAATATAAAGTACAGAATAAAGAATATAATAAACAATATTATAATAACTATGTGCCAGATGGGTACTAGACTTATTGGGGGGAACACTTTATAAATTAGGTAAGGTCTAAGCACTATGTTTTACACCTAAAATGAGCATAACAATGTGTGTTAACTATAATGGAAAGAAGCATTTTTTTTACAGAGACAGAGAGACAGAGAGGGGAAAGATAGAGAGAGACAGGAAAGAAGAGAGATGAGAAGCAATTCTTCATTGTGGCACCTTGGTTGTTCATTGATTACTTTTGCATATGTGCCTTAACCAGGGGGCTACAGCAGAGTAAGTGACCCCTTGCTCAAGCCAGCAACAGTGGGCTGCTAGTCAGCAACCTTTGAGCTCAAGCCAGCAACCATGGGGTCATGTCTATGATCCCATGCTCAAGCCAGTCACCCTGCACTCAACCTGGTGAGCCTGTGCTCAAGTCTGTGACCTCAGGAATTTGTACCTGGGTCCTCTGCATGCCAGTCTAACGCTCTATCCACTGCGCCATGGCCTGGTCAGGCTATAATGGAAAGTTTTTAAAAATTACTTTAAATAATAAAAAAGAAAGCTCTCTAACTAGTTATATTAAAATCAATAACAAAATAGAGCTGTTCTCTGTAACTACTGCTATTTAAAGTGTACTAGAGATCCTGGCACGTAGTAAAGAGAAGGGGGGAAAAAGTCAAAAGTTGGAAAGGAAAAGATAAGTGGTTACCACTCAGAAATGTATAATTTTCTGCATAGAAAACTAAAACTAATTCACTTATAAATTATTAAAATGAATACACTTAAAAGAAACTGGAAGATACCACTACAAAAATACCACTTCCATGTCTGTATCACAAAAACAAACAGAACAAAAATGCAAAGCAGAAAGTTTACAATTGCAACAAAACTTATAAGATTACTAGAAATAAGTGTTAAAACTTTCAATAAGTAAAAAATTTGTTTGGAGAAAATTATAAAACTCTACAGAACAGCATTAAAGATACTTAGTTAAAAGGAAATTATATAATTTTCATGGTTGAGATGACTCTAATAAAATGAGGTCAAACCTGCCCATATTGGGCTAAAGATTTAAAGTGATTGAAGGCATATATGGATCTAAGAAGGGACTTAATAAACTATTACTAAAGTGTATATGGAAGAGAAAAGGGTCAATTAGTGCCAACATAATCCTGAAGAAGAAAAAAGTGAAGGGCTTTGTACTAACAAATTATCACAATATCAATTTACAGTATTGTTATACAGTTTGACACTGACATAGGGTAGACAAATGCCCACCAGAAACCCTGGAAACATGCCTATGTATATAAATTTGTTATATAACAGGTAGCATCACAAATCAGTGGCAAATTAGAGATGGTTTGATAAATGGTGCTAATGTAATTGATTGTTCATGTAAAAAGAAAAAGAAATACATTGAACTCATGCTTTAATTCTAAATAGAATAAGACTTACACGTAAAAGTATAACTCTCTAAAAACTTAGAAGATAATACAAAAATATATCTGTATGACCTTATAATACAAAATGACTTCCTAAATATGACACAAAACCCCTAACAATAAAAGAAAAGATAATAGCCCTGGCTGGTTGGCTCGGTTGGTTGAGTTGGTTGGAGCGTCACTTCCAAGTACAGAAATTGCTGGTTCAGTCCCTGGTGGGAGCACATATGGAAGCAGACTCATATTCCTGTCTCTCTTTCCCTTCCTTTCTCTCTAAACTCAATGAATTAAAAAAAAATATTTAAAGGAAAGGGTAATAAATACAACACTAAAATTTTTAATATTTCACTTATCAAACATCATTAAAAGAGTAAAACTGCAAGCCACAAACTGGGAGAAAATATTTGCAACAGACTTAGCCAATAAGGGTTTGTTCCAATAAACTAAGTGAACAGAAAGAACAATCCATATAGCAATATGAATAAAGCAAATCACAGAGGACTATGTACATGTATAAGTATTTTTGATAAAACTCTAAAACTAGCAAAAACAAAGTTTTGTTTAGTGTTATGTACACTTGAAATATAAACTAATTATTTTAAAGAAAAAAATCAATAAATATACAAATCAATACAGTAGTTACTTCTACGAAGGGGAGATAGAGGTGGATAAAGTAGAAACCCATAGATAAATAAATTAAATCGTATTGATAAATTCTAAGTTCATTACTTAGATAATGCTCCCTGGTGCTTGTAAGACTTTAAAGAAGTCTTTAAAGGTTTTCTGTATGTTTTATATCTAAAATATATATTATTTATATTCTTTTTAAGATCCACTTTATTTTTTAATTTTAATGACACAGAACATTCATAAATTATAAGTGTATATATAGGTCAGTAAGTGATCACAAAATGATTACATCCATGTAACCACCACCCATGGTAAGAAATAAAACATTACCACACACCAAATGCCCCCTTCTAACCACTTTACCTTCCTCCTTCTATAACCTGTCCAAATATGTTTTTGTATTTATGTAATTGTCCATATAAAATATCATAAAGAATTTTAAGCAAGGAGAGCATGTTTTTGCTGAAGTAAACTATTTTTAGGAAAATTTTCAACCTCAACCAGTTAAGAAATTTTATATAGGAAGAGAGGAAAGAGATATCTACCCTGCCTGCAAATCAAACTATTATATCCAAATAGTTTAAAGGAGTAATAAGAGATAATTGTTGTGTTGCCTAACTATTTCCTGGGACACTCTTATTATAGTTTGGTCTCAAGAAAATCTTCAGTCAAAACCCTTTCTGCTTGAGAGCTTATCAATGTTTAAACACAACTATATATTATGTCCCAAATTTTTCTCTTTCCTAAACTATCTATTCTCCAGTTTCTTTAGTCATTCTTTATGCAAGTTCCATTTTATAGAACTTTGCCATCTGAGTGTTTCCCACTGGATATATGGCAATTTGAAAAATGCCTGTCTTTAGTGCTGAGAACTTAATCCAAAATATCATCTGTGCTCTGACCACTGCAGAATCTACTGAAACTATTATCTTCTTGGTGCTATATTGCTGTGAAACTAGCATAAAATTATATTAACTATATATTTTTATATTAGCCCTATAATTGCATTGGGTGACATAAATCACCAAGTCTACTTTCTCATAAATATTATTATGATTTTAACCTCTGTTCTTCTATTCCTATTTAACTAATTATTTTATTATATCTGTGTTTAGTCTTGTCTCATGACACAAGACTTCATCTTTTATAGTCTATCTCTTCCAGTGGTTTTGATTCAAGAGATTGATTGACATTGAATCATACATCCAATGAAAAAGAAATAACCACCTGTATCATTTTGGTTTCATAAGTCCTCTAAGACACAAAAATTAGAGTTACTAAAAATCAGCAACATAGGCAATTTTTTCCAAATCAGTTTTATTTAGTGGCAGATCCTACACTTGAGCCATCATATTTTGGATCCAGGGTTCCTTTTACTGAACTACACCTATACTCTTCCTAACACTAGACTGTTCATACTGAGTAAAATTATCCTTAAAAACTCATTAACTATAAAGACCTAGAATGAGAAAGTATATCCTGATAAAAATCCCCAAATCACTTGACTTTCATAAGTAACTGCTAATAATATTCAAGATTCCAAGAATCATGCAAAGAAAATTATAATACATATTTTGATAGCATAAGTCATGACACAAATGTCAAGGAAAATAATTAGACATCTTGGCTTCTGTGTAGGAACTTGTTAAGGTTTCTATCCATTGCAAGAAATAAATTAGGCTGAGGAGGGGATATCTAGTCTGTATTTGCTGGAAGGAAGCCTGAAAAACCATGCATCAGAGTCTTCAGAGGCAGTTTTACAAGGAAAAGTAGGACAAAAGTAGTACTCTAGAGCCTTGTTCAGAGGGCAAGTCTGTGCACATGGAATGTAACAAATTAGATGTTTCAAATTTTTATTTTGGTGCTTTTACAATACATAGATGTATCTGAATGATTGCAACGATCTTCAATTGGGAGTTTTTCAATCATTAGGGAACTAAAGGTGATAGGTGTTTCTTCAAATTAAAAAAAGAATAGTTCATCTTGAAAAACAAATAGTACTAATTGAAAAGAAGCATCATGTGTTAGTGTAAGCAAGAAATAAAAACTAGTGTGTGCCCTTGGTCAAGTTATTTCACTATTCTGCACCACTATTTAGCATCTGTAAACTAAAATGTAGGAAATTCAGAACTATTTTCAAAGCAAAACTGCAAAGAAGTTCATGATATATCCAAATAAAACTGATGCAAAGAGAGGATGGAAAGCCAATGAAATCATAAGGTCTGAAAGAAAAAGAAAAAGAGAACACTGGGATCGTTCCATCTGTCTCTAATGTGTCACACTGTCCTCAATCATTGAAAATTAGCATACATACCAGGTACTGAAAGCAATATATAACTGACTGGCATAAGCAGTCATGGGTAGTATCAGATTTGTTTTCAGAAAGCAACTTCTAGAAACAATATCAACAAGGCAGTTTGGAAACTTCTGTCTAAAAAAGCATAACCAGGACTTGAAACAAGAAGCAGCCTAGGATGAGCGACTGACTACGTTTGCCAAGAGCACTAATTCATTGCAATTCTCCTCTATCCAAGTTTTTTTTTTCTCTAGTTTCATCAGCAATTCTGTACGAAATATTTACAAGTACATAATATCTCTTTAAAAAAAGAAAAAAACAACAACCTTAAAAGGGTAAACAGAGATAACATATATTGTCTTAACTTAAACTTCCTCCAGTAAGCACAATGACTAAATATAAAATCAGGCTTCAGACTCCATCAAGTCTAGTGCCACCAAACAAATCTGACATTTTGCTCCTACACAAATGAATTATAGTCATCCCCCCTTATCTGCTGGGGATATGTTCCAAGACTTCCAGTAAGTGTCTGAAACCAAGGATAGTGCCAAATTCTTTATATACTGTTTTTACCTATACATACATACTTGTGATGGAGTTTAATGTATAAATTAGACACAGTAAGAGATGAACAACAATATCATAATAGAATAAACAATTTTAACAATATACAGTACTCTAATAAAAGTTGTGTAAATGTGGTCTCTTTCTCAAAATATCTTACTGTTCCCACTTTTTCACTTAAAGGAAGCACTTTATGGGGTCTCTTTGGCATCTCCAAATTGCCAGCATCACTACTTTGGTGCTTTGGAGCCTGTGTGACTAGGGAGCAAGGAATGTATACCCCAGAGATATAATTGGAAAACAGCGAATCACTTCATGGGCAGGGCAGAGCAAAAGAGCGTGATATTTCATCACACAATTCAGAATGGCTCTCCACTTGAAACTTACAAATTGTTTATTTCTGGAATTTTCCATTTAATATTTTCAGACTGCAAGTCAGTGAAACCATGGAAAACTAAAATAAATGAAATACAGTATGGGAAGGCTACTGTATTTAAATATTTTTTTTACATTTAAAAACTAGTAAGAAAGCAGAATCAGAAATATTTTGATTGGTTCTCTGATAATCAAAATTATCAGTAAAGGAAGTATTCTCATTCTAATGGCTAGAAAGAGAAATAGAGAAAGAAAGTTTGAACGTGCCAGTTCCATTCGCTTTCAGTTTTCTGCTTGGTTTCAAACATAAATACCCTCCAGCATATTAACAACTTGAGCCTTTCTTATTTGTGCTTTCATGATGCTTGGAGAACACAGTCAAAGGCAGAATTCAGCCAGGACTGCATCGGTGAAGTCTGAGCAATTCACATACACTGAGCTTTCAGAAAAAACCAAGGCATCTACAGTGTGTCCATAAAGACATGGTGCACTTTTGACTTTTGACCAGTCAAAAGTGCACCATGACTTTACGGACACAGTCACGCTGTATTTCCCCATCAATTGCCAGGGGCACTGGCAGATTCTGCTTAACACCAGTAGAACCATCTGGACCCCTGAGCACTCCCACTTAATTTAAGACATTAAGCGCCTAACATACCAAAGAAAGCTTCCTAAATTCATCTGTTGAGAGTAAAATGAGGATTTCCTGAGACATGTTGAAATTCGCTTTCAGCTCCCTTTTGTGTGCAGCAACCTGCACCGTGTACAGTGTCAGCCCAGCCTTGCTAACTTTGTTAGAGGGAGGGCCAGTAACAACACAGCTGATTATAAAAGAAAGGGAAGAATCTCAGAAGACCATTGAATTCTTATAATGTGCATAGTGTTATTTTGGCACTCTGCCCAGGGCTCATCAAAGATAAATGAGGTTTGAAGAGTCGATTTTTTTAATGTTAAATTTAATAAACATTCCTCTTTCTCTTTCTTTCTTTCTTTCTTTCTTTCTTTCTTTCTTTCTTTCTTTCTTTCTTTCTTTCTTTCTTTTCTTAACTGGCAAGGGAATGGGAAAGACATCAAAGCAGGTTTCCTATAAATCTATATGAAAATGAATTTCAGAGTCAACTTTTCTGCTTTTATTACATGTGGTGTTTTTATTTATTTATTTTATTATTAGTTTTTTGGAAGCTGGAAGAAACATATTCAGTGCCTTACAAATTGCTTTAGAGAAATATAATAAATCTCTCTCTATATATGGAAAAGTTTATAGAGTTAGGTTTATTTTTTTTATTTATTTATTTTTGCTAAATATACATAACTTTGAGTTCTTTCTCTTATATTAAGATTGTTTCTGAAATTTTTTTCTTCAGTTTTTTAAATACATATTTCATTAGATTTCCTAGATATTTAGTAATTTATAATTCTGAAGTCCAATGACAGGAGAGATGTTTAATATTTTGACCATATAAACTTTTGGTTTTTTTAAGCTGCTACTCCTAAAATCCTCATCCAAGCTTTAAAATACTACAACAATCCTTATTTTAGTTCTAAGGCTAAAATTTTGATGGAAAATAGGAAGAGGGAGCATGTCCATTAACATCGCCACATCAGCCTCTGAATGTGTTTGTCGTGTGTGAAATTATATTTTTATGGCACTTGTCTGGTTTTGTTTGAATCAGCTCGATTGAAAATCATCTTGAACCCAATTTTTATCTAGTAACTGCCTCTCAATACACATTACTCTTGCAACTATTAATGATTTGTTGGTTCAGCTTTTCAGGCAAGGCTATTTGAATGCACAAGGGGGTTACCAGAGTGTTCTTATGACTATGTCAAAGTTAAGCAAATCCAAAGTTGCTGAGTTATATCAGTGGTTAAATCTCCATTACAGAAACTGTATGTTAAGAGAAAGTTCAGAGTTCACAGTTCCCAAAAAGGAACTTAGTGCTACTAACATAGTTTTAAATCCAGACTAATAAATCAAAATGCTCATGGATTGAAGGACAGTTTCCTTGAGTGGAAGGTAGTCTCAGAAGCTAGATAAATACTTTCAACCCGAGTTCTGGATAACGGTCTTAATTGTTCACCTAACTTTCTTAACACTGGGTTCATCATTTTATAAATGGTCCACCATTAAAAAATAAATACCATTACCAGACACATGTGATTAATACCTAAAATCATCAATCCTCATTTATCTGTTAGACCAAAGAGAATGCTGTCTGTGCTGACTGGAAGAGCCATGGGTCAGAGACAGATGTTTCCCCAGGTTTTCTTCATTTACCTCAATTGCCACTGCCTTATGAGGAAATAATAGGCATGGACAGGAACATAGTAAAACTCCAGTGCTTTATATGGGACACCAAATTATTAGCACAGCAAGGGAAACTTTAAATAGATATTAAAGAAAGTCAACCTTTCTTAAGTGTTCCGAACAAAGTTGGCAGCCATTCAGCAGTGCTAATGGAACGGAAAATATCCGGTGGTGGAATTCAAATAATTTAACAACCGGTTCTCTACCCTAATGACCATTTTAAGTATAAAATAATGATATACCAAAAGGTAGTTTATTATTTCATGCATTTAATTCTTATATAAAAACAATAAAAGAGGTATAGAAAACTAGATTATGTTATTAGAGTTTTAAAATATTAATAAAGAAGTATTAAATAATACCTGACCAAAAAAAAAAAAAAACCACAATAAAACTGTTATTTAAGATATTTCCACACTACATCTTGACTAGCATCCTCACTTGCAATTTTTTTCACCTGTGGATGGAATTAACATCACTAACAGGCACTGAGAATACAATGTTGTGCAGATGAACGTTAAAAAAGAATAAGGAATATAAATTTGTGATTTGCACATTGGGCAGCTGCCCAGGCACCCACCTTAGAGAGAACCCTGATTACGAGTACCATTTTAACAACCAGTTCACTGAACTCAACAAAATATTATGTGTCAGTTCTGCCAAACCTGTGCGAACTGTCTGAATCCCACAACTGAAACTATCCCAAATTTAGGAGAAGATGGTTCACAAGATCCTTCCAGTGCTTCTTAACCCTAACTAAACATTACAACTGCCCAGAGATCTTGTGACTTAATGGATCAGGGTAGGAGAAGGATATGTTTTCAAAGCTCTCCAGGTAACCCCCATATGCAAAAATGGAGAACCATCAGATGGAAAATCTATCAAACAGATTGGAAACAGTGCAGAAATTTTTCAAAATACAGTTAGAACATTTCTATGCAGGCTCCCACCATCTTCCCCACACAGAATAGCACCCTTTCCAAAGAAGAAAGTTTTTCAGAATGCATGGGGAAAAAAACTATTGCACTAATAAATTGAGACCTTGTAAGTAGGAGAATTTCTTCTTTTCATATCATTGCCACATGTAGCAGTGTTTCAAAATTTAATAGACTAAATTATATATGCACAGAAAATATATTACTTTGTGTCAGTAGCATCCTTCAAGATAAAATCCTCTGGGTAGCAGGAAAGATGTACATATTTAATTGAAGTTTAAGCTTAGTTTGAGTCAATAATCAAAGTAGTCCTGTCAGGTAGTATTGTCTTTCCGGAACAACAACAAAAAAGTTCAATTTCACAGATATTCTCATCCCCTGCTTCTTTTCTCAAGGCATACTCATTGAGCGTGAAATAGTGTGTGGCCACTGAGTGTTAATGACATAAAACAAGGGTGGAGGGGAATTCTGGTGACATACAGGTCGCCAAGAGTGCATAGATAGCATCATCTGATCTCTGACAGGATGGCCAACTATCTACAGTTCACTGGATACCATATTTGCTTTGGTTCTAACTTCTGGCTAATGATGCTTTGATGTAGCTTTCATCAACCCCCTTCTGCAGACTTGGCTTTTTTCCATCCTTGCTTTCTCCAGGTTCTTGGGTACCTGCCACATGGGCCATCCAACCATAAACCTTCATAATCCACCTCTATCCCCTGCTGTAGGCTAAACTAACCCACCACACTTTTTGGAAGGCAGCAATCCTTCTATTCCTTCATTTTATTCCTGGAAAATATGATAATTTTACATTTAAAAGCTACCTTAAGTTAGAATAAAATAGAATAACATTCAAATACAGTGAGTCCATAAAGTCATGGTGCACTTTTGACCGGTCACACAGTCAAAAGTGCACCATGACTTTACGGGAACACTGTATATGTAGTACTTGGAGGGCTCTAATTTTATTACTTTGCTGCAAGCTTACCTCACTTATCACTCACCTTTTCCTGTCTTTTTATTTCCTTTTTAACTTCTATTCTCTTTTTTTTTTCCCTAGAAAAAGAGAAATATAAAGGCTATCTAGGTTCATCCTATTTGGTAGAGAAAGAGGTGAAAATGAATTGCATCGATTTTTGCTTTTGTTTTCTATGCTATTTTACTTCTCAGTTCAAGAGCCAAAGCACCACCTCAGCAAAAGTCCCAAAATGGTTTGCCTGCTTGAGACTCCAGTCTGTTAGGTAAGGAGCAAAGGTATCTCAAAGGAAAGTTAGAAATGCAGAAGTTACCATGCAGTTGACCCATCTGGACACTATCTATTTAGACAGAGTGGGACTTTCAGAGTTATTTTCTAAAAATACTATTTTTGGGGGGGAGCAGAATTTGTAAAATTAGACACTAAAATCAAACGACTATTAGAATTTTTAAGGCTATAGTACTTAAAATGCTAAGAAAAATACTATATTACTGTAGTTGCTTATCTGTGTATTTTTAAATGACATTTTAAATGCACTTAAAACTATAGTAAAATAAATGTATAATATTCAATGTGTGTCTGCATGTGTGTGTTGTTTATAAAGAAAGAAGAAATTAATCTTAACTGGAAAGATAGGCACTAGACTACAAGATCACTTAATGAGTCAACATCATGAGACAAATGAAAACTCTTTACATATTTACCTAGTTTAAATCACTTCAGGGTGCAGATTCAAGCAGTAATAATTACTTAGACTAAACAAAATAGAACACCAATGACCAAGAACAGTTCAATTCAACTAAAGATGAGTTTTTCAATATTTCTCACTTTTCATCTTAAAAATTAGTATACAATGTATTTATCCATCCAGCCAAGCAGCTAATGTCTTTTATGCTATAAGTTCTATAGCACAATTTTGTGTGGCTCTGGCCTGCGCCTCAATTTCTCTGTCTGTAATTTAGAAATAAAATTTAAAAAAAAAACTTTTCCAAGTTCCTTCACTGGACCACAGAATAGGACTTTTGATAAATTACCTTTGGCTTTTAATGGAAATAAGTTATGTATTATATATAAAGTGTGGAGCAAAAGTCAGTTTACAGTTGCTCATAGAGAAACAACGACAGTGATTAATAAATAAGAATACAAGAATAAACTGTTTCATATACTCACAATCGTAAACCTACTTTTGCCCCAATTTGTATTTATCTCTCTCTATATAGATAGATAACAGATAGATAGATATATGTTTTTAAATTTATTTCATGGCTTGAGTTTGTAAACATCTCAAAGTAGTTCCTAAATGCCAATAGCTTACTTAATTACATGATAAAGCTCTAGTCTATTTGTAATTCCATGCTAAAAATATTTATAAATACTTAACTGGCTACAAAAAACTTACAAAGCTACCAAATGTCTCTGTTTATTATTGATAGTGACTCAAATGAAGGATAAATTGTGTTCATTGTGAGGCTCTGCCTTTCTATATGTCCAGCTCCACTCTATCATTGACCAGAAACCAATTCTAAAGAAAAAGAGACAGGAATAAAACCAACAACACGTGACCACAAGATGTACTGTTTCAAAATGATCTCATGGAGTTGTGTGAACATACTATTGTTTGCCATATTCATTGAAAAAGACACAGGACAATGGTATCTATTTGCTACCAAAAAAGAGATTTAAATTCAATGTGATAAGTGATTCAATCATCAAGCCATGGAAAAAAGTCAGGATCTGAGTGGGAGGCTGTTGCAGCTTTTCCATTTTAAGAGATTAAGTAAGTTCAGCTCAACAGTCATTGAAAGAAGAGATTTGAATGGGTCAGATGTTTCCAGAGGGAGAGTGAATACAAGGCCCTGAGCTCCTTTCAACAACTATTTTTCACTATTTTTGTTATCTGATTAATTCTGCCAATTTCCTTATGAGCATGCTATGTAGTATTATTCAGTCCATCTTACGGGAGGAAAGACTCCAGGAAAGATGAAGTGAACTTCTGTGTTTGAAGTCAGATGAGTCATCAACCAGGCCTGGAATGAGCTACCTCTGCACTTTTTACACTAATTTTAGTGTCTGTGGTCTCTGATAAGAGAAGTTGAAGGATGATTGAGCTCTAAACCCAGTTTTCTCTAAGTTGATCTACTTTTCTTTCAAAAATACTAATGTATTAAAAATTAGTCACAAATGAGCAAACATCATGCATGGCTCCCTAAACCAATTAACATGTCAGGTCTAATTTACTGTTAGACAAATAATTTGAGATATTTGTAATAGAGCAGCATGAGAATTTGTTTTCTGCAATTAGGCGGTGACTTCAGTAAATTTTTGGTATTTCTTGAGGGACTTCACAACTAAAAATGAACCACGATTTTTGATGCCTCTGGGTTATATAACGAAAGGGCCATGCTGAGAATCCACACAGGTCCCTTGTCCTAGTATTAGAGGGACACTTAAACACGCCATCAGGTTAGTAAGCAAATGAACCAATCAAGAGAGTTACCAGGTCATAAAGATCTAAAGAGGCAAAAGCTGCAAATTCTTTAAATTTGAGGTTTTAGAAGGTAACAAAATGTTTTCCTTGAGTGTTAAATAAGTCTTTTTTTCTTTTTTTTTTTTTTTTATTCATTTTAGAGAGGAGACACAGAGTGAGAGAGAGAGAGAAAGAAAGGGGGGAGGAGCTGGAAGCCTCAACTCCCATATGTGCCTTGACCAGACCAGTGCAGGGTTTTGAACTGGTGACCTCAGTGTTCCCAGGTCGACGCTTTATCCACTGCGCCACCACAGGTCAGGCAATAAGTCTTTTTTTCTACTACAGTGAGAGCCTGTTTATTTTAATTCTATGAAATGAAATAATTAAGGAGTCTTTAATTAACATATAGTTCTTTAAAAGGATAAATTACTCCCAGCATAAACAATCACAAAATCTTTTCACTTTCTTCATCAAGGGAATTTGCCAATTCTCTTATCATTGGATGATGGAAAATCTGGAGGGCACCTCATAGTCTTTGTCTATGTGACTATAGAGCATAGTCTTTCCATTGTGGGCCTATATGATTTCCTGGGTCTGAACAGCTGGTCATCCAAATGTCCAACTTAAAGGGAAATGAAAAGACCATCATATCAAAACACATCTTTATTATCACTCTCTTACAGTGTCTGAAATGTTTAGGTTATTTCTTTGGAGTAGGATATTAAGAGTAGCTTGTTAAATTAAAATACTATTTAGCATGACAAAAGCTAGAAATTGTTATTTATTATTTAGATAATTATCTAGTTTAAAGATAACTTAGTCATATGATTTGGATATTTTTCCTACAAGATTTAATTAACTCTAGTCACATTTTGGACTCTGAAATTCTGGCATACTGAACAAGTGTATTTTGAGGGATCTCGGAGAAGGTTCAGCACACTCACATGGAAATTTGCAGGAGTCTTAAGTTGAGTGCCAATATATGTATTATAACTGTACCCAAAGGGAGACTAAAGACCAATAAAAGAAAAATATTTTGAAGATAATTTCACTTACTTTTTACTTCTGCCTAGAGTTGGCCCTAGGTATTAAATATCTTTACATGAAAAAGTGAATAACATTGCTTATGTTGAAAAGGGAACTCATTGTTCTTTGTGGTTTTCCTCATTTTGGTTCCAATGTTCTTAGAATTATACAGATAAGGAAAAGGAACCAAGTTCTATATCCCTTCATATCTTTTTTTCTTTCTCCTTATCCTTTTTCTTAATCGCAATCACTTTCCGTTGTGTCTCACTTCCAAGTCCACAATACCCCTTGTCAAACACATGTATTTTTTTTATGACTTCATCTTCTCACGCATATATTAGTTTAAGAAAGATTTACATTTATTGTCAGAAAAATAGGGCACTACTATAAATATTTACCTACTTCAAAACCTGAAACCTAAGTCACCAAACTGAAGGAAAGGAAACACACATTTGAAAAACCCCAGTACAGTGTAAATTAGCATCACTCTGCTCTTAATTTAAACTTTACTTTTTATCTCCCTATTTTTTCTCTCCCTTTGACAGCTCTAAATAGTTATAGAGAATACGGTTTTCTAAAATTATTTGTGTGGTAAAACCAGCAGTTTCAAAGGTAAAGCAAGGAACATTTCAAGGCAAATACAGTGAGCTCCTCGTCTCCTCCTCTTTCAGCCTTCTAAGACAATTAGACTCAGAAATCAAAGCCCCGGCTACATGCTTGACCCAATGTCCTGTTGCTGTGTACTAAGCAGGACCATTCATTAACTGGCCCTCTGCTAGCTGGCTATGAATGGGGAGGGTTGTCACGCTGACACTTCTCAGTTCCTTCTTCCTTGATAAAAATTGACCTTGGACACATCATTAACTCCACCAAATAATAACACATAAAACAATGATCGGATATACTTAGAAATGAGAGCCAAATACAATGCATTCTAAATGAAGGTGTACTATCTATGTCAATGTTACCCTGAATTTGCTGAGCTCACAGTGAGAGCTTGTGATGCTTTCTCCATTGGCTTTTTTGCATTATTTACTCTTTATCAGATATCAAATAAGTGCTGGTCATGAGCAGTCCTGCCCAGAGAATATTGAATCATGAGTGGCAGCCATGTAAAGAACTGACATTGTTATAGATGGAAAATATTTAATAACTCAATTAGTGGTCAATAAAAGAAAGTACAGGTGGAACAAATAAATCACATTGCTTTGAAGAATGAGCTTTTAAATGGTTGTTTTTCATTAGTTTCCTTTCTCATTAGGGCTCATCATAAATTCCATCTGGAGAAAACAAAGAAAGCACAGCAACTATCACCAATTTAGTGAATGCCTAATAATGGGGAAAAATTATCAAAGGCAGTTGTCCACCATTGCTTCCCTTGTATCTCTCTACACATCCAGTAATGACAAGTTAAGTTCATGGACACTC
This sequence comes from Rhynchonycteris naso, assembly GCA_037038555.1. Lineage (NCBI taxonomy): Eukaryota > Metazoa > Chordata > Mammalia > Chiroptera > Emballonuridae > Rhynchonycteris > Rhynchonycteris naso. The sequence continues at coordinate 93,844,255 of CM072999.1, forward strand.
TGTCCTCTCATTGGTTCTGTCCAAAAAGTTTGGAGTTCTTTTTATTTATTTATTTATTTATTGAGAGAGACAGAGAGAGTGAGAGACAGGAAGGGAGAGAGAGGGTGAGAAGCATCAACTTGTCATTGCTTTCACTTTTAGATATGCATTGATTGCTTCTCATAGATGCTTTGACTAGGGTAGAGCCAGTGTCCCACTGTTCAAGCCAGCGACCCTGCACTCTTCAATCCAGCAACCTTGGGAATCAAGTTGGTGAAGGGTTTTTTGGAGGGGGGGGGATGATGTGAATTATTCCCCTACTCAAGCCAATGACCCTGTGCTGACTAGTTTGTACTCAGAGCCCCACAACCTCTGGAGTTCAAATTAGCAAGCCCAGTGTTCTGGCTCATCCCTTTATCCACTGTGCCACCACTGGTCAGGCTAGAATTTTTATTTTTTTTAACATTTCTTCTCTCAGGCCAAATTCACTTCATCCGGAAATTCTCTTGCCTCCAACTTTAAAAAAATATTCACAATAGGGATATATCCTGAATTTATATATGTACTTTAGCCACATGTATGGATATCATATGAATATGTTTTAAAGCTGGGACTTCTTATTCAATATAATTGATTGCCTTTGTAAAAACATTATTCTAAGAAGTCCATAGGACTTACCAGATGTCTCAAGAGGTTCACGACACAAAACAATTTCAGATCTTCTGATTTAGAAGAAGACCTGGAGCCAGCTTCTATCTGGGAACCAACTGAAAGCTAGCATCCAGACAATAATGTTCATTACCTAAGTTGTGAAGGAAGGCCTTTTGTTTTGATAGGATACAATTCTTGGATTGTAACTTGACTAATTTTATTATTTATTTCACCACTTTTTTCAACATCTTCTTTGTTGCACATTCTTAAAATTACTTCTTGCTCTAAGTTTTCTAGAATATTATTCATTTCTAATATAGTTATGCCCTTAAACTCAGTACATGCCTAAAATTATTGAACAAACTTTGAATTCAGTGCAGCCATGTAAGTAAAAAGAAAGTAAACATACAATCCTAAACCAGGAACACAATTCTTAAATCCCTTATGTTCATGACTCTTAAGTTGAAAAGAAAAGTAAAGTGATTTTAAGTATCTTTTTCAGGGTGCCTGTCAGGCCAAGGGCCGCTACCATCGTGGCCATTCACATGCAAGTTTTTACTGGATTCAGGCAGGTGGTAAAGGAACAGTGGAGCCAAAAAATGGTGGGCCATTCCTTTATTAGAGTCTTGCACTGACCGAAGAGAAACTCACAGGGAAAAACACTTCCCTTTTCAATTCAGAGCTCACAAAGCCCTGACACATTATTCAGTTCCACAACCAGGAGAATCTTCTCTGGTTTCTCCTTCTCTAGTTTCTCCTGGAATCAAAGGCCCCACCAGTCTTAGTGGAGCTCATGAAAGCCCCTAACCTTTGGTTCCCCATCTGCACACCTTTTCTATCCCTGCCAACATGGCTTCTTCCTCCACACCCTGCATTCTCTTCTCTCTCACTCTGCAAACACGGCTACTTTCTCCTTCTCCTTCTGCTTACTACTTTCAAATATTTCTGGGGTGAAAACCTCCAGCAAATATTAGCAAAACAGAGGAGCAAGATGGCAATGGAGTAGGCGGACGTACCAACTTCCAGCTCCCAGAACCAAAGTGGATTATAACTCAATTTTAAGAACCATCATCTGGATAAACCACTTTGAACTAAACTAAGTGGACTCTTCAACCAAGGAACACAGAAGAAGCACATTGAGACTGGTAGGAATAGCAAAAACGCAAAGAAGGCTGCCCAGCTCCCCAGAGATAATGGCAGCCCGGAGAGACCCGTGTTTCGGCGGGAGGAGAGTTTGGCGGAGAGGGAGAAACCTGGGTCCCGGAAACAAAGCCCCAGCCTGCAGTCCCAGGCCTAGAAGAGGAGTTTGGACAGTATTGAGCTGTGAAACAAGTGAGGATACAGTTTGTGAGAGACAGTTTTCTCAGACCCAAGATTCTTTTTAAAGGGACAGCGCAAAAAACCTCTCTCACAACCACGCACCCGGGGCTCCGGGGAATGGGGACAGAGGAGAGGACCAGAGCAGCATGAAGAGAGTGTGGACTGAAGGCACAGGGACAAATGCTCTGAGGGACAGCCACCCTAACACCTGGGATAAGTCACTTCCCTAATCAAAAACAAATATTTCCCATGGAACTAGCAATACCAGCAAAGGGAGACAGGACACTAGCCAAACAAGCTCTCCCGCGGCAATTAGAGCAGAGCTGCTTAGAGGGAGGGAGCTCCCAGGACTACAGTATGGAGACTTAAGGTCCTTCCTACTCTGCTGAGGGTGGCTGAAGGGATGGAGGCGGCAGGACGCTGAAACGCGGTTCTGTCAGCAGGGGTGGAGGCCTAGCCGGTGAGAGCTCGGTCTAGCCAAGCAGAAGCAGAGATCACGTGCGAAAGCGGTCCTGCAGCTGTGGGCCCGCCTGCAACCCCAGCGGCGGGGGAAAAGTGGGAGCCCAGGAACGGGCAGAGATCTGCTCTGCGACCCTGCGCAAGCCGGCCCAGACCGCCGGGACGGGGCTAGGACCAGGGATTGGCAGGGGCTCGCGGATGAGCTCACGCCAGCAGCCATGCACAAACCAATAAACTGCGGTTTGCCATCCTGCGTCCACAAGTTGGCTCCGAACGCGAGGGCAGGATAGAGCCTGGGACAAGCGGAAGCTCGCAGCTGAGCCCACGCCAGCAGCCACGCATGGCCCAATAAACCTTGGCTTGCGACCCTGCGCAGGAGGGCCCTGGCCTTGAGGGCGGGGCTAAAGCTCAGACGGGCAAATGCTCACAGCTGAGAGTACATCAGAAGCCCCGCCAAAACCACGAAACTGTGGCGAGCAGGCTCTAACCGCAGGTGCTGGGTGGAAGCCCAGAAACAGGCTGGGTTGGCAGCTGAGCAAAGGCACTCACCTATACCCTTGGTGGTGAGGTTTATGGCTTGAGTGACAGCCCCTCTCGCAGAGGAGAGGCGGAAATCACAGCAAAAGCCACAGTGGTCCGGCGCTGGCAACGCCTATACCTAACCATCCTAGGCAGCAGCAGAAGGGGAGGCGGGCCTGCAGACAGACCACACCTAGAGAACACAAAGGCAACACCTACTGGACTCCAGTGGCCACAACTTGCTTATACACAGAAAAAATGGGCAGACAGAGGAATGCAAACCAAATGAATCAAGAGAAATCCCCAGAGAAGGACCTGAATGAACCAGATATAACCAAATTACCAGAAGCAGAATTTAGAATAATAATAGTTAGGATGTTCAAAGAAATTAGAGCAACAATGGATAGTCATTATGAACACCTAAATAAAGAGATAACAAGTATAAAAAATGAAATTGAAATAATAAAAAAGAATCAGACAGAAATGACAAATACAGTATCAGAACTGAAGACCACAATGGAAGAAATTAAAAGCAGGATGAATCACGCTGAGGATCGAATAAGCGAGTTACAGGACACAATAAACAAAGGCACAGAAGCAGAGAAGAAAAAGAAAAAGAGACTCAAAAAATGTGAGGAAACTCTAAGGGAGCTCTGTGACAACATGAAGAGAAACAACATTTATATCATAGGGGTTCCTGATGAAGAGGACAGAGAACAGGAAATGGAAACTTTTTTCAATCAAATCATAGCAGAAAATTTCCCTAAATTAAGGCTGGGAAACATTACACATGTTCAAGAAGAACACAGAACTCCATTAAAGAGAAACCAAAAATAATCTACACCAAGACACATCATTGTTAATATTCCAAAGATAAGGGATAATGAGAAAATTTGAAAAGCTGCTAGAGAAAAAAAGGCTATCACCTACAAAGGAGCCCCCATAGGATGACATCAGACTTCTCAACAAAAACACTTGAGGCCAGAAGGGAATGGCAAGATATAATCAAAGTAATGCAGAACAAGAACCTACAACCAAGACTACTCTATCCAGCAAGGCTAATGTTTAAAACTGAAGGAGAAAAACAGAGCTTCCCAGACAAAGAAAGCCTCAAGATATTCATTAAAACTGAACCAATTCTGCAAGAGATACTAAGGGGCCTGTTGTGAACAGTTCAGAGGGAGGAAAGAATGTAGCAAAAGTAGAATACAGCTTTAAAGAAAAAATGGAAATAAACAACTACATATCAACTATAACCTTAAATGTAAATGGATTAAATGATCCAATCAAAAGACATAGGGTAGCTGCATGGATAAAGAAACAGGACCCATACATATTCTGTCTACAAGAGACACACCTTAAAACAAAAGATGCACATAGACTGAAGGTAAAAGGATGGAAAAAAATATTTTATGCAAATGGAAATGAAAAAAAAAGCCGGGGTAGCAGTACTTATATCTGACAAAATGGATTTTAAAACAAAGGCTTTAGTAAGAGATAAAGAAGGACACTACATAATTTTAAAGGGAACAATTCAACAGGAAGATATAACTATTATAAATATCCATGCACCAAATATAGGAGTCCTCACATACATAAAGCAGACTTTGATGGATATAAAGGGCGAGATTAACAGCAATACTATAATAGTAGGGGATTTCAATACCCCACTAACAATACTGGAGAGATCCTCAAGAAAAAAAATTAATAAAGAAACAGCAGACTTAAAGAATACACTAGATCAACTTGATTTACTAGATATCTTCAGAACTTTTCACCCTAAAGCAGTAGAATATACATTCATCTCAAGAGCTCATGGTACATTTTCTAGGATAGACCACATGTTAGGACACAAAAATGGTCTCAACAAATTTAAGAAGATTGAAATCATATCAAGCATTTTCTCTGATCACAATGCTATGAAACTAGAAATTAACCACAAAAGAAAAACTGAAAAATACTCAAACACTTGGAAACTAAATAGCATGATATTAAATAATGAATGGATTAACAATGTGATCAAAGAAGAAATAAAATAGTTTCTAGAAATGAATGATAATGAGCATACATCAACTCAAAATTTATGGGACACAGCAAAAGCAGTTCTGAGAGGGAAGTTTATTGCACTACAGGCATATATTAAGAAGCTAGAAAAAGCTCCATATAAGCAACCTGACCCTACATCTAAAAGAACTATAAAAACAACAGCAAATAAAACCCAGGACCAGTGGAAGTAAGGAAATAATAAAGATCAGAGCAGAAATAAATGACATAGAGGTTAAGAAAATAATACAGAGTATCAACGAAACCAGAATCTGGTTCTTTGAAAAGGTAAACAAGGTTGATGTTTCATTCGCAGACGATATGATATTGTATATAGAAAACCCTCTAACCAGACTCACTAAGAAAAAAAGAGAGAGGACTCAAATAAATAAAATTAGAGGGAGAGTGGAGAAATACAACTGACACAACAGAAATACAAATCATTTCAAGAAAATACTATGAAGAACTCTATTCCAAAAAAATTAGACAACCTAGGTGAAATGGACCTATATCTTGAATCATAAAATTTTCCAAAAATTAATCTGGAAGAATCAGAACACCTAAGCAGACCAATTACAACAAAAGAGATTGATACATTATCAAAAAACTCCCAAGAAAGAAAAGTCCTGGGCCTGATGGCTTCACAAGTGAATTCTATCAAAAATTCAAAGAAGAACTAACTCCTATCCTCCTCAAGCTATTTCAAAAAATCCAAGAGGAAGGAAGACTTCCAAACTCCTTTTATGAGGCGAGCATAATTCTGATCCCAAAACCAGGCAAAGACAACACAAAGAAAGATAATTATAGGCCTATATCCGTTATTAATTTAGATGCTAAAATTCTCAACAAAATATTCGCCAACCGGATCCAGCAATATATGAAAAAAATCATACACCATGATCAAGTGGGATTTATTCTGGAGAGGCAAGGTTGGTTCAATATTCACAAATCAATCAATGTGATTCATCACATAAAAAAAATGAAGGACAAAAATCAAATTATAATTTCAATAGATGCAGAAAAGGCATTTGATAAAATCCAGCACCCATTCATGCTCAAAACTCTCCGAAAAGTGGGAACACAGGGAACATTCCTTAACATGATAAAGGCCATCTATGACAAACAGACAGCAAACATCATACTAAATGGACAAAAATTAAAAGCAATCCCCTTAAGATCAGGAACCAGGCAGGGATGCCCCGTTTCACCACTCTTATTCAACATAGTTCTGGAAGTCCTAGCTACAGCAATCATAAAAGAAGAAGAAATAAAAGGCATCTAAATTAGAATAAAAGAATTAAAACTATCATTATTCGCAGATTATATGATATTGTATATTGAAAACCCTAAAGTCTCAGTCAAAAAACTACTGGACCTTATAAATGAATTCAGCAAGGTGGCAGGATATAAAATTAATACTCAGAAATCAGAGGCATTTCTATATACCAACAATGAACTGTCAGCAAAAGAAATTAAGGAAACAATCCCCTTCACTATTGCAGCCAAAAAAATAAAGTACCTAGGAGTAAATTTAACCAAGGAGGTTAAGGACTTGTACTTGGAAAATTATAAAACATTGATAAAAGAAATCAAGGAAGATACAAACAAGTGGAAGCATATACCTTGCTCATGGCTAGGAAGAATAAACATCATTAAAATGTCTATATTACCCAAAGCAATTTATAAATTCATTGCAATACCAATTAAAATACCAATGACATACTTAAAAGATATAGAACACATATTCCAAAAATTTATATGGAACCAAAAAAGAACACGAATAGCCTCAGCAATCTTAAAAAAAAAAAATAAAGCAGGAGGTATCACTCTTCCGGATATCAAGGTTTACTATAAGGCCATTATACTCAAGACAGCCTGGTACTGGCATAAGAACAGGCACATAGATCAATGGAACAGAACAGAGAACCCAGAAATAAACCCACAGCTTTATGGACAACTGATATTTGACAAAGGAGGAAAGAACATACAATGGAGTAAAGACAGCCTCTTTAACAAATGATGTTGGGAAAATTGGACATCTACCTGCAAAAAAATGAAACTAGACCATCAACTTACACCATTCTCAAAAACAAACTCAAAATGAATAAAAGACTTAACGGTAAGCCGTGAAACCATAAGCATTTTAGAAGAAAACATAGGCAGCAAGCTCTCTGACATATGTAGCAGCAATATTTTTGCCAATTTATCTCCACCAGCAAATGAAATAAAAGGCAGGATAAACAAATGGGACTATATCAAACTAAAAAGTTTTTGCACAGCTAAAAACAATAAGAACATAATAAAAAGACAAACCACACAATGGGAGAACATATTCGACAGCACGTCTGATAAGGGGTTAATAACAAAAATTTATAAAGAACATAAAACTCAACACCAGGAAGACAAACAACCCAATCAAAAATGGGCATAAGAAATGAATAGAAATTTCTCCAAAGAGGACATACAGATGACCAATAGGCATATGAAAAAATGCTCAATATCACTAATCATTAGAGAAATGCAAATTAACACCACAATGAGATATCACCTCACACCAGTCAGAATGGCACTCATCAGCAAAACTACACAGAATAAGTGCTCGCGAGGATGTGGAGAAAAGGGAACCCTTCTGCACTGCTGGTGGGATTGCAGACTGGTGCAGCCACTTTGGAAAACAGTATGGAGATTCCTCAGAAAATTAAAAATCGAACTGCCTTTTGACCCAGCTATCCCACTTATAGGAATATACCCTAAGAGCACCATAGCGCTGTTCAAAAAGAAGAAATGCGCCCCCATGTTCGTGGCAGCATTGTTCAAAATAGCGAAGATCTGGAACCAGCCCAAGTGTCCGTCAGAAGACGAGTGGATTAAAAAGCTTTGTTACATATATACTATGGAATTCTACTCAGCCATAAGAATTGATGACATCGAATCATTTATAACAAATTGGATGGACCTTGATAACATTATACGGAGTGAAAGAAGTCAATCAGAAAAAAGGAAAAACTGAGAACAGCATGATTTCATACATAGGTGGGACATAAAAGCGAGACTATGAGACATGGACAAGAGAGTGGTGGTTACGGTTTGGGGGGAGGGAGGGAAGGGTGGTATAGGGAGGAGGGGAGGGACACAGGGATAACCAGATAGAAGGTGACAGAGGACAATTTGACTTTTGGTGATGGGTATGCAACACAATTGAATGATAAGATTACCTGGAGATGTTTTCATTGTAAAAAAAAAAAAAAAAAAATTCTCTTGGCAAAAAAAAAAATGTTCAGAAGAACAGGTTCTAATTTATGTGTGTGATTTTCATCTGTTAACCTTTCTTTGCCCTCCTTTGTTTTGGGATGGTGTGTATGTGTGTTTAGTTTTGTTACTTGCTGTTTTCACAGAAGCTTACTTCCCTAATTCCTACCCTCCTCTTCAAGTTTTTTTATATGTTTTTGCACCTTGCTTCCTTGTAATTGCTTACATGGACTATCAGGTCAAGCTTCTCAGTTTTTCTGTTTTTAACATGTAGTTAGCACATTTATTTTTTTCTATATTTCGTAAGCAGCATTCAACATGATGTGTGTTTATGTGTATGCATTTGTATGTATGAGATATAAGTGACTGAAATCCCTGTATAATCTAAGAATTATAGATAGATTGTATACTACATCTTAGCAAATCATTTCTCATAATTGTTAGAACCCTATAATGTGTAAATAGAAAGATTGGTGCTTTTTAATTTTGTATCACATGGCTTAATCATCTAAAAAGTTTCAGTACTATTTAATAGCTTGATATTAAGTAGCTCCAATTTAGCCACACATAGATGTGACATTTATTAAATGGAACAAATTAAATGAACATTTTAAGTAGAGGCTACAGCCACATCTATGGTGAAAATGGCCAAAATTTTTCATTCTAACCTTTTGTGTTCAGTTAATGTTGAACTCTGTAAAAAGCTCTTATTTGAAAGAAAGATTTTTCTTGTCCTTTCCTCGGCTAAGGTATGATGACATTCTGAAAATTTTTATAAAAATTAGTTCAGCGAGTATTATAACCGTGGAGATGCAAAAGCTGTCTTCTGATAAGTAGAGTCAGGAGCCAGTCAAATGGCAACTGATCCAAGTGTTTGAAAATGTAAAATTTAGTAGACTTTGCTAAAAATGTGGTACTTTAACTGCCAAGAACAGGGATGGTGGCCACTCTGTGGACAAGAACTATAGTTCAGAATCAGAAAAGTATATATGCACTCCTCATTCCACAAAGGAGAGACTTATTCAAAAATCACATTCCTTTGGGCGCCTCACTTCCTCCTCAGGAGAGTACCTTCAGGGCCCATCAATAATGCAACCTCCCTGTCATCAAGGGTGTTTGTTCTTGGATTTGAACACCTGGGCTCCAACACCACCACACACACACACACACACACACACACACACACACACACACACACACACACACACACACCACAGAACCACCACATGCTGGTTATTAACTAGAAGCAATTTGTTAACTTGTTTGTTAACTATTTGTTGTTGTTTTTTTCTAAGACCGTTAACGTCATTGGTTCTTGTGCAATTCAAGATCAGCCTTTCCTTGCTGGACCACAATCCATTCGTTAATTCCAAGTTAAACAGCTCTCTCCTCAGGCCCCAAACTCAACTCTGGGTTTCTATTTCTCTATCCTTAATTACCTGGGTTCCCCACACCCACGCCAATTTTAATTGAGTTTCCCTCCTGTAATTTTTTAAATAATATCTTAAATAGCAATGACCTGCTGCAAATCTTGCAGAATAATTTAGTTTCTCTTAGGACAATTCTTATTTCTACCTTTAAAAAAATTCATGCTAAAGTCAATTGGTTCTGAAAAGGATATTAATCTCTTTCTCCCAGAGCCAGTCGCATTTTTACTTTCCCCATCTCTTATTCTGGGCTTTAAAATATATAAAAAGCCCAATATAGATTTCTCAACTTCATTGTCTTTAAAACCCAATTAAATTACTATTATTTTTCTCATATCTAAAGTGTTACATAAAATCCACTCAACTTAAGACCAGGCTGTTCAGCAGGCTGTCCTTAGAAGTTGAAAATGCACTTATGGTTTTGGAAACTAATCATACTTAAATACTGGTAAAGTGCAGTTCACTTTAAAAGTCTCATCAAAACCTTTCTATAATAAGAATTTCAGCACATAATTTATCTTTCTTGTGAATTGTAATATTAATACACTTGATTTTTGTAAAACAAGGCCCACCTGCTCTTCATCTATAAGTAGTTTGTGGCACAGAAGACAAAGGTGTCCTTTTCTACTTCAACTCTGCTCTGCTTACTTTGTAAGCCAAGGATTCTTAATTTTATTTTATTTCAAGATCCCTCAACATTCTTTAAAATTATGGAGGGTCCCAAGGAACTTTTTTCATGTTTATCATGTTTTCATGTTTATCTATCAGCATGTTTCATATTAGAAATTAAAACCCAGAAACTTAAACATATTTATTAATAGTTTAAAATAATTAAAACCCCATTATATGTTAATACAAATAATGTAATTTAATGAAAAATCACTGTATTTTCCATAAGAAAAAGTTAGTGAGAAGATGAGCATTGTTTTACATTTTTTGCAAATTCCATAAGGTCTGGTTAATAAAAGACAGCTGGATTTTTGTATCTGCTTCTGCACTCACTCTGTTATGATACCACACACGTTGTTTCTGGAAAAACCTACTGCACACTTGTGAGAAAATAGGAATAAAAAAGACAAATAGCTTTGCAAAGACATAGTTTTGAGCTTGAGGACCTTCTGAGAGGGACTTGAGGTTCTCCCAATGGTCCTCAGACCACACTTTGAGAATTGGCTGCTATTTGTTCTATTTAAGAAATCAAGGCTAAACAGAGTGAGCAAAAGTAGAAGAAATGGTGAATGCAGAACAACCTACTATAGCTAAGAGAGGGCAAGGCTGTGTTACATGTGGAGCAAATTTGCTGGCAATGAACTGGCAGAGTCATGCTGTGTTATGAGATCACAATATGGAATTGGTTATAAACAGCATTGGGTGACTTATCTGTAGAAGGGATGGGTGATGTGGGATGATGGAGTGCTCTAGTGAACTTAAGTGTGTCCTTTTTTCTTGGCATTTCTGTAGGGAGTGATTATTACCTTTCCCTGGCAAAGGCTCTCCTATCTGAAAGAATCCCATTTTACCAGATCCTACTGTATATTCTCAAAGGCATGATTTTAGTTACCTCTCAGCTCTAAGCCTCACTTTGTCCCTTTGTTCCAATCATATTGGGAAAAGACACTTGTCTTGCATAGAAAACACGAAAATCAAAGCAATAACAAAAAGCAAGCAAACAAGTAAAATATCAGCACAAAAGGCCTTTTTATATTTTTGGTTGTAGCAAAGAAAAGTCTGGAATATCATCAAGTTTTATTAATCTCCATTTGACAATTTTTAACTTGACATTATAATTTTCTATTGTCTTATATCTCCAGTTGCTGATTCACTGTTTGCCAGGGAAACAGAAAACCTGTAAATAAGCCTACTTGCAATGGGAATCAGGTATTTTCCTGGGAAACTGTACTGCTTTCTCTAGCTCTTTGATCGTTCTCTTTGTATGCTTTTAATTTTGGGGAGGGCAATGCCAACAGGAAGGGAAATACTTTCTAAGTTTGGAAATGACAGGAGGGCCCCAGCAATATTGTGGATCCTGCCCTGGGTAAGTGGGTGCAACTCTCTTTCTATAGCCACTCAAAAGTCATAGGAGATATAGCACATGTCCTACAGAGTCCAATTGCTGGTATTGGTTTTTAAATATAATTGGAAGTGAGTTTCTCTTTAAAGCAATGATTCCACAGAAATTTTTTCCTATGGTCTTCATAGAGTGAGGAGCAGAAGTTACTTAACATTTCTTTTAATTATTAACATTGTGTCTGTGTATGTGTGTAAAAGAAAGAGAGACAGAGACTGAAAGAAAAAAGGATGATATTATTTCCAGGATTAAGAAGCTATGTCAAAAAAAAGGATCTACTAGACTAACTTGCTAAGGCCATAATATGGTTTGGACTAAGAGAAGCTAATCTTCTGTTGAACAATCTAATTCAATAAAATGCATTTGGAGGGCTTTAGGTTTCTGTCCACTTTTCAGCCGGATCTTATTGGAAGTACTACTCACATAGCCAGGGGTATTCAGAAACAAACAATAATAGCAATAGATTAACACCATTTTTAAAAGTCAAGAAGTCATTTTTTCTTCCAAAGGACAGCTTTCCAGACACTAATTTCAACTGACAAACATATAATATCTCTCACTTTCTTTCTCTCTCTCCCCTGACACTCTAGTCTTCCCTTTTCTTTCCATCCACCTCCCTCCTTTCTGCCACCTCCTCTCTCCATTCCCTGCCAATCCTCCATCCCAGCCCCAGCCACCAGTGAGTGCTATAGTGGAAATAAGGGGTATATTATAAGTAACATTATTCATCAGCTGTTCTCTGGTTATTTTTGATGAGGGAAATGGGGTTTTAAAAACCTAAGCTGCCGTCAAATGCTCTACCACTTATTGTAACTTCAAATGCTCTACCAATAATTATAACTTCAAAAATAATTGCTCATCTTTTTAGTTGTAAATTATAGAATTTTCTGTAGTATTTGCTACTTTAATATCACTGACTTACTTAGAGCAAACTTGTTGGAATCATGGAAAATAAATAAATAAATAAAATCTAAGCTGGTGTTCAGTCAAATAAGAAAATGTTCAAATATATGCCTGAAGCTTTCCTTAAACTAGACAGTTAGAGGTAAGAATTACAGTATAGATTACTGCAAAACATTTTAGTCTTTTTTTTCTAATCAATGAATTTATCTTACATTGCCACATTTGATTTGCCAATTTATCTACCTAACCTGATAAATGACCGCCTTAGACAGAGACATGCAATATGGGCAAAAGTAGATTCATACAAATCAGTAGATTTATACAAAAGTAGAGTTATACAAAACACAAGAGTTTATTCTTATATTATTATTTATTAATAATTGTATTATTTTCCATATGAATAACAGTAAACCTACTTTTGGCCTGCCCTATATGGGGGATAGCAGGCTTCTCTAATCTTTTCTGTTATTCGCTCTCATTCCCCCTCATCACTGCAGTCTCTCCAAACATTGGAGCAGTTCCAACAAGTGTCTAATGAAAGTAAGGACCAGAGGTAAGCTATCAGCAGTTCCAAGTTAGCAAAATAAAGTTCAAAAATGGGAAGTAATACATAAAAGTGAGAACCTGTCTTCTAGAATTTGGTGTTTTCTCTTCACAGTACTTGCATTGTGTGCAGAGGATTTGCAAAACAGAAGCCAGAATATTTTGATTCATCACACAAAATATAGGAGATGACAGAGTTTGCCAGAGAAAAACTGAATATATGAAACATTCAAAATGGGTGGCAAACCCCCCAAATATTGATATATCCTTAATATTCTTAGCACATCTAGATTTTGAATTAACATTTTATTTTCTTGTCAGTGATTCAGAATTTCCACCACCCCTGTTGGCAATGAGGGAGAATCATGCCAAGTGGGAGAAAGCTTTAGTTTAAAGTTGAAGGCATGAAATAAGCACTAAGACGACAATTGTACACCTGTTTTCAAGAGTTAAAAAGCATCTCGAATCTGCTTTGCTTTTGAAAATTTGGCCAAGGTGTATATTTCAAAGGTCCAATAGCTCATAACATTATTCCCAGGGCTCCGTGCTCTCTGCCTAATTGGGCTTCTACACATTTGCATAAGCGTGATACTTCATGATTAATGCATAAGAGCCAGCATGGAGCTTTGTATCCATTCGTCTGTGGAGGCCTTTCCCCCCATTGAAAACAATCATTGTGCCTAAAATATAATTCATCATATTTGTAGGTGACTGCAATGTAGAATACTAGACTACTTAAATGCCATGATAAAACCTTTGTGGAATTGTAAACCTCTTCTGTGTAAGAATTTTCATTTTAAGATGCCCACGGCACTGCTGCCTTGAAACCATTGTGGATGCTGGGAAAGGTTTATTTGCAAATGAGATGTCAAGGCCACACAATTTTTCCTTTGTGGCCCAGGCACTGAATAAAGAAGGAACGATATTAAAATAACCACCTTATGATTAGTTTGGATCACAAAATACAATAGCTCTCCTCTTGGCACCTTCAAACACTAAGCAAGTAATGATGACTTCTAGAATGGGGAGCCAGAAAGGTAAGGGAGACATAGTCAACAACGTTAGAAGGTGTGCAACTTCAGGAATGAAATCAATTCTAGCTGAGATGGACTGCCGCATAGTTAAGGAGTACAACTCTCAGTGTGAGCCCTGGTGTCCCAAATAGTGTTCCCTCTATCTTCCCTGCTGGCTAAGCTGCTTAACGAGGCAGAAATCCATTCCCCATTGGGGGACCAGGGAACGTGGAATTCAACAATATCTCAGTGTGCTGTGGGAATAAATACAGAAGACCCTTTGAGATAATTCTTTCTAAAAGAATCTAAGGTAGAATATTTTAATCAAAAATAATATATGATTATGAGAAAGAAATAAACCATTTGGAATTCTATGAAATTAAGAGAAACAATCTGACACTTTCTTTTCCACACAACCTCCCAGAGGTAAGCTCTTGAATGAGGTATAAATTTTTCCAGATGTTTTATTTTATGGGTACGTGTGTGTGTGTGTGTGTGTGTGTGTGTGTGTGTGTGTGTGTGTAAGTTGGGGGATGGGCCAAATGCTACTCTACAAACTTTCTGTGGCTTATTTTTCAGCTTTATGAGAATTCACAAACTTTTCTCACAAAGTACCTTTATGCTCATCCTATTGTCTTTAATAATTTCATGGTAATATTATGTATGGATTACCAACACACAAAGATTCTCTACCATCTAGTTTGTTTTTAATCTTTATAAGTGATGCCACATTTTAGATTGCTAGTAACATAAAAGCCAAGACTGTCTTGGTCACTGCTACACCTGGTATTTATTTAATACAAAGAATGGCACATATAAATATAACCTGCAGGGGAATCCCTAGTCTTTTATTATGAAATATATGACTTTAAAATTTGTCTACAAATTGTCTATTTACCTCCAAAATATTATACCATTTTATACTTACAGAATGTGTATCAGTTACTGTATTACCTTTTGCCTACAATTGGATTATAGACTAGTTTAATATTGTCTAATGTAACTAATGAGAATGTGTTTCATTATTTAAAAAAACATCTTAGTAATTTTGAAAAATGTAAGGAATATCCTTAAGGTTATTAGCCATTTGCATATTTTTCCTTTCGACTTTGTTTATATTATTTGCCCATTTTTCTATTGATTTGTTACTCTTTTTCATATTGATTTTGATGTGCTTTTTGGTATATTAAGGATTAAATCCTTTTGCTTCACATACATTTTAAAAATATTTTTTGCTCATTGAAAGTTTCTTTGATTCTATTTATTTATCTATTCTTCTATCTTGCCCAACAGGATATTTTTAATATTTTTGTTCAAAATATGTCAGCTACTTTCCTTTAAAGTTTCTGGATCACTTCTTAGAAAACCATTCTCTATGAAAAGTAATTCAGTCATGTGGACTTTTAATATTTATAATTTTCACTTGTATTTACATTTCTTACTAATTTGGAATTTATCTTTATATAAGAGAGAGGGATCTTGATTTATTTACATTTGTGTCATGCAAGCAGATAATTATTCTATTACTGTACATTAAGAAGTAATGTTTTCAAAGATTAGAAATGTCAGTTGAATCATACACCAAATTCTTATTGGTTCTTGAGTTTATTTTGGACTTCCTCCTCTGTTTCATTGTCAGCAGGTCTATTTCTACATCAGTGCCATACTGTTTTAATTACCATAGCATTCATGCTACATTTTATTTTTGGATTCAATTAGACCACCCACATTGCTTTTTCTTTCTCAGTAGTTACTCAGATTTATATTTTAGAATTATTTTGTCAGATGCAAAAAGTGAAAAATAAAATACTTTGGTATTTTGATGGAAGTACAATTTACAAAGAATTAATACCTTTACAATTTTTACCTTTCTAACCAAAAATCAAGATGCATTTTTATATCTTCAGGGTTTTTATATTCCCTTCATCTTTCTTATAAAATTTTCTTCATGCAGGTTTACATATTTTCAAAAGCTTTTGGGGGTATAATTTTTCTCCATTTTTGGCTTTTGTGATTAAGGTATTTTCTTTTATATCAATTACTGGTTTTTTACACTAAAAAGCTAATTTAAAATATATTCATTTTGGCCTGACCTGTGATGGCGCAGTGAAAAAAACGTCAACCTGAAATGCTGAGGTCGCCAGTTCCAAACCCTGGGCTTGCCCCATCAAGGCACATATGAGAATTGATGGTTCCTGCTCCTTCTCTCTCTCTCTCTTTAAAATGAACAAATAAAAAATATATATTAATTTTTCAGCCAGTCTCTTTATTATATTTTCATAGTGCTCCTAATAGTTTTTCAGCTGATTCTTTGAGGCTATATAAGTACATTACCATAAGAAACAAATTTGTCTCCCTTTTTGGAAAGTTTACAGTGTTATTTCATCCCCTTGTCCTCCTTTGACATATTAGTATAATAAATGATTTTAAGATGAGCACCAGCTACCCATGATTTATTATTTATAAAACTATTCATTAAAATCTGTTTTATTTTAATATTTTATTTAACATTCTATTTAGTTTTTCATTGACAGCCATTAATAAAACTAGTTTGTCATTTTCTTTTTATGCCATTTGTCAAATTATGTGATGAATTTGAGTGGGCTTTGTAAGAATAACTCAGAAGCTTACAGGTTCCCATCAAAAGCACAGAAACCACTCAGGGTATTTCACGTAGAAAGGGAGTTAAAACGGGAAATTGGGTCTCAATATATTTGAAAGGGCTGAAAGAAACGTTTTACTCACTGAAAACAGGAAATACAGGAATCAGCTGCAGTGCCTCAAAGGAGAAATATTTATGCCTTTGCTGTGGGCACCACTGCCTTAGAACCCACATCGCAGCCACTCATGACCTGTTCTCGCCAGCCCTGGACCTGCCACAGCTGCCAGAAGCCTAAAGCAGCTTCTCCTTTCCTCTTCCTTCTTGATCTTACATTAGTGTCTCCACCTGGCAAAACTAACCAGAATCCAGCTGGCAAAAGTCCTGCTTCCAGACCCTTGAAATACTGAGGAGAGTACAGATGGTCAGACAAGAGGTTGGGTATCAATAAATAATACCTGGCACATCCCTTTCTCAATTTTTTGGGAATCATCTAGATAACATTGAAATTATCCACTTCTTGAAAATTTGGAAAAGAAATCAGCTGTGAAACCATTTGGATCAGTACCTTTGACGGACCTTTGATATTCTTAATTCCTTTTCATAGATTTTTCTTGCCTCTTCTCATGTTAAATTTAGTAAATTATATTTCCTTACAAAAGCATCAATTTCAGTAGATCTTCACATTTATCTGCATAGATTTGTGCTTTATAAACTGCTTTATCTTTTTCTGCATTAATGGTTATTTCTCCCTCATTTTTTTAATACTAGCTGGATTAATACCCTGTTTCCCTGCTCACTCCCCCAGAAGATGCTCATGCCCTAATTACCCCAAAATATGTAAATAGTTACTTTACGTGACAAAAGGGACTTTGCAGATGTAAGAAGAGATCTTTTTGGATTATCCTGATGGACACAATCAAAGCAACTGAACCTTTAAAAGCAGAGAATTTCTCCAACTAGAATCAGAAAATGTAGCCAAAGGTGAGTGAGAGAAGTTGGCAGTGTAAGAAGGGTTTGCCACACTGGTGCTGGTTTGAAGGCGGAGGGGGGGGGGGTTCTAAAGGAATGCAGTAAACCTAAGGAAGCTGAGAGAGGCTCCTCACTAACTGCCAGTGAGGAAACAGGAACCTCAGCCCTACAATCATGAGGAACTGAATTCTGCCAACACTTAAATGAGCATGGAAGCACATTCTTCCCCAGACCCTAAGGGTGAGAGCCAGTTTGTCTGACACCCGGATTTTATCCTTGTGAGTCTTGGACCAGCTGAGTCCACCTATCCTTCTAACCCACAGAATTGTGAAATAATAAATTTGTGTTGTTTGAAACCGCTTTAGTTATTTGTTAGAGCATCAATAGAAAACTAATACATTTTCAATTGTGTGTGTGTGTGTGTTTCTTCTACTTTGTTTCTGATTACATTAGATAGCTTCATCTGATTATAGTTTGGTTTTGATATTTTGAAGATACAACTCACACTTATTCATTAATTCTGCCACTATTCTTTTCTAGCTCGAAAATTTCTGAGAAGTCCTCTCAAACTTTGTGTTTAGACCTTATATATCTTGCCATGACTAGCTTTGTTCCCCTCAATATTATGTTCCTGAGAATTATCCATGTTCTTGCAGTAGATGCAATTTATTCCTTTATACAAGTTTCTAGCATTCAGTAGAATACGTCCACAAAGCATCCATTCATTCTATTCCAAAGTGATATTTGGGTAATTTCCAGGGTTTGTTTGTTTGTTTGCTCTTAGTTTAACAAAGGATGCTGCTGCAAAGGTTCTTACACTGTGCCCCAGTGTTCACATGCCTCATTTTCTCTAAGCATATTAAGGAAGTGGGGTAACTGGGATTGTGTATGAAGTGGGATTCAGTGGTGAGATTCAGCCAGTTTGCACCAGTTTGACAAAACTGATACCTAATTTTTTGTTGAGTTTGGCAAATTGGTTGTTAAAAATGGCACTTGTAATCAGGGTTCTCTCTAAGGTGGGTGCCTGGACAGTCCCCAATGTGGAAATCACAAATTTACATTTCTTACCCTTTTTTAATGTTCATCTGCACAACAGTGTATTCTAAGTTCTGTAGTAATGTTTATTCCGTCCATAGGTGAAAATAATTGCAAGTGAGGATGCCAATCAAGAAGCAATATGGAGATATCTTAAAAAACAGTTTTATTGTTTTTGTCAGGTATTATTATTATTTTTTTATCTTTTTTTTATTAATTTGAATGAAGGTGACACCAATAAATCAGGGTACATATGTACAATAAAAACATCTCCAGATTATCTTATCATTCAATTGTGTTGCATACCCGTGACCCATAGTCAAATTGTACTCTGTCACCTTCTATCTGGTTTTCCCTGTGTCCCTCCCCTCAATCCTATCTCACTAATCCCTCCCTACCCCCACCCTGTAACCACCACTCTCCTGTCCATGTCTCATAGTCTCGCTTTTATGTCCCACCTATGTATGAAATCATGCTGTTCTCAGTTTTTCTTTTTTTTCTGATTTACTTATTTCACTCCGTATGATGTTATCAAGGTACATCCATTTTATGATAAATGATCCGATGACATCATTTCTTATGGCTGAGTAGTATTCCATAGTATATATGTACCAAAGCTTTTTAATCCACTCATCTTCTGACGGACACTTGGGCTGTTTCCAGATCTTCGTTATTGTGAACAATGCTGCCACGAACATGGGGGTGCATTTCTTCTTTTCAAACAGTGCTATGGTGTTCTTAGGGTATATTCCTATAAGTGGGATAGCTGGGTCAAAAGGCAGTTCGATTGTTAATTTTTTGAGGAATCTCCATACTGTTTTCCACAGTGGCTGCACCAGTCTGCATTCCCACCAGCAGTGCAGAAGGGTTCCCTTTTCTCCACATCCTCGCCAGCACTTATTCTGTGTTATTTTGCTGATGAGTGCCATTCTGACTATTGTGAGGTGATATCTCATTGTAGTGTTAATTTGCATTTCTCTAATGATTAGTGATGTTAAGCATGTTTTGATATGCCTATTGGCCATCTGTATGTCCTCTTTGGAGATATTTCTATTCATTTCTTTTGCCCATTTTTTGATTGGATTGTTTGTCTTACTGTTGTTGAGTTTTATAAGTTCCTTATAAATTTTAGTTATTAACCCCTTATCACATGTGCTGTCGAACATGTTCTCCCATTGTGTGGTTTGTCTTTTTATAATGTTCTTATTGTCTTTAGCTGTGCAAAAACTTTTTAGTTTGATATAGTCCCATTTGTTTATCTTGCCTTTTATTTCATTTGCCTGTGAAAATAAATCAGCAAATATATTGCTGCTACAGATGTCGGAGAGCTTGCTGCCTATGTTTTCTTCTAAGATGCTTATGGTTTCATGACTTACATTTAAGTCTTTTATCCATTTTGAGTTTGTTTTTGTGAATGGTATAAGATGATGGTCTAGTTTCATTTTCTTGCAGGTAGATGTCCAATTTTCCCAACACCATTTGTTAAAGAGGCTGTCTTTACTCCATTGTATGTTCTTTCCTCCTTTGTCAAATATCAGTTGTCCATAAAGCTGTGGGTTTATTTCTGGGTCCTCTGTTCTGTTCCATTGATCTATGTGCCTGTTCTTATGCCAGTACCAGGCTGTCTTGAGTATAATGGCCTTATAGTAAACCTTGATATCTGGAAGAGTGATACCTCCTGCTTTATTTTTTCTTTTTAAGATTGCTGAGGCTATTCGTGTGTTTTTTTGGGTTCCATATAAATTTTTGGAATATGTGTTCTATATCTTTGAATTGGTATTTTCATTAGTATTGCATTGAATTTATAAATTGCTTTGGGTAATATAGACATTTTAATGATGTTTATTCTTCCTAGCCATGAGCACGGTATATGCTTCCACTTGTTTGTATCTTCCTTGATTTCTTTTATCAATGTTTTATAATTTTCCGAGTACAAGTCATTAACCTCCTTGGTTAAATTTAATCCTAGGTATTTTATTTTTTTGGCTGCAATAGTGAAGGGGATTGTTTCCTTAATTTCTTTTGCTGACAGTTCATTGTTGGTATATAAAAATGCCTCTGATTTCAGAGTATTAATTTTATATCCTACCACCTTGCTGAATTCATTTATAAGGTCCAGTAGATTTTTGACTGAGACTTTAGGGTTTTCTATATACAATATCATATCATCTGCAAATAGTGACAGTTTTACTTCTTCATTTCCAAATTGGATGTCTTTTATTTCTTCTTCTTGCCTGATTGCTGTAGCTAGGATTTCCAGAACTTTGTTGAATAAGAGTGGTGAAAAGGGGCACCCCTGCCTGGTTCCTTCTTAAGGAAATTACTTTTAATTTTTGTCCATTTAGTATGATATTTGCTGTGGGGTTGTAGTAGATGGCCTTTATCATGTTAAGGAATGTTCCCTGTATTCCCACTTTACTGAGAGTTTTGACATGAATGAGTGTTGGATTTTATCAAATGCCTTTTCTGCATCTATTGAAATTATCATGTGATTTTTGTCCTTCCTTTTGTTTATGTGATGAATCACATTGATTGATATGCGAATATTAAACCACCTTGCTTCTCCAGAATAAATCCCACTTAATCATGGTGTATGATTTTTTTCATATATTGCTGGATCCAGTTGGCTAATATTTTGTTGAAAATTTTTGCGTCTAAATTCATCAGGGATCTAGGCCTATAATTTTCTTTCTTTGTGTTGTCTTTGCCCGGTTTGGGGATCAGAATTATGCTCGCCTCATAAAAGAAGTTTGGAAGTCTTCCTTCCTCTTGAATTTTAAAAAATAGCTTGACGAGGATAGAAGTAAGTTCTTTGAATTTTTTATAGAATTCACTGTGAAGCCATCAGGCCCAGGGCTTTTCTTTTTTGAAAGTTTTTTGATAACTGTTTCGATCTCATTTGTTGTAATTGGTCTGTTTAGGTGTTCTGATTCTTCCAGATTGATTTTTGGAAGTTTATATGATTCAAGAAATTTGTCCATTTCACCAAGATTGTCTAATTTTTTTGGCATATAGTTCTTCATAGTATTTTCTTGCAATGCTTTCTATTTCAGTTGTGTCAGTTGTTATTTCTCCACTGTCCTTTCTAATTTTATTTATTTGAGTCCTCTCTCTTTTTTTCTTGGTGAGTCTAGTTAAAGGTTCATCAATCCTGTTAACCTTTTCAAGGAACCAGCTTCTAATTTCATTGATCCTCTGTATTGATACCTTAGCCTCTATGTCATTTATTTCTGCTCTGATCTTTATTATTTCCTCCCTTCTACTTGTCCTTGGTTTTATTTGCTGTTGTTTTTCTAGTTCTTTTAGATGCAGGGTCAGGTTGCTTATTTGAGCTTTATCTAGCTTCTTATGATATGCCTGTAGTGCAATAAACTTCCCTCTCAGAACTGCTTTTGCTGTGTCCCATAAATTTTGAGTTGATGTATGCTCATTATCATTCGTTTCTAGAAACTATTTTATTTCTTCTTTGATCTCATTGTTAATCCATTCATATTTTAATATCATGCTATTTAGTTTCCAAGTGTTTGAGTATTTCTGAGTTTTTCTTTTGTGTTTAATTTTAGTTCCATGGCATTGTGATCAGAGAAAATGCTTGATATGATTTCAATCTTCTTAAATTTATTGAGACCATTTTTGTGTCCTAACATGTGGTCTATCCTAGGAAATATACCATGAGCACTTGAGAACAATGTATATTCTACTGCTTTGGGTGAAAAGTTCTGAAGATATCTATTAAATCAAGTTGATCTAGTGTCTCCTTTATGTCTGCTGTTTCTTTATTAATTTTCTTTCTTGAGGATCTATCCAGTGTTGTTAGGGGGGTATTGAAATCCCCTACTATGATAGTATTGCTGTTAATCTCACCCTTTATATCCATCAAAGTCTGCTTAATGTATGTCGGGGCTCCTATATATGGTGCATAGAAATTTATAATAGTTATATCTTCCGGTTGAATTGTTCCCTTTATCATTATGTAGTGTACTTCTTTATCTTTTACTACAGCCTTTGATTTAAAGTCCATTTTGTCAGATATAAGTATTGCTACCACAGCTTTTTTTTCATTTCCATTTGCATGAAATATTTTTTTCCATCCTTTCACCTTCAGTCTATGTGCATCTTTTGTTTTAAGGTGTGTCTCTTGTAGACAGCGTATGTATGGGTCCTGTTTCTTTATCCATGCAGCTACCCTATGTATTTTGATTGGATCATTCATTCCACTTACATTTAAGGTTATTATTGATATGTAGTTGTTTATTGCCATTTTATTTTTTAAAGCTGTATTCTTCTTTTGCTAAATTCTTTCCTCCCTGTAAACTGTTCACAACAGGCTACTTAGTATCTCTTGCAGAATTGGTTTGGTTTTTATGAATTCCTTGAGGCTTTCTTTTTCTGGAAAGCTCATTATTTCTCCTTCATATTTAAATGTTAGTTTTGGTGGATAAAGTGGTCTTGGTTGTAGGTTCTTGTTCTGCATTACTTTGATTATATCTTGCCATTCCCTTCTGGCCTCAAGTGTGTCTGTTGAGAAGTCCGATGTCATCCTTATGGGGGCTCCTTTGTAGTTGATAGCCTTTTTTTTTCCTAGCAGCTTTTAAGATTTTTTATTTATCCATTAGCTTTGGTATTTTAACTATGATGTGTCTTGGTGTAGATCTTTTTGGGTTTTTTTTTAATGGAGTTTTGTGTGCTTCTTGAATGTGTGAAGTGTTTCCCAGCCTTAATTTAGGGAAGTTTTCTGCTATGATTTGATTGAACAAAGTTTCCATTTCCTGTCCTCTCTCCTCTTCTTCAAGCACCCCTATGATGCGAATGTTGTTTCTCTTCATGTTGTCACAGAGCTTCCTTAGAGTTTCCTCACATTTTTTGAGTCTCTTTTCCTTTTTCTTCTCTGCTTCTGTGCCTTTGTTTATTGTGTCCCCTGACTCGCTTATTCGATCCTCAGCATTATTCATCCTGCTTTTAATTTCTTCCATTGTGGTCTTTAGTTCTGATTCTGTATTTGTCATTTGTGTCTGATTCTTTTTTATTATTTCAATTTCGTTTTTTATACTTGTTATCTCTCTATTTAGGTGTTCATAATGACTATCCATTGTTGCTCTAATTTCTTTGAACATCCTAACTATTATTATTCTAAATTCTGCTTCTGGTAATTTGGTTATATCTGGTTCATTCAGGTCCTTCTCTGGGGATTTCTCTTGATTCATTTGGTTTGCATTTCTCTGCCTGCCCATTTTGTCTGTGTATAAGCAAGTTGTGGCCACTGGAGTCCAGTAGGTGTTGCCTTTGTGTTCTCTAGTTGCGGTCTGTCTGCAGGCCCGCCACCCCCTCTGCCGCTGCCTAGGGCAGTTGGGTATGGGCGTTGCCAGCGCCTGACCACTGTGGCTTTTGCTGTGATTTTCGCCTCTCCTTCGCGGGAGGGGCTGTCAGTCAAGCCACAAGCTTCAGCACCAAGGTTAGAGGTGAGCACCTTTGCTCAGCTGCGGACACAGCCTGTTTCCGGACTTCTGCACAGAATCCGCAGTCAGAACCTGCTCACCACAGTTTTGCAGGTTGGGTGGGGCTTCTGACGTGCTCTCAGCTCTGATCCTTTGCCCGTCCAGAATTTAGCTCTGCCTTCGAGGCCAGGGCCCTCCTGTGCAGGGTCTCAATCCGTGGTTTATTGGGCCGGGCGTGTTTGCTGAATGACCTCAGCTGCGAGCTTCCGCTCTTCTCGGGGTCTACTCCGCCCCCGTGCTCTGAGCCCGCTTGTGCACGTAGAATGGCAAACCACGGTTTCTCCGGGCAGGCATGGCTGGTAGCGTGAGGTCAGCCCTAGCCCCTGCCCGTCCCTGGTCCTAATCCCATCCCCGCTGTCAGGGCCGGCTTGCGCAGCGTCGCAGAGCAGATCTCTGCCCTTTCCTGGCCTCCAACTTTGTCCCCACAGGTGGGATTACAGGCGGGCCCGCAGCTTCCGGACCGCTTTCGCGTCCCCTCCACCCCTGCTGGGCTAGACTGAGCTCACACCAGCTTGGCCTCCGCCCATGCCGACAGAACCTCATTTCAGCGTCCTGCTGCCCCCATACCCTTCAGCAACCCTCAGCAGAGTAGGAAGGGTCCTAATACTCCACACTGTAGGCCTGGGAGCTCCCTCACTTGTTTCCCAGCTCAAAACTGTCCAAACGCCTCTTCTAGGCTCTGGGACCGCAGGCTGGGGCTTGTTTCCTGGGACCCAGGTTCCTTTCTCTCCGCCAAACTCTCCTCCCACCACACTGGTCTCTCCGGGCTGCCCTTTGCTTTGGGGAGCTGGGCAACCCTCTTCGCGTTTTCGCTATTCCTACCCATCTCAGTGTGGCTTCTGTGTTTCTTGGTTGAAGAGTCCACTTAGTTTAGTTCAAAGTTGGTTTATCCAGATGATGGTTCTTAAAATTGAGTTATAATCTACCTTGGTTCTGGGAGTTGGAAGTTGGTATGTCCGCCTACTCCGTCACCATCTTGCTCCTGAATTCTACACCTCTCGACCCAGCCCTGCACCTCATGTCCACCAACTTGCTTGTCAGGTATTATTTAATATTTTTTCATTAATATTTTAAAACTTTTTTCTTATAACATAATCTAGTTTTGTGTACCTCTTTTATTGTTCTTATTTAAATATTAAGTCCATGAAATAATAAACTACCTTTCAGTATATCATTTTTCTATACTTGAAATGGTCATTAGGGTAGAGAACCTACCTTAATGTTATTAAATTATTTGAATCCCACCATTGGATAATGCAAACTGTTTTTCAACATAGCTGTATTAATTTACAGTCCCACAAACAATGCCTAAGAGTTTTAAGTGCTTTTAAACTTTGCCAGTACTCTCTTAAAGGTATCTGGTGGTAAGAAGAAGTCACTAGTTTTACCTGAGTCAAATTTATTTTTGTCACTGGTTTTACCTAAGTCAAATTTATTTTTTTTCCCTTTAGATTCTGCCCTTTCTATGCATTTTTAAAGAACTCTCTCTTGACCTAAGATAGTTAAATGATTCCCTTCTATTTTCTTTTTAAAATGTAATAACTTTTGTCACTCAATATGTAGATCTTTAATCTACTTGAAATTTATTTTTGCCTAAGTATAATTTTGGGGTCCATTTTTTTAAATTTCCTTTTTGTCTAACTAATTATCTTAGCACTATAGATTGAAAAGTTCAGTTTTCATTACTGATTTGCCATCCAACTCTGTCATAAATCAAGTTTTTTTATATAGGTTGATCTATTTGGGGTGATCTATCACGTTAAACATGTGTATTTATCCTTCCTGTGCCAATACCATACAGCCATAATTAATGTACATAGTTATAGCTCTAGTAAAGCAAGTCCCTTCTCTTGTTTTTCTTCAGGTTATTATTCACCCTTTTTTCTGTAGGGGTTCAGAGTTAATCACCCCACAGTGTGCCTTTGTGTAAGGGCCACTTTAGCTGCAGGCCCAGGAGAAATTTCTGCATCTCCTTTGAATTTCCTGAAGAACTTGAAATAGGGGCTTTACCCGTAATGGGAGATTATCATATTTAAGTTCCTGAACCTGTCTGTGGGGCAGGATTTACTTCTATTTACTAAACGTCTGCTCTTACTACCCTCCTACAATGACCCTTTGAAGCTCTCAAGGCACCTGACCTCTTACCTAGTTAGGGTGTCTTGTAAGCCACACTTTCCATTTCTGTTTCTGAACCTCTTGTGCAATTAATTATTTTTTTAAATAATTGCATGTTGTTTCTTTCACCATGTATGTGTGTTACCCCAAACCACCCATTGTAGTTGTTGACTCACTTATGTATGTGGGATTCCCACACATAAGTGTGTATTAAATTTGGTTAGTTTCTTCTGTTAATCTGTCAAATGTCTATTTGATCATTAGGTCAGACAAAACAACCTTGAGGATACAGAAAAATTTCTTCCACAGTTCTTTGGTATAAATTCTAAATTCCTTGTCTAATTCTATAAATACGTGAGTGTGCATGTGTGTATATGTACACAGATATGCATATACATTCACACAAACTTTAGATTTTAGTAAAATAACATTCACTGTATGGATCAGATTAATATTTTATCTTTGAAGGAGTTCCATTTTCTGAATTTAAAACCAAAAATTTTTTTTTTCTTTTTGTAGTGGGAGGAGTCTCTTCTTGAAATTCAATAATATTCCCCAGCATGTGTTTTTACATGTTCTCTGTCAACAGTTTTTTATGGTGTAGAGTAAGACTTCTTGATATACAGTATTGGATCTTATTTTATTTCAAGAAGTATTCTATTACATCTTTGAAAATAGATCATTTTAATTGGTTATACTCCACTTCAGAGAACACCAATTATTGACATAATCTTTAGTTTGTGGTCTCCATAAATATTAGCACCTTTTTTGAAATTATTTTATCTTTTTTCTGCTGTTATTTTTCTAAGAATTTCCCCATGTTGATTGGTACTGTTGTTGATTCTGCATTGATTTCTATATAGACTAACCAAGTAATGTAGTTATTTTTACCCAGTGTTTTTTAATTGGCTTATAGAGATCCACTTTTAGTTTATACTATTTTCCAAATTGCTAATCTTTTTAATCTCATCTGCATTTATTTAATATTTGCCTTAAATTTTGATAGTTCCCAGTATTTTCTATGAGAAATTTTCTTCTGTTTCCAATAGTACATTTTCTCTAGGATAATCACTTTACCTGCAATAATTATTATATTTTTCTTTTTCTGTAGTTTTTTAAATAATTGCATGTTGCTTCTTTCACTATGCATGTGTCTTAGTCAAAACCACCCATTGTAGTTATTGAATGTGTTTCCCCAGACTTCTTCCTCTGCTTTTGAAAATTATAGTGCTGTGCTCTAGGAGTGGGCTATGATTATTTTAAACCAATTAAAACATTTTCACTTCATTTGTCAGAGTTATTGGTCAAAGGGATGAGTCTAATGATTGGGAGTGAAACCAATTTGTGTCAGTTTTGAGAACAATGTTTCCTGGAGGTTTCCTATCTAGAATGCTTCTCATAATTCTGAGGAAAGTACTAGACAATACCCTCTCCTTTTTTCTAAAGAATTGTGTACATGTGAAGTGTAGAGTTACTGCAGCCACATTGCTGCTAGGAGGAATGGTTTATGCTTCTGAAATGCAGCACTGCCTTTGGTGACAGAGTTGAACCCCAAAAAGAAATCTATCCAGAAGCCTAGCCTATCTTTGGACTTTTCAGTTAATGAACCCATACAATCTCTGTATTGTTTTAGTCTGTTAGAAATAGGGTTTCTGATATTTACAACACACAGTATCCAAACAGATATAGCTGTTACTTGGAAGGATGTAGTAGGTAAATTGCCCTGTCAGTTCTCCCCACCATTTTCTTGGTTTGTTTATATCCTGCCATTACCAATTCACCTCAGACTTTGACTGATGATGGTATATATCCCATATTCTACTTTTTTTTAATTTTTATTTTTATTAATTCTAATGGGGTGACACCAATAAATCAGGGCACATATGCACAATGAAAACATCTCCAGGCCATCCCATCACTCAACCGTGTTGCACACCCGTCACCAAAAGTCAAACTGTCCTCTGTCACCCTCCATCTAATTCACCCTGTGTCCCTCCCCTCCTCCCTATCCCACCCTCTCCTCCCTCCCCCCACCCCGTAACCACCACTCTCTTGTCCATGTCTCTTGTTCTCACTTTTATGTCCCACCTATGTATGAAATCATGCTGTTCTCAGTTTTTCTTTTTTTCTGATTTACTTATTTCACTCCGTATAATGTTATCAAGGTACATCCATTTTGTTATAAATGATCCGATGTCATCGTTTCTTATGGCTGAGTAGTATTCCATAGTATATATGTACCAAAGCTTTTTAATCCACTCGTCTTCTGACGAACACTTGGGCTGGTTCCAGATCTTCGCTATTGTGAACAATGCTGCCACGAACATGGGGGCGCATTTCTTCTTTTCGAACAGTGCTATGGTGTTCTTAGGGTATATTCCTAAAAGTGGGATAGCTGGGTCAAAAGGCAGTTCGATCTTCAATTTTCTGAGGAATCTCCAAACTGTTTTCCACAGTGGCTGCACCAGTCTGCATTCCCACCAGCAGTGCAGAAGGGTTCCCTTTTCTCCACATCCTCGCCAGCACTTATTCTGTGTTGTTTTGCTGATGAGTGCCATTCTGACTGGTGTGAGGTGATATCTCATTGTGGTTTTAATTTGCATTTCTCTAATGATTAGTGATGTTGAGCATTTTTTCATATGTCTATTGGCCATCTGTATGTCCTCTTTGGAGAAATTTCTATTCATTTCTTTTGCCCATTTTTTGATTGGGTTGTTTGTCTTCCTGGTGTTGAGTTTTATAAGTTCTTTATAAATTTTAGTTATTAACCCCTTATCAGATGTGCTGTCGAATATGTTCTCCCATTGTGTGGTTTGTCTTTTTATTCTGTTCTTATTGTCTTTAGCTGTGCAAAAACTTTTTAGTTTGATATAATCCCATTTGTTTATCTTGTCTTTTATTTCATTTGCCTGTGGAGATAAATCGGCAAATATACTGCTGCTACAGATGTCGGAGAGCTTGCTGCCTATGTTTTCTTCTAAGATGCTTATGGTTTCACGGCTTACATTTAAGTCTTTTATCCATTTTGAGTTTGTTTTTGTGAATGGTGTAAGTTGATGGTCTAGTTTCATTTTTTTGCAGGTAGATGTCCAATTTTCCCAACACCATTTGTTAAAGAGGCTGTCTTTACTCCATTGTATGTTCTTTCCTCCTTTGTCAAATATCAGTTGTCCATAAAGCTGTGGGTTTATTTCTGGGTCCTCTGTTCTGTTCCATTGATCTATGTGCCTGTTCTTATGCCAGTACCAGGCTGTCTTGAGTATAATGGCCTTATAGTATACCTTGATATCTGGAAGAGTGATACCTCCTGCTTTGTTTTTTCTTTTTAGGATTGCTGAGGCTATTCGTGTTCTTTTTTGGTTCCATATAAATTTTTGGAATATGTTTTCTATATCTTTGAAGTATGTCATTGGTATTTTAATTGGTATTGCATTGAATTTATAAATTGCTTTGGGTAATATAGACATTTTAATGATGTTTATTCTTCCTAGCCATGAGCACGGTATATGCTTCCACTTGTTTGTATCTTCCTTGATTTCCTTTATCAATGTTTTATAATTTTCTGAGTACAAGTCCTTAACCTCCTTGGTTAAATTTACTCCTAGGTATTTTATTTTTTTGGCTGCAATAATGAAGGGGATTGTTTCCTTAATTTCTTTTGCTGACAGTTCATTGCTTGTATATAGAAATGCCTCTGTTTTCTGCGTATTAATTTTATATCCTGCCACCTTGCTGAATTCATTTATAAGGTCCAGTAGTTTTTTGACTGAGACTTTAAGGTTTTCAATATACAATATCATATCATCTGCAAATAGTGACAGTTTTACTTCTTCTTTTCCAATTTGGATGCCTTTTATTTCTTCTTCTTGTCTGATTGCTATCGCTAGGACTTGCAGAACTATGTTGAATAAGAGTGGTGAAAGTGGGCAACCCTGCCTGGTTCCTGATCTTAAAGGGATTGCTTTTAATTTTTGTCCACTTATTATGATGTTTGCTGTGGGTTTGTCGTAGATGGCCTTTATCATGTTAAGGAATGTTCCTTGTATTCCCACTTTACTGAGAGTTTTGAGCATGAATGGGTACTAGATTTTATCAAATGCCTTTTCTGCATCTATTGAAATTATCATGTGATTTTTGTCTTTCTTTTTGTTTATGTGGTGAATCACATTGATTGATTTGCGAATATTAAACCAGCCTTGCCTCTCCAGAATAAATCCCACTTGATCATCGTGTATGATTTTTTTCATATATTGCTGGATCCGGTTGGCTAATATTTTGTTGAAAATTTTAGCATCTAAATTCATCAGGGATATAGGCCTATAATTTTCTTTCTTTGTGTTGTCTTTGCCCGGTTTTGGGATCAGAATTATGCTCGCCTCCTAAAAGGAGTTTGGAAGTCTTCCTTCTTCTTGAATTTTTTGAAATAGCTTGAGGAGGATAGGAGTTAGTTCTTCTTTGAATTTTTGATAGAATTCACTTGTGAAGCCATCAGGCCCAGGACTTTTCTTTTTTGGGAGTTTTTTGATAACTGTTTCGATCTCATTTGTTGTAATTGGTCTGTTTAGGTGTTCTGATTCTTCCAGATTGATTTTTGGAAGTTTATATGATTCAAGAAATTTGTCCATTTCAACTAGATTGTCAAATTTTTGGCATAGAGTTCTTCATAATATTTTCTTACAATGCTTTGTATTTCTGTTGTATCAGTTGTTATTTCTCCACTGTCCTTTTTAATTTTATTTATTTGAAACCTCTCTCTTTTTTTCTTGGTGAGTCTAGTTAAAGGTTCATCAATCTTGTTTACCTTTTCAAAGAACCAGCTCCTGGTTTCATTGATCCTCTGTATTGTTTCCTTAGCCTCTATGTCATTTATTTCTGCTCTGATCTTTATTATTTCCTTCCTTCTACTTGTCCTGGGTTTTATTTGTTGTTGTTTTTCTAGTTGTGTTAGCTGCAGGGTCTGGTGGCTTATTTGAGCTTTTTCTAGCTTCCTATGATATGCCTGTAGTGCAATGAACTTCCCTCTCAGTACTGCCTTTGCTGTGTCCCATAAATTTTGAGTTGATGTATGCTCATTTTCATTTGTTTCTAGAAACGTTTTTATTTCGTCTTTGATCTCATTGTTAATCCATTCATTATTTAATATCGTGCTATTTAGTTTCCAAGTGTTTGAGTATTTTTCAGTTTTTCTTTTGTGGTTAATTTCTAGTTTCATGGCATTGTGATCAGAGAAAATGCTTGATATGATTTCAATCTTCTTGAATTTATTGAGATCATTTTTGTGTCCTAACATGTGGTCTATCCTAGAAAACGTACTGTGCGCGCTTGAGAAGAATGTATATTCTACTGCTTTAGGATGAAAAGTTCTGAATATATCTAGTAAATCAAGTTGATCTAGTGTCTCCTTTAAGTCTGCTATTTCTTTATTGATTTTCTTTCTTGAGGATCTATCCAGTGTTGTTAGTGGGGTATTGAAATCCCCTACTATGATAGTATTGCTGTTAATCTCGCCCTTAATGTATCAAAGTCTGCTTTATGTATGTCGGGGCACCTATATTTGGTGCGTAGATATTTATAATAGTTATATCTTCCTGTTGAATTGTTCCCTTTATCATTATTAGTGTCCTTCTTTATCTCTTACTATAGCCTTTGGTTTAAAGTCCATTTTGTCAGATATAAGTACTGCTACCCCGGCTTCTTTTTCATTTCCATTTGCATGAAATATTTTTTTCCATCCTTTTACCTTCAGCCTATGTGCATCTTTTGTTTTAAGGTGTGTCTCTTGTAGACAGCATATGTATGGGTCCTGTTTCTTTATCCACGCAGCTACCCTATGTCTTTTGATTGGATCATTTAATCCATTTACATTTAAGGTTATTATGGATATGTAGTTGTTTATTGCCATTTTATTCTTTAAAGCTGTATTCTTCTTTTGCTATATTTTTTTCTCCCTTTGAACTGTTCACAACAGGCCCCGTAGTATCTCTTGCAGAATTGGTTTGGTTTTAATGTATTCCTTGAGGCTTTCTTTGTCTGGAAAGCTCTTTATTTCTCCTTCAATTTTAAACGTTAGCCTTGCTGGATAGAGTAGTCTTGGTTGTAGGTTCTTGTTCTGCATTACTTTGAATATATCTTGCCATTCCCTTCTGGCCTCAAGTGTTTCTGTTGAGAAGTCTGATGTCATCCTTATCGGGGCTCCTTTGTAGGTGATAGCCTTTTTTTCTCTAGCAGCTTTTAAGATTTTTTCTTTATCCATGAGCTTTGGTATTTTAACTATGATGTGTCTTGGTGTAGATCTTTTTGGGTTTCTCTTTAATGGAGTTCTGTGTGCTTCTTGAACGTGTGGAATTTTTCCCAGCCTTAATTTAGGGAAGTTTTCTGCTATGATTTAATTGAACACAGTTTCCATTTCCTGTTCTCTTTCCTCTTCTTCAGGCACCCCTATGATGCGAATGTTGTTTCTCTTCATGTTGTCACAGAGCTCCCTTAGAGTTTCCTCACATTTTTTGAGTCTCTTTTCCTTTTTCTTCTCTGCTTCTGTGCCTTTGTTTATTGTGTCTTCTAACTCGCTTATTCGATCCTCAGCGTGATTCATCCTGCTTTTAATTCCTTCCATTGTGGTCTTCAGTTCTGATATTGTATTTGTCATTTGTGTCTGATTCTTTTTTATTATTTCAATTTTGTTTTTTATACTTGTTATCTCTTTATTTAGGTGTTCATAGTGACTATCCAATGTTGCTCTAATTTCTTTGAACATCCTAACTATCATTATTCTAAATTCTGCTTCTGGTAGTTTGGTTATATCTGGTTCATTCAGGTCCTTCTCTGGGAATTTCTCTTGATTCATTTGGTTTGCATTCCTCTGCCTGCCCATTTTATCTGTGTATAGGCAAGTTGTGGGCACTGGAGTCCAGTAGGTGTTCCCTTTGTGTTCTCTAGGTGTGGTCTGTCTGCAGGCCTGCCACCCCCTCTGCGGCTGCCTAGGGTGGTTGGGTGTGGGCGTTGCCAGTGACAGCCTACTTCGGCTGTTGCTGTGATTTCCATCTCTCCTCTGCAGGAGGCGCTGTCACTCAAGCCACAAGCCTTAGAACCAAGGGCAGAGGTGAGCACCTTTGCTCAGCTGCTGGACCAGCCTGTTTCCAGCAGATTTACGCCCAGCCCCCGCAGTCAGAGCCTGCTCGCCACAGTTTTGCGGGTTGGGCGGGGCTTTTGACGTGCTCTCAGCTATGAGCCTTTGCCCGTCCAGAATTTAGCCCCGCCCTCGAGGCCGGGGCCCTCCTGCGTAGGGTCGCTCACTGTGGTTTATTGGGCTGGGCCTGTTTGCTGGCGTTAGCTCAGCTGCTAGCTTTCGATCCATCAGGACTCTGCCACGCCCCCCACGTTTGGCGCCAGCTCGCGCACGTAGGGTGGCCACCAGCCGGGGTTTCTTTAGCCGGGCTGGGCTAGTAGGGTGAGCTCAGCTGCAAAAGCGCTCACATGCCGGGCGGGGCCGCAGAGACCACTCGCGCGCCAGGCGGGGCCAGTAGCGCGAGCCCAGCCGCAGAAGCCAGGCGCCAGGCGGTGTCGGTCGCGCGGGCCCAGCTGCAGAAGTCGCCCGCACGCCGGGCGCCGCCTCCCGCCCAGTCCCGGCCGCGGAAGCCGCCCGCGCGCCGGGTGCCGCCTCTCGCGGGGTCCGGCGACCTCTCGCGGTCCCGGCTGCGGAAGCGCGCGCCGGGCGCAGCCTCTCGCGCGGTCCTGGCCGCGGAAGCCGCTGGCGCCAGGTGGGGCCAGTGGCGCAATCTCAGCCGCGGGAGCCGCAGGCGCACACAAAGGATTTCAACCCACTGCGGTTTCTCCTTTTGGGCGGGATTGGCAGCTTGAGCTCAGCCCCGGTCCCCTCGCCCGTGCCTGGTCTTAGCCCCGTCCCCGTGGTCAGGGTTGGCTTACGCAGAGTCTTAGAGCAGATCTCTGCCTGTATTTTTCCCCCACAAGTGGGGTCACAGGCGGCCCGCAGCTGTCGGACCGCTTTCGCGCGTCTACTCCGGCCTTGCTGGGCTAGACTGAGCGCACCGCCTTCCGCCCACACCGACAGGACCGCTTTTCAGCGTCCTGCGGCCAACCGCCCCTCAGCAGCGTTTAGAGAGAGCAGTGTCTTAAGTCTCCACACTGTAGGGAGCTCCCTCCCTCTAAGCAGCTCCGCTCCAATTCCCGCGGGAGAGCCCGCCTGGCTAGTGTCCTGCCTCCCCTTGCTGGTGTTGCTAGTTCCAGGGGAAATATTTGTTTTCGATTAGGGAAATGACTTAGCCCAGGGGTCAGGATGGCTGCCCCTCAGAGTGTTCTCGTGCCTTCAGTCCAATCTCTGTTCCCGCTGCTCTGTTCCTCTCCTCTGTCCCCGTTCCCCGGAGCCCCGGGTGCGTGGTTGTGAGAGAGGGTTTCTGCGCTGACCCTTTGAAAAGATTCTTGGGTCCGAGAAAACTCTCTCTTTTTCACAAACAGTATCCTCTCTTGCTTCCCATCTCAACACTGTTTATACGCCTCTTCTAGGCTCTGGGACTGCAGGTTGGGGCTTGGTTCCTGGGACTCAGGTCCCTCCCTCTCCGCCAAACTCTCCTCCCGCCCCGCGGGGCTCTCCGGGCTGCCGTTTGCTCCGGGGAGCTGGGCAGCCCTCTTCGCGTTTTCGCTATTCCTACCAGTCTCAATGTGGCTTCCGCAGTGTTCCTTGGTTGAAGAGTCCACTTATTTTAGTTCAAAGTTGGTTTATCCAGATGGTGGTTCTTAAAATTGAGCTATAATCCACTTTGGTTCTGAGAGTTGGAAGTTGGTACGTCCGCCTACTCCATCGCCATCTTGAACCCCATATTCTACTTTTTATTGTCTATTTCTTTTAAATGTCTGGACCTGTTTTGTGTGTGTGTATATGTATATGTGTGTATGCATCCTTTTAATTAAATATTATACATTGCGTATGAAAATGTGTAAGTCTCAAAATAATATTGTCATCTTCCCTACTCAGCTAGAGTAAAAACAGAACGCCTTCATCTAATCTAGGACTGAGTCTCATTGAGAGTGGTTTTCAGCTTTAGCAGAAGCCTCAGTCTACCTCTATTGCACCTGCCCCCAGAGTCTTCCAGTACAGCACCCTCCATAGCCTGACTGAGAGCCTGGAGTATTTACTGGGCTCTTCCTCTCTGACACATTCTAAACCCTATTTTTTCCTCTCCTTGAAACCATGGGACTACAGAAAGCCCCACGTTGTTTTTAGCATACTTTTGCTTAGTTTCTTAATTTCTAACCCTGAGCAGTTTAAGAATTTTGCATGTTTCAAAAAGGGAAAAACGCCGAGGGTCAGGCTCACTTCCTTGTGCTTCACTTCACTCCAGAAATTTGGACCCTCCACTCATAGTCGCTTTGACAACCCTGAATCTAAGTATTGTCTGTTCAGCCCCTCATGGTTGTGAAAGCTTTGCTGGCTCCTGTGTCTCTTAGCAGGAGCTCACCCCGGATTCTCAATCATACACTTAGCACCAAGAATCAGCTCATTTCCAGAAGAGATAAGCAAAACATAGGATGTTGGTCTCTCCTCTCTAATCCCAGCCTCTCAAGCACTGACTGCCTCTCTCTAAGGCCTACAAACAGTTGTTTTTGGTATTCTTATCTGATTTTTTTTTCAGTTACTCTCAGTGGGTATGTTTGGTTGATGCCAGCCACTCTCTCACAGTTGGCAGTATAAATCTCAAGTCTGAACTTTCTGAAACGCTCTACCTTTTTTGCCTCATTTATTTTTCCAGCCTTATTTCTTAATACTCCTAGATTCTGTGGGCATATCTAAAATTTGTAGAACATAGAATCATGCAAATTTAAAACTAAAAGAAATTATCTGACTTAAGAATCTCATTGTCCAGATGAGGAAACTGAGGCCACAAAAGACTAAGTGGCTTGTCTCAGACCACGTAGTAGAGTTCATGCTAAAGCTACAGCATGCGTGTTACTATGTAGGAGCTAACAGAGAAAGGAAAGAGCTGAGCAAAGGACTTGAGTAGGGCAGGCTGCCCATCAGGAAGAAGTATTGCCATTCCTTTTTCCAGTGAGGAGGATTTGTTGCTTCCTAACACATACCTCTACTTTTTCTACCGCCACACTTGTCTCTTCACATAAACTATGATCCCCCCACCCCAGTTGTTAATTAAAACACTCATTTCTTAGCCCAAAGCCAGAGGTAATTACCATGCTGAGCACCAGGCTGCTTTTTAGACTCAGAGCAAGGAAGCCTGGGTCAACATTGATAAAGCACTGCTCCAACCTGTTTTAGTCAAAAAGAAACTTGTGTGCCTCAATATTTGATTGTCAAGCCTGGAGGGCTATCAGCAGAACAGTCATATCCTTAATAGTCTAAATGGGACACTTTTTTAGAGTGATAAAGGATGCTACTAATAATTATGCTAGGACAGCAAGCATAAAGCAATACTGGTCTGGACACCTTAGTTACTCAATAATTTATCTCTATATTGAAAATATTCTAATACTTCTTTAAGGTTTTAGTCACTTTCCTAAGTAAAAAGAAGAATTTATTGTCAGAGAATGCATTCTTTTAAATTAATAGACTTTTTCTAAATCAATTTTAAGTTTACAGAAAAATTCAGCAGAAAGCACAGAGAATTTCTGTATGTCCCCTGATTCCCCCCAACTCATTTCATCTACTATAAACTTCTTGCATTAGTGTGGTATGTTTATTATAATTGATGAACAAATACTGATACATTATTATTAACTAAAGTCCATAGTTTTCACATTAGGATTCATTTTTTGTATTTGTACATTCTGAGTTTTGGCAGATATATAATGCCATGTATCCACCATTGCAGTAACAGAAGAATAATTTTACTGCCTTAATAATCACCTGTGCTCCACCTATCCCTTCTTTCTCCCCTGGGCCCTTGACGACCACTGATGTTTTTATTGTCTCCATAGTTTTGTCTTTTCCAGAATATCACATAGTTGAAATCATACAGTGTATGGCTTTTCTAATTGGCTTCTTTACAATCATTTTTTAAAAGAGTTTAAGTTATTGGTGGTAAATGAGATCTCATTATCATGAAGAAAGGAGAAGGCATTTCAAATTAGGTGATAAGATTTAAAGATTCCAGTGTAAGAGTTTAGGAAAAGAGGAGAAAATTTCTTTTAAAAAAATATAAAAAGCAGGGTTCATAAAAGAAAAGCCTGATAAATATTAATTTTAAATTTAAAAAATTTAAAAGACAAAAATAAGTAAAATAAAAAGACCAGCCACAGATAAAAGATATTTACAATTTATGATATCTAAAGATAGATTATAATCAAGAATATAACTATGTAAATATTCTCTGAATGAGGAAAAGACAAGTAACACAATAGAATAAAATGAGCAAAGGTCTAAGGGAACACAAAAAATGATTTCTTGATAAAATATTTAGAAGTTCTCAACTTCATTAACAACCAAGGTTATAAAAAATAAACAATTAAATATTTCTCCAATATCCATTATGGTGGCAAAAATGAAGACATTGTAATATGAAAATTCTGGTGAGTATAGATTGGTACCACCATTTTGATAAGCAATTCAGAATTCCATAATAAGGTTGATGATACACATACCTTAAGACTCTTCTTTGCTATCTACTATGAACTCTCTTAAAAGTATGCAAAGGGAAACGTATATAGGATGCTTACCATAGCAATGTTTGTGATGGAAAAACAGCATAAACATTCAAGTTGCCCTCAAATAGGCAATGCAATGTAGCTTACTCTTGCAATGAAATACTGAACAAGAGTGTAAGCAAATAAATTAAATCTTCATATAATGATGATGAATGAAAAAAGCAAGTTTTCAGTTATTTAATATTCCAATATTAAAGTGTCCAAATAATACTAGTTATCATAAAATGCTTAAAAAGACATAAAAACCTATGAGATGCTAGAGATGCTAATTAAGAAAATAAATTCATTGCACAATATAATTGTTGGGAAGATAAAATATATTATGCTCAGTTTGTTAAAGATGGAGCTGCCCACATGGAAGCCTGTCACCCAGGTGATATTATTTGCCCTTATGCTTGGGATGGGTGTGGGGGAAAGACTGTAATATAAGCAGGCCAGGTCGTTATAGCCTAAGGCTTAGTTTTAAGAGTAAGGTCTTCTCCACACCCTTGACTGATTGGATGATGTAGGGTGGTGATGTAGGGAGGAATCCCATTATGCCTCAGATGGGTGACTTGATATCAGAGACTTCCTTGTTTGTATAATTGGATTAAAGGTTTTGATTCTACATTATAAAGTGGGGCAGGTCAGTAGCTTGCTCGCTCTTGGTTCCTGAGGTATTAGAGAGGAGAGCAGATTAAGACCACGTGGAGGAGAGGAGGCAGCCAAGATGGTGGAATGCTGAGGAAGAAGCCAGTTTGTGCAGAGTTTGTGTAGAGAGAAGATGGGAAACAGAGGTGAATAAGTCTGGTGAGCTAGAAACTTTTGATTCTAGGAAACTCGAATAAGTCAGTAGCTTTGTGAGCACTGAATGTGTGGGTTTTGGAGCCCAGTGTGTGTTTTTGCTTGCCCGCCGGGTGCAAGCTAGAATTAAAGGTGATGGCCCACCAGTTTTTGGCTCCTGTGTTTCGTTACCGACTGTTCAAATCTAATGTGAACCTGCATGGGTCAGGCTGCTGTGATGGCGGCCTCGACTACTGGCTTTACAATAATACACAGAAAGAACAAGAACTTAGAATATTATTTAGAAATAGTGATGAGATTTCAAGTCCCGCTTTTATACTTGTTGGATACAAAGCCTTGAGCAGATGACTTAGTTGTTAATTTTCTCATCTATGAAATGGGAATGGGTCTGGCCACTTATGGCTCAGTGGATAGAGCATCAACCTGGGATGCTGAAGTCCTGAGTCTAAAACCCTGTGGTCACTGGCTTGAGCACAAGTTCATCTAACTTGAGCGCAGGTTTATCAGCTTGAGCACAGGATCAGTGGCTTGAGCATGGGTAGGATCATCAATGTGACCCCATGGTCACTGGCTTGAGCAAAGGGTCACTGGCTCAGCTGGAACTACTCAAACATGTATGAGAAGAAATCAGTGAACAACTGAATTGTCACAACTATGAGTTGATGCCTCTCATCTATCTCCCTTCCTGTCTCGCTTTCTCTCTCCCTCACTGAAATAAAATAGAATAAATAAAATAAAAATAAAATAAAATGGGGATATAGTACTACTAAAAATATTTCTCTTTTTTTACGAAATTAGAAGCAGGTAGGCAGTTAGACAGACTCCCACATGCGCCTGACCGGGATCACCCAACATGTCCACCAGGGGGCGATGTTCTGCCCATCTGGGACGTTGCTTCATTGAGGACAGAGGCATTCTAGCGCCTGAGGCGAAGGCCATGGAGCCATCCTCAGCACCCGGCCAACTTTGCTCCAATAAAGCCTTAGCTGCAGGAGGAGAAGAGAGAGACAGAGGAAGGAGAGGGGGAAGGGTGGAGAAGCAGATGGGCGCTTCTCCTGTGTGCCCTGGCTGGGAATCGAACCTAGGACTTACACAGGCCGGCCTGATGCTCTACTACTAAGCCAATCAGCCAGGGCCTTACTATCTTTTAATATCAAATTTTTGGAGTAATTAAATGAAAAGATAAATGTGAAAACATTTGGTAAACTAAAACCAAACATAAATATTACTTTTTATTTTTGCTATTATATCTTGTGGGTAAGATAAAATTACATTGATGCATCTTTTTTTTTTCTACATGGGTTCTGGCTAAGATGTTTGTGAATTAAGAAATGACAAAAATAAACAACAAAAAGAAGATCAAGAAGCTAAAAAGGAATATATCATTCACAAACTATAAATATAACATCAATATATATTGCACATAAGATATATAATTCTATATAGAAGATAAATAAAAATCATCAGAATCTTACTGTTTATTTGCAATAGGCAGAATTTGTTAAATTTTTTAAATTTTTTAATTGATTTTGGAGAGAGGGAGAAAAGAAGGGAGAGGAAAGCATCTTGCTGTTTCACTTAGTTGTTCCATTTAGTTGTGTGTGTGCCTTGGCTGGGGACTGCACCCACGAGAATGATCCTTCATCCACTGAGCCACCTGAACAGGGCCAATTTTAGGTATGATTTAAATTCTTTCACACTATTCTTCACAAATTGGCAAGTATTTTCAATATGTAAAATACAAAAGTGTAAGTTCAAAAGTAAACTTATACTTTCCTAGATCTTAAAAAAAGAATTCTAAAACATTTGTAAAATATATTTTCTGTTTAATTGGTTTTTATATTTTTAATTTAAAAATAGTATTATAAGTTATATTTTTGAATATTTGTCAGCTATGATTAGAAATTCATTGTTTATACCTCACAATGCATGTCACAATACATTTTGAAAATATAAGTAAATATAAATAAAAAAATTAAAAGAAACTAAAATTATAATTATACTTTTGCAGTACTTCATATATAAGGTATAGACCAAAATAAGAGTTGTAGTAGTAGAAATTAGAAAAAAAGAAACTTGATTGAACAAGAATCATTAAAGAATAACTTCACATTCACTTGCTCCCACCTCATATTGTTTTTCTCATATCCCCTTCTACTGTTTTGTTCTGGCTTCCTCTAGGACAAGGACCTCAAAAGTCAGCATGTGAACCTCAGGGTTTCTTCTGATGATTTTCTGGCGGACAAGAGGAAAATAGTATATTTTTTTGTATTTTTCCTAAAAGTTAGAAAAATATTGAGCTTTATTTTTATGTATCATCTAAATTTATTCTGTACCATTGTTGGTCTGCATATTCGGTGTTCAGATATCATATCAGATTGGCAAAGGAATCTTGCAGAAAGTGAGAAAACTATAACATGGAGTGGCTGACATTGTTTTATACATTTTTATTTACTTTTTACTTATTCTAAGCATCACATTCCTTAGCAAATGGGTTTCCATATCATCTCATTTTAACTAAATTAGTTTTTACCACATGACAGAGGTCTTAGAATTATTGCAAAAATAACCCCATAAATTATAGTTAATCCTAAAAATACAAACACAAAGAAACTCCAATAAATGGGACGCACAAATCATTTCCTATTTCTAGAACAAGGTCTTTGTCAGCTGCATAATGAGGTATAGACAATGAACATCGATCATATCTGACAGAAATTCAGAAAGTTATAGACTTTCTAAAATAAAACTTTATACCCATATCTTTCTAAAGTGTATATTATGCCTTGACATTCTTGTTAATTGTAGTAGACTTGAAAAAAATATTGTTTCTTCAACTTTATGGCATCCTTTATTGTTTCTATTTTGTGTATGTATTATGATGTAAACAGCATATAAGTACAATGTCCCACATCATAGTGATAAACAAACAAGTCTGAGGGTATGACGAGTCAAGGGTTTTATTCTGATGTAGTATGATCAAAAGATTTTTAAACTTCTTTTTTATTTTATTTTATTCATTTTAGAGAGGAGACATAGAGTGAGAGAGAGAGAGAAAGAAAGAAAGGGGGAAGGAGCTGGAAGCATCAACTCCCATATGTGCCTTGACCAGACCAGTGCAGGGTTTTGAACTGGCGACCTCAGTGTTCCCAGGTCAACACTTTTATCCATTGTGCCACCACAGGTCAGGCCTGATCAAAAGATTTTTAAAACAATCAAGGATCTGGTCCTCCTGCTTTACATTCTTTCAACTCAACTTTCACACAGCAAAGAGGGTAATTTTTCAAATAAAAAGATGAGTTGCCTGTTGAGTGCCCATCATATTTCAGGCTCTGTAATAATCAGTACTCAACAAACATTTACTGTATAGAGAAATGACTGAATGGAGGAATAAATTAATGGGAGAGTAAGGGAGTGTTAATGATGAATAGATGAATTTTGGAGTCTTGGTAATCTGCATATTGTTTCTAACAATGAGCAGAAATGGGTCTCGATATGAGCAGAGGAAAAAATAAATAAATGTGCATGTTTAATTTATTTAAAATCAGGGCATAATATGACTTAAAATTGCTGATTTTGGAGTAAGAATAGGAATCAATAAAGCAGCTAATGACCATTTATCTGAAGCCCACTGTACAGAAGTGAACACAAAGCACAAGAAGAATACAGATTTAAAATATAGCTTTTAAAATAATGTGCTTTCTTCCTACATTCCCATATTTTTTTTCCTATTCTCCAAATAAAATGTTTAGGCTGACTCCTTTAACAATAATGTGTATTTCTTACCACCTAATTCATTATTTCTCCTATTTTTGCCTGCCAATTCATCTATTATTCATTCAATCAATAGTGGTTTTAAAAGAAAGGAAAACAAATAATATTTCTCCTGTTTCTGAATTTAAAACCCTGTGGTTTAGATGATAGTCATTATATTTATTAAAACCCAGTGTGGTAACTGAGTCTTGAAAGGGCATCTTCTTAAGTATTCAGAACCATGTCAATGGAATCCTTATTCAGCAGTTATATACTATTTCCTTTAATCTGTTGATGTTCACTTAGCCATTGACTCAACAAATATTTATTGAGCACTTGTTATGTGCCTAAACTGCTGAGATGCTGCAGATACAGCAATGAGCAGAGAAAGGCTCAGACTCATTAGCTTTATTTTCTAGTGCAGAAGTCAGACGAAACTTTTCAGAGATGTCTGAAGACAAGATTAGAAAGCAAGCACTCTAGCCTTTCTTCTAAGTTTATTTTTTCTTCTGTTTTTAATTAACATATCTTCTAAACAGATGCTGCTCTCTTATTTCTTGCCAATTAACTATTAAGAGATTTACTGATAACAGTTCTAACTCTACCTATTACATATGTTGCTTTTAGTAAAGTTTCATAAGCCATCTTGGATCTACCTTTTGTACTTTTTATTACTTATGAACAATGGTGGGATTCAGCTGTTTCGCACCAGGTATCACAGAACCAGTATCTAATTTTTTGTTGAGTTTGGCGACCTGGTTGTTAAAATGGCACTTGTAATCAGGGTCCTCTCTAAGGTGGGCACCTGGGCAGCCACTCAATGTGGAAATCACAAGTTTACATTTCCTACTCTTTCTTAATGTTTATCTGCATGACAGTGCCTGTTATGTAATTGCTATGTAAATGTCAACTAGTCAGCCAGAAAATGTGAACCACAAGGGCAAGAGCTTTTATTTGTATTTTATTTTCACTGAGAGAACACTAATACCTACAACAGCACCTGGCACAAAATAGAAGTTTAATAAATACTTGAATAAATGAATGGCAAAAGAAGCATAATGCAATTAGACATTTGGACATATTTATCTAATGTATGGAGTTATAAAATGAATGGTAGTTCTATCTCTCAGATCAAAATGGGGACTGTGCTGCTTCAGGGTGATAGCTGAGGGTTCCCAAGACACAGAGGAAACCAGAGCAGAAAGAAGGTGTGAATACTAAAAGAAGCATTGAATTTCTTTCCTCACCAATTCTCTCAGAAGCACAGTAAAATAAACACCTTGGGACACTGAGAAACAGGGAGAGTGGGAAAATAGAATACAACTCCCCAAATGGTCACCCAATGCTTGTTTTTGGCAATGACATAAGCCAGAGCAGAGTCAGCACACGGAATATAAAGTACTCCAAGTGTCCACAAAATAGGAAATATGTATGTCAAGAAAGTCTTGATGGCAGGAGTGGCCTGAGGAAATCATAATGACAGACATCGGCATTTTAGAGCTGCTCCACCTTCTGTCTGAACAGCAGCATTCTTCACCCACCAGAGCTCTGCTCCCAGCACCTGACAGGAGTTCTTTTCTTTGGTGAATTTAAGACCCTATTGTTTTAATGCTCCACACAATGAAAAATCCACCTGCACTGCACTTTATTATGCTGATTTTCCTCAGCTTTCTGCCCCATTCAGAGAACCTGACAAACCATCTAGGATAAAATAGACCTGAGTGATAACAAGTTTTTATTGATGACAGGAGCTCTGCTCAATTGGCGCATATCAGTTATAAAAGGCTGGGCATGAGAGCTGAACACAGAAGAGGCCCTTCTATATTTAGGGAGTCCTTCCTAGGTTTGCAAAATGCAGGTTAGGTCTGACCAGCCTGCATCTCGGCAATGATCAAATCAGGAGAAAGAAAGGAAAATGAAACTGAGAAGTCAGAATACAATCTAAGAAATAATTCAGGTGAGGCCTGCTAAGGAGCAGAGAATACAACACACATATGTATGGAAACTTGACTTGGGGGCAAACACACAATACAATGCACAGATGATGGGTTGTAGAATTGGGCACTTGAAACCTGTATA
This sequence comes from Rhynchonycteris naso, assembly GCA_037038555.1. Classification (NCBI taxonomy): domain Eukaryota; kingdom Metazoa; phylum Chordata; class Mammalia; order Chiroptera; family Emballonuridae; genus Rhynchonycteris; species Rhynchonycteris naso. The sequence goes on from CM072999.1 coordinate 93,888,930, forward strand.
ATCTTGCTAACCAGTGTCACCCCAATAAGTTATATTAAAATAAATAAATAAATGAAGTAAACCAGTTAGAAATATAGTGCACCATCTGAAACTGTTTATCTTCTCATGGGGGAAAAATGCAAAATAAACCACTAGGTAAGTTTTGTGGACAAAACTTATATACAATCTGGTGATTATGAATTAGTTCTCTTGGTTGCATTTGTATTCATAAGAGAAAAGATAGCTAAATTGCTTGCTGCAACACCTAATTCTAAGAGCAAATATTGTTGCTGAGATGCTCCCATGATTTCAATCCCACAGTGCAGAATGAATCAGGCACCCTGGCCTGGAAACAGGAACACACCTAAGGCAGGATTCCAAGCTAAAGACAGTAAGGACCAGTAGATGGAAGGTCCACCACACAACCATATACTAGAAAGGTCAGACTCACCAGAGACCATTTTGAATCCTCAAAAGAACCTTGTGAAGTATCATTAATCTCATTTTTCAGAAGAAGAAACAGTAGCTCAAAAAGTTATTTTAATACTAATTGAACCCATAATTTGCTACCTCATTGTGCAGTCACACAGCTACACAAAGTAACATCAAAGCATCCCTCCTACCTAATTCAGGTAGATATGATGATAGAGCAATATAATACAAGTAAAAATACTTAGAAAATTAAACTATTCTCATGAGAAGCATTATTATGTACAAACTTTTCTTGGATGGGAATAGACATTAAAATCTTGGCATGTGCAAAATTGTTATTAATTTAGGAAGTTGTTCAACCCTGTTTCTAGCCCCAGGATTCTCGGCTTCTTATGTATGAAGAGGCAAATGAAATATAGTCATGCAAGAGGCTATTTCTTTAATTTTCTGGATTGTCACATTCATTCAGCATGAAATTTTCTACAGAAAGTCAATTTTGGAAAGTTCCAAACTTAATTAGATCTTGCAGTTTTGTGATCTTCATTATAATTATCAAATACAGAAAAGCTAATAAAGGATCAACCTCTGGGCTGCAGGATAACCTAATCTATTCATATCTCAGTGACATACTGAATTAGAATTGGGGGCTGATGAACGCCAGTGCACCAGCCAACCAACCATAGTCAGCAAATTTCAATACAAACTGAACCTTGATCTGACCAAGATGAATACACAATATGCAAAATAATCCAATAAAGTTTATCAATAATACATGGGCAATTCAGATGAGGCATACACTAGTGTAGCAAGTCTAATTAAGAACATTTCTGTGATAAACTGAAACCCTATCTTCAGCTATCATGCAATTATTCATTTGATTCTATTGTTACCAGAACAATGAGCTGTGAGCACCTTCCTTATTAGTGATTCTACTTCCTGAAACTTACAATTTAACCAAATAATTCATATCACCCTTTTAATATTCCAAAGGCTGTTTCAGTACCCAGCCATTCTCCTTAATGTAATTATTACTGGAGACAGAGTGGTAAATTTTGAATCATTTGTTTTGTTTTATTTTGTCTTTTTTTTTTTTTTAAGATTTCTGAAGATAATTTTCAGAGTGTTTCTATAACTTTTTTAAGTTAATTGTATCTTATAAATAAATTCTACCACAACACAGCAAAGATTATAGCAGTGCTAAAACCTTGTTAACTCCTTCAAGTCCTTAACATCTTAATTTAGTATCATCTCTGCAGTTAGCTCCCAGACTTTTAATGTTTAAGAGCCAAAGGTGTAACCCAAATACTCTAATTTAACTAAATGTATTGAAGCACATTGATGGAAACTTAGATTCTAATGTTTTGGAAAACTTTGAAAATAGAGGTTGGAGAAAAAAATGCAAAATCATTTAAAAATTTACCTTCTTTTCTATAAGGTATATATTTTACATTTAAAAAGACATAGTCCTTTGAATAAACCACTGAGTTATACATGTATTAAAGGTTTTTTTAAGTGAATTATCTTTAATGTAGGTGCACAAAAAAGTTCAAGCCAGGACAAACTCCTTAATATTTTATCTCTTTGAGGGTTGAATAGTAGGAAAAGGTTAAAAATCCTTGGAGGAAATGATTGTGGCACTTTCTCTGTCTGTATAAGGATACAGAAAGTACCGTGCCTAAACTATTATTTGATTCTATGAAACTGGTACGGTTTGTTTAGTGTTACTTGCATATGTCTACCTATCTGTTTGTTGGAAGCATTCCTTTTTGTTGGCTGAATTACTGCAGAGTTGCCTGTAAGAGGTAAAAAGAGGAGGAATTACTGAAAGGGTTTTGTGAGAAGCTTTTTCAGGTGGTGAACACAAACAGTATTGCTTTGGGGTCCAAGCAACAAAGTATGCCTCAGATCCAGGTGAAGGACTGTTCTCCTATCTCCAAACAAAATTTAATTGTATATACCATCTTGATAAGTGGAAACTTTGAAAGAGAGGAATAAAGTCTCCTTGTTGTGGACACTAGTAATCTCATTAATGCTAACAAGAATGGCAAAAATAAAGCTTCTTCTGCTGGCTTTGAGAGAGGATGACTTCGGCCAAGAGCACATTGAGTAGGACTGAAAAAACATGACAGATCCTTAAGTTCAAAATCATACATATTGGCTTGTGAGAAAAAAGGAAGGACCAATATGGGAACTCACCTAAATGGACAGAAGAAATTTTGTTGGTATGAAGTGCTGAAATCAGGCAATAAATCTGCTTGTTTCTTTGAAGCACTTGTAAATGAGTACTACAAGTTAGTTGTCATCTAAATGTATAATTGCAGGCTGGTTTTATCAATGATTCCAAACCAGATTTTCTGCCAGTTTTTATACATTTTTACTTGAGTAAATTCTAAAAGAAAGCTAATCTATTAGGCCAAAACATTTTTTATCTAGCATTAGTTTCTCCTATAACATGACTTTCAAGATCTAGTCTAATACTACTCAGAGAATGTGCTTGTTATATATTTAAAGGTGTTTCACACTTCTTGTGAACAGGCAAAAAAAAAACAACAACACCACAATTGTTTTGTTGTATTTAGTCTTGCTTGTCATTTCTTTTCTTGATTGATTGATTTTAAAAAGGGAGACAAAGGGAAAGAGAGGAACATCAATTTGTTGTTCCATTCATCTGCACACTCAGTGGTTGATTCCTCCATGTGCCCTGACCAGAAATCAAACCCGCAACCTTGGCACATAGGACAATGCTCCAACCAACTAACCTACTCCACCAGAGTTGCTTGCAATTCCTTGAACTAAACTTATATTTTCCACTCTTGCTGAAAAGAATGTTCTTCTTTTTCCTTCTCAGTATATTCAAACCTATTCTATTTAAAGATATCAGTTTAAAATTGTACCTCTTCAGTAAAAGCCCCAAGACCAACTGAGGGTAAATTTATTCTGTCTTCCCTTAGCTATTCATTTATTTAGAACAGTGTGTATTTATTGAGGATGACATTGTGCCAGGCACCCATTAGGCACTCACTTATACTTTTAGTTTGTCAGTTTTCTTGTTGTACATCTGATTTTGTCTTCTTCAACTAGATTTTAACTATTAGGAAAAGAACAGCATTGTGCATGTTTTTGCTCACTGCCTTAGTGACTAATTTTTTGGACATAGAAGGCATTCAACAAATGTATTATGGATTTGTCTCAGATTTCAGCCTTTAAATAAAAGAAAACAGCAACTGAAGTATATTGCTTTAATAAGGGCAAAAGACAATAGTATCTTTAATTGAGTGCCTCTTGTGTGTCCCATTCTTTTCATAAGTGATCTCTAGTTCCTATGGCAGTCTATTAAGATAAAATTTCAGTAGTCCTGATGTGTCTGTGAGGAAAGAGATACTGCGAGGAAAGACATTGCCCTGGTTTCTCTGCTGGTAAGTTACAGAACTGTCTCTGGGTGATTCTTAAAAACCAAGAGGATTGATTCTCAACTGAGGAGATATTCTGCCTCTGGAGTTGTCACCGTGACAGTTCCCTTTGTAGATGAGCCCAGAGAAATACATCTTAATATCATTCAGAAAATGTCATATTTGTCCTGCTCTTTCTGTTCTTTTTTGCCTTTTTATGTTTCCTTTGCTAAAATTCCAATGAAATGTATCCTCTTTAGAAAATGGAAAGCCACAGAACAATAAATATCACTCTCACACTATAAAATAAAAACAACTGAATAAAAAAATTTAATAAAATGTTCTTTAATCAGTGAATACATGCTAAATAATAGAGTGTATTCTCTATGGCTTTGGTGTAAATTGATTCAAAACTACCAACAGTTATCAAAATATTATATGTATGTTATAATAAATGGATTTTATATAATCAAGACCTATACATTGAAAAGAACTGAGACACCAAATTGATTTTCAAACTAGCTGGTATTCTTCATATATGATAATATAGCACTAAGGAGGAGATTTAAAATAGTAAGATTTACTAAGCAAAATAATTTGTCATCGCTTAATGATATTTGTAGTGCAGCATTTACAATTAAATGTCAATGCATGTAATTCAATGTGTTTCCTTACAAATAGAGACTTTTCAAATGATTTCTCTAGCTGTTGCCAATCCCTGCAGAAACTTGACCATAGACCTTAGAGGCCTCAAAAGATCTGAGAGGAATGGGCTATATCAGGAATAAACTTGGTGAAGGGAAAGGGTGATGACCTGTAGTCTCAATCACAGCATCTAAGCCTACCTCCCTGCCAGTATCAGTTTATCAGTAGCTATTTATTGTCATAAAAAGGGTTATAGAGATGAAAAAATAAAGCTGATAATTACTAATCTTTTCATTGGGAAAATGTGTAGTCAGATGGAAGGTATGGGAAGTAGCTTCCAGGTTGCAAAAAATCATTCTGATTTGAAGCAGGTCTATGACCTCAGTATATCCCCAAAGGAGGAATTGGCAAAGATTAGCAAGAGACGAACCTCAGAATGAGAGGACTCAGGCAGGATCAGTTCCCAACAGTTTGTTTCTCAGGAGACAAAAGGTTTTGGAAGAAAGATTAAAGATCAGAGGTTTTTCCATAGCCTCAGGAAAATATTTAATTCCCAATTCTCCGGATGTTGGAAAGAGGCCTTGTAATTTATTTCTGGACTCGGTATACAAAAGTAGATATAACTGATTACAAAAGTCGGGGATAATAAGAAGGGCTAGGAAAGGCAGAAAGTTAGGGATAAATAATATAAAGACTTGATTATGAATCATTACTGTGATAGCACAAAATCTCTCGGCAGTAAAATATTATAAAAATGTATGATATGCAAGAAAATAAGGTCTGTTGCCATTGCTTTTACACAAAACTTTTCTGGAGGTTCTGGGTAATGCAATAAGATGAGGGAAAATAGAAGTAATTATGAGAATTCAAAAAGAATAACAAATATTTGTCATAGATAATATGATTTTCTATACAAGAAATCAGAGAGAATCTAGAGATAAATGATTAGAATAAAATTATTCAACAATGATGCTAGATACACATAGAACAACTGTGCTCCTGAATGTCAGCAACAGCCAAATGAGAAAATAACATTAAGAGTATTTCATTCATAAGAGAAACAGTAATCATTAGGTATATAGGAAAAAATCTTAACAAAAAATGTGAAAAACATGTAAGGATAAAATTTAAAACATATAAAAAGTCAAGAAGGTAGTCTTAAATAAATAAAATTACTTACCTACACCATTGAAAACATGTCAATTATTTCCAAATTAATCACAAAATTCAACCAAAAATTCCCAAATAAGATTTCATAGTTTACAAAGGGCACAGAAAAGCAAAGTTTGAAGAAGAGTAAGATTAGAGACAGCCGGGGACTCATTCTACCATATGTAAAGACTTACCAAAAACTATAATTTTGGCAAACTATAAAAGGCAGCTTTGGCACAGATGTGGACAAATATGCCAACAGCACAGAAACTGCAGAAAAACAAACTTTGCCAGATTGAATTTTGCTCCCCCCTCCAAAAAATTTATATCTACTAGAACCTCAGAATATAAACTTATTTAGAATTGGTTAGCAGATGTAAATAGTCAGGATGAGGTCATACTGGACTAGACCAGGCCCAAATCCAATGACTGGTGACCTATCAGAAGGTCATGTGAGGACCAGTGACACTAAGGGAGAAATGTGATGATGGAGGTAGAGATTGGAGTCAGGCAGCTACAAGCCAAAGAACACCAAGATTGTTGGCAACTACCAGAAGCTATGAAGAGACAGAAATATCAATATCCTCCCCAAGGACCTTCAGAGAAAACATGGTCCTGCCAATGTCTTAATTTAAGACTTCTTACCTCTAGAACTGAGGCAATACAGTTTTTGTTGTTTTAAGTCACACAGTTTGTCGTAATTTGTTTCAGCAGCCCAGAAAACGAATACGCAAACAAACATGTGTAATAGAGCTTTATACAAGGCTGCCACATTGCACAGCTCCAGGGGACACCATTTACATCATAATCTATGTGGTCCAGAACTTGCCATCAACACAGAATAACTGTGAGTGACCCCTCACCCCCTGGACTCACACAGAGCAGCAGTCCTCTCTATGTAGTGAGAGAAAGAAATATATATTAATATGAAAAAGGTTAACATTTCACTAAAGTGTGCTGACAACTAGTCATGTGAAAGAAGATAAAGTTAGAACCTGATTTTATTCTATAAAAAAATAATTCTAGATGAATTGATGGCCTAGATCAGGGGTCCCCAAACTACAGCCCATGGGCCGCATGCGGCCCCCTGAGGCCATTTATCTGACCCCACCGCACTTCCGGAAGGGGTACCTCTGTCATTGGTGGTCAGTGAGAGGAGCACAGGATGCACCCACACCCATAGTTCCCACTGAAATTCTGGTCAGTTTGTCGATTTAAATTTACTTGTTCTTTTTTTTAAATATTGTATTTGTTTCTGTTTTGTTTTTTTACTTTAAAATAAGATATGTGCAGTGTGCATAGGGATTTGTTCATAGTTTTTTTTATAGTCTGGCCCTCCAACGGTCTAAAGGTCAGTGAACTGGCCCCCTGTGTAAAAGTTTGGGGATCCCTGGCCTAGATGAGGAAAGAAAATATTTAAATTCTAAAAGAAAATATTAAATTAGCTTTTATGACATTGTACTTGAGAATTATTTTCTAAACAAAACACACAAAGACCTAAAGTGCTGTTTTGGTAAGTTTGACTATATTAAAATTAAAATTTTCTGTATGACAAACAACATCATGAGCAACCTGAAAATATAAGCAACCGAACAACAGACATTTCTTATGTATTCCTTATAAAAGATTAATGTGCAAAATATCTAAGGAACTTCTATAAATCCATTAAAAAAGACAAATTATTCAAAAGAAATAAAAACAGTAAAATATATGAATAGCTAAGTCACACAGGAAGAAAAACACCATATTCAAGAAAAGTGTTAAACTTATTTATCTTAAAAGAAACATATAAATACATGAAATTCTATTTTACTCTCTAGGGATTATAAACAATTAAGAAGTCTGATAATACTAATGATTTGCTAAAATGTGAGCACATGCAAATTCTCATACATTGCTATAGTATAATGGCTATCAGCTGTGATATAACACTCCATAAGGCTATCAGCTGTGATACAACACTCCACAAGGCTACTAGCTGTGATACAACACTCCACAAGGCTATTAGCAACATCTGGTCAAGTTAAAGATACACATCTCTATGATCCAGCAAATCCACTGTAAGGTGTCTCTCTTAGAGGAATTTCAACAGGAGCACAGGAATCTTGTAAATTGTGTACTGTTGATAGAAGGAAAATACTGTAAACAATCTAAATGGCCATTACTAAGGGAATGGGTAAATTGCTGTATATTTTTATAATTAATTATTTATTTATTGTATACTTACATAATTGTTGTATATTTATAAATAAATGAGGACTATGTTTACATGGGTAAATCTCTTAATGTTGATTTTTTAAATGAGTGCTATACAGCTTACATGCTGTATAGCATCAACATGTAAAAATTTAAATGTCACATATTATAGTAAACATTACAAATATAGTTTCTTGGATAAGTGTATATGTTTTGATGATATAACAGTGGGCCAAAAGGATACATACTAACTTTAGGATAATGTTCATTTATTAGGAAAGTAAGTAAGAAATGAGATGAGGTGCCTTCATTTAATATATGATATTTTGGTTATATTATTAAAATCTAAAGGAAATATTGCAAAACGTTAACATGTATAAATCCTGGTTTGGAGCAGTACATGGATATCTGTTATACTATCTTTTAACCTTTTAGTGTGCTTCAAATATTTGGTAAACAAAATAGAGTCAAGGAAGGAAAGGAAAAAAGGAAGAAGAAAGGAGGCGAGGCAGGGGAGAAGAGGGAGGGAGAAGCCAGATGTGATCTTCGGACACTGGCAGCTAATCATGGCAGTAGTGTGCTTTAGAAGGAGCTTCATTGTGGGCTCAGGTGGACTTAATTCTAGCCTCTTTCAACATGGATGAGTTAACTATTCCAGAACTCTTTTTACCCATCTATAAAATAGATTAAAATTCAACTGAAAGCATTCTGTGAAGACTAAGTGGTGAGGTATGTAACCTGCCCAGTGTAGTGCCCATCGGGTACACATTGAGGCTTCATGAATGGTACATTCTCTCTCTTCCTTTAAGCAGTGGGAACAATAAAGTCTGTGTAGAAAGTGTAACATCTTAACTCACTAGGTAGAATTAAATTTTTCCTTCTGATGCATCCTTTTATTTTTCACCTCAGTAAAAGTAATTTTGAAAAGAGATTAAATGCCTTTGGCATGAACAAAGATGCAGAGCATAGAGAAAATTGTAGGGTTTCACTTTGCACCAAAGTATCCATTAAAAAAGTAGGTGAGAAAGTTCCCATGGCTCTGCAGTTAAGCTCAGGCCACTTATTTAAGGAGATCATGGCACTGGCTCATCACCCTTGGTTATTAATGACCTTACTTTGAAGGAATGGAGCATGTAGTAGGGTCAATTGTAGATTCAATGACAAGAATTAAAGCACAAAACTTCCTAATGAGATCTGTGCTTATTCCTCGTGGTTCAAGGAACACTGTGGTCAATAGTTTACAGCCTGCAGGGTCAATCCCCTTGCAGAAGCAGAGTAATTTAGGCATTCCCTGGGCTGTAAAAACAACAGTCTGTAGTAGAAAGCTTGACCCACCCTTTATCATGCCAGGAAATTTTTGGAATGCAGCCACTATCTGATATTTATGGTTCCATAAGCATTTGACTCTGAAAAGACCCTAATTCTGGAAAATGGCCAGAGGTCAGTTGTTAATGTACAAGTGATATCTATATTAAAAAGTCACCCTTTAGAAGAAGAGAGAAGAAAGAAAAATAGTTGTAAAGCCAAAGTGTGATAAGTATGCCATCATCCTATAGAATAAATTAATATGCATGTTTAACACATACATATTGAAGTCCTATATTTGTATTTTTACATGCAGAAGCTAAAATGATAAAAACAAATGCTTTAAAAAGTTAAAATTTAAAGAAAATTAACCTTTTGTCTGATAAAAAATTGTAGCATATAATATTTCTCAAAATAGTGAAATAAAATAGTCTGAACTCACATAGGCTTATGTCTGAATATAAACTCACTTTCTTGGGCTCTTTGGGCTGAAAGAAACCTTGAAAGTTTTTTTCATCCATTTTCTCTTCTCTGCATTAAAATGGATCTTCAGGGTAACCCAGGAAATTGTTTACATTATTATTTGGAAAATGAGAAAAAAAGATATTTTAAGCTTCTTTGGACATACATATCTCCACGTTTAAAAAAAATAATCCTCCGTTTGAAACATATTACCTCCCTTTATAAAGCATTTTTAAATTAAGCAGAGAATTATATAAAATATCCAATAACCAAATCAGAGTAATGGTTTCATACATTTTTCAAACGTCCTGTCTCCAAGGCAACCTGTTTCTTTCTGACAGGCTGGAGGTCCAGGAGAAGTGAGAAGATGGAAACATGATTAAGTTCCATCCAGGGATGAGGTGACCACTGGCTGATGGATCGATTCTGACAGAATAAAACAATTCATAGATATCAATGTCATCAACCCACAGGTGCATCTCAGAATTGCTGCAGCACTAGAGATTAGTTGCAAACACTGCACTGTTTCTCCCAATGACACTAGCATCCAATAGTCAAATTAGAAACTACTTATTAAACCTGAATACCATAATAAAAAGTCACCTAGAGATCTTTAGCAGGTTAGCCTGGTCTATAAAATCCAGGCAAATGATAAAGAAATAAGAGACACCTTATTATAAATAACTGCTACCTTACTAGGAGTTTTTGAGAATATTCAAGGAAGTGATGGAATCTGCTCTCCACATTTATTTGAAAATATTTAAACAGCCTGTACCAGGACACTTTTACCTGGGAGGTGACCCCAGTTTGAACATAATTGACTGGTTATTATAGGCACATTCAGGGTGAAATAACCCCAAACTTGGTCCGACCTCAAGCCTTCTGTGTTTGTTGTGGGTTAAAAGACATCAGGCAAGGCATCTGACTCCCTGGAGTTTGTAATAGAATGAAATTCAGTCCTCTGTCCAAGGGAACCCAGAAATTAATTGATTTACACATGTTGGCCTTTTCTTGCTTCAAGTTAGCTTTTACTCCTTATTAACCTAATACTTTACTTCTACTACTATGGTAGGCAGTTAGACAAACATGAGCAGAGCAAGGACAATAGGCCAGGTACGAAATGTCACCAAGGCGGAAAGTGCCAGATGCCTAGCAATGGGCAAAACTGGGAAACAAGAACTTCACCCTGTAAGTACAGTAGCCAGGGCCACTATCACAGCCGCCTGACCTATGCAGGTTCACATTAGATTCGAACAGTCGGTAACGAAACACAGGAGTCAAAAACTGGTGGGTCATCACCTTTAATTCTAGCTTGCACCCGGCGGGCAAGCAAAAACACACACTGGGCTCCAAAACCCACACATTCAGTGCTCACAAAGCTACTGACTTATCTGAGTTTCCTAGAATCAAAAGTTTCTAGCTCACCAGACTTATTCACCTCTGTTTCCCATCTCCTCTCCACACAAACTCTGCACAAACTGGATTCTTCCTCAGCATTCCACCATCTTGGCTGCCTCCTCTCCTCCACGTGGTCTTAATCTGCTCTCCTCTCTAATACCTCAGGAACCAAGAGCGAGCAAGCTACTGACCTGCCCCACTTTATAAGGTAGAATCAAAACCTTTAATCCAATTATACAAACAAGGAAGTCTCTGATATCAAGTCACCCATCTGAGACATAATGGGATTCCTCCCTACATCACCACCCTACATCATCCAATCAGTCAAGGGTGTGGAGAAGACCTTACTCTTAAAACTAAGCCTTAGGCTATAACAACCTGGCCTGCTTACATTACAGTCTTTCCCCCACACTCATCCCAAGCATAAGGGCAAATAATATCACCTGGGTGATGGGCTTCCATGTAAGCAGCTCCATCTTTAACAAAGTGAGCATAATATATTTTATCTTCCCAACAATCCACCTCTATGCTCACTTTACTACCCACAATCTACACCACCGGCATCCCTGTATAAGGAAATTAAGTACATTACACAAATTACAGCAATAGGACAAATCATACAGTTTCAACAATTACAAAGGTACACTTTACCAGTCTCTAAGTACTTTGCCAAAAGTGCAAAATGTCCTCAGCCTTCTTTCTAGCAATGGGAAAAGCTTCCCAGAGCAGGGGGATGGCCTCCATCAAAGCCACCCCCCACCCCCATCAGGGTATTTCACACTGTCCAAAAACCATAAGTCCATTCAACAAAAAGTCAATGTTCACTCTGGTCGTAGTCCACGAAATCAGTCCACGCACATAGGGCTTTAGCCTCCCCCCTCATTCCTGCTGTCATGGCAGGTCTCACACTGTCCTAAAGAAAAGCACATGGCAATGGCATTCAGCATTTCAATCTCTGCTCTGGGGAGCATGATGGCATTCATGCCTATGTCCCAAAATCGCAGACCTACCAACAGCTTGGCAGGCACTCCCTGCCATTTCGGCTGGGCTCTCATCTTCTGGAGACTGCGGATTGCAACTCCAGCTGGATTCTCCTCATCCTCCAAAGAGAAACTGGAAACATCAGCTCCCGCTGCCGGGCTTGAGCCCCAGGCTGCCACTGCCTTCTGCTCTATGGGTCTTACAGCTGCCGCCTCAGCATCAGCCCGGGCCTCGGCTTCAGCCCCAGCCTCCTGCCGCTGCTGGCTCTCCACAACATCTAGGGAAAGCTGCAACTCACGAACCTGTGATTCCTTCTCCAGCATCTGCTTCATTTCCAGCCAAATCTCACAAACCTGGTCGGCCTCATCCTCCAGCACTTCCTCCAGCTCCAGGGTCGCCATCTCTTTCTTCCACATTTCCTCCAGCTCCTTCTGCTGCTCAGTTTCCACATCCCAGGCAGCCTCTTCCATAGATCTCTTGGTTTCCTCACGCATGGCTGTAAAAGTCAGCCAGCCAACAGTCCCCAAAAAAACAGCCATAGGGAACCATAACAGCAGCAAGTCCTCTACTCCACCACTCAAAGGTGGTGGTGGCTCCATGCCGATCTGTATCGAATCCTGCCACAGACTACGTCAAATGTAAATCCACTAGTCGAGAGCGCCATCACAGCAGCCTGACCCATGCAGGTTCACATTAGATTCGAACAGTCAGTAACGAAACACAGGAGCCAAAAACTGGTGGGCCATCACCTTTAATTCTAGCTTGCACCCGGCGGGCAAGCAAAAACACACACTGGGCTCCAAAACCCATACATTCAGTGCTCACAAAGCTACTGACTTATTCGAGTTTCCTAGAATCAAAAGTTTCTAGCTCACCAGACTTATTCACCTCTGTTTTCCATCTCCTCTTTACACAAACTCTGCACAAACTGGCTTCTTCCTCAGCATTCCACCATCTTGGCTGCCTCCTTTCCTCCACGTGGCCTTAATCTGCTCTTCTCTAATACCTCAGGAACCAAGAGCGAGCAAGCTACTGGCCTACCCCACTTTATAATGTAGAATCAAAACCTTTAATCCAATTATACAAACAAGGAAGTCTCTGATATCAAGTCACCCATCTGAGGCATAATGAGATTCCTCCCTACATCACCACCCTACATCATCCAATCAGTCAAGGGCGTGGCGAAGACCTTACTCTTAAAACTAAACCTTAGGCTATAATGACCTGGCCTGCTTACATTAGTCTTTCCCCCACACTCATCCCAAGCATAAGGGCAAATAATATCACCTGGGTGACAGGCTTCCATGTGGGCAGCTCCATCTTTAACAAAGTGAGCATAATATATTTTATCTTCCCAACACACCCCCAGGGTAACCTTTCTTCCCCTAGTATATTACTGTTCATGCTGTTTAGACAGGCTGAGCTTTTATATTGCTCATCACCTGGTTTTGAACCTACCCCTGACCTTTCCTGTCCTGGCATGTTGCTAGTAATTTGAGTTAGAGCCCTTCAGAGGGGGAAAAACAAGAGGGTCAGAGAATAGCTCTTAAGCATTAAGCCTCCAGGACAATGAGGTTCTGGTCTGCATTCAAATACATCTAGGCCTCAGCTGAGTTTCAGTTCCAGGCTCAGAAAAGCAACAAAACAAGGGACACCATGGCTGACCTCAGGATCACCTGCACTGGAGACCACCACCCTGAAATCACACACCTGGAGTGATGATAAATATTCTGTTGACCTCATCCCCTGGGACCTCCCCTAAAATCCCAGACCTTAAAAGCCCTTAGGAGGGAAGATCCAGCAAACTCTCCCTCTGGAGATCACTGTGCCTTTTTTCTTCCCCCAGGTGCTTTTCCTTACCTCTCTTTCTCCTAAGTTCCAGTAGCTATTCTTTTGCCTTTATAACTTGTTTCCTAAGCCTATTTCTTCTACCTCTGTGGCTTCCTAAATGAACTTTTTCTTTCAGTTTGAGTCTTGGCTCTGAGTTCTTCCCCAGCCAAAACTCAAGTACTGAGGTTGCTGAACCAAGGCCTGGTCTGACCCCGTGTAAAGCCAGTAACCAAGGCCACCATCACAGCTGCCTGGCCCATGCAGGTTGTAAAGCCAGTAGGCACGGCCACAATCACAGCAGCCTGACCCGTGCAGATTCGCATTAGGTTCGAACAGTCGGTAATGAAACAAAGGAGCCAAAAACTGGTGAGCCATCAGCTTTAATTCTAGCTTGCACCCGGCGGGCAAGCAAAAACACACACTGGGCTCCAAAACCCATACATTCAGTGCTTACAAAGCTACTGACTTATCCGAGTTTCCTAGAATCAAAGGTTTCTAGCTCACCAGACTTATTCACCTCTGTTCCCCATCTCCTCCAGCACAAACTCTTAACAAACTAGCTTCTCACTCAGCACTCTACCATCTTAGCAACTTCCCCTCCTCCACGTGGCCTTACTCTGCTCTCCTCTCTGATACTAATCTCAGGAACCCAGGAACCAAGAGAGAGCAAGCTCCTGGTCTGCCCCCGTTTATAGCATAGAAAATCCAAACCTTTAATCTAATCTACAAACAAGGAAGTCTCTGATACAAAGCCACCCATCTGAGGCATAATGGGATTCCTCAGGAGAGTGCACCACCCTACATTATCCAATCAGTCAAGGGTGTGGGGAAGATCTTACTCTTAAAGCCAAGCCTTAGGTCATAACAACCTGGCCTGCTTACATTACAGCCTTTCCCCCACACCCATCCCAAGCATAAGGGCAAATAATATCACCTGGGTGACAGGCTTCCATGTGGGAAGCGCCATCTTTAACAAAGTGAGCATATTATATTTTATCTGCCCAATACAGGTTCACATTAGATTCGAACAGTCGGTAATGAGACAACAGAGCCAAGTACTGGTGAGCCATCAGCTTTAATTCTAGATTGCCCCCAGCGGGCAAGAAAAAACACACACTGGGCTCCAAAACCCACTCATTCAGTGCTCACAAAGCTACTGACTTATCCGAGTTTCCTAGTGTAAAGCCAGTAGCCAGGGTCACCATCACAGCAGCCTGACCCATGCAGGTTCATATTTGATTCGAACAGTCGGTAATGAAACAGTGGAGTCAAGAACTGGTGAGCCATCAGCTTTAATTCTAGCTTGCACCCGGTGGGCAAGCAAAAACACACACTGGGCTCCAAAACCCACACATTCAGTGCTCACAAAGCTACTGACTTATCAGTTTCCTAAAATCAAAGGTTTCTAGCTCACCAGACTTATTCACCTCTGTTTTCCATCTCCTTCTCTCTATACAAACTCTGCACAAATTGGCTTCTTCCTCAGCATTCCACCATCTTGGCTGCCTCCTCTCCTCCATGTGGCCTTAATCTGCTCTCCTCTCTAATACCTCAGGAACCAAGAGTGAGATCAAGCAACTGGTCTCTCCCACTTTATACCGTAGAATCAAAACCTTTAATCCAATTATACAAACAAGGAAGTCTCTGTATACTGGGATTCTTCAGGAGAGTGCACCACCCTACATCATCCAATCAGTCAAGGGTGTGGAGAAGAACTTACTCTTAAAACCAAGCCTTAGGCCATAACGACCTGGCCTGCTTACATTACAGCATTCCCCCCACACCCATCCCAAGCATAAGGGCAAATAATATCACCTGGGTGATGGGCTTCCATGTGGGCAGCGCCATCTTTAACAAAGTGAGCATATTATATTTTATCTGCCCAACATCTAGAATCAAAGGTTTCTAACTCACCAGATTTATTCAACTCTGTTCCCCATCTCCTCCAGCACAAATTCTGCACAAACTGGCTTCTCCCTCAGCTCTCTGCCATCTTGGCTGCTTCTCCTGGCCTCCAGGTGGCCTTAATCTTCTCTCCTCTCTAATACCTCAGGAACCAAGAGAGCAAGCTCCCTATCTGCCCCACTTTATAGTGTGGAAATCCAAACCCTTAATCCAATCTACAAACAAGAAAGTCTCTGATATGAAGCCACTTATCTGAGGCATAATGGGAGGATTCCTCATGAGAGTGCACCACCCACATCATCTAATCAGTCAAGGGTGTGGGGAAAAGCTTACTCTTAAAACTAAGGCATAAGCTATAACAACCCAGCCTTCCCACAGCCTGTCCCTGAACACACATTAATATCAATGAACTTGCATGTGGGCAGCGCCATCTTTAACAAAGTGAGCATAATATAATTTATCTGGCCAATACCCCGCCAGTCTAACACCTGGTGCTGTTTTCACCACCGGCCATAATTCTCCTACCACCAGCAACACGAAGACATAAAACTCTTGATCTGAGAGAGCTGGGGTGTCCTGGAGAGAACTGGCTTCCAGAGGCAAAACACTTGATAACATCAGTTCATATTTCCTGAGTGGTCATTACAGGCTGGGCACTAGACCATATGTCAGCACTTAGGTATCACAAAATCTTAGTCAGGGGAGGTGTCACCATTATTTCCATTTTAAGGAGAAGGAAACTGGGACTGAGAAACTAACTTATTCAAGGATATGCAGTGAATAAGGGGTAGAGCTGGGAATCCAACCTTGGGAGTATTACCTCAAAGTTCATGCTATTCATAGCATATTCTACTGACTAAATGTAACAAGGTTTTGCCGTTAGCTAAATGTAGAAACTTGGACTCCTCAAAGTCTCTCTGAATTTCAGCCTTCTGAAATAGGATAACTGTTTTTCCTCCTTTTTTCAAAAGGTTTTACTTAATCTCTGAGAGACACCCTGGGCTACTTAATGGGCTATATAGCTGGATAAAAGAGTGAAAGGGAATGGTAAGCTTAAGAAAGAAAGATAAGAGTGAAGATGTTGATAAGATTCTTTTATGTTAATGAGGTGACCTATGGAAAGCTCCTAGATCCCTTAAGAATAGGGATAGATCACTAGAAGAACCAGCCATATGATTAGAGGGCTGTAACTTTCAGTGCCAACCCTCCCCATCCCCCTGCTGACCTCCATGGAGAGAAGAGGGGCTGGAAGTTGAATCAATCGCTAATGGCTAATGACTTAATCAATTATGCTTATATAATCAACCCCAAGAGAATGGACTTCAAAGAACTTGTGGATTGATGAACACATCGAGTTGCTGGGAGAGTCGTACCCTTGGGGAAAGCATGGGAGCTCTGAGCCCCATCCCCTTACCTCGCCCTACGCCTTGCTCCATCTGGCTGCTCCTGAGTTATACTTCTGTATAATATACCAGTGATCTAGTAAGTAAAATGTTTATCTGAGTTCTATGAATCAGTCAAGTAAGTTAATCAGAAGAAAGGCAGGGTTTGTTGGAACCTCTGGTCAAAAGCACAGGTTGAGGGCAATCTTGTCACCCTGAGATTTGAACCTGTGGAATCCGATGCTCTCTCCTGGCAGATAGTATCAGAGTTGATTTTAATTGTAGGACATCAGCTATCCAAAAGACTATTCTTAGCAGTAGGAATATCATGTACAAAAGCCCTCAAAACAGGATGTATCTCAAATAGGAAAGCAAGGGGTACGAGGTTGTAGGTTTCTGAAGGTTCTTCTGGGAAGTTGGGATTCAAGTCTATCTTATCCTATTATTTCAAAAATTATTTATCTATTGACTAAATTTATTGATGCAAACTAGAAAGACCACATTCTTCTAAACAGTAGTACAAAGTGTCTGGTATAGAAATGTAGAGAAATAAAAACTGATGATGAATGTGAAATGCTTTGTGAAAGCTAGTTTTAGGCCTGTTTAAGTTATTGCTGTTAGTGTTTGTTTTGTTTTGTTCTTGCCCTTCTCTTTCATTGGAGGAAATACACAGACTGAGGTGGCTGGAGGTGGGAAAACACATTACTCCAAGATAGAGCCCTAAAGGTGTGTGGAGCTCTATGTCAAGCTCCCAAAACCTTCGTAATTCATTCAACAAACTTTTATTAAATGTGTGATGGTGGCCAACACCAACTGGTTCCTCACTCCTAGCTAATGTTACCCTGATATTTTTGTGTGACATTATATCCTCTGGCCCAAACAGAGTACTCAGTTCAACAGTTTCCCAGGCTCCTTTTCAGGTAGGGAAAACCATATGACCCTGTTTTGGACAATGTAAAGCCAGTAGCCGGGGTCACCATCACAGCAGCCCGACCCATGCAGGTTCGCATTAGATTCGTACAATCGGTAGTGAAACAACGGAGCCAAGAACTGGTGGACCATCACCTTTAATTCTAGCTTGCACCCGGCGGGCAAGCAAAAACACACACTGGGCTCCAAAACCCACACATTCAGTGCTCACAAAGCTACTGACTTATCCAAGTTTCCTAGAATCAAAGCTTTCCAGCTCACCAAACTTATTCACCTCTGTTTCCCATCTCCTCCTGCACAAACTCTTCCTCAGCACTCTGCCATCTTGGCTGCTTCCTCTCCTCCATGTGGCTTACTCTGCTCTCCTCTCTAATACCAACCTCAGGAACCAAGAACCAAGAGAGAGAGATCAAGCTACTGGTCTCTCCCACTTTATACCATAGAATCAAAACCTTTAATCCAATTATACAAACAAGGAAGTCTCTGTATAATGGGATTCCTCAAGAGAGTGCACCACCCTACATCATTCAATCAGTCAAGGGTGTGGAGAAGAGCTTACTCTTAAAACTAAGCCTTAGGCTACAACGACTCGGCCTGCCCACAGCCTGTTCCAGAACACACATTAATATCAACGAACTTCCATGTGGGCAGTGTCATCTTTAACAAAGTGAGCATAATATATTTTATCTGCCCAACAGACAATAAGATGTAAATGGAAGGTTTCCTAGAAAGAGTGGGCTTACCTAATATAAAACTGCCTTGCAGACCTCCAGTTATAAAGGACACAGCTAAATGGGACCCCCACTGCTGTACTTTAAGATCCATCTCAGGGTTTCCTAGAAGTCTATGCTCCCTCTGGTTGCTCCCAGCCAATGACTGGGTGCAGTGGAGTGGGACACTGATGCAGGCCCATTCCTGGGAAACTCAAGAATCCTCTGATGGGTGTCTCTAAACAAGGGCTCCCTGATAGTCTTGCCAATCAAGATCACAGTCTAAGATGCAGCCACTTAGCTTTCTTCTCTGTCTCACTTAGAGTCGGACTTATATTGTAATATGATAACTCCTCTAGCCCCTCTTGGCTCCTTTCTACTTTCTCTTACAGGTGGTTCATATTGAATACTGTCTTAGCATCTGCTTCTCAGAGGACCTAGACTGGTATGAAAATATGCAATGTGTATAATGTTACAAAATACTTCCAAGACATACTGTCAAATAAAAAAAATTAAGGTTTAGACTGTATGAAAAATGCGCTACCTATTGTGTTAAAATGAAGAGAAAAACAGAATTTGAACGTGTACTCGTTTTTATATGCAAATATAGTGATTATTTATGAATGTGAGTTACAGCACGACCTGGAAGACAGAGGGAAGATGGAGAGGAGAGGGAAATGGTTTTTTAATTTTGTACCTTTTAAACATACTTTTACTTTTAAAGTATACAGTTTTTTAAAAGAAGAGTCAGTATCTATGGAAACTAATACAGATTTTATGGTTTCTGGTTCCTCTGGAATGTGTGACACATATTCTTAATAAGGTAAATTAAGAGTTGGAAAGTTTTATAAGTTATAAGAAGATATCAATTATTCAACTCAGTTGCACACTAGAGCCCCAAAGTTGCAACACTTCTTATGAGGCTGAGAAAACTATTTAACACCCTCCTAACAGGGTGCTGCCACTACTCACATTACACACAGGGCCTCGATTCAGTATCTGAAACTAACATCTTCTGAATTGATTCTTGCCTAAGTTTTTATATATAGCCACACAACATTTCATCTTCATCCATTCTAAAGATGACTTGGATCAATTTCCACTCAAGGAGGTGGTCATTTATTTAATAAGAAGTATTGTTGCCTGACCAGGCAGTGGTACAGTGGATGAAGCGTCGAACTGGGATGCAGAGGAGCCAGGTTCAAAACCCCCCGCAGTTGCTGGCTTAAGCAAGGGGTCACTCAGCCTGCTGTTGCCCCCCAGTCAAGGCACAAATGAGAAAGCAATCAATGAACCACTAAGGTGCCTCCACAAAGAATTGATGCTTCTCATCTCTTTTTTCCTGTCTGTCGCTATCTGTCTCTCCCTCTGTCTCTCTCTGTCTCTGTCACAAAAATAAGAAGAAGAAGAATAAGAAGAAGCACTGTTGCTTTCCCTGCTAGACACATTATCAGGAGCCATACAATGAGCTTTCTTATGGACTTTCTCATATACCTAAAACCCGTTTGCGAGATTATAAGACTTGTAAGAATGGAAGCCAAATTATTAAAAATAATGCTTTATTAATATGTTTGACAAAAGTAATATGAAGACTTGATAAATGAAATATATTTCAGTGATAGGCAGTTTTTTGGGAAACTATTTTTGACCTTGTTTGCCATTTCATATTGGGATTGATAAAAATTATTTGATTATAATGTGGGTAGAACAGCTTATATTGTCGAGCTTAAATCTTTCAAAATTTCAAAAATTTCAGAAATTCATCTAATATATTTGGGAGAAGAGATGATGAATGATTTTAAAGAGTGAAGATGTGTGAAATTTAGACTATAAAATTGTGCTTTTTGTCAAGCCTCCAAAAATTATGTCATGCCTTCAAACATGAATCTGTGTATTCCAGAGTAGCTGTGTTCTGCAAAGAAAATGTTACCATTTAGCATCCGTTTTTCTATTATGGTAATTCTGATGGGAATTTAAGAGACTTTCTTGGGGATAACACTGGGAATAAAGGCTACTCTTTGTAGAGATCTTACTATGTTCTAGGTGTTAGGGACTTGCATATACACTGCTCACAAAAATTAGGGGATATCTCAAAATGAATATGAAGCTATAAAATATCCTCTAATTTTTGTGAGCAGTGTATTATATCCAAATTTTGGAACTACTCTATGAACTAGATGTTACTCTCCGTTTTTTTTTTACAGATGAAGATCTGAAATCAAGTAACCCAAAAGGGAGAGAATAAGAGTTCAAACCCAAGTCTGGCTGCAAAGCCAGAGCTCTTCCCCATGTGTGCATTCCCTCACTACACAGACAAGGGGAGGACCCCTCCCAGTACTTTCCACAAAGCACATGGCTGGTGATTGTTAGTGTCCTCGGTTCTTGTGCATTATTTTCTAGGCTCAGAATTTAACCATCTGTCTTGAAGTTGCCCACATTATTATGTAGATACACAAATGTAATTGCATTTGTGGTGGATCAAAGGAAGCCAAGCAAGAGACTGTGTCCTCTTCCATGTCATTCAGATCATATTTTCCAGACAGATTGGAACCAGTACCATCGAGTCTTGCCCTTTGAGGGAAAATCTCCACATTGTAGGGAAGACAGCTTGCCTGGTGGTTCTGTTCATGATCTAATAGCCAGAATGTTATACTAATATAATGTTATAGTAATTAATTATATAGAAATATAGAAAAATATGGAATATACATAGAAATAAATTAGGATATAATATTAAAAAGCCATTAAGGTAAGTAAATAAGGCTATACTGTCTGGATAGGAATTAATCTAATGTGTACAGATATGTTAGGCAGACTCTACTTTTCACATAGGGTCCAGTTAGTGTGTATGTGAAGTTATATATAGATAAAAAGTGGCTTGATGTCATAACTCTATAGGTTAACATAAACAAGAAGCTTCCTTAGGAACACCTCAAAAGTGGTTTGATGTGGCATTTTCTTAGTAAAATTAAAAGGATTCCCTACAATCAACTCCCCAAAAGGTGGTTTGAGGTGATAATCCTGTAGATTAACACCTGTTAGAAGGTATTGGCCAGAAAAGGTACTAAAGCTAAGGCCTACCCCCTGCTGTGGTAATCGCCTAGACTCCAATGTTAAATGTGGACTGTCTTCACATGGTTCTGACCAAGGACAGCCAAGAGGAGCACACTGACGGGGTCCCCTTAAGCTGTACCCAGGCATACCAAAAGGATTTGTGAGTAATAAACTGCCTGTGTATTCTTGCAACTAACCTGTGTGTTGGTTGTGTCTTTCCTCCAGTGGCAGTTGGTCTCGTTACTGATAAGTAGAATCCTCATAGCCGCCTCAAGAGTAGTCTTGAAGAGGCTGCCAGCACTGCTATTAAGCAGGAGTGTCCCATTATGTGGGGACGTAGAATCCAGACAACTGATTGACGTAGAGCTCGGACTCTCCTGGGACAACGAGTCAGAAGTTTAACTCTACCAGGAGACTCTCTCTACCAGCAACAGAAAACAAGCTCACCATAGGCACCATGGCAAAGGCTGGTTAGTATGTATAGGACATCACCAGGGCCCAGCTCTAGTCCATAACCCCCAGGACTTCTTCCAAGGAGAAAAGAGTTCTTGTGATGAATGCAGGAAGTTAAAAACATAGGAATTAAACACCGTGGAGTTCTGTGGTTGGGACACTGAATACAAGTACATGTTTGTTTTTTTTTTTATATATTTTATTATTATTAATTCTAATGGGGTGACATCAATAAATCAGGGTACATATGTACAATGAAAACATCTCCAGGTTATCTTATCATTCAATTGTGTTGCATACCCATCACCAAAAGTCAAATTGTCCTCTGTCACCTTCAATCTGGTTTTCCCTGCGTCCCTCCCCTCCTCCCTATCCCATTCTTCCCTCCCTCCCCCCATCCCATAACGACCACTCTCTTGTCCATGTCTCATACCCTCACTTTCATGTCCCACATATGTATGTAATCGTGCTGTTCTCAGTTTTTCTTTTTTTCTGATTTACTTATTTCACTCCGTATAATGTTATCAAGGTACATCCATTTTGTTATAAATGATCCGATGTCATCGTTTCTTATGGCTGAGTAGTATTCCATAGTATATATGTACCAAAACTTTTTAATCCACTCGTCTTCTGACGGACACTTGGGCTGGTTCCAGATCTTCGCTATTGTGAACAATGCTGCCACGAACATGGGGGCGCATTTCTTCTTTTCGAACAGTGCTATGGTGTTCTTAGGGTATATTCCTAAAAGTGGGATAGCTGGGTCAAAAGGCAGTTCGATTTTTAATTTTCTGAGGAATCTCCAAACTGTTTTCCACAGTGGCTGCACCAGTCTGCATTCCCACCAGCAATGCAGAAGGGTTCCCTTTTCTCCACATCCTCGCCAGCACTTATTCTGTGTTGTTTTGCTGATGAGTGCCATTCTGACTGGTGTGAGGTGATATCTCATTGTGGTTTTAATTTGCATTTCTCTAATGATTAGTGATGTTGAGCATTTTTTCATATGCCTATTGGCCATCTGTATGTCCTCTTTGGAGAAATTTCTATTCATTTCTTTTGCCCATTTTTTGATTGGGTTGTTTGTCTTCCTGGTGTTGCTTTTTATAAGTTCTTTATAAATTTTAGTTATTAACCCCTTATCAGATGTGCTGTCAAATATGTTCTCCCATTGTGTGGTTTGTCTTTTTATTCTGTTCCTATTGTCTTTAGCTGTGCAAAAACTTTTTAGTTTGATATAGTCCCATTTGTTTATCTTGCCTTTTATTTCAGTTGCCCATGAAGATAAATCGGCAAATATACCGCTGCTACAGATGTCGGAGAGCTTGCTGCCTATGTTTTCTTCTAAGATGTTTATGGTTTCACGGCTTACATTTAAGTCTTTTATCCATTTTGAGTTTGTTTTTGTGAATGGTGTAAGTTGATGGTCTAGTTTCATTTTTTTGCAGGTAGATGTCCAATTTTCCCAACACCATTTGTTAAAGAGGCTGTCTTTACTCCATTGTATGTTCTTTCCTCCTTTGTCAAATATCAGTTGTCCATAAAGCTGTGGGTTAATTTCTGGGTTCTCTGTTCTGTTCCATTGATCTATGTGCCTGTTCTTATGCCAGTACCAGGCTGTCTTGAGTATAATGGCCTTGTAGTAAACCTTGATATCAGGAAGAGTGATACCTCCTGCTTTATTTTTTCTTTTTAAGATTGCAGAGGCTATTCGTGTTCTTTTTTGGTTCCATATAAATTTTTGGAATATGTTTTCTATATCTTTGAAGTATGTCATTGGTATTTTAATTGGTATTGCATTGAATTTATATATTGCTTTGGGTAATATAGACATTTTAATGATGTTTATTCTTCCTAGCCATGAGCACGGTATGTGCTTCCACTTGTTGGTATCTTCCTTGATTTCTTTTATCAATGTTCTATAATTTTCTGAGTACAAGTCCTTAACCTCCTTGGTTAAATTTACTCCTAGGTACTTTATTTTTTTGGCTGCAATAGTGAAGGGGATTGTTTCCTTAATTTCTTTTGCTGATATTTCATTGTTGGTGTATAGAAATGCCTCTGATTTCTGAGTATTAATTTTATATCCTGCCACCTTGCTGAATTCATTTATCAGGTCCAGTAGTTTTTTGACTGAGACTTTAGGGTTTTCAATATACAATATCATATCATCTGCAAATAGTGACAGTTTTACTTCTTCTTTTCCAATTTGGATGCCTTTTATTTCTTCTTCTTGTCTGATTGCTGTAGCTAGGACTTCTAGAACTATGTTGAATAAGAGTGGTGAAAGTGGGCAACCCTGCCTGGTTCCTGATCTTAAGGGGATTGCTTTTAACCTTTGTCCATTTAGTATGATGTTTGCTGTCGGTTTATCATAGATGGCCTTTATCATGTTAAGGAATGATCCCTGTATTCCCACTTTACTGAGAGTTTTGAGCATGAATGGGTGCTGGATTTTATCAAATGCCTTTTCTGCATCTATTGAAATTATCATGTGATTTTTGTCCTTCCTTTTGTTTATGTGGTGAATCACATTGATTGACTTGCGAATATTGAACCAGCCTTGCCTCTCCAGAATAAATCCCACTTGATCGTGGTGTATGATTATTTTCATATATTGCTGGATCCGGTTGGCTAATATTTTGTTGAGAATTTTAGCATCTAAATTCATCAGGGATATAGGCCTATAATTTTCTTTCTTTGTGTTGTCTTTGCCCGGTATTGGGATCAGAATTATGCTCGCCTCATAAAAGGAGTTTGGAATTCTTCCTTCCTCTTGAATTTTTTAAATAGCTTCAGGAGAATAGGAGTTAGTTCTTCTTTGAATTTTTGATAGAATTCACTTGTGAAGCCATCACGCCCAGGACTTTTCTTTTTTGGGAGTTTTTTGATAACTGTTTCTATCTCATTTGCTGTAATTGGTCTGTTTAGGTGTTCTGATTCTTCCAGATTGATTTTTGGAAGGTTATATGATTCAAGAAATTTGTCCATTTCACCAAGATTGTCTAATTTTTTGGCATATAGTTCTTCATAGTATTTTCTTACAATGCTTTGTATTTCTGTTGTTTCAGTTGTTATTTCTCCACTGTCCTTTCTAATTTTATTTATTTGAGTCCTCTCTCTTTTTTTCTTGGTGAGTCTAGTTAAAGGTTCATCAATCTTGTTTACCTTTTCAAAGAACCAGCTTCTTGTTTCATTGATCCTCTGTATTGTTTCCTTAGCCTCTATGTCATTTATTTCTGCTCTGACCTTTATTATTTCCTTTCTTCTACTTGTCTTGGGTTTTATTTGTTGTTGTTTTTCTAGTTCTTTCAGATGCAGGGTCAAGTTGCTTATTTGAGCTTTTTCTAGCTTCTTATG
This sequence comes from Rhynchonycteris naso, assembly GCA_037038555.1. Classification (NCBI taxonomy): domain Eukaryota; kingdom Metazoa; phylum Chordata; class Mammalia; order Chiroptera; family Emballonuridae; genus Rhynchonycteris; species Rhynchonycteris naso. The sequence goes on from CM072999.1 coordinate 93,914,490, forward strand.
ATATGCCTGTAGTGCAATAAACTTCCCTCTCAGAACTGCTTTTGCTGTGTCCCATAAATTTTGAGTTGATGTATGCTCATTATCATTTGTTTCTAGAAACTTTTTTATTTCTTCTTTGATCTCATTGTTAATCCATTCATTATTTAATAACAAGCTATTTAGTTTCCAAGTGTTTGAGTATTTTTTTAGTTTTTCTTTTGTGGTTAATTTCTAGTTTCATGGCATTGTGATCAGAGAAAATGCTTGATATGATTTCAATCTTCTTAAATTTATTGAGACCATTTTTGTGTCCTAACATGTGGTCTATCCTAGAAAACGTACCATGAGCGCTTGAGAAGAATGTATATTCTACTGCTTTAGGGTGAAAAGTTCTGAAGATATCTATTAAATCAAGTTGATCTAGTGTCTCCTTTAAGTCTGCTGTTTCTTGATTAAGTTTCTTTCTTGAGGATCTATCCAGTGTTGTTAGAGGGGTATTGAAATCCCCTACTATGATAGTATTGCTGTTAATCTCGCCCTTTATATCCATCAAAGTCTGCTTTATGTATGTCGGGGCTCCTATATTTGGTGCATAGATATTTACAATAGTTATATCTTCCTGTTGAATTGTTCCCTTTATCATTATGTAGTGTCCTCTTTTATCTCTTACTACAGCCTTTGTTTTAAAGTCCATTTTGTCTGATATAAGTATTGCTACCCCTGCTTTTTTTTCATTTCCATTTGCATGAAATATTTTTTTCCATCCTTTTACCTTCAGTCTATGAACATCTTTTATTTTAAGGTGTGTCTCTTGTAGACAGCATATGTATGGGTCCTGTTTCTTTATCCATGCAGCTACCCTATGTCTTTTGATTGGATCATTTAATCCATTTACATTTAAGGTTATTATTGATATGTAGTTGTTTATTGCCATTTTATTCTTTAAAGCTGTATTCTTCTTTTGCTCTATTCTTTCCTCCCTTTAAACTGTTCACAAGAGGCCCCTTAGTATCTCTTGCAGAATTGGTTTGGTTTTTATGAATTCCTTCAGGCTTTCTTTTTCTGGGAAGCTCTTTATTTCTCCTTCAATTTTAAACGTTAGCCTTGCTGGATAAAGTAGTCTTGGTTGTAGGTTCTTGTTCTGCATTACTTTGATTATTTCTTGCCATTCCTTTCTGGCCTCAAGTGTTTCTGTTGAGAAGTCCGATGTCATCCTTATGGGGGCTCCTTTGTAGGTGATAGCCTTTTTTTCTCTAGCAGCTTTTAAAATTTTTTCTTTATCCATTAGCTTTGGTATTTTAACTATGATGTGTCTTGGTGTAGATTTTTTTGGGTTTCTCCTTAATGGAGTTCTGTGTGCTTCTTGAATGTGTGGAGTGTTTCCCAGCCTTAATTTAGGAAAGTTTTCTGCTATAATTTGATTGAACAAAGTTTCCATTTCCTGTCCTCTCTCCTCTTCTTCAGGCACCCCTATGATGCGAATGTTGTTTCTCTTCATGTTGTCACAAAGCTCCCTTAGAGTTTCCTCACATTTTTTAAGTCTCTTTTCCTTTTTCTTCTCTGCTTCTGTGCCTTTGTTTATTGTGTCCTCTAACTCGCTTATTCGATCCTCAGCGTCATCCATCCTGCTTTTAATTCCTTCCATTGTGGTCTTCAGTTCTGATACTGTATTTGTCATTTCTTTCTGATTCTTTTTTATTATTTCAATTTCATTTTTTATACTTGTTATCTCTTTATTTAGGTGTTCATAATGACTATCCATTGTTGCTCTAATTTCTTTGAACATCCTAACTATCATTATTCTAAATTCTGCTTCTGGTAATTTGGTTATATCTGGTTCATTCAGGTCCTTCTCTGGGGATTTCTCTTGATTCATTTGGTTTGCATTCCTCTGCCTGCCCATTTTTTCTGTGTATAAGCAAGTTGTGGCCACTGGAGTCCAGTAGGTGTTGCCTTTGTGTTCTCTAGGTGTGGTCTATCTGCAGGCCCCCCACCACCTCTGCCGGCGCCTAGGGTGGTTGGGTATGAGCGTTGCCAGCGCCGGCCCACTGTGGTTTTGCTGTGATTTCTGCCTCTCCTCCGTGGGAGGGGCTGTCACTGAAGCTACAAGATTAGCACCAAGGGTAGAGGCGAGCACCTTTCCTCAGCTGCGGACCCAGCCTATTTCCGGACTTCCGCCCAGAACCAGCAGTCGGAGCCTGCTCGCTACAGTTCCGCGGGTTAGGCGGGGCTTTTGACGTGCTCTCAGCTGTAAGCTTTTGCCCGTCAGGAGCTTTAGCCCCGCTCTCGAGGCCAGGGCCCTTTGCGCAGGGTCGGAAACCAAGATTTATTGGGGCGGGCGTGTTTGCTGGCTTCCGCCGAGCTGCGTACTTCCGCTCGTCCCGGACTCTACCCCGCCCCCGCGTTCGGAGCCCGCTCGTGCACGTATTAACGCTATCCGGGGTTTCTCCGGCCGGATGGGGATAGCAGCCGTGGGCTCAGCTGCGAGCCTCCGCCTGTCTCGGGGTCCACCCCGTTCCCGCGCTCGGAGCCCGCTCGCGCACGTATACTGGCCAACCGCGGTTTCTCCGGCGGGCGGCGGGGGGGGGGGGGGCGGAGTGGTAGCGTAAGCTCAGCCACGAGCCCCTGCCCGTCCCTGGTCCTAGCCCGGTCCCCGCGGTCAGGGCCGGCTTGCGCAGGGCCTGCCTGTTCCTGGCCTCCCGCTTTGTCCCCGTAAGTGGGATTAAAGGTGGGCCCGCAGCTTCCGGACCGCTCTCGCGCTTACCCTCCGACCCTCTGGGCTAGACCGATCTCCCACCGGCTTGGCCTCTGCCCACGCCGACAGAACCGCCTTTCAGCGTCCTGCCGCCCCAAAACCTTAAGCAGCCCTCAGCAGAGTAGGAAGGGACCTAATACTCCACACTGTAGGCCTGGGAGCTCCCTCACTTGTTTCACAGCTCAAAACTGTCCAAACGTCTCTTCTTGGCTCTGGGACTGCAGGCTGGGGCTTGGTTCCTGGGACCCAGGTCCCTCCCTCTCCGCCAAAATCTCCTCCGGCCACACGGGTCTCTCCGGGCTGCCGTTTGCTCCGGGGAGCTGGGCAGCCCTCTTCGCGTTTTCGCTATTCCTACCAGTCTCAATGTGGCTTCTTCTGTGTTCCTTGGTTGAAGAGTCCACTTAGTTTTGTTCAAAGTTGGTTTATCCAGGTGATGGTTCTTAAAATTGAGTTGTAATCCACTTTGCTTCTGGGAGTTGGAAGTTGGTACGTCCGCCTACTCCGTCGCCATCTTGCTCCCCCCGATCTCACGTATAAATTCTTGTACTGACCTCCTTTTCTGTCTGCTGTACAGGTCTCCCTTCGTTTTCTCTGACTCCAGAGCGAGTTCCACTTGAACTGACCATGGGAAGAGGGAGGATTTGGCTTGGAGAGAGTTTGGCTTTTTCTGCTTTACAGCTCTTCTCAGCTTGATTGGCAAAGCTCTGGATAACAACACCACCTACTTCTTTCTCTCTTTGCCTCCGATTCCTACCAACCCTCTTTCAGTTTCTCTTGCTGAGATATATAGAAGTCAACTTCATGGCTAGCAATTCTGGACACAGATGCTAACATGAGATTCAGGTGTGCCTGGCTTATTTCAGACAGTGTAGTTTTTTCAAGTACATGTTATTTTATATAAAGTTTTATTTTACTGCATAACACTGCTACATGGCAATAAGAAAGAAAACTCAATACAGAAGATGTGTACAAAATAAAAACTTAAAACATTTTTCTGTAGCCTGACCAGGCGGTGGTGCAGTGGATAGAGCATCGGACTGGGATGCAGAAGACCCAGGTTCAAGACCCCGAAGTCGCCAGCTTGAGTGTGGGCCCATCTGGCTTGAATAAAAGCTCATCAGCTTGGACCCAAGGTCACTGGCTCCAGCAGGGGGTGGCTCGTCTGCTGAAGGCCCACAGTCAAGGCACATGTGAGAAAGCAATCAATGAACAACTATGGTGTCGCAATGGCAACGAAAAACTAATAATTGATGCTTCTCATCTCTCTCTGTTTCTGTCTGTCTCTCTCTATCTATCCCTCTCTCTGACTCTTTCTCTGTCCCTGTAAAAAAAAACAAACAAACAAAACTTTTTCTGTATATCCATGTACCTTAAATTTTGTAATTATGTATAAAGGTAGATCCTTCATACTACACTAAGAATTCTGCAACTTTTTATTAAAGCTACCTTTGAGGTTTTGCCTCATGGTACATAAAGATTGCACCAGTCAGGGTGGGCAGTTGCAAACAACAGAAATCTGCCTGATAGAAGCAGAACAACACTTACGGAAAGTAAAAGGGCTGCGTGCAGAATTAAGATGGCCTGAGAACCCAGCTTGGAGATCTCACAATAGAGGACTATTCTGAAACCTCATTGCCAAGCTGCTCTGCAAAAGGCACCACCAGTGGGGGTGGCCACGGCTGCTTCCTCAGCTGACGGTGTCACTACCTTGGATGCTGCCTCTGCTGCCAAGGAAGAAACAAGTTGCTGCCTCTGCCATCCCCTGGTCAGAATGCACTCTGTGCAGCCCTGCTCCTTTCCATCACAAGCCTCCTTTCGCGAGTCTGTAGAGGTTCACTCCAAATAGAAGAGTTTCACGCCACAGTGAAGAGAATCCTGAAAAGGTGCTTTCAGCATTTTTCTTTCTATAGTAAATGTGGGCCCAACTTTGAAGGCCAGGGATCCCCAATTATAGTTAGTGAGTCAGGTGCTGTGCAAAGAAGAAAAATATTCCAACCATCCATTTGTAATTAGTATACAATATCTTTTAAATTGGCTTATGTTATGGAGCTATATCAAAATAAAGTCTATCAGCCTGACCAGGTGGTGGCGCAGTGGATAGAGCATTGGATTGGAATGTGGAGGACCCGGGTTTGATACCCCGAGGTTGCCAGCTTGAGGACGGGCTCATCGGGTTTAAGCAAGGCTCACCAACTTGAGCCCAAGATCGCTGGCTTGAGCAAGGGGTCACTCGGTCTGCTGGAGCCCCTGTGCTCAAGGTACATATGAGAAAGCAATCAATGTACAACTAAGGTGCCACAACAAAGAATTGATGTTTCTCATCTCTCTCCCTTCCTGTCTGTCTGTCCCTGTCTGTCCCTCTCTATGACTCTCTCTGTCTCTGCCACAAAAATAAAGAAATAAATAAAAAGTCAATCAGTTCCTAATTGTGACTTTAAATAGTAGTACTTCAATAGACATCATTATACATAATTTTATAATTATCTCCATAAGGTAAGTTCATACAATAACATTTGAGTCAAAGAGTATGTGCATTTTTAATGTTAACAATAATTTTCAATATGACTTCCAAAATGTCCTTCCAATGCACACTCTAATCGATACCTGAAAAGTGTCTCCTTTTTGCTCCAAACTCAACTTCTTGAAAAATAGAGTGAGGTTGAGCATCTTTTCTTCCACATGTTCATCTCTTTGTCTATAAACTACTTTGTTATATTTTAATGTGAGACTATATTGTCTATCCTAAAGTAAAACCTTGGCTCATTAGATTTAATTTCTTCCTGGAAACATACTCCCGTAATGGAAAGGTGCTAAGTTGCTACCTTGAAACTGCACAGAAGGCCACAGTTCCTCGCTGGTGAGGCTCTTCCCCCAAATAATAATTTTAAGTCAGTGTTTCCAAGAATATATTGATTTAAAGTCAGGCACCACTGTATATGTTAAAAGCCAGGTTCCTTGAGAATAGTTGGGAAAGAAGGAAAATGATTCTTCTTTGTTGAGTCTAATATATAGCTCTACAATGACAGTCAGTAGTACTGCATAATAGTGACTCCTTCATAAAACCCATCCAAATATTGAAATTTTATCTTCCAAGCTTCTGAAGTGGGGAGACGAGAAATTCAAATTTTCATCAGGTCAACAACACCTATAGTTTAGCATTTTTCATCATATTCTCTGGCATCAACAAAGCATGTGAAGTTAGGCAAATGAAGAAAGGCGACTTGTTGTTTGACGTGAAATTGTATTTGCAATACACATAAAGACATGCAGACTGGATGGGAGCAAATCACAGATCAGTGTGCTCAAAGTGGGGGTTCCCAGGCCAGCAGCAATTTGATAGAAATGCAGATTCTCAGGGCCCACTTTAGATATATGATGTCATGGAGACAATGACTAATTGGAAATCACATGGCATGCTCTGAGGGACCTTGGGGAGACTGCCTCACAATCCCCTATACAGGTTTCATGAGAGGCCCTAACACCAGTCTTTACGGGTATTTACTGATGCACACAAAATAGAAGCCTAGACAAGAATGAGGAAGTCAGGAAACAGGGAAGAGAATGAGGAGAAGAGAATTAGGAAGTCAGAAAAGGGGACTTCTTTAGAGCTGATTAAAGGGCAAATGAAGTCGCTCAAATGTCCCCACCTATTGATTAATCAGAACTGCTAATTGTATTCCTACTGTGCTGTGTTCAGCAGAGTACTGTATTCAGTACTTTTGTCAGTAAAGTCACTGTGGCCCTTGCCTCAGGGCACTGAACTCTGTCCCTGTTCTATGTTCTTATTCAGGGCCTCTACAGTACAGAAGTAGAAACTCTGGGTGGGGAGTGGGTCCCAACAATCTGCCTTACGGAGACTTCTAGGTGATTTTAATGCAGGTGAAAATTTGAAAACTGGGATGTACAGAGAAATGTGGTGATGCTTCAGCTTTTGTCCTTCATCCAACAATCTTTGTGGACAGGTCTCTCTGAAGAAGACCTTAGAGGGGAACTCACTGCCCTCAAGAGCCTTCACAAGCAATCATAGTCCCCTTGGACAACCTCATCCTACCCAAGAGTCATACATAGTACACTGCCAAAGCAAATACCCGGAGCAAATTTTACTTCCACCAAAGCTCTTTCAAGTTTTGCTGTGACTTTAACTTTGACATACCTATTTAAGAAAGGAGTGTTCAAGGCATGTGTATCTGTACATCCACATACAAAACTGTGTCCAGCAGTAAAACCACCTGCGGAGTATAGCTACCCAAGGGAAGTGAAAGATTTGCCTCCATTAAGTTAGCTCACTGTGTTGCAAATATGTTTTTGGACTTCCCTTACCTCAGCATGATGTCCATTTACACATCACATTTCTCCAGTGACTGAAAAGTGATCACCACAGCTTGGCAGCCTGAACTGCAGCACAATCATTTATTTCTCACAGTGCTCCATCCTGAACATTCCCATAGAGCACAAAGCCTTTGAATTCCATGCATATAATTCAGCCTACAATGGATTGGATTGGAGTCCATCTAGATAAAGCCCAAGTGTTGGGAAGAAAAAATATATTATGCTCACTTTGTTAAAGATGGAGCTGCCCACATGGAAGCCCATCACCCAAGTGATATTATTTGCCCTTATGCTTGGGATGGGTGTGGGGGAAAGACTGTAATGTAAGCAAGCCAGGTCATTATGTCCTAAGGCTTAGTTTTAAGAGTAAGGTCTTCTCCACACCCTTGACTGATTGAATGATGTAGGGTGGTGCATTCCTGAGGAATCCCATTATGCTTCAGATGGGGGACTTTGTATCAGAGACTTCCTTGTCTATAGATTGGATTAAGGGTTTGGATTTCTACACTATAAAGTGGGGCAGACCAGTAGCTTGCTCGCTCTTAGTTCCTGAAGTATTAGAAAGGAGAGCAGAGTAAGGCCACGTGGAGGAGAGGAAGCAGCCAAGATGGTGGACTGCTGAGGAAGAAGCCAGTTTTTGCAGAGTTTGTGCTGGAGAAGGAGATGGGAACAGAGGTGAATAAGTCTGGTGAGCTAGAAACCTTTGTGAAAGATTGCCGAGTGCCGCCGATGAACGAATGAAGAGCCGAAACAGCCAAATGAGCAAAAGTCAGCCTTTACTGGGAGGACTCCGGGCGAGTTCACTGACCCTGGGATGTGAGTCTGTGAAGGCGCGCCCGTGGAGGGTTTTTGGGTTTTTTATATCTGCAGAGGGGGGAGGATGGTAACGGTCGACCGGTTTGGTGGGGCATGCAGTTCATGGAACAGCCTTGGGGACAGATAGTTTCGAGAATTTGGGTGTGTGCGGTTTGAGCAAGATTAACAACTATCAGAAAGCTCAGGGCCAGGGAGGGTTTCACTACCCAACCCAGAGGCAACTACCGGACACTTTGATTCTAGGAAACTTGGATAAATCAGTAGCTTTGTGAGCACTGAATGTATGGGTTTTGGAGCCCAGTGTGTGTTTTTGCTTGCCCGCCGGGTGCAAGCTAGAATTAAAGCTGATGGCTCACCAGTTCTTGGCTCCATTGTTTCATTACTGTCTGTTCGAATCTAATGCGAACCTGCGTGGGCCAGGCGGCTGTGATAATGGCCGCGACTACTGCCTTTACACCAAGCTTGAGCAGGCATCAAAATATCTCCCCAATAACTGGCAAGTGCTATTATTCTACTGAGCTATTAAAAAAAGTACAACATTTTTTTTCTTGGCTACATATTTTATCAACTTCCTCTGTAATGAATATCTCTACTTTTGAAGGTGTTCTGCTTTTATGTCTTAAAATTGTCTTTCACTCTAACAAGCTCTTGAACTTTGCCTCAGTTAATACTTACCAACTTGCCCACTAAGAAAACAAGAGTATGTTTTAAAGAATTTCTCAGATTTCTTGACCTTTGAGAATCACTTTGGTTTCCCTCGAGCTTTTCCATCTAATTTGTGTAAATTCTTTTTAAATTGGGATTCATTTACTTAATGTTAGATGTCTGCAATGACTTTTTAAAGCTAATTTCAGAAGACAAGGGTGTTTCTAGCCAAGAGTTCTTCTCTAAGAAAACTGTAAAACCAGGAGCCGCCATCGTGGCCATTCACATGCAGGTTCCCATTGGATTCAGGCTGACGGTGAAGAAATGGAAGAGTCGGAGGATGGTAGGTCATTCTGTTTATTGGTGTCTCACCAATACAGGCAAGCCACAAGAGAAGACAAGGGAGTAGCAGAAAACCAGCTTTTCCCATGGAGGTCAAGGGATCAGGGAGGCCCCTGCAATGGCAATAGCAGGAACCGAGAGAGCTCAAGCTACTGGTCTCTCCCACTTTATACTGTAGAATCAAAACCTTTAATCCAATTATACAAACAAGGAAATCTATGTATAATGGGATTCCTCAGGAGAGTGCACCACCCTACATTATCCAATCAGTCAAGGGTGTGGGGAAAAGCTTACTCCTAAAGCCAAGCCTTAGGTCATAACAACCCGGCCTGCTTACACTACAGCCCCTCCCCCACACCCATCCCAAGCATAAGGGCAAATAATATCACCTGGGTGACAGCTTCCATGTGGGCAGCGCCATCTTTAACAAAGTGAGCATATTATATTTTATCTGCCCAACAAAAACCTATGAAAAAATGAGGATAGGAGGGAAATTTGGAGACACAGAGACCAAAGATGCTAATTTATTGTAGTCATAATGTGGCAAACACTGAAATAGTTACAATATTATCTCTTAGCTTTCTACTTCTTTCCCTCATGGACCCTAAATTAGGATTGGGATTATTCTGCCCATGTTAATATGTTGCTGTATAAGTAAACCTAGTCTACTAAACACTGGGAGTAGTTAATAATAGAGCAGGGCACAGAGAATGCTAACTAACAGTTGGCACTACAACATAGAAACACAGAGAATATAAAATGTAATAGCAATTGCAAAATGTAATACAATTGCATGAAATGCAATTAAATCAGGTTGGATAAATAGCTTCCAGGATATAATAGCAAGAAGAGAGAGTTCATTTCAATGAAGTAAAAATGGCAGAAAAAAAATCTGAATAAATAATTTAAAGCTGGAAATAAAAGAAGTTCTGTATGGAGTTAGATGACAATTGAGCTCATCTGACCTTGTGCAAGTCAGTTAACCTCTTGGGGCTTCACTTTCCTTATTAGGAAAAGGAGGGGACAGGGGGGAGGGTTAGACTACAGGCTCTCAAAGGTCTCTTCAAGCTCTAAATTCCCTCCGGGGCATGCAAGGCAATGGAAATGTAGGGCATCCATAAAACATCCTTGGTTCTAGGGGGAAAAAATGTGCTTACACAAACTATGAACTTGGGTTTCATATGAAGCATTGATTTTATCTGCTGGGATCCTTTGTTAGTCTTAATAAAAATAAAAGATAAAAACAAATGCCTGCATTGGTTGAATTTCCATCTTTTCCTGTCTACAGTTTTCCTTTACTTGGGATTACAAAAAAAGGCAGTCTGCACACAGAGAAAGCAGCCGGGTGATAATGCTATGCTTTCATTTCAGACTCATGCTTCACTTTCTGCCCATCTGCTGCTTTTCATTCACCTGATCCTCATACAGATCCTCATACCTGATCCAGCATACAGAATTTAGCTGGGTGCTAATCAGTGGGTAAGAAAATAGAAAGCATGTGTTACGGAAACCCGGATGGATCATGGATCAAGCAAGCCAGGACTCTAGTGAGGGCTGTTGGAGATTCAATTCATTTAACCAAATAAAAACCTGATGAAGAAAAGCAATACCCTTATGCAATTGTAGGCACCAGTCAATCACAGAGACCAAGGGGAATGTTGTGCTTATAATGCTTATTCATAAATCCATAGGATCTTGAAATAAAATAAAAAAAAAAGAAAGCAGTGCTTTTAATGTCAATGTTTTTTTTCTCACATTATTCTTTAGTAGAAACAAAAAACTAATCAATCTTGTGTTCTTCATTGTCAGTTAAGGATATTTTTTCCCCTTCTCTACTCTTATTTAAATCCAATCTTAGTAAATGAAAGGCTATTGACTATGTCCAATGATTTGATACTAAAATTCCTTATTAGAAATGCATCTGTGTGCAATTATGTGATGATTATAACTGTTTAATGGCATTAATAATTGTCTTTAGTAGGAGAAAAACAGAGGGTATATTGGTGATGAAGGATGCTGCAACACTATAGCAAAGAAACTAGGTATGATGGACCCTGAAGTGGGTCTACCTGGTATGAATCTCACCCACCACTTCTTAGCTGTGTGACTTAGGCAAGGTACCTCCTATGTTTTAGTGTTCTTAAATGTAAGGATGACAATATTAACAATACCACTTATAAATTTAGTAAGTTGATTAAATGAGCTGCTACAGTAAGATGTTTGGAACAGCGTCTGGAACATATTAAGTATTGTGTGTATTAGGCAGATAAAATATATTATGCTCACTTTGTTAAAGATGGCGCTGCCCACATGCAAGTCCGTTGACATTAATGTGTTTTGAGGGACAGGCTGTGGGCAGGCCGGGTCATTATAGCCTACGCCTTAGTTTTTTGTTTTTGTTTTTGTTCTTTTTTTCAGGGACAGGGAGAGAGTCAGAGAGAGGGGTAGAAAGGAACAGACAGACAGGAATGGAGAGAGATGAGAAGCATCAATCATCAGGTTTCTTTGCGACACCTTAGTTGATCATTGATTGCTTTCTCATATGTGCCTTGACCGTGGGCCCTCAGCAGACTGAGCAACCCCTTACTAGAGCCAGAGACCTTGGGTCCAAGCTAGCAATATTTTGCTCAAGCCAGATGGGCCTGTGCTCAAGCTGGCGAGCTCGGGGTCTCGAACCTGGGTCTTCCACATCCCAGTCTGATGCTTTATCCACTGCACCACCACCTGGTCAGGCAGCCTACGCCTTAGTTTTAAGAGTAAGCTTTTCTCCACACCCTTGACTGATTGGATGATGTTGGTTGGTGCACTCTCATAAGGAATCCTCCCATTATGCCTCAGATAAGTGACTTTGTATCAGAGACTTTCTTGTTTGTAGATTGGATTAAAGGTTTGGATTTCTACACTATAAAGTGGGGCAGGCTGGTAGCTTTCTCTCTCTCGGTTCCTGAGATTAGCATTAGAGAGGAGAGCAGATTAAGGCCACGTGGAGGAGAGGAGAAGCAGCCATGATGGCGTAGTGCTGAGGAAGAAGCCAGTTTGTGCAGAGAGAAGGAGATGGGAAACATAGATGAATAAGTCTGGTGAGCTAAAAACCTTTGATTCTAGGAAACTCGGATAAGTCAGTAGGTTTATGAGCACTGAATGAGTGGGTTTTGGAGCCCAGTGTGTGTTTTTACTTGCCTGCTGGGTGCAAGCTAGGACTAAATCTGATGGCTCACCAGTTCTTGGCTCCGTTGTTTCATTACCGACTGTCCGAATCAAATGCGAGCCTGCTTGAGCCAGACGGCCCTGTTGGTGGCCACGAATACTGGCTTTACAGTGTGTAAGCAATTTCCACAAGGAGAAGGCTTTAGAAGAAGCCAAGGACAGCAGTAAGAATAATCCCATAACTTAATTTCAAGACTCAATTAATCCTGAATCATGTACAAAAGTCACAATTGCAGAATCTCTGTTTAGTATCTTATTCCTTTTGACAAATATTCCCCACTCACAGTTGTACTGTAAGTATTGAAAAATAATTTGAAAAGTCACCCTGTGCATATATATTATGAGCTATAGTTGGGGTTTTGCTTGTGGAGTAAGATTAGGGAAATTATAGGATGTCCCCAACAGAGGAAACTTGAACTTGCCTGATTATTTCAGAATGTAATAACATATTATAACATAATAACTCATGTTACAGAAGATATTAGGAGTTAATCTTACAGGAATAAAGGGAAGAAATGTAGCCCAGGCAGCCGTCTAACTTTAGAAAACCAGAGCTTATGAAGATCTGACTCATCATTGAGAAAAGAACAGCAGCCTAGAAGTTTTCTTCTCATGATTAAGCTCCTCCAGTTCCAATTTCTATCTCTCTATTTTTTCCACAACCACTTAAAAACCCTTTTCATTTCTTGTTTTCAAACTACCCCCCCTCCCCGCAAAGAATCTGATTAATTCTGACAGGTTTTATTTTTGTTTGCTTTGTTTATTTTTGTAGGAGATAATGTATCTATTAAGTAGAGTTTCCATTCCAAAGCCATAGGTCCCCCACTAGCCTATTGATCCATTCTTAAACTCGGACACCAGTCCCTAATCTATTAGTCAGTGTTTTCAGTATAAAAGTCTTGCAGCATAAAGCACAGAAAATTATACCCAAGGAATTGCTCTTTGGTTATATTATTTGGAAGCCAGAGACTTTGGGTAGACATTCAGAATGTCATAAACTTTTTCTCAGGTATACCCTACAAGATTTTTGAGAGGTTGGCCTCAGGTAATGTACTACATCTTGCCTTCCTGATTAGAATGGGCTAAAAAGCAAATATAACTGGTCTATAAATTATCTTTAATTCTCTATTATTTTGTTGATTCTAGAATGTTGCAACTAAGGAAAAGTGGTGTCTTTGCACTAAAACTAATGTTGGGCAGATTAAAAATATATTATGCTCACTTTGTTAAAGATGGCATTGCCCACGTGGAAGCCCGTCACCCAGGTGATTATATTAGTTGCCCTTTTTGCTTAGATGAGCGTGATTACATTAATGTGTGTTGGGGAAGGGCTTTTGCGCCAAAAGGTTTTGAAAGGAGAGATCACATTGTTCCGGAAGAAGAGTGATTGCGTTCTAGGAGGAGTTCACGCTGTCAGAGAGCAAAGTAAGGCCACGTGGAGGCCAGGAGAAGCAGCCAAGATGGCGAAGTGCTGAGAAAGAAGCCAGTTTGTGCAGAGAGAAGGAGATGGGGAACAGAGGTGAATAAAGCTGGTGAGCTAGAAACCTTTGATTCTAGGAAACTCGGATAAGTCAGTAGGTTTGTGAGCACTGAATGAGTGGGTTTGGGAGCCCAGTGTGCATTTTCACTTGCCTGCTGGGTGCAAGCTAGAATTAAAGCTGATGGCTCACCAGTTCTTGGCTCCGTTGTTTCATTACCGTCTGTCCAAATCAAATGCGAACCTGCACTGGCCAGGAGTAGCTGTGGCTACTGGCTTTACTACTAACAATGAAAAAATCCTAATAATAGCAGCAGGAAAGCTTGGATGCAGCTTGTTACAAAAGATTTTTTTTAAGTGTATAAACCAAAATCTGTTGAGTGAATAAGCCAAAAACAACTAATTAGTCCTGAGGTTTTTGTTTTGTTTTGTTTTGTTTTGTTTTACAGGGACAGAGAGAGAGATAGATAGGGATAGACAGACAGGAACAGAGAGAGATGAGAAGCATCAATCATCAGTTTTTTGTTGTGACACCTTAGTTGTTCATTGATTGCTTTCTCATATGTGCCTTGACCGTGGGCCTTCAGCAGACCAAGCAACCCCTTGCTGGAGCAAGCGACCTTGGGTCCAAGCTGGAGAGCTCTTTGCTCAAGCTGGCGAGCTCGGGGTCTCGAACCTGGGTCCTCGCATTCCAGTCTGACACTCTATCCACTGCGCCACTGCCTGGTCAGGCAATCCTGAGTTTTAAGAAATGTTATTATGAAAGAGGTTTTTCCAAAAAGAAAAAAAATCTACCACTTAGACAAGTAGAAACATTTAAGTCTAGAAAAAGCCAACAATAACAACAAAAATGTGTGCAGGCTGTGGTCAACTCCATATAACTAGCAGGACTTCACCTTTTAGGAATTTTAGTTGTGCTCATCTCAGGACAAGTTTCACAAGAATTCAAAATAAAAAGAGCATGTCATATTTGTCTCATTTGTAAAATCAGAAATTTATACACATGAAGATATGCAGTATTGTTACACATAAGAATCTACATGAATGATATGGTTCTTTCTAAGACAGTTGTTCTCAGACCTGATTCTACCTTGAACTCAACTGAAGACCTTTCAAAGCATGATGATGGAAGAAATATCTGATTTAATTGGTATGTCATAGTTCCAGGCACTGGCATTTTTATTAAGAACTTTTATCAGAGTTTCTTAAGATTTTAATATGCAACCAGCACTCGAACTACAGAGGGGATTAGTGTGAGCCAGAAGAGTTTGAGAAGACTTGGGGAAAAGGTAAATTTTAGAAAAGACCTTTAAAGGAGTCTGTGGACGTAAAAGGGGAGAAATATGATGCTAAGTCAAGAAATGTTTGAGTAATATTTTTATAATTGTGATTCATTTTGTAACTATGTATTACTTGCAGTGAAGCAGAAATATAGAGAAATCTAAATAGGAAAATGAGGATTTGAAGTTTAACAAAACCATTGGAAAAGAAAGGAGAGATAGCAGAGACCTTTGAAGGAAAAACCAATAGGACTTTGGTATTGATAGATACAGTGGTTAAAGTGGTAAGACATTATCAACACACCTTGCTTTGAAGGTGATAATTTTCTTTTTTTATTCTGAGGGTTTCTTTGATTTCACTCTGTCGGGCAAATGAGTTTGTAAAATTTGTGGTTTTTGAGTTTGCTCACTTTTATTGTTAGAAAATGGTGCTGGGCAGTGCCAGGTATATGTAGGCCTGTGAAATTGCAAATTACCTTCCTGCTTGGGAAGGACCATTGTCTTGCTAATGTCTGCTGGAGGAGAGGTTTTTGCACCAGAAATTTTAGAAAGGGGGAAAAAGAAAAGAGGGAGAGGGAAGCCAGTTTTGCAGAGGGAAAAGCCATGTTTTGCAGGGAAAGCAGAGAGAATGCAGGGTGCTGAAGGAGAAGCCAGTCTGTGCAGAGAGGAGGTGTGCAGATGGGGAACCAGAGCTGAGGGACTTTTGCGAACTCCGCTGAGAACTCCGCTGAGGCCTTTAATTCTAGGAGGAACCGGAGAAGATTCTCCTGGTTGTGGAACTGGATAATGTGTCAGTGACTTTTGGAGCCCTGTGTGTTTGCTCGTCTGCTGGTGCGAAAATTTGATAAAGGAATGGCCCACCGTTCTTTGGCTCCACAGTTTCTTTACCATCTGTCCAAATTCAATGGGAACCTGCATGTGCATGGCCACAACTGTGGCAGCCCTTGGCCTTACACATTCAAAGCTCAAAAATATAGTATATAGTAAGCTAATGTTTGTCTGTATACCTACAATATCTTGTTAATACTTGTCCACCTTATCACCCTTGGCCAGTAGGTTCTACTCTCTGAAACAGGTAATTTCAGTCTGTGAAATATTTAATATTGAGGAGCAAGGAAATGAAAAATAAATTATAGGGTTTTTTTATCTTTCAAGTTCATCTAAAATGAGTAATATCTGTACTATCAATCATGTACAAGGGCATATTCTTTCTTGAAGTTTTCTGTGTCATTTATAATTGAAGTGCTGTTTGGGTGGCTTTTGGTCTAGAAGCAATATCAGAAGACAGCAATCTTATCTTTATGAAAACCTTGAAATTGTGTGATATAAGGGGGAGTAGAGATGGATTTAAATCAATTTCTCCCATCAAATAACTGACAAGATTCAGAGCAAGTCAGTTAACCTTATGGGACTTCAATTTCCCCCATCTGTGAAATCAGGAAAGTGACCTGGATGAGGTCTACTATTTTTTGTAACTCTAAAATTCTGATTCACTTGGTCCCCAAATTCTCTTTCATTGAATGTTTAATGGTTTTGAAAATAAATATTTTGGGTTAATCTCTTCTAATAACATTTTTTATATCTCCAAGGATTTCTGTTTCTTTTATATTTAACATATGAAAAAACAAGTATTTTAAAATTTTACTCAATGTACCCAATGGACAAGGTACAATCAGGGTCAGTCTCAAATCTCATTGTGTAAATATCCAATTGAATTGTCACTGCCATTTTCTCAATCCCATCAATATCTTCTTTACTGACATTATCAGAAGGTAGCAATCGGTGTTGCAGAAATGCCATTCCCTCTAATTTTTCAGTAAGCACTTTTCTATATATTCCTTTCCTTCCAAATGTTTTCAGAGATTCATAAAAACAAAAGTATTGCCTCATTCAAATACAATAGAAGGATTTCTTGATACTGTTTTCCCGATTGCCATAATAAAATTGATAAATGGCAGAGACTGGGTTTGACAGAAAATTGTGCAGGCCTCATTCAGAAATATTGACCATGACTATATTATTGATGAGTTGTAACATTCCCACTGTATGACTGCCAAGATGACTTCATGCCATTGAAAGTATAATCCTGTGATATTGTGATTAATAACAAGAAATATATATTTAATCTTCATCCCCAGTGCTGGCATAGAGCTCCTAAACCCTTAATAGTTCCTTTTTTATGTTAATGAAGATGGGCCGACCACTAGGACAACCAAACTTGTGGTTGGAGGATTGGTTTTAACCCACAACTCAGAAGCACCCAGATATTTACTATTGTATTTAGTGCTGAAGTAAGTAAAAGTTGAAGGGTAACCACAAAAATGATTCAATCAGTATAAAAATCTATACTAAATATTTCAAAAAACTTAAATCCACACTGTAATCTCAATTTAGCTGGACTAATATCCTTAATTGATTAACTGTAGATTAATAGCCCTTTCTTTTTTTCATTTTGTATAGACTTAGAAGTGTGAGCCTAGTTAAAGCGTACATTCCTTTTCCCTGTGATAACATGTCCCAGACTAGAAGGGAACCATGTGTATAGTTGGCTCCAGTGCCTTCTTTTTAAAGCTCCTTATATTTTATCTGGTCTGTTGCTCTTCTGTCATCTTATTTCTAAAGTTCTGGGGGACACTTGAGATTCAAACTGGCTATCAGAAGAGGTTTCTGACAGGAAACACTGAGCTCTAGATACTCTGGACATCGTTAGTCCAACATACAGTCAAAGACAGAAACCCAAGTTCAAACATTTGAATAGTTTACAAACTTATGCAGATTTTTGGATTTAGACAATCCTGAGTCATCATGACCCCAAAGACTGGGACTCTTACTCTCTTCTAGAACTTCTCTTGTTTCTTTCTTATCCCCTTTTTCTCCCCTATTCACTCTAATAGAACCCTTTCTCTTTGTAAAAATATTTTGTTATAACTGACACATTCACATAATCTAAGCAATATAAATATATAATTAAGCAAAATAATGAAATAACTATTTATGAATTCAACACTATAATTAATACTAGAACATTATACATCTCATTATTACTACAGCTCCTCCCCTAACAATTCCATTTCTTACCATTCACCATTATCATGTATTTTGTGTTCATTGTTTTTATTTCAAGTTTTACCATACAGTAAGTATCCTTAAATCAATTTTCCAAGTTCAGATTATCATCGTGAAATAAACTTAGTTGTTTACTACCAGAATTTAGTTTTAATAATATAGAATAGAATAAAATGGAAAGCACCAGAGTACACAGGATATGATAAGGGTAAGTAATGTTGCTAAAAAATTTGTTTCACTCTTATGTGTTAGTAATTTCATGTATATATGTGTTTGTGTACGAAATTATTTCCTATGGTAGCCCATAGGTCACAGTATAAAATATATATCTTTCTCTGATCAATTATTAAATAGTTTAAAAAACAGTGCCCTAAAAATATATTATTCATTGTTTTGAGCTTTATAAAAATTATAAAATGCTGTATCTATTCTTAAGTGACTTGCTCTTTATGGTCTGGGGTTAATCTATGTTGGTTTTATTACACTGCTGAATAATATTCTATTATATAAGATTGTACTGCTATTTATTTATGCATTTTCTTGTCAATTGTCTTTTGGGTTGCTTCCAATATTTTATTATAATAAAAAGTGCTGCTGTGAAAATTCTTGTGGTTTCCTGATACACTTGTGTAAGAGTTTATGTAAATAATATATCTACAAGTAAAACTGTTAGATCTTAGGACATACTCATGTTGTTATACGTGATAATGGCAAAATGTTTTCTAAAGTGATCCTTCTTTTGTGTAACTTCTCTTCTCCTACTTCCATAAGCATTCATGTCCTAAATCCACTGCACTGTACTTGTACTCTGAGGCTGTGCTGACCATAAAATTTATTTCCTAATGCTTTACCTGCTGCACATGATAGTCATTTTCCTTCCTGGGCTATGAAACATTCTCTTTGAGATAAATTCCTTAGTATTCTGATAAAGGCCTTAACAACTCTGAGCTCCCAAGAAGTATTTCCCTTTCCCTGGATCTATTTTATTCTTTGGAAGAGTATCATACTACTCACTGTCATTAAGTCAAGCCCTGTCCCTAAATTCAATTAAATTTCCTTAGTATTTGCCAAGAATTGCAAAGGGTCTGAAATTTTATGTGACTTGAAAGCTAACAAGATACTTTACCATAGTTTCCAGATGCTGGCAGAAAACATGTGAGTCCTGGGTCAGACAAAAAGGCCTTTATTATTCACAGCAACAGCAGTAACCAGAGTATCAGTGTTTTCTTGCACTGGTGTTCAAGTCCCAGTTCCCACAGAACAGCCTAGAGAAGGCCAGGTAACATGTCCATAGGCAGCAGGATGCATACAGAAGAGGAGCTAGGAAGATAGGGAACCTGAATCTTTTGTATGGACATAACGTAAGCATGGCTGACCTTTGTTCTGAAGTGATACACTGTCTCTTATCTTCTAAAATTGAATGTAATCCAGATCTTTTCTCCAAAGAAAAACACTATTTCAATTTATTTCTCAAGGATGTTTACTATACAAACATCCTTGAAAAATAGTACAGAAAAAGGTAGTCAGCTCCTCTCCTTATAAAACATGCAGACATGTTTGAGATCCATGGAGAATTGTCCCTCAACAGTATTTTATAGAAGACTTTAGGCTAAATGTCCTTGGAGAAAGACAATATCAACTTATCTGCATCAAATTATTATCATTCAATTTTTATATGGACATTCTTATTTCCTTGTTTTTTTTCTAAATCTTCTCTGTATTAATATAATATAGATAAAATAATCCCCAGCCCCCCTCCAAAAAAATCTCAGAGGTTTAATACAATACATTTTATTTCTCATTCACATTATTCCGCACAAAGCTCTATTCTATACCTTTACCCAAACTGATAGAACTCTACCATCTTGTTGATGCAACACATACAGGACCATCTCTTCGATTGTTCTGGCATCAGAAAAAAGTCTCATGCATGGACTTTCACTGCCTTAGCCAGGAAGTGCCACATTTCATTAACCAGGACTGGTTACAGGGTCTTATCTAACAACAAGGGTTCTGGGAAATGTGGAAAAACTGATAAAATACTGAGTGAGCATGCCTCTTTAGGCCTCAGTTTATTTGGACCTACATACATTTTCTTATTTTCTGGTTTTGGGCAATTCTAATCAACTTCTTAGCTTAAATTACCAGATCTGCTTTGCCTCAGAACATGAAATCAGAATCTTATCTCTCTCATTTTTATTAAAGGGACTTTATGTTTGTCATCCTTTATAATAGGCAAAACACATTTTCCATCAAAGTAAAAGGAAGTTTATTCTCTCAAAATATGTTTCTTCTTTTTGATTCCTTATTGTGTTCCAAGTGTTAAGCTAGGCTTCAGAAATAAAGAGATTAAGAAAACAAAAGTGGAAACCAGGACTCTGAGAGTCCACAGTACAGTGGAGGAAGAGAGACACATGCAAGCCAGTATGGTAAAATAACAGTGTGTGATAGTGTCTGTGACTAAAGTATGCACACAGTACTTTGGGAACTCAAAGTAGGAGCATGTAGCTCAAATCATGGGGTTCTGAGAAGATCTAACTCTCCAAGAAATAACTAAAGTGAATTTTAAAGGACAAATAATAGACAGTTAAGCTTTTTTTAAAAAAAAAAAAAAGTCAAGGTAACTGGCACATAATTCTAGAAATAGAGAACAATTGGCCCAAGGGAAGAAGCATGAAAGAGGATGACTATTTTTAAAATGCAAGTACATTGGTCTGACTGGAAGCATAAGGTGAGTGTTAAGAGGTTACAAGAGATAAAAATGGACAGAAGAGTCAGAATAGATTCTGTATTTAAACAATGGGAAACTATTAAAGGATTTCAAACATGATGAGAATTTTGTATTAGAAAAAGCATTCTGCCAGCAAGCTTGGAAAGTGAGATTGGAAGTGAGAATGAACCAGTAGAAGTGTCAGGAAGATTTTACAATATTTCAGATATTAGTGAGAGTGTGGATAGACAGGGGAAAATGGATAGTTATGATGTTAAGAAGATAGACTATAAAGATGTGGTAATCAAATAGCCATTGGGATGGGAAAAAAAAGACTTTTAGAGTATAACTCAAAAATTCAAAAGTTACAAAGAATACATAGAAACTTTGGTTTAAAACTAGAGTTCACCGGAGCAAGATGGCGACGGAGTAGGCTGACGTACCAACTTCCAACTCCCAGAACCAAAGTGGATTATAACTCAATTTTAAGAACAATCATCTGGATAAACCAACTTTGAACTAAACTAAGTGGACTCTTCAACCAAGGAACACAGAAGAAGCCACATTGAGACTGGTAGGAATAGCGAAAACGCGAAGAGGGCTGCCCAGCTCCCCGGAGCAAACGGCAGCCTGGAGAGAACCGCGTGGCGGGAGGAGAGTTTGGCGGAGAGGTAGGGACCTGGGTCCCAGGAACCAAGCCCCAGCATGCGGTCCCAGAGCCTAGAAGAGGCGTTTGGACAGTTTTGAGCTGTAAAACAAGTGAGGGAGCTCCCAGGCCTACAGTGTGGAGTATTAGGTCCCTTCCTACTCTGCTGAGGGTTGCTGAAGGGTTTGGGGTGGC
Source organism: Rhynchonycteris naso (assembly GCA_037038555.1). Lineage (NCBI taxonomy): Eukaryota > Metazoa > Chordata > Mammalia > Chiroptera > Emballonuridae > Rhynchonycteris > Rhynchonycteris naso. The sequence goes on from CM072999.1 coordinate 93,935,937, forward strand.
AGGACACAGAAACGCAGTTCTGTCAGCGTGGGCAGAGGCCAAGCCGGTGTGAGCTCGGTCTAGCCCAGCAGGAGCAGAGGGGATGCGTGAAAGCGGTCCGGAAGCTGCGGGCCCGCCTGTAATCCCAGCTACGGGAAAAAGCGTGAGGCCAGGAAAGGGCAGAAATCTGCTCTGCGACCCTGTGCAAGCCGGCCCTGACAGCTGGGACGGGGCTAGGACCAGGGACAGGAAGGGGGCTCGCGGCTGTGCTCACGCTGCAAGCCCCGCCCAGCCGAAGAAACCACAGTTTGCCATCCTGCCTGCGCAAGCGGGCTAAGAGCGCAGGGACGGGGTAGACACCGAGACAAGTGGAAGATCGCAGCAGAGCCCACACTACTATCCCCGCCTAGCCGGAAGAACCGCAATTTGCCATCTTACCTGCACGAGCAGGCTCCGAAAGCGGGGGTGGGGTAGAGTCCCGGCCGAGCAGAAGTTCACAGCTGAGCGGAAGCCAGCAAAAACACCCGGCCCAATAAACCTTGGTTTGCGACCCTGCGCAGAAGGGCCCTGGACTCGAGGCCGGGGCTAAAACTCCAGACGGGCAAAGGCTCACAGCTGAGAGCACGTCAAAAGCCCTGCCCAATGCGCGAAACTGTGGGGAACAGGCTCTGACTGCGGGTTCTGGGCGGAAGTCCGAAAACAGGCTGGGTCCGCAGCTGAGCAAAGGTGCTCACCTCTACCCTTGGTGCTGAGGCTGGTGGCTTGAGTGACAGCCCCTCCCGAAAAGGAGAGGCAGAAATCACAGCAAAAGCCACAGTGGGCGGGCGCTGGCAAGGCCCATACCCAACTGCCCTAGGCAGCGGCAGAGGGGATGGGGGGCCTGCAGACAGACCACACCTAGAGAACACAAAGGCAACACCTACTGGACTCCAGTGGCCACAACTTGCTTATACAAAAACAAAATGGGCAGGCAAAGAAATGCAAACCAAATGAATCAAGAAAAATCCCCAGAGAAGGACCTGAATGAACCAGATATAACCAAATTACCAGAAGCAGAATTTAGAATAATGATAGTTAGGATGTTCAAAGAAATTAGAGCAACAATGGAGAGTCATTATGAACACCTAAATAAAGAGATAACAAGTATAAAAAATGAAATTGAAATAATAAAAAAAAATCGAACAAATATGACAAATACAGTATCAGAACTGAAGACCACAATGGAAGGAATTAAAAGCAGGATGAATCACGCTGAGGATTGAATAAGCGAGTTAGAGGACACAATAAACAAAGGCACAGGAGGAGAGAAGAAAAAGGAAAAGAGACTCAAAAAATGTGAGGAAACTCTAAGGGAGCTCTGTGACAACATGAAAAGAAACAACATTCGCATCATAGGGGTGCCTGAAGAAGAGGAGAGAGGACAGGAAATGGAAACTTTGTTCAATCAAATCATAGCAGAAAACTTCCCTAAATTAAGGCTGGGAAACACTCCACATTTTCAAGAAGCACACAAAATTCCATTAAAGAGAAACCCAAAAAGATCTACACCAAGACACATCATAGTTAAGATACCAAAGCTAATAAAGAAAAAAAAATTTTTTAAAGATGATAGGGAAAAAAAGGCTATCACCTACAAAGGTCCCTATAAGGATGACATCGGACTTCTCAACAGAAACACTTGAGGCCAGAAGGGAATGGCAAGATATAGTAAAAGTAATGTAGAACAAGAACCTACAACCAAGACTACTTTATCCAGCAAGGCTAACATTTAAAATTGAAGGAGAAATAAAGAGCTTCCCAGAAAAAGAAAGCCTCAAGGAATTCATAAAAACCAAACCAATTCTGCAAGAGATACCAAGGGGCCTCTTGTGAACAGTTTAAAGGGAGGAAAGAATAGAGCAAAAGAAGAATACAGCTTTACAGAACAAAATGGAAATAAACAACTACATATCAATAATAAACTTAAATGTAAATGGATTAAATGATCCAATCAAAAGACATAGGGTACCTGCATGGATAAAGAAACAGGACCCATACATATGCTGTCTACAAGAGACACACCTTAAAACAAAAGATGCACATAGACTGAAGGTAAAAGGATAGAAAAAAATATTTCATGCAAATGGAAATGGAAAAAAGCAGGGGTAGCAATACTTATATCTGACAAAATGGACTTTAAAACAAAGGCTGTAGTAAAAGATAAAGAAGGACACTACATAATGATAAAGGGAACAATTCAACAGGAAGATATAACTATTATAAATATCTATGCACCAAATATAGGAGCGCCGACATACATAAAACAGACTTTGATGGATGAAAAGGACGAGATTAACAGCAATACTATCACAGTGGGGAATCTCAATACCCCTCTAACAACACTGGATAGATTCTCAAGAAAGAAAATTAATAAAGAAACAGCAGACTTAAAGGAGACACTAGATCAACTTGATTCAATAGATATCTTCAGAACTTTTCACCCTAAAGCAGTAGAATATACATTGTTCTCAAGTTCTCATGGTACGTTTTCTAGGATAGACCACATGTTAGGACACAAAAATGATCTCAATAAATTTAAGAAGATTAAAATCATATCAAGCATTTTCTCTGATCACAATGCCAGGAAACTAGAAATTATCCACAAAAGAAAAATTGAAAAATACTCAAACACTTGGAAACTAAATAGCATGATATTAAATAATGAATGGAATAACAATGAGATCAAAGAAGAAATAAAAATGTTTCTAGAAACAAATGATAATGAGCATACATCAAATCAAAAGTTATGGGACACAGCAAAAGCAGTACTGAGAGGGAAGTGCATTGCACTAAAGGCATATCATAAGAAGCTAGATAAAGCTCAAATAAGCAACCTGACCCTGCATCTAAAAGAACTAGAAAAATAACAACAAATAAAACCCAAGACAAGTAGAAGGAAGGAAATAATAAAGATCAGAGCAGAAATAAATGACATAGAGGCTAAGGAAACAATACAGAGGATCAAGGAAACCAGAAGCTGGGTATTTGAAAAGGTAAACAAGATTGATGAACCTTTAACTAGACTCACCAAGAAAAAAAGAGACAGGACTCAAATAAACAAAATTAAAAAGGACAGTGGAGAAATAACAACTGACCCAACAGAAATACAAAGCATTGTAAGAAAATACTATGAAGACTATATGCCAAAAAGTTAGACAATCTAGTTGAAATGGACAAATTTCTTGAATCATATAACCTTCCAAAAATCAATCTGGAAAAATCAGAACACCTAAACAGACCAATTACAACAAATGAGATTGAAACAATTATCAAAAAACTCCCAAAAAAGAAAAGTCCTGGGCCTGATGGCTTCACAAGTGAATTCTATCAAAAATTCAAAGAAGAACTAACTCCTATCCTCCTCAGGCTATTTCAAAAAATTCAAGAGGAAGAAAGACTTCCAAACTCCTTTTATGAGGCGAGCATAATTCTGATCCCAATACTGGGCAAAGACAACACAAAGAAAGAAAATTATAGGCCTATATCCCTGATGAATTTAGACGCTAAAATTCTCAACAAAATATTAACCAAACGGATCCAGCAATATATGAAAATAATCATACACCATGATCAAGTGGGATTTATTCTGGAGAGTAAAGGCTGGTTCAATATTCGCAAATCAATCAATGTGATTCATCACATAAACAAAAGAAAGGACAAAAATCACATGATCATTTCAATAGATGCAGAAAAGGCATTTGATAAAATCCAGCACCCATTCATGCTCAAAACTCTCAGTAAAGTGGGAATACAGGGATCATTCCTTAACATGATAAAGGCCATCTACAACAAACCCACAGCAAACATCATAATGAATGGACAAAAATTAAAAGCAATCCCCTTAAGAACAGGAACCAGGCAGGGATGCCCTCTTTCACCACTCTTATTCAACATAGTTCTGGAAGTCCTAGCTACAGCAATCAGACAAGAAGAAGAAATAAAAGGCATCCAAATTGAAAAAGAAGAAGTAAAACTTGCACTATTTGCAGATGATATGATATTATATATAGAAAACCCTAAAATCTCAGTCAAAAAACTATTTTACCTTATAAATGAATTCCGCAAAGTGGCAGGATATAAAATTAATACTCAGAAATCAGAGGCATTTCTATATACCAACAATGAACTGTCAGCAAAAGAAATTCAGGAAACAATCCCCTTCACTATTGCAGCCAAAAAAATAAAGTACCTCGGAGTAAATTTAACCAAGGAGGTTAAAGACTTGTACTCGGAAAATTATAAAACATTGATAAAAGAAATCAAGGAAGATACAAACAAGTGGAAGCATATACCGTGCTCATGGCTAGGAAGAATAAACATCATTAAAATGTCTATATTACCCAAAGTAATTTATAAATTCAATGCAATACCAATTAAAATACCAATGACATACTTCAAAGATATAGAACACATATTCCAACAATTTATATGGATCCAAAAAAGAACACGAATAGCCTCAGCAATCTTAAAAAGAAAAAATAAAGCAGTAGGTATCACTCTTTCAGATATCAAGGTATACTACAAGGCCATTATACTCAAGACAGCCTGGTACTGACATAAGAACAGGCACATAGATCAATGGAACATAACAGAGGACCCAGAAATAAACCCACAGCTTTATGGACAACTGATATTTGAAAAAGGAGGAATGAACATACAATGGAGTAAAGACAGCCTCTTTAACAAAAGGTTTTGGGAAAATTGGACATCTACCTGCAATAAAATGAAACTAGACCATCAACTTACACCATTCACAAAAACAAACTCAAAATGGATAAAAGACTTAAATATAAGCCATGAAACCACAAGCTTCTTAGAAGAAAACATAGGCAGCAAGCTCTCCGACATCTGTAGCAGCAATGTATTTGCCGATTTATCTCCACGGGCAAATGAAATAAAAGGCAAGATAAACAAATGGGACTATATCAAACTAAAAAGTTTTCTCACAGCTAAAGACAATAAGAACAGAATAAAAAGACAAACCACACAATGGGAGAACATATTCGACAGCACATCTGATAAGGGGTTATTAACTAAAATTTATAAAGAACTTACAGAGCTCAACATCAGGACGACAAACAACCCAATCAAAAAATGGGCAAAAGAAATGAATAGAAATTTCTCCAAAGAGGACATACAGATGACCAATAGGCATATGAAAAAATGCTCAACATCACTAATCATTAGAGAAATGCAAATTAAAACCACAATGAGATATCACCTCACACCAGTCAAAATGGCACTCATCAGCAAAACAACACAGAATAAGTGCTGGCAAGGATGTGGAGAAAGGGAACCCTCCTGCACTGCTGGTGAGAATGCAGACTGGTGCAGCCACTTTGGGAAACAGTAGGGAGATTCCTCAAAAAATTAAAAATTGAACTGCCTTTTGACCCAGCTATCCCACTTATAGGAATATACCCTAAGAACACCATAGGAGTGTTCAAAAAGAAGAAATGCGCCCCCATCTTCGTGGCAGCATTGTTCACAATAGCGAAGATCTGGAACCAGCCCAAGTGTTCGTCAGAAGACAAGTGGATTAAAAAGCTATGGTACATATATACTATGGAAAACTACTCAGCCATAAGAAACGATGACATCGGATCATTTATAACAAAATGGATGGACATTATACGGAGTGAAATAAGTAAATCAGAAAAAAAGTAAAATGAGAATAGCATAATTTCATACATAGGTTGGACATAAAAGTGAGAATATGAGACATGGACAAGAGAGTGGTGGTTATGGGATGGACGTAGGGAGGGAAGGGTGGGATAGGGAAGAGGGGAGGGACACAGGGAAAACCAGATAGAAGGTGACAGAGGATAATTTGACCTTTGGTGATGGGTATGCAACACAATTGAATGATAAGATAACCTGAAGATGTTTTCATTGTACATATGTACCCTGATTTATTGGTGTCACCCCATTAGAATTAATAATAATAAAATATATATAAAAAAAAAACTAGAGTTCACTCTTTGATTGACAGATGTGCAACATCATGGTATATATTCTCGTCTGCAGCTCAGGTGAAGCCATGAATGTAGAGATTACCCAGGGAGAGGCAGATGAAGAGAAGAGGAAATAGAGATCAGGGACATGACAGCACCCTAGTATGTACAAACTTCTTATGCACATATAAGTTTAACAATATAAAATTTTTTATAAATCACCAAAATAATTTTGAGATGCTTTACCTCACCAACTTTTCCATTTTAAGCACAGTATCAATTTTCAGATGATGGAAACCACAAATTCAAAGTGGCAAATTAAAAGACTTGTTAGTCACTGGCAAACACTAAATATATTTTATATTTTCTAAGCTCTTGTCTTCTCTGGTGTATGTTGTAATTTTTATGATAAACCTCACCAAAGTCCCAGGAGGTAAGAAATGAGTGTGGCAGTACTCTGTAGCATCCTTGTAAATAAAAACAGATGCTTATTCATTCACAAAACCATCCTGTGTCAGACTGTCTTAGATCAGAAGGTGGTTGAACAATGGAAATCTCAGTTATCTACCTGTCCTGGCTCAAAAAGATTAGCATTAGATAGAACTGCTGTTGAACCAACTGAAGTCTGGAAATCTTGCACAGAGAGTAACACCTTGGAATATTAGGGCCATACCAAGGAGCTCAAAGCACATCTGAGTCATTGATTCACTAACATCAGGAAGTCCTTGTGGGACAGGACATGGCTTTAATTGCATTTTAAAAGATCTGAATCCTTAAAATCAGTAAAGTCGTAGCCAACCCTGTATCACAGTAAAGTCCTCTAAACCCAAACACTTGGCAATATCAGAGAAGATCCTAGAAGGATCTTCTAAGCACGCATTAGAGACTCCCTCAATGAGTTCAACTGTACCTCTGATTTGCTTGGTGTGAAGCTATTTTGACTCACCACCTAAAAACTCTCACAGAGCTGGCCCCAATCTCTACTCCATTCCCCATCCTTCATCCTCTTTCGAACTGCTACTGCTCCTTGTAGGCTGGTTCTATGCCAGAGACCCTACTTTTCTAACTGGAGACAGAAAATGAGTAAGGAAGAGTGACAGTTCCATCAACAAGTACCCTGGGACATTCAACTGTTGCTTTGGCATGACATCTCATGACATTTTGAACTACACTACAATGTGGATTATGTGGATTATGGTCACACTGTCCTACCTCTTAGCATATTTTGAAGTTCTTTACAAACTAAAGCATTTAAGCTCAATAGCTTCACATAGTTTACAACTCATGGTAGAACAGAACATTCTCAAAAATACACCTTTAAAAATAAAAGAAAAGAGAAATAAAGCCCATCATTCTTCTTTTAATAAGAGGAGAGTGGAAATCACAGCCATCATTATCCATTTCTACTTGGGGCTGAACTGTTGTGAAAATCTTTTCCATTGTGCCTTTAAATATTGTATTATGCAACATCAAATCCTGTTTTAATGCAACATATTGATTCTCTTATAGGCTAGGGTATTATCGTTTTAACAAGATTCAAAGTAAATGATTAAACATAGCTTATGCATTGCAGTCACCAGCAATTTAGCATTCTCTTTTGATTGGTATGTTTTATGGTTGGCTAATCAAGTGATGAGGGATAGAAGACCTTACACTAGTGGCAATGAAATGGTAGTAAAAGAAAACCCAAAGCTGCTCACCCTGCACCTTTCCACAAAATAGCTAAAACATATTAATTTTAAAGTCCAGTAGGCTTAGTTCCTCCTTTAGGATGGAAGGTTTATTTTACCGCTATTGGTGTACATAGCAGAGAAAGTCAAGAGGAGAAAGTGAAGACATTCTTATTTATTCAATGAACTTTTGTGGCAATGGCTGGGGTATGCTGATGTCTAGTGCTTTCAGTGTGCTTCCAATCAAACACAGCTTCTCTGTGGTTTTTAGAAAATACAGCTCTGAGATAAGGCATTGAGGTAAGAACAGACCTTCCTTACAGGCAGCAACATACCAAGTGGAGCCATTGTTTATATCATAGAAAAATGCTGACTGGAGAAGACCTGGGAGGGAAGAAGATCAGAGGTGTTCCTCACTTACTTGGTAACAATAATTATTGTTACATAAATGACACTGTTGCCAGTGCTATGAAGGGCACAAAATCCAACATGATATCCTTGTGGAAATGAAATGATTGGAGGCTGCTTTCCTAAAATGGGTCCTTAGAAACCAGCTCTGTAATTCAACTGGATTCCTCTTGTTCATGCTGGTCATCCCTGGGGACCAGGAGTCTATTACAGTCAGAAGAAGTTGCGGTAATGGAGAAGGGAGTAAAATCAATAGGCACATGAGCTATAAAAGTTGCAATCAGAAGACATCTCTACATAGAAGGCAAAGAGTATTGGAAAGAAACATTTTACTTGGGAAAAGTGTCTATCTTCTTGACATTTGGAAATATCATGAAGAGAATATCCTAGGAGAGGTTGCTTCCTAAGGGTACACTGTGTCTCTTCCGATGATGATCCTTGGGAGATCACTTAACTCAGCTTCTCAGTTTACATTTAGAAACATAGGGTTCATTAGTTGTGACTTGGCCCAAATCACTCAACTGGTCCTTTATAGAGCTGGGAGCAAACTCCAAGCTGACCTCTCAGTGAACTTCCCCTTTCATATTAATATTTCCATTTCAGCCCTTTACTGTTTGGTTGAAGGCTAATCTCTGTTTTTCAAAACATGCAGCTCATTTTAGAAATTTCAAAGCAAGCACAACCACAAAAGCAGAAAGTCAAAGTGAGGGAGATAAAGAATAGTTTCAAAAAGGTTGTTCCCAAACTAGCAGGGTATTTAAGAGTATGTCTGAGGAGTCAACCATGTCTAAAAAAGAGGTACACCTTTTGGTGGGCAGAATAGGGTGGGGTGGGGTGAGGCAGCGTTTAATTTTAAAGAATAAAATATATCCCTTAATGGGCAGAGTGAGATCTGTGACAGAGTGAGAACAACAAAGCATAAGTTAGCATGTGGCACCTCAAGACAACTTGTTTTGTGATGAAATGAGGTTTTTCTATTATAAGATGGGTGCATTGTTTGGTGGGCATTTGGGCTGAGAGCTCAGGGAAGAAGGAGAAAGTTATGATATCTTAGAATAACCATTCTAGGGAAGAATGGCTGGGTTTAGACATGGACTATCGGTTTTAAAATGGAAGTTTTGTAGTTATTTAGGTATGGTGAGGCCAACAGATCAGGAGATAACTGATATTGAAAGGCAGTTTGTGACAGTTCTCATGAGGAGAGGGTGCATGTAAAGCCAGTGGCCAAGGCCACCATCACAGCCACCTGGCCCGTGCAAGTTCGCATTAGATTCAGACAGTCGGTAATGAAACAACAGAGCCAAGAACTGGTGAGCCATCAGCTTTAATTCTAGCTTGCACCCAGTGGGCAAGTAAAAACACACACTGGGCTCCAAAACCCACACATTCAGTGCTCACAAACCTACTGACTTATCTGAGTTTCCTAGAATCAAAGGTTTCTAGCTCACCAGCCTTATTCACCTCTGTTTCCCATATCCTTCTCTCTGCACAAACTCTGTAAAACTGGCTTCTTCCTCAGCACTCCACCATCTTGGCTGCTTCTCCTGGCCTCCATGTGGCCTTAATCTGCTCTCCTCTCTAATGCTGATTTCAAGAACCGAGAGAGAGCAAACTCCCAGCCTGCGCCACTTTATACTGTAGAAATCCAAACCTTTAATTCAATCTACAAAGAAGGAAGTCTCTGATACACAGTCACTTCTCTGAAGCATAATGGGAGTATTCCTCATGAGAGTGCACCACCCCACACCATCCAATCAGTCAAGGGTGTGGGTAAAAGCTTACTCTTAAAATTAAGCCTTAGGCTATACTGACCCAGCCTGCCCACAGCCTGTCCCCCAAAACACATTAATATCAACAGACTTGCACGTGGGCAGCGCCATCTTTAACAAAGTGAGCATAATATATTTAATCTGCTCACTTTACTACCCACAATCTACACCACCGGCATCCCTGTACAAGGAAATTAGGCACATTACACAAATTACAAATACATGACAAATCATACAATTTTAACAATTACAAAGGTACATTTCACCAGTCTCTGAGCACTTTGCCAAAAGTGCGAAATGTCCTCCGCCTTTTTTCTAGCCCTTTGAAAGGCTTCCTCGAGTAGGTGGAGGGCCTTCATCAAAGCTGTCCCCATCCCCCATCAGGGTATTGTTGGGCAGATAAACTATTATGCTCACGTTGTTAAAGATGGTGCTGCCCACGTGCAAGTTTTAAGAGTAAGATTTTCCCCACACCCTTGACTGATTGGATGATGTGGGGTGGTGCACTCTCATGAGGAATCCTCCCATTATGCCTCAGATAAGTGACTTTGTATCAGAGACTTTCTTGTTTGTAGATTGGATTAAAGGTTTGGATTTCTACAGTATAAAGTGGGGCAGACCAGGGACTTGCTCTCTCTTGGTTCCTGAGGTTAGTATAAAGAGGAGAGCAGAGTAAGGCCACGTGGAGGCCAGGAGACGCAGCCAAGATGGGGGTGTGCTGAGTGAGAAGCCAGTTTGTGCAGAGTTTGTGCAGAAGGAGATGGGGAACAGAGATGAATAAGTCTGGTGAGCTAGAAATCTTTGATTCTAGGAAACTCAGATAAGTCAGTAGCTTTGTGCTACTGAATAAGTGGGTTTTGGAGCCTAGTGTGTGTTTTTGCTTGCCTGCCAGGTGCAAGCTAGAATTAAAGCTGATGGCTCACTAGTTCTTGGCTCCGTTATTTCATTACCGACTTTCCGAATCCAATGGGAACCTGCATGAGCCAGATGGCTGTGATGGTGGCCTTGCCTACTGGCTTTACAGGTATTCACATTGTCCAAAATCTGTAAGTCCATTCAACAAAGGAGACAGTGCTCACTCCAGTCGTAGTCCAGGAAATCAGTCCATGCACATGGGGTGTTAGCCTCCCCCCTCATTCCTGCTGTCATGGCAGGTCTCACACTGTCCTAAAGAGAAGCATGTGGCATTGGCAGTCAGCATTTCTATTTCTACTCTGGGGAGCATAATAGCATCCACCCCTATGTCCCAAAATGTCAGCGAACCCACCAGTGGCTTAGCAGGCACTCCCTGACGTTCTAGCAACCAGTCACCGATGCAAGCCTGGCTTCCGGGACATCCGTTTCTCCTCCCACCGCAGCTGCCACCGTTTACCTTCTGGAGTCTGCGAATTACAACTCCAGCCCAATTCTCCTCATCTTCTGGATAGGAGCTGGAAACGCCAGCTCCCGCTGCCAGGCTTGAGCCGTGTGGGCCTTGCCGCCCCAAACCCAGCCTCAGCCTCAGCCCCGGCCACCTGCTGCTGTTGGCTCTCCACAACGTCCAGGGCAATCTGCATCTCATGAACCTGTGATTCGTTCTCCAGCCACTGCTCCATTTCCAGGCAAATCTCACAAACTTGGTCAGCCTCCTATTCCAGCACTTCCTCCAGCTCCAGGTTTGTCATCTCTTTCTCCCATGTTTCCTCCAACTCCTTCCACTGCTCAGTTTGCAGGTCCTGGGCAGCCTCTTCCACAGAGCTCTTGGTTTCCTCACACGTGGCAGTAAAAGTCAGCCAGCCTATAGTCCTCCCCCAAAAAAATAGCTATGGGCAACCATAACAGCAGCCAGTTCTCTACTCCATTGCTCAAAGGTGGTGGTAGCTCCATACTAAACTGTATCAAATCCTTCCAGAGACTACGCCAAATGGGAAGCCAGGGGTCAGGGACACCATCCTGGCCATTCACATGCAGGTTCGCATTGGATTCAGACAGTTGGTAATGAAACAATAGAGCCAAGAACTGGTGAGCCATCAGCTTTAATCCTAGCTTGCACCCGGCGGACAAGTAAAAACACACACTGGGCTCCAAAACCCACTCATTCAGTGCTCACAAACCTACTGACTTATCTGAGTTTCCTAGAATCAAAGGTTTCTAGCTCACCAGCCTTATTCACCTCTGTTTCCCATATCCTTCTCTCTGCACAAACTCTGTAAAACTGGCTTCTTCCTCAGCACTCCACCATCTTGGCTGCTTCTCCTGGCCTCCATGTGGCCTTAATCTGCTCTCCTCTCTAATGCTGATTTCAAGAACCGAGAGAGAGCAAACTCCCAGCCTGCGCCACTTTATACTGTAGAAATCCAAACCTTTAATTCAATCTACAAAGAAGGAAGTCTCTGATACACAGTCACTTCTCTGAAGCATAATGGGAGTATTCCTCATGAGAGTGCACCACCCCACACCATCCAATCAGTCAAGGGTGTGGGTAAAAGCTTACTCTTAAAATTAAGCCTTAGGCTATACTGACCCAGCCTGCCCACAGCCTGTCCCCCAAAACACATTAATATCAACGAACTCGCATGTGGGCAGTGCCATCTGTAACAAAGTGAGCATAAGATATATATTTCTTTTATATAATTTTTTATTATTATTAATTCTAATGGGGTGACACCAATAAATCAGGGTACATATGTACAATGAAAACATCTCCAGGTTATCTTATCATTCAATTGTGTTGCATACCCATCACCAAAAGTCAAATTGTCCTCTGTCACCTTCTATCTGGTTTTCCATGTGTCCCTCCCCTCCTCCCTATCCCACTCTTCCCTCCCTCCCCCCATCCTGTAACCACCACTCTCTTGTCCATGTCTCATAGTCTCACTTTTATGTCCCACCTATGTATGAAATCATGCTGTTCTCAGTTTTTCTTTTTTTCTGATTTACTTATTTCACTCCGTATAATGTTATCAAGGTCCATCCATTTTGTTATAAATGATACAATGTCATCATTTCTTATGGCTGAGTAGTATTCCATAGTATATATGTACCAAAGCTTTTTAATCCACTCGTATTCTGACGGACACTTGGGCTGTTTCCAGATCTTCGCTATTGTGAACAATGCTGCCACGAACATGGGGGCGCATTTCTTCTTTTTGAACACTCCTATGGTGTTCTTAGGGTATATTCCTATAAGTGGGATAGCTGGGTCAAAAGGTAGTTCGATTTTTAATTTTCTGAGGAATCTCCAAACTGTTTTCCACAGTGGCTGCACCAGTCTGCATTCCCACCAGCAGTGTAGAAGGGTTCCCTTTTCTCCATATCCTCGCCAGCACTTGTTCTGTGTTGTTTTACTGATGAGTGCCATTCTGACTGGTGTGAGGTGATATCTCATTGTGGTTTTAACTTGCATTTCTCTAATGATTAGTGATATTAAACATTTTTTCATATGCCTATTGGCCATCTGTATGTCCTCTTTGGAGAAATTTCTATTCATTTCTTTTGCCCATTTTTTGATTGGGTTGTTTGTCGTCCTGGTGTTGAGTTTTGTAAGTTCTTTATAAATTTTAGTTATTAACCCCTTATCAGATGTGCTGTCGAATATGTTCTCCCATTGTGTGGTTTGTCTTTTTATTCTGTTCTTATTGTCTTTAGCTGTGCAAAAACTTTTTAGTTTGATATAGTCCCATTTGTTTATCTTGCCTTTTATTTCATTTGCCCGTGGAGATAAATCGGCAAATATACTGCTGCTACAGATGTCGGAGAGCTTGCTGCCTATCTTTTCTTCTAAGATGCTTATGGTTTCACGGCTTACATTTAAGTCTTTTATCCATTTTGAGTTTGTTTTTGTGAATGGTGTAAGTTGATGGTCTAGTTTCATTTTTTTGCAGGTAGATGTCCAATTTTTCTAACACCATTTGTTAAAGAGGCTGTCTTTACTCCATTGTATGTTCATTCCTCCTTTTTCAAATATCAGTTGTCCATAAAGCTGTGGGTTTATTTCTGGGTCCTCTGCTCTGTTCCAATGATCTATGTGCCTGTTCTTATGTCAGTACCAGGCTGTCTTGAGTATAATGGCCTTATAATAAACCTTGATATCAGGAAGAGTGATACCTCCTGCTTTATTTTTTCTTTTTAAGATTGCTGAGGTTATTTGTGTTCTTTTTTGGTTCCATATAAATTTTTGGAATATGTGTTCTATATCTTTGAAGTATGTCATTGGTATTTTAATTGGTATTGCATTGAATTTACAAATTGCTTTGGGTAATATAGACATTTTAATGATGTTTATTCTTCCTAGCCATGAGCACGGTATATGCTTCCACTTGTTTGTATCTTCCTTGATTTCTTTTATCAATGTTTTATAATTTTCCAAGTACAAGTCCTTAACCTCCTTGGTTAAATTGACTCCTAGGTACTTTATTTTTTTGGCTGCAATAGTGAAGGGGATTGTTTCCTGAATTTCTTTTGCTTACAGTTCATTGTTGGTATATAGAAATGCCTCTGATTTCTGAGTATTAATTTTATATCCTGCCACCTTGCTGAATTCATTTATAAGGTCCAGTAGTTTTTTGACTGAGACTTTAGGGTTTTCTATATACAATATCATATCATCTGCAAATAGTGCAAGTTTTACTTCTTCTTTTTCAATTTGGATGCCTTTTATTTCTTCTTCTTGTCTGATTGCTGTAGCTAGGACTTCCAGAACTATGTTGAATAAGAGTGGTGAAAAGGGGCATCCCTGCCTGGTTCCTGTTCTTAAGGGGATTGCTTTTAATTTTTGTCCATTCATTATGATGTTTGCTGTCGGTTTGTCGTAGATGACCTTTATCATGTTAAGGAATGATCCCTGTATTCCCACTTTACTGAGAGTTTTGAGCATGAATGGGTGCTGGATTTTATCAAATGCCTTTTCTGCATCTATTGAAATGATCATGTGATTTTTGTCCTTCCATTTGTTTATGTGATGAATTACATTGATTGATTTGCGAATATTGAACCAGCCTTGCCTCTCCAGAATAAATCCCACTTGATCATCGTGTATGATTTTTTTCATATATTGCTGGATCAGGTTGGCTAATATTTTGTTGAGAATATTAGCGTCTAAATTCATCACTGATATAAGCCTATAATTTTCTTTCTTTGTGTTGTCTTTGCCCAGTTTTGGGATCAGAATTATGCTCGCCTCATAAAAGGAGTTTGGAAGTCTTTCTTCCTCTTGAATTTTTTAAAATAGCTTGAGGAGGATAGGAGTTAGTTCTTCTTTGAATTTTTGATAGAATTCACTTGTGAAGCCATCAGGCCCAGGACTTTTCTTTTTTGGGAGTTTTTTGATAATTGTTTCAATCTCATTTGTTGTAATTGGTCTGTTTAGGTGTTCTGATTCTTCCAGATTGATTTTTGGAAGGTTATATGATTCAAGTAATTTGTCCATTTCACCAAGATTGTCCAATTTTTTGGCATATAGTTCTTCATAGTATTTTCTTAAAATGCTCTGTATTTCTGTTGTGTTTGTTGTTATTTCTCCACTGTCCTTTCTAATTTTATTTATTTGAGTCCTGTCTCTTTTTTTCCTGGTGAGTCTAGTTAAAGGTTCATCAATCTTGTTTACCTTTTCAAAGACCCAGCTTCTGGTTTCATTGATCCTCTGTATTGTTCCCTTAGCCTCTATGTCATTTATTTCAGCTCTGATCTTTATTATTTCCTTCCTTCTACTTGTCTTGGGTTTTATTTGTTGTTGTTTTTCTAGTTCTTTTAGATGCAGGGTCAGGTTGCTTATTTGAGCTTTATCTAGCTTCTTATGATATGCCTGTAGTGCAATAAACTTCCCTCTCAGAACTGCTTTTGCAGTGTCCCATAACTTTTGATTTGATGTATGCTCATTATCATTTTTGCTAGAAACTTTTTTATTTCTACTTTGATATCATTGTTATTCCATTCACTATTTAATATCATGCTATTTAGTTTCCAAGTGTTTGAGTATTTTTCAGTTTTTCTTTTGTGGTTAATTTCTAGTTTCCTGGCATTGTGATCAGAGAAAATGCTTGATATGATTTCAATCTTCATAAATTTATTGAGACCATTTTTGTTTCCTAACATGGGGTCTATTATAGAAAACGTACCATGAGCGCTTGAGAAGAATGTATATTCTACTGCTTTAGGGTGAAATGTTCTGAAGATATCTATTAAATCAAATTGCGCTAGTGTCTCCTTTAAGTCTGCTGTTTCTTCATTAATTTTCTTTCTTGAGGATCTATCCAGTGTTGTTAGAGGGGTATTGAAATCCCCTACTATGATAGTATTGCTGTTAATCTCGCCCTTTATATCCATCAAAGTCTGCTTTATGTATGTCGGGGCTCCTATATTTGGTGCATAGATATTTATAATAGTTATATCTTCCTGTTGAATTGTTCCCTTTATCATTATGTAGTGTCCTTCTTTATCTTTTACTACAGCCTTTGTTTTAAAGTCCATTTTGTCAGATATAAGTACTGCTACCCCTGCCATTTTCCATTTCTATTTGCATGAAATATTTTTTTCCATCCTTTTACCTTCAGTCTATGTGCATCTTTTGTTTTAAGGTGTGTCTCTTGTAGACAGCATATGTATGGGTCCTGTTTCTTTATCCATGCAGCTACCCTATGTCTTTTGATTGGATCATTTAATCCATTTACATTTAAGGTTATTATTGATATGTAGTTAGTTATTGCCATTTCGTTCTTTAAAGCTGTATTCTTCTTTTGCTTTATTCTTGCCTCCCTTTAAACTGTTCACAACAGGCCCCTTAGTAACTCTTGCAGAATTGGTTTGGTTTTTATGAATTCTTTCAGGTTTTCTTCTTCTTGAAAGCTCTTTATTTCTCCTTCAATTTTAAATGTTAGCCTTGCTGGATAAAGTAGTCTTGGTTGTAGGTTCTTGTTCTGCATTACTTTGATTATATCTTGCCATTCCCTTCTGGCCTCAAGTGTTTCTGTTGAGAAGTTCGATATCATCCTTATGGGGGCTCCTTTGTAGGTGATAGCCTTTTTTTCCCTAGCAGCTTTTAAAATTTTTTCTTTATCCATTAGCTTTGATATTTTAACTATGATGTGTCTTGGTGTAGATCTTTTTGGGTTTCTTTTTTTGGAGTTCCTTGTGCTTCTTAAATGTGTGGAGTGTTTCCTAGCCTCAATTTAGGAAAGTTTTCTGCTATGATTTGATTGAACAAAGTTTCCATTTCCTGTCCTCTCTCCTCTTCTTCAGGCACCCCTATGATGCGAATGTTGTTTCTTTTCATGTTGTCATAGTGCTCCCTTAGAGTTTCCTCACATTTTTTGAGTCTCTTTTCCTTTTTCTTCTCTGCTTCTGTGCCTTTGTTTATTGTGTCCTCTAACTCACTTATTCGATCCTCATTGTGATTCATTTTGCTTTTAATTCCTTCCGTTGTGGTCTTCAGTTCTGATACTGTATTTGTCATTTCTGTCTGATTCTTTTTTATTATTTCAATTTCGTTTTTTATACTTGTTATCTCTTTATTTAGGTGTTCATAATGATCTCCATTGTTGCTCTAATTTCTTTGAACTTCCTAACTATCATTATTCTAAATTCTGCTTCTGGTAATTTGGGTATATCTGGTTCATTCATGTCCTTTTCTGGGGATTTCTCTTGATTCATTTGGTTTGTATTCCTCTGCCTGCCCATTTTGTTTGTGTATAAGCAAGTTGTGGCCACTGGAGTCCTGTAGGTGTTGCCTTTGTGTTCTCTAGGTGTGGTCTGTGCAGGCTCCCACTCCCTGTGCCGCTGCCTAGGGCGGTTGGGTATGGGCGTTGCCAGTGCTGGCCCACTGTGGCTTGTGCTGTGATTTCTGCCTCTCCTCTGCGTGAGGGGCTGTCACTCAAGCCACCAGCCTCAGCAACAAGGGTAGAGGTGAGCACCTTTGCTCAGCTGTGGACACAACCTGTTTCCGGACTTCTGCCCAGGACCCGCAGTCAGAGCCTGCTCGCCAGAGTATCGCTGCTTGGGTGGGGATTTTGCCGTGCTCTCAGCTGTGAGCCTTTGCCCATCCGGAGTTTTAGCCCCGCCCTCGAGGCCAGGGCACTTCTGCGCAGGGTTGCAAACCCAGGTTTATTAGGCCCGGCGTGTTTGCTGGCTTCCGCTTAGCTGCGTACTTCCGCTCGTCCCAGACTCTACCCAGCCCCCGCGTTCGGAGCCTGCTCGTGCACGTAGGATAGCAATCCACGGATTCTCCGGCTGGGCGGGGATAGTAGCGTGGGCTCAGCTGTGAGCTTCCACTTGTCTCGGGGTCTACCCTGTTCCCACGATCGGAGTCCATTCACGCTGGTATAATGGCAAATCGCGGTTTCTTCCGCTGGGCGAGGCTGGTAGCGTGAGCTCAACCGCGAGTCCCCGCGAGTCCCTGGTCCTAGCCCCGTCCCCGCAGTCAGGGCCGGCTTGTGCAGGGTCGCAGAGCAGATTTCTGTCCGTTCCTGTCCTCCCGCTTTGTCCCTGTGGGTGGCATTACAGGCAGGCCCTCAGCTTCCGGAGCACTTTTGCGCGTCCCCTCCGACCCTGCTGGGCTAGACTGAGCTCACACCAGCTTGGCCTCTGTCCACGCCGACAGAACCGCGTTTCTGCGTCCTGCCACCCCAAACCCTTCAGCAACCCTCAGCAGAGTAGGAAGGGACCTAATACTCCACACTGTAGGCCTGGGAGCTCCCTCACTTGTTTCACAGCTCAAAACTGTCCAAACGCCTCTTCTGGGCTCTGGGACTGCAGGCTGGGGCTTGGTTCCTGGGACCCAGGTCCCTCCCTCTCCTCCAAACTTTCCTCCTGCCATGCTGGTCTCTTCGGGCTGCCATTTGCTCCGGGGAGCTGGGCAGCCCTCTTCGCATTTTCGCTATTCCTACCAGTCTCAATGTGGCTTCTTCTGTGTTCCTTGGTTGAAGAGTTCACTTAGTTTAGTTCAAAGTTGGTTTATCCAGATGATTGTTCTTAAAATTGAGTTATAATCCACTTTGGTTCTGGGAGTTGGAAGTTGGTACGTCCACCTACTGCGTCACCATCTTGCTTCTCCCCCGCATAATATATTTTATCTTCCCAACAGTGCCCGGTGGCGCACCAGAGCCAGCCAGCAGGCAGAGGGAGCAAGGGAAAAGCATGGGCTGAGCCTTTACTGTGGTTTTCAAAGGAAAGAACAGATGAGTCAAGGAAAGCAGGTTCTTAAAATCGGATTCTTTGAATAATTTTAGTGCAGTTCAGGGTGCAAGGCTTGTCTCTAGTTTTCTGGTATCTGACTCTGGGGTGACTAGATTGGGGAATAATAGTCTAGAGTGTGAAAGCCTGACAGAGGTGGTGGGATGTGGGCTGGTCTGGTTAGTTTGCATATCTTTTGCTCAGAGTAGTGAGTACACAGGGAAATGGACCCACAATAGGAATGACAAACCATATGTGAAACTGTAGCTTTCCACTCAAGTGGAAAGTAGCCATCCCTTACAAACAGCATCTTTGACTCAGTGGGCTGGAACAATTAAGAGAATCACATTTTCCCTAGTATTTCTGCCAGAGAAGCAGAGGTTCTGTTGGGTAAATAAGTTTGTAAAATTTGTGTTTTTTGAGTTTGCTCACTTTTATTGTTAAAAATGGCTCTGGGCAACCTCAGGAATGTTGTCTATGAAATTGCAAATTACCTTCCTGCTTGGGAAGGACCATTGTTATGCTAATGTTTGCTAGAGGAGGGGTTTTCACTCCAAAAATGTTTTAAAAGGAGAGAAGGAGGCCTTGGCTGGCTGGCTCAGTGGTAGATTGTCAGCCTGGTGTGCAGAAGTCCCAGGTTCAATTCCCAGCCAGGGCACACAGGAGAAGCTACCATCTGCTTCTCCACTGTTGGGCAGATAAAATATATTATGCTCACTTTGTTAAAGATGGCGCTGCCCACATGGAAGTTCATTGATATTAATGTGTGTTCTGGGACAGGTTGTGGGCAGGCTGGTTCGTTATAGCCTAAGGCTTAGTTTTAAGAGTAAGCTTTTCCCCACCCCCTTGACTGATTGGATGATGTGGGGTGGTACACTCTCCTGAGGAATCCCATTATGCCTCAGATGGGTGAGTTTGTATCAGAGACTTTCTTGTTTGTAGATTGGTAAAGGGTTTGGATTTCTACACTATAAAGTGGGACAGACCAGTAGCTTGCTCTCTCGGTTCCTGCTATCACCATTGCAGGGGCCTCCCTGATCCCTTGCCCTCCATGGGAAAAGCTGGTTTTCTGCTTTTCCCTTGTCTTCTCTTGTGGCTTGCCTGTCTTGGTGAGACACCAATAAACAGAATGGCCTGCCATCCTCTGACTCTGCCATTTCTTCACCGTCAGCCCGAATCCAATGGGAACCTGCATGTGAATGGCCACAATGGTGGCTCCTGGCCTTGCATCCACCCTTACCCCTTTCCTTTTTCTCTTTCTCATCCTCTCCCCTAGCCAAGGCTCCGTTGGAGCAAAGTTGGCCCAGGCACTGCGGATGCCTCCATGGCCACCTCCTCAAGCACTAGAATGGCTCCAGTTGCAATGTAACAATGCCCCAGATGGGCAGAGCATCACCCCCTAGTGAGCATGCCGGGTGGATCCTGGTTGGGTGCATGAAGAAGTCTGTCTCTCTGCCTCCCCACTTCTCACTGCAGAAAAATACAATAAAAAGGTAGAGAAGGAAAGAGAAAGAAGCCAAGATGGAAGGGAAAGAGAAAGAAGCCAGTTTTGCAAAGAAAGAAGCCATGTTGGCAGATGAGGAACTAGAGGTGAGGGGTTAGGGGTTTTTGTGAGCTCCGCTGAGAGTGGTGGGGCCTTTGATTCTAGGGAAAACCAGAGAAGATTATCTTGGTTGTGGAACCAGAGAATGTGTCAGCAGTTTTGTGAGCTCTGAGTGAAAGGGAAATATGTTTTCCTTGTGTGTGTTTGCTCGTCGGCTGGTGTGAGTCTTGAATAAAGGAATGGGCCACCATTTTTGGCTCCACTGTTTCTTTAGTATCTGCCCGAATCCAATTAGAACCTGCGTGAGCATGGCAATGATGGTAGTAACTATTAGCCATACAGGTTCCAAAGGCAACCTTGTTTGCTGGGGAAGGTGTCATGTGCATGGAGCCACACACGGGGCTGCTTACCCCTCAGCGTGTACTGTTGGATGTGCAGCAATATTCCCTGGGCCCTTTCAATGAATTTTACTTGCACAGTATTGAGCTGTTAAAAAATTGACTATTTAACAGAATCATGAGAAAACATTCAGAGGGAGGGAGTGTTTGAAAATAAAGAGGCTTAACATTATTCTCTTTGCCCCTCCCCTCCCATGCATTTATCAAACAGGCACCTTCCTGGGAGAGTTGATGGCAACAGGATTCCTCCAGATTCAAATCTAGACATAAATATTTGAAACTAAGGAACATAGTAATTGGGAAAGTGGCATTCAACCACGTGGAGAATGAGAAGCAGCAGTCAAGGAAACAAAGCCATGAGTCTACTCCCAAATCAAAAAAGCTATTGACGTTTTCATTTACCATTTCAGTAGCTTGGGGAAAATAAAAGCTACAGAGTGATTTGCAGTCAAATTTCCACTGTTTGTCTGAAAGGTACAATGGTGCACACTGGGGACAAATTTGAGTGATCTGGTTAGGCAGGGTTTAGGGCTGAATGTAGGAGAGGCAGGCAGGGGTCAGGAGAGAACCTGGGGATAGAGTGATGGACTTTGAGTTCTGGTCCATTCAGCTCAATTCGCATAACTGGAACAGCCCATGTTCTCCACTAGAAAATACCTCACCTGACATGGCTACAGCTACAAGATGTAGACAATGCAGCCACTGGATACTAAGAACCACTAGGTGGCATTTGTGATTTATTACTTTTGAAGCTGAGATTTTAAAATGTCTCTGCTGATCCTTTGCTTAGACTGAACAAGACATTTAACGTTCCAAAGCATTTCATTCAAGAAATGCAGAGTTCTTCCTCTTTATCTAGCTCAGACAGGGTGACTGGTTTGAGAAGTTGACTTTCATATCATCTACATTCTTCCGCAGGTCCTCTCTGACCCCACACCATCGGCTTACATAAGTAATTACTTGTCTACAATTAAGCCGTAAAAAATAAAATCACTTCATTCTTGTCCCATCACTCCAGTCCCAACCACAACAAATAGTGCTAATCACATACTTATTCAAGTGTGTAATTATTCACAGTTAAACTTCTGTCACTTTCACCCTGTTTGGAAACAGCAGAACACAACCTGTAATTAGCAAATGTGGCTGCAGGCACTTTTCCTTGGGAGCACGCCAGGGATTCAGCACCTAGGCGCTCCTTTGATCTGGAAGCTGGCAAGGCGCCTCACCCCAAGGCCAGAGTGCTATCAGAACTCCACAAGTCACTGAGATCAATGAATATGTCAAAGGTATCTACCTCAAATCACACATTACTTCTCTCTCTCACTGTGGTTTCTGCCTTTAGTATTTATTTCATAGACTTTCTTTTCCTTTCTGAACCCTTTGACTTCTGTTTAAATGGTTACCAATAAGGTCTGCAAGTCCTGGTGTTTTCAACTCTGGTTCAAAATGAAAGTCCCAGAAGTCTTGCTTGATGGTCTCTGTTCTTTCTTAACCTTGCAATTTCCTTGAACACAAGCACCATGGAGGAGGGATGACCTTTGCTGCCTCACCTGGGCCACAAGGAAGAGGAAACCAAAGACTTTTGTCCAATCTTTGTGTGCAACATTTTTCTCCAAAACCCAGCTAAACCTCCCAGCATATGGGCTGCAAGGGAGACTAGATTATCCTCAGATGTTTCCAAGCAAATCTGTTGTATTTTATCAGAGGTAAAGCTCTGCAGCATAGATTCTTTCTAGGGAGGGTGAATACTGTCCTCCCAGGAGAGCAAAACGTGGTAGACAGCTTCTTTCTCAATAAGGACGTTGTTTGCCTTGAACTATGAGGTAGTGCTCTGCATAAAAGTATATTGAGCCCATAGGAGAGCACAGTGAGGCATAAAGACAAAGTTAGTATATCCACGAATCAGACTTCTCTTTGCACATTTTATTAAGAGTGATCATTTGCTTGTTTGAAGAAAGGTTATTCTACCTTCATTAAGACTCCTACGGCAATTACCTAATGAAAGAAAGTTTACATATCTAACCTGGTTTAATAGCATCCTTTCCTGACATATCCATTAAGACAGAGGTTTTTCACTTCAGCTAAACAGGAATACCCTTCACAGTAGACAGGTAAACAGAACTGCAGTTCAGCGCTTTGTATGTAAACACTAGTCAGCCTTTGGTTCTAACTGCAACAAAGCCAGTTTTTAAAACAGTACTTAGATAGAGGTCGCAAAGGGAAGAATGGCTAAGCGAGCTTCTCTCTGAGAGAAGCTTGTGCTCAGAGTGGGAGCACTGAAAGTTAGGGAGGGCAGGAGATGTAGTGTGAGCGATGTAGGGCTGCCGGCCAGCCAACTAACTTAACCAAATGAGCCAAATTAGCCCTGGCAAACGGAGCAGTGACAGATGTGAGAGTCAGATTGCCATGATGTTTTTATTTTATAATTTTTGAAAAGATGAAATATTATGACTGCTTCTGTGTGGGCAGAGTGGAACAGTGGTGAGTAGTTATCTGGTGATTTTGATTAATGTAGACTGACAAGCAATCTGGGGATTAGTTTAAAAACAAACCAAAGAAAGACTTTCTCCAACAGCAGTGGTCTTTAACAGAACTGTACCAATGGTAATATTGATAGTTTAAAAAGCTTCACAGAATTTAGCCCACGGAGACACTAGCAAAACTCTCATTGTTATTTGTTTAAAATAATTTTTAAAAGATCCTAATATACGGTCAATGAACCTAACAACAGGATGACAAAGAACACCAGCACTGCTGCTGGGAAGAGGAGGGCAAAGCTGCCTCGCCTTCACTCCCCGTTTTACCTCTCAGGAGGACTGGAAAACTTTTTACAGACTCATTGCCTTCCTGACTTCAGGGCACCATTATGACATTTAGTTAAGAAATTTCTTTCTGCTTTTATGTATTATATATGTATATGTGTACACATTATGTATGTATAGCTCAGCAGAGTATTAAAGCCAAAATAAGCATGTTTAGCCCCCACTATAACACATCACTAAACAATCCACTTCCTTCCATCCCCACTGCCACCACCGCACACTGGACCACGGCCATCTCTCTCACCCTGTTCTCCACTTAAACTCTGGCACTCTGCCTAGTGCTTGCTCACCATAACAAGGGCACTAATTTTAATTTGTTCATATCACACTCTGATTGAAAACTCTTCAGTGCCTTCCCATTGCAGTTAGAATACTCTTTGTCATGAGTTATAAGGCCCCACTGATCCTGTTCCTGTCTGAGTCTCCATCTTCATGTTGCATTCCACTCTCCAGGCAGCCTCTCTGGCCTTTCAACTGTTTGAGTAACCCAGAGTCCCGGATATCTTATACCTTCCACTGGATTGCTCTTCTCCCTTCTCTCCAAATAGCCTCAGCTTCCAAAAAGCTGACGCTTTGTGACCATTCTACATAAGATGGTTTGTCCCCTCAGTCCTTTAGTCTCAGACCTGTGTTTGATTCTTTCACAAAAGGTCACCATTCATAACTGGTATATTTATTTGTTCATTTTATATTGACTCCCATTAGAATGTGAGCACCATGAGGCACAGTCTATGATTATATCAGTCACTAGTGGATTTTCAGTACCTATGCTAGTACTATATAACAGGGCTCCCAAAGCTGTTTGTCAATGAATTAATAAATAGAATGTAATTAATCTAAAGAGCAAAGCAAGTAATATGGACACTACCTTTTGAGAGTTCTTTGAATGACTGTAAGCCACAAGAAGCAGTGAGTAACATCTTTTTCCCTACATTTTATCTTGAAAATTTCAAACATACAGGTGGAAGAATTTTATAGTAAACATGCTCCAAATTCTACCATTAACATTTTATGATGCTTACATTATTATGTATCTATGGGTCTATCAATTGCTCTATCAACACTTATATTCATTGGCTTTTTGTCACTTTTCAAAGCAAATTGCAGACACTTTAGCATGTATATTATGAATTCAAGTTCAATATTTTTTTAAAGAGGGGTTTTTTTGGTGTAAAGTTTATGTATCATGAAATGTGTAACTGCTAATGGGGTTTTCCCTAATTTTTAACAAATACACACATCTTTGTAATCAAAATTGCTATCTAGCTAAGAAAAGTATCCATTCCTGTTAATAGTCAATCCCTAATTCCAACAACTTAATAGTATTGTCCACTATAGATTAGTTTTACTTATTTTAGAATTTCATGTGAATAAGATCATATGACATTTTTTTTTTGTATATAGCTTCTTCTGCTCAAATATGTTTTTTGAAATTCATGGATGTTGTTGCATGTATCAGTTATTAATCTCTTTTTACTACCAAATAGTATTCCAGTGTGTGAATATACCAGTTTGTTTACCCATTCTCCTGTTGAAAGACACCGAGGTTATTCCCAGTTAAGGACTGTTGTTAATAAACTTCCATGAACATTCCTGTATAACTATTTTTGTGAACATAGTTTTCACTTCCCTTGGGTGAATACCTAGGAATTGCATCATAGGTAATAGGTAATGTAGGGCTATAGGATATACATTTAGTGTTACAAGGACCTTATGGAGCTTCTGTCAAAATGTTTAAGTTCCTTCATAACTTTGTCAACACTTGCTCTCATCAGTCCTTTAATTTTAGCCATTCTCGTGTATGTTGAATGGTATATCACTGTGGTTTTAATTTACATTTCCCTGATAACTACTGATTTTTGAGCACTTCTAATTTTCTTATTGGTCATTTGTACATCTTTTTCCATCAAGTTTTCAAATATTTTGTTTATTTTATATTTTATTATTGACGTGTATGATGATTTATTTATATAACCTTTATATGATGTTCTCTTCAAATATGTTTTGCAAACATTTTTTCCCAGTCTGGGGTTTATATTTATTTTCTTAACTGAGTTTTTTTGTTTTAATTTTTCCATTGATGAGAGAGTGAAAGAAGAATCAACTAATTTTTCCACTTAGTTGTTCTGTTTAGCTGTGCACTAAGAGTCACTTCTTGTATGTGCCCTAAGACCAGGGATCAAACCCACAAACTCAGTATGCCAGATGACGTTCTATCCACCAAGCTACCTGGTCAGGCCTCTCCTGAGTTTTTAGTAAACAGAAGTTTTTAATTTTGATGTAGTCATATTTCACAATTTTTTTGTGATTTTTGTTTTCTTTGATATAGAAACCTTTCCTTATCCTTTAGATATGCTCCATTTTGAAATATGGTACAAGGTAGGGATGGGGGTTCATGATTTTTGTTTTTGTTTTCATGAGGTTATCCAATTGTTCCAGCAACATTTGTTAAAAAAAGACTTTCCTTTTCTAATTGACTTGTTTTGATGTCTTTGTAAAAAAATTAATTAATAAAAAAATTAATAATTCAAATGACTATCTAAGTGTGGGTGGATTCCTGGCCTCTCTATCCTGTTGCATTGACCTATATGTTGTTTTGGGGGGTTTGTTTTTCTTTAATTTTTAAGACTTTATTTATTTATTTTAGAGAGAAGATAGATAGAAAAAGAGAGAAAGGAAGAGGAGTGGGAAGCATCAACTCCCATATGTGCCTTGACCAAGCAAGCCCAGGGTTTTGAACCAGCCACCTCAGCATTCCAAGTCAATGCTTTATCCACTGCTCTACCACAGGTCAGGCTTTGTTGGATCTTATGCCAGTATTACTCTTCATTACTGTAACTTTATAGTAAGTCTTGAAATCAGAGAATTTAAATTTTATTTTGCTCTTTTGTTCAAGAATGTTTTCATTATTCTAGGTCATTTGCACCTTCATATGAATTTTAGAGTCAACATGTCAATCTCCATATATATTCTGCACAGATTTTGTTTGGGATTATGCTGAACTGTGAATATCACATTTTGATATGATTGTAACAGCCCTGAAAGGCATCCCCTTGACCAATCTGCTCCTGCACATTGGAGGTTCCCATCAGTTCTCTATTTAAGTTTATTTTTTTGGATTAAGATGACTTGTCATTGGGTTTCCTCTGCTACAAATAATAACTAGTGTTTTAAAATGCATTCAAGAGTTTTATATTCATAATCTTATTAAATACACATACACCAACACACTTTTTAAGTGAAAAAGTATTTTCTCCAAATTATATGTGTGATATGCCTGATGCCCAAGGAGTTTAAATAACTTGTCCAAGGTCAGACAGCTAGTAAGAGAGAATTTAATTCAGATGCCTCTCACTCTGAAGCTTAAATGTTCTAGGAAACTAAATTTTATTATCCAATTGACCATTATCATGTGAGTGTAGGGTTCTATTTGTTTGTTTTTTATCAGTTGGGATCCAAATACTAAATGATAGGAGGATGAGACAAGGTCATTTTGTGATGATGAAAGAAGCAGAGACTTTCAGGAGAGAGCATAAGTGGCTTTGTCTGGGGATGTATACCCAGGGTCAGAGGACTTTATTCAGGGCTGGGAACTTGGGGTGAGCAGGACCTTAAGGAGACTGCAGGCAGACAGCCTCTTTCCCAAATTGGCCGGGGGGAGACCCAGACTAGAGGTGACCATCTAAAAACAGCCTGTTCTAATGCCTTTAGCTGCCTGGGAATATTTATATCTTGAGAAACTCACATGTGATACACTTGGCAATAGCTGCAGGGCACCGGTTCCTCCTCGTCCCCTCAGATGCACTCAGAGCAGCAGAGAGAACATAGAGACTCACAAATGAGCTTTCTTTGTAGGGCACTGGCTGCTTTGAAATTCTTCATTAAATATTTTTTCACAAATAAATTGCCCAGTGTCCATGGGGAATATTTCCATCTTTTAATCACATGCAGTTTGAATCAACTATAGAGTTGCAGTGTGCAGGGGCTGGTGTGGAAGGCCCTGGCAAGCGGGGAGGGGACAGACATTTGTAAGTCCAGACTTTGCCATCTCTTTTGAATTCAGTTAACAAAAGGAGGCTCTGAAGGGAGCAACTAGAGTGAACTTTTATATTTTGTGATGTTTAGCACCTGTCCGGACTATGGATTTCTGAGACAGTGAAAAATAATTATGTGCTTTACCTATTGGTCTGGTATTGGTTCCAGACTAAAATTGTGGGTTTGACTTTTCTCTTAAAGGCTGGTGAGCCATTCTAGATTAATGATTTAAATAAAATGTCAAGTATCTGATTGCCATGGAAACATTAATGCAAAGTGGACCTTGTAGCACTTTGTGATGTAGAATTACAATGATATGAATTACCTCAGTCTTGAGATACCTTCTGAAATGGCCAGAGCTATATCCCTAAAAAATGAGTCATCCACTCACAAAGCAAAAAAATGCTC
This sequence comes from Rhynchonycteris naso, assembly GCA_037038555.1. Classification (NCBI taxonomy): domain Eukaryota; kingdom Metazoa; phylum Chordata; class Mammalia; order Chiroptera; family Emballonuridae; genus Rhynchonycteris; species Rhynchonycteris naso. The sequence goes on from CM072999.1 coordinate 93,964,106, forward strand.
CCACTTGGTCATGTCACCATGCACATAGTTATGAGTTGGACAAATGTCAGGGTTTTTGTTTTGTTTTGTTTTGTTTTTTCAAAGGACAGGAACAGATAATGCCAGCAGAGCTTACTGTGGTGTGGTCCTTGCTTATTGTGGAAGAACCAGTGACGATAGGGTGCCAGATCTAGTGGTCTAGAATCTTGAGGAAGGGAGTGTCTCAGAGGGTGCCAGTCACCTGGGGTCAAACTCAGGAATGCACAGAAGGTACTTCAGACCCTGTTTCAGAACATCTTCATGGAAGACAGGTTCCCATCGCCTCCCCCAGCCTGATTATCAGAGCACTGCTGATTATGTTATGCAAATAAGGAGAGATGGATTTCACATTTCCCCCAGCCAGGCTTTGCACAGCTTTGCATTTATTATCCCCCTTTAAAAATACAGAGTCCTCAGAGAAGGGGAATGGCTCATTTTATTTGTTCGCCAGCAGAGTTGGCACAGACCTGTCAAGCAATCATCCTGGGCTGTGATCTGCAAAGTTGCCCTTTGTTGCTCAAATCCCCCACCCCTCAGGTTGTTTACAAGACACACACCGACTATTGCATGCCTCAAAACAAGTTATTTCCTGATTCGGCAAAACTTGTCAGCCTGGGTGATAAAAATGTTACAGCATTTGCTGACAAGCCATCAGATAAACCTGGCCTTACATCCTTAGCACGTTGTCCTTGTTCACATCTCAGGACAGTAAACACTTAACAGGTCTTGGTTCTAGATGATTGTGCAATCAACCACCTGCCCCTTAGCACTTCAGATACTGCTTTCTGCTCATTAATGTTGGTCCATCACCAGGAAAATAGGACTACATTTCACTCCTTTTGGAAATAGAAGAATTAAGGTTGTGTTTCTTATATTACCAATACCATCAATAAATCAAAAATTGAGTCTCTTGATTATAGATAAAAGTCTTTAGTCTCCACAGTGAAAATATATCTGAACCACATTTTATGGTAAAGATGTTTCCTTCTGTTCTTACTGTAACTGAAACCCAAGAAAACAGTATATTATTCCATTGACCTCTCCTCCCTTTAGCATTCTCCCTCATTCTTCTTACAGCTCCCATCCCCAGAAAGAACTAATATAATTTGTGTAAAATGAGCAATTGGAAATGAGTGCTGCAGAGATCAGCTGACATATCCAACTTCTCCACAAGAATTTGTGTGATGATTTCCCCTGATTTACAAGGTGCAGTCCAGGAATCGTATGAACTCATCAAAGTGGGGGAAAATGATTCTGTCACAACTTGGAAAGAGTTCCACAGATCTTGCAAATTAAGGTGACCAATTGTCTTCCTTTAGGGAGGACATTCCTTCTTTTGTAACTTCTATCCTCCCTCGAAAAGTGTCTTCCTATATGTCCTCCTTTTTGATATTGGAAGAATAATCTGTAAATGTCTCTATTTGATTGATGCAGAGTCGATCCATGGCGTGTGATGTGACATATTTGTACTAAATGAGTACTTTCTTCTTATAATTATTATTAAAAATTAATAAGCATGTAAGCATAATTGCAATATAAAATATTACAAATGTTTTATTATGCATTTATCATATCATAGTGTATTATTGCAATGAATAAAATGTTTATTTTATTTATTATATTGTTTGCTTCAATTTATTTTTGTCGTCTTTTTCATTGTAAAAAAGTTGGTCACCTTATTCAAATAAAACTTTGTAGATCTAGAAAGTTTTATTAAATCAGAGATTTATAATCTAGCTTTACAAATAGCTACTTGCCACCTGCTTCTGGTGAATCACAACTCATTCCAGATTTGTGGCATAGAATACTATTATATCTGTGTATAATACACACATGTCATAGATGTCAATGTGCATATGTGTATGTGTTTTATTAACAATACTTGCTGACAATTGTATTGGGTATCTATGAATGTGTAAAGCTCTAAGACTTGTTGGTTAATCTAAGTCACTAGCTAATGCTAACAGCAACTAATGTTGGTTGAACCCCTACATGAGTCAGGAGATTTATAGATAGCTTTTATAGTTATATATAAAATCTGCAAAGTAGATATTATCTTAAATTTTCAGATGGGAAAACCAAGACAGAGACTCTGAGTTTACTTGACTATTCAGGTTGATATTTGATGCAGTCAGGATTCCAATAGAGGTCTGTGCTGACTTACAGTCCAGTTTGTACATGTCAGGAAGAAACCTTTAGTTTTCAGTGAGAGCAAACCCAACACAAAACAGCTTGTACAATAAAGGAAATTTATTGTCACACACAACCAACAAAGTAGAGGTTGCCTTCAGTGGAAGCTTGTTCTGGCAGTTTAAATGATAACTTTAAAGGCATACTTTCTTGTAGTCTATTCAGTCTTGTCTTTCATAATTGGGGTTATTTTGAGCACAGAAGCTCTGTATCTCCCTTCAGGACACCAAAATGCCCTCCCCAGTGGTTCTGGATGGTGCATCTTCCACATGTCAACCAGAAAACAAAAGCTGATTCTTATCTTTCAGAGAAGAGGGAAACTCTTTTTTCTTAGAATCCTAACAAATATTTTCTATTAAGTCTTTGAATTTGATAAGATTCCATTCCCATCCTTACATTAATTATTTGGCCAATGAAATAGACTAATTAGAGCCCACATCCGGAAGTGGGTGTGGATCAATCCCACCCAAACAACTTGGCTAAGAATAGGTAGGAGTGATGTTGCTTCCAAAGTTTTCTTTTGTTTGTTTTTCTTATACTACTATCAAGAAATATGAAGCAAAAAGCACACCTATGCAATGAATTTAAGAATATACATAGGCCCTGGCCAGTTGGCTCAGTGGTAGAGTATCATCCCAGAGTGTGGAAGTCTCAGGTTCGATTCCCAGTCAAGGCACACAGGAGAAGTAACCATCTGCTTCTCCATCCACCACCTATGTCTCTCTTTGTTTCTCTCTCTCTTCTCCCACAGCCATGGCTTGATTGGCTTGAGTGCATTAGCCCCAGGCACTAAAAATAGCTTGGCAATGAGCATGGCCCCTGATTGGCAGAGCCTTGGCTCCAGACAGTGGTTGCCAGGTAAATCCAGTCAGGGAGCATGTGGGAATCTATTTTTCTATCTTCCTTCCTCTCACTTGGAGAAGAAGAAAAAATTTTAAAAAAAAAAGTGTGCACACAAAGCAACATGCACACAGGGATAGTAAATAGGAGCTGAGAAATACAACTTAAGGAATTGGTTGTCATGGAAGAGATAAACAAGGGCAGAGTCCCAGAAGAGAAAATTTGGGCAGTTCTATTGTTTTTGTTGTTAGTTTGTTTTGTTCTGTTTTGTTTCATAGGAAATAGCTAAGAGCTGGAAGAGAAAAGCTGAAGTGTAAAAGTGAAGAAATCAATCATGTGGGGGAAGAAAGAACCATGTGCATTTACTTTTGGGTAGAGCAGTAAAAGAAATTATTATGATGAGAGTTAGTGATAGATGGCAAAAGGCTGAACAACCTACACTTTCTAATAATAGAAAATATCAAACTGCTCCAAATTTTTGAACAGAAAATTAACATGACCAAAATGCTATTAGAGTCATATTTTTTTTTCTATTTCATTTTATTTTGTATCCCTCAGGTTACAAAGGAAAGGTGATCAATGAAAGAAAAAAACAAACAGAAGAAAAGCAAGCTGGTGCCTGGGATGTGAGGTTGTCATCCCCCAAAACATGTGTTAAGCACATGAGTCAGGCAGTGTGCACAAAACTAGTAGAGAGGACAAAAAGATGAATTAGGCATACACCATGTCCTCAAGGAGCTCACAGTCTTAAAGTTCAAGTAAATATGTATTTATCAATTGCAGTTCAATATGATAGATAGTATATGGAGATAAGACAAAAATACCATGGGTACACAAGAACAGCAATTAAACCTAAAGGGATATGAGGAGTCCACATTTGAGCTGGTTTTTGTAGAGGCAACAATAGCCTTAATTAAAATGATGGCTTGGTACTATGAATGGTGTGTTCTAGCTAGGTTATGTTTAGGGAAGGTAAATTGGTTGAAAAGAAAAAAGAAAATGAAAGGAAGGAAAGGAGGGAGGGTGAGAAATGCCATTTTTTTCTTAACTGTTTGCACTCATTTGTCCTGTGATTGAACAGGCCAAGCTTTTCCTTTTTCTTTTTTGAAATTTTTCAGTAGGACTGGCCTTAAAATGTCACCAACAGTAACAACAACAAAAAAAAAGGGGGGGGGAGAATAAAATAACATTTACAATTAGAGTGAGCAAGAGAATGTGGTTGGTTCTGAGTATTGTAATAGAATTTAGTTTGTACACATTTCATATCTTTCCACCTTTGACCTGTTCTACTGGGTAGTTCCTGATATAATTTGTGGTATTGCATAGAGAGGGGACACTTTCTTCAGAGTGAAACATGAATTTGGCACTAGGAATGGAAACCAGATCAACTAATATTATTTTTCCACTAATTGATACTCTGTTAAGACAGTAATACATGCATATCAGACAGAGAAAGGGAAGATGACAAAGCATTGTTTTATCAAAAAGAAAGAGCATTATAAAGAAATAAATTCAGATGTCAATAGTTTCCAACTGAGAATTTTTTTCTTCTGTGATTGAGAAATGTCACTGCGTTGGAAATTCTGGAAACTGGATCAGAGGTGAGGAGTAGAGGGCCAGCAATGATTATGCATGAACCTGAGATGTGTCATTCCCTATCTCTGGAGTCTTTAAATTCCTACAAATATTCACTCACTATAAGAAGTAACTTATTACTATTGCACTACACTGCCAGTTACACTGCCGCACCTTGCATGCTGTGCTTGGTATTGCAGACTCTCCATTTCCTTCCTTCCACAATGTATTTTTGTTCAATTATTCATTGAAATAAGTTCCCCTGAAATTTGGAAGAAAGTGTTATATCCAATTTTATACCAAATTAATTAATAATGATTAATGTTTCTACAATTAATACAAAAGGAATTAATCATGATTAGCAACATATTGAAATGTGAAACTCAGAATTTGAAATTTCCTCTGCTCATTATGTACCTTAGAATCTTTGGAAGGTTACCGTAGCTTTCTGCTTCTTCATCCTTTGTTCTGTTATAATTGCTGTTCTAAGTCAGTGACTAAAACTTGGGGACAAGTGTGCTAGTAAGTAAAAGTGGGGGGTGACTTTTCTTCTCCTGGCTTTAAGGAGTAATTAATTAATGGCTTATAAGGACAATGAGCATAAGACATTTTAGACTAGGAATTGGTACATGATGGCCTGTGAGCAAATCTGGTCTTCTGTCTATCTTTGTATGTCACTTACGTATTGTCTATGGCTGCATGGGTGCCACTATGACAGAGCCGAATAGTTGTGACAAAGAGACACCATAAGATGCAAAAAACTAAAATGTTTAGTCTCTGGACATTGACAGAAAAAAGATTTTGCCAATTTCTGCTATTTATTTATTTATTTAGACAGACAGACAGGGACAGACTGACAGGAGGGGAGAGAGATGAGAAGAATCATCTCATAGTTGTGGCACCTTAGCTGTTCATTAATTGCTTTCTTATATGTGCCTTGACCAGGGAGTGCTAGCCAAGCCAGTGACCCCTTGCTCAAGCCAGCAACCTTGGGCTTCAAGCTGGTGACCTCTGGGCTCAAGCAAGCAATCATAGGGTCATGTCTGTGATTCCACACTCAAGCTGGTGATCCCATGCTCAAGCCAGATGAGCCCACACTTAAGCTGGCAACCTCGGGGTTTTAAACCTGAGTCTTCAGCAACACAAGCTGACACTATCCACTACACCACCACCTTGTCAGGTGCCAATTTCTGCTTTAGATGAGCATAAAGGAATAGATAATTTTTTTACTTTTGGTTGTTTAATTATCTCAACTATTTGAAGGTACGAATGTTTAAGTGATTCTAACTAAAATTTCCTTGAAGACTGCAGCTCTGAATTTGCCTTCCATGGCCAGTATAGTAGGCAGCATAGTACTTGGCACATAGTAGTTTCTCACTATATTGTGGTTGAATGAATGAATAAATGAATAAATAAATGCTGAATGCTAACAGATCTTGAGCAAGGATTTCATCTTACTTTAATGCTTAACTTTTTTTATCTCTGAAAAAGAGAGAAGCTTTGTTGTTATTTATAACATGTTTTGAGATTAGATACGATTACATAAAATGTTATAATTCTACAGCATTTACTTTTGCACTTTAGTTTTTTAGTAAACATTGTAGTGATAACCATGTTCTAAGCATATGTGCTTTGCAAATGTTGTCATTTAGTCTTCATGCACCCCTTTGCTGGAGTGTCTGACAAGAAAAATGAAGTGCAAAGATGGGAATTGACTCTATCAGAGGTGCATAGGTACTCGGTGGCAGAATCAGAATTGGGGCCCAGCAGTCTAGCTTCAAAATCGGGTTTTTCTCTACCATGTAATGCTTCCCTGCATTTTGTGAGGGGATATGTTACTTTTTTCTTCTTTTTATTTTTATATTTTTCCGAAGTTAGAAGCAGGGAGGCAGATAGACTCTCACATGCGCCCAACCAGGATCCACCCAGCATGCCTACCAGGAGTCGATGCTCTGCCCATCTGGGCCCTGCTTCACTGCAGCTGGAGCCGTTCTAGCACCCGAGTCGGAGGCCATGGAGCTGCTCTCAGTGCCTGGGCCTACTTTGCTCCAATGGAACCTTGGCTGCCAGAGGGGAAGAGAGAGACAGAGAGAAAGGAGAGGGGGAAGGGTGGAGAAGCAGATGGGCACTTCTTTTGTGTGTTGACTGGGAATGGAACCCGGGACTTCCACACGCCAGGCCAATGCTTTACTGCTGAGCCAACTGGCCAGGGCCGAGCTATGTTACTTTTTAAAAACTGAGCTCTCTACTCAGGTTTTCTTTTCTCTTCTCATTGGATCAAACCCTCTTGAGGGTGATGTGTTAATTCTTGGTGCCCACAAGTACCTGAAAGTAAATATAGATGCAACAACTTTTTTCATAACATGGTCAATTCTGGTCAAAAGCAATTCTCTGGAAAGTGTTTAATCCTTCAGAAAACTCATTTTATCCTATTAATTCATGATGTAAAGATTTCAAAATTGGATAGGTGGACTTTCGGATAATCATTTAACTAATCCATTTTATTCATTTGAATATCAGTTTGAAGGGGTAAACTAAGTGAAGAAAACATAAAAATGTGTGATTGCCTGTATCAGCCAATTCTCAGTTGCAAACATCAAAATAACAAAGTTAAGTAGGGAAAAGAAATTCTCTGGAAGGATAGGGGGTGGTTCACAAACTGAAAAACCAGGCTCCTGTAATAAGTAGGAACTAAGAGAGTCTGAGAAAAAGGGAAGAGCTAACTGCATAGTATCATAGCTGTCTGGATAGGGAAGACCATTCCAACTCTGCTATTCCGGACCACTTCCCCTTGCCCTGGTGGAGAAATTAGAATGTTGCTGCCACTTATTGTAAATATTGTCTCAAGTATCTATGTGTTTTTGCATCACTATCTCAAGTTTTAAAGGCCTAGAAGGATCAAATGTGCATATCTTAGCTGCCAAAAGTAAGCTTTCTGTCACCAAGTTTCACAGGGGAGACCTCAAAAATCAGAAGACTGCTCAGATGCTGGGGAGTCAACACCCATACACATATGCCTGACCTGTGGTAGCGCAGTGGATAAAGCGTCGACCTGGGAACACTGAGGTCGCCAGTTCAAAACCCTGTACTGGTCTGGTCAAGGCAGATATGGGAGTTGATGCTTCCAGCTCCTCCCCCCTTTCTCTCTCTCTCTCTCACTCTGTGTCTCCTCTCTAAAATGAATAAAATAAAAAAAATTTAAAACAAAAAACAAACAAACAAACAAAAAACACCCATACACATATGCTATATGCATATATATATATATATATATATATATATATATATATATATATATATATCACATAGGTCCCCAATAACAGCCCCTGCCACTTAGTGCTCTGTGTTTTTCTTATTTAGAAAGCACTTTTCAAGAGGATGTTCTTTTCTCTGGCTCTTTTGCAGGTCAATAAACAATGATTTTTAAATGATGGTTACAGTTTCAACAAGCACTTTTTTAGTTGTGACAAAAAGTCAGGAGTTTGGCATAAACTTTAAGCCAATACAGTGGTCTCTTGTTTATTGCAAGGGTTAGGTTCCAGAACCCTCTGTGATAGGCAGAAATCCATGAAGTAGCAACCTAATATTTATTTTATTATTTCTATGTATTTAAGGCTTTGTTTCAATGTAATATTCTTTTAATATGTTTTAATTAATATTTTTATATTGTTTTCAATTTTTTAGGCTAGAAAATGCTTATTTTACTACAAAAATAATTAAAATAATAAACTATATAAAAATAACTATATACTGCAATATAGCGAAAAATCCGCAATACAAAATTAGATATACATATACAATTTAAAAATCCACTATACAGTGAGACCGCAAATAGTGAACCATGATATGACGAGGGATGACTGTATTTTTAAAACAGGGGGAATGTGTTACCTTACCTGGATTAATCATCATGAGCCAATGGGAATTAACAATTTTGTCCTACAGTAGTTGTTTGTACTCAGAGAAAAGTCCTGCATTCACCACTTTATTTTACAGAGAGCAAGTACTCATTCAATGTCAATTTCTAAGGGTAAGAAACTAAAGAGAATTCACAGACATGCTAGAAGTCTAATTTAAACTGTCAGTGAAGAATTAAAAAAAACTGTTTTTCACATGTGCATCCAATTTGACTTTCTGCATATTTGTTATTAAACTATATGTCAATATTTCTTCTTCAATTATTTTTAACAAAAATTTATTGAGCTTCTTGCTAAGTGCCAGGTAATGTGCAAACAGAGCACACAGTGATGGCCTCATTCTAGGTGCAGAAAGCACTGTTCTTTCAGGAATTATAACCAATGTAACTCTGGTGGACTCTCTACCAAGATTTTTATTCTACTTCTTAAATTATTGCAATAAAGATGTTTAAAACCAAATTACTTGTTCTGTAGAATGCATTTTATTTCAATCTTTTTTTTTTTTTTTTACAGGGACAGGGAGAGAGTCAGAGAGAGGGATAGATAGGGACAGACAGACAGGAATGGAGAGAAATGAGAAGCATCAATCATCAGTTTTTTCGTTGCGACACCTTAATTGTTCATTGGTTGCTTTCTCATATGTGCCTTGACCGCGGACCTTCAGCAGACAGAGTAACCCCTTGCTCGAGCCAGCGACCTTGGGTCCAAGCTGGTGAGCTTTTTGCTCAAGACAGATGAGCCTGCACTCAAGCTGGTGACCTCAGGGTCTCGAACGTGGGTCCTCTGCATCCCAGTCCAACGCTCTATCCACTGCGCCACTGCCTGGTCAGGTAGAATGCATTTTATTTCAATCAATCAATTCATAAATGTGGTAAATAGATAAATGGTCCCTAATGAATCATGCCTCTGCAATGTTTCTTGTTGCTGCCCCCATCAAGAGGTGAAATCTGATTTACTTGCCCCTTAAATCTGGGCCAAACATGTGTTTTTTATTGACCTAAAAGTGGCAGAAATGACGGTCTGCAAATTCAGGAGCCCAGATCTCAGCAAGTCCTACTGCTTCCTCTTTCACTATCTGAGAACCCTAAGACTGTGCCATGCTGTGAAGAAGCCCAGTTTAAGCCACTGGAAAATGAGAGACCACTGGGAAGATCAGTGAAGTGCTCCAGTCAACTGCCAGCACCCCTGCCAGACTTGTGAGGGAGGCTATCTTGGCTCTGCCAGCCCCGGTCCGGCTGCTGATGAGTACAGCCACAGCAGCAGAAACCCTGCCCACCTGATCCTCAGAATGGTGAGTGAATAATTTGGTAAGTAGCAATAGATAACTGGAACAGAAAGTATTTATGAAATACCTATTACCACTACATTTACCATTCTTGGATTCAGATTCTCTGACCAGATCTGATTTCATCATATTCATCTGTAATTGGCTATTTCCCCAAGTTAGGTAGAGTTCACTTACCCGATGAAATGAAATATTTTAGATAAAGTTCAATACTGGAAACTCTCCATTGTCCTATTTATATTTACTACTCTTTCTTGGAAAATAATTGTGGTTTTTTTATTGTCTCATAAATGTTTATAGAAAAGTTACATGTTCATTAATTACCTAGAGTTATAGTTTCAGGGAAGGAGGAACACAGATGGAAAAAGAATTGAATAAAACCTTAAGAATAACATTATTAGAACTTCAAATGTTACTTGGGTGGAACACCTGTAAGTCTCTGTGCCAGTTCCCATGTTTAATATGAGGTCTGTTTGTGTATTCTGTGTTTATATATCCAGAGGGCAGTCAACCTTTTTATACCTACCACCCACTTTTGTATCTCTGTTAGTAGTAAAATTTTCTACAGTAATGGTGATTTATAAAGTAGGGAAGTAACTTTACTTTGTAAAATTTATAAAGCAGAGTTACAGCATATAATAATAATTTCTTACCAAGTACTTTATGTGGATTTTTGCTAAGTTTGGCAGAATAAATCTTTATAAAACAACTTACTATAGCAGTGGTTCTTAACCTGGTTCTATCGAACCCTAGGGGTTCGATGAGTCGGTCTCAAGGGTTCGGAGAAGCCTCTGCCGCAGAGACCAGAATAAAGTAATACCATAATTTGTTGTGAGTTCATGCACTTTGTTGGTTTTGTTCTTTGAGCAAGGTGATGTTCATGCACTCATTTTGTGCATCAGTAATAAAACATATACCTATGTCTTGAATTTGGAAAAAAAATCGTAATTTATTTATCACTAAAGCAGGGTTCGGTGAATGCGCATATGAAACTGGTGGGTTCGGTACCTCAAAAAAGGTTAAGAACCACTGTACTATATAGTTAAGTTTATCTTTTTATTTATACTTTGGTTGCTCCACTACTGCCCACCATGAAAGCTGGAACGCCCACTAGTGGGCGGTAGGGACCAGGTTGACTACCACTGATTTATACCTTGCCCAACATAAGTCACAAGTACCTATAAAAAATTCAGATTTTAATAAATGCCTAAAAGGTTTGTAAACACAGAAGGGTTTTTATGACCTGCTAAATGATTTTCATGACAACCATATACTTACAAATACAACTGAAAAACATTTAAAATACAACCCCCCCCACACACACAAATATAAACAAACACTTTTCTACATCAACCTATATTTCTGAAGGTCAAGAAAGCCTAACAACCATGTCCCATTCTTCAGGACAGCCAAAGCTGGTTTCTGGGACAGCAGCTCCAGCCCTTTACTACCTGAGTTTGTGCCTGAAATGAACCTGTGCATCGGGAAGATTTGGCAAAGTAAGTGTGAGCATCAGCAAACATCAGAATCATTTCTTTTCATTCAGGAGCAAAGACTACTTTGTTTCTTGTAGATAGAACATGGAGGCTTCTTTCCTGGGCTGCTGTACACATCTTTTTTCATCTTGAAGCAGAACCATTATTGCCTTCTCCTCTGCCTTAGAAAGGAAGGCAGGACATCTACACAAATGTGCACCCTTGTGTCAGTGAGGTATATGTGACGTGTGCTCCTTACTGTCATTTGCATGGAAAAAGCCAATACTGTAATAATTATTTTTCCTTCTGTACCTTTATCTGACAGGTAAAAGCCTATTAACAGTACCTCAGATTGTCTCATTGAATTTAGACTCATTTTTCCAAAACTGAAAAGATCCACCCAAACTTGCCTTATTACATAGCAAATTGATAAGTATATTAAAATCATACTTATTCTTTTTCAGCAAGGTGAAAACTCAAGGTTTATCACATTTTCAGCTAGTGGTTATTAGAAATCTTCAGGACAATTAAATATAATTTGAAAAATCACATTATAAAAAGAGAACATCAATTTCAAGCATGATCTTTTAGAGTTTGAATTGTTGACTTGAATTGCATCTCAGAATTTATTATATCCATTCCCAAGGTAAATACTGTTAAGCAAGCTTGAACTAAGCTTAACAGAATTTAACATGTTCAGTTATAATATTTATTTAAGAACAATTATCTCTCGCTCTTCTTACAGATAGGTATTTGCTACAACTCTTTAGAGCTTTGCCTCTCAGATGCAATCCCTGTGCCTGAAAAAACGTTTTCATTACTCTCTATCTGAAAGGGAGTATGTGTGCTTTTGACTTTACTTTCAGGATAACTGGGGAAATATTTTGACTCAATAATCTGTGTAAATCATATTTAATAGAATAAGTTCATCTTTCAAAATTCAGTATAAATATGTATGATAAACCACAGCTCACTGGATCCACCTAAATCACAGTAACTTATGTCATTTTATGTATTGAAATGACCAAAAGGAAACTTTGAACTATCTCCAAGTATATAATATATCATTCTATGGGTAATATTGACCAGATGGTCTCCATCTTCTCTGAGGATAGAGTAGCATGCAGAGGGCTGATACTCTTTTAAAGGAATTCAGGTTAGACTTTCCTTCTGATATTGGGTTGTTGAGTATTAGAATTAGTTAGTGAGGGACATTATATTATTATCTCAATAGGATAGTAAAATACTATTCTCTTACCCTCTTTCAGTCTGCCTGTTTAATTTTATTTCTCAATATTTATCAAAATTTCTGTTGAACCTGGATCGCTGGCTCAGTGGATAGAGAATTGGCCGGGCATATGGACATCCTGGGTTTGATTCCTGGTCAAAGAACACAGGAGAAGCGACCACCTGCTTCTCCCACCTGCTTCCTCTCCCCTTTTTCTCTCTCTTCCCCTCCCACAGCCAGTGACTCAATTAGTACAAGCAAGGCTCTAGGTGCTGAGGATAGCTCTGTTGGAGTGCATTAGTCTCAGGTGCTAAAAATAGCTCAGTACCCCAGCATTGGCCCCAGATGGAGTTGATGGGTGGATCCTAGTCAGGACACATATGGGAGTCTGACTCACTATCTTCCCTCCTCTCACCTGAAAAAAGAAAATTCTGTTGAGAGAAACACAACTGAGGAAGCACTGTTTGCAGAATGTGATGTTCTTTATGAAGAAATTCTCCCATTATCCAGTTTCCTTGGGATCAAATAAGATCTGGAAGGAGCCAGGCACTTGGAGTATGTGCACCTGTCACCACCCTCTGCCTCTACAGAATTGTTTTACTAAATAATACTTTTGTTTAGTGCTATCACACACATAAGAAATTGGTCTCATAACCATGTCTCCTGCAAGGATGCTGTTGAGATTACTGTTTTCTGCTCTGCAGTTTACTCTTTACAAAGGTTTCTGAGAAGAATGACTCCCAGCTTTTAGTAACCAAGGTAGTTTCACCTTCTGTAGTGATTAGTATTTGTAGAATAGGCACAGTGATTGTGTAAAGCAACATTTTCCATTTTATAGTGACAACCAGAAAACCTAGACACAATTTTGTGATACACCCATGCGCAGACACTGAATATATTGCAGCCAGTTTCCCTGCTGATTTTTATATCTTCATCCATGTGTCATTTTGTTATAACAATAATATTTATAATAATAACATGTTTATTGTATACTTTCTATCTGCAAGGATATATGCTAAAAGCTCAATATATCGCATTAACTTAATTCTGACAAAATAGTAGTGATAATTGTTTTTTCATATATATATATATATATATACATATATATATATATATATATATATATATATATATATATATAAAACAAAAGGTCAGCACATTTTTCTATTTCTTCTAGTTATTAAGGGAGGAATTGAAATTTCTTTAAAGATAGTCTCTTGATAGTAAAAACAAACATGCAGAGGGCAGTGTCTAGGTACCAACACTGCAGCATGGGCCTTACATGGGTTATCTTAAATAGCATCAGGAAAACCTCATGCCATAGGTACTATCATAAGTACTATCACCAGTACTACTTATTAATAATAGGACTATTATTATGCTTATTATACAGATGAGAAGATTGATGCAGACAAAAGTGAAATCACCCTCCAATATCAAAGGTCAGTGCAAAGGTAGGATATGAACCCAGATAGTTTAACTCCAGGCTCCAGGAGGATAAACATGACATTATCGTGTTAGTATTTTATATATTCTTGTGAGGTGAGGGCTTATTCCTATCTAAGTGCCTGCATGTGTACATTCACACGCACACGCACACACACATGCACACACGCACACACATACACACACACATACACATCTTCCGCTTTCATTTTCTTCTGTGGAAGCTGCCTTGCTCAGTATCGAGGTAAAATAATTTCTCTATTTAATGGAGTAGGTAGTTCTGACTGCAGTCTTGGAAAAGGGTAGATGACTCTTAAAAGTTCCTTTCTGCCCCAGTTCAACTGGGTTAAATGTTCCTTGAGGGCAGAGACTCTGCAAATGTACTTTGAGCAGCAATAATCTTAAACTGCTCTTTCCTGACTTGTTAGTGCCCCTTGGCTTTTCATGAGTCCCAAAGCTGGACAGATTTCACGTTCCTGTGTGCCTCTTCATTAACCAAGAATGACTTCATTTCCCTCATAATGAGCTCTGCTCTGCTTAGACCACACCCACTGGTGTCTTAACTGTGTGATGACTGCTTATTAACAGCTCTGTTAACAGGTTCTGAACTTTTACCCTGTGGATGAAACTTTTGGCCCCAGAATACATTAGGGCATCTGGTTCTCGCTGAGATGCTAGAGAATGAGTGTTATGAGTTTCTGCAAAATACTGTAGTTGAAAGTAAATCCCAACCAGGTTGAGGCAAAAATAATTTTTTTTTAATTTAAAAATACTTTATAAATCCACCAATATCATGGAACACCTGAATGAATGAATTTAGGTTTTCAGTGATTCCGTTCCAGGGACTTTATGCCTTTCTTACAAACCTAACCAGAACCTCAGCAAATCACAATGAACCAGAGTCTCTTATTGAAAGAAAGAGGGGAGATTTTTGCTTTGTGTTTGTGTGAGAAATAAAATGGAATTTAATGAATCAAGTCAGAAGTAGTACTGTTAGGATGCAGGTACTGGTCTACAATAAAAATAAATTTTCTAGTGGTAAACAATTACTATTTGATCATGGGTCTATAAAATCTGCCATATCACAAATAAATTTGCTTTTGGTATGTATTTTCTTTTTTTCATCAGTAGGGGTGCATTTAGAAAATGTGTCTTTCAAGGGGTCAGTATTTCTCATCACTGGAGAAGTTGGCTCTTCTGAAAAATCAGTGATTCTCTTCAAGATTGGCTTTTTTACCACATGGGAAAGACAAGGAGTACATATCTGTCAGCATCTAGGTTGCATCTCCAGCAGGGGACTAACACCCTGACTGGGAGCCATGGGCTTTACGATCATAAGGACAAGATCATTTCTCCCAGCTTTGCTGTCTGTGACATGATTGATGATGTCTATTTGTACCACTGTGTAAAAGCTGACAAGATCATTGGGATGACTATTTACCATGGAAGGTGGTGTAGTATACAGAGATATAGCGTACACTGTTTAAGAGCAGGGACTATGAACTCAGACTACCCAGGTTCATCTCTACTCTTCTCCTATCTACCTACTCACCTCAGAGAAATGAAAGAATTAAGTTTATGTATGTGCATAAAATACTCGGAAGTGAAATAAGTGCCACATTTGTGTTAGCCGTTAAGTCCATGGATCTTGACACAAACATCCTTTCCATTCTCACTGCTTTCACCTCCTGTGGATCCTCATTGCCTCATCCATCCATCTAAGATAACTGCCTCCAAACTGGTCTCCCCAGCCCTCCTCCTTCTGAATCAATCCTCCATGCAGATCCCTTGTTAATCATTCTAAAATGACACTTTCACTGCTTTCCAACAAAAATCACTTTCACCCATGTCAAGTTAATTCTTCTTTGCCTGATACTTAATTCTCTCTACAGTTTTTGCCCCTGCCTCATTGTCAACTTATATTTGGAATGACTTTCTCTTACCACTGCACCATGGAAGTGGCTGTGTCTTTTGTGGTGGAGGTAGAGTCAAGCAAGAGAAGGAACCAACCGAAAGAGGTACAAAATGGATATTTCTAACTTTTATTTACTAAACCAGGGCTTCTGAAGTTGGTTCAAAGCAAGGCCTGGCTACATTATGTTGAAGCCTGAGACCAGGCCACTCCAGAGGAATTAAGAACATCTCTGTGGATGGTGAGCCCACAGCCACCTTGTGTCATGTCCATTGCTCCTAACCCACCCTCGTTCATGAAAAGTAGGAATGACATGTGATGGGTCAGAAGCTTTACTGAATGCTTTCTTGCACAGTGAGAAGCAGCCACATTAGCTGCTATTATAACTTGGCCTATACATTATATTAATATAACACACTTTATAGCTTTAGGAAGTATTAAACAGGAATGAAGGCTGGTACTGCATTGCTAATGGGTTTACAACATCTCTTTTTTCTTACTCCTTCTTTATTCTGGCCATCCACAGCTGGAATAATTTCTCTTTTTGGTGAAGCAGAATGGATTCATTTCCAACCTGCACTCTGCTATAGTTACTGATGGAATCTGTATATTGGGGAAGGTAAGGATATTGATACTATACTGATCTCGTTTCTCATCTTAAGAATATGTGTGTGAGTGCTGCACATTGCATCTCTGCATGTTTTAGTTATGTTTTATAAAATTTCATAATTGGCAGGGGTGCCTCTCCATGCTTCTTGCTTTTCTTTGTCTGCTCCCTATGAAACTGATCAGGTTGCCAAGTTCTTACTGACATCAAAGCAGTCTTGGGGCTCAGATAATCTCTGTGGGATGCAGAGGAAGAGGAGAAATAGCTCTTGCCTACAGAACATCTCTCTGACTGAGTTCTAAGTACATTCTGGGGCTTATCTGACAGTTTTTTCACTGGCCAGGCTCCTAGCAGAGTCAAATATTACAGTTGACGTCAATTGGCTCATAGCCAGGTGCTGGACTCATGTTGGGAAAAATCTCAGGACAACAGATCCATCCCCCTTGGCTCTTGATTTTTATAGCTCCGTTTTGCATGATGTTCTTTCAAACAGCAATAAAAACAGTAAACACATTACAAAGCACAAGCCACCCATGCGTGCATTCCTTTTCTCTGAACTCAAATGAATACAACGCCAACCCTAACAAAGGTTAGTTAATAGTACAACAGAGATTTTGATTTTTTTAAAAATTCTTCTTCCCATAGGCTGCAGAACTAGGTCTTGCCAGTGCTGTGTTCTTTAGCAGCATATTCTTCACACCTGTGCAAAAACTCTTGCTCCTTTGCTTACCTTTTCACATAGAGATAAATGCAAGTCTGAGGCTAGCAAAATTGCCAAGCGGGTGACCTTAAGTTCTGTGTCCAGGAATTCCCACATTTGAGTACCTTCCTATGCATTTTAAATCTTTCCCTTATTTTTCTCAGAAGTCCACCTGTTCATGCTGTCCCTGGTGTTCTATGCTCACCAGTGAGAAACAACAAAGCTTTCTGCTGCTAAACAAGTCTTTCACCATCACCAA
Source organism: Rhynchonycteris naso (assembly GCA_037038555.1). Taxonomy (NCBI): domain Eukaryota; kingdom Metazoa; phylum Chordata; class Mammalia; order Chiroptera; family Emballonuridae; genus Rhynchonycteris; species Rhynchonycteris naso. The sequence continues at coordinate 93,981,558 of CM072999.1, forward strand.
ACTGTGTACTACTTCTCATCCCCAGGGATCCTTACCAATTGATGGATCATCATCAGCAAAAGATGAGTTTGCTGATGATGAGTTTGTTCAAGGAGATCTAACTTGGGAAAACTTCCTGTAGGTGAAGCAGTTTGTGAACTGGAAAGATATTTATGGTTCCTAGTTTTAATCAACACACTCAAATACACATAGAAAGGCCACATTTGGGCCTAACATAACCCATGTATATACAAACGCATTCAGAGGGCAAGATAACCCAGAACCTTGCAAGATGTGGATTTACTGAGAGAGCAATGAGGCATATAGATCAAGTCTAGGGATGACCTTGATGTGTTCTCTTATTTCAAGTGGAAACAGGGAGCCTGGCACCCCTGGAAACTCTGTTTAGAATCTTTCCATCCTGGAAGCTCTCCTGGACTACATTGTAGAGATGAAAAGAATAGAAACTGCACCTGTTTACTCAGCAGACTCTCTGGTGTTTGTTTTTGGAATGAAAGCCCATCAACAATGCTTTAAAATATTTTTTAAAACACCTTAATTGAGCCTGACCTGTGGTGGCGCAGTGAGTAAAAGCGTCAGCCCTGAACACTGAGGTCTCTGGTTAGAAATCCCGGGCTTGCCTGGTCAAGGCACATATGGGAGTTGATGCTTTCTGCTCCTCTCCCACTTCTCTCTCTCTCTGTCTCCTTTCTCTAAAATGAATAAATAAAATCTAAAAAAATAATAATAAAAAAACATTAAAAAAACAAAACGAAACACCTTAATTGCTATCATCTCATGGTTTTAGACTTTTATTTTTATTGTATCTCAGGGACCGCCTGAGTCATACGTATTCAGCCTGTACATCTTACAGATTAGAAAAACAAGATCCAGTTGGTAGAAAAGCTGAACCTAGAACCAACATTTGTTCACTTTCTGCACCACACTCTCTTACTTTAGGAAAATCATGAATGCAACTCATTCTAATGAGAATTTTCATAAGCTACCCCTGCCAGCTATTTTTAATCCTCTGATAAGAAAGTTTTGTGCAATTTAATGTTGCATAACTTACTAATTTATTTCTATTAAGTGTTTGCAAAACATTTTTGGAAAATAGTATGAGTAAAATAAAGCAAAGCAATGGAGGCAATTACTTCCCTTGACAACAGAAATGTAATCATGCCCTTTATGAATTCATTGCTAATGCTTTATCCTTATTCTTTCAAATATGCCATGGCTATCACATGCATAAAAGTGAAAAACTGCTTTAATCTTTCCAATATGAACTGAATGTTAAAAACTAACTAGATACTAGGCAATGCAGCTCAAATTTTATGTGAGAAATATTGTACGTAATTACAATTAGTCCTAAAACTTTAGATGTTCTTATTAGCTATCTTTATGTTCTACCCTATCCCCAAATTAACTCTACTCTAATTAGGCTATTTTCTCTTCTGTCCCCAATTTCCCTCTGGAGCTAAAATCAGACTTGTGTGGGTTTATTTTTTAAACTGTCTTTCTTTTCCTGACTCAAAGTCATATGTATGCACAAGTTGAAGCTCAAATTCTACCTCTACCTCATTAATTCTTCTCTCTAGAAGTTATGATTTTTCTTCCTTTAATTTAAATTCTGAAATCATACAATTGACACCACTAAATTTCATGCTTAATTATATCCAATATGGTGTAACTTGCTGATTTATGTTCATCCAGCTACATTTGCACTTAAATTGTGAAAATTTTTATGCAGACATTATATGTTTTCTCTGTTCCTACAACACCCAGCACTCTAAAGCAGAAATAGAGGTCCAGCAGGTGTTTGCTTTTGACTAGCCTATGACTCGTTAAAGGGTTATGTGATGCAAAGCATAGATCTTGCTACCACTCAAAGTGTGGTTCATGGACCAGCAGCATGAACATTCCCTAGGAGTTTGTTAGAAATTTGGAATCTTACACCTCATTTCAGACTTGCTGATTTAAAAAATTCAGTGATTTGTAAAGTTTGAGAAGTGACGCTAGCTTAGGAGACAGAGGTTTCCCACTGAATTCTGACCAACATGATGCAGGTGCATAACTTCTAGCCAGTGCTGATACATCATCTCAGAGAAAGGTGATTCTTCAACATTTGTGGTCATCAATGCCATAAAGTATCTGATGAAAACTTAAGAACCTCTTTTTGAAAAAATGAACCTAGATATATATTTTACTAATTTATGAGTTTAAAGGATGCATTAAGCTAATAAATAGATACTTTATGGGACTATTAACACTGTGTTAAATGTCCCTATTGAGGATCATAAGTATATGAAAGTTAAGAATTATTTATTTACCTGCTGAAATACTTGGTGGTGTTTTCCATGTTTACTGTTGAAAAACAAGGGAGGTCTAATTGGCCTTCCTCTAAGGGTCTGGTATTTGTACTAAGTGGTTGGGTAGATGATAATAATCACATGTATTGTTGTTCTTATATGTGGGGTGATCAATATTAGTCTTTAAAGCTAATTTAGCCATGAAAGAGGCCTTCATGTAATAGATTTTATTCATCTCAGTAATACAGTGAGCTTCGATTTAAGCAGTCAAGATAGTCTACCTAATTGTGCACTTAATTTAATTTTTTTTCTCTTTCTCTCTCTTTTTTTTTAATCCAAGCAAAGAGCCACAGGCTTTTCATGTATTTTTTTAAAAGTCCTTTGGGGTGATGATCTGAATTGCTCTTAATTATCAATTAAATTTTCTCCAAGTAGAATGTTAAAAGTTTAGATGATCCCAATTAGTGAGAACCTCACTCAAACAGCAAGAGTGATGAAGTTGGTCATTTTGTCTTCTTTATTAGGCAAAAAGAAAGGATCAGTATTAGGATCAGTATTAAGTGGGGATTATGGAAATGGATTCTAAAACTAAAAGACAAATTAAAAAAGTATACCAGGGAAGTCACAGAAGTAACCTTTCTTTTTGTTATTGAGTTTTCCCAGATGCTAGTAATACTAGTTTGAAAATATATGACCCCATTTATGCTAAAGAGAGTGATAAATTAGTGGTTATATTTATGTTTTAAAACTATACTATTCTATATTCTTTACTAGTGCTTTTTCTTGTGAGAAGTAATATACAAACATATATTAAAGGCAATTTAAATTTGCCAATCAATAACATGTAAAATTTGGTTTTTCTATTCTGGCAATTTATATAGAGCCTCTGTGAGCATACTCAGAAGACACACAGCCTGGTACTCTTCTGCCAAACAATCCCAAAAGCAAGTCCAAGAAAACTTGATAAAGTGGGAAGTTCTCAGAACTTCTTAGAACAGATTATGCCTCAGGGCAAACCAATCATGGAATGAAAAACAGAGTCCCCACTAGCCATTAGAGTTGGTACAGAGGGCTGGCTAGTAATAACAAGGTATATCAGATTACCTCTTTCGTTATTCATCTCCAAAGGAAGATTTAGACTATCTCACATTCTTCATTATTGAGGTTCTGGGTGAGAATCACAGCTGAAAAAAACAAAAACTGAATTGCATTTAATTGGATTCAATTGTATACATTTGTAGAGCACCTAGTATATGTCAGGTACACTTCTTGGTTAGTGGAGGAAAGAAGAGTTAGAAACAGAAGGTCAGGGGTCAGTACAATTAATAAGACATGCTCTGTTCTTAAGAATTTTGCTGTCTAGCTGGAGAAACAAACACTAAGGACTAACTAACTGATAACATCTAGAATTGTTAACCCTTAGGAGACTAAGTAAAGTGAAGAGAGGAAGCTAAATTATTGTTCTCTTTAATGCTTTATGCCTTTTCTTTTTCTCACCTTATTTCACTGGCTAGGAAGCTGTATTTTTATAAGGATAAAATCTTATTAAAGAAACTCTATACAATATCAGGCAAACTTCAGCGACATGAATTCCAAAGATAGCTTATGAGATGGTTTTGAAAAAATTCAACCAAGACTGGTCTTAATGAACTCAGAAATCAGATAAAAGTTAAATTTGCTTTGTTTTCAAATATTTTATTCTAAAATACAATTAGAAGGGCCTAACCAGGCGGTGGCACAGTGGATAGAGCATCAGACTGTGATGAGGAAGACCCAGGTTCGAGACCCCAAGGTCGCCAGCTTGAGCGCAGCCTCATCTGGCTTGAGCAAAAAGCTCACCAGCTTGGACCCAAAGTTGTTGGCTCCAGCAAGGGCTTACTCAGTCTGCTGAAGGTCCACGGTCAAGGTACACATGAGAAAGCAATCAATGAACAACAAAGGTGTCGCAACAAAAAACTTATGATTGATGCTTCTCATCTCTTTCCGTTCCTGTCTGTCTGTCCTTATCTATCCCTCTCTCTGTAAAAAAAAAACAAAAAAACAACAACAACAAAAAAAAACTATTAGAAGGAGGAAGAGAAATATAAAATGTATTGGTAACTTTCTTTTCATTTTTAAAAATTCTTTTCACTTAAATTTTTTTTTAAAATTTTTCTAATGCTTTTTAATTTGGAAGCACTTATGTGAAACCTAATGGTGAACCTAATATAGATCAATTTCATTTTTTGTTGCTTTTTCCTTAGTGAATAGTTGTATACTGTTACGTTCAGATACTTAAGAAAACATCTGGGTTAAGTCTTTAGAGTGGGATAATGTGACCTGATTTGCTTGGGATGAGGTCATTTTTCTACAATATTGCATAGCAGTTCAAGGGAAGTCATATGCCAAAACCAAAGGCAAGTGGCACTTGATTTTTCACTCAGTGTTCAGTAGACACTTGGTTCCCGAGTAGAGAATTATGTTGCCAAGAAAAGTGATTTGACTTTTGCCTAACCTGTCTACGGCCATACCACCCTGAACGCGCCCGATCTCGTCTGATCTTGGAAGCTAAGCAGGGTTTGGCCTGGTTAGTACTTGGATGGGAGACTTTTGCCTAATCTGTGTAATACCATTTTAAACAGCATAGAAAATAAAGTGGGATGTGAAGAAGGTAAGACAACAGCAATGACAGTGATGCTGTTATCTGTGATGACAACAGTGCTTACTGCTTTGGCATCAATATTAATGAAACAGTTATAAGAACAATGCTAAGCTCTTTCATATGAATCTTAAATTGTTTTAATCTCTAGGACATGCTACTACCAAAAATAACAATGGTCTTAAGCAGAATCCTTGATAGATATTAGGGCAAGTTGAATAAAATTTGGCTAGTAGAGACTCAATATACAGTATTCTAGCTTTTTTTTTAACTTCCCTGTGGGGAACACTAAGCTTAGAATTAGTGAAAGAAGGGAAGTTTAAGAGTAATTTAGATAAATGATAGACTGCTTCATCCATCACTAGAAAACTAGAAAGAGAGATGCAAATGGCTCAATGGTGAGTTTGGACTACAATGAATTATTGACAGGTTTACAGGAAGAAATCTAGAATGAAGAGGAGAGATAAGTCATTTTTGTTAACTATTTGTATATCTTTAGGTAAGCATTATAACCTTAAAATTAGTTTCTGTAACTAAAACATGAAATACTGTTGAGAACTAGAAGCCATTTTAGAAATCACTGAAGCTATCTCATTTTATAGAGACAAGGTTTTAAAGCTTACAGAGGTTAAATAGCTTGATGACTGTCATAGAGTCTCTGGCAGAAATTGGGCAGGAATATGTGTCCTAATTCTCCTGTGACAGCTTTGAGAGGCTAGTGGGTTTCCACAGAGGCTTCAATTCTGAACAGATTTAAGCAGAATGTGACAGATGGACTGTTTTTTGCTGCTCTCACCAACATGTACACTTATTGAGATATTATGTGGTGTAATGTTTAACATCTATTTTTTAATCATTGCTTATTGTTCTACTGGAGAATGTTAAATATTTTGTAAACAATACAATTTATTTTCCTTAAAGGTTACATAACAAAATAAAACCACTAACTGGAGTTTAAAACTGCAGTTAAATTTTCTTTTCAAAACAAATTACTTTTCCTCTTTTGGTGAACTGCTTTCTAGCAGCCACATAGAGAGATGGAAAAAGTGTGCATGTCCCACTGTGGTTTTTGTTGAGGTCATGTTACTTCAGCATAAATTCTAAAGCCTGAATTTCTTTCTCCCTCAACACCGGGAGATTCTTATGTAGTTATGTAAAGTGGAATTATTAATTTCTCTTTTGAGGTGGGTAATTGATTTACATGCCTTTAAACTTATATTTTTGTTTCTAGGTTTTTGTATCAATTTTATTTCTAAATATATTGGTTCTTTTTTCCCCATTGCTCTTGGCCTCAGAACAAAATAATTTCCATTGCTGTAAGACCAATCACCCATTGGGCTATATTCTACAAAATTCTTTTATTCTTTTTTAAACCTCAGCCCTGGCTGGCTGGTTTGGTTGTACAGTGTCGGCCCGACTAATGGAAGTCCCAGGTTCAATTCCTGGCCAGGGCACACAGGAGAAGCACCCATCTGCTTCTCCACCCTTTCCCCTTTTCCTTTCTCTCTATCCCTCTCTTCCCCTCCTGCAGCCAAGTCTCCATTGGAGCAAAGTTGGCCCAGATGCTGAGAATGGCTCCATAACCTCCACCTCACATGCTAGAATGGCTCCAGTTGCAATGGAGCAATGCTCCAGATGGGCAGATCATCACCCCCTAGTGGGCATGCTGAGTGGATCCCAGTCAGGCACATGTGGAAATCTGTTTCTCTGCCTCCCCACTTCTCACTTCAGAAAAATACAAAAAATAAAAATAAAAAATAAACCTCAGTAAGTGAACCATGGTGAATATTTCATTTTTTATTTATTCATTCATTTGTTAAGCATTAGCTCTCTGTTAAGACTACTGTCATGTCTGGGTTGTAAAGATGAGTGAGACAGGGTGTTCTACCTGAAGAGGTTCAATAGTAAGTGGCACAAAAGGTCACTTCATGGGAGTGTGTAATTACACTCTATAAGATTTGCTTTGTAAGGTCTGACATATATTGTAAGTACCCTTAGTATCCATTAATCATTAGGCTTTACCAATCACAATTTTCTCTGGGACTTCTTAATCTATTTTTATTTGTAGCCTGTAACTCCTCTGAAAAGAGGATCTTACTCAAGTTTACTACTTAGCTCTAGAAAAATATATCTATACTTCCTTAAGACAGGCTCCTAAGTTCCACAGAGAATGGGCACCAAGTTTTTAATGCATGAGAAGAAAATACATGATGCTTATTTGATTACACTATGAAGGTCTCATTTGGTGAAGCTTCTCTTAGCTCCTTTTGCTATGGGGTTAATGTATTAATGATGTATTCTGCCTAAGAAATTCATTTTGCTGAAAAAAAAAGGCTTCAAAAAATAAGGTTTCTTAATATGTTTTATTCTATATAATAGATTGCAAGAAGAAAAAATAGAGGTAATCAATGGTAAGGAGAGGTACAAAATTACTCAAAATAAGTGCTGCTGCTGCTTTATAAGGCTCTACATTCTGCCTGAGACATGCAGTCCTGACAATGTATATAGAGTGAAAAGAGGGACTTTTTCATTGATTGAAGCACAGTAGCAACCTAGAACTTCCAGACAATCAAACAGATCAGTCAGTTGTTATCCACCATGACTATGGGATTTGCATTTCCTTTCTGAAGTCATGAAAGGATGGACAAAAGAAAGACAATTCCTACAACATGTGGTCATTTACTTACATTTGTAAAAAGAAAATTTCTTAATAATTAAATTCAGACTCCAAGGGATTAAAACAGATGAAGAAAAAGAGAAAAAACACTGTAAGGACAATTTAATAAAGTTTAATAGTAGTTTATATTCTAAATTAGATTGAAAAGATTCAGGAATTAAAATGTTGAGGGAAGAAACACTATCAAGGGGCTTATAATTTTAAGGAGTCAGGAAGTAGTGAGAAACATGTATTTCTTTAAGTAAAATGTAGATTTTGGTTTGAAATTTAATGACTATAAAAGTAGTTTGAACATGATTTTTATGTATGTTTACCCGGAAACAAGTATTTACAATAGATACATACTAAGTCTGCATAAAACTTAGTTAGATCTGTACTGTGTACCATGCATTCTAGGCAAGACCGTGTGATTGGAGAGATAATGAACTGTTATACCAAGAAATGGAATCTCTCTTGGGAAGCAAAAATGCATCAGGAGACCTCTTATTTTCATGTGTGAGGAAAGTAAAACCTATAAGTGGTCTTTGGCAGGAGTTTACATAAGATAATGAATAAGGAATATGAAAGCTTATACTTCATTAGGCTGACAAGAAATCAATCACATTTGATGAACGAGTAAGTTAGATTAAATGCCAGGGGTTCTCTGTGAGTGCATAAATCTGAGACACCTTTGTGCATAGGTCAGACAGGTACTGCACTTATAGGCACTACTCACAATGTCATTTGCATTGGAGTTCATTGAAAAGCACTTTCAGAAGCAGCCTATTCATTCTTTTGAAAATGTGTGTGTGCATATCTTGACCACTCTTTGAATTGTTTGTAGTAGCAGCTTAATTGCTGCTGCCTGGCTTCTTGGGCTCTATTACTGTCAGTTGCAAGAAAATGTTATCATCCTAATAATAATGCTTAAAAATATTTAATATGTCATGGAAGGAGAGCATGACATGATACAACAGTGGATTGTAACAGGACTTGAAAATCAATTTGGACAAAGTAGTATGGTAGGACGAACCACTGGACCATGTATCGGCTGATATTCTAAAGGAAATCTGCTATTTTTTCTGCTTTCAGAGCAAGTTCTGTCACCTCAGGTGAACTATATTATCTCTATCCATGATCAGCTTCCTCGTTTGCAAGGTCATTCACTCTTTCAATGTCTGTTCCTCTAACAATAGGTTTAATTTTTTTTTTTCTAACTCAAATTCTATGGATCTATATCATTACATAATTTTTCTAATTAAATTATCTTTAATAAAAGAATGGTAATTTAGGGACCAAGAAACCCCTGATGGGACAGAGAGTATATTTATTAGCAATACTAGAATAGTGAGCATGAAGTTTTTATGTGATGTTTACCAAGAATTTTAAGATTATAATATTACAACATTAAAATCTTTTTTAACTCTGACTTCTGTAGGAAACCACAGTCATACCTGATTTCAGAATTATTTGTGCCTTAAGAAGAGGATTTGTTGTGAGCACAAATGAATTATTTTAATAAAAAGTATAAGCCAGCCTGACCTGTGGTGGCGCAGTGGATAAAGCATCGACCTGGGAACACTGAGGTCGCCAGTTCTAAACCCTGCACTTGTCTGGTCAAGGCACATATGGGAGTTGATGCTTCCTGCTCCTCCCCCCTTTCTCTCTCTCTCTCTCTCTCTCTCTCTCTCTCTCTCTCTCTCTCTCTCTCTCTGTGTGTGTGTGTCTCCTCTCTAGAATGAATAAATAAAAAGAAATGAAAAGAAAAACAAGAACAAACAAACAAACAAAAAAACCTTAAAAAAAAAAAAGTATAAGCCAGTAAGAAAGCAAGACATGTCAATTGTAGAATAACCTTACATGTATGAACTTCATCCAAGATTACAAAATACACAATGGATTCTAACTGGTTAGGATGACCATGTTGTTTTTTCCTTTCTAAGTACTTCTTCATGCTTTTCAGTAATTTACTTATCAAACACTAATGGAATATAGTACTCATTACATGCAAAGCTCAGAGACATGGATGCTATCTTTAAGGAGAAATATTGCTACTCATTATATTTTTGTTGACCAATAAACTGGTGGTTGGAAATAATCCTTTACAAGAACACTAGTTTGGAAGTGAATTCTTGCAGATGCTTTAATTTCTTGATTTTTGTACTAAATTCAAGATGGCACTTTGAAAATTATCAGGGTGCCAGAAAATCTGCTTGGGATAAAATGTGGAAAGGCACTACTCTGTTTTGCTGCTATGGAAAGTCTGTCTTTATGATAACTCAAAAGAAAACAGGACCGCTATGTTCTTAAAATAGTTCAAGAAAAATCATTTATGATAAAATATTATATCATATTGTATCTTTCTGACAGCAAGTCAGTTCTCTTGACCAGTAAACTTTTTTAAGTTTAAGACTATTCCAGCTTATTTTATTCTAGTAGAAATAGAATACAATTGCTTAGTAACATACCTGCCATAGCCTTCTAGAGTTAGAGCTGGTTACCAAATTATTATAAGCCATCTCTTCTCCAAGCTATCTCTTTATCTTTTCCAGTTAGGACTTTAGTTCTAATTTATTAGCTAGTTTTTATGAAAAACCTTCTTGGAAGTTTACTATAATCATATTTCTATGCTGGTAATTTTTTTTAAATGTCATCTAAATAGAAATAATATATAAAGGTGGACAGGGGTAGTAGAACAGGAAAAAGAAAGACAATTCACTCATAAACTATTCCAGAGGTAAGTGCTAAGGAGATTGTGTATACCTCAGGATACGGCAAGACCTGAGGGAGTTCAAGTAGGCAACTGGAGCTATTGGACCCACAGGCATAAGAAATTTGGTATAGTCTCTAGAAGCTGTGTGCAAGCCTATTACTATGAGCAAATTCCTTCAGCTTCTATCACTATCACACACAATAGTAACTCAGAGTGAGTAGGGAGATTTTTTTTTTTACATGGGGCTTTCTAATTAATTTTCCAAGGCAATTGGAATGCAGTAAAATGGTACATGATAGAATTCTGACCCAATTTCTTTTTATTCCCAAATATGAATATTCACTGCAACTTGAACCAAATGGGTAGTGGTAGGCAGAGACGGATTAAGGTCAGTTAAGGCCCTGGGGTACAGAAGAAAATAGTGGGCCCCTTAACAAAAAGAGAGTCAGGGAAAATAAAAATACATATTAATCATATTTTTAAATAAATAAAAAATATTATGTATTAATGTTAAAATTGCACATATGAAACCAAATTTGTTGTCATTAGAAAAAAGTGTAAAGTTGAGGTTCAGAAGTCAGGGCCCAGGGTGCGCACCCGGTGCACCCACCGTTAAATCTGCTTCTGGTGGTAGGGAGTTCCTTAATTTAGGATTTACCTATCGAGATTATAAACGTCATTTAAAACACCTGGAACCTGACAGTTTTTACACGGGGCTGGTCTTATAAAATAGATATATTTCATACCAGTGTTTTCAAGATTTACTTGTTCAAATCTTTTACTATTATGTAATTCTGTATTCAGAAAAGGAAACAGTTGTCATCACAATGAAAAGAAGGCAGGTAATTTCCCTGTTTTCTTTGATTTCAATGGTTGGTTTTATATTCTCAGGCCTTCACTTTGGGGATTAGAATGGTTGTCCATATCGTCACTGGCAGTGTGATTCAGAGCTGGTTCTTGGCAGCTACTGGCCTAGTGTGACCATCTATTTGGGTTTGTTTGGGAAATCCTGGTTTTGTGTTTTGTGTCTTCAGATTCCAATTATTCAAATCTCTAAATTAAATCATTTGCATAAAACTAGAACGGCTTAATGCACCTTTTCCAATAAACTTATATTTTTAATAGAGATTGTCAATGTCTTTTAACCTACCCAAGAGTGTGTTATGTAAGGGGCAGTGGCAGGGAAACAAATGGAAAAAGATATTTTGAGTCACTGGACTGCTGACTCTTTAATTTGTACCTAAAGTCCTCTTCATGCCCTGTATATTCATAAGCTCTTACACAAGGCCCTTGCTAACCCTAAATCCAAGTTCAATCGTCTACAGTGTTGTGGCTGATGATTCACACTATTGTTGGCTTTTGAGAGCAAAATATTTCTTTCTAAAAACATAAATAATTTACATTATTACTACCTGCTTCATTGTGTAAGAGCCACCCCAGCCCCCCATCTGTCTAGCGTTTAAACAAGCAATTTCATAACTATTAGAAGAGTACAACTCCATTTGCACCCATTGTAAGGCTGCTGTAAAATTATCTTAATGTGGGGCTGATATATTAATACCCATAAACTTTTAAAATTCTGGTTTCTCTTTTTTTCAGTCATTTCTTTTCTGGATTATAATGAATATTAAAAACAGGTTCTTTCTTATAGAAGCATTATATTGAAATAAACTTTTCCCCTATTAGATTTAAGAATATGGTATAGATTACTGGGAAACAAATTTGACTGAGGACCAGGAGATCTGGTCTCTTGTCACAACTCTGTTATGTGTTTGCCGTGTGATCACTAACTGATACACAAATATCCCCAAAAGTTCCCCTTACCTGGTCCCTTATCACTCTACTACTGGTACCTCCTTTGTGTCTTCCTACCCATTTTATAATTATTCTATAGGAAACCCCTATTACGTCAAAAACCATAGCATGCTACAGTCCTGGTCTCTCCTTTTATGTTTCCTCCAAAGTCATGGCTAGATATGTTTCTTTTTCATCTTGGATAAACCCAAGATTTATCCCAATTCCAGGTATATTGTAGACATATAATGTTTATTGAATTAAAAAATGAAAATCATAGTCTCTGCTATACATTTTTGTCCTTATCTACAAATGGGGAAAAATGATTTTCTCTGGCTCTTTCAAATTCACAAGGCAGATTAAGTAATTCCATAAAGGAAGTCTTGCCTTTTTAAAGTGGTCTTCTCTAACTCCTTTTCCAAAGGCACCCCTATCTGCGACATGTCTGTCCCATGTCATTTATATTCTTTTATCCTATATTATTATCTTTATTGCTTATTTTTTTTACTTTCCCTCCAGAATGTTAGCTCTATCAGGCAGGTACCTTATCTGTCTTGTTCTAGCTAGAATCTGTTCTTCCTTTTAGAGAGACACATAGCAGGCTCTTAACACATACTTGAATGAATAATGTACTTCCACATGTGGCACTGGAAAGTCTTTAATTCAGTAAATGTAATTTTTCTATATTTTCATGTTACTATAAAAATGCATGATGTGTTTTCATAATGATGTTTTTTCAATGATGTTTTTATCATCATTAACCTACTCTGAGACTTTTCCTTTGTTTATAAAAAGAGAATACAGTATATGCTAAATGAATATAAGTATCTTATTTTGTGATAAATATTTTTAGTTTTGTAATTACTTTTTTGGAAGGATTGTGAATATATGAACTTTTTACTTGCAACTTCTTTCTCATTTTCTTAAAATTTCTCAGTTTCTTTCTCAAGGAACTAAAGAGTAGTTATTGAATCCTTAAGTCATTTTTCAAATTGGGAAGATAGTAATATGAAAAAATATAAGTGTGTGTTACATTAAACATATGTGCATTTTTATTCAGTATGAGCATCACAACTTGAGTAGTTGAGGGAGTAACAATCAGGTGTACATGATTTCATTTTCCTTTATTTTTGATGTTTTGTAAATCTGAATGTAGATGCTCACATAATTTGTAGAATTGGAATTAGTCTGCTCCTAAATTTTTTTTTTTTTCATATTGGGTCTTTTGTACCCTCTGTGTTTTAAAGACATTCATGTAAAACTTACCGTTCTAGATGTGCGTTGGTTTGAAGTTGCCATCAAGCAGTGACTGACCCAGTCATTTCTCATGTTTATTTCCACACCTAATCAATGAGGATGTTGTGGAGAAATATGTGAACATGAATATCACAATTACATACACGTAGTATTAGAAGAGAGCTGATTACCTTTGTACTTAGGAACAGAACCACTGTATGTTTGTGTATAATTTGGACTGCGAACAATATCTACAGGGAGCAGGAGTTTTGTATTTTACAGTATTATTTCATTTTACATAGTTATTTTACAGACTATTAACAATAAACAACCTCCAGTATCTTTTGCCCTGAAAATAAGAGCTGTTAGAAATCTTTTAACTATGGGTTTGATTAGGAGCCAGATGTATAAATTCAAACAGGGGACTTTATCCTATCATGCATGATTCACCATATCATTCAGAAGAAAATCATTTAAGACCAAACTGAGGAAAAAAAGAGTGGAGCTAGGCTTCAACCAGTCACACTTCTCAGGATCAGCTGCAGGTTTCCAAATGTGGGTTTGTTTAATGTAAAAAGGAAAAAGTCTTGAGAGATATTTAATAAAAGATTCTACAACGGGTGCTACACAACCCATTCCCCACCTCCTATATCTTAATCTACTTATTTGAGCTATGTGAAATGCTTAATATCAAAGTGGCCATTTAAAATTTTTTATGCCAATGTTGGATATTTACTCATTGAAAAGCCAGGTCTCTATAATGAATAACATTTTAGAACAGAAAGCGTGGAGTCCAAGCACATTTAACTTACCTTCTCAGATTCTGGATTAGTTTTGAGAGCTGCTGATCTGAATAGGCACCAAACAGGTTAAAATTTTAACACATTACACATTAAATGTTATCACTGCCATTTTTGTTGAATCATGTGGCACTTTCTTCATATACATTAAAAGTTAACTAATCCTCAGAGAGTTGGCCTTAATTGTCAGGTATTCAGCATATATGTTAAAAATGTCAGGTAAAATATAAAGATTCATATTTAAAATTAGAGTTTTCTTGCTTTTTAGAGAAATACAAGAAAATTATTCTTGAGATATATTATATACTATATAGTGTGTGGGTGTATAGAGGGTTCAGTATAATTCATATTAGTTGATACTCACATTATATAGATATACACAATTTCTTTGTTTTTACTTCATTTCAAAGTCATTTAAAACAAAACATGGTATTTTATAAAAGATAAAGTGGTGAATGGTGAAAAGCAATTTTTCCTTAGGTTTGTTATTATCTTTCTTGGTTATGCTGAAAGCCAGAGTGCAAAAATTCCAAATAATGTGGAACCTGAGATAACATTATCAATTTAAAAATGAATTCTGTAAATAGGTCAAGAAAAGTATTCTTTGTTAAAAAATTTGGGCATGACCTGTGGTGGCGCAGTGGATAAAGCGTCGACCTGGGAACACTGAGGTTGCCAGTTCAAAACCCTGCACTGGTCTGGTCAAGGCACATATGGGAGTTGATGCTTCCAGCTCCTCCCCCCTTTCTTTCTCTCTCTCTCTCAGTCTCTCACTCTGTGTCTCCTCTCTAAAATGAATAAAATAAAAATAAAAAAATTAAAAAAAAATTGGAATGTTAAAAGTAAAACAATGTTACCTATTATCCCTTGAATTTTGTATTCTAGGGTTAAATGTTGGTAGAAAGGTGGGCTATGGGATGGTTTATATTTATTTTTCAAATATTTTCTTTGATCTTTATAATAAGAGAAGAGGCTGGTCTGCATAAAGCATTTATATCTGTTAATTTAGTTTTGCTATTATTTTAGGTTCAATAGTATTTGTAAAGCATATTATAAACAAAAGACAACTTCACTTTTTAAAATTCAAGGTTTTCTTATTCAGGCTTCTCTAAAAACAGTATGTAACTGATAGCAGTGCATGTTTGAATCAGATTTGTGGGCTAGATTTTGAAAGTATAATACTTTAGTTTGATGTTTTAAATATCTATGGCCTATATATTAAAATTTCATATTGTTAAACTCAGTGAATTTGGTACTCTAAAGATATGTTATAAAAAATCAAAATTTGATAACTGGCTTGAAAGTGTTGTAAACTTTGGATAGGAAAATGCAAATGGAAGGTGATACAGTCATCTTCATCTTCGCAGGATTCAGAGTCAGCTTCAGTCTTCTCCTAGCCCACAGTGGGAACTTCTGTTTCTCTCCACGTGCCAGGCAGTGTTTCTTATTTTACACATACATGTGGTTTTTTCTAGTGTCTGTTCACATCATTTTCAGACAGAGAAGTCAGAGAAAATCACAGCAAGAATAATGGAGATGAATTATTTTTTCATGCCCTTTCTAAAGCTATGGGCTTGTCTCTTTTATTAACATAAAAGATGTTTTCTTATACTGTATAGTAACCAACTTGGCATACAAGTTTAATGTATTTGGCAAATAAAAAGAAAGCATTTTTCCTAAGTGGAACTATATATAGGTCTTTGGATTGAAATGCTATTAACCTCCCTAAGCCTTAGAAGTGAAACTACATTTCTCCTAAATTAAGGAAAGTCTCTAAATGTTACATTGAGATTTTTCTATTTTAAACATCTGAAGACTGAACTACAAAAGGGTTATGAATCACAAAGCAAATAATTCCCTCAAAAGTATACAAATCACCTCTCCCTTTAAAAATTATGTTTAAAATCAGGAGGGTTAAAAAGTATATACTTTCCTTGAGAGTTTGTTTTTTAAAATATTTGGTATTTGGTTTGATAATTCAATGGCATGGATAAAGTTTATAAATAAAGATCATTCTGATAAAATAAGCCCTCCTTTATTTGGTCATTCATTTTTATGGCACTTACAGTCTATTTAGAATTCCAAACTCTGTTAGATAGTTGTTTTAAAACTACTTTATGTTTCCAAACTATCTGTATTGGTAATGATAACAAGTTGATCACTATATTAAAATTTATGCTATTAAAATCATTTTAATATGTTGACTTTAATACCTAAGTTGTAGAATATTCATTTTCTTATTTTATCTTCTTAATACAATCATCCACCATAAATGATTAAGATGATTACCATTGCTTATTACATGACAGAAATAAGCACAAAATAAACTAGGTTTTATCATTTAATTTCAGAATGATTCATTTCCTCTTTTCCTTATTAACTGGATCTTCACAGACTTTTTTTTATTTTAAGAATCTTTCTTACTATTTGAAAAATAGTGTGTTTTGAACATTAATTCTATTATTCAATTGAATGCTTTCAAGACCATAGCAAGCAAAATTCCTGAGATTACTATTGCCAATACTTCAATTTAATGAGATTAAAAACCATTTTAATTATTAAAATCCTGCTGTTTTCAAATATCAAGAGTTATTAACAATGCCTTAGTTTATATATGGATATATATCTTGACCTTTCCTAATGTTTTTAATATTTGCTTCTTTTCCATTATAGTTGGTCTTAGAAAATATTTTAATGTCAGCAAAATTACTTCTTTCCCGGGGAGCTAGGTTCTTATTTACTACATTACACTGAATTTCATTTTGATTAACAATGAGCAACTCTTGACCGGAGTAAAAAAGAAATTCTCTGTTGTTGAGTTTCTATTTAGTATGCCTTGTAAAAATATCTTCAGGTAAAATTAGTAATATATTATTAGGTCTTTATATAATTAAGCACATTTTATCCGAAAAAAGTTCCAAGATGTTTTAAATCTTTGCCTGTATACCAAATCACCTATATGATGATCACTGTTTAGCTAAGTATGCGAGCTAACCTGGAGAGACAATTTTAGCAAAAGTATTGATTGTTCATATTAGCTAGGAAAATGGATACTTTAAAAATATATTCTCAATGGAGTTTTAAATCTCACAGCCAGTACCTGTCATTAAAATAACAAATATTTTGAGGATTCATAAACCTACTTTATATTAACTGAAATGCCAATTTTTCCAATGGGATTGCCCTTTCATTTTCTGTTTTTATTCTGGTGAAGAAGTCTTGACTCTAATATTTAAATTCTAATATGTGATCTTTAACTGCCCAAGAATTACCTTATGAATGCCCCAATAGTACAATGTGGTGTGTGTTAAAATTTCCACAATGTGAAAATAGTTAGGTCTGCCTTGCACCTCTTCCCAATACTGAAATTGGGTAAATTATTATCAGGGTTTAGGAAAGAACATTAAATTTGATACTGGTTCCACTATTTACAATGGGTTTTGTGAAGAAAATAAATAAAACTGATGTAGTGTCAAAGCACTATGAGTATAATTGTGATCTTATTGAAAAAGTATGGGGACCGGCTAACAAATTTAAATCTCAGATTGTGCTATAAACAATAAATACACTGTGGAATGTAGTATGGGTAAAATTGTTCCACAAAATATACCCCTACAAAGACCAAAATTTTCTCTCATGCTTCTTATAGTTTAAACTTACCTTGAATCATTCCAATCTTTTAACCTAAATATATTTATACGCTACCCTTTAATTCTCCCATGAAGAAATAGACATACTTCTGAATCTTTCCATTAGCTTTCAAGAGTTCTTTCTTAAAAGTAAATATTTGTTATCTTTAAATTTTTTAAATCAAACTTTCTTTTACTTTTAATAAAGCATGCACATTAGACCTTTTAAATATAAAGGCTTATGGTGTTTTTGATTTTATGATATACTAACTTTACTAAAGATAAAATAAGCAATATATTAAAATTAACATACAGAAAATTATTTATTTAAAATGTAAAACACTCAGTACTAAACATAAAAAATTGTGCTGAGATAATATTAGTCAGAGTTAATACTTAACATAGTAAAATTGATGGATTTCCAGTTCTTCAGTTTATTCTTTTTTTTTCTAATTTATTCTTTTACTTACATTATATAGCCACGGCAGGTTTTTTGGGGGAGGGGCTTATGGAAGATTTAAATTGATATATGACTAGTTAATGGAAAATCTGATAAACTTGTTAGTTCAATGAATTTTATTGTCTCAAATAAAGTCATAATTGCCAATATTATTTAATTTCAGCAGGTTTCATTAACTGCATGTTTTCTATTATAAACTTTTAGAGTACTAACAGTTTCTTTTTCTACAAATTTATTGAAGTTTATGGGCACAAACTGCTTTCCTTCAGTGTTCATAAACATTATACTGTACCTATAATTAGAATATTAATATTATTGAATTAATAAACCAGGATTAAAATCCCACATCTTTACATAATAATTTTTTCTAGTCTTCGATTAATTTTGGGAGTTGCTATTGTTTGCTTTTAGTCATTATGAGGAATTCTATTGATTATTTATAAAAATCTATTGTGATATATTTATGGCATCACCCAGATGGCATTGTTTATAGGCATTTCTCTATGAGGTCTAAGTTTTTCAAATATAGAGTTCTTTATGCTCATGTATTTTGTAAAGAGTATTCACAAACTACACTTGGCTCTGGTTCAAAATAATTTATAAATTTGTTCCCTTAATTTTTAGAGGCAATGGATACTTGTTGAAAATCTCTTTTCTCCTCGTGGCTAAATTGAGGTACTGAAAATTAAGTATTTAAAACAAACATTATCTCCTTTAATCGATATATGCTGTGATCACCATCCTATACAAGAGGTAACTGTGACCCCCATCCTAAACAAGATACTGGAGTCAACCCTGGCCAGTTAGCTCAGTCAGTTAAGAGTGTCTTCCCAAAACAACAAGGTTGAAGGTTTGATCCCTGGTCAGGGGGCACACGAAGCAACCAAAAAATGCACAACTGAGTGGAACAACAAATGCTTCCCTTTTCCCTCCCCCTTCTCTCTCTTCCTCTGTCTCTTTAAATATCAATAAAAATTAAGCCCTTCCTGAGGTCACCCGGAGAGTGTGGAGGCTGCCAGTTGGATTCCTGGGTCAGGACACATATAGAAGCAGCTCCATGTTCCTGTCTCTTTCTCCCTGCTTCTCTCTGAAAATAAATAAATAAATAAATAAATAAATAAATAAATAAATAAATAAAATAATGATATTGAAGTCTACAAAATGTTCAGTAACAGCAGGAGTGACATTCAGAATCAAATCCATGGTTGTCTACTTCAAAGCCCACTTTTTCCACTATGTCATACTTTACCTGTTGGGTTTACATTCTCTAGCTATGTTTTTTAGTTAGAATTTATGATGATAAACATATCTGCTAAAGAGGAGTCACAAAATATTTTTTCTAATTATTAAAGTAAGGATCCTGACATTAACTGCTTTTGAGACTCTAGAAATCATAGCTATACTTTTATATTCTTACCATGTTTCATTTTGGATATCATGTATTCTAGTAAATTAACTTCCCTCCTCTTTATGCTATACTTACTCTATCTCTTGCCTAGGACAACTTAATACTGCTTTAGAGTAAAAATGAGAAAATCTAGTAAAACTCAAATTATTTATATGATTTTTCATGTGGAGAGAAGGTACAGGCAATAATTTTTAAACATTTGAGACTAAAATAGTTGTATAATTTTTTTATTGGGACACACATTGTTTTTTTTTAATATTTATTTTATTTTATTCATTTTAGAGAGGAGACAGAGAGAGAGAGAGAGAGAGAGAGAGAGAAAGGGAGGAGGAGCTGGAAGCATCAACTCCCATATGTGCCTTGACCAGACCAGTGCAGGGTTTTGAACTGGTGACCTTAGTGTTCCCAGGTCGATGCTTTATCCACTGTGCCACCACAGGTCAGGCGGGACACACATTGTTTTATAATTATTATTTTAAAGAATAATTCTCCTACTGTGGAATGGCCACACTAATCCGAATTTTTTGCTGTTACTCTAAAGTGTAAGGCAAACAGGATATTTTATAAAGATTACTTTCAGTGATTATGTACTTTTACTTTTCCTGAGAAAGAATAGAGATAAGGTAAATATATTATTAATAGTGACTATGCAAATGCTGCTTTCCAATTGGAAATAGTATAATTTGATGAGTTAGGAAATAGATTGTCTTTGTAACGCCTTTAATAGATTTTGTTTTTGGAAATAAAAAAGAAACAATATAGGAAATTTATGATGAAAATAATTCCATTAAAATAATTGAACCACTTCTAGGGCTTGAAATTTTAAGTGTTATCATTATTCTACAAAGAAGACCTTTGAAGATGTTCAATGTGATGATTGAACTGGATATGACAGAGTCAATTTGGTTCTTGCAACTTTTTTACTACCCAAATCAACAAGGAAATATGAGGCATAGAAAGAGTGCATTTGACCATTAAGGGGACTGAAAAACAAACAACTATGCACTATATAATGATCAGTTGATACCAGATATGGAAATTGCCTACATAATTTTAATTTTTCTGTCCATCAGAAAGAAGAAAGATAAGAAATGATAGATGAAGAATTACTACTGCAGAATTTTAAAAGTTTTCTTTTAGATATTACTCATATTTTAAAACTAGTCTGTAATATAGCCGTGAACAATGGGCAAAGATAAAACTGATGGGCAATATTGCTCTTATATCAGTCAAGGGATAAAGCAGCTGTAAAGTCCTTAGGTCATCCTAGCTTGATGCCTGTATTGGTGGTGGCCAAAGCTGTGCCTGGGGCACATTAAAAAATAAAAGCTAAAAAAAAATAAAAAACAGAAATAAAAAATATAAAAATAAAAGCTAGTCTCATAAAATGCCATTTCTGAACTTATAACACATAACCTTTTTATTATAAATATACAGTATTCAAGAATTATTTTATACAATAATCTTTATAATGTAAGTACACTTAAGGTTTTAATCAATTTTAAAAATACAATGAAATGCTTCTTATGAATACTTGAAAATTTAGACCTCTAACAGATTTGTCAAGAAACAATGTATGTATTAGAACCCTCATGTGTCTTAAAAGAAACTGACATATAACTTCCATATAAGATCATTTATTTTTCCAAATATATGCTATCTATACTATTTAAAACTAATGTGGGTTTATTTACTTTTGCTTTTAAAATGCACACTTCTTGGCCCTGGCTGGATACCTCCGTTGGTTAGAGCATTGGCCCGATGTGCAGAGGTTGCCATTTAATCACCTGTCATGGCATATACAGTCAGATAGATATTCTTTCTTTTCTCTCTCCCTCCCTCACTAGATAAATCAATAAATACAAAATAAAAACATAAAAATGAAATAAAATAAAATGCATACTTTCTGAAAAACTTCAAACACTCTGAATATGTGTTATTTACCATCCCCCATGATTTTAGAAGCTGTCCATGTAAATGTTATCAAACATTTTATCATCTTTTTATATTATGTATATTCTTTGATAATTTGAGAAAAGGTATGTTTTATCAAGTGGCAAATCTCTTCTTTTCTTTTTCTTTTCTTAAGTGAGAGGAAGGGAAATAGTGAGACAGACTCCCTAAGCGCTGGAATCAGGATTCACCTGGAAACACCTGTCTGGGACTGATGCTCAAATCAGCCAAGCTATTTTTAGCACCTGAGGCCAACAGTCAGACCAATCAAGCTATCCTCAGCACTGGGGGCAACACTCAAACCAATCGAGTCACTGGTTGTAAAAAAGGAAGGGGGAGAGAAGCAGATGGCCACTTCTCCTGTGAGCCCTCGTTGGGAATTGAACCTGGGATGTCCGTACACTGGGCCAATGCTCTATCCACTGAGCAAACCGACAAGGGCCGCAAATCTTTTCTTACTTACTTCTAAGAACAGAGCTGCCTAACAATAGCACTTAGACACTGTTTTGAAACTCAGTAGTACATTGTACTTTATAATCACTCCAAATTAAATAGGATGAGGTTTCTCTAGGGCTGCATAACCACACATTGGACAGATGAGGCAATACACATTTATTCCAAGTATTTCCATATATCCCTATTCATACTATTCTGATTGCTTGAACATGTTATTCCCATACAATGCTCAGTTCTCATAAAGGTTATGAATTTATTTCTCTACTTTTCAAGGTATCCCTAAGGAGGCAACATGTACTGTGACAGGCCTGCATTTAAATGAAAATATGCTTACTAGTGTATTATACTTTATATGATAGCTATGATTCTGAAATTTTCAGACTATTTAAACATTTTGGAAACAAACCCTTGCATTAAAGTTGCTTACTATTTAAAAATATTCTAATATATTTTCTTCTAATTTTAATTTATACATTTGAAATCTTTGTTCTCAGTCAAGTGAGATAAATCCTCAATTCATTAACTTTGCCTTAGTGGTTTGAGACTGAACAGTTTTATATTACTCCATGTTCTGAGAAATAGGAATAAAATTAACACCTACACCTCACAATATTGTGAGAATGAAAGAGTAAAAGTGCACTCTCTATATATATGGTAGAATATAAATAACAATTTTATAATCTCATCAAATGTTGAGAAATCATTTGAAAACTACTTTTTCTAATAATACTTGAGAAAAACATCTTACCTACTTTTGTATTAAAAAGCCCACAAAAATCTAATTATAGAAGTACAACTTTTTAAATATACGTAAGTCTTAAAGGAAATAAAATTTATGCTAGAGATGGGAAATATAATAAATAACATTATAGCTGTAACTTTGCTTTTCACAAACATTTGATATCATATAAAGAGGTGTGATAAACTTAGTTATTAGTTTACTGTTTCACCTATAGAAAAGTGATAGAATTCTTATAGTTAGCACAAATAATTTACTCAGTTCAAAACTAGAATCAGTACGTACACAGAATAGTATTAATATTATAATACAAAAAAATAAGGATTTTGTATCTGTACTTTTGTTATCAATTTTGTGCTTTTGGATATAATACTGTGCTTAAAATATAAAATTAGTGGAAATCTCTTCCTTATATGGTTTCTTCATGTTGGAATAAAATGTGATGCAGGTAGAAGTAAAAAGGAAAAAAATATATCCAAAAATTTTGTCTCTGTAATATTTGGTGTAATAAAGATATGGGGCAATACTTTCAGCATAATGTAGTAACACGCTTTTGTAATATCATTACATTCTACATACTATTTCATTGGTAATTTAATTAGTATATATCTTTGGCTATCACCATCAATGATATTATTAATTGCACATCATACTTAAGACCTGAGAAACCTACAGAACATGAAAATACATAACAGAGGTTATCTTACATTGTCGTCAACCTCTGTATGCCTAAATAAGGTCAGGGTCTCAGAATGAAGTGTCCTTTTTGGCTCAGTTCTCTGACTTGGTTATCCAGTCACTCTTTGAAAGACTGGTTCTCCAGTGCTTTTTCCTATAACACCATCTTTTTTCTTTTGTCTAAGCTACAAAGTTAGAATACCTGACTTTGTTCAAAATAAAGAAATCCAGATGAAAACTAATGCCTAACAGATTGTTTTGTACAGGAAATACTTTTTAACATATTGATGATGACTGGATTTATTAATATCAAGAATTCTTTCCAGAAAGTTAAAAAAAATCCATTGTTATAATCATCTAAAATACCTTTAAATATCATTAATAGGTAGAAGAAAAAAACAAAAATAACAAACAAATAATAAACAAAAATAAAAACAAATTGAGATACCAACTAAAAGAAATGATGGGTATAATTTTTTAAAGCTACTCAATTACCTTAAAAGTAGTAGTTCTTAAAAGAGACAGATTACAAGGAGTTTTTAATTTATAAAGTCCTAAGAAAAGCTTAAATTTTGTAAAGTTCTCTAATTTAAATTAAGTCTTTGCAGTGCATACAGCAGTAACTTTTTCTAGAATTCATGAAGTCAAAGTTTACAGAAGTTCAGCCTTAAAAGTTTTCCCTCTACTGGCAAAGGGATGAGAAACCAATTTAAAATTTCTAGTTGGGTATTTGGTCTTCTGAATCATTTTATAAAACAAGTACTTTGAATGCAAATAGTCCTGATAATAGCCTCTATCCTCTATCTGCTGTGTATAAACACTTCATCTTTCCCCCAAACCATAATCTTAATGAAAGGCAGAATTATTAAAGACTATAAAAAGTAGTGTCTTCTGAGTGATAAATTTATTAGCAAACACTTTTTACTAGCAACTTGAACCTCACAAAATATATCCCATATATAACTGACTGGAGAAAGTTTTTCATATTTATCCTAAGGTATTTAGAAAAATGATGGTTAGGCTTTTATTAGTTTCAAAAAAGGTCTTTAGTTGTCTTTTTATTTTTTCAAATGCATATGTTAATTTGTATGCTGCTGCTAAATTTAAAAATTATAATTCAATTTCTGTCTACATTTTAAACCCTCAAAATAATGGTTTATAATACAATTTCAGCATGGAATGGTCTCACAAGTATATGGGATTCTTCTAATAAGAGCCCTTTTCAACATTTATCTCAAAATATACAAAACATGGGAAGTACTGAAAAATCAAAGCCTTCCAAGATGTTTTGGTATATATATATATATATATAATTTATTAAGTGAGAGGTAGGGAGGCAAACAGACTCCCACATGCACCCCAACCAGAATCCACCCAGCAAGCCCCCTAAAGGATGATACTCTACCCATCTGGGGCCATTGCTCCATTGCTTGGCAATCAAGCTTTTTTAGTGTCTGAGGCAAGGCCATGGAGCCATCCTCAGCACCCAGGGCCAACTTGCTTGAACCATTTGAGCCATGGCTGCAGGAGGGGGAGAGAGAACGAAGTGGGAGGGGTGGAGAGACAGATGGTTGCTTCTCCTGTGTGCCCTGATCAGAAATCAAATCCAGGGCCTCTATGTGCCTGACTGACACTCTACCACTGAGCTAACTGGCCAGGGCCATATTGAAGTATCTTTAACACAGTACTTTATATACTGACTTGATCTATATTAGTATTTTAAAAAATATATAAAGCATTAAATTTGTGGAAATTTTGAGGTCAGGTTTGGTTCAGACTAATTACTTTATTAAAGAAAAATATAACTACCCCTCATCTCAAATACTAACAAGAAATAACATTTTTTATTGTTGACCAAAAGCTTTAAAATTGGACTAGCCAATAGTGACACTTTTAGAAAATCCTTTAAGTTTTTCTATGTCAGATCTCCCAAACCATTTTACTAATAAAAACAAATTTGTAAACCCAAAGACTTCATTACAATTTGAATGTTCTTTGTATTTCAGGAAGATTGGAATACTCATCTATTCCTAAATCAAAAGCTTAAAATCTCTATTCAAGTAGAATGACAACTTAAATCTAGTATATCTATCCTTTTACAAAGCAGTTCTTTTTTATAAAATGGGGACTCTACATTATTTAATATCAGAAACAAATGGCCATATTTCACCCTAAAATATTATTCAACATGCCTTATTATAAAGTCAGAATTCAAGAAAAATGTATTTTATATAACAATTTTAATCATAATGTGTAAATCACATTTATAAAGACTGAGTCACTGTGGTTCAAGAGTCAATATTTCTTGTTTCTTTACATAAAACAGCAAAATATGTGAATCAAATGATCTTTTGATTATCAACCATTTGAACATGATTTAACTAACTTGTTGTTCTTTTATCTTATACTGAGTTAAAGCTGATGCAAATTAGTCTTCCGGGTAGTGGATAAATGATGTGATTTTGGGGGAAGAAAAGTGTTGTATTTCATAAAATTTCTTTAGTCATTTCATAGACGTAAATGCACTTGGATGCTAAATACTTGATATTTTTTTGCATAAATGCAGACCTACCTTGACTTCCACAATAAGCCTCTATTAATTTCCATGAGACAATGTTTTCACAAATGTAAGGCAAAACAGATGTTAGATTACTTAACAGAACTCATAATTTAAATAATTAAAACTAATTTGTGTTTAAAGCTATTTGCAGATTTATTAGAGAAACAAATACAAATATGCATTTCTACAGAACTGTTTTTTTTTTTTTTTCCAAAATGAGCTTAAAACTTGTTCCACAGTTTATACTTGTTTATATATCTATGGTAACCCAAGTATTGGCTTCTGTACCACTTGTAATGAGACAATTGCCCTTCCATTGCAATTATAAAAACTAATAAAAAAAATTTGTCACATACACGTTGAATAGTTTTCTTTAAAAAAATAATCTAATCAAAATATTGAATACTTTAGATTTAAACAATATTTTATTTACAAATCTGATTTGATGTACTTTATTAATTACACAAGGTAATGCTTCAATTTTCAAAAACAGTTTGTTTGTTTGTTTTTTAATATAGACCAGTGGAATGACATCCTGTCTAGTAATATGTACTACACTTCAATTTTTTTCAAAATTAACATGACAAGTTTTCTAATACTTTCAATTATTTAAAAAAATGTTATTTAATTGGGGCACATATCTGATGAAACAAAAAATAACATGCAGAATTCCAAAAATAATGTTAAGGTAATATGATACTTACCCTTTATATAATAAGACATCTATGAACAACAGTGCATAACAATATTATGTATTTATGTTTATGAAAAACCAAGCAGGAAAGAAGCAAAATGAGTTCATCCTGTTTTCTAATCATGTGCAATTTCATATGGCTGTTTGCATCATTTCAATGAAGTGTGTACATTAAATTTATAAGACTGCATTGCACTCAAAATTATTATGGATCGCCATGCTTGCCCTGTATTTAATGAGTGATGAATTTCTCCTACTAACAGAGTAACTGGTCTCAAATCGTGTCTGTGGATGTAGAGTATTAAATTATATTTTCATCTCCTTTCAATTGCTACCTTGGAAAGCAAGAATTCCCTTCTTGAAGAGAGAGTAAATAAAATTTACTTAAGAACTCAGTGAGGAATTAGCATGTGAATCAAGAATGCAATATAAGAATAAATTAAAAGAAATGTGATTATCAGTATCTTTGTTGAAATCTATTACCACCATTAAAATTTCCAAGGAAAGATAGGGCCTGTAACATAGGGATTCCATCCATTGTTAAATTACTAAAATCTACCAATTTAATGCTTTCATACTGTTTATTTTTTCCAATAGAAAAATAAATCTCATACATTAGAAGTGGTACACAAAAAACTGGGATAAAATTTATCAGATCTTGATAGCACCATTTACACATTCTTAAAGTAAACATTAATATGCACTTTCTTAGAAAGCGAATATAAATATATAATACAGGACTTGCTAACCTCTGTTAACCATCTGAATACGATGGAATAATCTATTTCTACTGTGCAGGTAGGCTTGTGCATGGTGGTGTGGCAAAAATTCTTAAAAGTTTGTTACAGATGTAATGGAGAGCTGGAAGGAGTCGAATAAGCAGAAAAAGGAGCTTAGATCTATTGTAAGCAATGAGTCGAAATGATCCGTTACAGGTTAGAATTTATCTTTGTTTCTGATCATTCAATGAGAAAATGACTTCCACAGAAATAGATACATTTAACTGTTTCAGGAGTGGGGTGGGTGAGGTGAAGTAGGATTGAAAGTTCTACAGATAATAGCAATAACTGGAAGTGCAGACGAAATTGGTCTTCAGTGCAAAGAGGAAGGCAGCCGTTTAAAAGTCTAGGTGCAATGTTGTGGTGCTGAAAGAAAAGCTCCCAGTGATAAAAAAAAACAACAACAACAACAAAAAGAAACTGCAATGCAACTTCAAGCAGTAATTTTGTGGTGCTGAAAGGACAGCTCCCAGTGTTGAGGAAAAGATCTTGGATCTAGAATGAGGTGTCCAATCTGTATGATAAACAGCACACTGTGTCTCAGAGCGCCCATTCAATCTCAGTAAGTAAATGAAATATTGATTGAAAGTGACCCTGAAACAGAATGCATTAAAAAGACATAGAAAGCTGCAGAACTGAGGTAATTCGTATTCAGCATGTTCACCAGCCTCCCTATAGCAAAACAAGTCTATAAATAGTTGCATTTCATAAGATGTTTGGCCCTTGTATCATCAGTTTTCTCCATTTTGGATCAGTATAGCTGAACAGCCATTGTTTCATGCCTACCTGTGGCAGTTTGAAGCCATACTAATTTTCTTGCAGTAAATTAAAGCATCACATCACAAATCAATTCTACATGGTCTATAAATTTCAGAGACTAAGGTTTTAGACAGCATGAAGCTGATTTACACGTAATGCATACAAACCTTTATCTGTTACCATAAATTAAAATGTAAATATCT